>OX637876.1:11030473-13430473 GCA_951802675.2 Boloria euphrosyne | reverse complement strand
CCTTAAATTTATTGTATTCAGACTTTTTATGCCAGCCCACTCCTGGGTATGGCACCCTCAAGTACGAGGGGGTTCATGCCGTAGTTGACGCTAGCCAAGTATGGGTTGGAACTAAAACATTTGATTAGTTTTAAAATAATTTTGACATCGTAATTTTTTTTAATATCATTCAAGATTATAAGCTCTAAGTGTATAAAAAAGCTCTCAACTGCACAGAATGTAAAATGAGTATTAAAATAAATATTAAATATAATATTTAATATATTATAATATTAATATTTATTTATATAAATATTCCTAGCATACGAACGTTCTTAAAAGTACAAGTATACATTCTTAAAGCTCATTTCTTACCAAAAAAACACACCATTAATACTAATTCCCGAAGAACATGTGGCGTAGTGTGAAATCTGACAATTTATAACCGTTAAGATAATGTAACCCCCATTACGTGTAATTTGGGAAAGTATAAGCTATTATATGGCGTTTTGGGAAACATCCTTCGATGGGGAAAATTATGGTAATGTTATTATGAAACAATTCGTGGTAATGAGTTTCTCGATTTGTATGAGGTTTAAGACTTTAAAATAAATACATGTTTTATCGTAACTTATACTTCGTTGTACGTACTTCGTCGTTCTTATACATGTTTTATCGTACTTCTAAGAATAATCTTTAGGTAAATCTTGAACTTTTCTCCTTTCTAACGGCCTGGTATTTTATTTGACTATGTAATTATCATTTTAAACGTAAACATTTTATAAGAGACCAAAAGATAAAAAACATTAATAAAAAACCGTGTACTAAAACTGTTATATTTACAAATTTTAATTTAATAATAGAGCTAACATTTTTACTATCTCCACAATCTCTAAAACTTCAAACAACTTTATTGTAACATAAAAGCTTAATTAAAATACAATATATTATAAAATTGTTGAAACCGTCCAATTACCACGAAGTGTGGCAAATCACAAATTTCTTTGCCAATTAGAATAAAAAGTTGAGTCTAGGTCACCTAGGCACGCGACCTAGCATGACTGGACCTAACGTGGATCTTAAAATACGATACGCGTTGCGTCGCGCGATGAATTCTATTTTTTTTTCAAAGGGTTTCTTTATAGCTTCATTAAAATTGAATACATTTTAAGGTAATTGAAAGCTATTGGTTTTAATGAGCTTCGTATAAGTTACTTCTACGCATATAAATGAGATATTAAGTAAGACATTTTGTGTGAAGAAGTTTGAAAGTTGTATTTTTAATTTGTTCTTTCAAAATTATTCTTTATTTGAAGTTGCACTTTTATTTCAAACAAGGATTTGCCTATGGCTTCGCTTGCATAATTTAATTATGTACATACATATGTTTGCTCAGTTGGTAATGATTACATCTAATAATATCATAATATTATAAACTTCGTTTTTTAATGCACTATAAAATGGATTTTTAAAACGCATCGGTAAAGTGTATGCAAACAAAAAAATGCTTTTTGTTTTAAAAATATGTCGAACCAAACAAAAAAAAGTTAGTTTCCCTTACGCGACGTTGAAGTAAAAATTCTTTGCTGCTGTGGCAGATTCAGTTTTTCTATAGGTATATAAACAAAATAAAAAAAAAATATATAATACCAACTTATGTAAAAGCTCCATGTGTAATATAAACATCAAAAAAATCTAAGAAAATTGTGTATCGCTAAACCCATTGACTTTTTTTCAATCGACGTGAAAGGCGTGAGGAAATGTAATTTAGGTAAACGATTTTTCAGCCTTTTTGCCATAATTGAAAACCAAATCGCTTTCAGCATAAGGAAAATTATTTATAAACTCTAAATACTCTATGAAAAATAATTCAATACAAAGCTATATGAATTGAGTGTTTGAATATTGGTAATAAAGTGTTAGAAAAGCTAGCAATCGCTTTATTTTTTTTTAGATATGAGTATTTCTAGATTTACTGTATAATTGAAAAATATTGAATTAAAACATAAAAATATTAAATATTTTTTGGGAACTTTTATTGAAACAGATATGTATATTATCGATACTAACGCCGCATCTATTTTTAGAAATTTTGTTTGTCTGTCTGTAATCGTATTATGAGAAAACTGCAGGACAAATTTTACGAAATTTGATTATAAACTATTTATAATGGCTGGCTGGTTATCCGGGTCAACATGTACGATACATTTTACTGCGAGAAAATATCTTATTTCCGAAAAATCTCTACTACTAAAATTATAACAAAATTTTATCACTTTAAAAATTACTTAAGAACTAGAAAATTTATCCACTCTGTTTCTCCCAGTTAACGGCGGTTGGAGTTCCTGGGGTCCATGGACTCAATGTCGCTGTAACGGGCGTGTCGCAGGCCAGAAGCGTACCCGCACTTGCACTGAGCCACATCCACTGAACGGAGGCGCACCGTGCCAGGGGCAAAGTGTTCAGAAGACTGCGGACTGCGTATTGTGTCAAAGTGGTAAGTAACTATGATAATACATATTTTAAGCAGGTACATTCTATATAAGTATCTAGGAATATTGTTAAAAAAATTTTCGTTAGCACTGTTTTTGCAAACAAATTCCCAGAAAATCTATTATTATTGGTATTATGTACATATTTTAGATTATCAATGTGTAAAAATTAATGTAATTTAGAGATGAGCTTCGTATTTAAAACCCAGAAAAGAAACTCCCTCGTCCTATTAAAGCTCAACAAGTATTGGTCGTTTTTAAAATTATATGCTTAATGCATAATGGCGCCTTAATGGCCACGAAATATTCTTCTAATTATTCATGTAGGTATCTTAATGCATGTTTACTCATTATAATAAAATTATTATTAGTAAACACATAATAATGTTCAAGAAATTAGAATTATTTCAAAATTACTTAAAATTAAACAAATATTTTTGTGGATAAAACAGCAAATATATCGAATCGATAACGAATTAGATCGGTAGAATAACAAATAACCAGTCTTACAATATTGATATACATACATTAAGAAATATGATGACGTTTCGCTTCATGTATTCAAAGCTTTTCGTCCCGGGTCATTGATCTAGATTAAATTTTTCATAATAGATTTCTTACTGATTGGTAGTGACGAGATAATTAAGACGTTCTAAAGACCTTGTAACATCAAATATCGTTACGGCCCAATAAATAAACGCTTTGTCAAAGTAATTAATCAGCGTAGTAGTTTAAAATTTCTAATGAGATCGTGAAAGGTTTGTTTGAAAAGGTTTCTTTCTAAAGCTTTAAGCTGTGAAACAATTGTTATATTGTAATTATACGTATTTCTAAATAAGTAGGATAAGAACAAGATACTACTGAGTTCGTCTTATGTAATGTATATCCTTCATATACACGTAATGACCAAATATTTTAAATGCTTTTTTAAAAGAAAGTACGCTGTTTTCGCAATTCGTTTTTAGAGATCTATCTAGGAATAAATATTACAAATTTATTAAGGAATGTCGATTGATTTTGAATTTACGAAGTCAGTTTAAGTCTTAAGTACACAAAGAAAAATATATATTCGCATAAAAGTCTCCTTTTTGAAGTCCAACAATAAAAAGACCAAATAATATATGAAAGGCTTTGTAAGCCATTCTAAGAGAAACTCAAAGCTACATCAATCGGCCAGCGTGAAGCATAATTACAGAAGTATGAAAGAGTGACTTATTAACTCAATTCCTTTGATGGCAGATCCTGTATAATTAGTATAAGGCAACTTCATGCAATGATTTGATAAATGGATACAGAAAATAAGGTATTTGTAATGCTTCTCAACGTTATACGGAAGATCAAAGATAAAATTATTAAATGCAGTGTTCCCAAAGGCTAGCGATTGGTTACGGCTTTGGTTATATTAGTAAGCCACATGTGTGAAAATTTTTATTTCTACAATCAACTTAAAATATAATTTATTCGAATAGGTATACACTGTTTAAACTTAACTCTGTCTCTATGTTTTTCGCGCTTTCGCTGAACTGTTTTAGATGATATTTAGTCGAGAAATAATTTTAGACCCTAGAAAAGGCTTAGTTTTTTTTTCCACAAATCATCCAGGAAATTTCTACCCTACCTACTTTCTAAGGAAGTCCATACCTACTGGATAATATGACGTATTTAGTCAATTTTATATTATGTATCTAAAGTAGAACTCGAGCGAAGCGAGGGTTAATCACTCGTCTCTAAATAAAAATAGGTGGGTACTTACAAAATTCAGCGTAGGCTCTTTGTGAGAGACACGTAATTTTACAGTCTAGCTGCAGCATCTTAGTTGCTCATATCAATTTTGAACATAATGGTTATATATTATATCAGCCAATTTGATTGACGCCATCTGGAACAAAATAATGTGCTCAACAAGTGCACGTTGGCCCGACTTAGGACTAGGGTCAAGAAACCCGTTTTTAACATTATTAATTACACAGCATCCCGTTACAATGATCTTCACGTACCTACTTTTATCACCTAGATAACTTTTCACAGAATATTAATGTTAATTTTATTTAATGTCTACTATACGACATTTTACTACCCGACTGCGGCGAAACCCAAAGGAGAGTTAATTAAAACTTATAATTAAATAGTATTGCTAAGGTCTTAAGTCTATAATATATTTAGTAATTATTTCTTTTTTAATGCTTTCCGAAGATGGATATAACATGGACCTTCAATTGTACGATAATACACAACAACTATTGATCGGTAAGTACAGGTACTTGGTTAAATCGAAACCTATGAAGCATAGTCAGTCAACGAATGTGACAGCCAGCCCAAGCTGTCATACACTTGTTTGGGACGTTATGGCAGCTTGGGCTGTCATGTCCGTTAGCCGACTATAGGTATGTTTGGTTAAGCTTTATTTTCATTAAATTTGCTGCACGCACAAAGCTTATTGAGAATTTAATTCCTTTTATCCGCTGGGTGCGTAAGGCATGGTGGGGGAAACAAAAGTGATGTCAGCGCCCGCTGCGGACCAAAACAGAACTACGAGTGGCTCTTTATTATTTATGACCATAAAAATAACACGTGTAAATAAATAAAATAAAATCGGTCATCAGAGTTGTTGTGTAGTCGATTGCAAAAATTCTAGTAGAAATAGTAATTGTAAATTTTATAAGTTTCCGGTTGCCAGACAATGAAGCGATGGTTTGCTTATTAGATATAAAATAATTAATAATTGGGAATTTAATTGTTTTTATGATCGAACAATCACCAATAGTCATCGAACCAACGATAATTGATCAAAATTAATTAATCTGAGCGATAAAAATAAAGATATCTAGTAAAGGGGGCCAACTTAAGGGTGAACATTTGTTTAATTAATTATAAATAAATAAAAGACGTACAAACAATTTCTACATTCGAACATTAACGAACAAATAATTATAAATAAAAAAAATCCGTAAATCAAAAAAAGTTGGGCCAACCTAATTCACTTATTGAGACTTGTTTTAGATGTTGTATTTATTTTACATACTGTTTTCAGCTGACACTGAATTGAACTGAAATATCACATTTAACATTAAAAAAATTTTTTTTCAAGTTTATTTTATTTTTTCAATAGCTATTTGGCATACAATACATGTATTTTTTCTCAAAAGAGCCACCGTGAGTTGTATCGTTAGATGGCGCTAAAGTCACGCACCCAGCGGATACACATTGTATTTTAATATACTTAGTTCAATAATCTTATTTTTCCAATCAATCTATTTCGTTTTTTTCCATTCTACGTCACATTGGTGAAGAAATCTGTGCTTTACTCGCACACTTTTAAGCCATTCACGAAAAAAAACTTTTGAATTGAATTGTTTTAATTCCATTTTTTACAATTATTGATTGAGCTATGAAATAGAATTATGATTTTAAATGTACAAACTTGCTTGAACATAAACTGGTTTAAACACGAAACATATATGCTGTACAATTACATAGTTCTAGCAAGTGTTTTAGTGAATATATACGAAAATAGTACATATATTAATAAGTATAAAAACTTAGTGTATTTAATTGCTATATCAATTACATTCTTCTTTCCAATGTTTCTAGAATGTTCCTAATCATTATACTATTAAAATTTAACGCAACTTTCCATCAAAGTTGATTCTACAAACAGAAGTCGTATAATGCCCAATTAAAACAAAAGAATACAAAAACCCACCCACTTACGCCAACATAAAAGGCGTAAGCGAACAAAACGCACGTGCCTAAAAATCCTTACAACTGCCATATCTTGCATCTCCAGGGAGACTCAACTTGCGGTCGCAAGATTAATGCATAAACAATACGTACAAAGAAATCTTATTACGAGTACATCTGATGTTTAATACATAACATGATTCTCAGTTTGTAATGACCCGGTTTGCTGTGCCGGTGGTCGCGGGTTCGAGTCCCGCTGGGGGCATTCGTTTGATGAGCACGAATGTTTCACTCCATTCATGGGTGTTTATATTTATAATATGTATATATTTCAACTTATATTATGTGTAGTGTATCAACTATCTGGTATCCGTCACAAGTACCTTGCAAACCACGGAAATATTATCTCTTAGGGGAAAAGGTATTTTATCCTAGTATATGAAACGGCTCTTGTGCAGGATATACTCGTTGTTAGTTTTAGCGCGTTGGAATGAGATAATAATTAATTTGTAAGATACGAAGTACGTTGGAAAGTTCTTTGGTTGGAAGCTTTTTAATTTAAAAATTATTAATTTGATATAGATAGATACATTGTAGATAGAAAGATAGAACTTTAAGCTATTATTATAATTGTCTGTACACGAAAGAGTGATAGGCAAAATGACACCAGCTTTAAATAATCATCGAAACAGTATAATTAGGTACTTTGTCGGGCTAATATAGAAAGCAATAGAAATGCTCATGTATGACATTTTCATACGTCTAAAATAAACAAGTAGCATTTGCCGCTCAATTAGCAACAAGTAGTTTCACACCTGCTTTCACTCATCAAAACACGATGACATTTAAATACTGTATTTAGTTATCGCTATGACTTAGCTTAAATTAAAATAAGGTTAGTTGAACTTAATTAGGTATTTGCCTGTCAAATATTTTTGATATCTTCTTTGTTTTCTATTCAACTATGGACATTCTTAAATATTAAAAAAAATCTAAATGTCTGCTTTGGATAAAAAATAGTTGAGATAAAGAGAGGCAGTGATAGCCCAGCGGTAACGCGGTCGCTTGTATAACTGAGGGATGCGGGTTCAAATCCGGGTCTCGTACCTCTGAAATTTTCATGTGCGAATCATTTCTGTCCTGATAATTACCACTTGTGATTACATAAATGTAATGGAAACCTGCATGTCTGAGAAAACCTATCAAGTTTTCGTAAGAAATGTGAAGTCCGCCAACACGCACTAGGCCAGCGCGGTAACCTCTCCCTCGCACTGAGGGGGCGCCATGCCCAGCAGTGGGACATTAAAAAGGGCTGATGACAAAAAAAAGATATATTAAGAAGTCGTAATCTTAACCATTTTAAATGGACATTTTATAAAAAAATTAAAAGCTATTAAAACTCACTAAAGAAATGTTGAACACATCTGGTAAACTATAAAAATCCCGCGGTTTAATACGTAAGTTATAAAACAGCGCCTGGACACATCAAAGGCTTAAGTGTTTCATAGCGATGGTAAAATTACGAAGCAGAAAGTAAGGATTTGTTTTGATACACACAGTACTGTTCTTTGACACGATTTTATTAATAGATTCACCTGGACTTTAATATAATATAAAAATATACAAATTATTAAATGAAAAATTAACTCCATTAAACATTTTTACTAATAAAATGATCTTAAAAAAACGTGTTATGTAAGTCTATACAAAAAATCATTTAGCGAGAATCAAACCTACGAACCTACAGTGACCAAAGGTATACACTGTACTATTTGAATAAAATATATATTAATCAACATTATTACCAATTTATTAAGTAAAGAATTAAGAAAATGTATGGATTTCAGATTGCGTAGAACGTATAGAGTTAGAAGTGATTACTAATACTATTTGTATAGCAAAAAGTATCGAAAAAGTCAAGGAAAGTTAGGGCAAATTACTAGTATAATATTTAAAGCTTACCTAAACACAAATAAAACTCGAATCGTTTTATTAAACAGCAGTGTGTTACAATACCAACCGGGTAGACAATAAAATCTAATCAAGAACGTTTATTTCAGTGAGACAGAGCATTGTTCCTCTAATTGCTAACACATGTCGATGTCATACGCACGGATGATGGTTATAGCTAAAATATGGATTAACTCACATGTGAAATGCACTAGTTTTGTAGTGTGAAAGCGAAGAGTCTAGTTACACATACTTTTAATATGATGTATTAAGCACTTGTGTCTAGAAAATAAATAGAAAATATCCTACTAATATTATAAATGCGAAAGTTTGTGAGTATGGATGTTTGTTACTCTTTCACGCAAATACTACTGTACCAATTACGATGAAATTTGGTATGTAGGTAGCTGAAGACCCAGAATAACATATAGGCTACTTTTTATCCCGGAGTTCCCGCGGGATTGACTCCTAATATTTAAAAAATTAACGCGGGCGAAGCCGCGGGAACTGCTAGTAGAAAATATGTAGCAACGGTTTTCGAGAGTATGTAGGTGTAATTGTTTGGCACGCTCTGCGGCCTGAACGGCTCGATGGATTTTAGCTTCAAAGGTATCGTTAGATTCGTATTAATTGTGAAAGTGACACTGGGTATAGACTTTGAATCAGAACATAACATATTTTAGGGATTTTTCATTTCCAAATTACACAGAAACGCAGTCGTTTTTTTTTATTTTTGTAATCACACTGACTTGTTAAATTAAATATTTGGATATTGTAACAAAATAAATATCTAAATAACAACACCATTCTATTATAATATCACAGTGACGAAAGGCTATTCGTTACATCTTTATTAGAACTACTGTCATGAATCTCGTTTTTTATTCAAGAACATACAAATTTTATAAACGTGAAACTTTATTATTTCTTCATACTTTAACCGATGAACAGATTAATAAAGGGAAGGATATACATCGCATCTTGTAAATGGACATAGAGACAAAGTCCCAGTGATTATTTATATTTTTAACTATTTACCCCATGCAAGATAGAACTCACGACCCATCTTATTAGGCATACGCTATGTTTATTACACATAAACTATTCAAACCGTCTAAATTATTTAAAGTACATTAGTCTTTCACGCCTAAATTTTTAACCAAGAATATAAGACGTCATTGTTCCTTCCCTAACGAAGCTCGACTGATTTATGTGTGCGCGTTAATTAATATGATACACACACATGCGTGTAAATAAACTTTACACCCACACAAATGTGAGATATTGGTCCATTTTATTGGAGTTACGTGAGTTATTAGAACTGAAAGTATGTATACAGAAGAGATGATTAAGATATTTACGATTTCTTACTTTAATGTAACAAATTTAAGCATTTTATTTTTGTTTTTACTTTTATAAGCTTAAACTTTTAGATAATCTATAGATAAATAAAATTGCAGTGTCTGTTTGTAACATCAACAAAATAGCTTTTTATTATTTACATATGTAATTATGTACGGTACTTATAATAAACACACAATTTTAACATTTTTTCCATCTGCCTATTGGTTCCTTAATCTATGAAACGGTTGAAAGGTTGGTTAGATTCACTGCTATATAGCTTAGTATCAGCGTAAGGAGTATCTTATGTTTTAGTAAAAGGATTGAGGTTATCTTAAAAAAAGTAATCCGAAATCCGAGCGAATCATATTCATAAAAAAAACTCTTATTTCATGATAATATATTTGTGCTGAAAATGGTATTTGAACGATAATAATATTAGACTTGTTAAAAAATATAATATAATATTTACAAAAAATGGTTTTAAAATAAACAATAATTCATAGTAATCTATATAATCCACGCATAAAACTAAAGTCGCTCGACGTTGGTATATTGCACCAAGTTCTCAGGACAAATTCTTATTCTATTCTTCGTTTTGTAAAAAACACGCGTGATTTATCTTTGTAAGGGCCGGAGCGTCCCGACATACTTTAATTTCAATTTATAGTACAATACTGTATGACAACGTGTTTGCATTATTAGAAAGATTAATAACCATCAGAGCTATGTATGGGAACGTTTTAGTTTTATGCTATTTTAAAATTGATATATTAGTCAAGATATAAGCTTTTAAGTGGTAATTTTTTATATTGTTTTGGGAAGTATGAAATTTGTTAAGAAAAAATATATTTTTTTATCTATTAGGCAAACCTCAATCAATCTTACGCACTCTTTTTTTCGTAATATTTTTTATGCTTTTGTATTATAAATGGAAAAGTTTGTTAGTTAGATTTCCTCATGGTAATGGCTTAACAGATTTAAGTGAAATGCACACTAGAGAGATTAGGTAGGTATATACTTTATAATGAATCGGATTTTTATAAAAAAAAATTTTAACAAAAATTACTGTAAACGCAACGTATAAATAATATTGATACTAAATAAGAATATGTGAGATGAAGTATTTGCTTCTGTATAGAATCGAACCCACGAATTCCTCTTAGTCTTTTTAGGAGGTCTTCGCAGAACATTCCTCATAAGAGTTTTTTGTAAGATGGGTATTTAATTACCAAATATAAACAATGTAACTTAGTACATCATTTAAAAAATATCGTAAATGGTTTCAGAAGAAAATATTATTTTCTGTTCCAAATTCGTTTATGCATTAACGAATTGACTCTACCTTTTACGAAATTGATACGTTACGTCATGCAATAGGCCATGCAATATTTAATACCCTAAAACATGCGATTCGACCGTTCGCAAATTCGATACTGAGTAATAATGGTATGTAGTCGCGAATAACCATTTAATTTTAGTATCCGTTATGAAAAATCGATTATTCGTTACAGAAATCGTTATTATGAAATACCATTATTAAATATTCTTGTTAACACATCACTAATAAAATATTTTAAAAATAAAAGAAGATTAAGCTCTGATATTTATTTAAATCTTAACGGTTATACATATAATAAAAAATTATCGATCTATTAAAACTATTATTATAATATTGTTTCGATACTGTCCGTTTAATATTATTTTCAAAATCTAATTAAAATAGTCATGACTGTCGATGTAAGAGCTCAAATTTATACTTTTAAGATTAGGTACTTGTCTGTCTGTCTGTCTGTAACCGCATCACGACGAAATCTCTGTACAGATTTTGACGTAATTCGTTACGAAGATAGTTATAGATATAGATAGAAAAATGTATCAAGGGAACGACCCCGAGCAAAGCGAGGATGAGTCTCTAGTATCAAATTTAAATATTTGAACTTTGTTCAGTAAAATACGCAATGCAGATCTATCATAAAAGGTAGCAGCTAATCACTTATGCGGAAATCAATTGCATATGCATATGTAGTTTCTGATTCTTATTAGGATATAGAGATGTGCCTGTTAAGGAATATGTAATTATTTAATTAATTAATCGTTATAAAGTACCAGCTTTTTTAGCGGCTTCGTTTGCATAAGTATGTATAATTACTCTTCCATTTCAATGCGTAGTGAAGTGACGTAATACTAGAAAGTTTATGACACTCGATACATAAGCTTTGAAATGCAAAAAGAGCTTTTTCAATCTGACTGGCAGTTGCAGATATAAGAACCGTTAAACAAACAAAAACCAATTAGTTTAGCTTTATAACATTAGTGTAGATTTACAATATAATTTAATGCCGTTTTGAAAATAACTTATACCGTCACTTTACCTAAGTTTTTACTCGTCTTTAGATCAAGAATCGCTTCGGTTATATTCGTACATAAAATGTATAAAAAATCAGGCCAAACTACTTAGTTCCATTGTGTAATTTGTATTAATATGCACAAACAAATAAACAGAATATTTTTTTATTAAAATAATTATGGTAATATATTAAATATATAAAAATAATATAATATATAAAACTTCCCTTTCGGTCTTGTTCACGGATATTGATTGATTTTTGGTTCTCGATATTTTGAATACTTTACAGCAAACATGCTTATTTCAGCAATAATATTCTAGCTTTACAAATCTTTTTGTAAAAGAACTTTACATCACTAACATTATTAGCTTTATAATGTTCAATATACTTGATTCTAGTAAACTCTACTACCATTTCAAAACAGAGTTTTGACTTAGTATATTAATTTCACATTATTTTTCAGCGTCGCCGGGTCGGTGGGGGGTGTGGACTGAGTGGTCAGTGTGCGGCTCAGATTGCCGACAGACGAGACGCCGTTCCTGTATGGGGGACGCTTGTTCCGGTGCCCAAGTTCAGCACGCAGATTGTGTAGGGGACTACTGCGGCGTGCATGGGGGTAAGCATGTTATTTAAATAATGTTGAGAAAATAAGGATATAATTTATAAATTAGAATAAAATATTTATTTTATTAATTTATGTAGGATCTCCAACATTAAATACTTACACTAAAACATTTTCAAAGAATTAACCTATATGTACTTACAGAAGAACATACCATGCTTCATAGTTTATAATAGAAATCCTTAAAATAAAAAAGAAACTATATTATGCTGTAACAATTCTCACATTTACTTGTAAAGACTGAGAGTCTCTCTGAATCGTGCCCTATGCCTAAGTCCGAGTCGCGGTCCGAACACAAGTTTTAGTATGTTAGAAGTAACTATTGTCTTGTATAAATAAAAAAACGAATAAATAAAATTGATAACGAGTACTTTGATGTACCTCACTTACCAATTACCTGCCAAAAACGAGTACTTTGATGTACTTCACATACTAATTACCCGCTATAATAATCCGTAAAATCTATTTTCAGATAAATACAGTAAACTTTTTATTGCAACTATAAATACCACAACAGTATATAGAATTTCGATATGTAACAAATATACCTGATTATTATCATAATCGAAACATTTCAAAACTATACTTTACCATAATGTAATGATAAAGAACATTTTATTCACGAGCAAATAACCGTCCACATATATTCTAACTAAAAACTCGAACACGCTAGCGTTCAAAGAAACTCTGGAACTCCCATTTATCAGAGAGGAAGTTATCAGAACCATCGAATTTCTGAGATCGCCGTTTCATAAACTTCGTACAGCTTTCCCGCAGCTTTTACGCACAAGTTACGAAACACATCTCGTTACTGCTCGCTCTGTACGGAAATATTTTAATAAATATCGGTTTGACTCGGATGTATATGATCCACGTCAGTTATGAAGCTAAACTGTTTCTGTAGGGACATGTTAATTAGACGATTCTATGAAACATGGGGTTCCGACCAGATGCCATGGGACTAAAAATACACTTCCTTTTCCGCGCGCTCATAGCTATGAAATGTAACCGGCTGGCCTCTTTATAACAGGCTATCAGTAACCCTTACCTGCCAGTTTAACATGACCTCTAGTTCTTGGGTAAGTAAGAGTAATTTTATAGTCTAAATACAGAGATAAGGAACTTAAAGGTTCCTCTTTGGGTGGCCATATTATGAGATTGGAGATATGAAAATCGGGTGCCGTGACCATCTGGGTATTATAGTCTAAATATAGGAATGTACCTAAAATTTTACGATATACTTACGTAACATTGACTTTGAGTTGGTTTTAGAGAGATAGCCTGTGGTCTTTCTATATTAGGCGTCCTATAACTTACATTTATTCACTCGCAGATTATCTTTATTTGTTTTTTTTTTTATATTTACAGAACATTCAAATATAACTTACTTGATATAATAATAATTAATAATAATTCTTTATTTCCACAAAGAAATGCAATTAGATATTCGTTTAATAATAATACAACAATTTGTTATCGAAATTTTAAATAATAAAATATAATAAAAAAAGGAACCGCTCTTGTTCCTCCTAAAAACCTAGACTAGTTTATAAAAAAGAAAAATGTACATATATATAAAGTTTCTAGACTTTACAATCGCAAACTAAAATGAAGGCTCATTTTAAAACAAATGAATCTTTTATTTACGTCGTTAGCGAGTGCCAACAAGGCTTATTTATGTAATTTCACTAGCGTTTTCCATATAAATGCAAACAATTTGCGCCTAGAACCAGCTTTATTATGACTCATGCCTTCGTTTAAGCACTTTTTATTTTACGAATTCATATTCAACTCCCTTTACTCGTTTAAATGGCTCGTGCTTCTAACATCTTTATTTTATCGTCTTTTAAGTTATTATTTTCTTTCGTGTAGTTTTTAATGTTCCATTACTAAGTGAATATCCGCGTATGTATGTAAATTTTATGATTTGATTTTTATTACAATAAAAAGTTTGTTTTGTTTACATAATATACTTGATAGGTAGTAGTATCCCATTGATAACGCTTGTCCGAAACCGTGTAAAGCCGGTTCAAATCCCGGGTCTTGCACATAGCAAGTTTTCAAAAGACATATGAAGTTCGTAAACTATTCGTGAATAATATACGCACTTGGTGAACTATTACCTGATCCCTCTCGTATGATGATGATTCTTCATTATGAAGGGAAATTCCCGATGAAGGGAAGCTCGTGCCCAATAGTGAGACATTAAAAAGGCTGAATATAATACACATGTATATTAAAATATTATGTATAAGTTCTGATCATGTAAAAAGAAAATCGAAGCAAGGATCAGTCGCATTTTATACGCATAGTGAATATCAATACTGAATAAGTTATTATTTACTCGTGTAAGTATTCGTTACAGTAACATCTTATTGAAACATAAAGCTTCTTTAGAATCTGTTACATAAATTAAGCTTTCTCTTTTTCACTTAAGCTTTTTCATCATTATATGCTCGAGGCCGATATTAAATGATCATTCGATATTTTGTTTATAATATTAATAAATCATTGTAGCTCCCGTTGACTCTGTTTCAATTTCCTATTCTGTTTATCGTGCGTTTTGATAAATAGCCGCCGGCAACCAATGTTAGGTTAACGTACAACCGCTTTCTTTCACGCTAAATAAATTTGCAATCTGACATATTTGCCTATAAATTGCTTTTGTTTATCTTTAGATAGATTGCTACGGTTCTACGTATGGTTTTGTTTGTGTTTTTGAGATGAATGTATGATTAAAATCGATATAGATCATTGTTTGGTATATTTCATGTACCTGTTCGTGGTAATAATAGGACAGTATGTAATAGTACATATAATTCTATATTTAAAAGCTATGTATATACGCACTATTTACCGATTTCAAAAGAAAGCAGGAACTCAATTTCAATATATTTTATTTTTAAGATATTTTAAAAAATTGACAGTTTCAATAAAATATAATTGAAGGGAATTTGTGTGATTTTTCCGTGATAAGCCTGGTAAGGCTTGTGTTACGGATACAAGATAGTTGTCACATTACACATGTATAACTTTAAATACATACATATTATAAATATAAACACCATTCGTGCTCGTGTCGTGCTTCGTGCACAACATTCGTGCTCAACAAATGAATGCCCCCAGCGGGACTCGAACCCGCGACCGCTGGCGTAGCAAGCACACACTATAAACTGAGCCAAACGTGCCGACCGGACCATGACCGGAGTAGTAGCATTAAGCCAAACGAATAAATGTACTCAATATTTATCAGGAATTATATTTATTATTTAGGAAATAAAACCTTGAATATATTAACAAATTATTCCGATACTTTTCCAATAAAAAGTCTTTCACCAAATTACATATTGACGAGAAATACCAATTTCATATCATGAAATTTGAGTGCGTCTATAAAATTTTGCATATAAAAGCAATAAAATATATAAACTATAAAAACAACTCATTTATGAAAATAGCACACTTACATCTGTGTTAAAAGATTATTTTCTACGTAAGTAAAAAAAAACATAATTCGTTTGAATCAGTTCACTTTGCTCCTTGTCCTACGTTACCATATAAAACTTGTGTCATATTTAGAACTTCAAACTAAATATTTACGAATGTGCCAACTTGTCACTACTGGAAGCTACCAAACAAATTGGATAGAATTGATATATTAACGAATTTACCGAAGCTTATCAACTAGTTATATTATTATAATACTAATATAATATTATAATTAATATATCTGTATAATAATTTTTTAAAAAAAAATTAAATCGACTGAATTGAAATGATTCAAAAAATCTGCTCTAAGAAGAGAAAAATCTAAACTAAAAAGTAAAAAATAATACTTTTAAGAACTTTGTTAATTTTGGAGTCGGTGCCAGCCAGCCAAATTGATAGATTAATCGAATATATATCTATTTATTATTTTTATTAGGGTTATTATTATTTTTTTAAAAATAAGTTATTTTTCCATTTTAATAAATCGAACCTTTTCCATCAGTCAAAAACTACATAATAATATAAGTATTCAATGCATAAATCAGGATAAACCAACAAACATATTCGTATTAATATTATTAGTTAGGATAATCAGTAAAGTAAACACATTCTTGAATTTCCTTTTGTAAAGCAAAGCGGTCAGTAGGTTCTAATATAGCTAATTTATAATCAGGCAAACCTGAAAGGAGTAGTAAATACGAAGACCATGGGAAGACTCATTCATTTACCGAGTGCTCTCTTCATTAGCCTAATTGCGTTCCTACAAAGGGGAAATGGTGTTTAATAGCCACTTTCATCTTTTGTTTCCTAAACATCGAATAGTAGTTCGATTGTTTCGAAACGTTCGTGTATTGAATTTGAATTGTTAATAAGTTTTTAATTTGAATGTAGCTGGTAGACTAGAATTCGATAGCATTCTTCGTGTAATGTTTTGTAAAGTATAATAAAATTACGCAGTATTTGGGTTAGGGAAAATTTTAAAATACTAATGAAATAATTGATTGTACGACATATTATGTAGGTACGTCAGCTTCAAAATCACTATTAACGAAATCATTTCTGTCTTAGAAGTACATGGACTACTAAAAAAATTGATATAAAAGAATATATTATAATACAATTTACATATAAAAATAACTAGACAAGCTCTAAAAAATTTTTAGAGTAAGTTAATAAAAATTGTAGATATTTCGTAAATAGACACAATAATGAACAAATTCTTTTAAAATTATGTCAAACCATTGTACAAGTCAAGTCGACATTAAAATAATTCACTTGAAATATTCTTTCTGAAATGAATTGATGAGATTTATACATTCAACCTATACATCATAAATTTTATACAAAATAGATACTATTCATGTTTTCTTAATGTAAATTGATTGCTTGTAAATCGTATGAATGGGTATTGAAAAGCCTATATATCTTTGTACGTCGGTTAACGTAACTTTCTTTTTAAAATGAACAAAGCTGACAATAAAGTAGAAAAGCTCAACTCTTCAATAGAATTCGATAGCATTCTTCGTGTAATGTTTTGTAAAGTATAATAAAATTACGCAGTATTTGGGTTAGGGAAAATTTTAAAATACTAATGAAATAATTGATTGTACGACATATTATGTAGGTACGTCAGCTTCAAAATCACTATTAACGAAATCATTTCTGTCTTAGAAGTACATGGACTACTAAAAAAATTGATATAAAAGAATATATTATAATACAATTTACATATAAAAATAACTAGACAAGCTCTAAAAAATTTTTAGAGTAAGTTAATAAAAATTGTAGATATTTCGTAAATAGACACAATAATGAACAAATTCTTTTAAAATTATGTCAAACCATTGTACAAGTCAAGTCGACATTAAAATAATTCACTTGAAATATTCTTTCTGAAATGAATTGATGAGATTTATACATTCAACCTATACATCATAAATTTTATACAAAATAGATACTATTCATGTTTTCTTAATGTAAATTGATTGCTTGTAAATCGTATGAATGGGTATTGAAAAGCCTATATATCTTTGTACGTCGGTTAACGTAACTTTCTTTTTAAAATGAACAAAGCTGACAATAAAGTAGAAAAGCTCAACTCTTCAATATCGAAAGCTTCTTTATTGATATATTGGTAGTAATTCCCATTTTATTTATATTTTCTATAGAGAAAATAAATAACTAATGTGAAAACGTTTTTGTGTTTCTTTTTTATATTTTATATACCTTAGGTTTATTTCCATGTAATTGAATCTTTGAAATGAATTTGAAGCTATATCTGATTATTATGGTATAGAAACTTATTAGTTATATTATAATTTTATTTAGTTATCAGAGCACGCACATAAGGTTCGACGTCTAGGTGTTGCCAGATATAACATTATAATAATTTGATTCCATAGACCACCCAAACACCATATATTAAATTTATTACAATCAATTTTTATGGTAGAATTTTAATAATTTAACAATTATTCATATCGAAAATAAAATTATAGGCAAATGACTAGTAGAAAAACATTGTGTTACTTGATCGGCTTTAATGCATCACGATTAGTCCCAAGATACAAATATAGCTTAGACTTTATGTAGGAATCAAACCAATGACCCACGATCTACACTATTTTTTATTTAGGTATTTATGACCAACCAATACAATGATTCCTCACGAATAGAACCAATTTTATATATGAATATACAAAATTAAAAGAAAGACGAAGAAAATAAAGAGAAATGTACATCTTCATTTGCGAAAACAAATTCAATCCAACTTTTTCCATACTAAATAAATAAGTTATGGACGTTGTATTTCTCATTACGAGAGGTGGGCACTGTAAATGATTTGTTGTGATTCGAGAGCTCAGCGGGTGGTTGCGAAATGCATTCACACATGTACGTTGTACCAAGTAATAACCATTACATGTAGTGGCCATAGGATGATATTCGAATAGCTGAAGAGAATTTAATTCACTGGCCTCCTACCACGTTATGGCTAAGCGACGAGGGTTCGTAGATTTCGATTGCATCCAGTATCTCCAATCTCTGTGTCGGATATACGGCTGGCACTGACAAATGTTTACACAGTGTACAAATTTCAACATAACCCTAGGATGGACCAGCAGGGTGCTTCAAGCCCCATGAGTTGGCTTTTTGTTAATAATTTTATTAAGAAAATAATGTTAGCTATCAAAATGTTAATGTTTGTAATATTTATGAGATATGTTTTGTAGATAAGATGTTTACTAATTAAATTGTAAAACGAAACTTTAATCGTCACCTATTACTTTTACGATATTCCTAGTAACGTTTTTATACAAAATTGATTATTATTTGACAAATAATGTTTATAAAGCAATAAAAAATACTTCATGGTACTAAATTATAAGCAATCAGATACATAACGACATATATGAGGTTATGCATCAGTATGCGGTCTCGAGAGCCTACTCTTGTCCAGTACGTGTTTCTCAAGTGTCAACAGTATCTAAAGGGTTAATCGGATAAGCACGTATCACACGCAAATTAATTCTAGCGTCGTCAAGGTTTTACGATATTTTAGTTTATGGCTCTAAGTAGCGGATGTATGATTTATAGTAATAAATATACCCATAAAATGTATGCAGCCACGGAACTAGTTTATGTTGGAGATTTATTGATAACGATAAAGTGTGGTCACTAGTGCTCCAAGTTGTAAAACTACAGTAGCAGTGAGAATAATTTTATATTTATGCAAGACAGCTTAATTTTAACTAGGTTATAAACATTATAAATGAAACTACCTTTTCGGATTTTGTCGCAAATTTTAGTGCCCGACGTTTCTAATGCTACAGCAATCATGGTCACGGGAGAGACTAAGGTATTTGACATCTCATATGTTTATATACTTGTTATAGACGTCGGGTCGGGTACTAAAAATCAAAATAAATCCGCGACAAAATCCGAAAAGGTAGTTTCATTTATAATGTCGAATATTCGCGTAAACCTAAGAAAGTACTAGGTTATAAACCTTGAATTAGAATGCAATCATGTTTTAAGAATAGTATACACTTATAATATGTAGTAGTACATCAAACTTCTTTTATAATCAAACACCATGTTATAGTTTTTATACGTTATAATAATAAAATTTATGGCTTACAAAAAACATTTTTTCTCTCTCAAAATACCGATTATTTCTAATAAGTAATAATAAAAAAGATAGCAGAGTTTGTCTGTGTTTTAACGAGCTAATTTCAGTAACTATTAATCGGATTTGAAAATTTGATAGCTTAATTATTAAGGAAGGCTATAGGCTGTATATCATCATGCTATTATTCAAGTTAGCTGATAAAAAATCATACAAAATATATGTAGTCTTTTCTATACTAGTGTATATTAACCATTAAAACGCACCTAGTGACCGATCCGAGTGAAGCAAGAGCGCAAGCTAGTCCATACGTAAAAACAAATATTGGTAAAATTAAAGCCTGACAATTTACGCTGTACAAAAAAACTACTGTTGCACTAAAAATAATAAATATTAATAGGCCTCAAATAATATTATGTATGATCGGAATTTACGGCAAGTAGTCGGAGAGTCATTAAACTAAACTATCGTAATCTTTGTGCCATAGAAATATGTTCTATAAACTAGACGTGCTTCAATAAATTTAAATAATGTTCTAAATATTTATGTATGGATTTTAAAGATATTAACTTGACGTCTGGATATGGCTGCTGTAATTTGTCTTAACCGATCGTCTAAAGGATTATCATATTAGTTACTGAAGACACAACCATTTGTTATTTCCAAGGCACTGCTATTCTAACTACCTATGCTCTATATTTATTTTTTATTTCAAAGGGTGATATAAACTCATAATAACAGAGTTCTACTTTAAAATTAGGACGAATTTAGCCCTTTTTAGTCCCACAGCTGGGCATGGGCCAATACGAGGTCGAGGGGTATCTGGTGTCCACCATCTTGGAAAATAAACAATATATTATCAAAATTATTAAACCTTTAAAACACATTTTGTATTGTAAATTGTTTTAAAAAATTCTTTCCTTTGATATTACACATTTAATTCTACTAGATTTTTATATTTTAAGGCAATATAACTTTAAGGATTATGAAAAACACTTTAAGAATAAATTAATTAAGTAACATGTTAAAAATATGTTAAACAATCATAGGAATTATTATAATAATATGAATTATTATAAAAATGTGTTCTTGCGATCTAAAAGCCGTGTTAGGCGAACGTGGCATGAGTTGTAATATATCGAATCTACATTAACTATAAGTGGACCGCGTTTTAGAATTCATAAATTTTTATGAGACTCGATAAATAGTAGTAAATTTTACATTTAATGTTTATTAGACCTTCATATTTAAAGTTCATTCATGATATGTCATTTTCCAAGAACGGTTTTTGTTTCAATCATTACATTTATATAGCGGTTTAAATTTAACTTAATTCCATTATTTTTCAAGTTCTCTTTTATACTCGACCAAAAGCCACTTGCTTACTTTGTTTATATTAGCTTTCCTAGGTATTATTATTATCTCTATGACGCGTTACTCCAAGATATATTTTATCTTTGTACTAAACTTAATCGAAATCCGTAAGTTTTCGTTCGCATTATTTTTTATTAGAAAGAATGCGAACAATTATTCAGCAAACAATTAATCATACATAATCATATTACTATAGTTTTTAAGCTTCACTTGGAAACAGACGAACAGACAAAGTTTAATAGTATAGATATACTAGACTAATATTTTATAAACGACAGAGTAAAATATGAAGTTTGACATTTTCATATATTGAAGTAAATAAAGCATCGCATAAACTACAACGTACGTAACAAACGACATATATTTTCAACAGTAGAACATTCAATTGAATAAAAAATTAAAAGTTTCTACATGTAGTATATATTAAGCGCAATCTCTAAGCACTATGTAGGTCAAACGTGGCCCGAGTGACAATGTATCGGGTCTAGATTAAATGTAAGTGCCTAGACTTGTAGCCTTAATAAATAAATACGAGCTTTTGTATACTTTATCGTATATCTACGAGAACTTAAACAGTAGCTGTGGAAATGCATTGAGGAATTACAATGAATAATTTTAAATCATAATTGTACTTTAATTTTAGTTTGTAATAAATAATATTCTTTATAGGACTTAATTAACCTTATTTTAATACAAAATCTATAAAAGTCTAATTTACTCGAATCTATGCATTAAAAAGGTTTTGAAAGACTTATAAAAAAAAATCAAAACAATTACTACGAAGACCAAAATTTTTGTTTATCTGTGATATATTCTTGTTATTGTACACCAAAAATATTATGACATTTTAGTGAAATACTCGATTTAATCCAACCTCTAAAAAAGTTTAAAAAATTAAAAACGACGCAAGATCTTTATAGAATTCATGTAAGTATTAAATACAAATATTTCCAAGAAGAACTGCAAGCAAGAATAAATAGCTATTATAATTTGTTTTAATAACCTTACATCTGATTTTATTATTGATAAAATAAAAAAGCTTAAAAAGGCCCAAGTAAAAGCCTTTTTAATTACCGCACTTCGATTCTGAGATCGTTATCGGTTCCAATGAGACAGCTTCATCGTAACTCTTGATTGGTTGAGAAGATAATTTTGGGCCGAGATACTTCAGTCTATAAATTTTGTCTCCGTAATTGAACGTAATGGAATCGTATGGATCTTCAGGTATTTAAAAGATACGATTATAGTTCAAAGATAACGACAGATAAATGAACTTTAAAGAGTATAATATCTTTTAACTTTTAAATCATTAAGTCATTATTTTTAACTAGCGACTTGCCCAAGCTTTACTCGAGTGCTTTCAAGTCATGGTTAATCTAATATTGAAATCTATACCAAACAACTGATGTTTCAAAGTGATGGAGTAAACAAAGTTACAGACATACGCACATTTTTTGTATTAGTAGTATGGTTAATTAAAATTATTGCTTCTACCTCACAATTAAAAAGCTTATTAACTAAACCACCATTTATATAAGTAACTTGTGTATTTGTAAAACCCAATTAGCCGCTAACCAAGAAACTTTCGCAAGAAAAACTTTCGGAGGTGCGTGCACAGAATATCGGCTTTAGAAAAAGACGCGTACATCTCGAAAACACTTATCTAACTAATAAAAATGTTGACTAAAAACGTCCCTCACCCCATAGTTTCCTTTCACGGCACCGAATTATACAAAAAATAAGTGGTTAAAACGCGCCGCGAGACCAATCGTAAAGTTTAAGACGATGACATAAATAATATTAAAGTCCGTCGCCAGAAACTCAATGCCTATTTCATTTGTAAGCTATAAAAACTCACATTCAGTTTCGTTAAGAAATTTTATACTCAACGATATTGCACCTTAAATTTTAGGAGCAACGATACTTTCCGTTGCTTCGACATATCTTGTTATTTTGGTATCCACTTTATAGCCAAAGTCATAAAATGTTAAAAGCTCATCACACAGGTGTACATTTTGTAATATCATTTTTAATTCCTTGTAGGTGAAATAAGTTTTCCATTTAGAATTGCTGTGATATCGTGGTAATAAAAGTTTGAAGCATTCGCGAGAAAGTTAGTAATTTATACAGCTTTTGTTAAGTTTAGGAACATTTCGCGAATGAAATACTGCGCTTCAAGTGAACCTTCTTAAAACAAATCCAAATATAAATGTATTCCGACCGCGCTAGGAGATTTTTATCCCGATTACAAATTAAAAAAACTTTAGCGGACGGTAATAATTTTGAGCTTATATTTAAATTCTTGGAAAATTGTTTAGCTCTATTTAGATTTAGTTTTCTTTTGATAACAACATGAATAACTAAAAATATTGCAATAACACTGAACACACTACATTACGATTAGTTGTCAAAATAGGATGGCATGATTCAAGTATCGCCAGTGAAAAAGAGACAAATATAATTCGCGACAGTGCGTCGTCAACGCGTGACTATGTTCAGGTGGGCCAATTAGCCTAGTTTTGGTGTGCCGCTTTTTGAGCGCGTATGACTTATCTACACCTTTTTTCCTAGTATATCAATGGTCATACCTCTATAATAAGCTTCATAAAAAATGTAATATAAAATAAAAACATTCTGAAAAACAAAACGGTTCACGAAAGTTCATGTACTATTCTGTAATTATTTCAATGCAAAGCAAAAAAGCAGGCGCCAGATTAATTAAATACTGTTGACTTGTTAAAAAGCGGAGAATATTTTACTGGTCATTAGCTTTCGGCTTGTTGTTTGTGAAATTTCCAACGTAAATAAATTTTGTTTTCACTTTTGGCATTCCTTATTGAAAATACGAAAGCTTTGAGATCTAAAACTCGTTATAATAACAATATTATACTTATTAAGAATTAAGGAAAGCGTTCGTTTTATAGGTAGTCGTTATTTTTTCTCTTATTACTGCAGCGATAAAGATTCATTATTGAAGCGTCAGAATATCACTAGAGTGTTACGGGTTCGATTTTTTTTTCATTTAATATTTAATTTTCAAACCTTCTTATAAGACTTGTGAATTTATTATTTGGCTATCGAACCCGGTGAGCATTCTTTAGGCTTTTTATCCTTGCTCTGCATTTATCCTGCTGTCCTTTTGTTACAAATAAATCTTCTAATCAAAATAAGTTATCTACCTTGTTTAACTCCAGTAACGGTATAGCTAAAATACATTTAGGTAACCCTAAAGTAAACAAAATGTCATCAAAATTAGTAAATCCTTTTAAAAAGAAGAAAATAAAAAGGAAATTTGGTAAAGGTATTAAAAATTAGTTTGAAAGATCGTTTTTTAATTGCTTTTAATTAGAATTTAAAATTAAAAAATATATCAACAGTTGCCGCACACAGTGATATACCACTGTACATCGGGATCGCGGTAGCAGTGGTGGTGTTCCTGGCAGGCGCGGCTGTAGTGTACAAGTTATTGCAGAGGAAGACTAGGGACCACTCGCTTTATACAATGACAAGAACTGGTAAGCTACTTAATTAAATATTCTTAAAAGAATTTACTATAACATTTCTTTAATTAATTTATTCTAATAATAAGTTTTTGGTACAAATTATTGTCACAAACTTAAATTATGTGTATATCATAAATACTTTTGTCTAGATTTTCAACCGGAAATATACCCAACGGTAGAAAAGCAGTCGCTGTCACTCGCACCAGATCTGATGCAGCACAGACCTCCAAGATATGAGCATCCACAGCCAGATCCGAGAACTGAACACCATTATGATGTTCCTCACCTCACTAATAGGTATTAAATTAATATAAATAAATAAATATGTTAGGACATTATTACACACAGCACCATCTAGTTTAGTGGTAAGCTACGAGGCTTGTGTTAAACTAAATATTTGATACACAACACATATATAACTTTAAATTACACATATTATAAATAAAAACACCCTTGACTAGAGTAGAAACATTAGTGCTCAACAAGTGATTGCCCCCAGCGGGACTTGAACCCGTGACGCGCAGAAAGTAGCATCACTATAAACTGAGGCAAACGTGTCGTGAAATTAAATTGATATTAAAATGGACTTTAACATAATTAAAATAAGGTTATAGAGTAATTTACGCAGCTTTAAGCTTACTTTATGAAAATAATTAGTACGAGTAGGTATTAATTCAAAGTTATAAAGTAGAACACCACGAAGGCTATTTAAAAGCTCAAATCTGTACAGTTACGCGTCACCTGTCGACCATCAAGTAACTCCGTGCGCTTCGAGCAAGGGGCAGAGTGATGAATATGACAGCAAGCCGTACACTGAATCTGAGCACTCCGCTTCCAGTTGTTTTACTAGTTGTGAGTATACGTGATTCATAATTATAGTCTTTTAATATTAGAAATTTATTTAGACCAGCTCTTTAGATATCTAGTAATTACCTGCCCCAAGACATGGGTAATGTTTTTCGATCATGTTAATGTACTACATAAGTACCTATATATAGTTATATGTACAGGAGAAATAAGTTAACTCCATATACATTTTAAGGTTAAATAAATAAAGTTGTTGAAATTAATGTTTTTGAATCTAATCGTTAAAATATCGTATTACCAATTTATAAAACCTTTCTTTCTAGCCGGCTCAATGTATGACGCAGCCAACGAATCTGTGACGCTACAACTAGCGGAACTCGTGTCGAACTCGCCTATATCACAGTCACTATCGATTTCGAGTGCTGGAGCGAGATTAGCTTTACCGGCTGCCGGTGTTGCTCTGTCGATCCCAGAAGGAGCACTTAGTAGGGGACGGAGAGAACAAATTTATGTGGCGGTTGTGAAAGATGACAGATACAGGTCACGGTTGGGAAAAGGTAATTGATGACAATATATCTTTCATTTATATAACTACTAGTTCTTACCCGCGACTTCTTCTGCATGTTATAAAATATCCTATACGTTAATGTACGTATTAATTCTAATTTTTTGAGTTGTAGCAAATATATTCTTCGTATTTCATAATTTTTCAAAATATGAGTATAGTAGTGGTAATTTTTATGTATAAATCGATTTTTAACAAAGAGTTAAATTAGTAACCATCTAATCTCACATTTGCTCTGACTACTGCCAAGAATATCAGTTAAAATTAAAAAAAAACTATTATAGCTTCAATCTAACTACACATACTTAACAGCATGTTGTAACTTTAATATATTTTTGTAATTCTGTACTGTGTGATAATTATTATGTATCTATATACATACAAGATATTTTACTCCCATTAGTTACTCTACATAGTATAACCTCGTAGCTACAGTCTCTTTAATTACCATTAGAATGATTGGTTATTTATTATTTATGAATGTCTTTTGAATGTACGCCTACAAGTATTTTTTATCTTAAACATTATCCAAAGTCGTTAATAGAAGAATCAATATATCGTGAATTTAAATTATAATTTCCTTTGCAAACTTTAAAAATATTTAATAACTAGTCCCCATCATTATTATAATCTTGAATCCATAATTGCTACTTTGAAATTGACTGTAAACAAAAATTGCCAATCCGCCTCGCTCAAGATTGCTTCGATAGTATCTTATATTAAAAATTAAAAATAAACCTAGACTTAAACTATAAAGAAGTCTAAACGATTAACCGTCTATGTAATTACAATAACAAAACGAAACGCGTAATTTATGCAATGTAATATCCAGCGAGCCTAAGGCGGATTACTATACATTTTGTTGAAACAATTTTTTGCCTGCAGGTATCACGCAACTGAGCCCAGTAGTTAAATGTGGTCCGCCACGTCTTCAGCTTAATAAGTCGGTTGTCCTTCAAATTCCTCACTGTGCTAGTCTAAAGCATGGTTTTTGGAACCTCGCGTTGTACGCGATCGACCATAATACTGCAAAAACGGACACCCATCCACAATGGAAGAAAGTAGTAAGTCTCGGTCAGGAGACGATAAACACGCCTGTTTTCACGCAGTTGGACAGTGACAAAATATTCCTCGTTACGGACATGCTTTCTACATTTGTTCTTGTCGGTGAGAGCTTTAACGGGAAAGCGGTTAAGACACTTCAATTAGCCGTGTACGCACCTGCGTCATTAAGTGACACTTGTACTGAATACACTATACGGTTGTATGTTTTCGAAGATACTCCATGTGCACCGTATTATTGTCAAGAGCAAGAGAAGAAATTAGGTGGCGTTTTGTTGGAACGCCCAAAAACTTTTCTATTCCAGGACGGTGGATCTAATTTGTGCTTAAATTTAGAACACTTAAGTCCTGGTTGGAAAACAAAGCCGGGTATTGCTTATCAAGAAATCCCATTCACCCACGTCTGGGGGTCCAATTACAACGCTTTACACTGCAGCTTTAGTTTAGAAAGGACTTACGACTGTGACACTATAGATTTTAGTATCTCAGCATGTCAAAGACCAAACCCGTCATACAAGCAGACATTCCGAATATCGATAGACGACTTACGCAGCCGATCGCCCCGTGGTCGATCACCACGGGAATCCCAACGAAGTTTTAATATAACAGAAAATCTCCTTGAATCCAGAATGTGTAGAAGCGACGACGGTAGCGATGCGAAACGCAATGTGACTGTTAACGAAACTGGTATAAATGAATGTGCGGAGAGTCCGTTTAAATTAAGCGTTCGGGTTAAGAGGCAGCTATGTGCCATACTAGATCCCCCGAACGCCCGCGGTAACGACTGGCGTGCACTTGCAGCGAGGCTGGGTGTGGATCGTTATACAACGTGGTTCGCCACAAAGAGCTCGCCAACCGAAGCTATTCTAGAGTTATGGGAGTGTAGGGAACGCGGGCCCGGCGCTACCGCCGCCTTGGCTGCGGCTTTACGTCAAATGGACAGACACGATGCGGCAGACTTACTACATGGACGACCCTCCTGGTTATGAATTCCTAACTAATTAGTGTTGCCAGCTTTCTATGACTTTTACGATTAAATATCTTAACTTTAAATATAATTCAATAGTAAATGTATAAAAGTACATTGTAAAAGATCGTATTTGATATCTGGGATAATACCTGGCAACACTATGCACGAATGAATGTTGAATACAGTGTATTACGTACGTTTGTTGGTAAGTATGTAGATTAAATGTTATTTAGAGAAAATAGTTTTTGTAGGCGATCGGCCTAATTTGTAAAATCGTGGTAGCTTATTTTTAAAGCTATATGCTGTAGATAAGCGGAGATAAATTATATAGTAGCAATAATAGTGCCTAATGTCTTATAAAGAATATTCAACAAAAAAGTTGATTCACAGTTGTTTTGTTATTTTTATATATAAGTGTATGAGTGTTCATTGTATTACAAGTATATCGCTTGGTTCATTTTTGTTTGCTTCTTGAATAATCATTTAAATGTTTTAGAAAGTGCCAAATTATTAGTTTGGCAAAAACCCACAATACTGAGCTTAAACCGAGAAATAGATTTCCGTTTTCTTTCTATCTTGTAAGAGACTTAAGTCCAATGCATTTATCTACTTAAACGTCACTGCCTACAAATATCCTAGCCAAAACATTTCAATTAAGTCAATATAAAACTATAAACTTATTGTTTTTTTTTAATAATTTTAAATGTAACTTTAGCTTTTTAACATGTTTATCTATAAGGAGGAAACTTAATCAAATATAGACCATATATTATAATTACAGTACATTTTCTACCTTATAAGGTTACAATAACAGATTGATTTTGTACTATAACTTCTATAAGCATAGCCATAAGAAACATTTTGGCTGGGAGTATTTAAAATATCACTTTCTTAACATTATGTATATAAAGAAATAGATTGTAAATAATTGTATCGCATTTTACACGTAGTATTGCAGGATATGATGGAAGAAAACCCATGATTTTGTACGTGAAATTGTCACCACTGTAGACTATATATATTTTTGTTAACGTGATGACTATTTAAATAAATGGATCTGTGATAATTAAAATAATATGAAATAAATTATGTTTAACTGTGACTTTGTTTCTTTTTATAGTTAACCCTCTAGTTTCCTATTAATTAACACATTTTAGTTATAATAAATATTCTATACAGGTCCTTGTGACCGATTTAGGCCATGGCGACCAATGTCATTAATATAAGTTATATCCGCAGAAAATAATATAGTGTACAAGTACAAACGCTCAGTAAATAAATTTAATACAACCTGGGATTCGAACCCAAGAGCTTCGAAACTGCGGCCCTAAATGTTAGCCACAAGACCACTAAGGCAGCTAGAATGATTAGAGCAAAGCAGTTATTATGCATACATATATAAAAAATGAAATTTTAGATATTTTAAAATATATCGCTATAAAAAAAATATTGTTTTTTTTTCAAATTGATACTAAAAATATTTGAATTATTTGTGACATTGGCAGCTTTTGAAAAAATACTGAAACAAAGTTAAGCGACTTGCAAATTAAGGTATCGAATGGACTCTACTCTCAGTAATTAATGGTTTCAAAGATAAGTTCAGTACTCTTGCCATGTTCTTTTTTTAAACTTTCATAAACATTGCCCTAAATTTCACATAACAAACATAATTATCATAAATATTCTATAAAATTAACATAGACAATTATTCTTTTTTACTTAGTCAACGTCACAAAATACAATATCAGCACGAACTGACTTCAAACAGCTTGTCAACATGAGCTTCGAGTTAAAACTCATGGGGTCGACAGGCGAGAAATTTCCTAAATCGACCGTGAACATACTAACATACTGTAACATACCAACTATAGTAAATGTTATGTTTAGGTTTTGGAAACGAATTTAAATTGTATTTCATTGGAATTGCCTATATTAGAGGTTAAAAGATCGATATCGCGTAAAATCATTTTTTTTAATAATATTTGCCTTACCATATCTTACCATACCATACCATATTATACTAAGAAAAGAAAGTAAATCGATTTACAAAAACTTAAAACTTTTTCAACTATGTTGTCATTTTCTATCAATATAAAAAAAACTATTTCTAATATTTTATATTGATATCACTTAAGTTCGTTAATAGCTTATTAAGTCATTGAACGGTTTTATATATGCCTATTTATGTATATAGATCAATGAAAGCAAAGGTGACGAAGTAATAAGCACATATATGTATATCATGTATGTAAATACACATTAACAAACTTTAATATTTATAATATTAGTGAGAATTTGTGGGATCTTAGCTTTGAAATATCTAATTGCTATTTGCGAAATAGCTTTTTAAAAACATGAAGACAATTTAAAAATGATAAGCTAAAACGTGATTGTATTACGCAAATGTAAAATAGAAATCTATTAAAGTCTTCAAGCCAGTATTTAATCATATAATACTTAAATTTGATATACTGTACAAATTTTATAAGTTTAAAATAGAGCTCATTTTGCTTCAACTTTTTTAAATAAATATAAGCTGGGCGTATCGCGATCGTAACTTATTATTTTCGGTCGTTTTGACCGGATTGCACCTGTCGCGGTCGCAGGGCCGTGAAAACGTTGATATTCTTCAAAATTTCTAATTAACCGTATTCAAAAGTAAATAATAACAGAAAAAATTGTTTCAAGAAAATATTATCTATAAATAGACCGTAGAAAAAAAAATTGAATTGTTAAATTGACTCTAGACGGAGACCCGCGGCAGAGCATTAGGCTATCTTCCATCGATGTTTTATGCGAGCGACTCCACTGGCAAAAGCTTGTATTACATATATTTTAGATGTAAATTAATTATCGTATCACAATATTGTGTATCTAATGGCATAGTGTTTATTTTGCTCATTACATTTAGTTCCGAGGCCACAAAGTTCCGCTCGGCGTTATTCAGAAAAGGTGTAAAAATTGCGTTCCTTCAGAGAAAACGCCTTAGATATAATAGTATCAGAGCAAAACCATATTCAAGTAAAAAGTTAGATCCAATTTGTTAAAGCCCTTTCCGAGAAGAACAAAATGTATGAAAATGTAATGTATTGTACTATGGAAAAGAATTTCTCGTTTAATATAAACAGATAATAATTTAGCTGAACTAATTTAATACAAAATTATTTTTGTTCCTTAGGCCTCATTAAATTTACGAAATTCACTACAAACTAGCTTTTCGTTTTAAAACTATTTAAATAAGCTAACAATTCGTATTATAATGCAAATAGTTGTGAGCAGGACGTGTCGCTCTGTTATTTCACACATCAGGCCAGTGACTAATATTGACCCCCGCGTGGTGGCAGTAACGGCGATCTTAATATTTATAGAAAAAAAATAGATAAATTAAATTCTTTTTCTTTGAATTCTGTTGAACATTGCTTTACTATTTGAAGAAATTTGCGACATACGGTGTATTCTGCACTATTAAGTGGATGGGTTACTGCACCAGACTAAGTAAGTATAGTTAAATTTAAAAATTATGGGTTAAGTTGTGAACTTCAAGTGTTACTTTAATGCCACTTTTTCATATAAATTTTTAAATACAATTATACACGTTTAAAGAAAATCTATAGGTATACACAAAAATACTGTATTTGGTTACTCTAATTGTATTAGTTGAAAAACTTCTCTATCAACTAATTAACTTTCTTCAAAATCGGGTCAGCCTTAAAAAGTGGCTTTACTCTTAACCTTAATATTGAAAATAAAAATTATTCAATTCTCATAATACTAATTATTATAAATCCGCTGTTATAGAGACCTTAGCCATAGTAAAATTCTGAGCATATATTTGAATATATTATTATAACGTCATTAGAAATGAGCGTCATAAATAACTATGCAGGTGTCGGTACCAAATGAGCCACATGCTACTGTTATTTTTATCGGTTTTCTAGTGTTAATATGTATAGATAAATTTTGTTTAAAATTACACGTAGTTGAACTGTTTTACATACTTTTTAGTAACTTATGAAGAATGCTTAATATAACATTACTTGCAAAATCATTTGGTTTTTAAATAAATACTTGTATTAAAATATTTAAAAAAATAAAAAAAATATAATGAATATTATTCACAAAGCTTGAGTTTGATTAAACGATTTAAAAAGATTAAAGTCAAAGTTTTTGAATAAAGTTATGGTATATAGGTACCATTATTAATTTATTTTATTAATTTGATACCAAAAAGTGATTAAATTGAACAGATTGATGCAAGTAAAGCTTGTAATTAAATTAGGTAAAAAATATAACACTACAGACGATAATTCTCTAATATATAATCAACATCTACTCTAACTGACTCCAAAACAACAAAATTGAATAACTTTTTCAACATAAGTAAAATGTCACATACTTCGACTAGCTAATACTTTTTGTAACTAACATTATACTCGACGACCCTCTTAATATCCGCTTTTCATACAGTAATTGACCTTTCTGTCAATACAGGAACCCTTGAATGCGCACACAACCAATATGCATTATTTTAGGTGGCTTCTTCCAAGACGCCCTACAAAGGGACTAAAATGTCGGCTAATCAATCGCAAAGGCCAGCCCTTATCGGCGACAATGGCTTAGAAGGGTAATTCATCAACGGAAGGTCAGGAGGGACTTCCTGAGCCCTTTTTGTTGGTGGCAAATTAATTACGGTGTCGATTTCGTGGACATGTAACCTTTTGTCATCTGACTGCACGAAGGTATAATATGACCTATATAATGTAATAATATGAGAAATTATGATATAATGTAATAATATTAAGAAAAATTATGATATAATGTAATAATATTAAGAAAAACACTAACACAAAAAATATATATTATATTAGTCCCGCTGAGTTTCTTTCGCCAGTTCTTCTCAGGTCAGTGGTTTCTTCCTTCCGAACTGGTAGTAGAGCCATGACGTTCAGTAAAACATTGTAATAATTTCATGCTGAATAAAATATTTTGAATTTGAATATAATATTACCTACTAGCGACTTATTTAGTTCAGATTTCTCAGAGATGATTTTTGCGGCAGAAAGTTGATAAATATACATACTCGTGCCATACAATAAATATAATATTATAAATATAAGACCCATAACTGCAGTACTCACTTTAATTGTTATCACACAAATAAAACCCGCAGTAGGACTCGAACCCGCGACCGCTGGCACATTAAGTACTACAAACTCAGTCAAACGTATCTATAAAAAATAATTGAAAGTTCTCTTAAAATATTATACTTATTTAGTACTCGTAAAAACATTAAGTATAACTTATTTTGAAACAGTTTAAACAAACACTTAAGAGAAATGGCATACCGTTGCCATATTAGATTAAATGATACTATAACGTATAAATTACATAATATTAGCATGTCAGCGAAAACCAAATTCATAGATTTTACATACCGTGTGATGTTTTACGGCCGGTTTTTAACGGTTACTTGCGATTTCTCAGAAATGAGTTATTTGTCAGCAGTAAAAAGTATTCTATATCCTGACCCGGATAACCAACTATTATTATACCAAATTTCATCAAAATCTGTCAAGTGGTTTTTTCGTGATGCGGTGACAAACAGACAGACAGACAGACAGATATTCTAAAAACTATAGATTCGGCCTCTGTATCCATAATAATGATTATTTCAATAAGATTTTTCAAAAAATATTCAATGTACAGATTTGACTAAGTTAGAATTTTATTATATGCATAGATTATGAAAATTTACGCATATAATTTTGTGTATAGCCGCTGCAAGATAAATTTAAACGCAATTTTAGCGTAACCTAATTTGCGCATTGTTTGCTAAAACTGTTGGGTTAGCTAATTCATTAAAGGCTTTAAAATGTATACATTTAACACTAATGGTTCTAAATTATGGTTAATGTATGATATTGTATTTACAAATACCTCGGACATGTTGTTTGAATGGCTTATTATCAATCTGTGGTAATAATTGTAACAAGGTCGAAGTTGTTCATTTTTTGTAAGAATCATAATGGTATTTAATAGATATTAAATATGTTATTGACCGACTTCAATAAAGTTAATATGTGTTTAAAGTTTATATACGAGACACCAGTGTGTAAGTAGGTACGAGTAGTTATGAGTCTTTGAATACTACGAATCGTTTTTAATAATCCTTTTTAAATTTAACTTAATGACTTTATTTAACAGTTCAAATTTTTATTCCCCCTGGTTTTGACCTCATTGTTAGTTAAAAAATATATTTTAAATGTATGACTGTTTTTCTATAGTTGACTATCACTGTAGAAATGCTAGACTAAATTTAATGTGACACTTCTATATTTAGGGTTTAGGGTCTTAGGTCATGATTACTTTGTACTACCTGTACATTGGATGCAATATACAACATAATATTGAATTTGGTCCGTATATACTAGCGACTTACCCACGCTTCGGTTGCACCCCTTCAAATAACTTGTACATGATTTCAGTTTGTATTTTTAGAAACTTTTGCTAATATAATATCTATTAGTCCGATTTAATGTTGTAATTAAGTAAAATCTTTTTTATTAACATTTTAATCAACGCTACGACCCTTTTTCTTACATTTTACAGATTTTCCATCATCAATGAGGAACCTAAGCTGTAGAAGCAACGTAATTAAAGTGGGATGACAGATTCTGATGACGTTGCTATTTCTAATATTAAGTTTTAACATTTAAGGTGGTAAATACTCATATACACTGTATATCATAATAAGATACATAATATAGGAGTACTAGCATTTCCCGCGGCTCCGTTTGCGTTTAAAGAAACTAAATTCTTAGATTTCACATACCGTGTTATGTTTTACAGCAAATTTTTAACGGTTACTTGAGATTTCTCAGAAATGAGATATTTTCCAGCAGTAAAAAGTATCCTATATCCTGACCCGGGTAACCAACTATCATCCTACCAAAGTTCATCAAAATCTGTACATTGGTTTTCTCGTGATGCGGTCACAGACAGACAGGGCGAATGACCCTCTGTCTCAATAATCATGACTATTTCAATTATATATCCCAAGAAATTAAATCCTGTAGATTATAATTTTATTATAAACTATAGATAAGAAGTAGCTTGCGTGGGATTTAAATCAGCTACAAATGGGTAAAAGCAGTTTATTCACTAACTTTAAATTACCGCAAACCGCCAGTATATTCAAACTTTCTTCTAATGAATCTTAGCAATTCATTAGAATGAAACAATTTCAGTAAAGCCAAGCCGATGTAAAGTGAGGTCCAATAGCGTTCAAAGGTCCGCGGGTCAATAGAAACGGGAACGATGTTATCAAATGTCGCTTTTGGCTCGGTGGCCGGTCGTGACTTACCTTACACGTTCAGTACTGGGCTTCAGTTATGCGCGAGAGAGATTTTTTGTAACTGTTTATTTTTATCTTATGTTATTATTAAGAACTAAATATGTCTCCTTGTTTTTATGTAGAGCATAAATATGTTGGGACATTATTACAACAGTGCCATCTAGTTCCGAGGTAAGCTACGAGGCTTGTGTTACGGATACCAGATAATGATATACTACACATATAAATTAATAAATATATAAATATTGAAGTTTGGAACTACAGAAATGTCCCCAAAGAAAGTGTTTACTTTGCGATCCAAGCCTAAAAACATCATTTTTATAGTCTAAGAAGAAAAATAATATTTTTCAATGTATGGTGTCGAGTAAATACTGCTTAATACAATTGATTTTACTACTTAATTAATACAAAACATAATTTGTAAATGAAAGGTAACGTTTATGTATTCTATCATATTAAATTCATTTTAGTAATCTTAGGTTTACGCGAATATTCAACATTATAAATGAAAGTCTCTTTTCGGATTTTGTCGCGAATTTATTTGGATCTTTGGTTACCGACGTTTCGAATGCTTAACAGCAATCATGGTCACGAGATATACTCTCTCCCGAACTAAAAATCGAAATAAATCCTCAACAAAATCCGAAAAGATAGTTTCATTTTATTAACTTAAGATTTCTTAAGAGATCGCTATAGCCTATATATTACAGCTCCAAACTAAATAGCTTGGACAAAGGAGTGGGCGACGAATGATGCGAGCTAACAATTGTTAATTTAAGAATGGATACCGTTTGTTTTGTTTAATGAGCGAGACATGATTTTTGATTCATAAAATATTTTTAATTAGCCACATAAAAAATCTTTTAAAAACGTTAACTAAATAATGTATACAGAATTCTATTAAATTACCTGCTCTTATTACCTACCTATAACTCTATCGACTCGATTCGCTCGAGTTTGTCCTTGGTCAGAAACAAAGCTATCGCATGGGTACTGTACATTTTTCTAGGATAAAAAGTAACTTATATACTAATCTAGACGCCTATCCGCAAATCTATCAGTGCGCCTTTCATGCAGATCCGTTTTGGCGAAAAAGAGTGACAAACGTCCTTACAAGCTTTCACATTTATAGTGTCAGCAGAATTACATCGTCGCTATTAATTTTCGAATTAATTTACTTTGTAGTGTATATTATAAAATAACATAAGAATTAAGCCTCTAATAAATTTCTTTGTACACTTTTCGTACTTATCAGTACAAGGCGTAATTAGGTATAAAGAAAATTGCTTTAAAATAAACATCGTTCAAATACATATGAAAAGCCAGTGTTACGTTGCACCCAATCTCAATATTTGTTCATCATCATCATCATCAGCCCTTTTTAACGTCCCACTGTTGGGCACGGGCCTCCCTCAGTACGAGAGGGATCAGGCCATAGTCCGCCGCGCTGGCCCAGTGCGTGTTGGCGGACTTCACATGTCTTACGAAAACTAGCTAGGTTTTCTCAGACATGCAGGTTTCCTCACGATGTTTTCCTTAACCGTAAGACAAGTGGTAATCATGATAGAAATAATTCGCACATGAAAATATCAGAGGCGCGAGACCCGGATTTGAACCCGCATCACTCGGTTATACAAGCGACGCGTTACCGCTGGGCTACCACTGCCATAGGTCAATATTTGTTACTGTAAATTAAATGTGCACGAATATCAGAAACTACTGGTTTGTATTGAAATAAATCTTTTAGTGTTGGATAGTCCACTTACCGGGGAAGGCAGGCTATATAAAATCACACGGTATAATAATATGTAAAATCTAAGCATTTTTTCAGCGACGGGAAATGCTAGTATACATCTAATATATAAATATATAAAAATCTCGTATCACAGTGTTTATTATCGAACTCCTCCGAAACGGCTTGACCGATTTATATGAATTTTTAGTGTAAATTCGATAGGCTTGAGAATGGTCGTTGGCAAATTTTTTCCCCCTAGGTGATAAGGGTGGCCACCCTTTCCAGATATTTTTTTTGAGACCTTATTAGAATTTTTATTTTTTACTTTTTTATGATTTGGGATCGAAAAAATCTTATAAACTTAAATTTTCATCCTTCAGGCGCGGGCGGAGCCGCGGGAGTTGCTAGTATTTACTTATGTTCCTATCATCAAAGTCATGTAATGTACTACCAAAATTCAAAACATAATCATCTGCTCCATGTTATGTTTATCTATGAGATACAAAGCGATCGCACCGTGTATTTACGATCAGTCCCCCGATGCAAGCGAGATAAGCCAAGAGTTTTACCACACACGGCATAATCAAACACGCTCTAATGATCAAGAACAGTGATCTCATGAGATAAGATTGGCCACCAGCAGAGAATAACATCCTGTGGTATATGACATAGAATTTTTTGTGTATATTTTTTCGTACCAAAATGCGAGTATTATACCCCATAGCTAATCTACACATCTCGACATATTATAAAATAAATTCTTCAGCCGCGTCTGTCTGTCTGTTCGCGATAAACTCAAAATCAACTGCACCGATTTTCATGCTGTTTTCGCCAATGTCGAGGAAGGATTCAATTCAAATTCAAATTCAAAGTATTTTATTCAGCATGAAATTATTACTAATATATATTTTTTTTGTCTTAATCTGTTTTTCTTTTTTTAATTAAATTGTAATTAACAATAATTCTATAGGTTGAAACAGCCTGGAGGCTGCCGCCGATCACATCATTCCCAAGGCGTACTGTCTTCTAAAAAATCGTTAATCGTATAATATCCTTTAGTACACAAACGTTCTTTCACAATTTTTTTAAGTTTGGCAATAGGATTTAGTATATAACTTGTCAAGTTTTTGTACACATTTATTAGCGGATCCTGCGGCGTCGCTCACAATATAATAAATAATCATAGTAAAATAATAAAGTTCTGAGTCGATGCGCTTAGAATATATTACGTAGAGCTATAAAATACGGAAAGATAGCAATATAGAAGTAACAATAAGCATGTACAAAAGGGATTCAATTAGGGTAAACTGAGAAAAAACAGAGCTAAGAAAACCTTATCGGTGCTTTCACGACCCACGATTGCGTGACTCATGCTAGCAAGACCGGCCATTGCTATTATATGTGCAAGATATGACAAGTAAGCTTAGAGCTTTAGAAGCTTTATTTGTTCTTGTGTGCATTAAAGGCTATCATAATACATTCTGTTTTTGTTATTATAATATGATAATATCTATTTCTTTTTGCATATCTACTTTAACTATATTTATTATTATACTACTCAACTTCGCTTCGCTCAAGTTCATTCCTAGGTGCGTACTTGCTAAATTTGAAGTTTGTAGAACAAAAATGAAGGACTTAAAACCTCCTAAATCCAATCCTGTCTCTAGATTAGTTTTTAGCGGACGTCTACTAATTAAAAAGTACCTCCCTGCCAAATTTCATCCTTATACATCAAGCGGTTTTCGGTTTTTGTGATGAGTAACTGAACTTTCGCTTTTATATATAAATTTAAAAGTTATCTTTGCAATTAGCAATACGAAGGGATCAGTTGCGGGGCGGACTATACATGCCATGCAAGTTTCCTCACGAATGTTAAACATTACGTACACTTGAAAATATCAAATATATTATTTCCTGCGGTTCCGCTCGCGTTCTAAAGGAGCCACGTTCTAAAGACTGGAAACCAAATTCTTAATTTTCACATAACGTGTGATGTTTTTATAGTCGGTTCATAACGGTTAGTTGAGATTTCTCAGAAATTAGATATTTTCCAACAGTAAAAATTATCCTATATCCTGACTCGGATAACCAGATATCATCACATCAAATTTCATGAAAATTGGTGGTTTTCTCCTGATGCGGTCACAGACAGACAGACAGGCAGACAAAAATTCTATAAACCTTATATACTAATGATAATGACTATTTCAATAAGATTTTCAAACAATATTCGAAGTAGATTTAATTCATACAATATATTTTGAATAGATTCATTTTGTATGTAAAAAAGTTGGAATAACAAAGTAAAGTGAACTACTAAACCAATTCCCATCCCCCTTCCATCAGAGGACGACCCGACGAACGGCTGGTCTCCATCCTTACGTCGTGGACATTCCGCCCGTCCGGACTAAGCGTTTCGCTTCGTCATTTATTATACGTGCGGCAAAGGATTGGGACAATCTGCCTGTGTCTGTGTTTCCGTCCAGTTACAATATGGGTGTCTTCAAGGCAAGAGTGAATAGGTGGATACTGAATTAGTGCGACTTACCATCCACGACTACGTTACCACTTACCATCAGGTGGAACGTAGTCAAGCACTAATTCAGATTGAAATAAAAAAAAAACGGATGTTTTTTTTTAATATAAACATAAACATAATAATAACATTAATTTATATAGTGTATTTCCGTCGACGAAGCCGCGGGAAAAAACCAACAACTGTTACGAAACATGAAAGAAAGAAAAATATTAGAGTATCTTTTACACATTCGATGTTGAATCAAAGAGACGAATAGAAATTATTTATTTGTATGAATCATTTGATCACAGGAAGTAGTAGTTTATAGCTCTCTGATCCGCCATGCGCTAGTTAAAAATTTATTATAACGTATACTTTTAGTTCGTAATTTACTATTATATTATAAGCAATCGTTATTAAAAACTTATAATTCATTATTATTTTTAGAGGATGGAATATCGTTTCGTTAAAAAAACCATTTACTGCCGAAAAATATCTCGAATCTAAGTAAATATGTGTATCTAATAAACGTTAAAACGAGCGGAGCAAGTGTGAATCGCTAGTTTTTTGTATAAAAAAACCATAATAATAATTTATATAAATCATAATAATAATAAAAAATGTATTAACAACACTATAAAATAACTTTATAAGTTATTTAATAAGTAATAATAATAATTCTAAACAATATTCTTTGATACATCACTTTTGAGGTACCACCTTAGTTTCCATAAAACTAAAGATCGTATACTAAATCAAGGAACGAAATCATAAAACCCTCTATTCTAAAGGAATACACTCCCTACGACGACAGGTGTATCAGATAAGGTGAGAATTTTCAAATAAAGTTAAGCAGAGTTCACACTTGAGGAAATATATCATTCCAAGTTTGCATGCAATATTTATAAAATACTTAGAATATTTTTTTTCTACTTTATGGCAACCATAATATTACATTATACATGGTGAAACTTTGTTATGTTTATATTTCTTAAATATAAATAAGTAGGTATGAAATTTTCTTAAATGTGTAAGACATTTAACATATGTAATTTCTAAGAAAAAATACATATTTTAAACATCTACTGGACCGAATATAAAAATAAAAATGCTATCTATATGTTCAAGGTGACAGTGTGAAACCACCCTTATAAGATCAATATTGATAAAAATTTTGACTTTTATTATGACGAGGGTAAAATTGAAGCAGATTTGAAGCCCGGCTTTTTAGTACTGATTAATTCCCTTCTCCAAATTCATTTTAAAGTCTATTTTAATTAGAAATTTTATATTTATTCCTTAAGTTTTTTCGATGAAGCTTTTTAATTAATTAATTAAAATTGGTTAATTATTATTATTAATTGAATAAACGGTTGTTTCTAACAATTCTAAAGATCATTATTACTGAAATGGTAAATGGTTATACGAACTTACATTATGTGCTTCTACATTTAACCATAGAAATTTTATAAATTAATTTGTAATGACAGATTTGAACCTCGTTATTGCCAATATCATCTTTTAGATTTCTATTATTTTATTATTTTCACATTACTTCATAGTTGTGTAAAGTAGGTACTATCATTATGTCTGTAGTATGATCACTGTACGTAACTATATATATTAACACATTATAATATCTACATATATAACAAAAATCTTACTGAGTGACGAGTATTATCCAATCAGTATCCAATAGATAGTAATCTGGACATTTTTTTTTTTTGGAAATGTTTATGGAAATATGTAGGACTCATTATTATCGATACAGAACCCAAATTAATAATTTTTAGAATTCTATTTGTCTGTGACTGCTTTACGAGAAAACCACTAAAAAGATTTTAAGGATACTTTTTACTACTGGAAAATATCTCATTCCTGAGAAATTCATACTAACCATTAGAATTCAATTAGAGATGAATCCGGGCAGAACGAGGGCAAGTCACTAGTCATATATAAATTTCCTGTTTCTTGCGATAATATTTTACTCGCTATATTAATTCCAGAAAACTTTATTATACACTAAATTTTGTCATCAACAAAGATTGCACGCCGCTGATATCGCTCTTAGCATTAAGTAGAAAATGTATTATGGTGGTAAACTTTGTCAAGCCGCCGAAGAGTGTAAACAATTTTGAGGGCTCCACTAAAGTAAGCGGATACGGAAGTAGTAGCTTGATAGCTTATTTGATTATAAGAGCGTTTATATTCGCTTTTCGAAATGCAAAATATAGCAGGGGCCAACTTTATCTTACAAAATGCTATACTATTAGAAATTATCAACTCATTAAAAAATATTATTATTATATTATTTATATTATTATATTATTTATATTATTATATTATTATTTTATTATTATATTATTTATCTCAGAGCATTGCATATAACTTTCTCCACAAACTGTTATTTGAGATTAATCTTTTTTTTTAATCATTTATTAATCTAATATACGTATAAGTTGTAAAATATCTATATTAAAATCGCTATTATAAATCAAATTGTCTATAATATGCATGCAATGATCGTAATACTTAAGTGCCTCAAGCATTACAGAAGCAATTTAGCTACTCGCTATGATAACCTTATCCTACGGAAAACATTTTTGTTTGTTTGTTCCATAGAAATTTTAAATAATAAGATAATATATTATTTATGGTACATTTTGTATTGCTCAGTCACCATAAAGGCTGCGCCAGCGATTGCGGGTTCTCGCTGGAGACATTCACCTGTTGAGTACGAATGATCCCACTCCAGTCATGGGTGTTTATATTTATAAAATGTATGTATTTAAAAATATATATGTAGTATATCACAACTATCTGGCTATAGCACAAGCCTCGTAGCTCGTCACGGAACTAGATGGCGCTGTGTGTAATAATATCCCAAGATTTAAAGTGTCTAAAGAACTACAGTACTTTTGTCATTAATTATCCTTCTTACACCATACACAAAGTGCTGGATAGATTTTGATGAAATTTAGTACCCAGCTATACTATAACCACGGACCTGAGCGAAACGAAGATATATATCAAATATATAATTATTATATTATAAAGAATGAATGTACATACGCCTTCATACAATTAAAGTTAACGTACAATTTAAGCATATACTTACCCCGCCTTGAAAACAGGCGGTCGATTTTACATACCGCGAAAACCTATTAATTAGAAGCGCTTATCAAAAATTAAAATCAAAATATTGAGATTCATAAAAAGCAAACTAAACATGATAGCCCTATTATTACGAACGTGTAATTAAGACAATTTATGATTAAGAATCTGCTTATTCAAATAAAACAAGGAAATAATAACAGTCGATCGTAAAATATAATATCGATGATAGTTGAGTGCTATCCGACTAATAATTTAGTTGTAAAATTGAACGGAAATAGTTAATATATTGTTTCAACGGTACAGTTGTTCATCGACGATTTCTGTCGTTAGTAGGAGTGTATTATATATGTTACAGTTAAAACCCGTTCTCAGTTACAACGTGTTTTAACTAGTGAAAACTAGTTTACACGAAACGCCCTAGTGAAAACTAGAATTGATTAAAAGATTATAACAAAAATGGTATTCTTGACAGTTGTTTAGTAAATACTTAAAACCCCAGTTACTTTTTATGTAAGAAATTACTTGTATTTATTTTAGGTATGTAAAACAAGCTAATGTTTTGTGTTTCTTCTGGTCAGAATTCAACAAGTCCCAAGAAAAATTCTTGCAAGTTGTTTATGTAACAAAGACAAATTTACCTTTAAGAGCTGTTGCTAAGTCTAAAAATAAAAATAAGGAAAAATAAAGGTATGTAGGCTATTTTGAACTTGCTGCCTACCCGTGCTGACGATTCATACCAACATATGTAGGTAATATAAAATGGCGATTTATACTTAATGAAAATAATTTGCATAAAAAGCAACTGATTTTAAGTATTTACCCAATATGCCTACTTTAAAATTTATCGACAATTACATTTTTATTACAATCTTCTAATCAATTCTATTTTTCACTAAGGCGTTTCGTGTAAACTAGGTTTAGCTAGTTAAAACGCTTTGTAACTGAGAACGCGTTTTAACTGTAACATATATATTGAATTACAGGTGACACGTTCGATTTCCTAACCGTGAACATTGTAATTTGTAAATATTGACGACATGTTTGGCTCAGATTGTAATGCTTGCTGTGCCAGTAGTTCAGGTTGGAGTCCCGTTGGGAGCCGGGAGCCCAAATGTTTATGCCCAAATGATGGGTGCTTATATTAATAACTAGCGGTGCCCGCGGCTTCGCTCGCGCTAAGAGTGAATAAAATAAACATTTTTGCTTATATACTGTTACTTATAATGTACCAAGGACTGATTCCCCATTTAAAGTTCTGGCCCTCTTTTCTGAAAACTACTGTGTAGCATCCTGCCATGCCGCCATTGCTGCGCTTTCTATTATTTCCTATTTTTAACCAATTTTGCTACTATGTGTATCATAATTTCTTTGTGTGTTTTTCGTTAATGATAAACTGATGTACGTGGTTCATTGTTATGGACTTATGGTAAAAATTACTGTTAAATATTTTTCCTACGCAAATTGTGCCACCCCCGTTAACCTCCATAGGGGTTGATTTTCAAAAAACGCTTAGATATTTATCTCATAATTTGTATTGCAGAGCATTATTTCAGTGTCACGCAAAATATTTCAATAGAATTAAATTTCCCATACAAACTTAGCCACCCCCTTTAACCCCCAATGGAGGTGAATTTCGAAAAACCCTGAAATACGTGTTTCATCATTTGTACTAAAAAGCATTAATTCAAAGTTTCATGCAAAAATGTGCAATAAAAATATTTTTCTCATACAAACTTTGCCACCCCTTTTAACCCTTTTAGGGGTTGAATTTCCAAAAAATAATATGCCTATTTCCTTCTCATGAATGCAAACTATCTACATACCAAATTTCAGCAAAATCGGTTGGGTGGTTTAGGCGTGAAAAGGTAACAGACAGACAGACAGACAGAGTTACTTTCGCATTTATAATATTAGTATGGATTAGTATGGATATGTAGGTATATATTTAAAAAGTTATGTATGTGTAGTGAATCAACTTTAAGTGGTGCTGTGTATAATAATTTTCCCAGCATATTAATTATATACTTGTACGTTTCTTATAATTATTTAGGACAAAGTTTTGTCTATGTATTATTATATTATACCTCGCTATTTAAGTTTTACTTAAAAATAGGCAAGACTAAAAAGAACTAGAAAAAATATAGTCTAGTCCTTTACAGATTTGTGAATTCTAATTCACAGTCTTATTGGAAGAAAGAAAAAAGTACTCAACTTTTTATTTCTTGCAAATAACATCAAACTAACAGCTTTTTACTAAATGCATATGAAATTGTATACCGTCCCTCGAAGAAAAACATTATTTTTAACTGGCAGATAGCTGATCTTATAAGATTATTTGATCTTACAAGATCCTTAAAAACGAGGTGATTAGGTATAGATGCATAAAACATAATTCGCTTCTTAAACTAGAACTAAGGTGGTATAAATTGAAAGGCAATATAGCGCAATCTTTGGTTTATCACCAAATTGGCCGTGTTACGCTTTAGCAATATACAGTTTATCTAAATATTTAATTGCGCGTGGGCAGCTTACACTGCATCTTCCCCTAACAATGGGTATTTATCAGAGTCACAGATTAAAGGTACAAGCAAATATACAGCGGATTAACGATATATTTTAAATTTACTATTCATGTAAAATTAACAGTTTTTTTAATTTTATATGTTGATTACATTTAATGAGGAGGTTTGAAACACATGTAAGAGAAAATGGGGTTGAAAAAAGAAGAAAAAAATGAGAAGATGAAGACGAAACACTGCTTGAAAGAGAAAAGGGAGAATGATGAGATTATCCCAAGTAATTTCGAAAATGGGCCCTGCCCAGACGATTGGTTTGGAATTTACTATAATAAATAAAATAGTCTATACTGCATACTTCGATTTACACTAATATATGTCGTAGGTCAGTCTCTATTATGCCAGAACATGCTTAGGATTATGAAGGGTGAAAACGAAAATCCTAGCTAATTTACAATCTGGCCATTTGCACGTTCGAACTTACACATATAAAAAAATATAATATTCCCCATAACTTTATGTAAATATCGAACCCAGTCCCTAGTTTAACCGTATCTGATATACTATCGCTACACCATAATTATCTTGTTAATTATTTGAAAGTAACATAATCGCTGTTAACTTAAACCGAACTTTAACCCAATCAGAGGGAACAAGGCTTTAACTGCAAATAAATCGGTTTAAACAGTTAATGAGGTCGTTATTTCATCAGCAGACGATGACGAGGCTCTATTGGTATATACAGGATTAAATAATACTCAGTAAATACCGCATCTAATGAAGTTTTAACTTTGAAATGTACCGTAAATATATAAATTGTGATGAGAGATTGCAGTAACTACGTTTTCTAAGGCAAAGAACTATTAATACCGTATAGATACGTAAATTATTTCTTTACGTTATTACTTTTGTATTTTATAGGATTTCACCATCAATCGTTTCTATTATTATATTTTTTGCCTTATTTTGTATGCAATTTCTATTGAAATAGCTCAGATTTAGATGACATTTGACATTTTACAGATTAATTTCGCAAAAGTGGCGATAACTGTATTATGAATACAAAAAGCACCAGCTAGAAAAGTCAGTACTACCAACTTAAGCCCATTAAAACATCCCCCGTCTTAACGGAACGTTGCGGGATCGCTTACGAAATCACCACCCACGACGCCACGATGGCAGGGGGCTGCTCGATAGTCCAACCTACTTCTAGAGAGGTAACCCAACAACTACCTCTTTATGCGTTTCTTAGTTTCTAAAAGTAGTAAAAGATCCTATTAGTAAGTAGTAAAAGAAGTCCTCAATTAACCAAATTATTTTAAACAAGAGTTACTTTTAATTTGGAAATTTTATTTCCTTAAGTAAGCCTTTAACCATTTGATGACATCAACGATTCGATTTTTAACAAATTCGTCTTCAATTTCTTATAAATCAAACTTGTTATCTACAAACTCAGAAGCTAAACTTTATGTTACTGAACCGAACTCTCAATACGAGAGAATGAAAAATGGACGCAGATTAATTAGTTTTTATCGAATATCCAGCGTACATGACACGCTATGATAAAATTTTCATGTCGTCGAAGCGTAAATGACTTTCGATCAATTATTTTATATTTTAATTTTACTTAAATTGATTAATCAATATATTATTATTTCTATAAAATATGGTCCCTTCACTACGTCGATTTGTATGAACACGTTAAACTCAAAAACTATAAATATCAAGTGTATTAACTTACCGCTTTCACTTATAGACAGAATGATTAGAAAAAAAATTTGTATGTATTCATTTATACTTTATGTAAATTGACTGAAATATGACGATGATTATCAACAAGATCTATTAAATTGTAGCAACACTGTGTAATATATACCTAGAAACGTACAAGAGCAAAGCGAAGTAGTAGATTATCAATGAAACTATCTTTTCTGATTTAGTCGGGGATTTATTTTGATTTTTGGTTCCCGACGTTTCGAATGCTTTACAGCAATCGTGGTCATGGGAGAGACTGAAACCTCGCGTAAACCTAAAAAAGTATTAGTAGTCCCATAATGTAAGTAGCCAAACTTGCTAAGATTCCTTTTTCGGTTACTGAGCAAAAAAATTTGAACGATTTCCTTAAATATTTCAATCACTACAGCAAATTGAGTATTTTGGAACTAGAAAATATTATAGTGCACAAAATATATGCGAAAACACATTCCTTCACTCTCAAAGTTGAATGGAATAATACTTCTAGTTGACAAAAATACTATAACTTTCCTCTCTATAATATTTTTTCTTTATCCACAAACATGCGCGATACATTTTACACATTTATACAAATAAAAGATAAAATTTATATAAAATGCCCAATTAATTTTGATGAAAGTAAAAAGGACATTAAGCTGATCGCTTAATTAGAAATCAAACCATTTAAATGCAAAGCGAGTAATTCCTCCCTGACGCTAATTCAGGGTTAAATTCAAATGTAACTGTTATTTGATATGATATAGTTATAGAATTTGCTTTAAGGCCGTGGCAGCCTAGTGGTAATGCTTTCGCTTGGGAAACCGAGTGCAGCAGTTCAAGTACGACTCTGATATTTCCATGTGCGTATCATATTTAACATGAATATCACTTGTCTTACGGCGAGGGAAAACATCGTGAAGAAACCTGCATTTCTGAATGTCACCGAGCAAGTTTTGGAAAAACATGTGATGGACTGTGGCCTGATCCCCTGTTCCCAACAGTGAGAAATTGGCTTTACAGAACTATTATTTCAGGCGCCGATTGTATCAGGATGTATATATTGGTTAGCTAATATTACAATATCTTCCTGGAACCTTACTTTAAACCTACTTTTCTGGTATAAGATAATAAAAAGCTCTATATAAACCCCTTACTATTTAAAAAGTATGTTTTCTAGCAACAGTAGCAAAGTATAAGTTGCTATTTTTTTTTTTTTTTATGGGACACAGGGGGCAAACGGGCAGGAGGCTCACCTGATGGTAACTGATCACCTCCGCCCATGGACATCTGCAACACCACAGGGCTTGCAGATGCGTTGCCGGCCTTTTAGGAAAGGGAGGGAGGGAGGAGGGAGAAGGACGGGAGGAGGGATGGGGAGTGGGCCTCCCGGACTCTCACTTACCGGACGAAACGCGACAGCATAGCTGCCACTTCACGCCGGTCTCCTGTGAGAGAGTGGTACTATACGGGGCGTGCCGGCCCATTCGGCTGCTACCCGAAGGTAACAAGCATGGCACTACCACTTGAAAAGTAGTGCTAGTATTATAAATTGTATTAATCTCTCAAAATGTATAATATTGATGACGTCATCATGTTTGAAGGATCACCTTTGATAAAGAATTCCTTACTTTTTATAATTTCCAGAATTCCCTAAACAAAATTATAGCCTAGCTTTTATAAACATTCTGTAAATATAAACTGTAGAACAACAACAGAATCGCAACATTAAAAACAATAAAATTCCTCTCTTACCCTACCATTGTAACTCGACATTAGTTCGACATAAACATCAATATTACGAGTCACAATACAAAATCGGACGTTTCAATCTTATACGCCCTTCTAAGAAACGCCTTAAACGCCAAACGCTTGCAGCTATAAATCTATATACCCCGTAATTATAGGCGGTATTCATTAATAATGCATAACTCGATCAAACGTGGAGATCTCTCGATTGAGATGTGTGTACACGCATCTATTTCTGTTAAAATTAATAACTAAGGTTGCAAATTCATACAATATCTTTGTATTGCAGTAACGAACATCTCAACGTAAAGAATATAATATCCCCAAAACTTTATTTATATAAGTGCTAAGAGGAAAATTTTATAAAATAACTGTTACAGTTTTGTATAGTTTCATAATGTAATACATGATAATATGTGTTGTTACTTCATTTGTTTAATCATTCATTTGTAAAGATTATAATATTATGGTCCTGACTTCGTGAGAATTACAGATATGAATTTAACCAATTGTAATGACTTCTATAGCTTAATAGAAGCAAAGGCTTGTTAAGCGTTCAGATGTAATCGATATTTGCTACAGCTATATAGGTAGCAAAAACCTATGCGCTCGCGCAGATTGAGTCGCATTCTGGTCCTACTGTTCAAACTTAACTTTTTACCGCTATACATAGGTTTTTCTTTGTTTTTCTCCCATCTATGTGAATGCCTTTTGGTGGCACCAGTTTAAAGTAAATGAAAAGATATATTTAGGTATTTTTAACGATTCACGGCTGGACATAGGTCTCCCTTCAATACGAGGGAGTTAAGGCTATAGTCACATCACCATCAGCGTCTATCTGCGTTTCTTCGTATCAAATACAAGACATTTTTCATAACTCATCATGTTAGCGAATATCGCTTATGAATCTGAAAGTTCTTGGGCTTAACCAAAAACAGACAGCTTTTAAAAAGGTAAATGAATACGTTAGTTTTCATATTTTGCTGTTAAAACCACATATTTAATATGATACTCACATTATTTTGTAGAGCTTTAATTTCTTAAAATGTAGAGACAGTACATACTTTCCTATTATCCTAATTACCTACCTCTTTCTACCTCTACATCTTTATTAATGGATACGATGTTTGAAAATCCATACGTCATTGCATTTAAAAAAAAATGAAAATGCATAATATAATAAAGCTTATTTTTCTCTGTACTTTACTATAATTCATAAATTAATTAAAACTTTAACTAAACTTGATCTGGTGGTTTTGCAAAACGGTTTTGTACAACCATTGTGAAAACAACCTAAATCGATTATCGAATACAAGGCGGCATTATTTTATAAATTAAAGCCTTCGCACGCATAATTGACTGGATAAATATTGATAGAGTACCAATGGCTTTCAAACATCAAACATTGACAAATATCACATTTTATATATTTTGCCAAAAATATTATTTTCCATATGTATAATGGTATTTGCATTGAACTTCACTTACGCCTATTTACTTATTCATTTTATTGCAATAAATTTAGCAGGTAAAATGCTATTTAGAATTAAATATTTGTGCTGTTTATGCAAAAATATTTGACGATCCGTTTGGCTCAATTTGTAGCGACCCTACTTTCTGCGCTACCGGTCGCGTATTCGAGGCCCGCTGGTCGCATTCATTTCATCATCAGCCCATTTTTAACGTCCCACTGCTGGGCACGGGCCTCCCTCAGTACGAGGGGGATCAGGCCATAGTCCACCGCGCTGGCCTAGTGCGTGTTGGCGGACTTCACATGTCTTTCGAAAACTTGCTAGGTTTTTCAGACATGCAGGTTTCCTCACGATGTTTTCCTTCACCGTAAGACAAGTGGTACTCATGATAGAAATGATTCGCACATGAAAATATCAGAGGTGCGAGACCCGGATTTGAACCCGCATCACTCGGTTATACAAGCGACGCGTTACCGCTGGGCTACCACTGCCTGTCTATTCATTTGTAGGGCACGAATGTGTGTACTCCAGTCCAAAGTGTTTTTATTAATAACATGTGTGTATTTAAACTCATATATGTGTAGTGTTTCAACTATCTGGTATCCGTAACACAAGCCTGGTATCTTACAACGGAACTAGATGACGCTGTGTGTAATAATGTCCGAACATATTTATTTATTTACATACAAACATACATACAAATATGTACATATATTTTTTAGCAAACAAAAATAACACCTGAAATCTTCATAGAATTAAATTTACTAAGGTGAGTTTATTTTAGAGAGCAATCGCCACATACGAGAGTGATAAGAGAATGCTGTGCATTTAGATGTAGAATATAACATCTCCTACGCAGTTGGTCAAGAGAATGCTATTTTCGTCATAATATTTATTGCATAGTATTCATGCAATTTGAGTTTTTTTTTCAATTAACATACTAAAGTTCTTTGAACTTGCTGAATTCGCAACTATAATAGTGAATCACAACTGTCAGGAACTAAATTAACTTTGTAATAATAATATAGAGCGTATTTAATAAGATCAAAAACACGTACTCGTAGTAAGAGCTATAATTGAATCGCATTTAAAATGTTAATTAGATTCGTAGCTTCCTCTTGGCTTTCTTTTGAAGACAATAGCGACACAATGTCGATACTATCTAAGATATTTAGTTGCTGTAAACGTACTTATACGTGATAAAGCATATTTATTTCCATGTGAATTTTGTTTTGAACAAATAATTTTAAATGTTTAATTAGGAGGAACTCTTTGCTTACAAAAATCGTGTGAAAAAAGTCGTAAAATAACACCATCGCATCATGCGAAGACGCCTTAATTTTTTTAAGAAATCTATATAATTTTCAATATAAACTTATATCCTGTAGAAAATTCGCATTAAAATCGATATAGTCGTTTTAGAAAATAAATCATGAGAAGTAAATAGATAAACGAAAAAAGCTTAATTTATGCGTTTAAATTAATAGTGTTGAAAAAGTTTAATGCAAGCTGACATCATATGAGTTCTTGTAGTGACGAGCTCTCCAAAATAGAACACAAATTTTTATACAACGTAAATTAACCAATAAAGATGATGGCATTCCAACTTTAGGCGTCGTATATATTATTTAAACAAATGTTTAAGGTATAATTTACTATGCTAAAATATATTTAGAAGTCATAGAACATTAGTTATTATAATAATACAAAAAATTGATAACAGAAACACGTCATTAAAATTTATAACCAAATATTATTAAGTAGTTATCATTTATCTAAACATAAATAATCAAAAACAAACGGGTTTTCTTTATTACCGTCAATCTCCAAATCTGATTGGAACATCTTGAATATGACCGGTGAGAGTTAAGGTTCAGTACCGACAGCTTTATCTACTCTACGTACCTAGGTTTTAGGGATTTAGGTTATTAGTTAAACTAAGTAGTTAGAAATTAGTTAACATTTAAATCTTAAATAATTTACTTCTAAAGTTGCCGTGGTATTTTTATTTAAACAATATTGGTATCTTAACATATATGTAAAAACCTACACCCGAATCAGGACCGCTTTTTAAATCCAGACAAAACTTAGGAAACAATGCTTTTTATTGATTTACATAATACTCGTAGGAAGCCAGGTCAGATCAGGTGACCTCTGGATTAAGAGAAGACAATAATGACCTATTTGAACTGTGAAAGGTGCCAGACTTACCCTGGATTATAAGGGATGGGGTATTTAATCCGTATAGTGTATTTAATGTATTAATATAATGTATTAACACATGGATTTTCATCAGCATTCAAACAAATGTATGTTAATCATTCAAGCCAAAACTAGTGATTGAATTTTGCATAAAATATTTATTCATAAGTTTCTTTAAGTAATACATAATAATTATAAAGTTGAGTATAAATAGTCTCGTGTTACAAAATAAATTTTAATGATTCTAATGACTCATACTCGAAGTGTTATTTTTAGGTTATTGTCAATTGAATTAAATTTATTCATGATCTCTTATATCGTTACATAATAGTCCGTAGACTTAATGTTTTAAGTCATTTGACTTAAGAAGTATACTAATAATACAATCAAATTATAGTGTTCATTAAGGTAACATTTTAAGCTTAAATTCGTATAATTTACTTCTTTAATCTACATTTATCTGCCACAGTAATTATACCATAAAATTGTATCTTGATGGATCAATCTATTCTTAATAAAACTTATATATTTCTGATTGGGCTCCTGTATAAATGAGAATGTTTATATGTGTATGTTGCTCCTTCACTATGAAAACATCATATCCCTACCCAATTGCCAAATTACGAAAATTGAAAATGGTGTCGGCACTCTACGTCTTCCTTTTCTATTCTCTTTTTTTTACATCTCATCTCATCATATTTTCTTGTCTTCCTCTACTCTACCTCTCAGTCATACACATTCATTTCCATCTCGTCACATGTTTCATCCCTCCTCTTCACATGTTTGTACCAACTCAGATGATTTTTTTACAATTTCCCTGTAACTGATGCTACATTCAAACTTTATTTTTATGACAAGAATTAATTACAATCCTAAGTCTTTAATTCAAAGTTAGTACCTAGGCTCTAAACAAGATTCATCTACCTACTGGTGAAATTATTACTAAAATCAATTCAGCTATTCCTTAGATCTCACACGGACAAATAGAGAGGGAGACGAATAGCATTTTAAAAGTAATTTATTTTTTTAATCAACAAATAAGATTTTTAATCAAACGGCGTTCGAAAGCTTATTTTTTTAAATAAACAGATAAAATAATTATTATTCTACACCATATTATTATCTTAAGAAATTTAAAGGTAAAATATAAAAATTTTAGAATTACCATGAACGAGGTCAACACCAATTCGTCGCTTTTCTACTGCATTTTTCAATAACTGAACTGTCGGGATGTGGCAGAGAGGAAATATCACAAACGTGCAAAATTTGGTTTACTTTTTTATTACCTATTTTGGTGGACCTTACTCAGAAATATTTTTATTCTCTAACATAAACTGTAAGTAAATTCTATATAATTCTAACGAAGTACTTGTGATAGAGTTTTAATTTTTCCCTAACAATTCATAGCTTTAAAATTTAACTAATCTACGTAGAAGGAAATGAAAGTATGATAACAATAATAATAACAATGTATTGAAAATTAAATATAACCGCGACTTTAGCAAATATTCAACTTATTTAGAAAAATAAAGCATATTTCGCAAGCTTCAAAAAAGTCGGGGTAAAAAGGCCCAATTGTATATTAATAACGGACTAGCATGTGGTAAACGTGGGTTTTATAAAAGTTTAATTTTCATCTCGACCCTCTCCTATCACTACCGCATAGAGGCTATTTTTGTTTGAAAGAATACATAATGTATCGATATTTTGGTATGTGTCGAATAAAATCGTGTTACTATTTTTTGCATATATTTTGAACTCTTAAGTCTTGAAAATAAGAACGAATTTTCTTTGTTACAGTTTATTTTGTATCATTGTCAACTTTTGCAGTAACAGATGTTGTAATCGACCCCAAATATTAGAAGGGTACTTCAGAATTGATTACGGTATTGTAGGTATGGTCTAAGCGGATTTCTTTTTAATGGTATTCGCTTTGAAGCACGGTCAGCAAGATAAGAATGTATTGTGTGAATTGATTGACTTGCAGTGAAGTGTTATATTTTTCTAGTGGAGATTAAAAAATATATTAATTGTCATTTAAATTATGGATAAGCTATTGAAGGCCAAGGGATGCTGGGTACCTGTCATTGAACAACGGAAAACAAATAATATAAATTAATAACTTAACGCTGTATTTAAACTGTGCTTAACCACGTGGCTAACATATATAATACGACAATAATAACTGCCTAAGTATGTTCGAACTAGATTGATTTTACGATCTTAAACAATTATTCTAACATGAAATTACATTCAAAAAAAAGCTTTGACTGGAGCTTTCTGTGACCAATATATTTTAAAATCGGTTATACTTTGCTATGTTGGATTGTAGCAGAAAATGATTGACGCAGTTTTTAGTCACTTTGCGGTATCCTGAGTTAATATCTTGTAAATATAAAGTGTGGTTAAAAACTAAGGTTATCTAAATTTTGCAGATACTCTTAAAATAGTAAATATTTAGGTTTCAATATGTATGTTGCAATTCATTCTGTTAAAATAAAAAGGATTTACGATATCCACGCATTTACAAAGTTTTCTAGGGAGTAATCAAGTGAAAAAAGTACCTGCCTTAATTAATTAGCATTTGATATTGACCTATTTTAATGAAGAGAGTCCATGCCCAGCAGTTGGACGTAAAAAATGGCTGAATAAGAATACGAATTGTGCTATTTACATAGAAAATACACGAAAATAGTTTTTACTTATAAAATACGATTTGACGAATACCTTCGGAATTATCTGTACTATAGTACAGATTTTTTCAAATGGCAGCATTTTGAAAACAACCTCTAAAATAAATGAAATATTTTGTTTTCATAACGTTTGTTTTCGGCTCGCTTGTTTGATCTGACATTCGAGTATTTATTTTGTCTGACACTCCAAAACTGGCGTGGGTTAAAAATAAATGCATTGACAGGGATGAAATATCACTTTGGTATGAATTTAAACTAATTAATTTGCCCTTGTAGCACTGTGTTACGTGGTGAGTCTGGATATCAATGCTGGTTATCAACAAGTTTGATTCCTGTGCTACCTCAATAAGTATTAGCCCAAAAAATATTTGTGCTTAATTTTATGTAAGAGAAATAGAATTTTTATAAAAGACCAGCAACTAACCCTTGCTTCGCTCGCGTTCGTCCCTAGATTTAGCGCCAGCCGCGGTTAAAATAAATAAAATTTCTAAAATACAATTAGCCTAAGTTACTCCTTATAACATAGCTATCTGCGAGTGAAAATCCCGTTAAAAATGGTCTAACCGTTACAGACAGACTGACAGAGAGACAGACAAACATTAATTTAAAAATTGATTTTTGATGTTAGTACCTTATACTTTAATTATATGTATTTATTGAAAAGCATATAACAATATGTGTAGATGTATACATTTTACCCATAAAAGTCCTTTCATTATTTACGACTCATTACTACATATATTATGTGAAAAATAATGGAATAATGATGATAAAAGTTAGATTATTTCAAATTTATATTAAAAAATTAACTTGTGGTTAACCAATGTCGTTTAACTAAAAGTTTAAATTTTAACTGGCCTAGTTACGAGCTAATTTAATTATTACCTACAATTTACTGTTAAGAAAACTCCATTAACATTACAGATTTAATCTTACAAAAACAGGCGGTCAAAGTACTTTGAAACTGAATTGATGCTAAAACGTTACTTTACAGAGTGTACATACGGCGAATTATTGTGTTGAGTAACGTTAATAGATTTGTCATTTTTACTTACATAATTAATCTGTGTAAAATATTGCGCTATATCCGGAAATAATAAACCGATGAATTAAAAAAAACTCATGTAATTTTTCATCATATAAATGTATTTTTAGGCTATTTATGACGTTTAAGAATCAATCCTATCCTATTTACTAATAATAAACCTTATAAATAAGAATGCCTGTCAGGATAGGTGAATGCATAAAGGTTAGAGAACAGAAGGACGATTGCTTCATACTAAAGCATTACCCAACCGTCCATGAAAATTTGTAGAATTTATAACTGTTTATGAGTACAAGTAGATGAAATATTGTTGAAACAACGTGAAGTTAGGCATTGAGACAACTTAGCGATTGCAGTGCCTCTTTAGTTTGTCCATATTTCTGAGACACTACATTCTAGGACGATCGTCCTCCTGTTCTCACCTCCATGGGTGAATGGATGGATTGTATGGATATTCTTCGACTTCGATAATGGATTTAAGGAATTAAAGCTTATATAACAGAGTAACGTGTAGTAGCAATATTTTTAATAAATAGTATAATGATACAATATAATACAAATTGAATCAATTGAGTTAAAGTTAAGTTAACTAAGCTAAAATAACATTTAGTGTTTTTTTTTTAATTGAGATTATCACCGCGTTGCTAATGACTTTTCCCATCCTTGTATTAACTTAAAGGTGTTCCCTTTAATCTTTCCAGATCCTCATTAATTCGTTTAAGTGACGTTCGGTAAATCCGCTCTGACGGTTTTAATGTGAACTTAATTAAGTTTTATTAATGAATTTTCTTGCCTATAAAATACTTATAATTATTTTATAATAAGCTACTATTTTATCCTGTTTTTATTTATAAAAAAAGTCTTTGAACTACACAGTTTTGGTCCTTGAGTGGTAATTTTCGTTATATATTTTTTAATAAAAATGTCACGTTCTTACAAGTAATAAATAATAATTTAAAAATCACAATTACTCAATTCTGAGTGTTATTTATGAAATATGTTACTTCATTACGAATATTATGCTGCTTAGCGAACCGATATACCGACATATGCTTTTGATTACTACTATTATATTGCTACTGCCTCGGTGGTGTAGTGACTAACATGTACGGTCATACATCAAGAGGTCATGGGCACGAGTCCCGCGTCGGGCCAAGTTTAGTTATTGAGTCTTTCTGTTTAGTAAAGCCTCAGAAACAGCCACAGAACAGTTGGGAAGTTGTCGGAGAATATTTCATTATTATATAATACACAAAAGTGTTTTAATCTTTCTTCTTCTGAAATCTGAACCACATTTCCCTTACGTCGTACGAAAAGGTTACGAAGGACTTAAATTATGGCCTATACGACTGAATGTTGATCCTTCATTCATATCATATATCAAAGTTTGTAAAAAATTCTGTAACAAAAATATTGTACAGTATTTTCTAACGATTTCAAAGTCCGTGCACTTTTTGTTCAATACATAAATTGCATATTCTCTAGCAATTTTATGAAACAAGTGACCTTTTGTACAAATATTTTATGTTTGTGCCATACATAAATGTACCCAAGACCTAAGTTACAACTCGCTATCGGCAAATGTCGTGATATGTCTTGCGCGCGCTCAGTAGCGTAAAAGTCAAGTAACAAACAATAATTCGATAAGACTACTCAAAAAGCCTGGTTGCGTTGAAATTTATACGAGTTTGGTCTGAATAATCGGCATTTTGGCTTCACAACTACTGTAGAGTATGCAATATTTATGTTCGATTTACGCATTAGATTTTAAAGAAATAGAGTATCTTTACATATTTTTTATATAATAGAGCTCTTTTTTAAAACATTTGCAATAAATAAATAAATAAATAATAAATAAATATGTTGGGACATTATTACAACAGCGCCATCTAGTACCGCAGTAAGCTACGTTACGTGCTTGTGTTGCATCCGCAACACAAGCACGTAACGTAGCCCGACAACACAGCCAGATAGTTGATATGCTAAACATATAAATTTTAAATACATACATATTATGAATATAAACACCCATGACTAGAGTACAAACATTCGTGATTAGCAAATGAATGCCCCCAGCGGGACACGAACCCGCGACCGCTAGCGCAGAATGTAGGGTCACTACCAACTGAGCCAAACGAGTCGTCACGTCATAAATCATTTTTTTATAAAATATGCAAATATTTCATAAAAAACAAGTACTTCTAAATAAAGTTGATCAAAAGTTTATCTTTAAAACAGCAGACTTTTTTATGTTACTGCCTTAGATATTATAAATAACATCATATCTAAAAAGGAGTCACATACGTATGTCTCGCCAGAGATGACTTTGCATATGTGACACATACTTTACGAGCCCTCAGAGCTTTTCTTCAATTTATGTCTGGTAGGAAAAATATCGCCAACGCACTGCGCTTTCTTTATCGACTGATAAAATTGCATTATAAGTTAAAATTGTTGGACTTGGTACAAGCCTTAAGCTGTATATTTACCAAAATTAGTTATTATTATAGCTATTCTTGGATATGTTTACGAGCATTTGACACTAAATGATATTTAGTATTGTAAATATTTCATAACTTATTGCATTTTGCCCAATGATATTCTAACAATAGATATGTTGTGAGCGCGCAATCGTGAAGACTCGAAAACGTCCTAATTGGGACGTATTGCCTTTAGTCTGTGTCACGCGTGGCAACGAGTGGTACGCTGCTACAAAATTAAAAAAAATGCCATCCTGTGTATTTAGGAAATGCACCAATTATGATACCAAAGTTAATAAAACACAAGGGATCTCATACCACATGTAAGAACGCAGTTTACTTCGATTTATTAATATATTTCAATTATTTGCCTAATATTCTGATATGTCATCGGTCGCTAGACTATAATGTTTGTTTACATTGACGCGCAATTGACAACACTAGCTGTCTCTTTTTTTCTTATTGATTTTATCGACTATCCCCTTTCTATCATTTTGACTTGTAATGAAATGTACCTTGAATGAAAAGTGTGTATGTGTGCTGCGCGGAACACTTTTTTCAGTTGTTTAGTGAGCGTATAACATATCTGTCTATTAGAATATCATTGATTTTGCCCTTTTTGCTTATAGCTGGGCCAGGAACCCCCTTCAATACGAGAGACATTATATTCATAGTCCATCACACTGGCCAAGTGCGGTGGACTACAATACACTAATCTTTCGATAACTTGCTAGGTTCTGTCAGATATGCGTTTCCTTGCGCTGTTTTTCTTCACCGTAAGGCAAGTGGTAATCATGTTGTAAAAAATACATTTTATATGATATATTATTACGTTTATGTCTTTTTATGTTTGTTACCTCAGAACTTTGAACGGGTGAACCGATTTTGATGATTTTTTACTTTTTAGTTTAGGTTTGTTTAACTTTAAAGTCGGATTTTATTTTTCTGTTGAAAATAATATATTTCTTTATCACTTTTGTAGCATACATGAATAGAATATAATATGACTTTATAATATTAGTTTTAAATATATTTTGTTGCTTCTTTGTCATATTATCAAATGAATAATCCTCTGCTTCTAATTATTCAAAATTAGGTTCATTCTTTAAGTAACTACGATGCTTTTACGTAACGTACGTACATCACTTATATTGTTTACGTATATTGTATATACGTACCTATACAATATAAGTCATGTACATAGTACATTGTATACAAATGCATATATAAAAGTGACACAGGCTAGCAAAGTTTAATGTACCACGTTTTTGTTGTAATTTAAATGCAGGCGAAGAGTGACGCCTGTTCTTGCAAACACAACATAATATAAATGGTATAGAGCTGTTATTTTATGAGGTGAGAGGTAAGCGGATGTGAACTCGTGACCTGCGACGTAATATACAGGTCCCACTGTATAAAGTACTGTTTAACATTATTATAAACTAGTGAAATACCCTCATTCCATCGCTAGGTGACGTTTTTAGCATATAGGTACTTTTTTTTCTTACGAGTACTTTGAGCGAATATTCGATGATATAATTTTAAATTTAATTTTTAGATTTTTCGTCAGTTAATTTTTAAATTAGTTCCCAACATTTTTAAAATAAATCTGCGAAAATATTCGCATTTATAGTCTCTTGTATTTAGAAGTAGTTTCAGCGAACTAGCGAAAAAACAATGCTACACGAAATTATATATAAAGATTTAATCCATAGACAACAAGCGATGTTCTGAAGTATTTTTTGTTCGTAAAAAATTAGTTCATAATTCAATATACATTAGCTATTAAGCATTAAATACTATTTCAGCGAAGTTCAGTTACTAGTTTATTACATGATTCTATTACAGTTTACATCAAGCCTAGAGCTCTTTTTTTTCGTATAAATAAAAATAAAGTAATGACATAATATATCTTAAAGATTTTAATAAAATTTTGCTCTTCGTGAAATGTGGCTAGATTGTGCACGTCACACGCACGGCCTCCATTGTCAGGGCAAAACTCTTTGACAGTGACATGCTTTATTATATTTTGCTCAACAACTGTGGTAGAGTTTCATAAAAAACTGCTTGATATATTTTTTAATTAAATTTTCATGTTTTTTTTAAAGAGTATCGTACAAATGATAGCTTTTTCATGCTTTTGGTGATCCAAAAGGTGTCATTTATCAAAACTGTGTTAGATTTTTGTCTAGTAGATGGAAAAAATCTATTTTAATAGTCACTTCGCGTTTTGAGACATGATATTTTAAACCATTATTTAATAATCCTATGCTTTTTGAAACAATGTACAAGTGTCAATAATATTTTAAAGTAAATATAAGTATTAAAGTTTTTACTTGCCTAAGAATAAAAAATATTTTGTATTTAAAATAATATCTAAAAATTATAGTGTAATGCTTATTAAACTCATTTTTATTTTATTTATATATACTACCGACATTCTCACTCGGGTTTGTCCCTTCGTTTTTAATTATTTTGAGGAAAGCTATAACTTCTATTTCTTGCATCCGTCCAGTGTTTGCGTCCCATCAAAATCAGTTCAGTCGTTTCATAGATAAGCCGGAACTAACAGACAGACAGTCAGAAAAAAAAAATTCGTTTTTTTCTTATACGCACCGTATAAAAATCCTCAATATTTAGTAAAAAGCTTTTATTGACATCACAAACAGATACTAATTTGTCTGTTATATTATATAGATTAATATGTTCAATCCAAAATATTATACATTTTCAAGTCTAACAATAACATTTTCGATATGAAAAATACATAGGTACTTCTTTATGTCACGAGTGCCTTATTGTATATTATCAATATTTTTGCACAGGATGATAGGAAATAGGCATTGTGCATGTCACACGCATGGCAAGTATTGTCGCGGCTGACTTTTTTAAATTGACAGCCATTGTTAGATCCTCCCTACGGAACTATGGTGAAGTTATGGCTCAATGAATTTGTTCTATGTGATTTAACTAAATAGGCGTTTTAAATTTAATTTCAAGCCTTTTGAGACTCGAATAGTAATTATTTAATTATATTAAATAATGTTCTATTGTAATTTATGATAGAGCAAAATGGTTTATATAAACCCTTTTGCAAAAAAAACGGGCACTTAAGCAAAGAACTATTTTATAGTTACTATTAGTTTGTTTGACAATTTTAGGTATTGTTATCCTCAGAATTTTATAAATTAATTAGGAAGGAATAGTTTTCATCAGTTTTATCATAACAGTTTGATTAAATTATTGAGAAATAATGTTTAAGCTCAAAACACTGTTATTGTACCTGCTCGCTAAATAAAAATGAAATGCGTTAATTTCTTTGTTTTTCTTGAATACATTAAAATCAGATAAAAGTTTAGTATTCAGTGTGACCTCCTCTTGCTGAAATCACAGCTTGCATTCGTCTGGGCATGCTAGCGAGTATATCTTTTATGGTGTCTTGGGGAATACATTCCCACTCCGCGGTAATCACATTCTTTAGCTCACTGATGGTCTGCGGAGCCGGCTGCACTCATCTCACTCGTCGCTTCAGAACGTCCCAGACATGCTCTATGGGATTGAGGTCCGGACTTCTAGCTGGCCAGTCCAAACGACGAATTCTGACTTCTAGCATATACGCTTCCACATCGCCAGACCGGTGGGCGCGAGCGTTGTCGTCCATAAAAATTGAGTTTTCGTCAAGAGCGGTTAAAGCGGGTTGTGCATAAGGAATAAGAACTTCCGTTATGTATCGGTGTCCAGTCAGTGTACCGTTTTCGATGAAGACTAACTCCGTACGATCCATAGAATTTATTCCTGCCCAAAACATAACAGAGCCCTCTCCATAAGGTGTGATTTCTTCAAAACATGCCTCTGCAAAGCGTTCTCCTCGTCTACGTAGCACTCGCCGACGTCGGTCTTCACCATGCAGAGATATCCTGGCTTTATCGGAGAACAATACCTTATCCCAGTCTTCATGAGTCTATAACACACTATTTCGAGCGAAGCTAAGCCTGGCAACTCGATGTCCACGGAGTAATTTAGGGCCGCGTGCCGGGCGATGACCGTGTATATTAACAGCGAGAAGCCTCCTCCTGACCATCCATAGACTAATTTGCACATTTCTTACTTCTTCGAGGCTGTTCTTGAGGTCCACATAAGAAGATTTGCGATTTATCAACGTTTGACTGACTAGAAAATGATCATCTCGTGGTTCGGTACATGTCTTTCTGTCAGAACCAGGCCTTCTCTTGACGGAACCGGTCTCGTGTTAGCGCTGCCAGGTCCTTTGAACTGTCGATCGACTCACATTTAGCCTTTGAGCCACGAAGCATTGACTGCAACCTTCTTCAAGCAGCGCAATAATTTTGCTCGCTTTTATCACTTTATCTACCATTTTCGAGATTGCTAAACAGCAATAACAATACTTTTAAATGTCAAGGACATCAGATAATTTAATAAAAATTGACAAAAAGTTAATTAGAGTCGATATTAACTATAGGGAATTCGCGCCACAAAATGTAGTTAAAAGTTGTTTTCTTTGAAAACCAGGCTCAGTCAAAAATTTGAATTTGGAATGTACTTTTATAAACATTATGGCACTTTTATAACTGGCCAGTAACATGTTCAAATGATTAAAACCTTTTTGGTATTTTATTTTTTTCAGCCAGGAAGAAAATCGAAACGGCCCGTTTTTTTTGCAAATGAGTATATAATGCTTATATGTATTTTTTATCGCTAAGATTATGTGCCGAACTTAAAAATTTTAATTTCTTGTTTTATTAAGGTTATATCAATATAAGTTTTAAGGAGTTGTGATGTTCTATAACTATCGTTTAACCCTCGCTTTGCTCAGGTTCGTCTCAAAGAATATTGTTTTTTTTTGTGCGAAACCCAGTCTCTTTAATAAAAAATAAATCATCAGCATTATTTTTTTTCTTTTATGTTTTCAAGTAGGTCAAAAAGTATAAAACAAAATATTACATCAGAAAATATGACCTATATTACAATCAAAAACCTCAACCATAATTGGGAACTAACTACGTAATATAACTCTAACGAACTCATTTACGAGGCTTTATTACAAAATTGTAACAAATTAGAACTGGAGACCAGCGGAATTGCTTCTTCATAATTAGCTTTACAATTTTATGCACACAATATCAACTCGAATATTAACACATTGGGTAATACCACAAGATACTTGTTAAAAATGTCTAGGTTCCGTAGTAACTATAAGTACCTACTAAAAATATTTTTTATATATTGGTACGGTATATTTGTCCTTTTCCAGAATTCAAAATGACGGTTAACGAATAAGAAAAACTAAACTAAAAAGTGAAATTTAAAAAAAAAACTGAAAAAAAATGTTTTGCTTAATGTATAGATATACATATAAAGTATAGACCTATGCCAAAGTGATAACTTCTCTTAAGAAAAAGTAATTTGAATTAATTGGGTAGTCTCAGCAATATTGTTTATTTACATTACAAATTATAAGCCGGTACTGTAGCAACACGAGACAGAAGAACAGAAAACTACTCAGGTATTATATTACCAAAAATACTCAGGTATTTTAATTAAAAAATGTAATTGATATTGTATTGATATATACAACGTAGTCAAAACTGTATACAAAATTACTTAATTCTAAAAATATAAATTAAATTCCTTCAAATTCCTGCACTGGACTGAGAGTCACGCGCTTCATTTCCGCGGCTTCGTGGTGGTTTTAAAACAAATTGGAAGTAGAGTCCACTTGAAATGTTTCTTTCCTTGTAAATGGCAGAAACTATTGCTTTTATAACGTCTTAATGTTAAATAAAGAAAACCTTAATATTCATAGAACGAAAAATATTATAATTTCTATACGCAAACTTCATTTTTTCAAACGCGTCTCGTATTACCACGAGACTACCAGGGTCTATTACTATTGTACTGATATAATTTATATTTATGTCTCTACTTTATATTCTGCTGGATAGCATGCACGGCTATTGATCTGGTGGTACTAGGTGAGAGTCTCACATCGGACATTAAGTCTTACTATTAAAATTTTGTGCCTCGGCGAGTAATCAGTAAAATAATTTTATTTTGAATATTGGAAAAATTAATATATCCAGTAGTATTGAACAAAGAAAACCAAAATGTTTTTAATAAGTATTAAATATAATATTTAAACTATATACCTTACAAATATACTGTATTGTAGCTATGGCATCCTATGTACAGTCGTAAGCAATGAAATGTATACAATTTGACAAGTTGACAAGTTTTCAAAAATATGTAATCATCAAACGTTGCAAAAGAAAGTATACAAGCTTTGTGTCAAAATAAAGTATCCGTTAGTTGTTTCATATTTAAGTATACATTTTTTACTATTTATTGTAAAAACTATAAAACGAATATTTGGATGCTCGTTTCGCGTCATAAGTATTATTTAGCCTTTAGTCTACGAACTACGAATAAAACATAAAATAATATTTTCGTATTTTTCTAATACAAATACGGTGACTCTTCCATTAATATGTGAACACTTTAACCTGGACATTAGAAGTTTAATTTTTTTTATAAGAAGAGTGGGTATTTTCGTAAGCTTCTGCGTATCGTAAGCAGTAGTAATTTTATTATGAACTGATTTTCTACCTTGGATTGACTTCAACTTTGTACAGACACAAAATTGTACTCGTATATATGAATTTTATATATAAATTCAATTATCAAAGGTCGCTGTAAAGTCTACCATAGTTTTGGTGATGAGTCCATGGTTGGGTCCTAATAAGAGATCTCCTCAGTAGTCAACAACACAGGCACAAAATGTTGTATTACTATTTACTAATTATAGCCCGTTCTTAGATCTATCATGATTTAAATGCTGCATTCACGGTTGGCTTCTAACAAAACGTCACCTCCAGAGTTCAACAGCATAATTACGATTTTTATACAAATACGCTATATAATTGTAATAGCTTATCTGAAAGTTCACTGTGGCCTGACTACCGCACCCAGGGTATAAGAGATCTCTGTAGTCAACGGCACAGACACGATTCTTAAAAATATTGTACTGACTATGCTGTGTACTGAGTACTTTGCACTCATATTTTTAAACACCATGATATGCAAGCTAAATAATTAGAAAAATAACTGTAAAAATATTTTTTTAAAACATTTTAGGGTTATTGCATAGGAAAATCAAATAAAATTAAATAGAAGGAGAACGCATAAAAGTGTGTTTTTAAAAATGTGTTATTATGTATTTAAATTCAATACATAATGATACATTTTAAATAATACAAGGATCATAAATATAATCGCGTAATAGAGTGCGTACCGTCATAAGAACTCGTTTACAACATCGCATTATGACAGTTTTCAACTTTTGACAATTAGAGGATGTAAGATCTATTTATTGCAAATTTTAAATGTGTAACAAAGCATTTTCAGAAAAGGATTCGAAATTACTAGAATTGCTGTCAAATCTCTAAATTTTCTTATTTAAAAAAGATACATTTTTTAGTGTTCTTATAAAATATGATTTAATCGTAATGTGATCATAAATAATTTTAATATATCAGAATACATATATAAAATTGAAAAGCCTGTATTTAATTTATAAATTAACAGCTTTTCACTAAATGCATATGAAAGTATATACTGTACTTAAATAAACAACAATTTTAAAAATTTTGTGTATCTGTCTGTCTGTTGGTTTCGGCTAATCCCTGAAACGACTAAAGCTGACCGATTTTGACGGGACTTTCACTCGCAGATAGCCAATGTTATAAGGAGTAACTTAGGCTACTTTAATTATTAAAACCGTTTAATTTATTTTAACCTAAACCCAGCGAAGTGCGCCGGGTTTGCTAGTGGTAAATATTTATAGGTTTGTGTTCCAAATTTATTTGCGTAAAATAGACACGCAGATGAACTTTTGTTTTGTTTGCTTATTTTGTGTTAATCGCATCTTGCTTAGCTTAAGAGATAGAGAAAGAGAGAGAGATTTGATGTTTTAGTCTTTTCTGTAGGCCTTTTTAAGACCAAAAATTTTCTACTCTCTTAATGTTTTCCTGTAAAAATGAAATATTTTTATGCAATAAAAATATCCATAGTCAGGACTGAGTAATGTTATCACTATCACACACAACATTTGGTTATATTATTTTAGTTATACTTATAAGTCCAGTACTTTTTATGTTAAACGATGACATACAAACAGACACATTTAAATAAAATATATTGTTTCGGAGTCTATATTCAATACACAATTCGTTACAGTCACTGTTTTAAAAAAATATTTAAAGTATAAATGTTTAAGTTGCTATTTTATTATAATCTTTCTAATACATATATAAAAAAATCTCGTGTTTGTTATCGAACTCATTCTAAAGGACTTTACCGATTTTATGAATATTTTGTGTATATTTGGTAGGTCTGAGAAGAAGAAGGTCTTGTAGGCTATTTTTACTCACGTAAGTAATAACACGTAGGTAGGGTAGCCTTCGCCAGATATTTTATTTTTTATTTTTTAGTCAAATTTTTATTTTTCATTTTATTTCTCAATCGCCATTATATAATATAATGTGTAAGTTAAAAGATATCTACACGAAACTAACAAAAATGAAAAAGAAGTCTATCGCGCGTGGGATTTGAACTCGCATCGCAAGCTTATAAAGTTTAAGCTACCGCCATACTGACTAGGCTATTACAAGATGACATTAGGAAGTGAATTTACAAAACATTATATTTCTCATAACAATGCAAACTAAAGAATAATTAAATTTGACTTTTAAATAGATTTTAAGTTGACGTCTTTGTATCGAAACGCAAAAGAGCGACGTTGCCGTTCCGTCAAAGATATTTCGTATGTATATTTGACGGAACGGCAACGTTAACATATTAATTTATCTGGACAGTAGTAGCAAAGCCTATGAAACATATTCAGTCAGCCAATGGACGTGACAGCTCAAGCTGCCACCATACACTAATGTCCCAAGCGAGTGTATGACAGCTTGGGCTGGCTGCTGGCTGTCACGTCCGTTGGACGACTATATGTTTCATAGACTCTGGTACTGGTACGGCAGTAGCCCAGTGGTAACGTGCTCGCTTGGATATTATATTGATGCGGGTTCAAATCTGGTTCCGAGTTAAAAAGGGCTGAATACATATAAATTTATTTGCCAGTTAGTTTATTAGGAAGTTTTATGTTGAAACTGAAAAAAATATATCAGCTACCACTATCGCTAATCGACGTGCGCGTTCACACAAAAAGTATTGAACCGATTTTTAACTTTGTGTAGTGATAGATTATTACCTACTATAGTGTATTAAGCGCAAGGGAAGCTGCGGATTCCGCTAGTATGAGATAAAAATTAAATGTTATAAAATAGAAAATAAAAAATGTTAATGGATGATACAGTATATTATATGTATGTATTAGAAAACTTTGTTTCAAATACAAAAACATTATTTTATGGTTTTTGCACACAAAACTGTGCACATTTTTGTGCACAGACTAATGGCTACTTACTTATAACACGAATCGTGTATACAAATATTCATTTTAAGTTATTTACAATGAATTGATAAAGTTGTATACCTAAATATGAAACAACTAACGGATACTTTATTTTGACACAAAGCTTGTATACTTTCTTTTGCAACGTTTGATGTTCACATATATTTGAAAACTTGTCAACTTGTCAACTTGTATACATTTCATTGCTTACATATGTTTACCTAACTTTAGTCAGCTGTGGTACGTCATAGTGCAATGCTAAGACGTTTTGTCTCAAGTATTTTGCCGCTCTTGCAATACCGCACCCTTGTATTGCACTTCAGCTCATAACAATGCTTATTAATTATTATTTTACGACTGTATTTATAGTAATATATTTAAATAATGTAATTTAAATTATTTGTTTGTAATAAAAATATAATATAAAATATAATAGCTACAAATAATGGAAACGAACCTTAAATATAAACCTATTTTCAACAATTTACAGAACATTGCTCGTATTTTTGTATTTCCTTGCATTTTTCCCACAGTAATTCTTTTCATTTTGTTTCGGTGATATGGAGACAAATTGGTGTAGGAGTCTTGCAGAATTACTTCCTGCGCTTTATTAGCTGCAAACTTAGCTTTATTGCTTCACTAACTTTATTTAATTTCGAAAGCTTAAAGTTCGCTTTTAATTAAATATTTTTAAAGCAATAGCATCCCATTGGTAAGTCAGTCTCACTTTAATCCAAGTGGGTTTAAATAAGTAATCTAATTATATTCAATATGATTAGCAATGATTTATAATGGTGGATGATCAACTTTGTGACCTATTATATGATCCGTACAGTATATGTGGGAAGTCATTGCCCAGCCGTGGGACGTGAAAAGGGCTGAATTATTACTGTTAAATAAATACGTATTTGCTTGCTTGTACACTTTTTACCACGTTTCGTATAATTGGCGGCGGCTATATTTTCAGCTTCTTTTTTCTATTATTTTTTATAGATTTAAATTATTGAAAGTGATGATGAATCATATTTGGCTAAAGGATCACCCTCACTTAGAACAGTAAATATTCAGAAATCAATTACAGGACACAGAGTACATAAACTACAGATGTCTACGATTTCAAGCACTGGCACCTAGTCCGGTTCTTGCTCGTGCTCACTTGGGATACTGAGTGGAGCGGGATCAAATCCTAGGTCTCGCACTTCAAAAATTTTCATATGAAAAAATTTTTCTACGTAATTACCAATTTTTATAACCGAATGAATGGCTTAATACGCTAACTTACTCGTAATAATACACAGATACCGAAATATATTATATTCAAATATATTTTTAAATTATTAAATTGTAATATTCGGTGAATACAAAGGAAGATTCATAGGGAGTTAATTAAATAACAATTACATAATAACTGCATTTACAATTGGAAAATAAATAACTCAACGAAATTAAATTAAGTTTAACCCCAAAATATGCAATAAATTTATAAAACCCACAATTTACGCTCGACTAGTTTTTACTGAAAACGTAAACTATATTAAATCCACGTTAGTCCAAAACTCTATTAGTTTTATCGTTACATCGCTATCGAGGCTTCACGGGTGGCCGCGTCATTCCCTCGCCACGTACAATTCCAATGTTAGTTTAAAATAGCTTTTATGTAAGAGAAAATAAAGTTCTTCAAAGATATTTCTGAAGAAGACAAAGTTGTTCTACAAAGTGACTGAGTATTGGGTTAGATAGTGATTCGTTTATTACTTTTATATGTTTTCGCAGATTTGTACTGCTATCTAATATATTATATAAAAGCGAAATTCACTCATAATGAAATATCTTTATATATAGGGATAATATGTTTATGTAGGCGCTTGATTTGTAACGATGAAATGTAGCAGGGAGGTAGTTTATAGTTAGTAGACATGTCGATTTTGCGACAGGACGGATTAAGGAGGTGTAAGAGCTTTTGCAAGTTTGTATAGAAGTTCATTTTTTGTGCTACAAATATAGTGTGCTACAAGTGTAATATTTTATAATGGATTATTTTTTAAGGTGATAACGCTGCTCATATTTAAGTCCCTGTAGCGTTCGGCAATCTAACCGGGATCTATCTATCTATATATCCATAAACATATAAGCGATCCAATGGGAGACGTCACCGTCTTGCACCGGGATGCTCCTAATATTCATTTGATAGCAGAGTGGACCATGAGGTTAATTTTCTGATCTTCATCTTCATCATTTTCATCTTCAGCCCTTTTTACGTCCCATTGCTGGGCACGGGCCTCCCTCAGTACATGGGATCAGGCCATAGTCCACCGTGCTGGCCCAGTGTGTGTTGGTGGACTTCACATGTCTTTTAGATAAACTTGCTAGGTTTTTCTCAGACATGCAGTTTTCCTCACGATATTTTCCTTCACCCTAAGGCAAGTGGTAATCACGATAGAAAATGATTCGCACATGGAAATATCAGAGGTGCGAGACCCGAATTTGAACACGCATCACTCGGTTATCCAAGCGAGCGAGTTACCGCTGGCCTACCACTGCCATGTGATTCTTATACCACCTTTACAGAAATGCAGTATGTATGTGGGCTGTACTGACTTTTCTAGCCAATATGTTTCTACATGACCACCTGTTGTAAAGATGGCAAGCGTGTATGCTTTATATAGCTTTAAAAAATCATTTTATTTATCACGTAATACTTTAAATCAATGATACTATAATTGAACTTACTCTCTTTATATTTATTACTCTTTATATTTATTAATTTCTCCCTCTTTGCACAAACGAATAAATGCAATTTTTTGTGCAGCTTTCCTAGAGAGATATAGCAAAAGCAAAATTAGAGTATGATTGAGTATATATATTTTTTTAATATACTTCTATGCTGTGAAATTGTCAATATTCTCAAACTTATACAAGAGTGAATTCCTAATTCATACTTATTTAATGTATTAATGAAACAATTTACAGCATAATAATATATTGAAGCATAACTTTGTGTTCAAGTTGTTAGAATTAATGAAGTCGAATTCTAAACAAGGCTGTTTTGAATAAACAGAATATTTCATAGTTAAGCCAACATCGGATTGTCATAGCTAAAGTATCTTACCACTGTTATTGGTATCCCGAAATTGTTTACACAGACAGTTAAAATCATTTTCAGCCCCCGCAAACTGTCGACTTTCGATCGGCCGATAGTTTAGTCGGTTGCTTAATCAGAGATGTATGGAAGTGCGCACATAAGAATGATTGCCTTCAAACTAAACAGTCGGCCAACTATCGGCCGATGCTCAATCAGTACAACAGGCGTCCACGCGCGAACACTACGGACTGTTTAGTCAGCCAGACTTTCAGTTTTTTTCGAGTTTTGACACCCAAATGTCAAGCTTATAGCCTAGGACCCCACCGCATGATTACTACTGCTGCGCTAGGTGCATCAAACCCAACTGTTTAGTCGGGCCAGTGTGCGCGCTTAGTAGCCAGACCCTATCAAACTATCGGCCGATCGAAAATTCGCCGTTTGCGGGGGTTCTTTATAAATATATCTCTTTATTTCATTTCAATTAAAATAAAATGTATTAGCCTGCTTATTTTTATATTATACAATATAACTTCAATAATATTGTATGTATATATTTAGCCCTATTTATTTTATATTTATATGTCCACTGCTGGGCATAGGCCTGTCCTTAATATAAGGGTGTCAGGCTGATCAGGCATAGTTCACCACGCTGGCTAAGTGCGAGTTAGCGAACTGTACATACGTCGTATCTTTTGAAAAGATCGAAGTTTTTCTTCAGCGTAAGGCAAATGGTTCGAATAATTCGCACCTGAATTTATGGATGGAGGAGAGGAAACCTGCTATTTGAACCCGCTTCACTCGGTTCCCCAAGTAAAACGTTACCACTGGGCTTCCACTGCCTTTCAATTTGCATGACCATAATAAATTGTAAACATTCATTACAAATGCATAATGCACTTTTTCCTATAGTGTTAAACGATAATCGATAGCACAGTAATTTCACAGTTTGCATAAATACCTTATTTCTAGTCTCATTTGGAATTGACGTTTAATAACGATTTTATATTTCCTTTAAATTATATTAAGCTTTTAGCACTATTAGATTAGTACGTGTAATAGTGATTAAGTAATTAAAATCGACTTAACCTATTTCCTACTTTGTAGCTTATTTATCTGCTTTTTAGTTTTTACTAGCAACTCACCCCTGTTTCGCTCGGATTCATCCTAGGTTCTTTTTATTTTATTTTTTTAACGGAACCCTTAATCTTTTTCTGAAATAAAAGTAGCCTTCATGGAGATTAGAGACCAGGAGGACCATCGCTTTATACTAAAGCATTACCCGCCTGTCCCTGAAAATTTGTAGAATTTATAAAGCGCTGTCGTCGCCTTAGTCACTTCTTATACTATAAGCTATCTGCCAGTGTAAGTTTTATCAAATTCTGTCAAGCCATATAGAAGATTAGCTGAAACAAACATACACTTTATTTTTTTTATCTATATACCTATAGATTTTAAATCGTGTTATTGCAAACTACATAGTAAAATTCTTATTTAAATATCGGCAGTGGTAGCCCAGCGGTAACGCGTTGCTTGTATAACCGAGTGATGCGGGTTCAAATCCGGGTCTCGCACCTCTGATATTTTTATGTGCGAATCATTTCTATCATGATTACCACTTGCCTTACGGTGAAGGAAAACATCGTGAGGAAACCTGCATGTCTGAGAAAACCTAGCAAGTTTTCGTAAGACATGTGAAGTCCGCCAACACGCACTGGGCGCGGTGGATTATGGCCTGATCCCCCTCGTACTGAGGGAGGCCCGAGCCCAGCAGTGGGACGTTAAAAAGGGCTGATGCAGATGCAGAAGTATTAACTGGCTTAGGCTATGTACTTTTTAAAAGGAATTTTATATTCATCTAAATTATGTATTTTCTTTATAATATTTACCTATGTTCAATTATCTATCAAGTTCTAAAATTATATTTTTCTCTTATCTTTAATATAAGGATCCGAAGTGGTTCTACTTCATAATAAAACGAGCTCCGTCCATTAAAAGACACGTTAAAAAGCTATATAACATTAACGTGTCTATAAATATAATAAAATAGTATTAGTAATAGCATCTAGCGACATCTGTACATTAAACATTTTTAAAACAATAATACTGTAACATATAGTGTACACAATATATTGATCCCAACACAAGTATATTTTTTGTCTGTTTGTCTGTATGTACGTTTGTATGTTCGCGTTGCGCGCAAAAATTACTGAACTAGTTTTGGACAAATTTTGTGTGGTGGTAACTTTATTCTGGCCAATATTCAGGATATTTACCTATTATATTGTAGGATAATCTTTAATTCCCAGAAGAAAACAAAATAACGGGTTCTGTGAAGTCGTTTTTAGATATTATTAATACAATATAAGGCTAACAGTATTATTATTAAGTATGTTTAACATAATTATTTCTCTTAAACAGCTTTTCTATCAAGCTATAGGAACGCGATGTGAATGTAAATTAACTGACCAAAAATAATTTTATTTAATCATAAGAATTAGTTTATATTAAAATATAATTGTAAAAACGCCTCGCTTGTATAATTATGAATAACAAAATGTATATGAAGCCATCCAGTTTAGTTACCCTGCAATTTATGTCAAGCGCTGTCTTCCGATATGTCCGGAATGTTGCCGTTTCAATTTGCATCTCGCAGACATTTCTGGCTTTTATTTAATAGAAATACGATGGTGTGAGTAGAATTGAATAGAATACATGATTTTTATTTCCAGATATGGAATTCTAATTAAAAATTAATTTATATTTATTATGTGTAGTATATTTCACGACGGGGACACGTTTGGATCACGTGTGACAGGTTGTAGTGACCCTACCTGCTGAGCCAGCAGTTGCGGGTTCTAATCCAGCATTCATTTGTATGATAGTGTGGTAAGCACATGGGTGTTTAAATTTGTAATAATAGATATGTATTTGAAATTATAATATATTTATTACGTGTTTAACAAATATCTGGTATCCATGACAAAAGCCTCGCATAGATTACTATAGAATTAGATGGTGCTATGGGTTAACCTAGCATATTAAAAAATATTATGATCATAATAATGTTATAACGCAATGAAATTATAACGTGCATTTCGAGAACGTTTTGCTGTTAAAATACTTTGCTTGAGAAAATAAATAATGGCTTGTAGTAAAAATGGCAGAAAAAAAACGAAAAAAGAATTGAACAGACTGAAGTCATATTTAACGTTGTTTAAGAAATCACTAAAAAAGTAACAAAATTTTGTAAGCATTTGACACGCATTTTATCACATTTAATATCAAATTTAATACATCTAACTTTAACGGCTCTCATTCGCAATTACTATATACTTACCTTACAAGTGTAACTTGCCGTAGTTAAACAGTTCTGAATAACCGAGCCGAGAAACCACAAACTATGCTGTTTGCTCAGCCGACGTTAACTTGTGGTAGTGTCGTCTGTCGGAACCACTTTGGAAATTATCAAAAACTGACGAGATGAACATGTAATACCATGGATTGAGATGATATGTGATAACTACTTGGTTATTACATTTTGATAGACATTTTTGATTAATAAATCGTCGTGTCCGTGCTCATTTGACTAATTTACACGAAGACTTTTCATGCATAATTATTGAATTTAAAATATAAATTTTACTTAAATATTAAATTAAATATTCACTATCAAACATTCAGGCTTCCTTTCAATGTTTTCTTTTACCATAAGACAAGTGGAAATCACGTCAAAAACGATTCTCATATGGAAATATCAGCGGCGCAACACCCGGGATTAAACCCGCTTCAATCGGTTTCTCAAACTAACGTATTATTTGTATGCTACCACTGGCTAGACATCGTTATATAAATAAGAAAAGATGTTAATAGTTAGCTACCATAATACCAAATTTTATCAAAATTTGTTTAGTGGGTTTTTTCATGATGCGGTCTCAAACAGACAGTCAAAAAGTCTAAACTTACGATTTGGCCTCTGTATCGATAATAAAGATAATAATATAAATTATTAATTAATGACCACTGTTTAGTTAGAATTTTATTATATTGTCTGTACATAGATATGTATGTATACATAAAAGGTCAACATCCGTTAAGCGATCGCATCAGATCAAACTACAATTATAAATACGGAAGCTTGTATAATTATTGTCAACCGACTTCCAAAAGGAGGAGGTTATCAATTCGTCTGTATTTTTTTTTTTTTTTTTTTATGTTTGTTAGCTCATAACTTTGAGCTGGGTGAACCGATTTTGATGATTCTTTTTTTATTTGAAAGGTAGTGCTTCCCATGTGGTCCCATTTTAATATTTTCCAGTTCTGATAATGGCATCCATGAGAAAACCATAAAAGTCTTAAATTTGCATTAAGTATTTGCGCGACAAATGGACGAATAACTCAATATCACGCCAACCGATTTCGATGATTCTTTTTTTAATGGAAAGGGTATACTTCAAGGGTAGTTTGATGAGAGTTTGATAAGGTTCTGATGATGGGATCCATGACAAAGTATCGGAACTCTTCAATTCTTAGGAGCAAATTAACGATGCTCGGCCGAATCTTTTATAGGCTATATGGATATTTGAGTCACGTACCGTAACTGATGATGGAAGGTACAACTCCTCAACGGTTAGCAGTTTAAAGAAAATTCTTTCAAAATAATACGCAATTATGAACGAATAGTTGTATACTTTCAGGCTATTAGGTTTACCTCATAATAGAAGGTAAATTTTTATAGTCATTAACACAATACGTATCTACTTTCCGCAAAAAAGTTAAAAATAAATTATTTTTAACAAAAAAACAAAACCCGACTTCCAAACTTAATAAATCTAAACTAAAAAGTAGAAAATAATACTTTTAAGGACTTTGTTAATTTTGAAGTCGGTGCCAGCCAAAGCAAAATAGCCCTAAATAGATACATATTTGATTAATCTATCAATTTGTAAACATAATCTGGCTGGCACCGACTCCAAAATTAACAAAGTCCTTAAAAGTATTATTTTCTACTTTTTAGTTTAGATTTATTAAGTTTGGAAGTCGGGTTTTGTTTTTTTGTAATTTGTATACGGAAGTTGTACGTATAATGTTTGATTCGTCTTCACGCTGTAACAACTGGATGGATTTTGATGAAATATTAAATTATAGATATATTATAGCTACTGCAATAAAACTTCCAAAAGGTGACGTTGTTGGTACTCGTATGTATATTATTATTTCTTTTTATTTATAATTTAAAATTAACTAAACAGTGGCATGATTTAATTTACTACTATCGCCATCTATTATATCAAACCGAGAAACGAAAGACCTATACTTGAGCCACATTAGAGAAATAATGTTTAATAACAAAGTGTTGCTAGGCAACCATCTGAAAGCATGGGTGAAAAACATTTTTTATTAATGTTTATTGTTGTAAATGCTAATACTTTAGAATGATAATTAATAATGATTGTCAGTAAATAATTAAGTTTTTAAACCTATAAAACTGCTTAAGAAGATAAAATAAAACAAAATGGAAGTTAATTTTTTACATTTATTATAATTTTTATTATTAACAAATTATAATGAAATCTGTGACAAGTTTCATCAACCGTTAGCAAAGCATTTATCCCGTCCAACGCTTACCTCACTCCTCACTCAAAGTCTAATTTTACGCGAAATCAATTGATTTGGCAGCACCACATAACATTGGATATTTTTTAAGAATCGATAAATAATACGACTAATTTAAAAAAACAGTAAACTATCCGGTTAGTGTAGGGTACTTGGTGGTATTTTTCATTTGATGACATTATAAAAATATTATGTAAAAATGTTTACGATATCTTCCAAAAAAGGCAGAAAGCTTTAGGGATGGCATAATTATCCAACATCACAACCCAATATAATTAAAAATGTAAAAAATAATTACTTACATGTGATTTCAAATGTTTATTAATGATGTATTATCTTTTACGTGTCTTTACAATTAGGTATTATGAAAACTCTGATAGATATTTAGGGTAAAACTATTGAAAGTGTGAAATCGTGATTTATTCTGAAGTGGGAACCCTAAAAATCAGCTGTTGTGGTTTGTTTACAAACATTATTTCTCTAAAGTGGCTGAAGTATAAATATTATATTTTATTCTAGCGATTCACCCTAGCTCCACCCGTCTCTAGATGTGTTTTAATGGTTAGTTTAGATACATTTTGTGAAATAAAAAGAATCCTATATGCTAACCAACCAGCTACACCAAAGCTACACCAAATTTAATCAAATTGTATTCAGGCGTTTTCTCATGAAGCAGTGACGGAGAGACAAAAACTTAAAATCTGTGGTTTCTTATCTAAGATATTCAGTGTCTCTATCCATAATATAATAATTTCAATAAGATTTTGAAAAAATGTTTTCAAATTTGATGCAATTTTAAAATAATATGTATAAACATAAATAACACAAGCAAAATAAAAGTGCGTTTTGTATTTTGTTCAAGCAAACCAAGGAGTCTCCAGTATAGAATACTTAACAAAATATAATTACACGTTACACTGTGAGTGAGTGATAGATTAAAAGCAATAGCTACAGCTACAACATACTTCATTAACCCAAACAATACCAGCTGTCACGGCACGTACGAAAAATGCCCAACTTTCTAAGGCTTCCGAAATCGATATTCTACTCAATTATTAGTATCGAGTTTCACTACTGACTTAACGAGGAAAATAATATTCGACACTGCCCACAGGTGTCGCGTGTCCGGGAATTAGAAAAAATCGTAACCTCTTTATCCACTAATGGCTTATAGGAAAATATATTCTCTGTTCTATTTCATACTACATAAAGTAGAAATTTTAGAATTTGATATAATTGAAAATGCGAGTGTTAAAATCATATTTGAATTTGACTCTTTTATTTACATGTGGGAATAAAAAATACTTGAAGATTATATTAACATTTTTACATCCTATAAAGAAATATGTTTTGTGGTAGGAAAAAAATGAGTATGATCGAGTCGATTTTTTCAATGAAACATGACTATCAACGCTATGGTAATGTCAATTTACTTTAAATTAAATGGAGATTAGTCAAAACTTAAAATCATACTACTTGATATGTAGTATGATTAGAAGCATCTACATTTAAAAACAAATTAAAATTATGATTCTTAAAGACGTAGCGTTACCTGAGCTAAACAAACTTTTCTCATACGTACTATTATATGAAATGCTTTAATTTCTATGCTAATTTAATGAAGATTCATTAAATTACTTGATTTCTAATTACAAAATGGCTATAAACGTATTAAAGGTTTTAAAAAGTAAGTTTAAATCCAATGGGAGCACAACAATGGTAGCTAGACCGCAAAGATCTGAGAACGTATATTGGAAAAGTTCGTCCTTAAATTATACCCTCAAGCCATAAGCGACAAGCGATAAACCAGTAATGTAATATTTTTTATAATCTATACATCTAAAATGGCATTACATATTTACAAGTTTACTTAGTACTATACAATAATAAAAGAAAACGTTAAAATATATACTTTCAATCAATGAAACGTTAATCTTCATTTTATTACAATCTCATTTTTGGGACACTCTTATTTCTAAGCAGTTTGTTACTTCTTTATGCTATTCAAAAAATAAATTATTAAATTTAGTTCGTACTTTGTACCAAAGTTTAAAATATGCGAGGAATGGTCTAAGTAGTCGTAGTCAAACATACCTGGGAAGTGGGTATGGGTGCGCAAAATGCAATTTTAAGTATCCCTGGAACTTCTTTGATGTTTCCAGAATAATTTTAATGTAATATTAAAGTCCAGTGCTGATTAGAATACAATGAACATTAGAAAATTTTGAAAGTGTTACCTTTGTAGAGAATTAACGACATGACTTCACTTCGTTGCATGCATGTTGATTTTTATACTATATTAGCATTTCCCACGGCTCCGCGCGCGTTCTAATCACAATTAAAAATAGAGATTGGTGGTATAAAGATGAAAATGTAGGATTATAAGTATTTATTGATGCCGATTTATACAAAAATAAAATAAAAAATCTGGAGAGGGCCATCCTTATACCTAAAGGTATTAAAAATGCCTACGACCTATTCCCAGACCTACCAAATATACACAAAAAAAATTATAGAAATCGGTTGAAAGCCGTTTCGGAGGAGTTCGATAACAAACACTATGACACGAAATTTTAATATAAATATTAGAGATAATACTAGGGACTTGCCTTATCCGCTTCCTAAATACCCTAATGACCGTTAAACAATTAATTGTCATTGCGCTCACTATGACAACTGTCATAACATAATACAAAAAGACTTGATCATTTGTTTAATTTTTTTTTCTTTATTTTTTTAATGTTTTTCATACTTAGTTATTATTTTAATCCAGGTGTAGACAATGAAATCCATCCAGTTGTTCTCAAGTTAATAGTGTATGTATAAATTATATAGTAGTGTACTTTCTGCGCCAACGGTCGCGGGTTCGAGTCCCGTTGGGGACATTCATTTGTTAAGCACGAATGTTTGTACTCCAGTCATGGGTGTTTCTATTTATAATACGTATGTAAATATGTATTTAAAAGTTTATATTTGTGTAGTATATCAACTCTCTGGTATCCGTAATTCAAGCCTCGTAGATTACCACGATACTAGATGGTAGTGAGTGTAATTATTGTGTCCCAACATATTATTATTCATTGTTTATGAATACAATTATACATTTAAATCGTTTCCCTCGTAAACGGCGCTAACGCTTTTGATTTAAAAATTGTATTTAGAAAAGATTTTGCTTTGTAAGTTTATTTATAAAATAATTATATTATACACGTACAATTATAATATTATTTAATTAATTAAGGAGGCAACAACAACATAAATCATCAGTAAATAACATTTCAGCTATCAAGTACTCGATTCGATTCCCGTGTTGTCTAAAAAAACAAAATTAAAAAAAAGTTTATTTCCTTCATCAAATAAATAATGAAGAAACTGAAGAAAAGAAAGTTAAATTACAAACAAGTTAAACAATGGCACTAAATACGTCGAGATAAATGTGTTAACATTTCTTACTCAAATTAAATTCTCGAGATAAAACTTCGAATCAGTCTTACAATAACTTCATTTTTCGATCGGCGAACTTTTAATTGCATTGTTAAATGACTTCATTGAGACTTTTGTGGAGCTTTAACAAAATAAACGTAGATCTTAATTACGAAAACTATAAACGTTTAAAATAAATAGGGAATACGAATATATGATAAGAATTCACTAGTGATCAATTTTCTTAACCCTTTTTTCGACGGAGAAGTTGGTAGTTAAATATTGTAAATTTTATTGAATTACCTTATTTTCATGATCTTTCAGAGGCCCTAAAAAATAAAAATAAAATTCTACCACCCACCGTTTTTAAAAAAATCGGTGTCCGCCACTCCGGACACTGCCGGATTTATGGTAATAAAGTATCAAAATGACTTGTCCACCCTAGCGGACTCCAGCTAATAAGTAGTAGAAGCAGTATAATATAAAAATTTATGTAAATAGCATAAAAAGCCATTTATGTATTTGTATTAAAGAAAAAACAAAAACAAAAATATGGTAGGTACATACAGGTATTCCTCATGCATTGGAACATGCTCGAAACTGATTTTTTGAGTTATAATGCATTATTATTTAACACGGAAATTTAAAAAACAGATTCGATAATTTTTTGCTGTATCTTAACAAAGACGAGTGTCGCATTTCAGGCAATACACAACAGTTTTTTTATTACAGTTCATGCACGGATCTTAATCTTTTACAGAAGGATATCCTTTACTTTATCATGCCCAAGGTTCCAGCTCGAACATATATTTTAAAACCCTATTTCATTGGCTTGTCTTTCATGAATTGACGCTTTTTGACTGCTTTACATCCTTCATAAGAATTCATCATTTCATCTATGCTGAAAATACGTTTACCTACTAAGATTCCCTGAGCCAAACAGTTTTTTCTTATACCTTCAAGTAATGGGCGTACTTTGTAATACCGGTCGAAGTTCTCAAAGTTATTGCCCGCAAAATGTAAGGTTTTCCGGATTCTTTCGTATCCTTTTAGAGGCACAATACTTGCAATTTTACAGTACCTAAATTTAATACTCCAGTAATGTAAATATGACGGTAATGATATTACACCCATCAGAATATGTACTTCAAGGAAGTCGCGGAACTCGTCTTGAGTCAAATTTATGGAGCGGCCAGTTTTTTGCACAGAATGTGCATTTGTTTCGTGAAAAATATTCGTCATAATATTTTCGGTGAAAACATTGAAAAATATTGTGAAGGCAAACGGGCTTCAGGAAGATTTTCAGCTGCTACGGTATCTTGTATTTAAGCTCTATACAAAAAGACACTCCGTTAGCATTTGTATGTTAGCAAAGGAAGAAGCAAAAGAAAAGAAAATCTTAGCATAGGGTAAGGGTAAGCACATAGCTACTTGTACGTACAGGGTAAGGAGTTTTAATCCGTGATACAGTTTAACATTTTCGAGTCTTATAGTTAACATTGTAAGTTTAAGATCTAGTAGTGACTTTACGTAGTTATTTTAGGTATTAATGGTAGTTTAAGTTAGTAAGTAATAGGTCGTTACATGCAAGTATGATAGTACGTAAAATCTAAATAGATGTAGGTAAGATTACTTTTCAGACACCATGTAAAAGTCAAAATTAGTTCTAGTACCTATTCGACAAAGTCCGCTGTGACGGACAAGGTGAATAATACATTAATTATAGGTGTATCGACAAGGTCCGGTGTGGGGGACAAGTAAACAAACCGTTATTTATATACAATGAAAAGGGAAAAATAAATAAGGTTAGTGTTATTAGAACGTTAAAAAGTTAATCTATATGAAACACACAGAAAAACTACGCATCATAAACAAAAATAATATTTTTTAAGTAAAATAACTGGAAAGTTATCGTAGAGCGCGGTTTTCCCGATATTTTCTTGACAACTGTCTAATATAGCATTGCCACACACAAATTTTACTTTTATACTATAGCGTGGTAAACCTACCAACAGTTTGGTAGAAATTCAGCGTTGAAAATAAAAACAGAAAAGACAGGAGATTTTTTTTAAGTACTTGTCCGTCAGGACGTACAAATTCGAAAAAAGGGTTAATTAATTCGTCTACATTAAAAATACGTTGTAGCTCAGTAATAACGAAATTGCTTAAAGGTAAGCTGGTTCAAGTCCATTGCGTGGTGAACTATGGCCTAATCGGACTCGTATTGAAAGGAGGCCCGTGTCCGTTTAAAAGATCTAAATAGAATATAATAATTAAAACAATAAATATAGTTCTCAAAATATTTGAGAAATTATAGTAACAAGATTAATTAAAATTTAATAATTGTCTGTCTTAGTTTGTCAGTTTGGCATCGAATGTTCTAGAACACCTGCCAGTAAGGAAAGTTAGGTAACTTCTGAGAAACTTCGAAAATTCAAATGGTTCTACAATTTCGGTACGATAAATAGCCAATTGTATTTACAATGTAGCATAATTTATACGGATTTGTATTTACATTGAGTCCTTTGAGATGTGTTACTGATAGGCACGGGCCTCCCGTCAATATGAAAGATAACAGTTTACAGGCCATAGTCCACTACGCTGTGGGTTGGTGGACTTCACACGTCTTACGAAACTTGCTAAGTTCTTTCATACATCTTTTCGTTTTCCTTTACCAAAGTGGTAAGTGGCAGAATGTTAAAAATGATAATATAACACGTGAAAATATTATATGTGTGAGACCCGTATTTGAACTCTGTACAAGTGTACAGAGTTCAAATAGGTTTCCGCTGAGCAGCCACTGCCTTATATTTATTTGATATAAATTACATAAATATTATTTCCTGTACTTATTATTATTAACTCAACCGTTTCTTTTAATCGTAATAAAAATAAATTTAAAAACAATTATTATTGTTAGAAATAATTACATAGATTAGGCTATTTGCTCGGAGATTCTCTCCTTTACACTCTATTTTCCTTTTTTGGAAAAAAATAAATTGACTATATTTAGTTATATTGAAAGCTACTAAAAGCATGTGAAACACTATTAGTGATATTTCTATTTTAAGCTTCTTGTAAAAGTTTGAAATAAAAAAAAATATAATAATACAGATTTAATTAGCAGACAATAATATAAAAGGCAAGACAACAATTCCAAAGATAAGCTTGATCAAGAAAATAGATAATTACTTAAGCTTCACCTCTTTATTTCTAAGATCAAAATTTTTAGATTATATATTTATAATTATAAGATGAAATAATACAACTTTAACTAAAATCAGCATTTAATTAAAAAATTAACGTCTTAAAATGAACACATAAACCGGCATTATATTTAACTGGCGCGACTTAACCGTACCAGTAGTATCACTAGAAACTAATTTATAACTTCATTAAAAATCCTCGGAGAGAACCCTCCAGCTAAAGTGGATAGGAAATAAATCATTACTGAATAGCCTAACCGCGGCCTATTGATTTTACAATTAATAGAGTATCGTAGTTCATTGAAATCAATTCAACGTAATAGAACTACCGCAGAGTTCAATGAATTATCCCCATTCTATAAATTATTTTGCTGTTTAATTTTTAAAGCATTATAAAGTTATGTTGAGTATAATCTAATAATATATAAAAATCTCGTGTCACAGTGTTTGTTATCGAACTCCTCCGAAACGGCTTAGCCGATTATAATGAATTGTTTTGTGTGTAGGTATTTGGTAGGTCTGAGAAATAATTTGTAGGCCAATTTTCATATCCCTAGGTGATAAGGGTTGCTCTCTTCAGATATTTTTTTTTATATTTAGCCCAATTTTTAATTTTTATCATTTGGCACCAAAAATACCCTAAATTTTCATCCTTCTACCACCAGTCCCTATTTTTATAGTTAATACAATGCGGGCGGAGTTGTGGGAATTGCTAGTATAATATAAGTAGAGGAAGCCGTTATTTTTTTTTATTTATGTTGTATCAGGTTTTAGGGAACCCGAACCCCAAAATGGGTTCACCTTGTCGTGATAGGAGTGTAATAAGTCGTAATAAGTCCTTATTAGCAATTAGCAATCCAGCCGGACGCGGAGCAAAATCACATAAGAGGGGACACCATTTCGTTGAGACTGATGAGAGATGACTGTTGGAACAACTCGATGGTTACTGTGGTCTGCTTCAGCAAACCCGCCCTCGGGACAGCGTAGTCGATAGCCTCAGCAATCCTGCGACGCACCATTAAGACGAGGGAGGATGTGTTGGGATTTGGTGGGTAGTACTGGCTTTATTCATGTATGCGTTTCAAGTTAATACTTAACAATTAAAAAAAACTTTAATTATAACTGAGAACTCTCTCGATGGAATCGCCTTTCGAACACAATAAATTTATAATGTCGAATATTCGCGTAGACCTAAGAAAGTACAATAAATTTAATTAAAATTAGTTCATCCTTTTATGTGCTACGACGCCACAGAAAGACACTCAGATGCAAAAATATGCATTAAACTTATAACACCCGTCTTATGCGAGGGTTAGAAAGTCAATTTTCAATGTAAAAAAAAAACACACAAAGCATGTTTAATAATATTTGCGGCGACTAAAATTCTTAGACGCTATGGTAATACTCGTACTAAGAACAAGGGACACACGAAAATTCGTTTATTTTATGCACGAACTCCTACTGCGCGACATTGTTTTGCTCTTAGCAAATAATCTGTGTGAAAGTCAGCATCCTCACTACTAATATGGTTATGGTGTCATGCCATGTTTAGCCAAATATTGCCCGCAAGAATATACATTTAACTACTCCAATTTAAGTACATTCCTATAATTTTGTTGTATTCACATGTACAATGTACATACTATCAGTATGTACATTGTACATGTACATGTTACGTATCTAAGTGAAAAAGTTTAAAAATTCCTAGTGTGGTTAAAATTCGATCATAATTATTACAAAAAACTTAAAAATATACGTTTCTATATAAAGTAACTATTATCAATTTTACTAGTTTTTTAAGCTCGTTAACAATGAAAATCAATTAAATAACAGCAAATAAGGTGTTGAACTGTTATTACTGGATATACACAAGATAGCTTTATTTATTTTTTTGTATATATATTGTACCATATTATAACCGCCAACTGTACCTAAAAATTTTCGTATTTTTTAACAAATACATTATATTTTAATGGAAATCTAGTATTTACAAAAAAAATGAAGCTTAAAGCAACACTTTCAAAAGATTTCAATGTCGATGCACTTTTTAAGTACAAAAAAATTAAGTGCCAAAAAAGATAAAACGTAGGATATCACATAATTTATACAAAAGGGTATTTCGTTTTAATATAAGCATTCTTAGACTTCCGGATGCCAAAACACTAGTCTAGCTATGTACACGACAGTCAAAGTAAAGAAACTAATTCAAAGCAATATTCGCAGACATATTAAATGTAAATGCCATGAAGAGTCTGGCGTACTGACTGCATCTGCAACTTATGATATGACAACAGTCTGGTATAGTGAAAATGTGTCTTTAAAACTATACATACTTTCTTCAGAGGTCGTAATTCTATTTTGGCTGATAAATACGTAAGAATATGTGAGTGGAAATGCGTATTTTTGGGATCTTTTACTACAAATAAAGATTATATTGTAATTTTTTAGCATTTTTGCTAATAATTAGCAAAAACAATAGGAAAGGAATATTAATATAAATATATATAACATATATAACATATATATATTTGAGATATTTCAACATAAAATCCTAAGAATAAACAACACAAAGTTCTAAATAATAGATTAGCCCTAAAATTAATTTATGAGCATAATTTTGAACCCATTAAAACAGATCATAATTAATTTAGGTAGAACCCCCAAACGTCTTCACCTTTAGGTTTGCAACAAAGTGCTTCATCAATCGTGGCCATTGTTTCCAAACTAAGTTATAAATCGACGTAAATTCGAAGAAATTGTAACTTCATCACTCGAAACTTGTTTTATTGTTGGGGAAATTCACGATCTTAATTCAAAGTTCTCAAGGCTCTTGGAGTTATACGAGTATTAATTTAGGCTCAATTCAAAATTTTATTCGGCGAGTTTGACGTGAGTTAATTGTTCTTAAAACTGTTTGTGAACATAAGCAATACTAAACCTAATATTCTATTTAATATGACTTATTATATAATAAGGATGCCACAGACACAAAATATCCCTAAAAAGACTGTGTCTATATTGAGAAAATACTTTACCTTCACACGAAATATTACCATATTTTATTACCGAAAGTAATAAAAGTTCACAACATCCACATTCATAGAGGGGGATCTGATAACCGTACAATTTACGTTTGTCTCGAACATACTTGCTTCCTTTAAAACAAATGCCATCTAGGAAGACATTACCATGCATCGTGAGTTATGGTGTTGCAACTCTGTTATGGAGGAATTAATGGAGTGTGAATAATAAATTAACATCGGTGTTTATCTTAGCGTCGCTGCTTCCTTCCAAGTTTTAGCACTATTTCGATTTTAGTATTACGCTTTATAATAATAGCTAATGCTCTTTTGTTTGAGTTTAGGAAGTGATGTTAAATTGGTTTACGATTTTCTACGTTATTATTAGCGATTGTTCATTGTACCTTGCATGACTCTTTAAAAAAACTTATTTATTATTATACTAGCGACTCACCCTCGCTTCGCTCGGGTTCGCCCCTAGGTACGTTTTCTATATATATACTTCGCACCACCCGGTATATATTTGAGTTGATTATATGAATTGCACGCACCATGGCAAAGGTCATAACATGATACGTCATACGCCGTTAATTGTATAATATTGTTTTAAATTTCCTAACTTTTTTCGATATAGTATGTTATCCTTAAGAGAGACTTTTTTGTAGACCTATATAAGATACACAATTCCACCTTACATCATTTAGTTATATCTCAAAATGTTTAGTAAGCGTTTTAGTTGAAAGCTCCCAGACGGCTTATATTTTTCCGACACCTCCAACAGATATCATTATATTTTAGCCAATTTATACAAAAACTTGACAAATTATATATTAAAACCTTCCTGGAGAACCATTCTATCCATTGGTGAAAACTGCATGAAAATCGGTGCAGTAGATTTTGAGTTTATCGCGAACAGACAGACAGTCAGACAGACGCGGCGGAGGACTTTGTTTTATAATATTATGTATAGATATAGATAGATTATTTATTTATTTATTTATTTTACATCTAATTAGAACGGCGAAGCCACTTACACTAACTAGATTATTATATATTATAAGTTATTTACAAACGTATAAGGAAAGAAATGACAAAAAAACATTAAAAAAAAAAAGTAAATACTACTTGAGTTCAGGAATATAAATGAATGAGTTATTCAATATTTTCCGCATATCTTAGTAATTCAATAACCAAAGTTGACCATTTGGTATTGAATGGGTCCCATTGAGGATTGTTGTCCAAGAGCGCGTTGAATGATGCCAATGAACGCGGTATAGGTGCCATGGTTCGGGCAACAGTTCGATAATACGGGACAACAAAAAACTCATTTTTTCTGGGGCGAAGGTTATTAGCAATTATTGGGACTTTAATATTACATAGTTGAACATGAAGATCCGGAGCATCAACGTCTCCTCGCAAAATTCGGCACATAATTTTTAGTTGGTCGCAATTTCGTCTGACTTCCAAAGAGTTGAAACCTAAGCAACCTAAAAGAAATTTGGTTGGGTATAGAAAAGGGTAATATCCATAGCAACGTTTATATAGGTATCTTAGGAAGGCCTTTTGTACTTTTTCTAATATAAGTCCATACTTTTTCTCGTATGGGTGCCAGACGCAGGAGCTTGTTTCCAGTTTACTTCGTACTAGAGCATAATATAGTAACCGTATTACTACATGACTACTAAACTCCCGAGAGTTGCGCAATACGAACCCTAATCTTCGAAATGAATCGGCTGCGACAGAGTTAATATGGTCTCGGAAGGTTAATTTGGTGTCAAAGTTTACGCCTAGATCTCTGATATTTTGCACTCTCGGAACAGGAATGCCATCCATGGTGTACTCATGAATCAAAGGATAACGAATTCTACCAAATGTCATCACTGAACATTTGTCATGATTGAGCTCCATTCTGTTGGCTTCACTCCAGTTACATACAGCTGTTAGATCGCGTTGTAACTTCAGGCAATCTTCGACAGAAGTAATTTCGAGTATGAGTTTGAGATCATCAGCATATAATAGGCATTTCGCATGTTTTATACATTTCGGAAGATCGTTTATCATAATTAAGAAGAATAAGGGTCCCAAGATGGAGCCCTGACTTACACCTGATCTCGTATGATATGGTTTTGACTCATACATGCCATACCGAACGAATTGCTGACGATCACGGAGATAATCGGAGATTAAATACAGAAGTTGAAGAGACAAACCGATAGCATTAAGTTTTCTGAGAAGGATATCATTATTCACCCTGTCAAAAGCTTTACGGTAATCAAAATAAAGAGCGTCTACTTGATGACCTCTATCCAGACAGGAAGATATATAATCAGCAGCTGTTAATAAGTTGGAATTGACAGATTTTTTGTTCCGAAAACCATGCTGTTCGTCACATAGTAAATTACTGATTTGTCTACTGATTTCTCTATGCACAATTCTTTCGAATACCTTGGCCGGCGTTGAGAGAATTGCTATGGGCCGAAATTCCTCAACAGATGTTGTACCGGTTTTCTTAGGTATCGGGGTGACGCGTGTCAGTTTCCATTGGGAAGGATATTGTCCTGTCTTTAAAATTAAATTAAATATATGACAAAGAGGAAGGCTAAGATATTCTTTACACATTTTCATAATGCCTGCCGGGAAATAGTCTGGCCCAGTTGCACAATTGATCTTGAGTTTATTAATACTATATTTTATGTCAGCTACTGAAAACTTTGGAATGGAGATGATAGTACCGTGTAACTTATCATCATTTACACACGCCTCATCTACACTTAATTTTGGTACTTCAGATAGGAATACATTTGCAAAATAATTTGCAAATACTTCAGCCGCATCTATTCCGGAGTGTATACTACCTTTATATACTACGTTAGGCTCAAATCCCCCTTTAACCCGCAAGCTACTGATGTAGTCCCAGAAATATAAAGGATTGGTTTTAATATTACTTTCAGCGCGCCTAATATAACTGTCATACGCTTCTGGGATGCAAACCTTCAAATTAGACCTAACTTCTGAGAACTTAGTATAAGTCTTAACACATTTCGTTTTAACCCATTTAGAATGTAACTTTAATTTCAATTCTATATCGCGGATAATATCGCTTGTAAACCAAACCGGATATCGTTTTATGTGACCTTTTTTCCTTTTCTTTTTAGGCATGCATAAGTCAAAAAGATCATATATGATTTTATAAAAACAATTAATAGCTGACCGTACATCGGTTGCGACCAAAAGACTATCCCAAGACACCGTTGGCAGTAGAGTAAGGAGCTGTTCATGATCAAGTTTACGGAAATTCCAATCTTTGGAAGAGCTTATATTGCTAGGCTCCAATCTTTCAGAATGTTTGGCTGCACAAATATCAATTTTGATGTTGAGAGGCGGATGGTATAAATCAGGTGGAACTATACCCTCCGTGTCAGAGACTATCGTTTCGACATGCTCTTGGACAAGTACTACATCTAGAGTGTTCTGGTGAGCATTAACAATATTATTATGCTCGGTTAAGCCACAAAGTGTCACAAAATATGAATAATAACAAACTATGTTATAGGATGCACTATTTAAATTTAAATCACCTAATATTACTACAAGTCCCCTTAACTCAAAAATAAAACTTTCTATTTTACAAAACAAATTCATGTAGTCTTCGTCGGATGCACTGGGTTTTATATAAACTACACATATAAACATAGACCGACCCTTTATATTACATGAAACCCATAGATCTTCACCAGAGTCAGTTTCTAAATCACGTCGTCGATGCATGAGTAAGCCGGGACGAGCTACAATCAGCACACCACCGCACGGCGAACCCCTGTCACGGCGCAGTACGCTCCAGCTGCCACCAGATATTTCTGCATCTTCAATAGTATTGTCGAGAAATGACTCTGTAACAGCAACTATGTCGCAGATTTGCAACAAAAGATTCAAAGTCCAAGTTTTAGTTTTTGTTTTAAGGCCACGAACATTCTGATATAAGATATTTAAGGTGACATGGTTTGTTGTATTATCGATGCAGCGATTGGTTTGATTTACGAAATAACTGATGCCTGGCATCAGAGTTGCTGGATGATTTTCGATAGTTAATCCAAGTCTTGATCCTTGCATTGATCGGCCATGCGTCGTTTGAAAGACATTTTTCATAATAGGCTATTGGAATGCCGATTTTGAATGACTTGTAATTACCCTTTGGTACCAATTCTTCCACAGTGCAAGTATCCGTACAGCAAAGTTGCTGCAGATGTTTTGATATATCCTCCGCACCCGACTCCATGTTCCAGAGGTGCAGATATTTACGAGGTTCAACTGCTTTTAAGGACGTTACTGACGGGCTCGCGGTGCCGTAGATCATATTTAGTTTGCGAGGTTTCTTCCTACGCACCTCAACCCATTTTTCAGAAGATACCTCCTGCTGAGATGTAATTTGAGAAGTCGATGGATTTGTTTTATTATTTACCGTCAACGGCGTTGTAACAGATAATTGAGAAGAGCACTTTTTGGCGGGTTGCGGATAGTTCAGTGCGAGATTAACAGTCGGCAATGTGGGCTTTGCAGATTGCGAGGCCGTATTATGTTTAGTAAGAGTTTCTCCTTTTTCAGGAAGCGCCGGTTCGTCTTTTCTGTTAACCATGTCATGTATTTTAGATTGTATACAAGTGTCAATAACAGTTTCAAAGTGCGAAAAGTAATTATCACATTTTCCTTGAAATGTAGCCAGCAACGACATTGCTTGATTAAGTTGGTTTTTTAAATCAAAGATCTCTTCACGGAGCTTTTTTATTTCCAGGCGAAGGCCATCAGTATTTTGCATACCTTGCTCATCCACTTTAGAAGCCGGAACAGTCGTCTTTTTTCTATAGGTAATATTATTATAATTGGCGGCAGAGCTGCGCCGGCTACTTGCACCTACGGGTGCTAGGCTGTTATCACCACCTCTCTTTGACATACAAGCACATTCAGGACAGACCCATGCCTCTGTATTCAGTGAAGCAAAGTCTAAGATACCTGTACAGAGCTCGTGGTATGACTTTTCACACGTGTGGACCATACATTGTATAAATGCTTCTTCAGATAAAATAACATTGCAACAGGCTGCACAATTCATTTTAAGCATAAGAAGGTAAGCCGAAAATCAATAATTAATATAATATTATATGAAGTACAATAAAATATTTTGACATGACATTATATTATATTATATACGTATATATATTATATATATTATATTATATATTATACATTATATTATATACGTATTTGTTTGTAAATATTGTGTACACTTGTTATTGATATACATATCGGAGAACGTGTTATTGTTTTTATATAATTTAGTATGCTAATGTTGTAAATGTATATTACAAGTGTGCTTATAAGAAATAAAAAAATTGCTCGAGGTCGTCCCTGCCTTTAGTATTTACAGTACTGATTTATCTATATAAATTTCGGAAAACATACTGATATATATAGCCTATATACACAAATTTTTGAAAATGATTTGGTTGGATAATATCCCCAGCTTCTTTCACTTTCTATGATATACCGCTATGAAGTCATCTCTGTTAATCTCTGTTAATCCGTCGTACACATTTTTACAGTCTAACATAAAAACTACTTACAATCTAATAACAATTTCAATAATCGAGTTTCTTTAGCCATTCTATTCAGGACTGACGCTTTTTCTTTCTTATCGGTAATAAAAAAAACTATAATGTTCAGTGTAATAATTGAATATTTTTCAGCATTTTAATAGTTTTATGTTTAACTGGTTTCCTTTTGCGATGAACACAGTGATACCACAAATGCAATGTGGACCACAAAACGACTAACTAACTCCCAAATCTACAGAGCAAGTAAACAGTACCGACGCCGCTCAACAAAGACTTGCGGTGTAATACCACAGCGAAAGGTGGAATTATTTCAAATTTATTGCTTATTTTGTTTTCTCTATTGGCCCTTTGAAATTGTAAGCTCTAAAGCCCACATCTAACGGTACGGTCTACTTACCTTTTACTTAAAGTTGTTTAAAAACTGCTACCGAGAAAATTTGTTGAGTAGAAATCTTATGATACTGGATATTCTAAATTAAATATTTTTTTTTTAATTTATAGAAATATCTCTATTTATACAATATCCATTATTCAACAACTGTGTCACTTTTTAAGAGTTTTTATATCATTTGTATTGTGTATGACGTTTTTAATACGAATACACAATTCAGTAAAGAATAATCTTTAGAAACTTTTTACAACTGGCGAAGCTCGTAGCATACATGTATATAAAAATATTCCAAGATGGTAAACGGAGTTACGATGGCTAAACGGGTTATCAGGTTAACTACAACTACTTACAATCTTTATTTAATATTAAATAATAACATACTATATTTAAAATACAAGCGACGCACCCTTGATCTGCTCGGGCTAGTCCCCATTCCTCAGAAATGAGGAAATTTCCTGCAGTAAAAAGTATTCTGTATTTTGTCCCAGATAACCAGTTATCATCATTTAATTTTTTATATATTCTCGTGATGCGCTTACTGACAGACAGTCAAAAATTAAAAAAAACTATCTGTTAAATATGTTAGATATGTTGGGACATTATTACACCCAGCACCATCTAGTTCCGTGATAAGTTACGCGGCCAGATATTTACCAGATATTTGAAATATTACACATATAACTTTTAAATACACACATATTATAAATATAAACACTCACAACTGGAGTACAAACATTCGTAATCAACAAATGAATGCCCCCAGCGGGACTCGAACCCGCGACCGCTGGGGCAGAAAGTAGGGTCACTACAAACTGACTCAAACGTATCGTCAATAACTAACTATAGATTCCACTCTGTATCGATATTGATTTCTATTTCAATAGAATTATCCAAAATAGCTGATTTACAGATTCGACGTTAGAATTTTATTATATCTATAGATTAACCAAAATGAAATCACACGTATTTCAAAACAATCGGAGCGTATGGTGTTTTCCTTAAATTTGGGGGAAGTACGTGACCTGAGGACGACTTACGAGGGAAGTTTGCTTCAAAATATAGTCGGCTCTTGAAATCACGACGTAATGTACGTACTGAGTTGGACCAACTTGGACGCCACTTGGTTGTGATTTGTTTGGGTCTTGTATGACATTTTAAGGTTATTGAGTTGCTAAGTTGTTTGTATTGTACTTTTGCCATAAACTTTGCTTAGTTGGTACTCTATTAAGTGTGATTGTATATAAGAATATCATAGAATGATGCGATGTTAAGATTAATGAACTGAGTAGCAGTGTTTCAATAAGAATTTATTTTTCTTGAAAAGTTATTATTAAGCCCTCTATAGTAATTTATTTTATTTATGTATAATCTAATCGATTAAAACAATGATAAATATATGCTCATAATAATTAATAACTACAAAACGAAGTTCTCGAAATCCGACCATATACATTATTGAAATCAAAAAAAACTGTTGAGAGGAGGAACAGAGGAGACACTAAACTGTCTTGTCTTTGCCTATGTAAAAAAAAGATATTTTTAAACAAATAAAGCACCTGAATAAGTCCTTCTTGTTAAGGTCCGTAAAATGACTCGACCAACACTGTAAAATGAACGTAATATAATATACTTTATACTATAATATGAAGATTTAAATATATAATTTTATTATATTTTACTTTAATTTTAAAATTAATGTGTCTGAAAAACTTAATACTAAGTGTAAAAGACTGCTTGACAAAACGTCGCTGTTCTGTAATAAACAGGTACCGGCTGTTATGACATAATTATACGCAGAGTAAAGCGAGACTTGAATAATTTAAATTTCCAAGGAGATGGTGGATTATAATATTCTTGTATTACAGGAGATTTTTCTTTAGGTCGGTATGTAGTTAAATTAAAATAAATGTTTAAAAGTATATAAATATGCAATCGGTACATCTTTACTATGCGTGTTATTAGTAGAATACAGTAGTTAAAGTTTGTACTAAAATAACGCTTTTTAGATTAACGCAATAATTGTTAATTTTAATGAAACTGTCTTTTCGGATTTGTTCACAGACATAAAAATATATATAATTTTTATTTTTTTTTATTTTTGGTTCTCGACTTTTTCAATAACCATAGTCACGAATCTCTTCTGAAAAGATCTTCCCGAATAAAATTGCGAAATAATAAATTTAAATATATGCAGTAATGTGTAAATTAGTGAACAAACCTAATAAGACATAAGCACTAAGTGTACCAGGTATAGTAATAAAATATATAAACGATATCAAGACATTATCGCTAATATAAACAAGACGGAAACTTACTTTGCAATTCAGGTCCCAAGTGGTCCCGATCGGAACAATCGCATATAAAATGCACTGAATCAGGGCTCGTTTGAAATTGAGTATAAATAAATAATATCGACGTTAAACATGCGCTTTCAAAGTTTTCCCTATATTAGTTTATGAGAGATAACATTATAGGAACTAAGTTTTACCTTTGCTTCGTATCACCCTCGCTTCGCTTTGATTCGTTCCTGATGAAAAACAAAAAAAATGTAGTCCTCGGGTAATATAAATTTTTCCGGGATAAGATTACTTTTGTGCGATTTCTGACTATAATCTATTGCTGCGCAAATTTTCATCTAGAAATGTTATAGCTTATTATAGCTTTTCTGGCCTGATTGGATAACAAATATCCATACAGTCAAGTAAAGTCTTCGCAATTACGGGTATTCTCAGGATATAGGTAACATAATTCAAAATTTAGTTAATTAATTACTGACGGAAATACCTGGTTGATAATAAATATGATGTATAAAAATAATATTATATAAAAGAATTTCTTTGAAATATCAAAAAAATATATTAAAACCCATGTCTTAGTTAAACCCTTATAAGACGAGACCTTCTTAGATCAAAGCCGCGCTGTAATTATCTTCATCATTCATTAAGAGATTTTAAAATGCAAACTACTGAAAAGCTGGCCTGGATTTGAACATGGATTTTTTATATAAAACAAAAACCCAGTTTGAGGGGAGATTCTATAGAAATTTAAATTCCTGAACGAATTAGGTTGAAAATACGAGACCGAAAAGCGAGCATCGATTTTTCGTGAGTCCGTTGCGAATAAATTTTACTATTTTTATGAATTGCTCTTTTCAAACTAAAACAAAAACTACGTCAGCAATATAAAAAATGTAGTGATACGGCAGCTAAAACTGGGGATCTATGAAATTTTTACTTGAATTCAACGGCTATTGTTGGTCTACGTGTTTTTTTCCATGTGCCTGGGATTTATGGTATAAACTAATTCTATATGAATGTTGAGGGTTTAGCTGTTTTTTCTCTATTTCATGTAACCTACAAATATGAAATGTACGTAATACTTTATCTGGCTCACTATTTTGTAAATGCAAAATTTGAAAACAATTTTTTTATAATATATTGAAATAAAGGCCTTCATGACTGCAAACTTCTAAGCCAATAAAAAATAATTCATTATATTTGTTTGGAGATATTTTATTAGTTTTAAAAAGGCTTATAAATAAGTTAAAGATATCAAAATTGCACATAAAACTAAGTATTAAATTCTTTCTTTCATCTATTTCGTTTCTGTACATTTCAGTCGTAATATGGGGATTATTATTTCAATGCAAATGTTGTATCTTCAAACGATATAAAAATGCTAAGAACTTAGCGATTAATATTTATTAGAAGCTTGTTGCAATTGCGAGTTAACTAGCAAATATGATTTATATTATTTTTTTCTATTCTATTACAATTTTCTTATTTTATTATAATGTAGTAAAATATACCTATGTATATAAATATATCTATTCTTGTTAGATAGAAGTATCAAAAAAATATTAACATAAATTTATAATGAATACTTATGTAATTACAAAAAGACGGTAAAATAATTGAAATATACTTAAAGCTTTTCAACAATCCTTCATAGTGTCAACCCGTCGAGGACGTGACGACGTAACGTAGGGATACGTCGCGTCAAGAATAAATGGATCTGGGTGATGTTTTACTTAATTATATTTCCGAAATCTTAGACACTTCGTAAATTGACTAGTATTTATTCATATTAAAGCTACAAAAGACATATATGCTATCAGTGCGTATGCCTTCACAATGATTTACAAAGGACTATTGTCATCTTGTATAGTTTACAACTACAACCTAGAAGTACCATATATTAAATAATGTAAAACAAAAACCCTATTAAAACCTGCATCTGCTTAACAGTCTATCAAATAAGCTAAAACCAATAATAATACTGAAATAATTTACATCACTTTAATTCATACATTAAGAAACGTTATAGAGAATACTAAAATCACATTTTAAATATAATTTTCATAGAAAAATTACTAATTCATAGACAAAACTTAGCAACACAACTAGTTTTCTTGCAAAAGTTTAATTTAAAACAGGGTTTCTGGAGCAAGCCATTACATTAAACAAAAGCTCGTATGTCGGTGCGAGCTTAGTTTACTTACGTTACGGTCGTCTTGTGCTCTCGTAAACTCAAATTAGCTGGATCCCATTTATATAGATATATGTACATCGTAAAGGTCTACTTATATCATATTAGATATTTTAGTTTCGAAATATCACGAGTATCGAGAGTTTTCTTAAATGTAATGTAGAAGAGTATTGGAAAAAATGATTTTTAACACATTTTCATAGGAAATATATCTTGATCATGAAGGTAATAGTTAGAAATTAAATAACTATAAAATTATTTTTAGTTATAGCTAGTTTTATTTCGTTTCGTGGCTCTCCTCTAGTTAGATTGAAGATTTAACTGCAATAAAGTATTATATTGACCACTTCAATAAGAATTTGCAAAAAATATGTCATATCAGATTCGACTTAGTTAAAATTTTATTATATACGTATAGATATTAGGAATTCTCTCAAAACCTTTTTACAGTTCCAAACAACAATAATTCTCACTCAGATTAACCGGTGTACCCAAGATGGTAGTCAAATAAAAGATGTAACAACCTTCTTTAATCAAATGTAAACCTTAAATTAAGACGTTAGAGAGCTTTTTAGCTCATCTTAAAGTTTTTGGACCATTTCTTTCGCAACATGTCCTAGTTATGTTTTAATAAGGTAACGTGCAGGTTGTACAAATAGTTTCAAATTAAGTCGGTCATTGCAGCTAAAAGTTGGCCCAAATTCTTGCCGAGTAACCTTCTTTTAACGTTAACTGAATATGTAGTTTTGTAGGCTCTTAAAAATCTTTAGAGTTTAATTTTTGCGATTTCAATTTATAATTCAAAGTTATTTGCGATTATTTAAGTTATATATTTTAATATTGAATACACAAAAAGGAAAACATTGCTTGGTGTAATAATTTTGGCAAAGACATATTTTGCTGAAGAAAAATTTCGTACAAACGAGAACTGACTATTTGTGATCGCACGGAATTTACTTTATAAACAGGGCTTTGCAAATTAAAGCCGGGCCGTACCGATTCCGTTACGGAACCCATTTGCGAGAAATTACTTCAATTTATTAGGATTCCTTAAATATTTCTGCTGGTTTATAATATTTTGAAGGTATTCTGAATAAATGCTTTAAAATAACTTAATGCCTGGATTGGGAATGTGACCTAAATATTGCGTGGTATATTTTAACTAGGTCGCAAGAACTCTTCACGTTTTAATACTTATTGCTATTTGCATGAGAGAGTAGCAGTCTAGTGGTTACACGTTAATCCTTATATGAGGAGTGGATTAAAGTGTATAATATTTATTTTAAAATAAAACATGCCTTTCAGTTAAACCTATGGTCGGGTTTTAACAGAATTATTTCATTTGCTTTTTAATTCTGTGTTTGCTTATAGGTTACGTTATTTTATCTATACCGATGAATAAAATTGAAGTGTCAGTATGTAATGCCAAAAATTACAGGTTTTTACTAAAATCAATAGTTTAAATTTTTATCTGTCTGCCTGTTTATTCCATCTAATTTCCACAAAAGCTGAACTAAATTGGATGAGACTTACACTGGCAGATAGCTGATATTGTAAAAAGTAACTACTTTTATATTACAAAATGAATAGAAAGGGTTCAGCATAAAGGAATAAAACGTACTTACGAACCTGAGCGAAGACAGAGCGAGGCGCTAGTTCTCACTAAAAAGGTATGACCAATGATATTTTAACTACAGATATGTTATACGCTCACTAAACAACTGAAAAAAGTGTTCCGCGCTGCACACATACACACTTTTCATTCAAGGTACATGTCAAAATGATAGAAAGGGGATAGTCGATAAAATCAATAAGAAAAAAAGAGACGGCTAGTGTTGTCAATTGCGCGTCAATGTAAACAAACATTAGTCTAGCGACCGATGACATATCAGAATATTAGGCAAATAATTGAAATATATTAATAAATCGAAGTATACTGCGTTCTTACATGTGGTATGAGATCCCTTGTGTTTTATTAACTTTGGTATCATAATTGGTGTATTTCCTAAATACACAGGATGGCATTTTTTTAAATTTTGTAGCAGCGTACCACTCGTCGCCATGCGGTGACACAGACTAAAGACAATACGTCCTGATTAGGACGTTTTCGAGTTTTTACGATTGCGCGCTCATAACATATCTATAGTTAAAATATCATTGGGTATGACACATACTTTGTATTAGAAAATTATAGAAGTAACTTTATATTAGAAAATAAGATTTTATGCAATTAATGCGTCTTTCAGGGTCATGATGATAGAATAATTTAAAAATAAATGATAAAAATTTAAAACAAAATTGTAAAAGCAACGAAATTACTACAATATTAAAAATCTACATCGATATTACAAACAACCAACTTTACTTTTACAATATGCATATATAATAATATTGTGAATGAACATTTTTAAAATCTGCAGTAAAATACATAAAATATTATATAATTTCATAAATATCTACTTATCGAGAAACGGTCTACTATAAAAAATTAATGAATTGGATCCATAAGCTCAGATAAAGGCCATTAAACCGATCTGGATATAAAATTGAACAATAAAGAATTTCATCCTTTCAAAGCTTCGATTATAACTTTTTGGAGGCAGATTACTTTTCATCAAACGGAACTACGATCATTTTTGAACATTTCTTTGTTACTGACTATGCCAATTTTGATCGAGTTTCTAATGAATTCATTTCCATCTTTTAAAATAAAATAGGATTTTTAACTCAAAATGTATATCTAAAGCTGCTAGGATCGAATTGCTCCTCAACGAGATTTGGATCAATCACGTGGTAACGCTGACCAATTTTGGGCGGACTATTAGATTTTTTTTGTAATTTTCTGTGTAGTCGTTACATTTTCAACTTTTTTTTACTAAATGAAATATTGATCTATATCCAAGCTAAACTTTATTACATCCAAACAACTCAATCTACGTCATGATTTATTACCAGATTGTATAACTTTCTTACTATTCAGTAAGTTTTATGAAAATGTTTATTAACGTCCCCTAAATCACCCAAGTTAGTATCAAACAAAAATATGCAATAAAGCCTTTTTATTTGACCATTAATGAGTTCCTCAGTTCCTGGAGCGACCGCGCTGACGGGGGATTAAGAAACCCTTACCATTTGTTACAAAGACTAATAAATATTACAAACAGTAATCACACTCGTCTTTTATTAAACTTTTTTTTTCTAATCCACAGAAACGAAGTTGATAAAGATTCAACATTGTTTTAAAAAACGCTAAGCTATAAAATATTTCAAATCAATTTGTGTGATAAATATATGACAAAAATTACTTACTTAGATTTGCTTACATTCTTGAAAAATATTTTTATTAATTTCCTAACTTCTGCTTCTACTGACTTCAATTTAAATGAGGACAATCGATCAAGGCCATGAATTCTATGAACATACATAAAAAAGGGACGACTCCTACTTCATACGTCGGTTAAGAACCAGTAGTAGTTGATAGTAAAAATTGCAACGTTGCTTGATGGGCTACATCTTTTTGCTCGTATTTCGAGATGATTTTGCAGAGGAATTAATAACCGCCTTCAAGATTGATTAGGAGTGAAAGTTATTTTAATGACGATGGAGTTTCCAAGCAGATAATTATGCACATCTTAATTTTACAACGCTTCAGCGGCTGTCAGACTTGAAAGGACGTAATTTTAATATAGAACTGATATTACTATACCTAATAGATTAAGTTCTATAGTTTGATACCGTTAAAATGGCAAGGAATAAGAAATATGTAGTAAAGTAACGTTAACGTTTGGAAATGTTTATTTGGTCGTGTCGAGTAGTTACCTTACCGGAGTATGAGAGTGACAGGAACAGAGGGTGCACTTGTGTCTGCCTGCATATATATTAGTGCACTATAACATCTCCTGCGCACATGTTGTGGTCTCAATAATATGGGCCGCCGTGGCTTAAATCTAAATTGATTAAGATTTTAATTTTATTATCTTAAGCAATACAAAAAAATGTTGTTAAAGTTGTAACAGCCAATATCATAATAAAAACATAACAATAAAAATTATAAAGGATAAGAGAAAAAGCACTTTAACACTGAAGTGTATAATTGGCGCTTTATTTTCATTTTAAACCTGAAAATCCTGTTTTCATAAACACAATCCTCTGAATTCAATTATATAAAAGTGCCTCTCATTTTGACTTTACGGTAGTCATTACGAATAACAAAGCTAAATCTTCAGGATTCAGGTGAAATGAGATATGGAGTGCCCTCATTTCGTTCTCAGTAAATTATGACATCTAATTATATTGCCATTGTTGAATTTTGGCGGTGCATTTAATTTCATTTGTACTGACGCTATGTTTGGCTCTTGGTGTAAGGCAAGAGTTAGGTGTATCCCTAGCTTAACCATATAAGTTATTAGCAAAAAACCATTAGTTCTAGTAAAACGCTTAAAATGAACTATTTACTATTAGGCAGTAGAACTTACAAATTTTAAGTTATAATTTTGGCTTGTTTTTATTTTGTTGAACGAGTATGTATTACTTTGTAATAATTATTATATCCCTGGAAAAAAATGTAGGGAAAGTTGTATATCGGAGAAAAGTCCACGAATCGTCATTTGGGCAATACGATGGTGTTGAAGAGATTCATCATTCAGGGGACAGTTGTGTGTAGTAATTGGAGAGCTAGAGTGACATAAGCTACTTTAGTTTTGACTGCGGGATATTTTTTTATTCCCACGGGAAAACTCGTAAACTAATTATTAAATAGGTACAGATAGTCTATTTTTTCATACAAACCAATAAAACGCGTAAATAAAGGAAAAAATAATAAATAAATTAATTAATAAATAAAAAACAATAAAAAACAATCAAACTTAATAAATTAATTGTTCCTTTAAAGGAACAATTCCTACACCTTAATTATTGCTATAAATGGATACGAACGAAATCAATTTTCGTTTCTCATAACTTGCACCATCCTTTGAATGTCATTTAATTTACACAAGAGCATTGAAGTGTGCTGATAATAATTCGTCCTCATCCACCTGATACGCTGGTTTTGTGCGGTTCACTTAAAATCTTCCTGGCTTTGTCATTTAATCTATTTATAACCATGTTTATAACAACCGTAGAGATTATTTCTATGTACTTTTCATTAATATTATAAATAAAAACAAAAAAGTCTGAACGAAAACGATTAAATAAACCAAAATATTTATGAGATATAGTTTAGTAGTTTACTAAAATTAATAAAATATTAGTCGTTTACAATAACTGTCACTATTATTGTTTTTTCTTGTCGTGGTGACATCTCAATTCGGTAGCTGCACTTTGTGGATTGCTCTAAGCACTTCTTTTTATATAGGTATAGCAGAAAAAAAAAAAAAAAATACCTATGGCAAGTAAACACACCTGTACATCCATTAGGGTCTGTAATATTCATGTATGACCTTACGAGGGATAACTACAAGTTATTTGAGATTAAGTACATTCACTTATAATTAAATCTAGTACATGTAAAATAAACTATCATAATTTACTTTTTAAATAACTGGTTTAATCTTAAACTTTAATTATCAAACGAAGAATGTAAAGTTCTAGACGAGATGCGTTTGTTCTTAATTCATTAGCGATCCAACAAATGTAGGAGCGATCGTCTCAACTGTTCCGATGCTGCACCTGCGAGAGGGCGATAATGAAACTAATTTAGTACGTTTACTCGTGGAGCTACGAATAAGTGAAGTGGGCTTTTTATGTAACCATTTTGTATAAACGATGTATGTAAGACTATTGACTAGTGACTTCTCCTAGTATCGCCTGTGCCTTTTTAGTTTTTAGTGTTATATACAAACATATACATATATAAACATATTATATATGTATAATTTTTTATAATTTTAGGCAAATTTTATTAGCAGTATGTTATGTTTCCGCACCAAATTACATCAAAATCTGCCTAGCCTCAGAATGTAGAGAACATACAAACTATTGGTTTTACAATGATTATTATAATATACAATATTCCTTTACAGTCAAAGGACAACCAACGTAAATATTGCAAAAAAGTTATAGGATATAATATTTTCAATATTTTTAAGTAGAGAACAATGGAACACAAACTTAATCGGTTCATTCAATAACATTTCCGTTCAACTTCAACAGTTAGGTACATTAAACACTTACCAGTCTAGATTAAATTAATATAGACGTAAAATTTTCAAGTCATATTAACTACTTCCTTATTATTTTCCACTACATACGTGCATACAAATGTGAAGAGAAGCTAGAGAAGCGATAACACATAGCTACCTGTTGTTTGCAAATTTGAATTTCCCCATAAGAGCTGTATCGAACACACTATAAACACAAAAATAACCAAAAAGACAAAACGGTATCAACAAACTTCAGATAAAACGCAAACAAAGCGTTAAAACCTTTGATTCTAGGTCCGCATACAAAAATGGCTTCTAATTACAATTCAGAATATGGCCGAAAAATTTGAAGTAACGCATGAATAACAATTCGTTGAAAATTGCGGGGAGGTCGTGAAATTTTAACTAACCGCGGCGCACTTTTATTTGCTCTGTTGTGAACGCTCCGATAGTCTAACCAATGTGCTACGAGTGCCGGTCAACTTACATAGAGTTGTGCTTAGAAATGCTATCGATCGTATAATTTAATACTAAATATATAAATAATGTATGTTTTTATCCAAATATTCAAATATTTTTGGTTCGTTTTACTGGGTGTAAAATATATAAGATAAAGATTATTGTTATGTTTTGTAGGAAAATTGTTTGTATAGTTTCTTCTACATGATGATGACTGTGTCGTTAGCGTTGAAAATCCTCAGATATTTTTAAGTGCGAATTATTTCTATCATGATTACCACTTGTCTTACAGTGAAGGAAAACATCGTGAGGAAACCTGCATGAGAAAACCTAGCAAGTTTTCGAAAGATATGTGAAGGCCGCCATCACGCACTAGACCAGCATGGTGGACTACGGCTCCCCCTCATACTGAGGGAGGTCCGTGCCCAGCAGTGGGACGTTAAAAAGAGCTGAAGACAAACGCTAGAAATCTAAACTTTATGAAATATCATCCAATTTTCATGTAAACCTAACTTTACTAACGATAAAAAGAAAAATCATTTGAAATAAATCAAAAAAATAAAATTAAAGATAATCAAAAGCTTAAATAAATTACAAATAAAAAAAAGTTATTGAAAGCCACTACACTTTTACGGGAAATTTTAACTCGTTTGACTACATTTCTTTATTTACACTTCCTCGTTATTCGTAAAAAGAAAACAGCAACATTTTATGAGCTTATACCACCTCTTCCATTTCCCTCACATCCGTGGTTCACAAACAGTTTTAATGTTTTTGCTTGTATTACAGCGTGGCAAAATAATTTGTTCAGCTTATTGATTCTGATCACTATTTAATGACTGCATTGTGTTAAATAATTAAATGTTAATTTACAATTACCCAAGTATATAATCACTACATTCTATCAATATTATTCGGATAATTTAAATTTCATGGTAACTTTGAATATACTGTCTAAATATTAATGTTTTAGCTATTATATTATCTAAAATATTCAAGCCGATTAATATAACAGAATAGAGCTGTTAGTTATTGGTAGGTACATAATATTATACTGAAAAAAATAGTTCAATTCAGTTTCGTTTATTGTTAAAAGTTTAAAGTCGCCTTATGTAGGCGACTTTAAACTTTTAACAATAAACGATAAATCTCTTTACTTTTCTTATAAAAAAAATTAAAAAGTGTTGCCAGTTTTAAATTATTTTTTATTGCGCTATTGTGTCGATCTTGTTTTAATCGTAATAACAATCAAAAGAAGTCAACCTTTTGATTTTTTTTTTGATTGTTATTACGATTAAAACAAGAGCTTTTCCACTCTTGATATTGGTTAAATATTGCTTTTAACACTTTTAAAATTTGTATAATTTTGTGATTTTTAACTAACATTTTGACGTGTCGGCAAACTTATGCGAAGGCAAAAACTAACTTTTATTTTGAGTTTCCAAAGTTAGTTATGCCTACCATTCCCATACATCAATTTTTGTTCTCCCTGTCATTGTGGCGACTCAGCTAAAGTTATACATTATAAATGAAACTACCTTTACAGCAATCATGGTCACGGGAGAGACTAAGGTATTTGACGTCTCATAGGTTTATATACTTGTTACAGACAGTGCCCACCCACAATTTACAAAAATTTAAAAATAGCATCAGAGTACCTTATAAAATTTTAATTCTAAACATTTATAAAAAAAGATACACAATGACCACAGTTAATTTTTTTTCACATTTTCAATAATACATAATTATTGTTAATATAAAATAAATATTATCTAAATAAAAATTCAACTATACATATAAATAAAATTGAAGTGTTTTTATTCTCAAATTAACAACTTTTCACTCAATGCATATCAATGTATATACGGTACTTACATAAAAGAATCGATTTTTTAAAATTTTTGTCTCTTTGTCTGTCTTTCTGTTTGTTCCGGCTAATCTTTGAAATGGCTGGAGCGATTTTGACTGGACTTTCACTTGCAGGTAGCTAATGATATAAGGCGTAACTTAAGCTACTTTTTAACCAATTTAAAAAAAGGAGGAGGTTTTATTTTAGAAATTTTACTTATTTTATTTTTCATTTTTACTAGCAGAACCCGTGGCTTCGCTGACGCTATAAAGTTAAAATCATCGCATTTCAAAACGATTTCCTCGTCTTTCGCGTGCAATCATGTAAAAAAACAACAAAAGATTAATATTAACAGCACAATAGACTCTTGAAATGGAACATCAGATGAGACAAAATCAATACGCACTTTTGTTTTGAGGGTTTGTATTGTTTTGTATTATCTGATCGAAACAGTTTTGAGGAACGTTTACATTATGCCTTAAAGATATATTATAATAATAAGTACTCGTAATATAAAAATATATTCCTGTTGTAGGTAACTACTATTAAACTTATTTAGAGTATTTTTTTTAATATTTTATTTATTCTATATAAATAGTTAATGTTTACTTTAAACTTAAATTTTAAATACGCAGTTAAGTAAATTGCATATATTTTTATGTTACACCGCTGTCGGAAAGGTAACAAAAATCAAGTGTTAATATACAGACAAATACAGTTGGTAATTACTAATTAGGTATACGAACTTACCGCCGCACTCATAGTCACTTAATGATCCATTAAGTCGTTCTTTAGTATGGAGATTCTCAACTTAATGGTTCATCAATTGACTATGAGTGCTGCGAAACAACTAAATTTATAATTTATAAAAAAACGTTTTATACTATTTTTTTTATAGTTAATTACTATAAAAATGACGATTATCTCACTATTCTTTACATATAAAAGAAGAATACAATTTATAACGAAACACAAGCCTCATGAAGTCTTAAATAATAATTTTCTCACCGTGAAGTTTTATTACAGAAAATATTTATACCACTTTAAGTACGGTAAAGAAAAGGCAGGAAGAGATTCATCGTGGAACATTGTTTACGAGATGCGCTACCGTCGAAATAAGAGGAAAATATTATTTATATTAAAATTATTGTTTGAACACTATACTACTATTAATTTCAAATATATATCTATTATACATACGAGTACATTATTTATGTATTCGTACAGTATGCTTATCAAGTAAAGAATACCTGGGACGCCTCCCATGTAAAAATTATTGAAATTAATAAAAAAAATTAAAGGCAATGGTAACGCACTTCCTTGGATAAACGAGTGATGTAGGTTCAAATCCCGCGTCTCGGACCTCTGATGTTTTCATATGCGAATTATATCTAAAATGATTATCACTTTTCTTCCACTTACTTATTGCTTAAGAGAACTAAGTTTTCGAAAGACTTATGAAGTTTGCCAAACCGCTTTACCAGCGTGGTAGGTCTACCAGCATCTAGATCTTTCTCGTGTCGGGGGGAGGCCCGTGTCCAGCTATGGGACGAAAAGAAAATAATTATATTTTTTTCAAATTTTACAACAATCTTTTAAACAGATTTAATGTAAACTGAGTTACATGCTAACGTAAACGGCATACTCGTGTAGCTATTACGCCTCTGTTATGGTAATTCGACGCGAATCGCTTTCCATGCGTAATGTTGCTGTCGCGAAAATTCGAAACCGCTTAGACGTTTAAGGAAAAATAAATTTTGCGTATACAACCTTTTTGCATTCAATATATTGTTACAAGATGAGATGAATATACGCTTCGCTTAAAAATATCTCTAGCAAATTGCAGATTTCGGCTTAATCTTTTTGTATTTTTTTTTGTACAAAAACAATAGTCTTCTTTCATCTCAAGTGTTATGTTTCAACAAATATCTAAATTAAATTATAAATAAAATTTAATTGAATTCTTAGTAAATCTTAGTACAATTAATTGGTAATTTCACCTGATTGACAATTTTTTTCTTTAAAAATACAGCTCGTCAATTCTACTAAAAATATCTTTTTACAAAAAAACGAAAAAAACTAAACGCTTTCCTTTTTCTGTATAGATATTGTTTATGCCTTCGGTTCCGCTGCGCTTGTAGTCAAATAGAAGATTACGTTTTAATCGAAGAAACCATTAGTCTAAGGAAGAAACACTATGTTCATTCCGAATCTCAATAAAATCATCATTAAAACAATAATATCATAGTATTATATTATTGTGAATAAGATAAATATATAGAAGCATAAATTTCTACATATACTATCTGTACAATATATCGGGAACGCTTTATCTAAAGCTTACCAAGGATAGAATATTTTGCTTATAATAATAAAATACCGTCCATAATAGAATAGCAACCTCAGTAATAAATTATAAGGCAATTTCAAAGGTCCCGGAAAACACTTCAATGTGAACGGGACAGGACAACGGGGTGTCCCGCAATAATGCCATTATAGTCGAAATTTATGTTTCAAACTTTCACCTTCTATGTTTAGGCTGTTTTAATCTCTTTAAACACGAATATAAATCCTTTTGAATTCTTTTATGTAAAAAGAAATTAAGATATAATTTTTAAATACAACTCTCTACATTGTTCTTGTGGCGTAGAATTATTTACAATTCGTCTAGTATTTGACATTTTTGCTTACTTTGACACTGTTCACGGATTCGATTCCAATAAAGTGTTAATTTGTTAAAAGGTTATGTTACTTAAGAATGATAATATCAGGCGACCGAGCTTCGCTCGGTTTTTTTTGGAAAAAATTAAAAAAAGAAAAAAATAATAATCGGACTGGAAACACCTGGATTCGAACCGAGGACTTCTGGTTAGAGACCGCCCGGGTTCCGCTGTCAATCAATTTGAGCTATTATAATCTCATGGATGACAGCGAAATTTACCTTCGTATTCTAATGGTATTCGGTCGGGAAGAGTCATATTTTTCTGTTTAAATGGCAATATTGGTCTACCCAAACGCCCCCTTTTTAATATTTTCTTTCAATAAAAAAAAGTTTATGTTTAAGTTGATTATCGATAAAATTGATTATTGAAAACACGAATAAAACAACATTTTCTTCACATTCACAGATGGAAAGTTATTATGAAAGCTATGATGAGAAAATTGCTCGAAAGATATTATATTCATAGTACCATAATAAAATCTTAATAGGAAAATGAGGCTATACGTCGTGCGTAAAAAGCTAACACTCACCAAATGTACACAATAAAGGTATATTGACATTTAAGCCAGGAAATCGATACGTTGGATTTCCCAAGGGTTACCGTTAGACTGGATTTGATGTGGGACTTCCTTAAAGGCTTTATTTCTTTGCAAGCTCTCTTGAGTTTGTCGTTTTGTGGACATTTTATGTAATTCTAATGATATTTGATTTTGAATATTAAATTTTATATGATATAATATTATTTACGCATATATTTATACAATTATACTATAACCTACATAAATTATGGGTAATCTCCATTCAGAATTTCACCAAAGTCCCTCATACTGTTACAGAGAGAAAGAGTATCAGAGTCACACGCGCACTAAGTAAGTTGCACTGTTAGTGCGCGTGCGCACTCACAAATTGATATATTTAAGATTTTGGTGTGGTTTTCACACTTATTAGACCTACTTAACAAATACATAATATATTAATTCAGAAATATGTAATTGAAAACCAATATATTTTCGAGTAAGGTGCGACTCGTAATTTCCGAGCGGAGAGAGGCATAGTTTCTAGTATATTACAAAAACTAAATTACCTTAGTTACGTGGAGCTAATAGTTTTGATTTGGCATCATAAAATACTTACAACCATTTTGGAAATGCTAATTTTAAAATAAAATATTTTTTCAAACCTCTTACTGCTGCTAACGAAATTCCTTTAAATTCATTAATTTAACATGCTGTTTAGTTATTCTTTGTTATCTTTTAAAAGCAAACAAATTGAAATGTTACATAAAAGAAAAAAGTAGTAAGTTCTCTTAAAAAATTAGCATCTCGAGTGCACTACCTTGTCCTGCAATCCATTACCCTAATGAATGTCCGACGAGATGGACTCAAAGCCTTTACAACTCTTATCAATTTTATATTTAAAATGTAAAGTAAAGAGTAATGTGACTTTTTGTTAGTATGAAAAATAGATTAGCCTTTTTTTATATAGCCTTTAAAATAAAACTACTTTTACTTGTCCACAAAATAAAAGTAAAATACAGAGAGAATTATTTGCATAATTAATTTTACTTAAACTGTTTACGTTAATCATCATCATCAGCCCTTTTTAACATCCCACAGCTGGGTACGGGCCTCCCTCAGTGCGAGGGGGACCAGGCCATAGTCCACCGCGCTGGTCTAGTGTTTACTCGGAAAGAAATTATTTTAACAATACTACCAGAACGTATTGTAAATATCATTCTAGTTTATAGAAACAGAATTAAGTTAAATTTACCGGATTGACTTTTAACAACAAATAATCGTATTTTAATAAATACCAGAATGTTCTAGTAAACACATTTTAGTAACCAATGCTAACAGCTATTTAAAAGTACATTTTATTAATGTAAAGAGAACATTTCAATAATTGTAAAGTATACCCTCCATAATTTGTTTGTTGTTGCTAGCTGTCAATTGAACAATACGATATTTAGGTTGTCTCTAACTGCTTTAGTTGTTAAAATAAGCTAGATATCATATAGTATTGTTAACCAGATTATTATGTTTTGTGTAACATGAGTATCGTCTAGCAAACGAAACGTTGTTTACATTTGCCAAATATATTGTATGGTTTGCTTGAACTTTGGTTGGCAGCACTGACTGGCTGCTATGCTTGTCTTGTCAAGTTGTCATTTCATTTTTCTTTCGGACGGAACGTGCATGCGGTTCGGGTGTGATACAAATAGTTACTTTAATTATTATTTATTATAGTTACTAATTACTATTGTTTGTGTTGTGATGGACAAGGATATCAACCAACTTTTAGAATCGTGGCAGTTGGCGGAGTACATACCAATGCAAAATATAAGTTACATAACTTTAATATCTAAGACTGACAAGAGCCTAGCTCAGTTTTGTTTTAATAATATAAAGTCACAAACGATTGTTTTGTTTTATTTAAAATTCTTGTTGTCCATGGCTTGTACTACAAGCCTGCTGCAATTGGTTGTTTTAAAAAAATGCATCAATGTTTTATTCTTTGTTTCACATTATTTAGTAGTAGTCCGGTCAATTTAGACATCCAAGGATACAATAACTTACAAAAAGCTGATTGTAAGCAGCTTAATGTAAGTTATTGTACCATCACCCCTATTTTTTCGTCTAATTTGACCGGACTATAGGTGATTGATTGGATCTTTAAAAAACTTTACATAGTTACGGTGTGTTAAGAAAAGATCAAATCTGTCAGTTTAGTTGAAAAATACTATCTTGACGAAACTGACAGATTTTAACTTTTTATTAACATGGTAACTATGTACATTTTTAAAAGATTCAATCAATCTCCTACTAAATAATGTAAAACAAAGAATAAAACATTGCTGTAATTACTAAAATATAATAAACTGAACAATATAAAATATAGTAAACTGAACACAAACACACAAAATATATAGTAAAGTGTAAAAAATATTTGTTAATGGTCACTATAATAATCTATAGTCTCTACTAAAAATCTGGTTATCTCGAAAATAAAGCATGGTGTTACGAACGATATCGATTCCGTTATATTTATAATAAAAATTATGTAATTAATACAAATAGGTTTTTGTACACTATACATTAATTTTAATGAAATGTACCAGCTTTATGTTTAACTGTGCTAGATATTCTTGTAAGCTATTACCAGATTTTTCTAGTAAACTCGACAAAATAGTTAGCTGTCGTATATATTACACGACAATCTGCTTATGCTAACTATATTCTGGTTACCTAAACTAGAATTTTCTCTCCGTGTACATTAAGACTCTTTATAATTAGTTGAATAGTTTTCAATATTGCATACCTCAGTATATTGGAAACTGATTTTTTATACATATTATAATAGGCTCGAGCTAAGAACTTGCTGAACTTACCAGATTATTACCAGTGATTCCCAAACATTGTTCTGCCATGGCTCGGTAATTTTCTCACTGCCCCTTCGTGACCCATTTAATACTTTTAAACCCAAGGTGGTTCCATTAGGCAAAATAATACACATTTATTTATACTAAAAATGGTTTATTAATACATACTGCGATGCGTCGGTCGATAGTAGGTACTATTTTTTGAAAGAAGGCGGGATCTTTAGCACTCAAATAAATTATGATCTCGGTAACACATGCGCTGTTGTTTGCATCCAAAAATTTAAGCGGAAAAAGAGAAAGTTAGTTTTTATGTAAAAGATTAGTAAAAAATATATTTTATCTCACACTATTTACATACATAGTACGAATATTCCACCACATAAGCATAGATCGGATTACTACATCGAACCTTTCTGATATATTAAATTTTCGATAACGCGTCCTCAAAGAGAGAGACTGCATCGAGCGTGCATCTGGCGTTCGTTATCACTTAACCATGCCGTCCAGTGAAATATTACGATATATTTTTTTTAAATCTTGAATTAAAGAAGACTGTATTTTACATTTATTTATAGTATTTATGTCATATAAAAGCGATCCTCAATTATCTTATAATTTGATTTAATAATACCTAAGGTGTTTAAAGACTAATATGTAAATACAATTTTAAGTATTAAAATAATTCTTATTCGATTCATTTAAGTGTGCAAAAGATTAGAAAAAATTAAACCCGATGTACTCCTAAATATGTATATTATTCCAGCATAGTGTACAAATTCATCGCGCTGTAAATCCAGGACGACTACGTTTACACTTGGTAAATAGGTTCCTGGAGTCCATTTGAGCGAAAATATATGATAAGAGCTATTGAATTGCGATATATTGAATTGAATGACATAATAAATGTGCATCATTCGATTACTTCGAGCCTGAAATATAAATTGAATGTGTATTTTTATAATGTTTTAACAAATTGTTAATTGATATATGTATTTATATTGTAGAACTCATAAAAGTTTAAATGAAACTGTAAATGGATTTTTACGAGCAAAACATTATACTTTTATTTGGATGATTTATTAAAATACACATGTTTTAGGTAAAAAAGTAGAGTCAAACTAAATGGAATCTCTTAAGACCTCTCCTTCATATACTGACAAGCAATTCATCTACAGCTCTTTTTAACGTCCCACTGCTGGACACGGGCCTCCCTCAGTAGGAGGGAATCAGGCCATAGTCCACCGCCTTGGCCTAGTGCGTGTTAGCGGACTTCACATGTCTTTCGAAAACTTACTAGGTTTTTCTAAGACTTGCAGGTTTCCTCACGATGTTTTAATTCACCGTAAGAGAAGTGGTGATCATAATAAAAAATGATTCGCACGTGAAAATATCAGAGGTGCGAGATCCGGATTCGAACCCGCATCATTCGGTTATCCAAGCGAGTGCGTTACCGTTGGGCTACCACTGCCTTTTTTTTTTTTTTCAGACCGATTTCCTCCCTATGGGTGGGGAGACCTGGATTACAATGTTATTACTGCTGACAGGGTTTTTTTAAAAACCTGCAGGATTTTTGTGTTTTTTACATTATTCTTCTTTACTTTAACTGTATACAATTCTATTATTCTATTTCATTTTACATTTGTTAATTATTTGATACTCTACTTTACAATTTTTAATTAGGTGAACTATATTTTAATTCGTTATTATACATTTGTATTTAAGGATAATATTACTAGTTGATGTTTTAAATCTATTTTGGACTATTAATTATTTCTCGGTTAGACATGTTTTCCTATTTGTAGGTGAACTATATTTGTTTCACAATTCTTACTATCATTCTTAATACTATACTCTACGACTAAACTAAGGTACAATTTTTGTTATACTATTTTTGTTACTTTAATTTTACAAGACTTAACACTAGATATTATATTCTACTATTTTACAAGCATTATTATTGATATAGTTGTGATGAGTTTTAATTTCGGGTTTTTTAACCTCGAGTCTTAATAACTAGGTAAGAGATACATATATTTTACAATAAAAGTTTTTTAAGTACATATTATGTATTGATTACAATAAAGTTAAGTTTCTTACTTTCTACTTACTTGCTATGGTTGTACTGTTGGGTTTTTTTTTCCAGTACTTATTTTTATCTTATATAATCTATATGACTCTTCGTCGGTTTTTGTGAAGTGGTGTATTTTGTGTGTGTAGTGATTTGTGTGTGTGCTTGGCTTTTCCGACTTGTGCGTCAGGCTTTAAATTTATATTTAATTCCTGTATCATCATGATACTGCGCTGTTGAGTCTGATGCCATTATTGTAGTTGCTGTCAACAGTAGGCAACGCTCGACCTGGCCAAAGAGTCCCATTTGATACGGACTGGGTATCTAGTGTCGAAGGCGTTGTGGCCTGTGTCATGTACTTTAGCGTGAGTGCAATTCTTACATTGAGGCTTTTCACCCGCCAGTTTGACAGGGCACTCCTGCACCAGGTGCGGCCCTGTACAGTGACTGCATACATCTAAGCTTTCGGTGCACCACTTTTTACCATGGCCAAAGGCCAAGCACCTTGAGCACTGTACCAGTGGTGAAAGGTCGAATACTGGAACTCTGTATACGTCCACGTATATTTTGCCCGCCGTTGTGAGGCTACGCCACACCAACGGGGACACTTGAAATACTGCGTGGTTCTCTGCCGGGTTTCGCGCTTTCCTCCTGTGTCGTGGTTTTATTCTAAATTCTTCGTCTGGTATACCGTGTATTAAATCATTGTTTTGCGTCTTGATTGCCTCTATAATGTCTTCGTCCGAGTATGCCTTGTTTACATTTCTGATTATAATCAGTGGGTCCTTGTTCACCTTTTCCTCTATTATAAATTTCTCCTTCTGAAGAACCTTCTTAATGGTGTCATAATGTTCTTTATTTTCGCTGCCTATCAAGATTTTTTGGTCTTTGACCTTTCGGAGCTTAGAGCTACCACTGCCTTAGAAGCTATTAAGTATGTGATATGTACTAAATATACAATGCCAGGTAAACGACCTGTTTTTATTAGTAATGCTTATAAAATGCTATATTATAAATAAAATTTTTGTTTGCATGTTTGTCTGTTCTAATCTTATGAACCACTTGTACTAGCCTCGATTACAAAAAGCATTTAAAAATTAGAGTCTTGTTTTAATGAGTGAGTAAAATTAATTACAAATATACGGGCCTTAGATTAATTACATTAATTGAAAAAAAGTAGAGGCATTAATAGTAAATAATGATAAATTATAGTAATATATGGATGTAAGTAAAGACAGGAAAATATTCTATTCTGAAAAAAACCAGGTGTAGACCGAGCGGGTAAAGTATCCAATATTTTGTGAGGCCATGTGGCATTACTGCAGGGTTTCTATACGGCATCGTAATTTCCTTTTTCGTTTGATATTAAATATATCTCCATTATTATATAGAGGTATAGTTTGTAAATATGTGAGTTTGTTTGTAAAATGTTATATTGGAAACAACTGTTTCGATTCTAAAAGTATTCAACTAATACGAAGCTACGATTGCTATAGGCTATTTTTATCCTATAAATAGTTGGTCATTATATTAATGATGTGCAAGAAAAGCTGCTGTTGCGTTTTTTTATCTTTATTTTTAAGTAATAAATTGTATTGTTAAAAGGGATGATGAACCCGAGCAATACAAGGTAAAATTATTAGTACATACATATGTAATTATAGAATGTTACTAACTCATTTTATATCCGTATTGAGGGGTAGAAAAATCAATTCTCTTTAAGTAATTCAAATCAACATTGTAAAATGCAATAAAATGGTAAATATTCTGCAATTATGTATTTCCTTACAAAATACTTAATAATGTAAATAGTTTTCCCAAAAACTACTAAAACACCTCGTTAACTTTTACGTCGCATCGAAATTCTGTGTGCTGTTTCTAAAAATGTGTAAAAGTGAGCCATTTAAAATGTTTTGGTAGAGTAAAGGAAAAGTCTAATGACCTCCGATGATCAGATACAGCACGTAGGCCTAGCAATAAAAAGTCATTGCCCACGTTTTCAGTTTGCGAATACGAGTACAAAAACCAGTATTTCTATAGGTACCTGACTTAATCTAAAGATCGACGGATTCATCGTTATTTTATGCACCCCTAAGATTTTATTTCTTTTATAAGGAAATACTAAGTATTTGGGTCGCTTTTTAATAACGGTTCTTTCTACGTGTATTTGTGTGACTTGAATGTTACTGTTTTTTTAAACTAGAAACTGTTTTTTAAGTAACTGAACTTTGAAAAAGGCTTTGTTTACGTTGAAAAGCTCACATATTACTTTATAAAACCAATACTGAATAGCCTATAAAGCTCAAGTGTGAGAAGCTTTAGAGTCATTCCGTTATTTCCAGATATTACGTAGCTTTCTACAAACTAGCAAAAAGCTTATTATATTATAATAATAATACATAAGGTGAAGACTATACAACAAACTTAGGTTTTTGTTTGTTGTTGTTGATGTTTCCAATAAAAGAAGATTTAAAAGAGAAAATCACAAAAAGGCAGTTCATTCTATAACTGAATAATTTTCTTAGAAGAAAATTTATTTGTATTTATTGATATTTTCATAGTGAAAAGTTTATGCTATAATTACGAAGTTAACGGATTCGTTCCTAATAGATAAACTTTTTTAGCTTGTTGTATATTTTTTATTTGAATATGAATATATTACACAAGCATAACCGTAGGCAAAAGCTAGTAAGCTATACAAACTGATCATTGATTAAATAAAATTTCCATTAATCTTACTGACCGACGCAATGTTTGTTTCACAGTAAATTGATAAAAATTAGCCATCATTAAACAGTAATGAAATAAATGATAGTACTTTTTTATTCGATTTGAGTTGTAAAGCATAGTGTGCCCGCAGCTCTTCAAAAAACACAAAACACCACCCGTAGGAAATAAAATAAATATTTTAGGGCATTATCTGCACTATCTAGTTCCGTGCTAGATGGCTTTTGCTACCGATACCAGATAGTTGATACACTACATATTATATTAAGTACATGCATGTTATAAACATAAACACCTTGATTGGAGTACAAAAATTAATGCTCACCACACAAATGAATGCCCTAAGCGGGACTCGATCCCGCGACCGCTGCCACAGGAAGTATGACACTACAAACTGAGTCAAACTGATTTATCTTTTATCTTAGTTTTATTCAAACCGACTAAAAAAGAATTACTAAATATGTGGTCTATTGGGATACATAGAATAATTAAATTTCCAAGTTGAAGTAATTTTCATTAATTTCTTGAAATGTTATGTAATAAAGTAAATTAGGGTTTGGAAACCTACAACATCATTAACCAGTAGAGACAAAATCTTTTTTTGTATTAGTGACCGGCTTCATCAAAGCCACAACACACACATAAAAACATAAGTATGATACCAGTCCAAGCATTCATAAGCATTGTGCGACATAACAGCTGAGAGCTATAAAATTACACTGCTGGTAGCATTAAACATTTTTATGGGAAAAATGATAAGCCGCTACAAAAACTCTATAAAACTGGAATCCTGTCATAAAATGCTTTATGTGGTTTATTACCCTTTGATTGCCAATGATATACCTACGAATGAAGAATTGTGATGCATCTTAAATTTTTATGATCGATGTAAGGCGTGGCACAAATGTATGATATTTTAAGCTGTTTTTCGAATATATCGTTAGATTTTTTGTTTAAAATGTTTGAATAGATTATAAGAGTTGTTTGATGTCAAATGATAAAAAAGTGAAAAATAAAAAATGAAATATCTGTAGAGGGCCACCCTTATCACCTAGGGGTAGAAAAATTAGCCTACGACCTATTCTCAGACCTACCAAATATACACAAAAATTTCATAAAAATCGGTCAAGCCAAGCAAGTTTCGGAGAAGTTCGTTAGCAAACACTCCACAATGTTTACGAGATTTTTATATATTAGATATTCTATTTGTAACGCTACAAATGTTACAACGGAGCAACGTTTATAAACCAAGCGAGTAAAGTTACGGGCATAAACTAATATATGTAAACGGAATACCCTAACCCATCATCATTCACGGGTTCAACTTGACAAAACTTTTCGGGTAACAGCTGATCGAGAAAATATGAATAATCTTAAGATAATTTATATGTGGTGTGTTAGAGTATAAAACGGATGAAATAGATCTACAGATATAAATAAAATTGAAGTGTCTGTTTTTAATTTCAAATTAACTTTACTTACTTTTTTTTATGGGACCAAGGGGGCAAACGGGCAGGAGGCTCACCTGATGGTAAGTGATCACCTCCGCCCATGGACATCTGCAACACCACAGGGCTTGCAGATGCGTTGCCGGCCTTTCAGGAAAGGGAGGGAGGGAGGAGGGAGAAAGACGGGAATAGGGATGGGGAGTGGGCCTCCCGGACTCTCACTTACCGGACGAAACGCGACAGCATAGCTGCCACTTCACGCCGACCTTCTGTGAGAGAGTGGTACTATACGGGGCGTGCCGGCCCATTCGGCTGCTACCCGAAGGTAACAAGCATGGCACTACCACTTGAAAAAACTTTTCACTAATATGAAAGTATACACTATACTAGCATAAAAAACAACATTAGTAAAAAAAATGTCTGTCTGTCTGTTTGTTCCAGCTAATCTCTGATACGGCTAGACCGATTTTAATGGGACTTTCACTCGCAGATAGCTAATGTTATAAGGAGTTACTTAGGCTAATTAGACATTTTATTTATTATAAAAAGCGGAACCTACGCCCGCGCTAAATCTAGGGACGAACCCGAGCGAAGCGAGGGTATGTCGCTAGTTTAGAATAAAAAGGCTATGACACCACATTCTTTATCAATATCAATAAAAAAACACGTAAATATTTATTACGTAGATCACAACCAGAAATTACGATTTTGTTTTACATTTCTTAGAGATTATATGGATAAGTAAAAATTATTAGATAGACTTAAGTAGGCGATGTGACATGGCATATATTTAGAGTATATTATAGTGGTTATGGCATTCTTGTTTCAAGACGCGTAGGCGCAAAAATGGTCCCATTAACGCTATTGTTATTAACGTGTTAATGTTGGGAGGAGGCTGAGACATTTTAATGAATATACAAATGAACTTAATATGCGAGTTTAGACTCTGACATTACAATTTTAATGATAACTCGATTTTGCATATGACGATGGCAAGTACCCTAGTTGCTGTGCCAGCGGTCGCGTGTTCGAGTCCCGCTGGGGCCATTCATTTGTGATTAGGTCAATTATTTGTACTCCAGTCATGAGTGTTTATATTTATAACATGTATGTATATAAAGTTACATATGTGTAATGTATTTTCTATTTGATATCCAAAACACTATTCTCGTAGCTTACTAAGGAAGTACTGTGTGTTAATGTCACAATATATTTACTTATTTATATAACTCATATTTTCATTCTAAAAACCCCGTGTAAATTATTAGAAAGTTGATCTAACATGCAAAAATCTTGTACAACTGAGATTTGAAGTACAGTGACAAAAATATAAAATTAGGTCTTACAAAGTCCTTTTTCTTAAGACTATGTTTTAAGACCAGCCCAGACCAGACCCCTCGAATTCTATTTGAACTTTCTCTTTCTACCCTTTTAAGTCGTCTTAATAATATGATAATGTTATGAACATAGATTATAATATATTTTTATACTAACGTTTCCTGGGTATGGATTTCCACTTAATATAAGGGAGAATAAGCCGAAATTCACAGGTAGACTTTCAGATCTTTTGTTTATTGCTACTTCCTTAGTAATATAGAATTCTTTACGCTGTTCTCCATTATCTTATTAAAAAAATGGCGGCGAGATACCAGGAGGGAAACCTTAATCATCTAGCTTCCAAGCATTCAACACGTTACCTAAGTTATGCTACTGCATATTTTGTAAAATATATCATATTTTCCTAAGAGGCGCCGAAAATTCGGCAAACAAGTTTTTTACGCTTTACTAATTGGAGTTTATGTAAAAAGTTTGGCTTTGAGGTTATAATCCTTAACTGTGATAGACGGTATTAAAACTGAATCTGAATGAAAATAGATTATTAAGTAGAGAGAAAAAGCTTCTAATATTTATTTTAAATGTCAGTATTCTAAACGTGTATACATAGCTTAAACAAAATCGATACAATAAGTCCTTATATAGACGTAGAGAACATTTAAATTTAGTAAAAAGACGATAGCCTTTTAACAATTACTTCTATCGCCAGATATCTTCACTGTAAACTTTTAGGATTGCGAAAATGACAGAAATAACTTGTAAAGAAGCAGTGGGACTCCAATCTTCCCGAGTACCAATTATATTAAGTACAGACCTCTAGCCACAGAAAGTTTACAAGCCAATTTTATCCGATACCAAATACCGATTTCATCAAAACTCTATATTTTAGTTTAAACTTTAAATTACAAACTGAAAGTGTCCTGCAAGTTTAATAGAGTATTGCATTTATGAAACCCACCTCTATTATAAATAAAAAATATGATTTTTATACGCGATGTTCACTAATCTTTGGTATACATTACTGTTTAGAATATATAATTTAAAATATTTTCAAGCTAAAATCGTCAATGTAAGTCAAATTGGCGAAATATCCATTGAAAATCAGCGTGTACATACATCGGTTATACGCTGTTCATTCAATCAATCGCACGAGTGAATGTTGATTGGTAAATAGATGCGTATGTACATTTTGGAGTTTTTCACCGATGCCTGTTCGTTGGGGCTTAACAATGTGTCAACAGCAGTGAAATTTTGTTTTTCGGATTTTCGGTTCGGTGGACTCATACAGATGACTTTCAATAATCAATTTGATTAATAATTTGGAAATATATACTGTATATAGACTCCGCTTTGTTATTAGCAACAGTGTTTTTTTAATAACGTAAGCTTGTGGAATATTCTACTGAGTTTCAACTTAAAATATGTATAACAGTCTATTAGTTATTTTTTAATTTCTGTATTTAAAAGCACTATATAAATCAAGCACTTCAAATCTTATTTGAAATGGAATTACGAAATTGAACTAAGTATATTTAATATTTGGATAATCTTCAATAAAAAGCTTCTTTATTTCTTAATCCTTTTATATTAAAAAAGCTACAATATTGACATCTACTAAAATACTATTACCAAATACAGTGTTTGACATTCGAACACATATATTAAAGTATACATAGGTATATTGAATTAATTTAACTTAATACGTTTAAAGCAAAGAAGATAGCGTAACGCATACTATATACGAACAGCTCTCGCTATAAGTCCAGTTTAGTATATTTTCATTTGGCTCATTTCTACCTAGAAAAACTATAAGTTTATAAATAGTCACTTTTCATTAAAAAGGGAATAATCCATTTAAAAAATAACATTTCTATACACAAAAATATCAAATAAAGTAAATTTTTAGTGTTTTCGTTTTATCAAAAAAAAGTACTTTTAATATCATATTTTAATATATATTCAAACGATATTTGCCTATTTCAGTCCACGCCGAAGGGCTCAATGCAAATCTTCAGAATAATGACGACAACAAATCATAAGCTAAGCCTTTCCCTGCGATAATATGACGTAAATAATACGAGATACTTGGAAAGAATCAGAATGTGCGATCATATAAGAAATCCACAAAGGGTAAGGGTCGTTTGATGTTGAAATAGAGCGATTTTCAATTTATACCGTGTTCTTCGGCATCGATATGTATGTTAGCTTTATTTTGGCTTAACTTTAATATATATACATGAGATTTTCTCCACATTAATATTCAGGGATTTATTTGGTTAGATTTGACATTGCTTTATTTTAATTATGAAGATAATACGTATTCTTTTTCAAGTGTTATAATACGTCTTCGACGATAAGTTTGGCTCAGTTGGTAGTGACCCTACTTTCTGTGCCAGCGGGCGTCGGTTCGAGTCCCGCTGAGGGCAATCATTTGCTGAGCACGAATGCTTGTAATCCAGTCATGGGTATTTATTCTCATAATATGTATTTAAAATTTATATATGTGTAATATATCAACTATCTGGTATCCGTAACACAAGCCTTGTAGCTTACCATGGAACTAGATGGCGCTGTTGTAATAATGTCCCAACATAAAAAAATGTTGTTTCGGATGACCAGCTATCAATATACTAAATATCATTAAAATCTGTCCAATGGTTTTTTCATGACGCAATCACAGAAAGAGAAATTCGGACTGTGTATTGATAAAAATTACGATTTCAATTAGATTTTCCAAAAAGTATTCAATATACAGATTCGAATACTTTAGAATTTTGTTGTACACGTACGTGTCGTATAGATATATAGATATGTGAATATCCCTAAAGTCAATCTAGCGCTTTTACTGGTGCATTATTCAACAGTTAGTTGAACGCCAAAGTTTTTCTTACAGATCGAATTCAAAAATGAAAATGTGCTCAATTGGTTTTAGGAGTATGTTAGGAATTCAAGCCATTTCGTCATTTATAAACATTCCATTTTCATTATTTTCACTAAGTAAGTATTAGAGATATTACATTTAATTATAATAAATTAATATAAAAAAACTTGAAGTAGGTATGAGCTATATTTATGTAAAGTTTCATGAAAATCCGTGGCGTAGTTTTGGCATAAAAGAGAAACTAATACACATACATACATCGATCTTCACAAACTTTTGCAATTATAATATTAACAAAATATGATTTCAAAATAAAAAGGTAGCATGGAAATACACCATTTTAGTGAAAAACTAATAATTTCTATAGAAATATACAATATACATACTTACATTTATAAACAGTGCTCTGTCTGAAAGCACTTTGGCTGGTTGTATAGCCATACATTACGCTGTCCCTCACACCGGTACAATAGTTCGGATATTGGCATTCCTGTACGATGCGACCATTGTGAGCGAGCTAATGACAAATCGTTGGATCCACAAACGTTCTGCATTCGGTGTATTGATTACTTTCTCTTGACAGATATATTCATTTAAGTTACATATCTTATATAAATAAAAATGAATGTTGGTAAGCTCAAAACTCGATAATGGCTCGAGCAATTCGGCTAATTTTTATTTTGTATGTTTCGTAAGTCACACGGAAGGATTTAATAATAATAAAAAAAACTAAGTTTATAAAAACCTTATACTAAAGGGGGTACCTAGGGACGAATGCGAGCGAAGCAAGGGTGAGTCGTTAGTTTACAATATATACTTATTGTATGTATTTAGCGCCTTTTTAATGTCCCACAGCTGGGCACAGGTGGCCCTCCCATACCAGGATAAGGTTTTAGTCCACTAAGCAGGACAACTAGTGTGGGTTAGCGGACTTCACACGTCTTAAACTTGCTAGATTCTCTCAGACGTGCAAAACAAAAAGAAGGCAAATCGGTTTTTATTTATGGCTATCACTTTATCAGTTAAACCGTCGCGTCGCACTCATAGTCACTTAATGAACCATTTAGTCGTTCTTTAGTATGGAGATTCTCGACTTAATATTTCTTTAAGCGACTATGAGTGCGGCGGTTAAGAACATATGTTATCTTTCATTTCGTTCATTGAGCAGATTTGAAAATGTTCTTCGCACGGTACGTATTAAGCCTAAAGTTTTATTTGTATGTATAATTAAGAATTCTTGTAATTTCAATGATATACTAATAAATAACTTAATTTCTTCAACAAAAGTTATAGTATTTAGTATAGTGACCCTACTTTCTGCGCCAGTGGTTGGGGGTTCGATATATATGTGTAGTATATCAACTATCTGAAATCCGTAACACAAGCCTCGTAGCTTATCATGGAACTAGATGACACTGTTGTAATAATGTCTCAACATATATATTAAAATCAGACTTTTATATAGTATTTTCAAAAATATAACTGAAAAATTAAATGAACATAAAGCTATATTAGTATGCCAGTCGAATAATCTTCTTTATAAACACACCTGTTTAATTAACTGTTATTCTAAGTATCCTCCTTTAACTTATGTGGGATATAATCCAACGTTCAACATCTGGCAGGCTTACAAAATATTTTAACTAAAATGAAGCTATTATAATTATGTAAATTATCTATATTTTGTCTGGTATAAATTACTCATAAATATAGTACTATTATTTCCACGATGATAATGTTTAATCGATCAATCGATCAATTATATTAACAAAGTGGGACTCCTCGAAGTGAATAAAGTGAGGTCAATTCGGAAAAGTTACTTAACCAATAGTTCATCTTTCCACTAAAATCAACTTACTACTAAAATCGGTTTTATATTCTAAACGAACAGATAACTTGTTCAAATTGGAAAAGCACGAAAAAAGCTTCTCACTGATTTCCGCAAGTAAATTATTGTGACTTTTAAAAGCTTCACAGAGAAAATAGGTTTATTTTTAGTATCGTAAATCGCAAGTTACATGAAATATTAAATACAAGATATTATTAGATCCAATATATTCTTTATTGTACTTATGACAAATAACATTGATAATGCATATTAGATATCACAGGCAAGGGTGGACTTATCCCTAAAAAAGATTTCTTCAGTCAACCCATGGATGTGAAAGATGGCGTTACGTATCGGGCCCATTAAGTGCAAGAAAAGGAACGAGTATAAACCTGTCCGACCGACTGGCCCGATTTGGCTAATTTTGGTCTTGAATTATTTGTAGAAGTCCAGAGAAGGTGAAGTACCTAGGGACGAACCCGAGCGAAGCGAGGGTGAGTCGCTCGTAATAAATAAATATATAAAAAGTATACCAATAAAATACCAAGTTTCAGTTAGCGGACAATATTAGCAAAATGAAAAAAATGACACAAATATAATAAACCAAGAAATAAGGCACGTGACTTTCGCTATACATTTCTTTTCATCTTAACAAGCTTTATTAAGAAACAGCTGGTCTAAAGGATTAAACTAAATGAAAGAAACCCCTTTTATTTAAAACGTCCACTTGCATTCTTGATGCTTTAAACTGATTACTTCATGTTATAGCATTATTAACTTAATTTTCTTTGTTTTCTTCTAAGAGGATTGTTTCTTTTTAAATAACTTTTATTTCTATATATTTAGTAACTTCGGTTACACATTTTGTAAAGAAAATTACAAGTCATATGGTAAAACGTATTTAGGTTATTTTAAAAATGGCCATAGACAAACCAAGCAAAGACACTTTATCCATATAAAATAAATGAGTTGTTTACAGAAAATCAGTATAGTTATAACATAAGCTTGGTAGCCAGTAAAAGTTCCGTCAATATTTATGTAGCCGTTTCGAAGATTAGCCGATACAAACAGACATACAATGAGACAAGAATGTTACTATAAAAAAATAATTTTCTTTTAAGTATCTACCGTATATAATGACACTTATGCATTTATTAAAAAGCTGTTATTTATATGTTATGTTCAATATTACATACAGCCATATTAATTTTATTTATATAGTATATATGAGTCAAATTAGTTTAGAAAAAACGCCTTAGTAAAAACTAGAATTGATTAAAACATTAGAACAAAATATGGTATTCTTGACAATTTTTGTAGTAAATACTTAAAATCTCAGTTACTTTTTATGTCATCAGTTATTTACATTTATTTTAGATATTTAAATACGCTAATTTATTGTGTTCCTTCAGGTCAGAATTCAACAAGTCCCAAGAAAAATTCTTGCTAGATGATGTAACTGAGAACGGGTTTCAATTGTAACGTATACATGGATAAACTACAAAACCCCTATTACAGTACCTAGACAAAAATGCATAAATAACGAAGGCTTATAAAACGAATGTGACCAAACAAATAGATCTTTTCGCTCGTAAATTTATGCTAATAACTATGCCGCGCGCTGCGGGATTCATTTCGCGGATTTATGGGACCCGCGACACGGATGGAATTAAAAGTTTTGTATGTGGAATTCGAGAAGGTGATATATTCTAAGCTACATACTACCTTTTTTAGAATTCTAGATTTTATGTATTGTACACTACATAGTATAAAACAAAGTCTGTCTGTCGCTATGTATGCTTAGATCTTTAAAACTAAGCAACGGATTTTGATGCGTTTTTTAATAGATTGAGTGATTCAAGAGGAAGGTTCTTATGTATAACTAGCGGAACCCCCAGCTTCGCTCGTGCCCAATCTAGGGACGAACCTGAGCGAAGCGACGGCGAGTCGCTAGTTAGGTACATAGCTTGGTTCATTTGTATATCATATTATAAATAGGCACCGACGAAATAACGGAAGAGTATTCCGTGGACAAAACCGTTTTGTGTCTTTTTTCTTAAGTAGCTTTAGTTTTTTTTATAGTTTATACTTCTTGAAGGAGGTACTACATTAGTCTATATTTTTGTGGATACATTACAATATCTTCACCACTTCAATATCTCATGGGCTAATGATACGATTGAATAAGTACGAAAATCAAGCATTTATTTCACAAAGTATAAATAAGCTAGGTTAGGCAGTACTTTATGGAAATGTCAGTTTTTTTTATTTGAAATATAAACCAATTTTTTGATATAGTAATAAAACTGAAAATATTATCTACTATTGCATACTTCATAAGGCGTGTGATTACAATTCATGGAAGCTTTCTCTGTTATAATAAGATGAATATTAAGTAACCTGATATGCAATATTAAATATTGAGTCTGAAATTAAGATAATACCATTTCCATAAATTTATGAAACAATAGTGACTCACCATAGTTACTTTTTAACTATTATTTTCCAATTTAAACTTTAATTATTGTTATACTTGATAAAATTCCAACAGAAATTAAACAGTTCTGAACTCCTCGATGTTCCAGCTGTTCTTATGGGCTTTCCATATATAAATTAGCGAGTTTCATTTTTTTCCTATATTTTATACTTTAACCACTCGTTCAAACCAAACTAAACAAAAAACAATTACTGAAATAGGTCCAGCCGTTTTTGGTGAGACTGACGAACAACAGTTAATTTTATATAAATAATTATAGAATATGTAGAGCATACAATATTATAAAGCCAATTTACATTCATATATATACAAAACAAACAAAAAGAAACTATCACAGTCGAAATAGACATCTGTAAACGACACTTGTATTCAAGATCCTTAAATGACCCAAATAAAAGTTACCCCAAACCTCAATAATAGGCGAGTGGCATACTAAAACCAGGTAATTTCTTAAAAACCGCTTCATCCGAGTCATAACCGGTTTTAACCGGTCGTAGTACGGTAAAAGGCAATCGTGCGATTCGTGTCACGTTGCCGCAGATTCGAATAGAAATGGGAATTAGGACATTTCGGAGTGCACCTAAATGTTGGACGACGTTGCAGTTGCATAATATAGAGGATTATTCATGAAGGTATTAATTATTTAACAGTCATCCCGGATTATGCATTGTATGTAAGCGTAAGGCGCGACGTATGCGACAATGTGAATACTTACTTATAGAATGGCTTGTGGCTTGCTTGGTTTGTTTTTGAGATTAAATTGACAGTTAACATGAATGTTATGTGGGAGATAATGAGACTGCTTATCTCCAAGGTCCGTTTAATAGTCATTTGAATTATAGTAAGCACTAGATACCTAGAAACTACAAATATTTTAGGCTAAAACTATAATTATTTGATATATTATATATTGATCACAATGTGCTGTTTTGCCGTTTTGCACGAATTATTGTTGATTTTTATTGTAAGCAAGATTTTTCTGTAGAAATTTACCAAATTTTAGGTAAAAGATTTTGAATAACAAATATGAACAAGGTCTTTAATTTTAGACAAGCTTTTTCTGTCCAACGGAAAGGTTTTAAGAAATGTTATGCTTGATGAGAAGTAAATATTTAAGCGCTACTTATTTCTACGTAAATTCACTGTTTTTAAATTGCCTACAATTTATCCTGTAAAAAGTAATAAAAATAGAAATCAAGATAAAAATAGGAAGATAAAAAAGATAAACTAACATACTCGTTCTCATATCTTAGCTACTCTAGTGATTATTGGGAAAAACAAAGCCTCAAGCGTCGCGGAAAAGTTTGCTTTAGCTGGGATGTAACTTTATATTTTCTTGTTAGTTATTTGATATTTCTGCATCCTTCCGTATTTGAAAACTTAATCTAGCCTTGGAAATGCGATGGTACAGACGTCGCGATATTGGAAATCTGAGTGTTTGCTGTAAAAATACGCATCGCTATACATTTCGAGGGGCTTAAAATAGGTCACTTTACTATATTTTCTGTCCTCACAATAGCAGTACCATATTGCGGGTATACTCGTAACAGTATTTTCATGTTAAATATACATTCCACTATATGCATAATTTATATGCTTTTATGTAATATAAAATCTATTCGAAATAGAAAACAATCTATGAGGAATCTCCAGATAAAAGGCGTGTTTTAACATAATAAATTACTATCGCAATTAGTTTGTCTAAAGAAGTATGTAAGTATGTAAGGTCTAGGACATATAGTTTCATTTCGTAATTAAAAAAAAATAACCCAATATCAAACTTTAAATTAGTAAGTAAGCAGTAAGTATTTTTTAGTGTTTTTTACTTTATTAGTTTAAAGCAACATTGTCTTTAATTTTTTTTTCTCCTTTTTATTTTGAACTTTGCCTCCAACTTTTTGAACGTTTCACGGTATATATGGTTATATTGTATTTATCTACACAAATAATACAACAATTTGCTAGATAAGAGAAAATAACACTTAGTCAGGAAAAGCTCTAAAATATTTTTAAAAGAATCGAATATAAATTAAATTAAAGTGTCTGTTTATAACATCAACACAACCGTTTTTTTTACTAAGTGCATATTTTTATAACAAAAACACAATTTTTAACATTTTATACGTCTGTCTGTCCTTTTCTCTGAAACTTCATACCAGATTTTGATGGTATACTCATTGGCAAATTTTACTTTAGATACTTTTAGATTAGAAAATTCAATCATACTTAGGGACGAACCCGAGCAGATCACTTGTATATTTCCCTAAAGATCTATTTCCCTTGCTTTCTTTTGCGGACATTTTGTGTTACGCTTATTTTCAATCGCCCTGCTCCTATTTACCCCACGTATGCATTGAGTTTAATGAAGTTTGTTCAGATCTCAGTCCATATGTTTGGATACGATTTTAAACTCGATAATAGGGTGGTGATTGATTCTGTATTTGTTTTGTACTTCGCAACGCCTGCAGTGGATGAAATTAACAACACCTTTTGCAAATACGGAGATTATATTATGATATGTAATTGTAAATAAGCTTTATATTTACCATCTGCTATAAGAAATTTAATTGAATTTATAAATTTATGTAGAGATATTTATATATATTTTATATATATTTATATATATTTTGTAGATGATAGCATTTTTATATTAAAATGGTACATCTATCAATACAAGATACAACTTTCGCTCGGTTTCATCCCTTGATTAGGCACGAGCGAAGCCGCGGCTTCCGCTAGTTATACATCAAACCTTCCTCTTGAATTACTCACTCTATTATATTTAAAAACTGCATTAAAATCCGTTTACTTTTCCAAACGGTTGGGGACTGCACTATTTTACATCAACACTGTTATTTTACAGTTTCAGTCTTGTGTAATAAAATATCGTCTATATCTAATATAAGGTTACCCCTAAAACGCTAAAAATCAATAAGTATAATAAACCCAAAATTAAATAAAAATATTAATAATATCAAAACATCACAAAACGACAAAATATAACAGTAAAGAAAAGAACCGGTAGCAGAGAAGGCATGCTATTGATCCGACACTAATGCCTCTAATCCACTTAGAACGTCTTCCGGAATAAGTATGAGTGACATGGGATTATAAGAGCCGGTTAGTTTAAGTAAAAATGTGTACTGATTTTGGAATTTTGTGAAATACAACGAGGGCTGGAATTTTAAGGGAAACACTTGGAAATATTTCAGAAGTTTGGTTCACAATTTCTTTAACACTAGTAGGTATTTTGCTAGTGGGATTTTGTCAAAAAATACGTCATATATTATATATATATATATATATATATATATATATATATATATATATATATATATATATATATATATATATATATATATATATATATATATATGTATATATATATATATATATATATATATATATATATATATATATATATATACGTAATTTCACCACCGTGTTTGTTGAATATTGCTTGAACAAGACTTTAAAATGTACACCTATTTTAGTTTATTTTCCTAACTTTGCGAGTAGTACGTATGGGAATTTTATAAGGGTGGAATACTCCACCATTTACATCCCATTACCAAAATGTTACTAACAAGCCAATCATCCCCTAATTTGAATGAGATATTAAAATTATACAACATTATATGTTCTTTTATTAAGTCTTATGTATGAATTTAATTAAAAATAGCAACTACTAAATTATCTCATGTAATATTTACAAACAGTCGAGACAAAGCGTGAATTATAAAGCCGTGATGCCAATCAGGTATTATCCAGAGAGCGGATAATTAGTAAATGGATTTGTATCACAATGCAGGCCGACGCAGCACAGAGTAAAGCGCGCACCAAAAAGATCGAAGATAGCCCAGCCGTTGATACCTTTGCCGCAATTTTGGTTAATACTAGAAATATTAGCTTAGATTACTGGGTTTTGTTCAAATTTAAATAATACAATCTATTTTTTAATGTTATATACAAATAACAACAAAATAAATCTGAATGAAATTTGACAATCAATTTTGTCACTCATGCTGTCCTGCAAGAAATACAACGTGAGCAATTTAAACAGTCAGATATTAATATAGTTAATGTTACATCAAATATAACCAACAATAATTTTATTGATCGTTCGACAACAAAAGATCTAGAAATATCTATTTGAAATATCTTCAGCGACGTTTCATAAAAGTTTATTTCTCCACAAATTTCTCGGTAACCAAAGAAGCATCAAGAATGAATGGTCGTACCGAGTATCCATTCTATTCTTAGAGACTTCACTGGCAAGCGTCATAGCGTTTATTTATCATCTAATATCGTCTAGCATTGTGCGACGAGTATCAATAATTCATGCAGCCTTTGTATTATACGCGATCATCTCCTTGGATTTTCTGTCGATTTCCTGATAGATTGCGAGATGAAATTTGTAGGAAACTTGGTTTTGAAATCTTTTTTAATTTAGTATTTCTTATAGGTCTTGGTTTTAATTCGAAAAGGATGTTTTTTTTTGTTCTATTGTCATACTCGTATACACGACATCTTCGTCAATAATGTGAATAGACACGTCACCAGTAATACTTTGCACGTCAACCTCCAATTTAAAATAGAATTTTATTCCTATGGTGTTTATGTTGTGTATTATTTTGTATGTGCGGTATAGTTTGTTTAAATAGTAATTGTTTTTCATAGATTTATTAATTTTAATATTTTAATTTATTTCTTTACCTTTCCTGAGCTATAGTTGCATTTTAGTACTTTACAGAGATTCACTTAATATTAATAAATACAAAATAATTGACATTCGTAAATTATATTAAAATGAAAGTAAATTTCTACTAAAATTATATTCGCAAAGAATTATTAATAATATTTATCACGAAAAAATAGGATAGGATAAGGATTTATTACGTTATTACTACTTAACCTTGATGACCTAATAGTCTTCTCACATAAACACCATTTACTTTCGTTAACCCATATACCGGTACTTCATTTTTAACACCACTTTCTAATTCTAAATCAACACCTGAATGCCATCCTAAATTATCTCCATCTGGAGAAGGATCTTCTAGAAGTTTCAGTGCTTCTTCTTCATTCAATATTTGTTTATCTACGAGTAGTTTTGGTTTGCTGCGATTGACTTTTAGATCACTTGGCCTGCTAAAATTAATTAAATTATAAATTAAATAACAAATATAGTACTGTAAGTAACGACATAACTGTGTAAATTGAAATTGATGAACTAAACACTCAACGCACCTTTTCTTATACTTTAATAAATGTTTTTTGTTTATTTCTTCTATAAACGATTCCGCCGCTTTTTTAGCGAAAACCCGAGCTAATTCATTTAAATATTTTAAGGTTGTTTCAGATGTTAAAGAATCAATGATTTGTTGTTCAACATCAAAGCCTTTGGCTTGAACGAAAATTAAAGAAAATATAATGAAAACTCGTTTTATGATAGCCATTGTGAACGCAATTTTGATTAACAAAGTAATAAAATTATAATTGCTTATTGAAGTATTACGTCTACATACTTTACTCGATCTTCGAAGTTGATATACGCTGATATTCACTTCAAACTCTCATTACATGTTGCTTGTGACAATAAAACAGAAAAAATAAAAATTAAATAAATTAAAAATTAAAATTAAAACTAAAATAATTATTTTTAATACTAGCTTAAATTAAATTAACAATATTGCCATATTCAATTAAAATACTTTAAAATTTTAAACTAAATTACCTATATATAATATTTTTAAAATTAAAATAATAATTTTATAAGGTACCTCGGTGCCATTTTGAAAAACCTTTGAAAAACCTTTGAAAATTGTGGGCAGGAACTGTCAAAAACCTAAGCCTTTCCCATTATCGTAAAGCATATTAAGCTACGGGAAACAAAAATAAAAAAAAACAAGAAATGATAGTTTTAATTATAATACATGAACAATTCAAATACTAAATCAAAAACTATTAATATTACAATCACATTTGAAAAGTGTGCTCAAACTTAATAATTTCATACAATATTTTTATTCGCAAGATATCTGAGTTTTTATAATAACAGAAAGCAATTTATCGTATTGATTTCTAGCACCTGCACTAATAAATTATCATTACATTAAGCTCTGAGTCTTGATGGCATGTTTGTATTGAGCTAGACATGTTCTCAATCGTATCATCGGCTATTTCGCAGTAAATAGGAAATTATAGAAGTGGAATCAAACCAACAAAACTATATTAAAACTATATTTTATATCACAATTTTCTTTTATATTTGGTAATTTCTAGATCTAGGTATAGGAATTCATATTAAAATAGAAAATTCTAACATATCTATGTTAAATATTATTTACTCGCAAATCACCTCAAGCTATCTACTGCCTTAGCCTTAAATTGTCTCATTGGACTTTAGAACGTTTCATGAAAAACATTTGAGACACTATCTCGTAATTTTTTGCAAATAAGATCTCAAATACAACAGTTTTTAAAAATTTCGGCAACATGAGGAAATTTCACGTTTAGGAAAATAACCGAAATTTCCTACGCAATATGTCCGAAGTTAACCTACCTACGCACTCTAATAACCACTCTCATTTGATTGCGGGATCGAAAACCATCCTCCTACTAACCAAGAACACGCTAAAATGACTTATCTCATGCGGAAATTGCATCTGTGACCTGCTTCATACACCACATTATAACAATAATTCATATTTTTTTACATATTCAATATTTTATACTGGTTTTAAGCCATGCAATATACCATGCTCGCATAAATACGTCATGTATTGTATAATATTATCATATTATATTGTATATTTTATACTAGCAAGCCCGGCCGGCTTCGCTGGGCGTAAGATAAATAAATTAAACCCCTTTTTATAATTTCCTAATAAAATAAAAGTAGCCCGAGTTATTGCTTATAACATTAGCTATCTGCGAGTGAAAGTCCCGTCAAAATAGGTCCAGTTTCAGAGATTACCCGGAACAAACAGATACACAAAAATATTAAAAATTGTTTTCTTTTTTTTTAACTAAGTATCGTATATACTTTTATATGCATTTAGTGAAATGATGTTAATTTGAAATTAAAAACAGACACTTCAATTTTATTTATATGATTATATATGCAGGATATGAGCTACCTTCATAACTTTTACACTTCATACTTATACTTTGCAGTACAGTACTATACTGTAATTACATTACAAGGCACACAAATGTTCAATATTAGTGTAATAAAAGTAGTTCATTTTATTGAATATATAACATTTATCGCTTTCCACTTCTACGATACTCTCTGTTCTAAATCCCACATAACCGTTAGTTTCCCTCTTCAATTATTGATAGAACGAGGCATTCAATAGTGTTCCTCCTAGATGTGCATTATTAATACCATCGGAAACCCCTTCCGAGCGTCCGATATGGCTTTGTAAACAGATTTCCGTGTTATGTTCCAGGTTTATTAGTTAATTATTAGCTGTATATATCGAGATATTAAATTCAAATAGCCGCAAATAGCTTTGTATATATTTTTATATGTATCTTTTATGAATATATTCTTATGTATGTACGTAATATGTATAATGTATATGGGCATAGATAATTATAATAAGGGTGTACATGTATTTTGTTTAAAATACAAATAATACAAAAGCCTAAAATTTCTTTTATTTCGATTCGTCTTTTCGTACGTCTTCAGGCCTTTTTAACGTCCCACAGCTGGGCACGGGCCTCCGTACGAGGTAGTCCGTAGGAGCACGAGGGGGATCAGGCCATAGTCCACCGCGCTGGCCTAGTGCGTGTTGGCGGACTTCACAAGTCTTACGAAAACTTTCTAAGTTTTCTCAGACATGCAGGTTTCCTCAAGATGTTTTCCTTCACCGTAAGACAAGTGGTGTTAGAAAATGATTCACATGAAAATATCAGAGGTGTGAGACACGGATTTGAACCCGCATCACTCGGTTATCCAAGCGAGAGCGTTACCACTGGGCCACCACTGCCTTTACGCCTTTTTATTTATAATACTTTCTTAGATTTACGCGAATATTCGACATTATAAATGAAACTACCTTTTCGGATTTTGTCACGGATTTATTTTGATTGGTCTCTCCCGTGACCATGATTGCTGTAAAGCATTCGAAACGTCGGGAATTAAAAATCAAAATAAATCCGCGACAAAATCCGAAAAGGTAGTTTCATTTATAATTAATTATAATTTAAAAATATTTTTCTATTAGCAATAACGAATGTTATATAAGCTAAGTAACTCTATTTCATTGCCGTCTTACAGAGATAAAACAAAAACTTCAAAGAATTACAATACAAAATTACTCATGGGCGAGCACAATGTCAGTAAAAACTGGACCAATAAAGTGCAATAAAAGGACAGAGCCATCGACAGTATTAAATAAGTGTCATAAAGGAGCAACAAAGATTGCTAGAAGTGATTCGGCTATCAGAATAGTCGTAAAATGTTATGCACTGGCCGTAACATGGTGTAATTCAATATATTGCGTGCTAATAAGTATGTCCATTGCCTTAAACACGACGTTATTTTTATCGTCAATACAGTAGTGTATGGTACCTATACTAATTAATTAATCTATATATATATATAAATAAAATTGAACTGTCTGTTTGTAACATCAACAAAACAGCCTTTTACCTAATTCATAATATGTAATTAGTACTAATTATGTATTACGGTACATACAAGAAAATAATTTTTGTCAGTTTGTCTGTTTGTTCCCGCTAATCTCTGAAACGGCAAGGTAAATTTTGATAGATCTTTTACTGGCAGATAGTTATTAGCTAAAAATAGAAATTTAATCTATTTTTATTCAGTTTTTTTCTTATGCAATACGAAGTGGTATATTACTAAGCTTTCTTCATCATCCTTAAGAAAAGTACGTGATGTTATAAAAAAGGTGGTTTATCGATATAAAATATATGTTTAAAAGAGCATATGAAGCTATTACTGTCCTTATACGTATTACATTTTTATGGCAACATTATTATTTCACTACCTGTTGCGTTATAGCTAGCGACTATACGACTATTAAAATAATGTTTTGGTTAAGTTACAAATCAAATTTCATATCTACAGCTATAAATTAATTTTAATTAAAGTAAATATGAAAATAACATGATGTATGTTGTATGGGGTAGGTATGAGGTATGTATTATATATAAGATACAACTACCTTAAGTGGGTACAATATATGGATTAATAAAGAAAATTAAATGTTAAACTTTAATACATATTATTAATGTAAACGACCGGAGTACAAACGTTCGTACTCATCAAATCAGTAAATGCCCCTAGCTGTAATCGACTCCGCTACCACTGTCACAGCAAATATCACTACACTGAGCGAAACGTGTCGTCACGTTATAAAAAGTCATTTTTAAAATGAGAAATTTCAAAATAAATTATATTATCTTAATTTGTTCATCAAAAACGTACTACAGTGTAAACATCAAGAATATCGTTGGTGCTCGTAGCGGAGTTGCTCTAATAAAAGTTAATGAACCAGTCCTATTGCGGGAATGTAAGACATCTACCCATATTTTTTACAAATGCTTGATATTTTCTGATTGATGTGTCATTCATAAGAGTAAATAATGTAAGAAAAATGTTCCATGATGTTATTAATCTTGTAAGGCATGTGTAAAAGGTGTTGTAATGTAAAAAGTATTTTATTGACCTCGGACTACTTTTATAAACAAATTTTTCACTCCTTAACTCCTTCGTTTTTCAACGGCTGGACGAATTTGGATAAAATTAACTAAGAGATTAAAAAGAGATGCACCCAAAAAAGAGAGTGGGTAAAAAAATACTTATTCGTATACTTAAGGACCTAAAAGGGAAAGAAAATTTTGTCAGAAATTAACGAAATAGAGATTTCCAACTAGAATAAAAGGAATTGTTAAGGTGTTAAGAGGATTCTATGTATAACAATACATTATAACGATTTTAGCAAAGTAGTCTGTTTGAGAAAAGCACACGAACGTGGGGTGCGTCAGAGAAGTGACAAGCGCGATATCGACGTCAAGCGGGTACCAACATGGAGTAGCAAAATTTGGATATGGTTATTTAATTATATAGTAGACTACATTTCTTTTAATGTATCGTTGTATATATTCTATTAAACGCAGTGGTAACCCAGTGGTAATACGCTCGCTTGGATAACCAAGTCTTGCCCTTTCTACTAAAATGATTATTATTTTTCTTACGGTGAAAAAAAAAACATCATGAAGAAACCTGCAAACTGCATGTCTGGGAGAACCTAGCAAGTTTTCGAAAGAGATGTGAAGTCCGTCAACCTGCGCTAGGCCAGCGTGGTGGACTATGGCCTGATCCCTCTCGTAATGAAGGCCGTGCCCAGTGCAGTGATAAAAAAGGCTGAATATTATATATTTACTATATTATATTTATTTATTTTTTACCAGAAATAAAACCTATTCTTGTACTCTCCTTCAAATACGTTTATCGATTAATTTTGCATATACGTGGAATGTATAAGACACACATTAAAGTGTGTGTCTTATATTATATTCCACAGTAAAGTCAAAATGAATAAACTGAAAAATATATACTTTTGCCACATCAGTGTTTTTCTCTCCCTACCCGCATACCTCTGCAACAGTCCGCCTCGCCGCGCCACACGCCTCACCGCCTCGTTCCGAATTCAAACGGTTGACGCGCCAAATTGGAATTGTTTTTCATTTTTCGACTGTTAAACGAGGTTTTTGTGCCTGTGGCTTTGAGAGGACTCTTTAAACTGCCTACAGCTTTCTGTCGTTTGGCTAACATTGAAACGATCACAAATTTTATTGTAAAAATGTTATAATATTGATATACACGAAAATATGAAAGTCAAAAGCACTTTCCAACGAGAGGGAACAGATAATATAAATATTTTTATAGCGTATATACACAATTACAAGCTTTGAATAGAAAATTCATATCAAAGGATAGTCATAATGCTCGCACAAAAAATAAAATAAACGAGAAGAACGAGTTTTTTCTTTTTTTTTATAAAAAAAACGAGAAGAACTTAAATGAGAGAAAACTACAATTTAATACAGAGGTAGAGTTTCCATTTCCATTAACATAACTATGAAAAAGATTTTCATAACTAACTTTCCTTGAAACAATAAAAAAAGGAAAAGGACAAAGGAAAGAGATACTATGAGTATTTTATTATTACTAAGTCATAAATAAATAATAAATAAATATGTTGGGACATTATTACAACAGCACCATCTAGTTCCGAGGTAAGCTACGAGGCTAGTGTTACAGATATCTGATAGTTGTTAAATACATAAATATTATAAATATAAACACCCATAAACACCCAACAAATGAATGCCCCCAGCGGGTCTCGAACCCGCGACCGCTGGCGCAAAAAGTAGGATCACTACCAACTGAGCCAAACATGTCGTCAAATATTAAACGTTATTAAAAATGACTCGACGAGCATAAAATTAGAATATTACTGATATTTGATGTTTAATTTATACGGCATTTTGGTTTTATTCACGCCAAATTGTCTCGAGGTGACATCAAAAAACACCTTCCTTGCATCCGAATGGCTAAATTAAATTCCGAATTTAACGCTTTATAACGTTCTCATTGAGCTCTAAACGCATCTTTGGCTCGTTCTAACGTCTTACAATAAACTTTTATCTAATTTTTTTTTAAATTTATATTGAATTTCTAATGCTTTGTAGTTTAACTATAAGACGTATATTAATGACCAAAGTTATACCATAAGTATAATTTTATGAGATTCATATTAACAATTATTGGCTTAAGGAGCTTGGTGACTAATGTTCATAAAAAATGCAATTATTAACTATATTAAGCATATTATAATTATCCGAATATTGAACTTATAAAATTATCGAACCCGAATACTGTACTTCTATATATAAAGTAAGGTAAGCTTAAGCTATCGTAAGTTACAAAAGTGTTGAGATACAAATACTGTACAATGTCCGTATTCTTACAATTTTAAAAATTTACTCCCACTATGAAATTGACAGATAATAATACCCATTTTGTCTGCAAGCCATACGTGACGTACATAGAGATGTAAAAAAAAGAGTATAATCAAGTTACTCGACCAAGTTACTAGACAAATTTAAAGGCACTGCGGCGCATACCAAAGGGATCGCTTACAATCGTACAGTACAAAGCTATAAGAACTTTACGCGGCAATAGACGGTTAATGGCGAAGATATATTTCTCTGATGTACAAAATTTAATTATTTTTATTTTCTTAATTAGTGTTTTAGGGAGTAAAAGGGAAGACGGCATATATTAGAAAGAAACAGAGCAGCATTTACTTTGGTGGTATTCTACGAGGCTTGTGTTGTGAAGACTACATACAAGATAGTTGATATACAACACATAAAGGGTACAGGGGCAAAACAAGGAATGTCACAAAATTATTATTATTTTTTTTTTATTTACATTGCGATCTTAAATACGTGGCAAAATCTTAATGTTCCCATACTTTTCAACTTTTTTTAATTTTATGTGACATTCCTTGTTTTGCCCCTGTACCCTTCACATTATGTGGATTTTAAATACATATGTACATATTATAACTGTAAACTTTACTCATCACACAAATTAATGTGTGATGAATACAAATGCATCCCAGTGCGATTCGAGCACAACAAACTGACATAACGAGGTTTAATACTTTATATTTTGAACTAGCTTTTCCCGCGGCTCCGCCCGCGTTTTAAATACTGGAAACTAAATTCTTAAATTTCATATACAATGTGGTGCAGCAGGTTTTTAACGGTTACTTGAGATCTCTTAGAAATGAGATATTTTTCAGTAGTAAAAAGTATCTTTTATCCCCGGATAACCAGCTATCATCATACCAAATTTTATCAAATAGATCAAAATCTATCCAGCGGTTTTCTCGTGATGCGGTCACAGACAGACAGACAGACAAAAATTCTAAAAACTATAGATTCGGCCTTTGTTTCGATAATAATGACTATTTCAATAAGAATTTTCAAAAAATATTCAATGTACAGATTCAACTATGTTAGAATTTTATTATATATGTTACATATATGTTTATGAAAATATAGAAATTCTATGTAATATAAACTATATATGTTCTGAGGACAAGCCAAATAATATCTTCTTTTACATCTTCGCTTACAATAGACTTGAAATGAATCTATGTATAACGTTTATACTTCAGATATAAGTAGGTATGTAAGAATATGAGAAATAACAATAAAGCTTACGTTATAATTAAAAATAAATCTCCTTTTATCACTTTATACCATTAAAATATAAAATAACCATTTCTCTAGAAATCCAAAAATCCTATTGAAATTCGTATTTCATTGTAACTTTAACGGTTTCCACCTAATTAAGATATTAATTCCGCCATCCCCGTCACCGTCACCTGAAATTATTACCTCAAACGCGCGTTTTATTAAAATTAAATGTGGGCTCTTCTTATAGGGAAGCTAACATAGCGTAGGTATAGCTTATTTATTTCTAACCGACTTAAAAAGGAACGATTTAACCTACTTTTCTTTGTACTAGATATCGTCTTGAAAGTTTTATTCCATAATGCTAAAATAGTAATGTCAGTACTAGTATTAAGCTACGTTAGGTTAGGTGCCTATCTGTCTGCGTTTCCGAGCCTGCTGTCTGGATTGATTAGAACCCAGCTGTTGCTATAATTTTTAAGCAATTAAATTTAATTTTGAGCAAATTATTAAGCAAATCAAAGTCAAAATCAAACACTTATTGCCAACTTGGTTTGGAATACATTTGATTTTTAATAATAATGTTAATGTTTATTGTTCAATTTTACAGTATGCAATGCACTTTTCAGTACCTAGTGTCAATGTACTCGTTTGGGAAATTGAGTGAAGCAGTTTGACTCTCAGGTCGCGTCTCTGATATTTTCATGTGCGACTCGTTTTTGGCAAGATATGACATAAACCTGTATGTTTGGAAGAACCTAGCAAGTTTTCGAAAGATATTTGCAGTCCGCCAACCCGCACTTTGAACGCGTGGTGGACGATGGCATCAGCAAAGAAAGCAAAGTTGAAAATGCTAAGATTTTTGAATATAAAACCAGTGGATTTCAATATTTACGCCATTTTTCTTAAATTTTCCTCAAAGTAAGTATTCTGATTGACTGAACAATTTATTGACATGTTGATCTGACTTATAAAAATTAAGATGTTTTCGTTGTTTTGTGTTCTTTGTTTTCGATATTTTTAATGCTTTTTACAGACATGGTCATAGCAGAGTCATAGCGATAAAGTCATAAGTGTTACTCATGAACTAAGTATTATTTTATAATTTAGAAGAAAGTAAAACATACTCTTTTAAGGGTTGCAATACATATTTTCCATAGTTATTATTTTTTTACAAAAACATTATTATAAAAGAGCGTTTGGCTCAGTTTGTAGTAACCCTACTTACTGCGCCAGCGGTCGCGGGTTCGAGTCCCGCTGGAGCCATTCATTTGTTGAGCACGAACCTACTCCAGTCATGAGTGTTTATATTTATAATATGTATGTATTTAAAAGCTATATGTGTAGTGTATCAACTATCTGGTATCCGTAGTTCAAGCCAAGTAGTTGTAAAAATGTCCTAACATTTTTATATTTATAAGATAGCTTGTTCATTTAAACGTACGAGTACTTTAGGTTCGGTTCATACTATCGTGTATTCTCTCAGATAATATTATTGTTAGTACAAACTAACATTCACCCATCTCTTATACACATATTTCATGAGATAATATTTTCTTTACACAAACTCGTAGAAGTAAATAATAGAAATATCTCGAAATTAATCTGAACTTCGTTTTCTAAAGTATGATAATAAATATTACGTAATGAAACATAAGAAACCACTTTCCACTGCCTAAGTACGACGAATTTATTAACTTGACTGATGTTTAACTGCTGTTCTTTCTTTTGCCAAAAACTTTTTAATGTAAAAGTTAACAATATTAGTATGATCTATGGAAATTATTATGAAAATAATTTTGAGACAATGCGTTTATTAAACTCGATATCTTCAATAATTATAAATCAATTTTAATGTTTTTTTAATAAGGCCCTTAAAAATAAAATCGGGTTTCATGTGCCTCGGGGGTCATGTGGCGCACATTCGGAGGTTTTAGGTTTGAGTCCATTTCAGGATAAATACGCTATAATGTCAGATTTAGCAAGTAAATGATGTCACACATACACATTGAGTTATTAGTAATAATAACTCAATGCACATACATGCCTCGGAGAGCAAGTCAAGATGTTATATTCCCACAAGAGTTTGAGTTAAATATACAACTTAACGAGTATTACCGACTTGTGTATATAATATCTACCTTCATGCAGAAGACTAAATTCATGGCACTTTATTATCTTAGCCAGTTTTATACTAGCCATCAAATTTAAATTTCAATTAGAAAACCCACCTTTAAACATTGAGTTATTATTACTACTAACTCAATGCCTTTAAATTTAAAATCGGTACAACTCAGTTGCCAAAAAAAATTGTGAGAAGTGCTAATTAATAATTGTGAGAAATGCTGTAAGCCAGTCATCTGGACGTACATACTCATAAATCAAGAAAATAAAGAAGAAACACACGAAAAGCTGCAGACGAAAACTAGTATTACAACACACAGTAAATACGGGCACATTGTACTATAATCTAACGTCACATAGCATTTTCCAACAAAAGAACATAGATATGTCATATACCTATCTAGGAAGAACACACTCCACAAAGGTATTCTGGTTCAAATATATGTCCTTATTTTGTACCACATAAGGTTGCATATCGCTTTTCAATTTTGTTCATATAAAGCCAGTGGAGTGGAAGAATCAAGCGGTCAAAGTTCGCAAAAAATAGACTAAACTTGGCGTTCTGAAATGCGGCAGTATTTTCATTTATTTTAAATTTAGGTCAGCGAGATTAATATAAAACTCGTTTTATTGTTCAACTTGTAGCAGTTTCTTTAGCCGAATTGTTATAAGCGTTCCAGGGAATGTAAGTGCACTTATTTTTTAACAAAGTAAATTTTTGTCCCTTGGTTATAATAATACGAGTAATCTTGGTTTTCAGTTAATTGTTTTCATACAAAATACATGCCTAATAATCATTAATAGTACTAGTAAATCTATAAATAAGCTATTCCTATATTTAAAAATATTATATTAAATGAAAAAAAACTAAGTTAAGCTCACAGTTCAAATTGTAACCTAAAAATCAAATCAAAACCATTTAATGTATAATAAGGAATCCCATGTCTTTAATTCAAAAAAATACCATACTCTTTAACCCTTGACTTCATCTACGTAATGAGAAATCTATTCTACATGCCCTTAAACGATCCTTTAATCCTATCGTCACCCACAGCGAGTTTATTACGAGGCACAAGCAATTTGTCACGTGAGTGGGCACGGTGAGACGCCAGCGTCAACCGACTGGGATATTAGATGATAACCTGCCGACTTGAATAGCAATGTACTACGAGTAGAATATATACATACTAGCACCCGGCCCGCTTTGCTGGGTGGCTTTTATAATGTCCAATATAATAACTTAAGACTAAGTTACTCCTTTAAATGTAACATATCGAGTGAAAGTCCCGTCAAAATCGGTCCAACCATTTTAGAGATTAGCCGGTATAAAAATGTGATGTAAGTACCGTATATACATTCATATGCATCTGGTGAAAAACTGCTGATTTGAAATTAAAAACAGATACTTCAATTTTATTTATATCCTACTGATGAGTGATGTATCTACAATGTACATATATAATGTTATATCTATACTAATATTATAAAGAAGTAAAGTTTGTGTGTTTGTATATTTGTTAAATTGTAAGGGGTAATCTCGGGATCTACTGAACCGATTTTAAAAATTTTCACCAATAGAAAGCTACATTATTGCTGAGTGTCATAGGTTATATAAAAAACTGAAAAATAAAAAGGCTTTTACGTGGTAGTCCGTTTTGCAAAGTGACTCGGAGAAAAAACGGATGAATGAAAGCGTTTCTTACGCGATTATATATGGAAATTACGTCATTTTCAACCGACTTCCAAAACTTTTTTTTTTTTTTATGTTTGTTAGCTCATAACTTTGAGCTGGGTGAACCGATTTTGATAATTCTTTTTTTATTTGAAAAGTAGTGCTTCCCATGTGGTCCCATTTTAATATTTTTCAGTTCTGATAATGGCATCCATGAGAAAACCATAAAAGTCTTAAATTTGCATTAAGTATTTGCGCGACAAATGGACGAATAACTCAATATCACGCCAACCGATTTCGATGAATCTTTTTTTAATGGAAAGGGTATACTTCAAGGGTAGTTTGATGAGAGTTTGGTAAGGTTCTGATGATGGGATCCACGACAAAGTATCGGAACTCTTCAATTCTTAGGAGCAAATTAACGATGCTCGGCCGAATCTTTTATAGGCTATATGGATATTTGAGTCACGACTCCAAAATTAACTAAGTCCTTAAAAGTATTATTTTCTACTTTTTAGTTTAGATTTATTAAGTTTGGAAGTCGGTTTTTGTTTTTTTTTAAACTATACTAAAGAGGTTACACCTGGGGACGAACCCGAGCGAAGCGAGAGTGAGTCGCTAGTATAGTATAAATTACTAATATTATAATACTGTTTGTTTTACATAGAGGAATAGGCTTTTGTTTATTACAGTATATACGTAATCCTAGTCTATCTATATAATATAAATACGTAAACACGAAACTCTTTAGTGACTCTTTCTCCTTTGTTTGTCAACCAATTTTTTTTACTTAACTTCACAAAAGCTTACTTTTATATATAGGTAAATGCTATTAATATTATACCTTAATAATTTTGGCCGAATTTCATCCGATCAATGAATTATGCTTGTATAATAACGTTTTTCCAAATAAAGGAACCTCTGGTGTACAACGTACGTAATAATCCGGAAAAATAACCTGTTTTTGAACAATAACCTCCGTGAGTGGGAAGTTTGGTAACTTTCCGCAACTTTGCGCAAATCCGATGATTTGAAAACGTTTCAGCGACTCTAAGTGTTCTTAAGTACTGTTTGTAAACCGATTAGCATATTATTAGGGGAACTTTACATTTAAAATTTACATATATTTTTGTTTTCAAAACATTTCATATTCTTCCACCATCTAAGCTACTCGCTGCAAAGGTAAAGTTTCTTGTATTATTACTATTGGGATTGTCTGTAGTTTTATCCTTTCTGCAAATTATGTAAAAGTTTCTGAAAAACAAGCTTATCTATTATTTATTTTTTTTAATTTAGTGCTGTGCTGTGTTTTAATCTGGCGTTACGTATATTATATTGATAATTAAAATAACATTCACAATTAATTCGTACTAGACAAGCACCGATAGGAGGATTCGGTTGGGCTGGGCGGCGTTTGGCAGGCTTCGTCGAGTCTTCACTTCGAAGATTCCGCAATGCTTGAAGACAAAAGTCTTCGTACAATGCGTCCTGCCTGTGTTAACATACGGAGCCGAAACGTGGACACTGACGAAGGGACTGGTCCACAAGTTTAAAGTCGCTCAACGTGCAATGGAACGGGCTATGCTTGGGGTTTCTCTCAAAGATAGAATTAGAAATGAGACTATTCGCGAGAGAACGAAAGTAACCGACATAGCCCACAGAATTAGCAAGTTGAAGTGGCAGTGGGCTGGTCATCTGAGTAGCAGGACCTATGGTCGTTGGAGCAGGCGTGTCCTGGAATGGAGACCGCATCTTGGCAAACGCAGTGTAGGACGTCCTCCGACCCGCTGGACCGACGATCTGCGTAAGATTGCCGGTGTAGGACAGCAGTGGACTGCAATAGGCTGAACTGACTGACTGACTGAAGCACCTATTTTAATTCCTTTATCTTAATGAGTTAGTAATTTAATATACTTTTAGGAACCAGAAGTGGATTTTATTAATAAAAAAGAAATAACGACTAAGAACACGTGTGAACGCTTTGACGTTTGACAAGCAAAAAGCCCTGTCATCGGTTTGACACTTCCTTTTATAGATGCGATGCAACTTGCTACCGTTCCTTCCTATTTATTCCTAACACGGCCTCTCCTGATTATGCATCGTCCTCGACCGCATCTAGTCTGTTGCTGGTTCCTGGTAAAGGCAGCGCATCAAGTTTACCGTTTAGTTCTTTAACCAACCTCAACAATAAATCACTACCTAGTGAGATGTCTCGCTTGCATATACAAACCATACAGAGTTAAAATCAACGTTGCGCGTGTTTCAGTAACCTTTTACTATTAGGACAAGTTCCTCTACACACTGCCACAGGCCTTACAGAATAAACTTGCCTCAGTGTGTCAGTTCAGTGGTCCAGTAGCATCTACATCGGACCAATACACAACAACCCAGTAACAGCTACATCGGGTTTCCAACGATATTGATCCAGTAACATCTACATCGGATCATCTATCGGCATAGATCCAGTAACATCTACATCGGATCATCTATAGGCATAGATCCAGTAACATCTACATCGGATCACCTATCAGCATAGATCCAGTAACATCTACATCGGATCATCTATAGGCATAGATCCAGTAACATCTACATCGGATCACCTATCAGCATAGATCCAGTAACATCTACATCGGATCACCTATCAGCATAGATCCAGTAACATCTACATCGGATCATCTATAGGCATAGATCCAGTAACATCTACATCGGATCACCTATCAGCATAGATCCAGTAACATCTACATCGGATCATCTATAGGCATAGATCCAGTAACATCTACATCGGATCACCTATCAGCATAGATCCAGTAACATCTACATCGGATCATCTATCGACATAGATCCAGTAACAACTACATCGGATCATCTATCGACACGGACCCAGTAACAACTACATCGGGTCGATATAAGTAACTCAGTCAAATGGATAACCATCAGACTTAACCAACAACACAACATAAGTGTGTGCAAAATACTCACTTTAAAAGAACGCTACACACGTTTCATGGTACCACTCCCCTCGCTGGGGCACCATATACTCAGCCACCACCTATATCCAGCGAGTCCTAAGAACTGCCGGGCTTGACGTTTTGTGGCAAACGGATGCTTACCAATGCTTCTAATTTGCGAGGGCTCGGCCTCACCTGACACCGACTCACCATCCAGCCTTCGGATACTTCGGTAACTTTTGATCTGTAGCCGCTGCCGCCACTCCACGGCGCGCGCTTTCAGAAGTACATACCGAGCTGACTCGCTGTCGCCGTCGCCGACATTGCCACGACTTTGTAACTGGCACCGCCGCCTCGTCATAAAGCCGCCGCCGGCACCGCGGCCGCCATATCAAAAGCGCAGCCGGCCGCCGCCGAGTCACGACCTCACGCATGGCCTACGATTCTCAGAAACCGCGCGAGCAAATATGTATAAAAGAAGCCAGACGTTTTAAATAAAGACATTCCACATTTGACACTCAACGTGACTACTTGTCTTTCATTTCAATACGTGTAAAGATCCTTAGAACGTTTGCAGGTAGCGACTAGTACTATGCCTATCACGGCACATATGCATAACGCGGGGATGCGACCGTAACCTAGTTCGCGATCGACACCTATCACTATCACTGGAATGTCTTCCTGTCTATGAAAATCACATGATCCACCACGAGAATGAAGACGCTGCGATCTACTCATTATTTTGAGCAAAATAACGCACGGTACAAAAAATTACATATTTAACGAGTCGCGCACTGGTTAAGCGTTAAATTTAAAAAAATGGATAGTCCAAACGGTCAGGCTATGTGCAGATCCGATCCCACTTCTGATTTTAGGAACCAGAAGTGGATTTTATTAATAAAAAAGAAATAACGACTAAGAACACGTGTGAACGCTTTGACGTTTGACAAGCAAAAAGCCCTGTCATCGGTTTGACACTTCCTTTTATAGATGCGATGCAACTTGCTACCGTTCCTTCCTATTTATTCCTAACAATACAATAAATGGTCTTTAGCAATATTTACACCAATAAAAAAATATTAAAACAACACTGTGCAAGTTTCAAGTACACAAATAAATATAATTTTATATAATAATATTACACAAGACGTGAGCAAAATTTTTTTTATTATAATCACCAAAACAACTGAAAGTTTCCGTAACATGAAACAAAGCTGCACTCATCCTCTTAATTATACCTTCTTAATCGTGATTTCACATTTTTATTCCCTCCAAACCCTTACCCTTTGAGACCTTCTGTTCTAATTGCTTCGCCTAAAAATAAAAGAAATACCGACCGCCTTTAATATATACGTACTAGTGATAGCGGATCTTGGAATAGTTCAATTTACCAATAACTATACCCATAAATGTATATTTTAAACTTACTTATACTTAGATTGATTAAAATAACATTATTTTTCTTTACAAATTGCAAAAAAGGTCTGAAAATTTGATATATCAATTAACAGTACATATAACCTACTACATATAATTGTCAAAAAATACAGTAGAAGTTAATAAATACGATCAAACAGTACAATAAATTAAGCATACTTTAAAATAAATTTCTGTACAAAATCTAAGTCTAAACAAGTTGCAAATTATCACAAATACATCATAAATTATTAAAATAGAGAATTCTATTTCACTAAAACTTCATTATTTAATTTTAAAACCCACAAGCAGTAGGGACAACCGCTTGTAGTAGGGACTAACCCTACGGTCTGTAGATAATGATGCTTCGGGTGCACTCGTACTAACGACCTTTATATTATTTAGGACAATCCCTTTCCTTGTTTAATTAATTGACAAGAACGCCTTAGCATTTTTCAATTTAGATGCAACATGCAAGCTTGGAATTCATTATATTCTCCATGGCTTATCCTCATTGCACGTTGATGGGTCGATTTGGAAAAAAAATAAATTGGGACATTAACACACAGCACCATCTAGTTCCATGGTACGTACACTAAATATTATAATTTTAAATGTATATATACTTATATCTATAAATATATACCCGCGATTGAAGTGGAAACATTAGTACTCATACCACAAATGTTTTCTAAGCGGGACTCAACCCCCGACCGTTAGCACATCAAGTAGGGTCATTATAAACTTCGCCAAACGTGTCGACATAACTGCAGATATTATTTTAACCTAATAAAAACACAATTTATAACATAAAAATTCAATTTTGCACTTTAAATGTTACATACGTATGTGTTTAAACTGAAACCGCAAAATCCTAAATCCACACGAAAATCATCAGAAAGTAACCGCCGAAGGTCAATATATTTTCTAGCCACCGCACAGTAGGCAACCTTTTCCATGATAAATACGAGATCAATTCTAGTACCTACTGATATTATCACTTTCGCTGCGTTACGGCAAGTATTTTGCCGTTTTTGACTAGTAGTCAGTGCGGCAGCTCGTTTTCCTTGTCTTACGCTCGGTGCGGGAGTGATTTAACTATGTTCCCGTAAGTGTAGAAAAGAGACAGTGATCTTTTCAATATTTTTACTTTAAATATAATAATATCCTATACTAATAACGTACGGCAAAATAGTTGCCGTAACGCACAGTGAGTAAGATATTTTTGTCTAGTGCGGTACGGCAACTGTTTTGCCGTACCCTCCCAACCCCGCACCTTACCGAATGCGCCCACACGGAGCCTCAGTTAGCAATAGAGCTGGCCACAACTGAGACGTATTTTGTGCTCGATATTTTTTGTGCGAAAAAATTATAGAACTATGAGACGTTCAAAACTACCAATCAGTTATTTTTTACCTTTTTGTGTTTTATTTTTATTTTAAAGTAGGTCTCATTTTAAAAGTTTTAATTTTTCATGTATAATGTAGATATTCTAGTAGTAGCAAAGTAAAAAGAGAGTATTTTTAAAAATTCAGTACACAAGTGTTTTTAAAATTGACGTTAATTATAAGAATAATAATTATTATGTTGATCAATTAAGAAGAATAATTATGTTGATTCATACACTGTTAAGTTTTAAAGTTGTATCTAGTAGGTATATCTAATAAAGCATATCGTTAAAATATCGACTGTTTATTTTACAAGTAAGCTCAATCCCTAGCATGTTATCACTTCTATGCTATACGGCAAATATATTGCCGTAAATAGCTGATTTTGAAAAATCCCTATATCTTTCGAAATATCTTACAGAACCCCGGGCGACCGCAGCTACATATACACGAGGATGTACCCTATCGATTAGTTAAAAAAAAACGTTGATATTATGAGTTTCCATGTCTGTATGAACCTTAGAATTCGGGTGCTAGTACGGCAAAATAGAGGTCGTAACGCATAGCAGGAAATATAGATACGGGCAGTATTTGTCTTGTAACGCACGGGCAGAAAGTTTAGTTCTAGCGCCGCCGCAGCGAACGTGTTATAAATCCAAAAGTTTGTAAGGATGTATGAATGTAAAGATCTTATAACTATTTCACGTTAAAAATACTGAATGAATTTTGATAAAATGTATCTAGGTATTACATTAATTTACTACACGGGTATTGCCGCGGTAGATTGCTAGTTTCGTATATATATTCAATTACGTAATTAGACATGGTACAATACAGATTGCGTATAAGTGATAATAGGATGTACGTGTGAGGTCGTAAATTCGATTTTTGCTTAGGGCTATAACTATGTTATTACCACGATCTTATTGTAAGTGGTAAACAAAAACTTAATACTTTGTTTTTCTCAGTAAAACTGTCATAAACGTTTATAAAAAACGTATCTTTACAAATGAACCCTTCATTAATATTATTTTTTAATTAACATTGCAATCTACAATACAAGGAAAAATCTACATGTTCCCATATTTTTCAACTTTTTTTTATTTTATGTGACATTCTTGTATTGCCCCTGTACCCTTCAAGTATTTGTCACTTTTTCTAATAATAATATTTTAACTGTAACTAAAAATGTTTTTGACAATATTTTTATAAACTGGACTGCAAAGAAAAAGGCTCGGTTAGAATAGTACCTGACCTAGCTTTATGAAATAAAAACTAAATAAAAGAATATTTTAATGTATATTATACTTAATAAATGAAAAAAAATGACTTGTGAAATGAAATGTTTTTGTACTCAGTGCTTTTGAAGATATTGAAGATTTTGGAACCGACCCTTTTTCTTTGCGGTCCAGTATATTGTAAAATCAGTAAATTTAAACATGTACAGTATTATATAAAGTACATAATTAATGTAATATCAAATACGTAATCATCTTTTTGCTTCTTCATAATCAAAAGGTTTATTAGACGAAGGTCAGCCAAAAGCGTTGAATGCCAAAGCTTATATTTAAGCGTTTGGGAGTAGACGCGTAAGGCATCCGTCCCAGGAACTCCATTTATTCCACTAACGCGGACATACTTACTGAACTACGAGCTATAATGCCATAGAGCTTTTGTCATATTTTGTAAGTAGTACTAGCTTTAGGCAAGTGAGTCCCACATAACCACCAGTTTTCTACAGGTACGCGTTAATACCTACCTTTTTTAAGTTGGTAAATACCAACCTAAAAAAATGTCTCTGAATGTTATCAATACATTTTAGGTTACAGGTACGAAGGTTAACACAAAAGTACATCTTTCGGCACACTAGATATTGAGGCAAATCAGATATTAATACCGTAAATTAATCATAATATTCCAGATTAAGTTTGAAAAAAACTTCCAAATGGATAAAATACTGACATAAGTAAAAGTAGTAATAGTAGGTACTTATAATGAAACACTTTTTTATTTTTTTTGTCAGTCTGTTTGTTAGTTCAACTTATCTCCAAAATGGCTAGATCTATTTCACTTAAAGATAACTTATGTTATAAGGAGTTAAGATTCTTTTGTAATATAAAAAGAATAACAGTAAAAAAAGAGTATGAGCTACCCAGGGAAAGCGAAGCGAGGGTAAATCCTTTGTATTAAATATATTAAAAAAGCGATCAATTATCAATTATAAATATATAATTATATAAATATAAATTCAATTTACTTGGCAACTCTAGAATTTCGTTGCTCATTTCTCTCAGATACAGACGGTATAAAAAAGGTAGATGCCCAAGTAAGTGGTCGGAAAATCTTGCGGATAAAAGCCGAGCTGGACGATTGATTTATTACTGCAGCGTTTAGAAAAAGCTGTCTCTATAATTAAATACAGCAGATACTACAAATTACATGATAATCGTGGTAAAATTGAATTGATATAAAAAGCTACTGATTCTATTAAAATAAAGTTGATAATCTCAGTGATTGTAATAGTGAAATGAAATTAATATATTTTAATTAACGACGCTTATTATCACAAATTTTAATTTTTATTTAGGGTAACTTGTATTGAAAATATAAATGTTGATTGATAATGATTTATATTAAAGCGCAGTGTTAAGTATTCTAATCCTAACACTAGTTAAACTTATCGAAAGCTCTCACTTAGCTTTTATCAAATATATACGTCATACCATAAAATTCCATGTAGAGTCCTAAGTTTCTGAACACAAACTGGATTTCTTACTGGCAAGCTATAATTATTCATAGTAGGGTTGAAAGTTGCAAGTGTGCAACGAGTGCATACATTTATTAGTTTATCATAATTATTAATATCTTAAAAAAAGTGTTAATTAATAAAAAAAATACATACACCCGAGTGAAGTTAGTATAAATCACTAGTATTCCATAATTTTCTTTACAACACAAAACGTCGTCACTATTACAAAGTTCCGGTAAAGTTTCTCAAGAGACACAATATTCGCTTCAAACAGAACTTGACTTTGTTACTTGGAGCATTCAACCCGCCAGAGCGTAACGTTTCACAGCAAATCACACTTGTGTAACGGCTGCTATTCGTTATAAATTAAACACTCATAAATTCATATTATAAACCCAGAAATGTATTAGTTATTAAGTAAATTGCTATTAAAAAAGCATAGCAGTGTGTAAAGATAATGCTTAATATAATTTAAAGCACCGGAAAAAGCTTATACCTTATAATAGGAAATATTGGTATTTGAATGAAATTAACGGTAAGTAACACATAAATACTGCATTAGATTTACCAAAAGCTTTGAAAATAATAATCAAAAGCTCTATATCTATACAATGAGAGGGAATACAATAACGAAACGGATGTCGTCACCGGAAGTCCGCAGGGGTGCGATGCATCAAATTGCCATACGAGACAGTCTGACGTTCAATTCAACAATATATGTATATAGTATACGTAACTTGAATGTCTTGTTAATTGTTAGAAAGTACACGTCATAGCCTATGAACCTTTCATTAGGTTTAGACTTCAGAGCTAGGTATTCAGAATATGTACTAAATTGCGCTTAGAACTTGTATAGCTAAAGTATGGGGCGGGATGCTAGGGTGGTTTTCTTCCATATTATTTATTAATTTTGTTTTATTTTCATTAAGCATTATTTTATATAGAAAAAATATAATGTAAAGTAATGTTATAACTACGTGTTTTTCTTTAGTTCATCTATAACGCAAATCAAGTCAATCATCAACTGGTTGTATACAAACTTATAGCCTAGTACGGAGTATAGTGCTATAAACCGCGTACGTATTAGCTTTTGAAGAACCCCTCTATTATATATAAATACCGACTGTTGGTAGTAATGAAGCTGTATGTTATTAAAAACTATAAAAGGCACCCAGGAAAGCACCGAGCCAAGCGAGCGTATGAACGTGTTACTAGTATTGTTATATTGTATATAAAATACATTTATATTTAAAATTAAAAAAACACAAAATATCAATTTTTAAAACTGTCCTGTGTAATATTTCCATTCCTTTATTATAATAACCTTTTAATAAAAATAAATTCATGGAACAAACCCAACAAGCATTTTCATATATCTAATGTCTGTAATTTACATTTCACACAAAATCCAGAATATATTTACCAATATTACAGTAACAAATAAAACATACATTAAAATGAAAGCCTACTGATAGTTCGTGTAGTAAAAGAATTCCGGGGAGGTGCAAAATAAAAAATATGACCCAGAATGTAAGTAAAAAGGCCATTCCATCAACATAAAATAATACTCGCAGTCAGCATATCATTTTATACACAGGCTCCATACAGTAATATGAAAATAAAAAGTGTTTTCGTGTAAAAATAAAACACACCGAGAGCCCACTACGAGCAATTTCATTCTCTCTAGTGAAATAAAAAATCTGGGTCAGCCAGGTTGTAGCTTGTACGTACAAGTATTTCTATAGATTATGTATAGAATGCTGGATATGCTTCAGATGTTAGTTAGGTCTAGAACTATAAAAGGAAAATTGCCTTTAGAGTTATTATAAATTTCAAGTAAGAAAAGTATACATTTTTAAGGCCAAAACATTGAAGAAGCGCAGTCCTATAATGTAACATAACAGTATTTTTTTTGCCAGTTCAAAGCTATTGGAATGCCTGACAGTGAACTTATTTTTATATATTATATATTTAATTTATTCCGAGATGGAGGTCCCAACTCTCATCTAAAAAAAACGTACAGACGAATTGAAAAACTCCTCCTTTTTGGAAGTCGGTTGAAAATTACAAATTCAAAAACTTATAAGCTTCACCACTTTATAATATTAGTATTAAGGAAAGTTATCCAAAAAAATGTTTATTTTGTATAAATATTTTAGAAGTAAATATTGAGTCCTGATTTTAAGAAAAAATTGGTATAATATCATCGTATGAGTATTGACAACGCCTTGCTTAAACATTAATCGTCGATAATTTACTCAAAATTTTATTCTAATGACTTCAGCTTTACAAATAGTTTTGATTTGATTAGATTGGATCATAAACTTTCAGTACTTGTTATATAAAAATTACATTATTCAACAATTTTAGTATAACAATTAGCGTAAGCCTTAATAAGTTATTAATTTTAGTTACAAGAGCTAATTTTTATCTCTATCCTTTTAATAAATACTATCTAGTAAATCTATTTCTATGATGCAGGGACGTAGCAAGCGGCGGACGTGGTTGCAATTTGATGCGGCAACACGATGGCCTATACTTCAGTATCCAGCACTCTAGTTATGATCGTGAACGGTATTTTTACTGATCATTTTGAAATATTATTAATTTTAACCACTTTTTAATAGTAAAAATTAAGTATTTCTGATGAACTAGACTCAAAGGCCTAGATTTGTTTTCTAAACCTAAAAGTACCCCTTACCTATTCTTAAATAGTATTTTTTTTTAAATAGGTACCTTTACCCAAAATATATTATCGATATAAAAAAGAAAAAATGGGTTTCGGTATCAAAAATATTTAATGCATATTTTAGCGTTTCGAAAAGCATCGATAATAATATAAAATTTTGCATATACTCGTTCTTTTTTAGTTAAAAAAAAATAAAATCTGTAAATCTTTACATATAAGATTATTAGAAACTTTATAGCTTAGCTATTCTTATTGTTTTTCGAGGTTTTAAAAACATGTAATAAAAGCTCCATGTAGTAGCTAATGTCTCTTAAACGGACATTATTTTCTAGATTATTAATAGGTTACTTTACCATAGTACATACCGTGATACTCTTGTTTGAGAATACTGCAATTCGCTGCGGCAACACGACTGCGCTCTACAAGTACGCTCTACGAGTGCTCCATTTGCTATGTAAATTTTTACTATGTATTTAAATATATACAATATACATATAATAAAATTCTAACTTAGTCAAATCTGTACATTGAATATTTTTTCGAAATTCTTATTGAAATAGCCGTTATTGTCAATACAGAGGCCGAATCTATAGTTTTTAGAATTTTTGTCTGTCTGACTGTCTGTCTGTGACCGCATTACGAGAAAACCAATGAACAGATTGTGATGAAATATGGTATGATGATAGCTGGTTATCCGGGTCAGGATATAGGATACTTTTTACTGCTAGAAAGTATCTCTTTTTAGAGAAATCTCAAGTAACCTTTAAAAACCATCTGTAAAACCTCACACGGTATATAAAATGTAAGGATTTAGTTTCCGGTCTTTAAAACGCGGGCAAAACCGCGGGAAATGCTAGTTATTTCTCTAAAAATATCATATACCTACTTTTAGATCAATTAAATTATAAATTTGGTTATTTTTTCTTTTTGAATATTATTATACTACTTTGCTCATTATAACAAATTCACTCCTATATGCAGACTGTACGGAGGAGCACTATAACGCGGCTGCAGACGCGGAGGTTCTAGTTTTAAGTTCCGAGTCGGGTCAAGTTAAATAATTGCGATTTCCTGTGAAGAAATTCTTAATAACAGCCTGAAGTTGAGAAGTTGGTAGTGTCCACTGTCCAGTGACCCTTTTTCTTCGAAAAGCTCTCACCGGTCGTTCGGAAAGCGACAGGAATAGGGAGTGCACTTGTGCTTAGATGTATACATGTGCACTATACATTTCCCAAGATATTCCTTCAAAATGCTATCGTATTTAAAGAGTGACTTGAAATTTAAACCATATTGTTATTTTATCGATAATAATAAATAAAACGAAACATAAGTAAACTGTAATGATATTTTTTGCTCATTATATTACTTTCTGTTGTATATTTTAAAAAGAAAATACAAGCGTACCAGTAACAAGTTCTAAAGGATTCCAAGATGATATACGGCTTTCACGGAAGCGAGTAGCGGGGTCGAGTTATAAATAAGTTATAGCCGAGATTTACAGGATTTTCTGACCTTTATATTACATTCCGATGAGATTTATGTGCTTTTCAACAATAGAAAATTGTTTAAAATTTTAAATTTGCCACTTTATCAGAGACGATGGATATTCTAACAATCTTAGAATCTTTTAAATTTAGTCAATTGTGTTCGTTTAAGTTCGCTCAAGATTTCTTTTTTGTACTAGTTATAAAAAAAAATAAAACCCAAAATAACCCTTAAAGTAATTTTGACTTAAATAACAAGTAAATGCAATAATTAAGGGGAGCTTACATAACTCATACAAGAACATTGTAAACCAACTACGATACGAATATTTGGAACTCATCAAACCGATATTTATTCATTGAAGTTCAACCTCCCGCTTCACCATCAGATAACGTCACACAATTTCATATACAATATTTCAAATCGATGCGATAATTGAAAGTAGATTAATTCGAACAGAACATTCGTATGTAAAGTTATATTGAATATAATATTTTACCCGAATAATGAAAAGGTTTTAAAGTGAAACAATTTGGGAGCCTCATTGTCATTATCACGACTATTAAGATAGTGATCCACTAAAGAAATACGATTATATGTTTGTATTTATTATAGGATCGACTTACTCTCGCTCCACTCGATTCCTCTGACATAAGACAATTCACGCCGTAACAAATTTCATTAAAATCTGTCAAATGATTTTCTTGTGATGCTATTCCAGGAAGACAGACAGACCAACTGATAATCAAAAATAATTATTATTTCAATAGATTAAGTTTTTTTTATTATTATATTACTACTAAATATATGTGTTATACGAGTTTTGAACAACTTTGTCAAATTTATTGGATGATACGTATACTCAATCGTATATTTCAGGTAATAACACGAACTTATTTATTATATTGTATTCTTTTCATTTGTTTCCTGTTTAAGCAAAAAATTAATGCACATGATACATTATTATCATAGCTTACATATTATAGCGCGGTTATTTTAATGGAATACTACCTTTAACTTAAGCATTAAGTAACATTTCAATCGCCCCTTTGTGCCAGCAGCATCCCTTAGCGGACACCCTCGCTCATTAGATGCACTCACCGGCCACTGGATGGGAAGTTTGGCGCATTTGATATATTGGCTGCGGGTTTAAACATAGATAGTGATAGTGATAGCTGTAATCAATCCTTATACATATATAAATGCTAAAGACCGTTTACCCCTTCTTAATTAATGCCTTTATAACGTAGTAGAAGAAATAGTTCAATTATAAACTGGTAATGCAATCTCGCCCCGCTCGGGTACGTACCCTAGGTGGATTTTAACATTCACACCGATGATATATTTTACCGCAGTAAAGAGCTATCATCATACCAAATTGCATAAAAAATTTGTTCAGTGGGTCATGAGTGTTTTCGTGATGCACTCACAGGCAGATAGACTGTCGTCGATAGATAAATATTATAGAAACAATGATTCAAGAAAAAGTAGTAGTAGGATATTTTAAGTTTAAACTACTGAGGGTCACTGTTAAATTATTAGACTACCCGCCGCATTCAGAGTCACTTAATAAACAATTAAGTCGTTCTTTAGTATGGAGATTCTCAACTTAATGGTTCATTAAGTGACTCTGAGTGCGGCAGTAACTTAATTAATGTTTTCACTACTATTCTACGTTAGTTATTACTTTTTCACCAACTTCATCATCTTGAAATTAAACGTTAATAGCAACAAAAATTCAATAACTTTCTATATGAGACATTATGTATATGATACACACAAAATGCCAGCTTATTAATGCACAAATCTCTGTTTATTTTGAGTAACTATATCGTTTTTAGTCAAACTTAAACACTATAGGTATTTCAATTTTTAAATTCTCAATCTGGCAAAAAATTGTATGGTATTAAATTACAAGCCCTTTGAACTGCAGGTCAATGTTTTATGCAATAAAAACTAAATTAGGTTACATTTCAATCTTCCCCTCCGTGATGACAGAAGCCCTTAGCGGACACCCTCGTTCATTAGACACAGTCACCAGCCAGTGACCAGGAATTAGTGATTCCTATTTGTGATATGAACCATGAACTTACATATATGTATATAAGATATTGTTATGTTTACTAATAAGAGTGTTGAAAATTTTTGGAAAACATGACTTCACCTATTTATTATTACTTGAACTTTTAAAAATAACTATTTTTAGTAAACAAACTGATGCCTTATTAATATTACATGTATTATATGTATGGTTTTTGCCAATATCATCCAACTGCATGGGACGGGACTGCAAATGCCATTAAGAAAATTTACGAGGTTCCTTCAAATATGCAGGTTTTGCCACTATTTTTTCCTTCACCGTAAGACAAATAGAAATCGTATTGTAAATGATTCAATCAAAATTTGAACCTCCTTCACCGCTATTGGTTTCCCAAGCAAGCATATACAATTCTGTAAATGTAAAAGGTAAATCCCTTAGCATTCCTTCTTTTATTCATAATGCTTAAATTTCTCATTCGAATCCATTTCCTTGCTCAATGCGAAAACGGCATTTTTCGCAAACAATAGCTATCGGAAAAAGGTTAATTCACCCAGCTCATAAGTAACTCGCATTGTGAGAAGAAATCTCTTTCACTCTCTTCAGTATTGAGAAGTTACTATAAGGCTTCTATCTCAAAGACGGATGCCAATATACATATATGAAATAATTAATATACTTTGTAGCAAAAAATCTATCAACAAGAAGGTAGTAGAGCGTGATATTAATATAAGCCTGATAATAATGATCATAAAAGGTACAAGTAGGTAGGAAAATGGTTAAACTAATTAAAGAAATTAATTAAAAACTACTATTTAAATAAAAAACGCTATCGCCAAGCCAAAAAAGATTTTGTATTTCATGTAAAATAGGTAATATTTTACATTCATCATATATACTAAAATTTTATTTTTAAAATCTAGTGAAATACACTATTTTTTATTTTTTTTTAGAAAAATGTGCTTGTATGGTAAAAGCCTAAGTGGGAACCCTCTCCCTACATGATTTGAGTTTAATATCCCTGCAGAGTGCATTCTTACGGGGAAATGGCGAACAAGGGGGTCTTTGGCATGTCAGGAAAAGTTAAAGTGACTGATGCCGGCAATGACGGGGTGGAAATCTTTGCTTTTGTTTAATGTAGGGGATGTCAAGGATGAGTAAACAGATGACGATGATTTTTGGTGGTTTCAAACTAACTTTAGTTTAGTTTTATATTGATAAATCGCATATTTTATGCCATCCCTGCCTTTTGATTCTATTTTGCCTTCATATTTCTACACTAAACACTCAATACATGCATACATTTAATAATTCTGGCTTTGCGGAATCAGTAAATCAAATATTATAGTTATTTTTTATCGAAACAGACATCGAATTTTTAGTTTTTAGAATTTTCTTCTGTCTGTCTGTGACCACATTAGAAGAAAACAATTGAACAGTTTTGTATGTGATGACATCTATATAAAAATATTATATTTAAAAACAGAGCCAGTCATAGAATTATAAAAAAGGTAAAATAAATAAAAGTTAAAAAAGTACTCTTATAAAAACCAAAGCATATAACATCCTAAAACATTTTACCTACAATTATTTCCTCATGGCATACCGTGCCATGATTTTTGTCTAAACCCCACATCACACTCTGTTAATATTAATTAAGGGTGTTACCTCCATAAATCCCCTTGACCTATTATTAAATGAAAATAAAGGAAACGTGAGACCATATTCCGAATTCTTTATGCTGCTTAACAAAAATTTTAAACGCCCTTTCAACAATCGTAAACATATTAGGGAGTAAGGTCCATTGGTCTAATAACCCGAAACGTTATAAATTACAGTAATACAACAAGTATCATAGTCAGATTTAAAAACAAGGGTGAGAATTTGTATGACTGTAGCTTAGATGTATATTATATGCCTTATTTCCTATGCAATAAGGCAAGGGATGTATAAGGCTGCGTATTATCGTAGGGAATAGTACCCTCTCATTGAAAGTGACTGAAGTATTGGAATGTGTAATGAGGCATTATAGAAAAGATTTATTCTAGCTGAAGTAGGTATTAAAGTTCACTGTCTGTATTTTATTACTGTCTTTTGGTTTGTGAAATTATTTTATATAAGCTGTCGTCTATTGTTCGAAGGTGAACCATACATTCAAAATTTATATATATTAATTATTAATTTTATAGCATATTTATGTTAATGACACGCAAAATTTAAATAAATTAGCAAAAAAAAACTGTTTTTTTAGGATAACATAATAAATTAAGAGAAAAACTGTTTGCTTTCGGAACTAAAGCTCGTTAATAGATATACTAAAAATCAATAAAACCAGTCGATCAACAGAGATGAAAAGATACTTAACTGTTTTGTCTTGAGCTTACTATTAAAGTATAACCTACTTATGAAAAAATATTCAAAAAATCTTTTTTATTTTCAAGTCGGTCAAAGAATGACAAATCAAATTGATAATTATCTCACTGCTATTAAAATAACCCATCTGATGAAATACAAATAGAAATAAATTCTAAAGACAAAATATTCATCGTTTCGTTAAATTACTCGTACTTTACACTCTATTAAAAAAGTCACTGAGAAAATGCCTTAATGACTCAGCCGAATGCAGCTGTTCAGATGAATTAGCCTAGTTGTAAACGCGAACTAGGTTTCAAGTTGCGAACTTTAAAAATGGGCTTCCGTTTTCATTGCCTAAAGAGCTTTTGTTCTTTTCAATTTCGTTTTTAAGTTCGAAGTTTAAAAACCGTCAAAAATATCTAAAATTATTTTAAACAAAATAGAACCTGCTCTTTATTGTTTACGACTTTTAGTAGGCAGTGGTGGCTTAGTGGTAACGCGTTCGCTTACAAAACTGAGAACAGCGAGTTCAAATCTCAATATTTTTATGTGCGAATCATTTCTTATAATATAATATCCACATAATATCTCACTGTGAAGGAAAACATCGTCAGCAACAGGTCTGACAGAAGCTAGCAAGTTTTCAAAGGCATGTGCACTGTGCAGTCCACCAGCCCGCACTTAACCAGTATGGTAAAATATGACGCCCGATCCCCCTCGTAATAAAGCGATCCCTGTGCCCAGCTGTGGGAAGTCAAAAAAGGCTGAATACAATATAATCTCACTCACGAGTACATCACTACACCTTTACCTACTCCTTTATACTAAGTGTCTTTTGTATACCAGTATAATATTATTTAGGGATAGCAAATTTTATTAATACTAACAAACGATATGTGTCACCTAAATTACATCTAAAAATTTTCATCTGTTTCACGTTCAACATATTGCCTTTCTTATCTTTATGTTAAAAACTAGCTGTGCCCGCGACTTCGTTCGCGTGGATGTCGGAACTTAACAATGTATTTTTTAGTGCGAAGCGCTGTTGGAGGATACCGATACAAATCTACTACGTACTCGAGCTACGTATAGTTGACCATGAGAAAAGCATCCAATACTTAGGTCCACCCCCGCAACGGATAATCGAATTGCTGTTAGCCTCACTTCACGATCTTCTTCTGATTCCTGGGACCTACTTAGTCTCTTCCTTTTCGCATCTCGGCTACGCTGCGAAAGGTTTGTTTTTTTTTCTAGAAGTCATTTTCAAAATAAAAACTGAATCAAACAAATAAAATATTGAACCAAATAAATCAACAATTTACAACAACACAAACTTTCAAAATGAGAATGAAGACTAATAAAATTTCAAACTACGAAGTAAATAAAACTACTTGCAATTGCAAGTTATTATTTACTTTGCTCTTCGAAATTAAGACCGGATCTAACTAACCAAATTTTTTTAAAGATAAAACGAAACAATGAATTAACGAACGAACGATTTACGATACTATCAATTTACATAAACAAACCTCTTTAAAGACAGAACTTTGATGACTCCTACAAAACTCAAAGACAGCCGGCAGACATGGGCGAAGGTCATTCTTTCAAGGAAAATCTTAACACCGCGATTCAGAAAATGACTTCACACGCACAACGCCATCTATCAAACAATACTGCACGCAGTTGATCTCTAGTTCGAATACTCGTAGATGGCGCTGTTTTAATATTTTACTTCGGAAACACTATTATAATTTTATTAATTTTCATTTTTTATAAGGTGTGAACTGATTACTATGAAACAAAAAACTTAATGTTACTTCAATTTACGCACATATTGTTGTGTATAAAAGTTACTTAAAGTTGTGAGATCAAATGCACATAGCCCTAATTTTACTTCTGGAATTTCTCTACTTCTTCACTTTAAACTCAAATATCTTTTGATAGACTGAACCGATTGCAACGAAACAAAAACTAAATGTTACTTCAAGTTACGTTCAATCGTTGTGTATAAAAGTTATCTACATTGCTTTCGTACATTTTACGTGATACCCGGATAAATAAACAGACAAACCGACAAACCGACAAACAGACAAACAGACAAAAATTCTAAAAATGCTGGAAATGGGTTCTATTGGTTGTCCTTTAACACCCTGGCTATTTTTTTCTAATTTCTTTTTGATGTACAAAAACGACTTTTCTACAGTTTTATTATATGTATAGACAAGAAACATACAAATACATATTATGTTGTTTACAATTTTATATTTTTTGCTAACGATATTTTCTTCACGACTAACGAATAATTGACGCTTTAAAAATATCTTGTCGTAAAGCGTTTTATTTAAAACAATATACACGACAAACAAAAGTATTAATTAAAAAGAAATATTGCTAAAGCTCCCACTGAACATGTACTGAAGTTAGCCATTAATTAACAAGTAGGACATTTAACTGAGTTGAGGAACATAGGATAAGTTCTCGCACATAAGCCTTTAGCTACGATAAGGCGCATTAAGCCATCGGTTAGATTGAAGCGGATATGTTCGAGTCCATTGCATAAAGCGATCGGCTTTTATTTTAATCGACTTCCAAATAAAGTATACCTAATGTTTGAAGCGTACATTTTAATTTTATCATCAATTTATTTATATACTAGCGACTCACCCTCGCTTCGCTTGGGTTCATCCCCAGGTGTAATCTCTTTAGTATAGTTTAAAAATGACGTAATTTCCATATATAATCGCGTAAGAAACGCTTTCATTCGACCGTTTTTTCTCCGATTCACTTTGCAAAACGGACTACCACGTAAAAGCATTTTTATTTTTCGGTTTTTTATATAACCTATGACACTCAGCAATAATGTGGCTTTCTATTGATGAAAGAATTTTTAAAATCGGTTCAGTAGATCCCGAGATTACCCCTTACAATTTAACAAATACACAAACACACAAACTTTACTTCTTTATAATATTAGTATATATTTTAAAAGTTTTAGTTTAGATTTGCTTAAAGTATCGTGACGAAATATCAATGTACTACGGTACACTAATACTTTAAGATAAGTATTGTAAGAATAATTTTATATACGTTCTAAATACATCGTTCCGAGTGAAAAAAATATATTGTTTTATATCAATTTGTTTGAATTGATAGTAAATGCGAATATAATTATAGGAAAAGTCTTTCTTAGCTATAATACAATCTATTAACCAACTTTATTTAACCATAAAACATAGTAGTTACGGCTTAAACTTTAAAAAATAAAAGCTTTAAAAAACACAATAGGAATCATCAACAGAAGCGATCAACCAGATATTTTTAATGACTTCCGTTTTCTAAAACCTAGTTTATTGTTGTTGTAAAAATAAAAATAAAAAATAGTATTGATCGAAATCACCTCTGTCTTGGCAAAGACATTTTGAGGAAAAATTAGAAAAACATTTAGTCCCCTATCAAAGCAAGATTATTCATCTTAACTAACCCCTCGGAGTCGCAAAAATAATTCTTAATCGGCGAACATTTCAATAACTTACGCATCTTTCGTACATTTGGCAGACACTGCCTATGGTGTAGCAACCCCCTATGACGTCATCACCCCCTTACTTTACGACACGGGCTATTAGAGCAGTGGAGTGGAATCGTCGAAAACATTATTATTTATACTCAGATACGTTACGAGTTATGTTAAAAGTTATTGTTGCTCGCAGTCCTAAAGATATACCTACTGATAGGTGAATTTAAAATCTACTACATAACAGTATTTAGAAATTATAGGGTTAAAGAAATTGTCGAAAATATTTTAAGTCGGAATAATCATTTATTTCATTTGAATATTAATATATTGGTAAATAAACTCAAAATATCAATATGTACTTTCAACTTCTTTTACACATTAAATATATTGTCGAAATATATAGGTACTGTCTTTATCTGAGATTTCTAGCATCGACCTATGCTTCGATTGTTAATTGTACTTCTATAATATATCAATATTTTCCAATATATATAATTATAATAATTACACGATACATCTGTTTAAGTAATTTATGCATAGCGTGGTGTAGCAAAAATATGACTACAAAATAATATTGCGCTATTATATAGTAAAGTAATATATTAAAGTTTTTGACATTATAAAAGTAAATTTGTAATTTTAAATTTAATTATTTTGTTATTGTATAGAAGACCTAGCTTACTCGAATTTTCTTGTCGGAATTTCAACTTGTATGTGAGTTCATACAATATTTTTTCTCAATTTTCCGGTAATCTTGGTCCACGACACTCAGTTTCCCCCCAAAACTCCTAAGAACATTTTTGAATATATCCAATGAACAACATTTTTAAATAAAACACCTGTTACCAAAAGAAGCCGCACTTTTTAACAATAATGAATAGAAACAATAAAAAAACAGCAAAGAGCCATTAATCGGGAAACAATAACTCACTTCATCTTAATATTGTTCGCAGTAAACTAATATTCCACCTAAGCGTTTCAGAATAACAAAATGTATGTATTGAATAATAACCTTTATAAATATTCAAAATAATAGCTATATTCCTTTAAAGTAAATAGTGTAATTATGTTAAATATTCCATAGTAATAAACGTATAAATTTGAAACTTCGCTTTCCCCGTATTTAATGAGTTTGTTAGCATTAATTAAGACGTTCCTTTGATGCTCATTACTCATATGTATGTACGTACGTATAGCTGTTGATTAAGCAATTATAGTCTTAATATATTTAGATTTTTGACCTATTTTCCTATAAAGTTGACAAAATGATTCTAAATAATAATACAACAATATATTGTTCACGAATTGATGAAATTTATTAAGGATCCTTACTAACACTCGGTATTATATATATGAATGTATAAATGGATTTATTACTTTATCGCCAGAAAGGCTGAATATGCGACATCCATATTCGGGATGCTTAGCACAGAAATAGAATAGTGGGTGAGCCCTCAAATACAAAAGTCCATAATTCCCTAACTCTAAAAACTACATAATATTATTAACAACATATTAAATACATTTTTCTTCCAATTTTATAGTGTTTTCAGTGAAGCAAAACCAGAGGCTAATGTTTTTGATGTCACAAAAATAAGAATTTAAAAAATAAAGTGCGTGCGTACAAAGTACACATGACAGAAGTGAAACTTCTTTGGCAAACCAATTTCTAAATCTCGTTTATGTTTATACTAATCTAAAGCTTTAGAATTCCGATACTTAGAGGGAGGGAAAAAGAAAGATACGTTAGGTTGGTAATTAATGAATTTAATTGTAATAAAAACAATAAAAGTGTCGAAAGTCAATACAAATGCCCTTTCTCACTCTCTTACAATCGGTCTCAGTCGTTCTTTTTCTCTTCTTGGTCAAAAACATCCACATTTGCGTGTCACTAATATTATTATTATTGCGTTTCATTCGTAAAAAATTTACCCTCATGCGCGCAAAGAAGTTTCACTTCAAAACAAAACAAATCACAGGACGTATATTTTTAATGGTATATAATACATAAACTATACTATAATCTATACCAATTGTTATTATTCTCGTAAGCATTAAAAATATAACCACAGAGGCAAGAAGATTTATCCCACAGAAGTCTTCAGAAATTCTTAGCAAATATTGTAACATGCATTACGAAACAAACCAATACGAGTGCGGGATAACTTTTAAAGTCCGTTTTCTTGGAAGTCCGATCCGCGGAACAACTTCGGACAGACGTTCACTTCGATTCCTACTTTTAAATTGTTCAAAACTTGATGCTCTTGAGGAAAACTCGCTTTGAAATGGTCTAAATTTTCATTTTCCGTTATTAGCTTTGCTTCTAGTTTAGTATATTTTTATGTTATTCTGTATTTTAGCATTTTTGGTTTAATTTTTTCATGTAAAATTTTATTGCAAGACAAATTAATTTAATAAGACAATATTTAAAATGATATATATCATTTCCTCAATCAAAAAATCCCTCCTTGTTGCAGTAATAAGTATGCATTTCTTAGACTACATTTTTATTTAGTGAGTTTAAAGAATATGTATATTATGTTAATTTATATAAAAAATGTATGTAAATAAATGATCAACCCGGGAATCGAATGCAACAAGCACTTTATATTTGGCAGGCAGTACTTGGTCGCCCAGTGTATCGAATTAGCTTGGGTAAACCAAGAAGCGGGTTCAAACATTGGGTCTCGCTGACTTCTGATATTTTCATGTGCGAAAACTAGTATTAAATATTTCACTCTAGAACCATATTTCCGAATTTCATTACATTGCATATTTTCTTTCTTTCTTTCTATAGGCTATTAATTTTACCATCAAATCTATTAAAATTTATGGCAATGAATCATTTAAGTTACCATAGAGGTTGCTTTTATCAGTATGTATAGAAATATACCTATATCTAATCTTATCTTATAATATATAGAAATCTCGTGTCACAATGTTTGTAATCGAACTCCTCCGAAACGGCTTGACCGATTTTTATGACTTTTTTTTTTGTGTATATTTAGTAGAATAGGAAAATAGGTTGAAGGCTATTTTTGATTCCCCTAGGTGATAAAGGAGGCCCTATCCAGATTTTTATTTTTTATGATTTGGCATCAAAAATTCTTATAATCCAAAAATTTTACCTACGTACCTTTTTTAACCTACTACCACCAACCCCTATTTTTAATAGTGAATAGAACGCGGGTGGATCCGCGGGAATCGCTAGTATTTATCTCAGATTGTCATATCAAATCACAAACTCTCAACGCATTAGAAATATTAAACCTCTTTAATTTTATTTCGCTAGAACAAAGCACATCGCTGTAAAAGATAATTGTGTTTACAACTGTACAGAAACCACATAAACTATTAAGTGTTACCAACTACCCGTACCACACTATGCAAGTAGTTTGAAACTGCCTTCTGCAAGTGCAGGGCAGTTTCTAAGTAAAATAAACACTGACACTACCTCGTTAGGGTGTTTACACTTAACTTCGTGGAAAAATCAGAGATGAGATGAAAATAAAACTAAATACCACTATTTTTGCTTGGTTTTTGACAAATAATGTATTTTAGAAGTTTTTTAGTAATTTATATAATCCTAATTAACCGTATGTAGTTTTTGTACTTTTGATATCACTTTGTAAATAAAGAAATAATTATTGTTCGGACATTATTACTCAAAGCGCTATCTAATTCCGTGGTAAGCAACGAGATTACCGATATGTTACGGATACTAGATAGTTGATACACTATACATACATAACTTTAAATACATCATCATCATCAATATAGATATCCATGACTGGATTACAAACATTCGTGCTCATCAAATGAATGCCCCGAGCAGGACTCGAACCCACGACCGCTGGCGCAGGAAGTAGGGTCACTACCATGGATAAGCAGGTAACCAATTGTTAAAAGATTATAACCATCTGTGCTTCCATGTTTTTTCAAAAGTGAAATAAATACTTAGTGCATTAAAAGTGTTTTTTAAAACGGTATATTATTATTTTATTTATAAAAAAAATAAAAAATATATATGCTTACATTCATATCTACGATCAACATATAATATATTTAGAGTTTTCTAGTATATCGGAGATTCAGGCCACATTGATCATACGAATATTTTTATAGTCTCATGCAAACATAAACTGAGTATATAGCCACTTAGGCTTGCCTAGTAAGGGAAGCAAGCACCACGTATCAAAATGTTATAAAATTTGTTTTCGTAAGTAAAATGTTTATTATATACTATTTAAAACTAAGGCTAGAGAAACGAGGTTCTAACAAAATAGTTTAAACATCATGTTCTCCCTGCTTTGTTTGAAGCGACATAACATAATTAATTTAGTTCCATGGGAAGCTACGAGATTTGTGTTACAGATACCAGTTAGTTGATACTCATATACTTAAAATATATACTTTGTATACATACTCATCTTACAAATTAATGCTCACAGTTGGACTCAAACCCACAACCACTGGCACAAGAAGTTTGGTAAAACTTGCTGCCACAAGGCATAAACTGAGACAAACGTATCATTTAAATAAAAATACAACATTAAAGTGGAACAATTTTCAATGTGTTACTTCTATAACGCTTGATATACGAGAAATACAAGAAAACTTTCAAGAAAATAGCGATGGATGATATTGTACTGAAGAGATCATAATAGATTCATTTTATTTGCAAATAAATACAGCTTTTCAGTTATCTAACATACAAACAATTTTATTCTCTATTTTATTTACTAAACATAACATTATTTTGAAAGAATTCTGTGTTTTCTTGTTGACTTTTACGGCGTTAATGCCAGAATTTTTGATTATACATATTTTTTTATGATCAAAAACAAATTAATTATTTTTTTTTATATTTCCTATCAGTTATCGCTTCACACAAAAACCGTAAACATAAAATTTATCTTGGTAATAGCTATAAAAGTAGAATCATTGTTTTTAGTAGAGACAAAAGCAGGTGTAGTGTTCTAAGCAACGCTCAAATATAAAAATAGATTAAAAATATACTACTAAAAGTCTACCTAATAAACTATATTTTATGTTTGATGCTGAGTATCCGCTTAATTTAATATCCTATTGAAAAAAAAATATAGAGTATACGATTTCTATATCATAATAAGTGGCATCTATCTTCGTAGCTTTCCGTAGAGTCGCACGGATGTGACGTAGCGCCTTTTTCGCTGCATCATCAACTTTAAGTGAATAGATTTATTAAGATGGACGTTATAAGTTAGAAGTTATTTTTAATAGGAATATAATGATTTACTGTTATATTTTTATACGTAATACAAATTTTCTCTTTGTACTAACGTCTTATACAAAATAAAAAGCTTAAAAATGACCAATTATAAATAAACCAGTTAACGGAAAGTGACTGAAAGAAATTTTATATTATCCACGTACATACAGATTCAACTAAGTTAAGAGTTTTAGTATTATCTTAAAACGCGTGTGAGTGATCTATACATACACCTACATATTGTAAAAAACTTATGAAATGTATACACATTAAATATTTCTTAAAAAATCTTATATTAATAGATCGATATGGAGGATCTATAATTTTTAGAATTTTTGTCACCTATGTTTCTGTCTGTTTGGAATCGCATCACGAAAAATTCACTAGATATATTCAGATGAAATTTTGTACGACAAAAGCTGGTTTTCTGCCTTAACGTACAGGATACTTTTACTGCGAAAAAATACCTCAAGTCTGCGAAATCTAACTAACCCTTAAAGTGTTCCTTGGGACGAATCGGAGTGGAGCGTTAGTATCGCTAGTTTAAATCAAACTTATGTTTTCTAAAACGCATGTTATCTGTAGGCTAATACTTTAATAACATATTTTTTATATTTATAAAAATTTAACATTGCTTTATAGTTTAAAAGTTTAATCTATAATATTAATAGCTTTATGAAGAGTTTGTTTGTTTGTTTGGTTGAACGCGCTAATCTCTTAACTAAACTACTGGTTCGATTTGAAAAAATCTTTTTGTGTTGGATAGTCCGTTTATCGAGGAAGGCTATAGGCTATATTACATCCCGCTACGAAAATCATGTATGACGGAATTGTTCCTCTTTAAAAGTTCTAAAAAAAAGTCCGCGATAGCATTTGTCTATCTTTTAACTCGCTGTAACCTTTTTTATGGTAATAAAATTTGTTTTAAGAAAATGCATTATTAGCAAAGGTGTTTAATAAACATGATATTAATCTTTACCTAAGTAAATGAGATATTTATCACAAGTATTTAATTTTGAACAAAATTGCTCTTGGCATAATTGGATTTCAATGAATGTCTTAGGACATACGCAGCAACATAATAATAACCGCGTTCAAAACTGACGGACGAGTGAAAGAATTTGATTTGCAGCCTTTAGAACGCGAGCGAAACCACGGGAAAGGCTAGTCTTTTTATAAACAAAGCTAATACCAAAAACTTACTTACTTTTACTTATGGAATATCTGAGTATCATAGGCAATTTTTTCGAAGATAGATTTTTAGCTTTAAGCTAGTAAATAATAAATTAAAATAAAGTAAAATCGTATAACTTCTAAGTAAATAAACCACTAGTCTCTTCGCACATACTCAGCTTACACGGTCAGCGTCTTAGATGGCTTAGTCGAGTTCTCCGAGGATTACTCGGTTAAAGTGAATAAATTTATCTGCACTACATTGCTCCCTGTAGAATTACAGCAAAATGCAGCAAAACGTTGAGCTGTGTGTTCATGTATGAAAGCTTGTATCACCAAAAACCTTTAATTGGACTGATATTTTCCAAGATTTAGGTGCTGAGTTTCAGTTTTTTCTCAGTTTATAATTCACATATCAAAACAAAATATAAGTGTACCAAAATTGGTGCTCAGTTAATGTGGCAAAATTGCAGCATGTTGTTTTGTTATACTCCGCCTTAAAATTATTTGTATTTCAAAATATTTTGAATGAAAAATAAATTTCATATTTTTATTACACCAGGTACTAAGTCATTTTCACCAGAAAAAAGACCGTACAAAATATGGCTTTATATGTAACTTCAAAAAGAGACCGGTGAGCAAAATGTTTTGTTTGTTCTCAAGTTATTACCTACTGTAAATACATGAAAAAGTAAAGTGAAATTAGAATTTGCTTCTAAAGAAGAATTTAAAATGCTGAAATTTAAAAATTCCATTACTTTAACTAAGGAAAATTGAGTATTTTTATTAATTATAACCTAAAATAAATTATTCAATTAAGACTGCACAAACATCTAAGCGATATTACAAACTAATGCGGTCAGCGTCTTAGCATTTACTCAAGTGCTCTGAGGATTACTTGGTTAGATTGAATTAATTTAGCTTTAGTGGATTATTTTCAAGAACACTTCAAACTTTGCAGGAAATTAAATAATTTGCTGCAAATATTATTATTTTTTTGCAAATATCTTTTATATTTATGAACTCATATATTAGAATTAAAGGACAAATAAACATTTTCGTATTTACAACAGACGTGTACTTGCCTTAGAAAACTCCTCAATCTTAACGGAGCATCGCAGAATCACTTATGCTCTCAACCACGATGCCTCGTCGGCAGGTCTGCCGAAGCAGACCACAACAACTATGGATTTACGCCAACATTTCTGCTATTTGCTGCTATTTTACAAAAAGTTCTTAAAACAATCCCCATGGAAATCCGTCCATTGAAGCGAGAAGAGAAGAAGCATTTCCCAGTGCTGTTCTTGGCTTCGCGCTAGTATGCAACAGTAGCCTTTTAGCCTGAGCTTTCTCTCTCTCTCTTTCACTCACTCACTCACTCTCTATTTCTTTCACTCTTAAAGACCGGTGGGGTGCTAATTAGGCACGGCGAGCGAAAGATCAGGCAGACTTAGACATACGGGTAACTTTAAACATTCACATTTTAAGCTATTATTGAGAATTATTCAACGTATAAAATTTATACCCATATATATGCAGCCCGCCCCGGACTCGAACGAAGGTCTACAGCCATTAGTGCTAGCCATTAGACCAACGAAACATTAAATCTCAATATTAATAAAGACATCAAGGAGTTTTCGCAATTTTCATTTATTTTCTTGTTTACAACAAGCTGCCTCACGTCTTTTGCAGAACAAGTTTGACGTCACGTACGTTTTTTACGTGAACGTAGTCTCACTGGCAACATCTGTTTAAATATGAACTCGCTGAATACAAAATGTGGAGTGTTTTAATAAAGACTACTCGCCGACCCTTGCGAATAGAATCAGAAAATAAAATGTTAGTACAAGCAATTGTTTACAAGCACGAAATTTTACTTAATATTTAAAATAAGTAACTAAAAAAGAACATTAAAAGGACCAAGCGGAATAAAAATTAGACTGCTTATGTACCCAGCAGCTCAATGGTAACCAAGAAACCAATTGAAGCGGGTTCTAATTTTTAACTAAGTTAAAACTTGTCACACGGTTAATGAAAACATCGCTAGCATTCAGATTGTCTAAAAGAGCTAAGAAAGTGGTCGAAATACAAGACCTGAAATCCATCAATTCAGATTCAGCTGACTATGGCCTAAACTCTTTGGTATTGGTGGTAGCCCGATCCCAGCAGTCCCACTGCTGTTGCATGAATAGGGACTAAATAAAATAAACTATATATTCTTATTAGTTATGAACATAAAATTTATGAACAGATTGTATGTAATCAAGGTTAAGGTATAAAAAAATCCACGTTTAATAAAAAATCATTGTTTTATTGATTTTGAAATCATATCCTTATGTTATGTTCTTTATTCTGTGGTTACTAGGCGTGCCATTTGGTCACAAATTACTTTGCCAATGTCGGAAAGTAGTTCATACTAATAACAAAATCTGACAGACAGTAAATAGCATATCCATCTATTCCACGTTTAAAATGCCCCAAGATCAAAGCCGAACATATAAGTACGTATATATTTCTACACAAGTACAATGAGCAACTTAAGTTTCTATATGTGTGCCATTTTAGTTCTTATGGCTAATAATTTAAGGATATTCAAGTTGTGTCCACCGTACGTCGGGCCCGGATCGGAAACGAGACTTCTTTTGTGGTATGCAGCCCCCTCTATTGTGGAGCGACAAGTGCTTTTACCTTTGAAGGAAGACCGTGTTCATATTTATCATACTTTAACTTTTTCTATTAATATAAGAGAATAAAGAAAATAAAATAAAAAACCTAATAAAAATACGTTTTATGGCTCATTTACTTGTACGAACTATAATATAAAAAAATAGTATATCAAGTTCTTAATGAAATCGTAATAATTATTCTTATCTATTTAGTTATATTTGTGAATCTAATTAATCTTCTTTTCTTTATAATAATATCAATTTAAAATAATCTAATAAAAGTTCAATACTTTTTACTTTTAACACTAGAATAAAACACCTATGTTATTTATTTTGAAAACCTAGAAATACTAAATGTATGCCAGAAGGCAACAAAAACTAAACATAAATACACTGAATCTAGAACTTCACATTTAAAGGAGACATCTAGGACATATCACGAAACAAATGTTGTCAAGCCTTATTGTACACTGTACTGCCATGTCTCACCGAATGTGCTTCCGTACGAATTGGCCTATTGTAATACATTACTATTATGTTAAATGAAAAGCTTATTGTTATTTTATATTACTTTTTTATAATTTAGGTACTTAAAGCTTTAAGTCTTTAAGATTTGCCTAATTTATGCATAAATATAATAAAATTTAGAATTGAATCTATGCACTAAATATTTTCTAGAAAATATTAGCGATACAGATACCAAATCTGTAGTTTTTAGAATTTTTGTCTGTCTGTCTTTCTGTAACCGCATGACGCGAAAGCCATTGTGCTGATTTTGATGAAATTTGGTATGACGATAACTGGTTATACGTTTCAATATATAGGATACTTTTTACTGCGTAAAAATATCTCTGAGGAACGTATACTTACGTACATATGTAGGGACAAACCCGAGCGGGTTGAGGACGAGTGGGAGTAAGTAAATATAATATTCTTGAAAATGAAAGTAAATCTATTTAAATAAAAATGAATGTTGGTAAGCGCATAACTCAAGAATGGCTGGACCAATTCGGCTAATTTATTTTTTTGTATGTTCCTTATGGTCCACTAAGGATTTAATGATTTATATTACTTGTTAAAAATAACTCCTTAAAATACAAATTAGTGAAACAGAGTCGTAGTTAAAACTAGTATAAAATAAATCAGATAAAGAAGTATCCAAAAGTGAACACACACGCAAAGGAAACGTCTAGGACATGTCGCGCAACAAAATGGCCTGTCATTTCAAGCGGGCCATTGTACCGCTTCATGTCACTCCGTCGTTTCCGTGTTAATTCTTAAATAATACTATATTTTATATATACAAATACTTTATATTTCCGATTTATTTATATACGAGTAACAGCCACCAATCACATAACGCTATACTAATGCTCAAGGTAACTAACATTAATTAACAATGCCTATAATTATAAATGAAACTACCTTTTCGGATTTTGTCGCAGATTTATTTAGATTTTTATTTCCCGACGTTTCGAATGCTTTACAGCAATCTTGGTTAGTGGTGAGACTAAGGTATTTGAAGTCTCAGAGGTTTATAATTTATATACTTGTTACAGACAGTGGCTACCCACAATTTACAAAAAAATTGAAAATGGCATCAAAGTTTTGTACTCAACTCAACAAAGTTACTCATCACACAAATAAATGGCTCCAGAGGAACTCGAACCTATGACCTCTCACACAGCAAGTAGAGTCTACAAACTGAGCAAAACGTGTCATCAAAAATTAAGATTTATTACTAAGAGAAGTGCGTGCGTATAAGTTGTTACATAATTTATATTTCGACATATTACGTCGTGTCAAATTAACAAAATCTTTATTTATAGGTTTTATTATATTAAGATTATTTAAATATTTTTAAATTAAAGAGTTAGTAAATAAAATGGTAAAAATTTTAATACTCTAAAATATTCAAGAAATTCTTTCACTCTGAAGTCTGAATACTACGTAACCCATTTCTATTCTTAAGTAACTCTTAGCAAATTTTGGAACCAAATGTAGGTCATATCTCATTAAGTTACCAAATTTTAAGCTTACATTAAAAATTGTTAAGTAAAATTACTTTTAGAGGTATATATTGAAAAGGTTTATCTTAACCTGATATTAATTGAAGTTCACCTGCTTTAAAAAATCTAATATAAAATATAACAGTATATATTAAAATATGATTTACAGTTTACAAAGCAGTTCTACCCAACTAACAAGTAACAATACGTAATGTAATCTTTGTATTGTAGTTTTACTTACCTCAGTAAGCTTTTTCATTCTTCGGAAGCTCTTCGTCCGCATTCGCATTTTCCTGAAACAATTCATTGGAATTTAATATTTAATTATTAAATTCCAATGAATTGTAATAAATTTCAATATAAATTCATATTTAAATATCAATATAAATTGATATTTAATATTAAAATATACATTATTCAGATACGCTTTTGCATACATACACACAAACCCGAACTTAATAATACCCGAAATTTAGAATCATTATACATTGTACGACGTAAAAAACAAAGAGTACGGATTATTTCTTCTAAAGAGACCAAATACAATTTCAAAGCTGGTAAGTTATAATAATTTTTATTAATGCAAGCGAAATCCACAGAAAATCTTTAATAACTAATTTTAGAAAATTAACCATACTATTATAAAGAGAAAAAAAATATGTTTATGTGTTTCTTTATAACGGACAAACTAAAAATCGCTGAACCGATTTTCTTGCATGCATATAATATAAGACCCTGGAAAGGACATAGGAAATCATCCCTTAAGGGGTGAAAAGAGGAATGAAAATTGTATGAGGGATCAATAACTTCTCAACTCATAAAACTAATATGCATGATGTAGTCTATATTTTCTATTCTATACTAAACGTTAAAAGGATTTCTTTATATATTTATTTCCTTCGAAATTCAATAAAATTCCTCAATACCTTATTGAGTCTTAATAAAATCTTTCGAAGTTTGCGACTTGTAACCCTCAGAATAAAATTCACATTTCTTTAGTAGTGAGGAGGAACGATTAGCGAGTATATCTATATTTGCGCCGTGCCTAGGATGAACTGATACGAAGGACGAGGGATGCTGCACCCCTTATGTTTCATTAACGACGGTGAGCCATAGACGTAAAAAAAATTAGACATTATAAATGAATATATACATATATCGTAACAGATTCTTCTACATCACATGTATGGGTACTACTAATATTAATGCCTTCACTGAAAATGGTAAGATAAACATATTTGAAGCGTTGTTTATCGGTTCAATGAGTATTTTTAGAGAAATATTGTACTTTTGCATTTGTCTATATCTATAATAATATTATAAAGAAGTAAAGTTTGTGTGTTTGTATATTTGTTAAATTGTAAGGGGTAATCTCGGGATCTACTGAACCGATTTTAAAAATTCTTTCACCAATAGAAAGCCACATTATTGCTGAGTGTCATAGGTGATATATGAAACCGAAAAATAAAAAGGCTTTTACGTGGCAGTCCGTTTTGCAAAGTGAATCGGAGAAAAAATGGTCGAATGAAAGCCTTTCTCACGCGATTATATATGGAAATTACGTCATTTTTAAACTATACTAAAGAGGTTACACCTGGGGACGAACCCGAGCGAAGCGAGGGTGAGTCGCTAGTAATAAATATTATAAGAAATCGAAGAAAAAAGGAAGTAAAACATACACATGTACATATATGTACGTCATTTATGATAAACTGTTATTATTCCACAGTATATAAAAATTATTATATACAAGTCTGTGAGACAATAGCACTAGTTTTCAATGGCTGCTTCGCTTACGTAAATCGATAAAATTATATTAAAATTATTCCAATTTCCGAATTTCAGTGAAATGCTGATCGGTTTTGTCCACAGCAGCCACTCTCACTGACACAAGCTAACTGCGCGGAAAATATTTTAGTGCACAAGTGTTACTTTCTCATCCTGCTTATAGCAAGAGTAACAGTTAAATATGTTACTGATATTGAGAAGTCCCTTCTATGAAACTCAAGTCTATGGCAAACCTAGCCCGGGAACCGACACAATGACCCCGCGTAAATCTCCCGAATCCCTACAACTCCGGTCGGACACCGGAATTCATAAATTATGATTCACTTGCTCACTGAAAACCTTTTTTATGGTAACGCTTATTCGTTGAAAGCGGCCATTTTTATTTTTACTCGTTTGTCGCTTTGCCTTGTTTATCGGAGGGGACGAGACCTTCTTGTGTGAACGCTGTGTTAATATCGTTTTTGCTTTTAAATTGTTTTAAATCAAAAATATTACAAATGTATATAATTAGAGATATCTTAGCTAACAAAAATATAATTATACTGTAAAAAACGCAAACATAGACTTATAAATTAATTTCAAATAAAATGACTTACCTACCTACCTATCTATAGGAAATTTATTTTTTTCAAGAGAAATTGTTTTATGCGAAATATGATGTTGTAGATGATAAGTTGAGGCGATCAATAATTTTTCTTAAAATATATTTTTCAACTTTGTATTTTTTTTTAAATAGCATTCTCTTTAGTAATTTTACTTGCATAACTTCTGTGTATAGTACCAACGTCTAACGTGATTATCAGCACCAATCGTAAAAACTGTCAACGTATAGGTTCATATGCTGACATAAATTTTATATCCTGTACGCAAGAATACTTGTAAATGTAAAGACGAAAACCATAAAATTTACGAACTGTAAGAATATTCATACAGAATTTTTATGAGAGAGTGTAGGTATTACTTTGTCCTTGGTATATACGTTTACCTGTTATATAAGCTGTAGGCGTAGCGCTTAAAGTTGGGAAATAAACGAAAAAATATGCATGTGACATATTTTGTGAAACAATGAAATTGTTAAACCTAATAAGCAGCTATAATTACACCATATTTCAAAATCTGGTTAGCAGTTGTTTGTCTCGTTTTTCTTCCACAGATGGACAAAAATTCAAAAAATTATAAATTCGGTCTTTGACCACCATAATACTGAATACTAAGTACTGTATAATTTGACTAGTAACTTAAAGACTCACTGAAAATTCTCTAAAGGTACGTGTAGTCCGTCAGCTCGCACTTTCCCAGCGTGGTAAACATTGCCTGATCCTCCTCGTTCTCCCATCAGAGAACTGTGCCCAGCACTGAAACAAGGGTTGAATACATAGATATATTAGTATGCTAAAGATTCCTATTGCAATTCATCTATTATTAATATTATATTATAAACCTAGTCTACCTTTCTATATTGCCTAAATAATGAAAATCCGTAATTGGCTTATGTAAGGTTTTATTTTTGGACTTACATTTTTTTTGTATGTAGCTGTGGATTTTATCTAAATAAATAAATAAATTATAAATAGACTAGTGACGCACCCTTTCTCCGCTTGGGTCCGTCCCTAGTAACGTTTTAACTTTTCTCAGAGATTATATTTTTTCCTGCAGTAAAAAGTATTCTATATTATGACCCGGACTGCCTTGCCTTGCCTTAAAATTTCACCAAAATTTGTCTAGTGATTTTCTCGTGATGCGGTCACAGACAGACAAACAAAATTTTTAAAAAACTATAGATTGAAATTCTGTATTGTTAATATAACTAGTTTAATTAAATTTTCTACAAAATATTCAACGTTTAGATTCGACTAAGTTAGAACCTTATTATAATGTATATAAAATGTTCACCTATGAACCCGAGTACTTTATAATTACGTCACATTTAGTTCTAGTGAATGTCTTCAAGTTTATGACTCACAACATCATTTCGGTTGAAGAAACTTGCAATGAGTGACAAATGGAGTTCATGCGTAAATCAAAATGTATAACGCGATGAAGACACGCGGCGCTCGTAAAACTATTCTATAGCGATCATAAACATTTTGTATTGTCAGGGTTATCAGGGTTGAAAGTTTTCTTTTGCATTTGCATATTATATGCAACATAACGATTTTCTTGCAACACATTTCTTAAGATTTTTCACTAAAAATCTGAATTAAGATCACGGAATTTGAATCTGATTAGATTATAGATATCGTAACTCATAGAAGTGATTATAATTGGTAGGTATAATATTAATAGGGTATAATATTAAGTGATCTAGGTTTATAAACCTATACTATTATCAAAGCTTATGAAAAATATAGTCGGCCAACGGACGTGACAGCCCAAGCTGTCATACACTAATGTCCCTAGCGAGTGTATGGCAGCTTGGGCTGGCTGTCACGTACACTACGTAAAAAAAGCTTTTTTTTACGTACACTACGTAAAAAATGTATGTGTTTTTATTTTGTTTCTTTGGTGTACAGTAACAAAAAAACATATACATAACTAAAAAATCAATATTCTATACATAAGAAAGATCCACTTATAAAACAGAAAATATAATTTATTTTCTCTTCATTAAGTTAGAACCGCTCTACAGATGTTTATTTCGTTTAGTTTAGTTCGCGATAAACTCAAAAACTACTGTAACGATTTTCATGCTATATTAACCAATAGATAAGTGATTGTCGAGGAAGGTTGTAGTATATAATTTGTATACATTTACTTGCGGAACCCAAGGCTTCGCTCTCGCTTTATCTAGGATGCATCGCTAGTTTATTATATACACATAGCCTATTGGCTACAGATTCACCCACCAATAAGTAAAATAATTAATATAGCAAGGATTGTTGAACTTGTAACTTGAACAAATTATAATATCAAAAGGATATACAAAGAACTACATATCGTATGAAAAAGCTTCTCATTTTTGTGATACCTAATACTTTTTTATACCCCCTAATAGTTAATACAACTAAGCATAGTTACTCACAGTAAAACGTATAAATAATTATTCTACGTATATCTTACACTTTATTAAACGCTTTTACTTTAACTATCTAATCTTATTGAATTATCGAAGAAAGAAGAGCAAGTAGCACGATTAATGTACTGGAAATGTGGTCACATTCTCATTAATTGCAGTATTATTATAATAATAAGCTTAAAAAGCTTTTTAGCAATAAAATGTAACCAAATCAGTTATTTTTACAAAAACGGTTAAAAACCTTTTAGTACCGGTTTTTATTTTAAAATAAAAGACATTATGCACAGCTGTAATCACTAATGACTGTTTAGTCAGCCACCAACCCCTTTGTTAGATATATCTCGCGTTTTTATCGCAAAAGGGAATTTTAAAACACTCCATTTAATTTAATTATTTAGGGTTTCCAAAAATTGTGAATCATTGAATTTTCTACGAAATGGTGAGTTGATATACAATTGTTTACTTTGATCTCAGATCAAGTAAAAAAAGTTTAAAAAGTAAAGTAAAGTAAGTAGTAAAGTTTCTTACTTGATCTGAGACTTTGATAAATATTATTGTAGATTTTTTACGTTTTACTTCAATCGAATGCATTTTCATACAAAAATATCGGCTTTTCTTCTCTTTTTAATTAATCTTATGGTTACTCTCAATTGCCAGTTGCTCCGGTACCAATAATCAATTTTGTATTGAACTATCATTACAAATATATAATATAATAATCTATAGCTATTCTAGAACATTGTATCAATTTTCATACGGATTGTTTAAACAAACAAAAAACATTACCAAAAAATTCCTTTTCGTTTTGTAGCCAGTAATTAAATTAAAACAATACTTTTGAAAGAGTAATATAATGACTTCCTCCTTTATCAAAGAAGGTAAATAAGAAAGTTGAAAAGTCTATGGAAAAGCATATTATAAGTGAAATTAAAAATCATAAATTGAAAATCATTGTATAGACTGTTAAACCTTTTCTCTTAGCGATGAATAGTATACCGTTGAAAGAAATCCATAATTAACATCTGACCGACTCGCGCTGGAATATTGTGCGTAATAAATAAAGTATGAACATTGAACAAGTATTCTTCACATTTTCACTCCAATAAATAGAAATGAAAATGTTTGCCTCACAATAGAAAGTAAGAAAAGTAATATAAAGGATTTTGATTTATTTTTTAAGGAAACACTCACCTCTCTCTCTGGATGGAATGGAAGGATGAAAATTTAGTGTTACAAGATTTTTTTGATGCCAAATCATAAAGAAGTGAAAAAGAATAATTTGGTCTAACAATAAAAAATAAAGTATCGGGAGAGTGCCACACTTATCGCCTAGGGAAATAAAAATTAGCCTACCTCCTACGACCTATTCTTAGATGTACCAAATATAAACAAAAAAAATTATAAAAATCGGTCAAGCCGTTTCGGAGGAGTTCGATAACAAACACTGTGACACGAGATTTTTATATATTAGATGCACATGCTCTTTTTAACGGAGACGCAGATTCAATGTCCATTGAACGCTGCGTACCTGGACTATCCCGGCTACACGTTGGAGCATAATTTTAGCTCGCGGGCCGGAGTCTGCTTGTACGTGCGAAATGACCTCTGTTTCCAGCGTCTCCGCCACCTTGAAGACCCCACATTTTCTATGATTTGGATTATTGTAGACACAGGAATCGAAAAGATCCTGTATTCCTGTGTCTACCGATCGCACACTGGTGACCAGGAGACAACTCGATTGTTTGAACATCTTAGTGAGGGCGCTGATGTGGCTATGCAACGGTACCCTTCCGCACAGCTTGTCTTTCTGGGGGACTTTAACGCCCATCATGAAGACTGGCTGTTCCCATACCAGAAGACGGACCATGTTGGGAGAGAAGCGTGGAAGTTTGCGGTATCACTTGGACTCTCCCAGCTAGTTGAACAAGCGACGAGGGTTCCCGATGTAGACGGCCACTCAGCTAATTGTCTGGACCTTCTGCTGACAACTGATCCAGACAGATATAACATCAAGGTTTCATCCCCACTGGGTAGCTCTGACCACTGTCTGGTAAAATCTGTATCGTCTTACTCTCCACCAGATAACGACCCTATTGGTGTTAGACGAGTATGGCAATACAAGTCAGCAGATTGGGATGAGATGCGACACTTCTTCGCATCCTTTCCTTGGCGGCAGGTCTGCTTCTCTTCTTCCGATCCGTCGAGCTGTGCGGATGCTATAACCGATGTGGTGCATCAAGCGATGGAATATTTTATCCCGTTCTCTGATGTACCCGTCGGTGGCAAAGCTCACCCATGGTTTAATGCCGAATGTACATTTGCTGAAAAGCGTAAGCATTCGGCTTACCTTGACTGGGTTGATGCTCGAGACCGCAAAGCTCCGGATGTAAGATCCAAGAAGAGAGCCTTTAACTTAGCCGCCAAGTCCTACAAAAAGACATTAAAGAAGGCTCGTCTTGATCGAATTACACATATTGGCGCAAAGCTCTCTGCCCAACCATCTGGCAGCAGAGCTTTTTGGTCCCTTGCCAAAGCGGTCGAGACGAACTTCTGTCGGCCCTCACTGCCACCGCTGGTAAAACCTGACGGATCCCTGGCTCATACGGCAAAGGAAAAGGCGACTTTGCTTGCTTCTCTTTTTGCCCAAAATTCATGTCTAGACACTGGCAATGCTACTCCACCACATCTACCTCACTGCGGAATCTCAATGGCAGATATCCCTATAACTAATAAGGAGGTCAAGAGAGTATTGTGTCGTCTAGATGTAAATAAAGCCAGTGGTCCTGATGGTATACCAGCGATAGTGCTAAAAACATGTGCTCCCGAGTTGTCTCCGATATTGACTCGTCTGTACCGCCTTTCTCTAAGGACTGGAATAGTGCCTAAATCCTGGAAGCTTGCCAACGTGCAACCAGTGCCCAAAAAAGGTAGCCGTGCCGACCCTGCCAATTATCGTCCGATTTCAATCACCTCCATACTCTGCAAGATTATGGAGCGTGTATTGAATAGTCGTCTAAAGGCATACCTAGAACAGAATGATCTCCTCAGTGATCGACAATATGGGTTTCGCCGGAATCGGTCGACTGGGGATCTTCTAGTGTATGCCAATCACACCTTTGGCGAAGCTCTTGAGCGAAGCGGGGAGGCGATTGCCGTCTCCCTCGATGTCTCAAAGGCCTTTGACAGGGTTTGGCACGCTAGCCTTATACGCAAGCTTTCAGCCTACGGTATATCTCCTGGCCTGATCGGCTGGATTAAAGACTTCCTGACCGACCGATCACTTAGAGTTGTGGTTGAGGGTTATTCATCACAACCCTTAAAGACCAACTCAGGGGTTCCTCAGGGGTCTGTTCTCTCTGCAACCTTGTTCTTGCTGCATATCAACGATCTGCTTATACCCGGTATCTATGGGTACGCAGACGACAGCACTGTTGTAGAGAGATACCTGCCGAATCCTCGGGCTAGTAGAGATCAAATTCAGTCCGAAAGAGAGGCCATGGTAGAGCGGTTGAATCTCACACTCAGGGCAGTCTCCACTTGGGGCGATGCCAATCTTGTGAGTTTCAACGCCACCAAAACACAGGCGTGTCTGTTCACCACAAAAAGGAGTCCTTTCACCTTGACTCCTACTTTCCGAAATGTGCCTCTGGAATACACTGACCGCCTGCAGTTACTGGGGATGGACATTACCCCCAACTTGAACTACGGGCGGTTCATCGAGTCTAAGGCTAACGTAGCAGCGAGGAAAGTTGGCATCCTTGCAAAGGTCCGACAGTATTTCACGCCGGGACAGCTTCTAGATTTATATAAAGCTCAAGTCCGGTCGTGCGTGGAATACTGTAGTCACATTTGGGCTGGTGCTGCGAAATGCCATCTGTCAGCCTTGGACTCGATTGAGAGGCGTGCCCAGAGACTTATAGGTGACCCTACGCTGGTAAAAGCCAAGCTACACAGCCTCGATCACCGACGTAGGGTTGCCAGCCTCTGTGTATTCTATAGGTTACATTTCGGAGAGTGTGCGCAGGAATTACACGATTTAATTCCCCCATCCCCCTTCCATCATCGGACGACCCGACGAACGGCTAGTCTCCATCCTTACGTCGTGGACATTCCACTCGTCCGGACGAAGCGTTTCGCTTCGTCATTTATTATACGTGCAGCAATGGATTGGAACAATCTGCCTGCGTCTGTGTTTCCGTCCGGTTACAATATGGGTGTCTTCAAGGCAAGAGTGAATAGGTGGCTACTGAATTAGTGCGACTTACCATCTACGACTACGTTACCACTTACCATCAGGTGGAACGTAGTCAAGCACTAATTCAGAATGAAATAAAAAAAAAAAAAAAAGATCAATACTTTTTGCACGAAATACAATATAGGAATCATTTACAAGCAGTAGTCTTAAAAGTTAAAACTAAACAAAAGAATGCAAAGGCGGCCTTATGTCTCATTGACATTTCTTCTTATATGCAACAATAATAAGTATAGGGAAGTAATTAGATTTTACATTTTTAATGACATATACTAAGTAGTCATATGAATAATAAATATATTGGGACATTATAACATACTACATGTTTGTACTGACTGGAGTACAAACATTCGTGTTCAACAAATGAATGCCCCCAGCAGGACTCGAATCCGCGACCTCTGGCACAGCACTACAAATAAAAATGTGAATGAATAGATGCTAAAAAATACTACCTGATACTGTTATAACATAGACAGAATTTTACAAACCGTCAAACATCGTTCCCAACATAGAGATGGATGTCCGTTAAATAGAGTAACTGAGTACTTCTATGTTTAAGCTGTCTGATATCGACGGATAGTCGTTGACAGGAACGAGGATTGACAATCTCAACAGAGAACGTCACTATCTAATTCCAATTTAATCAATCAATTGTGTATTGGTTGTGTTGTTTGTTTCGATTTGGTCGAAACAAAAGTGGTTTCGTGACTCTAGGAGATACTTGTATACGAGTAGTTAACACTATTGACTTGTCTCATTGACTGTTCTGAGAAGTATTAATCATTGAAATACTGTGAAAAATGGTCTTCTAAAAACAAATGAATTATTAGAATCCTATTATAGGTTACTAAGAAAAGTGTGCACGAAATACTTAATTTATGCATACATTTATTAAAGTACCATTCTTTAAAGATACTAAAAAGGAATTTAAGATACTATAAAATTATTGTACAAAAATATAATAGTAAAGAACGCAATCACTATTCAAAGTGACTTTCTATTAAAGCTAGATAATGTACTGCAACATTGACGTTTTCATTACGATGCTTCTTTATCAGGACACCCCATTAACCGCGCATAATAATTTATCAAGCAATCATTAATCTTGTGAGAAAAGATTGAGATTGCGAGTCTGCACTATTATAATAGATACGAGTATGTATAATGTTACTTAAGGCAGTAAGATTTCCTATTGGAATTGTAGTTCACACAAACACATACCTTTTAATATTACATAATATGATATTTAGTATTTACATATTTATTTACGTATAGGTACGTATAATCACCCACATCATCATCCCTTTTTAACGTCCCACTGCTGGGCACGGGCCTCCCTCAATACGAGGGGGATCAGGCCATAGTCCACCGCGCTGGCCTAGTGCGTGTTGGCGGACTTCACATGTCTTACGAAAACTTGCTAGGTTTTCTCAGACATGCAGGTTTCCTCACGATGTTTTCCTTCACCGTAAGACAAGTGGTAATCATGATAGAAATGATTCGCACATGAAAATATCAGAGGTGCGAGACCCGGATTTGAACCCGCATCACTCTGTTATACAAGCGACGCGTTACCGCTGGGCTACCACCCACAGTGTAACCAAATAATATCACGATAAATAGAGATGAAGTATATATGTACATATTAAAATTGCATATATAATAATGTATTTAGTTTCTATTTAGGAGATTAGGGCTATGTTAGACTAAGCAGGTTTCTGGTTAAAGTTCGTATTTTAAATTTTTTCTTTCTACTACCTCTTTACTTCAAGAGCAAAACGCATACCTCAGCCTCGAGTGGCCCCAAAAAGATAAAACATTCATTTACATGGAAAGAAGAGCAGTCGAGTTTTTCAACTTTCTCCTATCTTCAAAACACTTCTATGGTCGGTTATCGTTTCTATTCGATTATTATGAACTTATAAATAACCGCTTTTTTTTTTTTTTTTTTTTTTTTTTTTTTTTTTTTTTTTTTTTTTTTTTTATAGTTGGGAAACCCTGTTACGGGTACCCCCGACTTCCCCTGGGGGTTATGTGGCGACTCTCCGGACGCATCCGGCATACCCACTAAAACCCAACTCCCAAACCCCTGCCGCCATGAATGGGACGCCACGGGATCGCTTTCGCATACAACCGCGACGCCCCGACGGTAGGCCGAAGCCACCAACATGAGGCCGCCCTGAAAAGGGCAGCCCCATTGTGGGAAGAAATTTACAACCACTAAGGACTGCTCCGAAGTCCACCCCGACCATCCACAGGCCAGAGAGTCCCTGGAGCAGCCCCAAAACCACGACAGCAGGAGAAGAGGATGCGGCAACGCCGACACTCCCCCTCCCCGGCTTGAACTCGACCACAGAGGGCGGGGAGAGTTGTGAATTCCACCCACCCCCCGCAACCCAGCCCCACCAGCACCGAGTCCTCCCCGCCCACCCACTGGCCAAAGAGTCCCCGGTGCAAACCTAACACCGCCCACAAGTGGGCACCTGCCAAAATAAGCGGTGCCTAAGATCCTACAAGCGCAGAACCCTAGGCACCTATAACCCCCACCCAACAAGTTGGGTAAACGTCTACTGCCCAAAATGAGCCCTCCCAGAAGCGGCTGCAGGAGAGGAAGATGTGACAAAACGCCAACAATCCCCCTCCCCCGAAGCCGCCCCCACACTACCCCAAAACCAAACACCGCCCAACGAAGTGGGCACACATCAATACGCCCGAAGGCCCACCCACAAAACGCCCGAAGGCCCACCCACAACAACGCCCGAAGGCCCACCCACAAAACGCCCGAAGGCCCACCCACAAAACGCCCGAAGGCCCACCCACAACAACGCCCGAAGGCCCACCCACAAACGGCTGCAGGGGAAGAGGATGCGACAACGCCGACACTCCCCTTCCCCTGCCGCCCCGCCACGTCCGTCATCGAGCGGTGACGGCCCCGCTGGGTCCGCGGAGGGCGGTCAGAACTGTGAATTCTTCCCGTCCCCGCGGCCCCACCCCTACTCCCCACCGAAGTGGGTACCCCCCCAAAAACCTAACACCCCCCCCATGGCACCGAAGGGAGGAGGAGCGCACCCCTCCCAACGTGCCAAACCCCTCACCAGACGCAGGACCACCGAAGCGGCCCCGCTCCAGCCGCCGCACCATCGAGCTAGCCCCGACAGCACGGCCCGCGCAGTGCCTCCAACCGCGGGTCCAACGGCCAGAGACACCGCGCTCCCTCACGAACCCCCCCCCCCCCTGGCTGTTGGTCCGCGCCGGATTGCTCCGGTACCACTCGCGCATTTACCCCTGCAAGAGTAGGCCTACGCCAGGCATCTCAGGGGTCTTCCCCCCCTGCAAGAGTAGGCCTACGCCAGGCATCTCAGAGGGTTTCCCCCCTGCAAGAGTAGGCGCAGGCCAGGCATCTCAGAGGGTTATTCCCCCTGCAAGAGTAGGCGCAGGCCAGGCATCTCAGGGGAAGCAGTTTGAGTGGCACTCCCCTATCCGCCACCCGGGGACGCGTCCGGTAGGAGTCAGCCTCTCCCCCGGAAAATAACCGCTTACAACAACATTTTCCATATAATTATTTAATACTTAACTTTTATGAAGTCGGTCAACATAATTTCAATCCGTAAACTTAAACTTTAACTGCTTTGATGACAAATTAAATTGAGATTTATATCTTCCAAGGAACCTTCCCATTTTAAATATATTTTTCTGCTTCTCAAAGGAACTTTTAAAACGTAATACTATCCATCAAGTTAAATTCTTCGCTCTTACTAAGCGTACTTGAGAAGACGATATATCAATCACTTCACGCTGCTTGACTGAATCGCGAATTTCAGTAAATTTTATGAAAATTTTAGACTTCCTAATGTCTGTATAGAAAACTAGCATCTTTTTTACCAAAGTGAATGTGAAATAATATAAGTTTCCTTTAAATTGTAAAGTATTTCGTTTACGGCGATTTATTATTTATGTAGGAATACTTTTTATTTGAATAAAATGTGATGTACTTATCAGGTTCTGAAGAGAATATATAGATCTACTATTCTTATTATTACAAAGACTTGGTCTTTCGAAATCTAGCTTGGTTTTTCTAAGACATGCAGGTTTCCTCACGATATTTTCTTTCACCGTAAGACAAGTGGTAATCATGATAGAAAATGATTTGCACATGAATGATTTGAACCCGCATCACTCGGTTATCTAAGCGTTACCGCTGGGCTATAACTTACAATAACATATCTCTATGGAAAAACCAAGTGATATTATAAATATAAATTAACAAAAAACATTTCATACTATATTTCTAGTTATAATGATTTAATTATGTATAACATCATAAATATGGCTGTTATTAATAAATGGTATAAGAGCGTCTTACGCCAATGCAGTAAGCTTCGAATAGCAAATGCTAATATAGGTAAGGGGTAATAATCATAACTTGCGTGTATCTAATTTGAGAATTAACAGATTGGTTGTAGGCTTGTAATTTAAGTCTAGTCTAGACTCAGATAAGGTTCTTGGTATACTTATAGCACAATATAAAAACATGCCGTAGGCACAACAAAAGTAGCGTTTAACATTTTTTATAATTAATTATTTAAATAATTGTTATTCACTATAACGTGAATATATACAATATTTCTATCTATTCCTTAAGCGTTTCTAGTTCAAACTGTCGAAATTCTACCACAGATTTGTTAGCATTTATGAAAGCTCGTGTCGATCAATATTAGGCGACGCTAAGCTCCTAGGCAAAGCCGCGGGCATAAGCTAATACAGATCCGGTAAGTTACAGTAATCATGACTATGCAAATGCGGGCGAGGGCCAATTATCATAACTTGTGTGTATCTATGCCGAGAATTAGTGGGGAGTTGGAAACCTATGTACGAGGATATATGGAATATTGTTTTGTGATTCTTATAATGCTTATGTTGTCTTCAGCTCTTTTTAACGTCCCACTGCTGGGCTCGGGCCTCCCTCAGTACGAGGGGTATCCGGCCTTAGTCCACCGCGGGCCTAGTGCGTATTGGTGGACTTCACAAGTCTTTCGCAAACTTGCTACGTTTTCTTAGATATACAGGTTTCCTCAGGATGTTTTCCTTTACCGTAAAACAAGTGGTAATCATGTTAGAAATAATTCGCACATGAAAATATCAGAGGTGCGAGACACGGATTTGAACCCTCATCACTCGGTTGTTCAAGCGAGCGCGTTACCGCTGGGCTACCACTGCCTTAATGTTTATGTAAGTCTATATATATTATATTAATTTTAATCTATGTAGCATACTCTCACTTATTCAGATTTGTTGATTAAATGCTAGCGACGCACACTCGCTTTGCTCTGATTCGTCCCTAGATTTAGTACAAAGCCGCGGGATCCGCTAGTAAATGTATACAAAAAATTGAAAAAACTACTAAATATTTCCTATATACTAAATATTTCCTGGAGACCCACTCTATCTATTGGTGAAAACAGTATGAAAACCAATGCAGTAGTTTTTAAGTTTCTCGCGAACAGACAGACAGACGCGGGGAAGGACTTTGTTTTATAATATGTAGTGTTTGGAAAATCTTATTGAAATAGTTATTATTATTAATATAGAGGCAGAATTTATATCCGTCTGTCTCACTAGAAAATCACTGGATAGATTTTGATACAAAGATTAGAAGCAAGTTATACTGGTCAATTTCAATCAGGATACTTTTTTTATAATAACAGTCAAACGAACGTGAGCGGATTCAGGGTGAGTGGCTAATATAGTATATTATAACTAATTTAAAAATTAGTAAAGATGAAACATTTCAGTACCTTCTTCTTCCTTGTCTATAATCATTATATTAAGTGACTATATTAACGAGCTTTACAGTTAATAAAATAACAGTTTTTTAGGGATAATTAAAACACTTTTTAGCTAATTCTAGTTCAAATAAAACCCTATATGTACTGACCAAAATATAGGACCGCAGCAACTAATTTAAAACGTAATATTTTAAATGTAGTTCAATGAAGAAAATCTTAATTCGATATTTAAATTATAGAGTGTACACATTACTCCGTAAACTGTTTTGTTAGTCGGGTCGTCCTTCGACACAGGCCTCGCTTGGTTTCTTCCACTCATCTCTGTCACAAGTTAATCTTCCCCATCCTTTTGGTAGGTCATCTTCCCATCTTTTAATTTGATGACCATTTTATCTTTTTTCTTTCCTTATATAAGGAACCTAAACGTGTTCAAGTATTGTTCTGAAATATTAAAAGCTTACAGCTTTAATTTGACATAGCTCTAACGTAACTATTGAAAAAACAGTCAAGTAAAAAAAAGTCTAACTTGAAAATCAACAGATAATCAACAAGTAATAGTACATATAAAAATATATATTAGTATTTTGTATGTATTAAAAAAAACAACAAAATTTTCAAAAGTACTCCATTTTTTATATTGGGACGTTATTACAACAGCGCCATCTAGTTCCGTGGTAAGCTACGACTTACGAGGCTTGTATTACGGACACCAGATAGTTGATAGTATACACATATCAATTTTAAATACATACATATTATAAATATAAACATTCATGACTGGTGTACAAACATTCGTGCTTACCAAATGAATGCACCCAGCAGGACTCGAACCCACGACCGCTGACGCAGAAAGTAGGGTCACTACCAACTGAGCAAAACGCGTAGTCATTTTCAATTTACAATCATACTTTATACAGTTAAAATGTTTGGTGTTTACGGTTACGAAAAAAAATCGAGTAGAATATATCATGGGGCTTTAATAAGTAGCTCTCTGAAATATATTTAGGGAATTGGCATTGTAGAGAAGCAATAATAAATATAGAGAAAGTTTAAACAACGTTTTTTGCCCGGTAATAGTTTTTTACAAAGACATGATATATGACAATATCTAAACAGAAGAAATTATAGGCACACTTTAATATTCTAATAATTTCTTATTATGTAACTCTTCAAATCTTTGGGGATTAGTCTTCCAAGGTCAATTTATATCGATACAAAAAAAAATTGTGTTATCGTGTTAAAGTAACAGTTTTCTACTAAATGCATATGAAATTATATACGTTGTTAATAATAACAAAAAACAAAATTTTCTCCAAACCATTAGACTAATTTTGATGGGACTTTCACTGGCAATTATAAAGAGTTCAAATAAAGAGGCTCATATTATAAAGAGTCATTTTGGCTATTTTTATTTCAGAACAAGAATAAAAATCCGCCAGAAAAAATGAAACCTATATAATTATGAATAAAACCTGCGTGCCTAGTGACGCACCCGAGTGAATCGAGGGTAAGTCGCTAGTAAAACATTAATAACAGTCGCATTAACTTATCGACAACGAGGACTGTAAAGCAAATTCTATAAGAGGACAATAAAGTGTCACATAACGGATATAAGAGAATAGGTTATGAAAATAAAATAACAATAAAGAATTCATACAGTATTCAATAGTGTTATTACGTAGTCGATATTAAATCTGATTGTATGATTCAATTTATGCATCATCGGCTAGGGAGACCATATTAAATAAGTATTTTTTGAACATTCATAATTTTTTTATTATGTATACCTATTTCTTTTTGCTTTCCCATTTCTAGTGAAAAAGCTTTTAATATTTTTTTTCTGTTAATAATATTCAAAATATTATATTGAAATAATCCACATTTTTTTTCATGTTGTGACATTAACACACAGCAGAGGCTTTTGTAATGGATACCAGAATGAATTGAAGTGTCTGTTCCTAATTTCAAATTAACAGCTTTTCACTAATATGAAAGTATATACGATGATTACATCAAAATATCAATTTTTAAAATGTTTGTCTGTCTTTCTGTCTATCTGTTTGTTCCGGCTATTCACTGAAGCGGTTGAACTTTAGCTGCTTTTATTTTAATTTGTTTTAACTTACGCCATGCGAAGTGGACCAGGTTAAATCTTAATATATATAAATCACGTGTCACGTTGTTTGTCCGCGATGGACTCCTAAACTACTGCACCAATTTTCATCAAATTTTGTAAGCATCCGTAATTTGGTCCAACTTGCGAGATAGGGTAGTTTTTATCTCAATTATTGATCTCAATATTTGTTATCACAAATTAAATATTTATTATACAACTTAAGTGTGTATTTATAGATGGCGGCTTGGCATCTAAGTTGCACAGATTAAAGATGGCGCGTTTGAATATAGAATTTACATATTTAATTTTATAGACACTTTTGTTACTTTTTTATTTTTATTTTGTTTTTTTTATCAATTACAAATTCTTATTTATATTTATATACCTACATATCAAATATATTATCTTATATTATTATTTTAACTGGATATGATATGATTTTATTTATTATTTATTATATTTTAAAACAATATCACATTTTTTTTATTGTAAACGCCTGAAATAAAGGTATATTTTATTTTATTTATTTTAATTATTTACACTAATACATTTCGAGGTAATCTATTTGGCTGTATGTGTGCGTACCTTCGGTTGTAATTACGTGACACTTTAAGAAAACTCTCATTCAAAAATTGAGCGGGATAATGTCTGTATAATAATCATACTATTTATTTTATTATTTATTATTATTATTTATTTTCATACCATCTCGAAGACATGTAAGTATTTCTTGATTGCCTTTTATTATTTTTTTATTTTGATTTTACAATTTGATAATTGTTAATTTATTCAGTCGTAAATTTTGATCTAATTTATTTATTCAAAAGATAAATTCTTCTTTTTTTTCAATTTTAGTATAATTATAAATATATAGTATATTTTGTAAGTAAGTCACTGATTACAAACTCTAATAAAAGATAAGATGAATAAAATGTAAGTTCAAAAAGTATGTTGATTTGCGCTTAATTTCAACATTTTGATATTTTACATATTACTTTCAAATTTTGGCGGAACGTTTTATTTTCAATCCCATATGAATGAATCTATTTTTATTTTTTTTAGAAAATATTACTTTGATTGTATCAAAAGAATTAGTAAAAAAAATATTTGATCTATTATAATTATTGAGCCACAGCAACGCGTGGCTGGGTCAGCTAGTAGTTATAAATATAATTCATGACTGGAGAGTGAATGTCCGTCACACTCGTATTATGAATCGAGATGAACCAATTTAGATTAAAGCTTCCATCTAGTCTTAATTTTGATCAAGGCTACAAATGCCACTTTAACAAGCTACATATTATGTGAGTGATATTATAGTGCAAAGCAAGCAAGGCACTTTACTTTTAATGTCAACATGTCAGGCACAGAGCATGTGGTTTTCGAGGTATGGGGATGTCACTTTGTCAACTCCAGGCTGTCCAGGCTGCTTCTTAAGAATTTCATGGTCAAAAAGTCTAAAAGCTACAATGTTTATTTCCTAGAATTCAAATCTGGAATGGCTTTGTATTTAGCCATTAACTAGACCGAGGTAGTATCAAAAAATTATTCCCTTCCATGCAACTCTTTAAGTCGTTACCTTTCATCAGATTAACTTAACTGCTATATCATAAGGCAAGAACTCATCACACTATAAACCAGATACCAGATATATATTAAAAAATATACAATGGGTTAAACATGTACATTTTACGGCGTACTTATCAATTATTGTCTGACACTAAAAGTTTCTATAGTTATTTGTCAGTTAGTCTGCAGGTTTTATTATATTCCATTTGTTAGTACAACCCTAATATTGTGTCTAATCTGTGCATCATTTATAAATTAATTATATTTTTAATCTATGGATTAGACGCTTGTCACCGGTTGATTGAATTAATTACATACATGTACGCCTTTACGAAAATATATTACGTGAGTGAAATCAATGTCTTATTTATTTTAATCCAGTTTAATAGTACGATATATACAACAAAATTGGCGACGAGGATGCAAAATGGAATCCGTATTATCAGAACTTACAAAGGTATTGAAGATTTTACAGAAAGAACGTACGCAAAACGCACATTCCACGCCGAATACAATACAACCTTTTGATGAACAAAATGAGTCTTTCGATAATTTCTTAGCTCGAATACAAAATTTCATAAATTTAAAAGAATGGACAGACCCTCAAAAATGTACACGTGTTTTTCTAAACTTCATCGGACCGAAATACTTTCAAATTATATGTAATTTAACGGCACCAGAACAACCCGAAAATAAAACTTATGCTGAATTAGTTCAACTATTACGAACTCATGTATGCCCGAAACCAAGTCAAATTGCGGAACAACACAAATTTTGTCTTCGACTACAAAAAGAAGGTGAGTCTATTGCTAACTACATAGCAGAACTCAAAAATATTGGAGGGAACTGTGACTTCACATGTTCACATTGTAAGAAGTCCACATTAGAAACCCACTTACGAGTGCAATTCATTAGAGGGCTTAGATGCAACGAAACAAAGGAGAGGTTATTACAAGAACCAGACATAGAAAAGTTTCAAGATGTTGTAAAAGTAGCTCAGGCAATTGAGTTGTCTAAAAAAGAAAGTCAACAGATGGTACAATCTTCTAATAATATACATAAAATAAATTTACATAATAAACAATTAAAATACTCGAATACTATAAATAAAACAAAAACACATAATAATTCATTTGGAAATAAAAATAAATATAAACAGATAAAGTGTTATAAATGTGGTAAACAAAACCACAAAGCAAATAAATGTAGAGCTAAGAACTTACAGTGTACCTCTTGCAATATAAAAGGACATGTTAGGGAAGTGTGTTTCAAAAAGAATGCTATTAAACAAATGGAAATACAAATAGAAAACTCTGATGAGGAAATATATGAGATTAGAAACATTTTAAGCGATACAGACCCACAGGATAGAGGAAAATTTTACATAATATTACAAATACAAGGAAAACCATGTAAATTTGAAGTGGACACAGGTGCCGCAGTGTCAGTATGTTCATATGACTTTTACAAAAATAATTTATCTAATTTTCAAATTACAGCTACATCAGCAAAGTTAAGGACTTATACAGGGGAACAAATAAAACCCATGGGCACATGTACTATACAATACACATTTAAAGACAATACCAGGACAGGAAGGATATTTATTTTACAGAAACCAGTTACAACAATTATAGGACGAGAATGGTTGAGAAAAATTGATTGGAGTTTTCAAAATTTTAATATTAAGGAAATTGAGGTATTAAATAAAGAAGCATACAAGGTAAAGGTAAATAAATTATTACAAAATTACAATGATTTATTTTCAGAAGAAATAGGTAAAATTGTTAACTACAAAGCTAACTTAAAATTAAAAGATAACATTAAACCTGTATTTTTACGCCCAAGACCTGTACCTTTTGCAATGAGAGACAGAATAGAGACAGAAATAGATAGGTTAGAAAAAAATGGGATAATTGAAAAAATCACATATTCACAGTGGGGAACTCCAGTGGTACCAGCAATCAAGCCGGACGGAAGGATAAGGCTATGTGCAGACTACAGAGCCACATTGAACAAAAATCTACTGGATGACAACTACCCAATACCTCGGATTGAAGAGGTGTTTGCCCGACTTAGTGGAGGTAAATACTTTTGTACACTTGATATTAACCAAGCATATCTTCACATGGAAACAGACGAGGAAACAGCTATGTTGCAAGCCATAAGCACTAGCAAAGGCACATACAAGGTAAAACGTCTCATGTTTGGTACAAAGGTAGCACCTAATATTTGGCAACGGTATATGGACCAAACACTTCAAGGTCTTACAGGAGTAGCATGTTTTTATGATGACATTGCCTTACAGGGTCATACATATGAAGAATTATTACACAGATTAAAACTAGTATTTGATAGACTTCAAGAAAGTGGATTACATTTAAACAAAAAGAAGTGTCAATTTTACAGAGATTCGATAACTTACCTCGGACATACAATTGATCAAAATGGCTTACACCCAATGAAAGAAAAACTTGTAGAAATTATGAATACAGCACCACCTACAGATGTCACTACACTACGTCATTTTTTAGGTTTAATTAATTATTACCAACAATACATACCAAATTTATCATCTAAATTACACCCATTATATAAGCTTTTGAGAAAAGATACTAAATTCATTTGGACAAAACAATGTCAGATTGCTTTTCATGAATTAAAGAAAGAAATATGCAGTGATAAGGTATTAGTCCCATTTAATACAGATTTACAAGTCAGTTTAGCTACAGATGCATCACCAACAGGATATGGAGCGGTTTTATCTAACATCATGCCTGATGGATCAGAAAGACCAGTTGCTTTCGCATCAAAGTCTCTAACAAAAGCAGAACAGAATTACAGCCAATTAGACAAAGAAGCAGCAGCTTTAATATGGGGATTAAAGAAATTTTTTCAATTTTGTTATGGAAGAAAAATTTTATTAATAGTAGATAATAAACCGTTAGCTAGAATCCTTCATCCAGATAAACCACTACCAGTAACTACAGCATTAAGGCTAGTACACTATGCAAATTTTTTAGCAGGATTCAATTATGAAATCAAAGTTAGAACGACTCATGAACATGCAAATGCAGATTATTTCTCTCGAATAAAAGTAAATACAGAAAATACAGAAGATCTTACAAATGACGACACTTTCTACATAAGTCAATTACAAGAATTACCTTTAACTACACAAGAAATAAGAAAAGCTACACAGAAAGATCAAGAATGCAGAGAACTTTATAATAAAATACAGTCCGGACAAGGAAATACTAATACACTACATGAATACACTTTACAAAATGGTTGCATATTTAATGGAATAAGAATAGTAATACCTAAACAGTTACAAAACAAAGTTTTAAAGGAATTACATACAGCACATACAGGAATAGTAAAGATGAAAGCTATTGCAAGAAGTTATGTATGGTGGAAGGGAATAGATAAGGACATAGAAAGGACAGTTAAAGAATGCAAAAGTTGTAGTTTAATACAGAAAAACCCAGTCAAAGCACAAATACATCCTTGGGAATATCCTAAAGAACCATGGACTAGAATACATATAGACTACGCTGGACCTATATATAATTATTATTTTTTAATAATAGTAGATTCTTACACAAAATGGATGGAAGTTGTACCTACTAAAAGCACTACAGCAAAAGCTACAATAAATATACTTAAACAAATATTTACAACATATGGTTTGCCAGTAACAGTAGTATCAGACAATGGTTTACAATTTAAATCACAAGAAATGATTCAATTTTTAAAAGAATATGGTATACAGGCAAAATATTCAGCACCATATTATCCAGCTTCAAATGGTCAAGCTGAAAGATATGTACAGACATTAAAATATAAATTAAGGAAGATGATAAATGAACCAGGAGACATACAAGATAAAATAAACAAAATATTAATGCAATACAGAAAGACACCTAATAGTACTACAGGATTGAGCCCAGGTGAAATGATGTTCAAGAGAAACTATAGAACAAAGATTGATACACTTAAAAGAAATTTATACATAGAAATGTTTGACAAAAGCAAGAATGAACAATATACTATAAATAGAGAATTCCAAGTTGGAGATAAAGTAGTAGCAAGATTTTATAAAAATGAAGATGAAAAATGGAAAGCAGGAATCATTACAAAAAGATTAGGAAAACTTAATTATGAAATAATGATAAATGGACAAAAACATATTAGACATATTAATCAGATAAAGAAAACAGAGATAGATATATCCTACAAACCCCCTACACCCATAATAAGATTTTTTACAGGTACACAGGAGAGAGAGGAGCAGCCTATGGATAAGGACCAGCCTATCACAACCAGAGACGAGGGTTTACCTACACTAAGTGCATCCAGCCAGCCCATACAGTCACACAAGCAGACGGAGATGCCAATACAACCTACACCGAGCACATCCAGCCAACCCATACAATCACACAAACAGACGGAGAGGCCTGTAGAACCTACAGTTCAAATACCTACACCTGTAGAAGTACAACCGCAACAACCTAGAAGATCTACAAGAATTAGGAAGAAGCCTGACCGTTTAAATTTATAAATTATATATATATTTTATGTTTCATAATTAATACATATTACTTATATCACAATTTACTCTCACTAGATTTTCAAACTTAAGTCATTTAGTTTACTTTTTGTTATTATACATATAATTACAGCATTCAAGTTATTTAGTTTTTACAGTAGTTCAGCTTTTCATATATAGCATGGGGGAGTGTTAGTACAACCCTAATATTGTGTCTAATCTGTGCATCATTTATAAATTAATTATATTTTTAATCTATGGATTAGACGCTTGTCACCGGTTGATTGAATTAATTACATACATGTACGCCTTTACGAAAATATATTACGTGAGTGAAATCAATGTCTTATTTATTTTAATCCAGTTTAATAGTACGATATATACAACACCATTATACCTTAGTAATTTAATTTCGAAAAATAATTTAACAATATATTTTCCTTAATAATCCTTAAGAATGTTGTTGTTTGGTCACCCTACAATGTCTAGTACAATCGGATTTATAACATAAAATCTTCTTTTATTGTTTATGCGTAATAAAATATTAGTACCGGCCGCTGGCGTCTTGGCAACGTTAAGTTGATCTCGTTTACTTTAGATTTAATCGCTACATTAACGGTTTATAGCAAATACTACATAACCGTAGAAATCTTAAATAAAGTCCTTAACAACAATTTTATGCAAAATTACATTATAGTTTTAATAAATTTTGACTTAACTTGTAACAAATACATATTTGTTTTTAAAAAGATGAGAGCTATATAGAAGCAATTATCACCGCCGCGTGAAATCCAATTGAAAAGTTATTATCAAGTAAAAATTGCATTACGAAGTAACGAAATCACAAGAAATACAAAACTGTGCTGAGCTGTTTTCATCCATTGTTATCTTCTTTAAAAGTTTTAAGTCGTAAATTGACTTATACTTAATTTTTCGCCACCCACCGAGTTACAACAAAAATTGGCAATATAATACAAGGCAATTATGGGACCCTAAAACATCAATTTCCTAAAGAAATGATCGAACTTTTAAAGTTAATCTATGCCGGCACCCGGCTGTTGCCGTTCAGAAATTCAATTTATAAACAAGTTAGCGTCTCGTTAAAATTCTTCCGATGTAATAAGCCAACTTGGCTTAGGGTTTGCGATTTTGAGATGCATCCAACGGTGTATGTAACTTTACTCTAGCAGTGTGAAAATATTTGCATGTCTATGTAAATATACTTGAAATTCTCTAGCGCAGGTTTGAAGTTTTCGAATATTTAACAGCTACGTTCATTTATCTTAAAATTATAAACAAATTTTAGTCACTTTAAAGTTCATAAAACATAAAGTAATTTTAGTCGTTATCTGAGTGGAATCAAATTACATATACATTTTTTCTTATTTTCAATTAATTTCAATACAAACATAATATTATGCTTACAACTTAAAGACGCCATTTTAATATATTTTATACTACTGAGTACCAAAAAGTCTTCAAAAGTACTAAATGTCTAATTAATACAAAAATTCATTGCAAACCCTAACTCTAGGTACTCGTATTTGTTAAATTTTGGATTTCTTCCCAGCGAGCGATCGCGAACCGCTATTAAAGTTTCGCGTAATCACAGTATCGGTTCCCGTTCGATCCTTTCGTCGCTTAACTTAACCTACACTTTGCTTTTGTAAAAAATATCCTTAAGAGGTATATTTTATATCAAAATCAATGCTCAAAAGTGATAATACAACTTTAGCTTTACCTAAAATAAGCATAATAATATTGTTATGTGCGTATAAAAAAACAAAATGAACTTCATTTAATGTTGATACCACATGTAAGAAACATAAGTCTTAATAACTACTTTCGAAAATATACTGAAATATCTACTACAAGAGAGTGACTTACAGGTACTAAAAGATTGACCATATTAGAAGAAAATATGAAAGTCGCACGTTTTGATCGTAGATATTGGCTTTATTCCCTTTAATATGTATTGAATACTTAGTTTGTTGTACAAAATTATTTAAGATTTTCGTACACCTGATACAACACAATTCTTGTACGATCATTGACATGTTGGTTTGTGGGTAAGGGTTAAAAGTACGTACTAAAATATAAAAATATACGACTCTTACATCGTAAATACAAATTTAACAATAAAAGCTACATACGCCTAGTACACATAAAAATATTTTATTATAAAGCTTCCAATTTTATACTTTGCGTCTATGATGAAGAATTTCTTGCTTTATATTTAAAAAAAATGGAAAACATACAACACATAATGAATAGAATTTATTTAACAAAAATGTATAAATAAAAACAATTTATGAATTTGTATACCTATTTCTCAAACAATACATTGTAAAGGTAGTGGTGGCCAAGTGGTAACGCGCTCGCTTGACTAACCGAGTGATGCGGGTTCTAATCAGTGTTTTGCACCTCTGGCATTTTTATGTGCGAATCATTTTCTAACACAATCACCACTTGTCTAACGGTGAAGGAAAACATCGTGAGGAAGCCTGCATGTCTGAGAGAACTTTGCAAGTTTCCGAAAGACATGTGAATTGTGAAGTCCGCCAAACTGCACTAGGCCAGCGCAGTGGACTATGGCTTGATCCCCCTCGTATTGAAGGGAGGTCCGTGCCAACAGTGAGATGTTAAAAAGAGTTGATTACATAATATATCTGCCAGTAACAAATTCAAATTTAAAACAAATAGTGCACAGGTACCATTCTCGCAGTTACTAATTTTCTTATATACATTTTGGACCTCATGTAGTAGTAGTAATAAATACTCAAATGCTCCAAACAAAACCTTATCGAAAACTAGTCAGTTACAATGGATTCATAATCTCAGAATCAATTTAACGGGTATTGATAATCTGATCCTCTTAGATCTATTATTAGAAATGATTTGTGAAAGCGTTGACCAAAAAAGGGCAACCTTTCTCTGATTACGAACGCTATTATTCCATATTACAGTTATGTATGTATGTTACGGTTAGATGCTCGTAAATATATTTTTTTTATATTTTTTGGCAGAAATAACTTTTTTAATTATTTAATATAATGTTATGTTTATTTTAAAAAAAGTATTGTATATACCTACTCGTATGTATGTATGTATGTAATATGTAATAATATGTATGTACACGTAACATAAGCTTACTACGGAAATAGATGGCGCTGTGTGTAATAATGTCCCAACAAAAAAAACGCCTTTAGGACAGGTCATATCCACATTGACATCAGAAAGCTGAGTTGAATGATACATTTATGTTGTAGTCCAAATTAAATGCCTTTTTAAGCTATTTTTTTATAAAAGGGAGATAAATATGTAATATACCTATTACCTATGTACTACTTCCTGTTAGCACATTTATTTTTTTAGTTTAACTGCAACATAATCAATAGGTTAATCCAAATTTGGTGAAGCTCTCATTGATTCAGATTGATTATTGACATGGTGCAGTGATTATGTCTATAAAAACTTGTTTCCTGATTTAGACACAGCCTTTTAATACAACGAGCGGTATAAGGACAGGAAGCGTTGACTAATCCATACAGTTTGATAGCAAAAGCGACTAGACTAAACGTCATACAAATATTCGGAACATGGTTTCTAGGGTTGTGCTTAAAATTAATTAATAATATTTTATTATTATTAATAATACTTTTATTTTCATTTGTAGAAGGCAATATGTTTTAGCAAAATAAAATATTAAGTTGTACATATTAATATGTCGTATCAAATAACGAACGTTAATGTTTTTTTTTTCTATTTCTACTTCTTCTTCTTCTTCTTTCTACCTGTAAACCGATTTAGGTCGGTTTGGCTCTGCTCATTTTCTGAGGCTAGGGTATTCTGTGCAAGGTTTTCTGGTCGGACATGTCTTAACAAATACCTGTTACTTGGGCTTACCTCAACCCATCGCATTACGTGACTGTGTCATCTGAATTACTTTTGGTTAATTTGTCCAATAAAGAAACGACATTGATGCGACTATATTAAATTTTAGTACCTTAATATTATGAAAATATAGAATAACTAATAACTATACATTATCATAACATTCAAACTTATTTGAATCTGTATATTGATTATTTTTTCGAAAATCTAATTGAAGTAGTCATAATTACCGATACAGAAGTTGGAATATATAGTTTTTAGAGCTTTGTCTGTCTTTCTGTCCGTATGTCTAGGATCACATCACCACCAAAAGAAACCCACGGGACAAATCTGATGTTTGGTATAGTGATGAACCCCACAAATCCTAATAAGAAATAATAATTAATATTATTAGCTTCTGCCAACCCTCACCTAAAATAAATGTCTAGATGTTGTCGGCATTATCGTCATGATCAAAGGCGATCACCTACTGTCTTTTTGTACCCTGCGTTGACGTTGATGATATAAAATATAACTTTGACTTCTGCACAAGGAAATGTTAATTATTTTTCTGTTCCGTTGCCGAAACAAAATAAACAAAGTGAAGTTCGATGAATATGATATTTTATTAATCACTCAATTTTTTATATGCATGTAATTTTCTAGTTATTATTCAATTAGTCCTACGAGTACCTAAAGTTAAATCACTTTTAACTCGAAAAAAAATACTTATATATTAGTACAATAGCTAAAACACTTAAACTATTCAAAAATTGTAGTAAATCAAGTGAAACAGTTTCATAGGCTTAGTGTGTTACCTTCTAATCCTTCATTAGAAAGTATCTAATCAATTATCTACCACACAAAATATCTGTGTGAGACACATTCTAACAGTCAGTATAATATTAAAAAAAAATAATAATTTTCCATCAAAACACCTTTTATCTTAATATAAAAAAGCGAAGGGTCATCTGGAAATAAAAACCAATTAACCTATTAATAAATTTGGCAGGGAGATAGTTCATAGTTAGTAGACGTCCACTAATAATTGATTTGCGACTGGGCTGGATTAAAAAAATAAAACGTGGACGGACTCAAGCGAAGCGAGAGTAAGTCACTAGTACTCCATAAGTTTACGTCATAAGACATTATAATTTATAACACCCCTTTTTTCATCATACATTAGAAACAAAAGCCGTAATGTGTAATGAAATGTAAATAACATTATCTTTTTGGCAAAACACAGTGTAGCTAATTTACTCTTCTACTCGGAAATACAAAGCCTTCATAAATTTGAACAAAAGGTAAAATTTTAGCCCATCCGTTATATCTATTGTGGGTGTCACAAGCTCTGTTTATTCATTATACAAACCGCATACGTTTATTATAATGGCACGTAATTTATCTAATGACGTATCCCTTAGTTGCGAGGAAACAACCCTATTAGGTCAGGTTACATTACACCCTTATTATTGCTCACTGAAAGTTTAATAGAAATAGCGTATCTGATGTTACTCTACCATATTTTTTTTTTTTTTTTTTTATGGGACAAAGGGGGCAAACGGGCAGGAGGCTCACCTGATGGTAAGTGATCACCTCCGCCCATGGACATCTGCAACACCACAGGGCTTGCAGATGCGTTGCCGGCCTTTCAGGAAAAGGAGGGAGGGAGGGAGGAGGGAGAAGGACGGGAAGAGGGATGGGGAGTGGGCCTCCGGGACTCTCACTTACCGGACGAAACGCGACAGCATAGCTGCCACTTCACGCCGGTCTTCTGTGAGAGAGTGGTACTATATGGGGCGTGCCGGCCCATTCGGCTGCTACCCGAAGGTAACAAGCATGGCACTACCACTACTGAACTATTACTATATGAATGTAGTTGAGGTTTGTATGTGTGTATGTTTTTACTCCTTAACTCTGAATCAACTTAACAGATTTTAATGTACTTTTAATCACAAACTATTATCTATACATATATAATATTTTTCGAATACGTATAAAAAGCAACAATGAAAGCGTGCTTATTATTTTTCCCTTCGCACAGATAATAGCCAAAAGTATTGTTTACAAAGAGATAACTATTAGACTAAGATTATTTAATTCTTGAAAAATTTAATGATCTATTAAAGATTTTTTTTAAATATTAGTATTATTACTAATTGTAAAAGCATTTTGTCATGAAATTAATATACTGAAATTATTATTGGGCAAGTGAGAGCCAGGAAAACTAACATTTAAAAACATAATGCATGACACTTCTACAAAATCTCTTGCTCTATGAAGATATCGCACTTTACTCGGTCGGTTAATGTTCTATTCCCGCATTAATTTTAATTGAATGTTCTAATGAAGATTTAATTACTTCTAACATCGTTTTAGACAATAAAACCTCGCTTGCCACTTTGTATAAAATTGTACTAAAATTAACAATTCTCTATGTAAATATTAAACTGTCTTTTAAAGCTGGATTTACTTAAGGATTGCTCTCGAATCTCTGATCAATGATTTTAAAACAATTAACTACTAGTTACTGATGGCTTCTTAATAATTGTGTGATATAAACACACACACATATACACTCAGTCACGAATATTTACGCTATTATGGTAATTCGGTGATGGAAAACGTTATGGGACAAAATAAATGTTCTAGGGAACATAATATAAAGACTAAAAAATACGTGTAATGTCCGCCAAGCTATACTTGGCTAGCTTAGTAGACTATAACTCTGACGGATACCTGGTATTAAATGTAAGAAGGACATCAAAAGCTGAAACAAAATAATTACGAAACAAACTAAAATATATACATTATACGAGTACCTACGGGAACGATGACACGTTTAGCCAACTTGTTCGGTTCCCGCTGGGAGCATTTATTTTTACTATGAGCACGATTTGGACAGTCGTGGGTGTTTATAATAATTATAATATTATGTGTCTAAAACCGATTAAAACATAAAATGATTTTGTATTTTTCAATACGAATTGTATCACAATACAAGTAAACATATATATGTATTTAAAGTGGTATTTACCCCACACATTAGAGGGGTGCGAACAACACTCGCCTTCCATCTCTTACAGGTGAAACGCGTTCTATTTACGTGGTTTTACAAGCCGTGCTAATTTATTTTTATTGCTTACCAAAGACCGTTTATTACCGCTATGACTGCGTACCTTTCTCTTTCCCGGATTTATTTGGCCAGCAACAACCTTTAGCATCGTTACTATAAATAACGCTTTAGTGTGAGCCCACTTTATTAATACGTTTATTTCAAATGACCTTACGTAATTATTATAATGTTATTTTTAACTATTGCTATTTTTTATCTGGACTGAAAATTTTGTAATATTAAAAGCATTTATGTGGCAAGTAAAGGTAAAAAACGAACTCAGATTATTAAAAGTAATGTCTTGTAAGGTGATACTGAAATTTATTTTTGACGTGATAACGTCTTATAAATTGATGAACACCAGCAACACACATGAAAAATAGTAACGTTCCGCGTAACGTTCCACATGAGTCTGTGCGTGCAAGCGAGAGCGCGCAACAAGCGATAGAGAGGCACGATAAAACAAACGATAGAGAGGCCTAATATAAGCGTTGGCTTGTGACACACATATCTCTCTTCTCGCGTGAAATAGTAACGTTCCGCCTGAGCCTTTTAACTCCTTCTTTGTATTACATAAAATAATGATTATGACGTTATCACGTAAATCTATCGTCCGTAAACCGACTTTACAGAGAACCAATTTTTATCATAGTAATGCCTTATACACATATTATATACAGGTGATAGGAAAATATTAACATCAAGCAAAAATGATAAAAGGTAAACTTTTTTATTAATCTCTGATATATCTTATAATTAATGAATTCGCTTTGTTTTTCAGATATTTCATTATAAGGTAACCTTGTCGTAACGTGACGTACGTTTGTTCTGTCCCATATTTCTAAAAAGCTAATAAAGCTTTAAACAAACTTATTAAGGTTAACTTAGTTGACTTTAAATGAAGTACCTATTTAAGAAATTCAGGCTAGGTGAGGCAAAATAAAATAAAAATAATATTTTTATAAAAAACCACCCTTAGGTTTCACATTACGAACTTTTACATTATTTATTAACGTCAAATATTCTTATATGGTCAGTGAATGAAACCCTATTTCAAGAGTGCTGTCAACACTGATGTCTATAGAAAAGGTATTATATACTTGAAAAATTGCCTGCAGCAATACAATATGGCACAGTTTAGGTCTAATAATTATTTTAATATTCTACTGTGGAGGATTTATCTAAGTTAAGAATTTCTTTCTTCAACAGAGAGCGACTATTTATATTTCATTAAATGTTAAATTTAGTTTAGATAGATTTTCACTTCGTTTTCTCTATTATCTCTATTAGCGCGAGCTATTGTGATATGTAGAGAAGAGTCATTAAGGTTGTTGCTATAGAAAATAAACAAAATATCACTAATTCTAAGGACGTTGGAAATGTAGGCTAATGAAATGAAAAAAATGAAGATGTAAAATAAAAAATCTATGAAGCTCCTGCTGCTACAACTGCTGGTGTATTTAAATATCATCTAAAATGTCATGTTTCTCAAATTTTAATTAATTTATAACCTATTTCAAATATACAGCCTGCACCTATAGATAAATTAGTGCAAAGCGTCAGTATTTCCAAATCGCACAACACGTAATCACTAGTGTCGAACGCGTCGAGACCGCAAAGGGCCCTTCACGGAAGCATACTCGAACATCTGTCGGGGCTTAAGTTTAAGCGAAAAACGAGGGGTTTCCATTGTACAGTATCAAGCGTTTTAACGCTCTGATGGTTGAGTGATACTTAAATCTAAATATGATACTTTTTGAGTTAAAATGTACATATTTAAAAGATATTTAGTTCAAATGCAACTACATTTTAAACGTAGAAACAATCAAGACACTGTTATTGACCAGTAAATCATACGTAAATATATTACTACATACATAATGTATAACGCTACTCATGTAATATAGTACTTTATGAGTAACATTAATTATATACCATTCTTATATATCGCTTCATTTCATCATCCATTACGATGAAACTTTAGGAAATTGCTGTTATCACCTACTAAAGTTTTACTTGACAATGTAATACATAAACGTAATACATAAACAGACTACGATTTAAAGTTACAAGTACACTAAATGTCAGATTCTTTATAAGGCACCCGAACGATGCAAGGGTTAATCCCTAGTATAAAATACTTTTTATAAAGGAAAATCGATCTGAGTTGTTATAATTCTACAACAGCTCAAAAATAGTTAAAAATTATATTCAAATAACAAAACCGTTTTGTCATAACATGAAATCAAAATACCTATGCATTTCTGTACATTTTTATTCTGAAACGAATGCAGAATGTCATTTTAATACGAATTTTCAAAAATATGAATTATTTAATTACTTAATCATTTACTATGTAAGTAGTAAAAGTTAGTACCTATATAATATGTAGGAAGCTTTTTCAAAGCACTGCCAAAGTCTCAGCTAAAGTAGAAAGTCCTTACAATCTCAACAACGTTACAGTTTTACCTGCCGTGTTTACATTCAATGTGTTCTCTCGCGCGAGTACTAAAAAGTAAAACCGCTAAACACTTAGCGGCATCGTGTCTTTACAAAGAAAGCCTTTGTATATAAGTTGTTAGGAATAAGGCTATAGTGGAATAGAAAATAATTCATTTATACCCACAATACTATGTGAGTAAGTTTTCACGTCCTTTTATTATTTAAATTTTAGTACCTAAGTGGTATTTATCAAAAATGGTTGTATTATTATGTTAATTTTTCTTTTATATTTTATGAATTATGTGTTAAACATATTTATTATATTATTGAAAAAATACTATATTTTAAGCGTATGTTTTTAGTAATAGTTATGAAGTTATATATTTTAAATGAACCTAATCTACAATTACAGATGTATGATATTATAACATACCTATTTTTTGTTTCTATATTTCACTTCCAATGATGTATACACTTTAGGAAATAAAGTGAAAGGATGTAATACTATTTTCAAGTTATACATAAACTATTTACAGACAGAAAAAAAAGATTACATTTATTTGAATTATACGGGAAATACTAAGCTCTATGACCTCAAGCAATACTTCTAGACAATTGTTAAATGTACGGCAGGTGGCATGACGGAACAAAAGTATTGTAAGTGGTAAACCTAACTCAAACTACAAATAAAAGCCTAGAATGTAAAAGCCCATTCCAAATGACAAGAAACATAAGGCTTTCTAAACAAAAGACCGTCTGTGCGATAGATCGTGTGAATTAACCTTGTTTGTGCGACGGTGCCTTATAAGGCGAGAGGAAAGTAGAATGGCCTTATTAAACGGGGCACAATAGACGCCTAATATACGTTGGGACCCGAAAAAGGTATACTTAGCGCTAGCACGTTGATTAGCTGCAGGAATTGTTCTAAAAGGGCACACTGTGGGTAATAGTGATAAATTAGAAGAGTTGGTACATTTAAATGCTCTGAAAATTCTAAAAATATACAGAAAACTACCTTGTTTTACGAGTAATATAACTCAAAAGCAAGTGTCTATTATCAAAATGAATGGCCCTTAGCTTAGTACTCTGATGAAACGTGCATAACATATTATATGAATTCGTACAATCATCACGTTATTTATTGAGTAATAACTAAAACTTGAAACATAAGTCCAAAATGACTGACAATTTTAAAACAATGTGAGTATGGAGAGTTCACTAAAAAAATGATAAAAAGCTCAAATATGTATTAAATAGGATATTTGTTCTATCGTAAAGTTTCCTGTATAAAAATATTTGTATTTACTGTCATACAAAGACACTATCCTTTAAGTCTTACAGTCTAAATGGCACTTGGCCTATTTCATGTGTACCTCACATAAATGTAAATTTATGACAGCTAATCTCAGCTTCAATCAAATTTCAATCTACTTGCATATTTTACTTGAACAAAGATTTCTCTAAAGCTTTCGTTCTACAAAACTTAAAGACCCATTAATGTCAACGTAAGAAACTACAAAAGTTCATTGCTAATGGCTTTAACAAAGTAATTTATCTCTCACAAAGCTGGACCAAGCTAGTAAGCTTTCCATTTAAGAAAAAACACCCCACTATACGGTATTGTCGAAACCGAATGCGTTTTTGGAATTATTCTCGAATCACGAAATAAGATCTTCGTAATCGAATTACGACCCTCGGGTAAATAGTTTTGAAATGTGAGGTGCATAGAGGTTTCTAGAAATAGCACGAAGCTTAACCTCCTGCTTAAAAATCAAAGGTTCATCGATTTCAATATGTTATTGTACTTATTATTTTAACTTAGAAAATCACTGTGCCTACTACACTGAGCCCAATAGATGCGGATGGCATATAATCGGCAATCAGGGATACTTTGGGAGAGACCTATGTCCTGCAGTGAACGTGTTTCGGAAGAAACAACACTGACTATTTTTTACCTTTTATGTGTGCTAACTAGGCTGAGGATAAGATTTTTCTTAAAATTTTATCGTACCTTTCACATTATATCTTATCTCAATCGTAAATATAGTAGTATTACTATTTCAAAGTCAGTTAATAACAAAGAAATGAATATTTTCGTTAAAATTATAAGTAAATTTGCCACTCTTTTTCCTTAATCTGTACTTTCAGGGTCTTAATATATCGGTAGGATTGATTTAATATTGAATTATCAATTAAATGTTTTAACTGCATCTTGTATTTATTTGATTTCAAGACTGTAAAATTAAATATTTTTTTATTAAAATAATAATATTTATAAACAGTACTTTACGATGGCATATTTCTCTCTACACATAAAACAAAATCTTGCCTACAGCAGCACTATAACGAGCTAAAGTGTTACATTAAAGCGCGATCGTTACAAAGTAATGTGTTAGAGCTTAAACTTTCTTTTTGTATTTAGCAACATTGTAGAACAAGTTTCATTCTTAAAACATATTATTATAAGTTATAATGATTTTATAAAACTGACAGTAACTTTTTTTAATATACTAGCTACTATCTGCGATTTTACCTGCGAATATTTTTCTAGCACAGCGACTCTCTAGACTCAAACAGCAAGTAGGGTACGAACTGAGCCAAACGTCATCATCTATATTAATAAAAAAAATATTAGTAATAAAAAATGAATATTAATTTAATGAAATAATATGACAAAAACTGTTTAACTCAAAATGATCTAAAAACTAAACACATTTTTTTGTAATAATGTTCCAAATACAACATTCGTTTACATAGATTTAGTATATTGTGCAGTTTTTTTAAAAATAAACCTTATTACAACACGTGCAATTTCTGCAAAACCCTTAGTTCATGAACGGAAACCGTAGAAGACGCTAAATAGATTGATGTCGGAGCACTGATTCGATTTGGTTAGCCGAGACTTTTGTTAGAATTCAGATTTGATGTAGTAAAGAAGTTTGCTTAGGGTATCTGGGAACCAGTTGCTTGAAACTTTGCCAATGCTGTCCACATTTGTAAAACTCTCGCAGCTTTCAAATATTTACTAGTTTTTTTCTTGCAACTTAGGAACTTCTTAGAGTTATGATTAAAAATGATAGCCATTAAAAGGTTTGTGTGTTTGTTTGTAACATCCTTTTAGCTTATTATTTAATTTAAAATTGTAACACATAATATTTATTTACAAAATATTTTAGGTAATTAACTGTAACGATAGTTTAATAGAATAATTAAAATTGCATTCAAGTACAAGTAAGTTATATGAGAAAACTTATGTTTTAACATTAGTGAAGCAAATAAATTCCAGTGAATCATAAATATATCGCAGGCTAGTTATGAGCCCTCGTTCTGCTCGAATTCATCCCTGGTACCTTGTGACGGTTAATATAGATTTCTTAGAGATGACTTCTTTTACTTCATAAAAAAGTATCCTGTTTAGTGATCTTTATAATTTACTATCATCGTACCAAACATTAACATCTATTGCCAGACAGAAAGACGAAAATCCCAAAGAGTATAGATTCGCTCTTTAGATCGATAAAATAATCTCTTTTTCAATAAGCTTTTCCTGTAAAAAATGTTTAATGTACACATTCGACTCAGAGCTTTAATTCTTCTAATTATATAAAAATCTCGTGTCACAGTGTTTGTTATCGAACTCCTCGGAAACGGCTCGACCAATTTTTATGATATTTATTTATTTTGTAGGTCTGAGAATAGGTCGTAGGCTAATTTTTATTCCCCTAGACGATAAACGTGGCCCTCTCTAGATCTTTTATTTTTTATTTTTGGACCAAATTTTTATTTTTTAATTTTTATGATTTGGCATCAAAAAATCTTACAACCCTAAATTTTCATCCTACAGGCGCGGGCGAAGCCGCAGAAATTGCTAGTTATAAATATAATATGTATAGAAAAGTTAACTGAGCGTAAACATCAATGTCACAGACGTCGAGCCGAAAGACTTATAGGTCATCTTTATTTACTCTCATTGCTTTGAGTACAAAAGTATGAAAATGTCAAAGAAGTTATAAGTTTATAGCCTCGTAAAGCTCAGTCGAGGCATTTCAGACGTACTCGCGAGCTAAAGCATTCTTAGAGTTGGGATAAAGGAATAGAAAATTATAAATAACAGTTTATTGAACAGGTGTTTTGATATAGTCTTTTATACGCTGTATGTCTTACATAAGGACTTTAGAACTCGATATTTTGTTGTTAAACAGATTTTATTTATAATTATAAAGTGATCAAGTATTTTAGTTATTTTTTACACTAGTACAGGTGTAAATACTAGTTTTATGGCTACAAATAATCATGTCTTAGGTTCAAATTCCGGATTAGGCCAAATATCTAATAGTCTTTACTCAAATATATAAATTGTTCATCGCAATTAAAAAATATTTAAATGTAAGAATTTGGTTCCTTAAAACGCAGACAAAGCCGCAGGAAAAGCTAGTTTATTTATATGGTATACGTTAATGATAATAAAAAGACGGAGAACGTATTTGTATTTGCTCACATTGTCATCTTTCGCGTAAATTGGTAAAAGCAGTCACAAACTAAAGTTACAAACTTTAAACTGTTTTTCTCAGAAACTTCTCTTCAGTGTAATTTATAGTGCTCTTATACAGGTCCCACTGCGCCTGACTCCTCTGATTTACGTTGAAAGATACTTAGACCAGTAAATATCACACATACTCATAAATTAATTAAAAAGATTAAGTGTCCTTACTTATCTTGTAATATTCTGAGTGAGAAAAAACCTATTTTAACTAAGAAAAAACTATATTATTCCTAAATGATACAAGCTTTATACAGGTATCAAATATTTTCTCATTTAGATACTGAGTCTTTTGTGTGCCTTTCTTCATATGTTCTCCTTTATTCATATCATTTTGTACAAATTGTACAAAAAAAATTCTATGAGCAATGCTTTAATTGTAATTTCTAGAGGGCCTGAGTCCTTCTCTGTAATATAAAGGTTATAATTTATACTAGTACTAATTTTCTACACTACTATTTCTACTATTTTTACTTGCAAAATAAAGAAATGGCATTATTATTACATTTAATGTAATAAAAAGTTATACAACTTTAAATGAAATTCAAATTTACTTTAACCTACCATTTCTTTAGAAAAGTACTAGCAGTCATTAGAGAACTATTTTTATTCCAGAATTAATCAGATGAGACTAAATTGAGCTGAGAAAGTATGAGATAGGAATCACTATTGAAATCAAAAAGATATTAGTCAAATTATATTAAATGGATGTCCCACGTTGAAAATGACGCCTAAGTATACTGTAACATGCAACGATGATGATATTTTTTAAAGATTTATGAAAGAGATATAAGATGTTTAAAAATATTTTTTACTGGGTCTAAGGACATCAAAAGTGTCTTAAACACCTTAATGAAATTATGCAATTATCGGCTTACCCTATCTTCGTTATGCATGCTTACTAATATGCTACCTATCTATCTGGTTTCTAAATTGCATGAAAATCTATCCGACCATTTTTGCGTAAAGGTACTCCTTTAAAGTACAAACAAACACTCTTATAAAAATGCTCGCAAATGTTATTATAATAAATGTTAGTCTGCGATGAACTTATACGAAAGTTTTTATCGTAATTTTTCACTTTTTTATTTCAAAATTTGCTGTAAAGTGAAAAGATAAGATAAAATTTTATTCACTTTAAACCCACATCATATTTGGTACCACCACTAGTACCTAGCCACTGAGTTATCTGGGATATACTATAGAGTATTATACATCAATAGCAGATAGCTATCTTCATCATTAAGACGCGTCACACTGGTGTCATTGACGCGTAACGCGGGGCGAGACATAAATCAGGCTTCACAAAAACAATGGGCAAGCGACAATGCCTGATCGTGAGTACGCGCTTTGTTCATGTTGAAATAGGAAAACCGTTCAAATGATTAGAGTGCGCCTATAATATATATTTTTTTACTTATCTATGAAATTTTAGATCATTACTCATGTTTTGTACCATTCATATCTAGAGATATGTTTATTATTCATACATTGAGTCATATGAAATCAATAAATAAGTTTAATAAAATTTTAATTTGTCGAAGGTTTTTCACAAAAAGCGTTTAAGTTTTTCATAAACGTTTTTAAGAAAGGGTTGAAATAAAAGGGAAACTTATAATTTTACAAAAAAAATACTTTTAAGATGAACATTATATTATTTCAATATAAAGCATAACTTACTTTCAATTTACAAGGTAAGCCTTAAATTCCATGCTTTAAGCTCCCGCATAAAATGTTATCATGATCACCATTCGTGGAGTTAATATTAATACACCAAATTATGACGAGAACGTTTAGTAAAAAGGTTTCCCAATCTCATAAATACATCTACAAGTATAAAGTAAATGCTAAGGATTTTTGTATAGTTTATGAAGAGAATGAATAAAATATTTTTTTAATTAAAGAATATCTATGACAACTTAATAGTTAGTATAAAAATATACATACATAATTATATCATCATCATCAGCCCTTTTTAACGTCCCACTGCTGGGCACGGGCCTCCTTCAGTACGAGGGGGATCAGGCCATAGTCCACCGCGCTGGCCCAGTGCGTGTTGGCGGACTTCACATGTCTTACGAAAACTTGCTAGGTTTTCTCAGACATGCAGGTTTCCTCACGATGTTTTCCTTCACCGTAAGACAAGTGGTAATCATGATATAAATGATTTGCACATGAAAATATCAGAGGTGCGAGACCCGGATTTGAACCCGCATCACTCGGTTATACAAGCGACGCGTTACCGCTGGGCTACCACTGCCTAATATACTATATATAATACATAATTATATAGTCATAGTAAATCATAAAAATGTTGACATATGTCAACATTTTTATGCTTAACTATGATTATTACATAACGAAAATTCGTTACCATTACTCTTTAAAACAAGCAAATATCTTAAAATTTTATTCTATCCGAAATATTGTTTAATATTTGTTGTACTCTCTTTCGTAGAACAAGTTTCAAAGCGAAATGATTAACGACTCTCATGACAGTCGCGTCTTTTGAGCTGTTTTAAGAAACCCAATACTATTGATTGAGTTCACATTTAGAGCGGAAGGGCAAAAGCACAAAGGGTTATATTCAATATTGGACTTAGGAGTGTTGAATTTATTTTGCTTTATTTATATTCTGTAGATAATATAGAATTTCCAACTTTTATGCCATTTACCGAAACTTTCTTGTCGGTTTGACTTAATTTGTTAACTCAGAAACTTTATCAGACCCATCAGTTATTCATCATTGATTCGAAATTTTTTGTATAAACTGGATAAAATTACCAACAAAGTTATGATATATGGGTAAATGGAGAACTTTTTTTGTAAAATGTTATTCTTCACCAATCGATTCGTTAGCTGACCCTGTGCTTCTTTTTGAGTCATACAACGGATTTCGGAAAGCTGTAGCTGCTCGAATGCTGCCGATTGGTGCCACAGAACTTCTCCTCGTCAAAGACACTACACTTTCACTTCGACGATCATATCTTGAAAACATTGTGAAATTACTCCGGCCTATTGTAGGATATTTGATCTCGGGTAATTTATAGTAATAAATGTATATCAAACCCATAGCTACTATAACTACGAAGAACATAGCAATAAATATCTTTCCGCCCATACCCGATTTATAAAATGGAATTCCACTAATTTGCATATTCGAACCCAAGTGCCATTCCAAACGATTAGCAATTGTATTCACGACCTCTGCGCTAGTACCGGTATAGTCATCTTTCTCTACAACCACAAGTTGAAGTCTATTTTCTGAAATTCTTCCTATATGATAAACTAATATATCTTCTCCATAGCTAGATAAAGTTTCTTCAACGCGCTCTTTAAATGCTAATAAACCAAAACTTTGATCTATATTTAAAATGAGGAGACCCCCACAAATTTTGCAACAGTGACCAACTGGTTGTACTGGTTCTACACAAGATGGGATAGGACAGAATTTAGCTTCGCACTCGATATTTAAGATATTTTTTTGACAGGCACAGCCAGCTGGCGACTTACAAAAATCAAATAACACTTCTATTCCTGTGTCATCGTATTCATTCAGATAAAATCGGTGAGTTTGATCCTGGTTTCCAAAAACATAAGTTTTAAATTCCTCCGTATCGAAACTTCTATCACCTATTGAGATGCCACGAACTTTTTGCGTCATATCTGGTAAGATAACCGCAAATCCTTTATTTTCTGGGAACTCAACGATGTCATCGTAACATGGCACTCTCTCTGCATCGGGTGTAGCTTTGTTGAATTTTGGCGAATCCCAAACATCAGGTCGAGCCCAAGAAGATACAGATTTGTCCATATAATATACGTTACCCTCTGTACAATTTACGTCATCAGTTGGACCGAGCTCTATCACACCATCCGCAAGAAGAAACTCTCCGTCTAAAGGTAAAATGAAACCGCTCACAGACGTTCCGGACTCGATAGTAATAGAGCTATTCACAGATTCAGGGAAGACCACAGTTTGTTGAGAACATGGTAGCTTCCCATTATTAAAATTGATCGGTAGGTTGAAACTGGTGCTCGGTAACCACTTCACAATGGCTGATGAAGTCAAAGATATAGCGCTCAAAAATATAATAAGTCCGGCTGAGTACATTTCAATATGTGTTTATCCGATCGAATGAGTAAATGAATAGTTAATTCGAGAGCGTATTGTAATTGGATATGAAATGATGTCTGTCGTATGTTATCTGCGTTCCATTTCACATTGACACGGACTATCAATTTTAAACGCGCGGTGGGTGGAACCTTAATTACATGCATACATCTAAGCGTCTGCTCGTATTACTCTATATTGAGATTTCCGTATTTCGAGACAAACTAAAGTATTTGTACTCGTTTCATTTTAGCAGCGAAATATATCTTGTACAACTATATGGAAAAGGAATTTATTCAAACTTTATTGAAACCGCAATTTGTATTCCATGCTTAACTAAATCTTACAGTAATTTGCTCTTGCAAATGAATATTACGAAAATAATAAAAGGAATTAATAAATAAATACATTAATAATTCTTGAATTTTAACGTAAATTTGTTTTAATTACCAACCCGTTCATCAAATCAACATTTTGTGAAGCTTTTTACACAAATAATTAATATTGAAAATAATTGATAGCAATAGATATCTCTATAGTAAATTATATATATTATATTTCAAACAAACATTTTCAACATTACCTTATATATTCCATAATATTTTCTATTAAAATGTATATTAATCATTACCCAGAAAAAATGAGAATAAACAAAGGATTAACTAAATCTCCCTCGATCCCGAGCTTACATCTCAAGACGCTATAAAAGTCAGCGAGACTCCTAAACGCAGCCACTTGATACCTTATGATTTATCATACTATGCTGCTAGGTGGTTAAGTACAAACCATTAATGACTTTCGGAGGGGCGGAAATTTAATAAGAGACTGCAGCCGTGCCAAAGAGCGTAGTTATGCAAATTTTATTGCTGGAAAAGCCTCAAAACAAACATACGGAACGTTTTTGCTTCGAAAAACGCTATGTTATATGACATATGTATATACATAAAAAAATGTATATTCTTTAAATTTAGTCTAACACTTATCCTGTCCTATACTAATATAGATATTGCTACGTATTTTTTTCTTTATTATTCACTCAAACTTTATTTATTTTTCGTAAAATGATAAATATCGTTTTGAATATACAAATGGTTTTTATATTAGTTATAAAAAAAGATTAGTATGATGATGTAAAAACATCAAAAAAACGCGTCATGTTAGAAAAATTAGAGTCCTGTATGTATCCCACTTACTGTACTTTAGTAATCGTAACAAGCACGTTGAAACGTACAATATGGTAGATGGGTAGATAACGTAAGCGTACAGCTTTTACGGTGGCATAAAATTGCCATGGATATTTTGGGGGACGTTTGGGGTAAAGCCTTATTGGAATTGTTTGGCCACATGCGGTTAAATGCTCGGTTAAATGGTGAACACTGAATTTCAAACTACTTTATCTTGAAAATAAGTAATCTTGAAGTATAAGTAGCTCTAACCAAGAGCAGTTTAGGACCGGTTAATAGTTTAGCTCTCTTGGAGGTTATCTGGGCTGAATGTAAAGATTTTTGTTTTAAGTGTTTGGGCTTGATATCACAAAAATAATTATATAAGCATTTTTAAATTCTATAAAAGTCCTTCGAAAGTCGTTCCTTTTATCGAGTTTAAAAATAAAGCAGGTTGTATTTAGGCACTATAGGTATTTTTTTTAAATTAATGCGGGTGATATTTTTGATACTTTCAAATTGTAACAACAAAGTGTATTTGAAATATAGAAGTTCTGGCTAACATATCCTAGAAAGCTATCCATAAATCGTGTACATTCTAGTATACTTGACCCCCTAAAAACCTTGTTATTAATAAGGTTTATTAATATGAGAATAATTTTCCAAATGACAAATATCAAATCTTCGTGTTTGTTATCGAACTCCTCCTAAATGGTTTGACCGATTTTTATGAAATTTTTTGTGTATATTTGGTAGATCTGAGAATAGTTCTTAGGCAAATTTTTTTCCCCTAGGTAATACGGGTAGCCCTCTCGAGTTTTTTTTATTTTTCTGCCAAATTTTATTTTTCACTTTTTTATGATTTGGCATCAAAAAAATCTTATAACCCTAAATTTTCATCCTCGGGCGCGGGCGGAGCCGCGGGTATTGCTAGTATCATATAAATTTTGGCTCATTAAAGGGATGAAAATTCCAAAAAAATGAAACAAGTATAGGAAAGTGATATTCGCATTCCAACAATCTCACATCGAGGGATTTAAATTTACGAGCATTTTAACAATAAGCTTTTATCTGACGAGGCTTAATGAAAATGTACGTTATATATTTTATATTCACGCTAAAAGCCGGCATTAGTACAAACTATACGGAAACAGCATCGTCACATTTTCAACGTAGAATTATATATATGAGAAATATGTTTAATTTGAAGAAAATTGTGTTTGTTCTGGAAATTTTGTATACTAGGTTGCTGGTTAGATCTACCTTTTATCACAATAGTATAATCGCCTTATAAACTGTTGTTGACTTTGTTGACTCAATCTAGTATTAAAAATACAGAAAAACGACAAATGCGAGTCACATATTAAGTATATGGAAACACTTAATAAAAATGATACATGTTTTAACTTCATTATTTTTTTACACAATTATTTTATTAACAACAACAAAAAAACAGAACTAAAACTCAGAAGTCACTAATGTTTAAAAAATCAGTGTTCTAAATAAAAGTATATTTATAGTATACCTACGTTTATTTTTAAGTAGTGAAGAAGCTGTATATTAGCTATGAATTTGGTATAAAGTGCGAAATATTTGTGGACCAATAAAATCCCTAATCTGAATCTTTAACACCCTAATTGGCTATTACATGGGAATTAATTTATGGCTGTTCCATTCGTACTTCGATCGTCATATTTTTATTGAAGCTCAAATATATTCAATGTGAAAGCTTTTGATCAAAAGTCTTTATGATGAATGATTTTTTCTTTTGATGTTATTTTTTACCATTTCACAACTGTATACATACATCATACTCGAGTGGTAATAAAAATTATTTGGGCTGTAGAACCTACACAAAATAAACAAGAACTTCTAGAATATGATAATATTGTTTATCTATTACTTTTTTCCATGTTTTACTTGGCAAGCAATTCTTATGATTTTTTCTCTTGTCAGTCTCTTGTGTAGACATTGACATTTTACTTATGACTAGGGGACTCATAGGAGTCCCCTAGATGTGGCAGAGATCGTCCACAGTGTATCACCATCCCATTCGGTTTTGAGCTTTTCATTTAAGGTTAGTTTTGGCTTTCGACGGTCCACCACCAGGTCTATGTTATACAGCCACGGACACGTTCAAGGCATAATATTTGCTTGTAATTTTCTAAGATTATTTGCTTTGTAGTTATGCGTTATAGCTACTTTTCTTTATCAATAAATAGTATTCATATATAGGACTCCATTATAACATTGCATAGGTGCAGCGGAAATAAGAAATAGCAATCAGTGAATTATGCCCTCACGTATTCTTTATTTTATCCTTATCGATACAGAACTACGAATAAAAACTAAAGGTGTTTGATTTAATTATGTTGAAATAACTTTCAAAAGAATTTGTATTTTCACTACCCCTATACTTTGTATTAAAAACGTCTTGCTAAGACACCTATAATAATTTGTACCTACACTACTATTATAGAGAAAAAGTAAATATTTTTATATTTTGGTATGTGTTCGGAATATTACTACACTACTTTTGATCTAGTTTCAATAAGTTAAGCTCGTAGTTTGTTTTCATACTGCAAAATCTTACCCAATAACATATATATAAGAAACACTATTTCTTAGTAACCAATTTTCAATGGGAGTACAACACATCGACATCGCAACAATGAAGGGAGTCGAATGACAAAGGAATCAATTTATCAAGAGGCGCTGAAAGGTCGCGAACCACGCTTATTGATCTGAGCTCTTTATCGGCCTCATTGGCTGAGATTAGAGGTTCAGCCACAATTATTCGTCAAATATCAAGCTCTTTCTGTGACGTTTCATTTGATTCGCATTTAATTTATAATCAATGTACAATTATGTACGTAACCTGTGACTTAACCTTGCTCCGCTCGGGATTATTAGAGCTTACTTTAGAGGTGATATATTTTCCTGAAGTAAAAAAAATCCTAAAGTAAACTATTTGTGCATTCGGATAACATTCATACCAAATTTCATCAAAATCTATCCAGTAGTTTTGACATGATGTGGTCACAGACGGACAGGCAGACAAAAACTCAAAAAAATATAGATTCGGCCTCTTTATTGATAATAATAACAATTTCAATAGGATTTTCTAAAAGTATTCAAATAATTCGAATTTTATTATAATATGTTTAACTATTATTACATAAAACTAAACCATAAATCAAAAATCATTGAAATCAATGACTCGAAAGTCATTGCATTTTTAAACTACTTGGTACAAAAACTTAATTATGTGCATACCTACTTTAAAGAATAAAAAGGTAAAAGCTTCTAGAAGCATATTATCATACAAAGGCCATTCTTGGTCATTTCAATATGAAAGTGCGGCTGTATTTAACAGCTTTAAAGCTAAAAAAGCTGCTGTTTAAATAGCTGAAAACGACAATGGTGTAGCTAAATAAAAACCTCTACAGTTTCTATTAAAAAAGCCACATGCCGCGGAAATACGAAAAGAATACCAGTATGCAAGTTACAAGCAAAATAAATTATTATCACTTGTCGTAACATGAAAAATATTACGAAGATGTTATTCCCTAGCATTTAATTTTGCATTTATCTTGCCAACTAAAAAGTTGATCTAGGAATTTAGCATAAGGTTCAAATTTCTTTGTGCTTATCCCTTTCATTATATCTTCCTTAATTGTTACAATAATAACGTTTAGTTTCGTTTGTTTTGCGAATTTGGTTGTTATAGTATTGATGAAATTAAGTCCTTATGTTTTGTGAGATAAAGGCGAATTTAGCTTATATAATACCTGTATGCATTTTGCACCGCCCGCTGAGTGCATTCGGGACGATTATAATATATCATTGACTTACTTATACTGGGTACACATGTAACATAATTCATTTACTTGATTTTAATTGATTAAACTTTTGCAATCATCCTAAATTACATAGGTTTTATATCTATAGAAATATTAATTAAAAGAATTATAATCATAAGCATGCCATGAAAAAATATATCAGTAATAACAACTACAGTAAGCAATGCCATATATACGATTGTTTATACGTTCGGATGTAATTTACTCTTTCACGTTGAAACTACAGTTCGGCCGCTCAAAGAATGCGTTTCTGACACCTGTCAATTCGTCATGACTAGTGATGTACAATAATTTAATAACGTAAGTAATTTATTTATTACATTCATTATGCATATTTATTCAATTTAATTTATATGTTGTTATTTTTAATAGGAATTATATTTCAATAAATATTCACGATGTAAATACATTTTTAATGAATCAATTACTTGAATTGAATCGTAAATTCTGAATGTAACGAAGGGAAAAAGTTAGTTCTACGGGTTAGGATTATAATCGTTGCACTTGCACTAAGGATGTTTTATTTCACTATGAATACACGCACAGTCTGTACACAACACTAGTCTCTGAACACTGTATTTCTCTTCTCAATACTTCTTTACTAATACTTTAACCAACTCTTCACTTTTCCACTATTTTGTATCGCTTCTTATCTTCACTCAACTTCGAATGTCTACTGAACTCTGGACACACTGCAGTCCTTTTTATATGTGTAAATATTAGAACATTCTAGTATCGAAAATTCAAAATGTTTCTAGTAATTTTGAATCCTTTCTCGACAATGCTTTGTCTCTCTCTGACACATTAGAATTTGTAATAGACGGAATGTACCTAAGTACATTAAATATTATATTATTTATATCATACCGACATAAAATTTTATATTATTTAAATATTAAATATTATATTATTTATATCATACCGATTATATTAAGATTACAAAAATATTCGAATACAATTGCCTCGTTATTTTGTCACATCACTACAAAAACAAACAGTTGACATAACCTTGAAACAACGTCGTTTGACGTAGTTTGACTTTTAAAAGCTATTATTTTTATATTTGTTAATTAAGTAATTGTAATAATTTTAGCCCAAAATTAATACATTTATTGTAAGTCGGCATAATTATTCGAATTATTACTTAAGTACTTAGTACTAGTACTTATCACTCGTTAATAAGGTAAATAAAAGATATTTAAAAATTTGCCGTAAATTGTACGCCAGTTCCAAGTTACATCGCCCAGTCGATCACGATCTGTCAGAAACGCATTCTCTGAGCGGCCGGACAATAGTGGGTTAATTCATATACCTAAGTACGCAGGTAGACTTTAACCTAGAATAGTTATAATGAATTTTACTACTAAAATAACTAATAAAATGAAAGGTGAGATAAGTACCTTTATATAATACTAGCGAGTCATCCTTGGTTCGCTCGGTTTCGTCCCTAGTACTTTTTAAAAGTCATAATACAGAATTATCATTCGTTTTCTAAAATAAGAGAAGGCTAAGTTACTTTATAATTACACCTATCTAACAAAATCTGTCTAACCGTTTTAGAGATTAGCGGGAATAAACAAAAAGACAATTCGTTAAAAAAATATTCCTATAAGTTATATGCTTTCAGAAGTCCGCACTATAATTCAAGAATATTCAAAGAGCACTTTAACATTAAAAATATATTTAAGTAATTAAAAAAAATAATTGAGAATAATTTAACAACACAACCCAAATTAAATTAAAAAAAAATACAGACGAATTGAGAACCTCCTCCTTTTTGGAAGCCGGTTGAAAAGTCAACTAATCAATGTATAATTTCGCAATAAAAATTACTCAATAAGCTCATAGAACATCATTAAGTTCTTCAAAGCTTAAGTAATCAAAAGCTGCAAAAACTTACGACACTCGTGTAAAATATGAATACAGAGCCTTATACAATGCAGCAGTAATAGGTTACACGACTTGTGACGTATTGCTCACTCGATTCATTTGGTATACCACATGGTGATGGTGTTATTTAATGGCTTTCTTTGTATTACGGACCCGAACTAGTGATGTAACCGGTCTAACTTGCTAATATTTGAATAAAGATTAAGAAAAAATAATATTAAAATTTATTAGCGCTCCATCTTGGCTTTGATCGGCTATAAATAATATAAAATGTATATTGTATGTATATTAGGAATATTTCGCTGGAACCATTTCTTTTGGATAGTCAAAAAAAGTAACTTAAGCTAATATTTGCTTAACCTTTTACGCTTCAGTCATAGTCTCATCAATATGATAAATATTAGGCATTTTTCTCTTATTGTTTATTCTGATGAAAGTAATCTATTATTAACGGGATAAATTAAAAATGTGTCTAGGAAAATATCTTTAAAATTAATTCCTTTTATTTCGAAGATACATAATATATACGATTCAAACAATTAAATGTTTGATCTGTAGTATCATCCAAGCACTCTCATAATCTAAGTTACATATTACGTTATATAATGTAACATACGTAGTTATTTTGAAATCACAGATGCTTACATTTTGTTTCTAAGTATGGGTTAATTGTATTCAGACCTTATTTACGTCCCACTGCTGGTGCCTTCAATCTGAATATAAATTATTCAAAGCCAAAATCGATATACAGGCTATACCTAAAACCTATTATGTCGACCTAAAACCTATCATTGTGTCGATATACGAAAATATTATCTACAACTCTAGTAAATAAGTATAACCGCTAGTAATTGTACTAATAAACTGACTAGCGAGCCTCTCGTTAGTTTTCTTTAAGGTTAGGAATAACTCATTGTATATCACTAAAAATAATCGTTACAAATCAGAAAACATCTCGCATCACATCTTTAACAGTCACAAAAATTGTTTATTTTGTATAGAAACCCTCACTATGTAAATCCCTGAGGCACATCACTATTCCTGTATTATAAAATCGCGACGTGGGGCAGTATAATTCACTCGCGTCCGCTATTAGCGGTCGCTATACGCGTTTATATCATTCTTGCGATGTTAATTTATAGCTTTCTTGTCACTCGTTACTTGTTAACGCGTAGCGTTGGATAAATATTGCCACAGAGAGTTTATTGTGTACCTTTAGTCATTCATATTTAAGTATGTAATACATAAATTGAATAAACCTTGTTCATTAAAACAGTCGTATTTCTAATCGGTACTAGTAATTAGAGAGCCAAAATTAAAAAATTCAGCTTAGAAAACATTTTCTTTTACAAAAACAGTCATTTTTATAGTAAACCTTCAAATTATACACGTATATATAATTGATGAAATCCGATTATGTAATTTACCGTTTCTAACGAAAATATCCACTACGGCTACCTGAAAAATATTAAAACCTGATCCCGAAAGGGCCATTATCTCAAATTAATCTCGTCAAAACCATCCACGACGAGGGAATATAATTTAATTTCCGCCATTTCACTCGAAAAACTGGATGGCACTTGAAAAAGTAAACCTTCTGTTGAAGTTAGAGTCCTGTATGAAAAAGCAATTAGAATAATGATTTTGAAGGGCTTTAACTGAGACGAGGGACCGATTTAAGCTGGCATCGGAGATGAAGAAAATATTGGGATTATCTAGGTTGACTTATACTGGTTTTTATGAAGAATAGCCTACGTATTATATTGTTCGCTCACACTCGGGGCGCTAAGATTTGGTCCACAATCTCTTTAATACGCTGAAGTGCCTCCGGTACTTCGAGAGATTTTCAGATTCATTTTTTCGACAGGTGTTATTATCAAAAGTCAAGTACACCTTTTAGAAGATTGGAAATCATATTTTTATATTAATTTTTTTTATGATTGTCTAAAATATTATTGGACTATATGTATAGTGAATATATTATTATTTTTATTATAGGGCAGTAGTAGTCTAATGGTAGTTCAATTGCTTAGGAAACCTAGTGAAGCGGGTTCTAATTCGAGATTTCGTAGATTTTCTTTTTAGGTGTAAATCATTTTCAACATGTCTTACTGTGAAGAAACTTTTGGACATTGATCGCAAAAACTGCATGTACTAGAAAACCTAACAAATCTTTCGAAAGATGTGTAAAGTTCGCTAATCCGCACTTGGCCAGCGTGGTGGACTATAACTTGATCGCCTCGTATTTATGGGAGACAATAGGCTTAATAAAATACGTATTTTAACTACAAAACCAACCTTTTAATTACCTTTATAACAAACACTAAAGATAAAAGAAAACTAAATGCTTAAAAAACAATACTCCAGGTCATTTTCTTTTAAATCAAATTTATTATATACAAAAACACGGAATTATAAACGTTTTGCTTTTTCCATTGTTTTCTTAAATTTATTAAAAGCCTACCTTAAATTCACTTGGAAAAATCCCAATACTCTAATTAGTCGTGACCTATTCTGTTTTATAATTTCTATTTTAAAAATATGGCACTATGTAAATTTTTGTCTATGATATATTTGGTCATACTCGTTCACTATAGTTAAAATGATTCCAGAAAGAGTTTTTTGCTAGGAATACGCCAGCCAAGATAGAAACCTGTTAACCGCAATTTCATATGCAAGAAGTTGGGGGTTTGTTCAATAAATACAATACCCATATCCTGATGATGATAATGATAATAAAAAGTTTGTTTTAATAATCTCATGATGTTGCGAAAATATAAGCCACGAGAGTACTTATAAATTACCCTAGAACAGACACTAAGTTCAATTACTAAAATTATTGTTACCTTTCTAATTAGTAGAAATATACAAAAAACAAACTTAACAAAAAGTTTGTAGATCTAATAAATGGTATTGCACTAAGTCACATTACATCTCGAATTAGACGGCGCGTCACGTCGATTTTCCAATTAATCCGAGCCAATAAATTATACTTGCAAAGCGAATGAATTTCTAATTTGAGTGGAGCAAGTGTCACTTTCCTAGTTGGCATTTTTCTTTCAATTCAGGTGGTACGATAGAGTTTCTGGATGTAACTTTTTGTCATTTCAACATGTTTAGGACTTTTTAAAGGTATTTAAATCGACTCGTTTTATATATTTATATGACGACTCGTTTGGCTCAGTTGGTAGTGACCCTACTTTCTGCGCCAGCGGTCGCGGGTTCGAGTCCCGCTGGGGGCATTCATTTGCTAATCACGAATGTTTGTACTCCAGTCATGGGTGTTTATATTTATAATATGTATATATTTAAAATTTATATGTGTAGTATATCAACTATCTGGTATCCGCAACACAAGCACGTTACGTAGCTTACTGCGGAACTAGATGGCGCTGTTGTAATAATGTCCCAACATATTTATTTATTTATTTATTTAAATGTATTTTTGTTATGATATTATCGTCTTATATATAAAATTCCCGTATCACGATGTTTGTCCGTGATGATCTCCAAAACTACTTCTTTTAATAATTTTGATAGAAAAGCGATGGAACCCAACTTAAAAGGAAGGATAGTTTTTATCGTAATTAAAAAAAATAACGGTCTCACATCTTGATCGGGTTTTCGCAGAGAAGCTGACTAACTGATAAGGTACAAATTCACCTCATGTGTTTAATATTCGGCAGTCGATTTCTTCTTTATTTTTTTATAAACTATTTATAGCACTTCTAGTAAATATAAATATACAACCTGAAACTTTTCACACGAACCAATTAGCAAAAGAATCGACGGCGAATTAGAACGAGTGGAACACAAAAACTGGGAGCCAATTTCCTGAACCAGCGTTTTAAATCACAATGGCGGATGTAACAACGACGTTGTTTGCATACTCCACTTGGGGTAATCTTGCCTTTGTTACTTTTATATCAATGTTCAAATAGGGCATTAAAACTTCAAGAGATTAACTAATAGACCCTGTTTATACGCATAATGTCATAAATGTCTTATATACATAAATTGTCTTGAGAATAATAACTTAGAGAAGAGAAAACATAGCTTCTAATTCTGAAGTGATTGGATGCATTTGGATGCAATCAATTTTCCTCGCCTTTAAATATAAAATTTGTGAAGTAATGATATCGAAATGACTAGTCTAATAAAAAAATTTTATTCATCCGACAGCCGACTGTTGGTGTTTGATTTTTTGCGACTGAGACTTTTGTTGTTTCTTATATTGTGTTGAAATAGTTTTATTAACGTGTAATAAAGGATAAAAATAATTTTAAGGGTGTTATGTTATGTTAAAAGTCGGTGGAATTTAAATAATAAATTTTCAGCTCGGAACAGCACCATCTAGATCCGTGGTAAGCTAAGAGGCTTGTGTTACGGATACCAGATAGTTGATATACTACACATATAAATTTTAAATACATACATATTATAAATATAAACATCCATGACTGGAGTACAAACATTCGTGCTCAACAAATAAATGCCCCCAGCGGGACACGAACCCGCGACCGCTGACGCAGAAAGTAGAGTCACTACCGACTGAGCCAAACGTAAAAAAAAAAAGCTTCAGAAAAACTTCTTTACAACGGCTTATTAAATGACACCTCGAGGGTTCCATTAACATTCTTACCGTTATTCAAACACCTTTACAGGCGGTTGTTGGTAAAATTTAAAAAAATATACACAACTTGGGTAACCGTAAATGAAAACTGTTAAACTACAAACTCATAAGTTACTTATATGCTAGATACAATTTTCTAAGACTACCCTCGTCTTACCTACAGGTACTTCCTTTAATAACGAACGTAGCATGTAAAGCACTTCTTACCAAAGTAAAGCAGCTGCGTAGAAGACGCGTGCTACATCACGCCTCATTTCCGCGGCTATCACCTTTTCACACGCGAAACTTTAATATTTTCATTTCCACAAACCTATCTTTTAGCAATTCAATTTAAACTCTATGTACTTCGCAAAAGGTATTATATCGAGTGGATTTCGAAATTGAACGCGTATGCTACAAAAAGGTACTGAGTATCACTTGGAAAAATAACCCTTTTCATGCGATGTGTAGTTTTTCACGAGTATTCGTACTCGTAAACAATATAAGCCCGAACAATTTGTGAGAATACGCTTTTACCTCTTTCATAAAACAGCGATATTAAGGTAGCGCTTGTAGCAAATTTGTAGCAACTGGCACAATATACTAAGTACATATATTATTACCTTAGTAAATTTAAAGCTACACCGATAATGATGAAATTGGCACAGGGCTCCCTTCAATACGAAGGGATCAGGACGTGCGTGGACTCTACGCCGGCCAAGGGTTGGTGGACTTCACATGTCTTGACACTTTATGGTACATTATTATGTATCTAGAAGAATTAACATCAACTGATAACGTTAATAAAATGCGATGGGATTTTGCATGGTGGATACAAAGGTATTTCCTACCTCACACGAGTACAATGTACGCGTGACCCGAATCCATAAAGTCTATTATTACATCAGCATAATATGTCACTCTCAGGTTCGTAAACTAATTATTAGTCAGATTGCTTCAAAATTTATTTTTTTAACAATTCTAGTTATCTTTCCCTAATTTAAAACTTGTAAAATATATATTCATACTAGCTACTCACCCTCATTTCGCTCGGGTTCGTTCGTAGTGAAAAATAAAAATTAAAAACAAATCTATCCCACGGGAATCGCAGATTTTTCCGGGTTAAAAAGTAACCAATGCTATTTCAGACTATAATCTATATCTGAACAAATTTTATCCATATAATATGTTCAGACTTTTGGCGTGTTTAAGTAACAAACAAACATTCAAACATCTAAACAACTAAACATCAAAAAATAAAAACTTTTTACTTTTCACATTTATAATATAGTATGGTAAGAAATAGAAATTAAAAGCTTCATTAGCGAATTAAAAAGCGACGTTACATTAGATGAAAAAAATAGGGAACTCTGATGTAATTAAGGATAGATCCCAACTATTTGGTTTAATCAATCATAGATTCGAAGCGCATTTCGAATGCTTTTCGCGAACCTCTATACGGCAAATTTATGATTATTATTATTTTTAATATAAATCTTAGTCTTAATAAAATTCATATTTACTATCAAATCATTACGTATTTTCCATAATTAGAAAGCTTTATGTAAAACTAATAATATTTTTATTACTAACTAATAATTATGATAGTTTCTAGAATGACTAATAATAATGGAATTCGTATATAAAACCATGTCTGTACTATTGGCCATTGCACAGATGCTTTAACTGGAGTCAATCCCAGGTGGAACATATACTTAAACATTCCGACTTACAAATTAAAGCTTGTTAAAATAATATTATATAGGTAGTTGAAGAGATTTTGTTTTTATGTTGATATTTCTATGTAATTCAGCGCCACCTTGTATAGTATTATTTGATCTGTGATTATACATATGTATAAAAAACTATGCGAGCGGACCCGGAGCAGAAAGCTAGTGTAAAAACAAAGACCAATAGAACTTAACTAAATTTATGACTCTATCCAATAGTAAATTCGATATAGCAGATTGGATATCGTGAATTATTGTTTACTGAAGTAAGAAGAAAATTATGAGCAATAACAATTTATTATTCTAAGAGGAAAACGGGAAAGTAGGGCAAATAATATTATGAATGTGATTAATTAGAAACCATGAGTATTACATATCCATCACACTAATATTATATATGTGAAAATGTATATGTATTATATAAGTTATTCCTTAAGGCGTAAACTGAAAAACGTGTATTTTTATCTTGAAAAACATTTTTCGAGGTTCCACTTTATGTCGAAAAGTACCGTTCGCCCTTTTACTTGTTCTATAGGTAGAATCTTGTATATTATATGTATAACCAAATTTCATCAAAATTTGATCGTTGGTTTTCTCGTAACGCGGCAACAGACAGACAAACAGATAGAACAGGTTATCCGGGTGAACATACAGGAGACTTTTCATTGTAAGAAAATATATCATCTCTGAGAAATCCATATTAACAATTACAACGTACCCCGGTTCGCTAAATAAACCTCGGGATCAATACGAACCGTCAACGCTTCAAAGTTGGCAGTATCTAACAAGTACATAACGTTTATAATCACCTGTCAATGTACACGACACTATAAAGTGACCGCGTTAACTCCCGTCACGCCATTTTGGCCCTAAAGCGCTGAACATTAGACTAATGCTCGCGCTCCATCCACGTCCACTGCGAATTCTCTAGCTAGATGCTGGCTAAGTCAGGCAGGGGTTTTCAACCTTTTAACCTTTTTTAAAAAAATTCTGTGCAGTAAAAAATAATTTTGTTTCTATTAATTTAGTTATCGCACCACCATTACAAATATCTACGCTTACAATCCAATTTAAAATTCATTATTTTTTGTTCGATAAGTCCTTATATTTAATAAATAATATTTGTTTTTTTAATTAAGTACTGTCATTTTGTATAGCGAATGATCATGCCATCTAAAGCTCATCCAATACTCCAGAACTTTTTAGTATATTTCGTACGAAAATAAAATCCAAATATAGTAGAAAAATCAAAAACGTCTATATATCATATAGGGGTACAGTGTTATTCTATGTAAAAGGAGTATAAGATATTTAAGTTTTATACCCCTGTAAATGACTAGTTACGTATGCGGAGCTGTAATTCCCATCTACGAAGGACAGCGCTCGAGACGAACTCAATTGCTTAATAATGCAGCGATTTCTTAAATTTATTAACTTTCCAACCTTTGTCCTATTGAAAACCTTATTGAATATGTATAGCTATTACATTGAATTTTTTTTAGACTATATTTTTTTTTGCTTTTAAAGTGTTTGTACGTAATCAAAAAACGTATTATTTTATTGTTGGGGTACTGTCAGATAATAAGGAACTCCTATAAAAATCAGACATTTATTTATCTGTTTGTTTGTCGCGCCACATTATATTCGAATCTACGCATACACGAGTACATTTGTCAAGTAGGTAACAGAATTATAAACGCAAGTTTCTACGTATAGTCCAGTCAAATAAGGTCTGAAATCAAAATTTGACTTACAACTTTGCATTTTTGATATGTTGTAGTTTAAATGATACAAAAACATTGTGTGAAGGTTTTAGTGTCAATAACCTCCGGCAAGGGTGGAAAAAAGACGGTGAAAAAATTTTTTTCGCAATTAAAAAAAAATTACAAAAAAGTAAGGAAGTCGATCAGTGAGAAATTAAAATCACATCAACACAATCAAGTATTAAATACTGAGAGACGTGTCCTGTTCACTAATAGAGAAAATACATGGTAATCCAGAAACAATGGCCTTTAATATTAAATGTCATTCCGTGTGTAAAACTCTTGCCATAACCGATAACGCACTTTATTGTTTTATTATAAGGTTGCTTTTTGCATTGTTTTTTATAACCGTGTTCTTCATCGGAATGTCCAATTAAGAGTAAAGATGGTTTAAGGCCTTATCCTTGCATCACGTTTAAACAACGGGTGGTCTAAAGTATCTAAAGCCAAAGTTATGAGGGCATTTGATCTATTCTCATTAAGGGTTGATTTTTAAGAATCCAAATCAGATAAAACTAATTCATAGGTAGAATAAGATACCACAAAAATAAATGTAAATGCTATTAAGATATATCATATGAATGAAAGAACTTTCTTCTATGGAAATCGCCCTTATGAAATATAAACAGCAGTTCACTGCACTTTCAATTTTAGAACACAAATAATAACTGTACACTAAATAGTGAGAAAGAAATAATAACATGACTATACCAAAACAAAAATCTGTTTATTGGCAAAACATCCTTTCCTAAACAAATATAATGGAAATAAATGGACTCTCAAGATTTATTGAGACCATTTAACATTTGAACCAAAAATTGAAAGAGATCGTTCTCTCGAGGAGGAAAAGAGCATATCCTATAAAAGTCCGTACTTTTTATAAAATATTGCGTACAAGTGATGGGGCGGAGTGAGTAATGACGTCACGCTGTGACGTAATGCGAAGTGACGTGACATGTGGTTCAGTGGACAAGGATATATTCATGTTATACAAAGTTAGGCGTAGTATAAAAAGTTTTAAAGAAAAAGTTTTGAATTTACGAGTAAGTAAATTCAAATTATTTCATCACGAGAATCACGAGATAAAAATCACGAGAACGAGACGAGCAAAAAGAAATAGTTAATATTTTATTATAATAGCTGTGTTTGTTTATTTACCAACTTCAATAAAGCATGCAGCTTCAGATTTTTTGGTATAGGATAGGAGCATCTGACCATAGTCCACGACGCAGGCCAAGTATGGTTGGCGGACTACACATGCCTTTTGAAAACTTGTTAGGCTCTCTCAGACATGCAGGTTTCCTCACGATGTTTTCCTTTACCATAAGACAAGTAGTGATGTTGGAAATAATTTGTACATGAAAATCTCAGAGGTGCAAAACCGGGGATTCGAAGTTTTAACCGCTTGGTTACCACTGCACACTACCACTGCCTGTATGTATATGGTATATATTTTCTAAAAATGAACTTACTTTTATAATCCTTTTTTTTTTACTTAATAGGCTGTACCTACTTTTCAATTTTGATTTACTTTTCAACTAATTTTGAAGTTGATGAACCTTTTTTGTTACAAAGTAATTATTAACTCTTCCTGCTCACTCTCCAAGACAATTTTTACCATAGACGTAGGTATAGTGTAGAGGGCCTAAATGATTTATCCCGGCCTATCAACTTAGTTATCTACCATCCAGCTTACGACGTCATTTATACTAAAATTTTACACAACAGTTCGGTAAATTATATTTATAAGCACAGTTTAGGGAAGCATTACATACATATATTATAAGGTTCTATAAGTAAAATAAATTACTTGTGTTTTTAATTAATGATACAAAACATTAACAGGGTAAGTTAAAGGGGTAAGTTACCAAATAAACTTTTTATATTTTATATTTTAAGAAAGAAAAATAAGCTTAACATATATGTAGTATAGTACATAATATTATAACGGTAGACCTGATAACATCGAAATTAATACAATTTTTATTAACAAAACTATAAGATATAGGGGACTGTCTATCTATCGCTTCTAAAGTCATTCAAAATATAAAATCTTAGAAAGGTCAATATAAATAAGGGCTGTTTATTTATATCTTGAAATAAACAATTTGAAACTCGCGTAATTTTCCAAGTTGTAATTTAATTAACAAATTCGGTATTCCAGTTACGTAATAGCTCGCGGCCATGGGACTAGACATCGAATAATTAATTTATTCGCTTGCATAATTCGCTATCTAAAAACAATTCGAGCTGTGCGCAAAAATGTTAATCTGAATTAATCATTCGACAAAAAAACATTTTTAAGAGATTTCCTTAACTTGTTTTTTTATAGATTATATTTATATTAGTATTACTTCATTGAAAAATGATTGATGGCTCACACAAACTTTCGTCCTCTATTTCGCACCCTTGAGGGATAACTTCCGGGATAAAAACTATACTATTTCTTTCCCGGAGCCTTCATACAAATTTTCATTTAAATCGTCAACAATCCTGAGCAGTTAAATTCTTCATATTTACGAGAAGCATTAAAATATAATTAATTGGTAAGTTTAAACTGTTTAGTATAAGTTTAATAATATTAAAATCTTAATGATTATAGAATATAGGTACTACCCTTATTTTGATGTCATTAAAATTTATTAAAAAGTTACTTGTTTAAGGGGTCGCAACAAATGTCGGATCTCGTATAGCCTGCGGCCTACGGATGTAGAATGAGTTACACGATTTCACGAATAAATTGGTTTTACTCCATTTATTTTTAAGGCGTCTCGAGATGGAACAAATTGTAATCATGGTGTTAGATAACACGAATGTTTTGATGTAAATTAAACTTAGTAGGTAGATCTCGTTTCGCTTAAGTAACTTTGAGACACGTTACGTAAGTAATATGCGACAGTTTTGACCTGGTGGGAATTGCCCAGGATTTAGATTTGAGTTTAGGCTGGAGAAAATATAGCCAGTATAAAACAGCTTTTGGCATTTTAAATACATAAAAGCAAAAGGTCATTCACTCACAAGAATGAAATTTGGCAGGTAAGTAGTTTATAGTTAGTAGATATCCGCTAAGAATGGAATTTGCGACATAGCTGCATTAAGGAGGTCTAAGGGCTCTCGCAAGTATGAAAGTCCTTCATTTTTTGTGCTACAAACTTCAAAATTTGGCAGGAAGTGCCTTGGGACAAAGCGAAAGTGAGCCACTAGTATTATATTGTTGCTCGATTTTCAGAATCTTTAGATAGTCTATATACAAATCTATACTAATATTATATTCTTTGTGAAAGGAACTTATTTGTTTTTAAGCTTACACCGCTGAAAATATATCGATACATTAAGAACAAACATAGGCTAATTTTTTTTAGCTCCGCTTTCTATGAGAATCTCTTCAGCATTGGAATATACTTTACCTATAATTGGATACTTTCATTATGATGAACTCCAGCATTAATACCACTGCCGCATATACTCGTACAAACATACATAAAGAAGCTAAGAAGTTAATGAAAAAATATTCTTCACAGATAACATCCATAGTAAAAAGAAAACAAAGCTTAATTACGAGAAACTGAAAGTTCAAGGAAGTGCTTACTTGAATTTACAAAAGTTAAAAATACAGCAACTTAACTTATATCAGAGAACGTCCGAATTTCCGAGGGTTGATAAAAATTTGTTTTACCAACAACATTAACCTACATTTTGTTTTATATTTATATACTCTTTACCCCTATTTATTACTTGATGTTGCAATCTAATCAAAACTTCTACCCTAATGAAGTAAGCTTATAGTGATACTGAAGTGAGGGTTATTTGATGGCCAAAGTTTCCAGATACCATGCGATACCCATACTGTAATAAAACACAGAAATGGCTCATTTATGGAGAATAATACTATAATTCTCCAAACATCGCGTACAATAAGCAACTAGTTCTCAGAATACTTTTGCATGTTCTTTTATATAGTTAACATGTGAATCTAAAACATTTTTGACATAGTTAAGTGATTTATAATTAATCCTGGCCCATCTTATTAATTATATACTCATATTAATTAGTATATTGTTGTTTAGCAGTTGTAAAGTGCATGGTAATCCTATATAACGGAATTATCCGAGTAACAATGTGAAGCGGGTTCAAATCCCAGGTCTTGAGCCTCTTATATTTTCGTCGTGCAAGTCTGACCAGAACTTGGCAATTTCTTGAAAGACAAATAAAGACTGCTAACTTGCACTAGGTCAGGGTGGCGGACTGTGTCTTGATCCCTCATAACAAAGGAATTATAGACAAGACATTCTTTTAGAAATTTTGAAATAAACACTCACGTTCAAACTTTTTGGATAGTAATACTATTTTGCAACAACAAAAACATGTTTAAATCATTTTGAATATTTGTAAAACAGTATTAATATTCCAATTACTCCAATAGCTATTATATTTTAACAGTGTTCGAGTCGAATTCCAGCGGGAGCCATCTATTAGGCTCGAATCACACTAAGGAATTAATCATTGTATTTTATTTATTTGTATTATTTACAATTATGAATAAAATAATTGTTTTTTTTTTCATTGCGACTTAATTTCTATCCATCGTTTTTAAGAAAAAAATACAATCTGGTACAAGTAGGTATAGACATCTGTATACATTATAATATTAGGCATATGTGTTTTTTTCATAAGACACTCCATTATGCATTATCTACAATTACCAAGAGTAATTTTCGTAGTAAAAACGCAACAGGTATTGCTGTATTATAAAAAAATTATATCTACATAACAAAAAAAACACGTTTTCAAAATCCCAAATATATAGTACGAGTACTACTACTTAAATCATTTTTTTCGTTAATTATAAATATATAAAAAGTACAAAGTCTTAGTGTACCAGAAACTTTAATTGCAAATAAATATTATAACCATACACTACGTCCGACGTGAACATAATAAAATAGTGAAGGCTTTTAGTATTGTCCAGGGTGATGTTCCATGCGACACTCGTTCATTCTTCACAATTTATTATGTTTGTTATAAAAAAATTTATATCCCATTTATGAGAAAAATAAATAATATCTCTATATTAATTATTACTATCTTAAATTTTAAATAAGTATAGATCTTGTAATTTATGATTTTTATTTTTATAACACCCTTGTTATTACTATTGTTCTTTCAGTTTTATTGACGTTTAATACATCAAGCAATGGTATAGGAAGAAATGGTAGATTAGTTAATATGAAAAGTTACTTAGAATTGCTTTTGAGTCAGGACAGGTTTCCGGTACCATAAAATAGGAAATGAATCCACCATCTTCTTTACGTCTATACGTATGATAAAATTCCGAGTCGAATCTGTACATCAAATATTTTTTTTAAATCTAATTGAAATAAACATTAATATTGATATTGAGGCCAAATCTATTATTTTTAGAATTTTTGTCTGTCTGCCTGTCTATGACCGCATCACGAGAAAACTCATCTCTGAGAAAAATACAAAAAGAAGGTTAGATATAAAACCACGCTAACATTTACGTCTTAAGAACGCGGGTATTGCTAATATTTATATATATTTTCCACAAAATACTCATAATTCTGTGACTGTCAAGTCAGGTTTCATTTAAACGTCGCACTGTCAAGACAATATAACAATCAACATTTTCGTAGTAAAACGAAAATTTCTTTTTCCTTTATTTCCTTGATTCAAAAAGAATAATTAGGTCGGTTAATTCCATTAATGAGTCCATTGTGATGCTTTATTTGATTTGCGGCGATTCTAATTCGTTTAAAAGTCACCGCGGCGGAAAAATGATGCAGATTTCAACAGATTTATTTCTCTTTATGTTTTTATACGGTATTCCGTGACTGTGACGACTTCTTTTTATTTTGCAGTATTTATTTTATGACGAAGATTTACATTCAAACCTTTCAGTTATTATAACTTAAGATCCTGTTTAAATTTATTATACTACAAGCTCTTAGGTGTTCCGACATTATTATAGGGTTTATTATGAATATTAGAAATGTTAAAATTAGAAGTAATAGAATCAAATCGAAAAATCAAAAGAAGAATTATATACTATACATTCTTGTAAAACCTTATTGAAATATGTAGTTATTATAGTCTTTTAGAATTAGAATGACAGATTGTCTCGTCGGTGATAGGTGATGATTTTGATGAAGTTTAGCAGATAGGTTATCCGGAGAAAACATATGGGAATTCCTCACTGCGGGACAATAATTTCTTATTTTTGAGAATAAAGAATTCTTAGTTTTCGAAAGACATGTGAAGTCCGCCAACACGCACTAGGCCAGCGCGGTGGACTATGGCCTGATCCCCCTCGTACGGAGGGAGGCCCGTGCCCAGCAGTGTTAAAAGGGCTGAAGACAATAGTATCGCACGTAGGAACCCGAACCCGAGCGGAGTGATAATGACTCCCTAGTTATTATTATAAACATCGTAATCAAAGTTCAAACTTAGCGTAATCTATTTTCATTTAGTAATAGTAAAGTTTTAATGATATGGAGTGCAAGTTCCATCAAATAAATAGGTAATAAACGACGCTACATTCTCCGCATCATCCATTAGTCTTATATAGGGAGATACGATATAAACACAAAACATATGACAGTACAACACATTTATACGACTAATATCTAAATTTGCCTCGAGCGGAACTAAAACCTATGACCATCAACCTAAAAATGGATACCAGTTAGCACTTGGCAGTGTTTAGAATGTCAGCTACGGATCTAATTAGATTGCCTAGTATTTTCGCCTTATTTCTTAACCACACACATTAAATTCATTTGAAAATATTGTTCCAACATCAAATTATATCATTTTTTTTCCAACCGTTATGACTCTACCAACAATCTCAATACAATTTTATTTATAAGTAAAGAAAATAAATCTATGCCTTTAATATAAATAAAGAACTAAATATTTGACAGACAACAAAAGATGTTTTAATAAAAATGTTATTATAATTGTTAAAGAATGAATATGATACATATTATTCTGTTTTATAATATCATGTGATATTTACAGTGACAGAGAAAAATGAAAGACAAAAGTGGGCCGGGAGAAATATTACGGTACAGTACAAAGGGAGGAGGTATTTTTCTGAACGCCCGTCTGTTGCTTCCTCACGCTTCACTATATAATTTCCACAAGTATGAGATATATTTTATTAGAAATTTTGTAGTGAGAGGTAGAATTTTTCATAGAAATTCAATTTAATTTCAACGTTGTTATCTCAATTATTGACGTTTTAACTTAGAACGTGTGTACACCTTCTTTAAAATAATCATTAAATGTAGTTATTTTACCTATGGGGTGGAATGTTGATAGATTATCGTGATATGTAGGGCCACTATTGACAACAAAGTACTCATGTATTCAAAATATTCAGCAAAGTATCTAGAATAATTATTCTTAAACAATACATAGTACACTTTATATAAATGAAAGGTTATATTAGGATAGTCATGCAAAAATTATTGACCTCCTTTAAATTCAGCGTCTTTTTAACGTCCCACTGCTGGGCACGGATCTCCCTCAGTACGAGGGGAATCAGGCCATAGTCCAATAGATACAAGTATATATTTAACTTATTGGAATATTATTAGACTAATACGTAAATTTTCTCTCCAATACTCTTATTAAAATATTATTAATCATCAATTCAAGCTAATGATCATTTTATCGGTCGGAATTAGCGGAATCGTGGGCAAAGGCGGTAATCGCAAAAGTTCTCTAATCGTATCGATATCTCTAGGGAAATGAATTGATCGAATTTCGCCGCCTTCCCCATTACCGTAACTCGACTCGGAAAAGTTTTTAATTAAATATTTTAAATGGATCATTTCGTTTCACCTCGGCGTTTTAAATGTGTCATTGGAAGGAAACTTGGCAGTATTTTTGTTACTTTGGAGTGAGGTAATCCGGTAAATGTTCGAAATAAAATTAAGACAAGTGTCTTAAAAGTTGTTTTTATTTATTTTAGGTATTTTTAGAAATGTATAATAATTTTATTTCATTAACTATAAATAATGTTTGAAAATCTCACTTTAATTAATCAAATGTAATGAACAAAATTAAAAAAAAGAAATGTTTAAAATAATTAAAAATGTTTTTTATTAAAATTATCACTTGATATTTACAAAAGAGTCATTTAACTATGTCCTGGTATAGAGATGCATTTTGACATCGATACCATCACCCCTTATGACATTTCACTCATCTACCCTCATACAATATTTACATACACAATAATGAAAGACATGACCTTTTAATAAACACAAAGAAAGACAAAGAGACCCAACGAATTACTCCGTCCAACGTATCCGACCGAGCGCATATAAACTGCCTTAAACAGCTCCTTAGAAACCTTTTACACTACGTACAGTATACCACAATTCATCTTTTCAAAAATATTCGATGAATTCATTCACAGCTCTAAGGCAAACGAAATAGAGCTTAAAATAAGATTTTTCAAGAACATGTGTCGCTCATTGTATACCCTACATCATCAAATATACATTTCGGAGTAAGTCTGAGGGGACGGCATGAAAATAGGTCCTTTGAATATGTATGGAAAGGCCATGGAACAAGACATCTTTGGTAGCTTCCATAAATGTACTATGACTAGACCAAAATAGTTTCGACAGTTTACTGCTTTCCGGGTGATTGTTTATGTGGGAATATGAAATTCACCTATCTGAAGTTACTGACTCTTTGGAATTCACCGCAGTCGGGTAAAAAGTGTTGTAATCCCATTCTAAATTTTAGTAAATGTGAAAGTAACTGTCAGTCCGTCTGTCAGTTATCTATGATATAACCTCTAAATATATTTCGATGTAATTTTATATCGATATACAATATACATATTTTATCACTGCACCGCTTGCAATATGCGAGCAGAACCGTAGGAAACTATATACCTAATAATTATACAGTTACAACTTTAAAATTATTACTTACCTGGATGTTAAATACAAAAAAAATCTGCACACGTTCCTTTGTGACTTTTCTCTTTGCCAACAGCGCGACGCGACTTAGATATTTCTTCAAAGTTTTAATAAAGATCATTTTTAACTTCTACGTCTTCCACAACTTTTGCACAATACAAAGAATCTCACATTATAATGCTGTACTCTCTTGACTTATGATAAATTTACTTTTAGGTTTTGTAAGAATTTAAATTATCTTAAATAATTAAAATAAAATTGGAAATGATTTGCACATGATAATATGTGATATGCAAGACCAGAGGTGTGTTTCCCTAGTGAGCGACTTACACTGGGCTATAACCGCTGCCTAAATCATAGTACCTAGAATTTATTTTAATAATAACCTGATAAAAACGAAAAACGAAATGAACTTATTTCAATGTGGTTGGCTTAGCGAAAACATTTCTACTTTAGTAGACTTATTTAGAAAACCTTATAATTATAATATCATCAAGTTTCATAAAAATAATGATGTCGCCTGTCCATTAAAATTGTTATATAGGTCTGTTATTTCCCGTATACGTTTATATATTACGACAAGAAGTATATTATCTTCGTCGTACATCCTCCCTCACTTCCCCAAATACGAGTTTATCCTAATAATGCGGGACGCATTAATGATGCAAACGAGCGGAAAGTCTTCACAACCGGTAATCGAATCTGCCTCAATCTGGCATTATCACGAAACAATCATATTATAAAAATAGATTTTTTCTACAATAACTGCAAGTTGTAACTAATAGAATTTTGTCCAAAGTTATGTTGGTATGGAAAAAGAAAACACGTCATGCCGGCTGATATGTAGAGTGATATAAAGACAAGTTTAAGGAGAATTAGGTACATGTTGTATCTTAATTCTAAGTTTATTTTTGATATTTATCACTCACCTTTTATAGTTAAATGGTTAAAATTTTAAAATCAATCTTATTACTATAACGATTGCATTTGTGAAAGACGTTCTGCTATGGGGCCACGTTCCTTTAGAAAATAAAAAGATTTGCCTTTTATAATAGTCGCTGATAAAATGAGATCGTGCAATTCTTGTAAAATAACTTTAATAATGTATCGTTTATTGACAAACATTTAGAAGAAAATATGTAGGGGATGAGGGAGGTAAGATGGTGGGCAGTGAGGATAAAATTGACATTGTTATACGAAAGAAAGTCAACGTTCCTTTAATAGATGGGCGTTTATAATAATTTAATGTGGTAGAAATAACAAAGTAAAACGTAAATGATTTCATTATTTAAAATTTTGATATTACTAGCGACTCACCCTAGATTCTGCTAGGTTGGATATAACGAATATTATAGATATCCGTAGGATATTTTTTACTAAAAAAAGTTATTCTAGTTGTTCTATTCTATTCTAGACTTTTATATTATATATCTGTCTCAAATTCCATCCAGATCCGATCAACCGTTCTGGCACGATTGATTACTATCCATTATCAAGCATCCTTCCAAACTTTCGCATTTATTTATTAAGAGATTTTTCAGTCGATTTAAAATATTTGCTCAAAGGAAATACAACTTGCAAATGTAAAGAATAAATAATTATACTCAGATAAAAGAACCGCCGCAAATCAAAAAGTCATCCAACTGAATATGATTTTAAGAAACAAACTTTTACAGCGCCCTAATTCGAAATGTCTATAAAACCACTGAACTCCGAGACAAATAAAAGTTTATAAGAAATAGCAACTCAAATATAACTGGGTCAGTATGCGGGCGGTTTTTCATTTAACTTAGAAAAAGATACATAAAAAAATAAAATGTCTTCAACAGAATAGTACTTGTGGTCTTTATTTAAAACACGTATAAAATTCTTTTAGACTTAAGAACAAAAGTATATATCGATGTTCTAATCTAAAAGATATTAGTATATATTTTTAAAATTAGGTTTACAAGTATGTGTGTTTGACTTAATAAATTACTTAAATATTGTATATAAAAATGAAACTCGTAATTATAATTATAAATAGTAATGTGAACTCAACAGATGCTACTATTTAATTGTGTTTTAAATTTACAAACAAGACAAATCGAACGTTTTAATTGCAATGCCAACACTACTTTACAGAGATTTATTATGTTAATAAAGGCTGCGATTGTAACGTGTCCCCGGTCATGCATTATCCATCCGAGATTTGTCCAAAAACGATTAAAATCCGCCGTAATGAATGCACGCATGCGGACCACTTTAAATATTGAGTAAACGGTCATCCATTGAAAGTAAAGATATACAGCGCTACTATTTTATGATACTAAAAGCTCTATAATATCTGTGCCAACAGCTGTGTATAGAATGTTGCAGAAGAAAAGCTATTATTAACTTAACTATTGTTTTGACTGAAATATTATGTACAAATATGTAAATTTTAAAATATCAGCATTACTAACTAAAGAATGAAGGTGTATTACATCAACTGTTATGTCATCTAAACTTATTTTAATATAGAATTCCATTTTTCATTAGCATAATGCTATTGTGGGTCATAAAGTAAAAAGTCAGAATAATAGAACAGATAAAACAAATAATAGCCCGCCATAATAGACGAATATCAATACTACCAGTAGACATTCGGCTTAAAAATCGTTTAAGCAGCTACAATGAATTCAATTAGCAAAGCAAACAGAGTCTTTTGTGCCCCATTGTTCCCCTAAAATATATTTACATAGTCACAATTGACCCGCCCGCTGCACACAACATCTAAATAGATTAAAAATTTCCGCGGAAACTTGCTTTGCACAGATAACAAACTCATCTGATCAGCAGCGGTATTAGTATTATAGTATTATCAATTTTTAGGCTTACGTGTATATTAATATATATTATGAAATATATAATGATGATTTTAAGTAGATACAGGTCTCTAGGTGTAGCAAATTTTTAGTTTTTATTTTGTTGCTGGCTCTCTAGGGTGTGCATATATAATTTCCGATCAGCAACAAAATCCATGGCTTCACATTGTTAAGAAAACTGCAAGTTAAGATAGCATGAACTCTACAGCTACAGGTCTACAGGTCTAACGAATTGTAGGGTTTTTTAAAATTTTCTTTCTCTATTTTCCAGCAACAAATTAGCACCAAATTCTGACGTATTAATTTGGTTGAATTCTTGCCTATTTCGTGAGTTTACTGCTTGCTAGCTTAACGTTAAGATAGCAGTAACTCTTTTTTTCCGAAATCTGTTAAAGCAACAAAATCGGGGTTTTAGCAAATATTTAGCTACAAAATACCATACATGGTTCCGATTGATTCTGCTAATCGTTCACTGCTATCTTAATACACCTGCAAAACGGTGTGGGGTAGGGTCGGCGATTGTATCAAGCCAAACAGCGCTTGAAGCAGCGTTTGCATTTTTTCTCGCGTCCGTATTTTTTTTAGGCACAAACGTATTTAAAATGATAAGGATTAATACCGTATTTGTGTAAATAGCTTTCCAATAATCGCTTTAAAATTGCCCATTTTTTAGGTATTAAAATGAATATGTATGAATATAGTATGAAAATCAGTGCAGTAGATTTTGAGTTTATCGCGAACAGACAGACACAGACGCGACGGAAGACTTTGTTTTATAATATGTATAGATAACAATGTACAATTTGTTATATAAAAGTTTATAATTAATTTAGAAAGTAATTCACACAAAAATAAACTACTTTGATTGCAAGATTTTTACAGTTAAATTATTAAATATGATTAATATATTTAAATTAAATTTAAAATATACACGACGATACCTCTCATAAATTACGCTGCGAATGAAACCGGTAATAAATCTGAGAGTTTGGAAATTTCGAAGTATTCCCGTGTTTGTTCGAAACTTTCCTGTATGAATGCTTGGGTTGCGTATATCAAGAAATATTACGAATCGTCAATGATTGAAATTCCTAATGCTTCGCTTGTCGAATTTTACAAAATTAAAGTAACAGTTATTAAATTCTAATGTAACCAACTTTATATTTAGACAATTTATATAATTTTAATGTTAACTATGTTAAGATAGAGAGAGACAGAGATAAAAATAATAAATGCTTTAATTTATTACACTTTTTTTCGTCCCACTACCCCAGTAGTCCTCGGGCCTCCTTTCAATACAAGGGAAATAAGACCATAGTCTACCGCGCTGCCCAATTGCGGGTATTCTAGGTTGACAAGGACAAGTGGTTTTGGTAAATCATTCGCGAATACAAATATCAGAGGGGCAAGACTATGATTTGAACCCACTTCAGTTTTTCTATTAAACGCGTTACCGTTACCTTTCCGTTACTGGACTATCACTGCTTTAACTAAACAAACAAATTCATTAAAAGCAATTAAAAACAATTTCAAAGCGAAGGTGCCACATATTATATCTACGTAGTAAGGCATTATACACAGGAACCATGTGCAAAATCAGTAGGTAAATAAAGTTCAAATGAAATACCAACAAAATGTTACCATCCTCACTTCGATTCTAACTTTGTCGCGTCAAAGAATAAACAAGCTTACATGTTTCAAGCGAACATGACGCGAATAAATTAAAACACTTGCTAATATTTGCGGAGTACTTCGTAATTGCTTCAAGAGTACCTCAGTAAAAGTTCACAAGTTTCACGACTTTCGCAAGTTCGCGACGAGATTATCCAGATGAAACTCAACTTGTTTGTGTATGAATATCTCTCGGAGTGTTTTATGTAAAGTACGTTTTCACCTTTCCAATGCAAATATGATGTTGCATTAAAATTTTTATTTTTTTTTTTGTTAATTACAGGACATTTTTGATGAAGTATGATTCAATTTTTATATAATATAGAAATGGTCTTAAATCGTGGTTCCATTATACAACCGTAAGACAGATAATAAATGGGAATGATATTATGTTATTTTGTGAAAAAAAAACGATTTTTGTCTTTTAAGTTTTAAAATTATTTAGCAATAGTTAGCAATTTCGTAGTAGTAGACATTTCAAGTTAAGTAAAAGCTTGAAAAAATCACAAAGCAGTTCAACCGTGATTTGAACCATTCACGTACATCGCTTACAAACAATAACCACTATTATTTCATATTCTTATCTAAGGCATTCGCGGTGTTTTTTGGAAGGAATAAACCGTATCTTCATATTTCATAGCGCACGCGATGTTCCGCTTTCATTATGTATTGTGAAGCGTAGCTATAAATACGCCGCGCTTGTAGCTGAATATGCCGCCAACTATACTAGAAAAAATTTGATCATAAGCAACATCACCTTTGGCACAAAAACAAAAAATAATAATCGGGCGAATTGTTGAATTTTGCTATCTATTTTGCTTTTCGTATGAATAAATAATGTTTTAAAGGACTTTGATAGATCATATTAGCAATATTAACTATGACCTCGACCAGAAGCTACTGTCATGCTAAATTTAAGGCAAGAGTAAATAAAACCAACAAAAACAGGAAGCTCTATTTTAATAAAGCTACAACATTTACCTGAAGAAATATTTGCACAAATACTTTAAATTACGTTATATATCCATTTCTACGACCCAATAAACTCTTATTAGTAATCAAGACAGTATAAATCAGTACAGTTAGTTCACCAAGTACCAATAGCACGTAATATTTGGCCGCAAGCGACTAAGTATAACGAAGTGTCCTGGCTGCGTTTACAGAAGCACATGCGAGCCTTCGGCGGAACATAATTCACGCCTACAAAATGATACATTTAATAGGTTTATCTATTATATATTGGAATAGCTTTATTGGCTTGGTTTGTTATTTTTAAAATCTATATAAAACGACATATCTGAAACAAAAACACACATTCACATGTTTTACGAAAACTTGCTAGGTTTTCTTAGATATGTAGGTTTCCTCACGATGTGTTCCTTCACCGTAAGTCAAGTGGTAATCATGATAGAAATGATTTGCACATGAAAATATCAGAAGTGCGAGACCCGGATTTGAAACCGCATTACTCAGTTATACATGTTAGCGCGTTACCGCTGGGCTTTATAGTATTTCCTTATTATTCCTCTCAGTTTATTGGTTAACTCGAACAAGTCTGAGAAATAAGGCCACGTTACCTTTTTTCTGCACATTTAGATTTTCCTTCTAATCGATCTCTTTAAGACAGAGCTTCAGTCACTCAGCCAAAACTACCCCACCCTATATCACATTAAATTCCAACTCAATTTTTTGAACTTTGCAAAAGTATTTTAGAATAGTTCATATATTCTTTCAATGAAACGTTCATATTTCAAGTCCGCGAGAAAGCTAACTGTTCTAAAAAGCATTTTAGAAAATCTAACTAGAAACACAACACATTTTATTCTAAAATTAATATCTTTATAAAACCAATATCTTTCTCAGACTGAAAAATCATTTATATAATTCGACCATACATTAAATAGCGAAAACGTGGTGATAAATAGGCAACATATTTTTAACTTTACAACCTCCTAATAAACTATCCTTAAGCACAATCCTTTATCTTTTCTATTATATAAAATGATAAGACCTAAGCAACGAGTTCTCAGCACCAACTACCAAGACAGCGAGTGCCAAACACGTACAGGAGTCGCAGCCATGCGGTCACGTTTCCGTGGAAGAAATTTATTTCTCTACGATCGCTACAATGGATAATACAGTCAATAAGTTATGTCTGTTCTATAAGAAATTGTTGGGTTTATTTTATGTAATTCAAGTTACCTTCCAAGACTCAGTCTCACAAACAATTGAAACTAGAATAAAAGCTTGTGTTAAGGATCTTTCGTTCTTCCGTAGGTAAACAAAACACTAACTATACAAAAACCTATAACGATCGAAACCTCGAACGAAATTCCCTAATTATTAGTTTTATCATAACATGTTTTCCTGTAGAGATGAAAACATTTTTTGTGGTAAAGGGTAGTTAATATAACTTATTTTCCCACTATCTCCATACAAAAAGTATCATAATTTGGTGAACGTTAAAGACACTTTATAACAAATACTATATACCTAATATGGTACGTATTATTGTACTTACTTTAGATTAATACAACATTGGTATAACAAATTTGTGTCAGCGGCTTTGCTTATTAGTGGAAACGAGATTTTGGGATTACATAAGATTATATTGTATTGTCACTAACTAAAGAACCTAAAGAAATATCATGTTAAATCAAATTCGTATAAGACATTATGTCCAAAATCTATATGGTAAAATAAATACTTTCAGCCTAGAAAATATGGGCATCCCTATCGATCCTTTTCAATAATGCAACCAAATGCAGTATATCAACAATAAAAATCTTAATTTCAGTGAAGCTTACAAAAGCTTCTGCTCTATAATAAACTCGCAGACTGTAAGGAGACTGTCTCGTCGTTACTCTCCCTAGAGACAGACTGATGAAGAGTGAAGTAAAGTGTATGTGATTTCTCAAAGATTTGCTTATTTCCACAAGTTTCTTTTTAATCGTTTTGTACTGTCTGAGTTCTTTGAGCTGTTTGTTGCATAAATTACTTTTTTTTTATATCTTACGAAAAATATGCTCCATAATTATGTAATATGATTTGGTATGATTTTACTTAAATCGATAGCGAAAATATATGTAAATATTACACAATTTAAAACATCTCGTACCTACTTACTATATTATTTGAATATAAAAGTAGGTACTCTTTTTAAACAAAAAAAATACCCAAAATCAATGTTTGTCACTAACAAGCTAACAGAACCTGGTACTTACAACTAGTGTACGATAAATAAGAATTTACTTAAATACACGTCAAAATGTAGGTTGATCTCCAGGACTTAAACGCCTAATTTACGTGGAATAAAATCCGATTACACTCTATTCACGAGATACACCTTATCATGATTTGACAGCCAGGATATTACCAATTCCTAGAAAATCCCACAAATGATGTAGGGTTGCCACATTGTGCTAATAAACGTTTATTTTTTTAAGTTTTCTAAATAATATTTGTAGTTTAATGTACACGGACAGGACTCAGTACCTACTGTATCTATTAAGCAGTAATACGAAACTAAAACTTGCATCATGATTAAGCTTTTGCGTGCTTTTTATAATAATAACTAGAACATCCTCGCTTCGTTCCGACTCGTCCCTGTTTTTAGCGCAATCGAATCCGTAGGTTTCATTAGTAAATATATACAAAAACTTGACAAATTATATATTAAAACCTTCCTCAAGAACCACCATTGGTGAAAAGAGCATGAAAGTCGGTATAGTATTTTTTGAGTATATCGCGAACAGACATACAGACAGACGCGGCGGAGGACTTGGTTTTATAATATGTTCAGATATTTTCACGCAGTAAAAAGTATCCTATATATTGAACCATTTGTTATCACACCTTATCTAAATCTGTCCAGTGATTTTAAAACTATAGAGTCAGCTTCTATTTCCATAACAACGACGATTTCAATATTTTTTCTAAAACTAATTTCAATATTTTTTTCCAAAAATCTATTTATGTACAGATTCGACTCGGTATTTTATTATGGTATAGACTATGAAGTACTAGAGATATTATGTTTCTGGGTTTCTGACTAATCTCAGACTAGAGTCGTTAAGTGTCAAAGTGCCAATGAATCAGCTATATATTATGTTATTATCATTTATTACCCACTTGTTTATTTTACAGGCTCGAGAATATATTTAATCTTTATACCAGTATAGATAAACTGCCTCGGTGGTGTATTGGCTAGCATGTATGGCCACACATCGACAGGTCCTGGGTTAGAGTCCCGGGTCGGGCCAAAGTTAGTTATTGAGTCTTACTGTTCAGTAAGCATCAGTAACATCCCGGAGTTGGGAAGTTCGTAGTGTCACTGGTGTGTCACCCCGGTGTCCTGCGCCTTAACTCTCACTGGTAGTGTCGAGTAGTTGTCCCTTCGGAGTATGAGAGTGATAGAAAAATAGAGTGCACTTGTGTCTATGCGTTCACTTGTGCACTATAATATCTCCTGCGTATGCTAGTCTCTATGAGATTGGTCGCCATGGCCGAATCGGTCGGAGATCATTATTATATTATGTAATAGGTACTTAGTTCTTACATATAATTTTTATAATATCTTCGTCAATTTAAAAAACTTCTACTTAAAAGAATTTACTTAAAATATACTCGAACTATAATACTAACTGCATTTAGTTATACAAAAACTAAATCAATAACTAGATTTTATCAAAGAGGCAGATTTCCATCATAAAAATGCCCCTCGTACAAATTGTTCACGTTCACTTTATCTGCTCGCTCACCCCTTTATTGCTTTATTGCTATGCACATATTTACAAATAGTCAGCTTTAGCTTTAACTCCGCCATAGTTCGTACATACTTACTATGTTTTACTTAAAATGAAATATCTTTCGCAAGTTTTGCTCTTAACTAAAGGCTTTTTTTCAGTTAAGGATTGTAATTATTTAATACAATAACGTTTTAAGTATGTAAACTAAAATATTTTTTGGTAATGGGGTATGTAAATATGCTGCTTATTGGAGTCAAATCTAATATATAAAAATCTCGTGTCCCAGTATTTGTTATCGAACTCCTCCGAAACGGCTTGACCGATTTTTTTTATTTTTTTGTGAACATTTGGTAGGTCTGAGAATAGGTCGTAGACTATTTTTTATTTCGCTAGATGATAAGGGAGGCTGTCTCCAGACTTTTTATTTTTAGACAAAATTTGTGTTTTTTATATTTTTATGATTTGTCATCAAACAATACTTATAACCCTAAATTTTTAACCTTCTACCACGAATCCCTATTTTTTTAAAATGACTTTCTAATCGCGGGCGCAGCCGCGGGAATTGCTAATATATTATAATATGTATATCGATACTTTTTACTAATAGAAAATTTCTTGTCTCTAAGAAATCTATAAGTAGTAAACGTTATATAATATCACGCATCTTAAGTTGGTCCCTAAAGCAAGCGGAGCGAAGATGAGGCTAGTGCTAAATTGTAATTTCTTAAACTTGATGGAATATTTAAAACTACAATTATGTTTTTCCATAGCAAAAATGAAATATTAATATAATATATTTAATAAAATTAATATTAAATTAAGCTTTGAATTTAGAATTGTTAATTATTACAATAATTACAATACAATAGTTTCAGGTTACCATCACGTCCGCGAGGAAAATGTCTTCGATTAGGATTTAGGGTATTAAAAATGTTTTGATTTCACTACCATTCACTCATTCAAATCATATTTATCGAAATGTCTTCGTAGTCGAAACATTTTAATCTTTCTTTCCCACTTAGATATGTATGTATAATGTACCTAATACCTATCCATATTGATCACATGCACACAAACCTTCATGCATATATGTTACATATTTTTATATATTGCACTTCTCACTTAAACAGTTTATTAGTCACAAGTAATTCTGAATGCAAGCACTAGTAATAATTTACAATAGCTGTGTTTTCTGCACTTTTCAACCCTATCGCTGGACAAAGTCGCAAACGAGAACGAATGAATAAGAATGGGTTCTCACATCAATATTACTTAGTACATTTAACGTAAAAGCTGACATTTGCAGCTCGTTAAGAGACTCAATAACAACTTAACATAGCGTAAATGCAAGTTACAAACTTCTTGAATGCATTTCAACCGTGGGATAAGACGCCTTGAGACACTTTAGGCGTTATTAAGTGTAAATAGTGGAGTTAAAACTGGCTCGGCGAGTCCGCGTAATGAGGACCAAGAGTAACTGCTTTGATATTGAGCTGTCTGTACAATGTGATATTAATATTGTAAACTCTCCGTCTATATTTAAATAATGCTAGACGTGATAGAATTGACAATGAAACAAAAGCTGTGTTTGTTACTTTGCTGTTGTTGTACAATAGATAAATAAATATTGTAATCAAATATTTTTTGAAAAGAGCAACTGCTGAGTTTCTCGCCGGCTCTTCTCGGCAGAACAGCATTCCGAGTCGGTGGTAGCATGTGGTAGATTCAAAAGTGCTTGTAAAAGTCTATTTGAATAAAGTATATTTTGATTTGATTTGATAAGGCTCTAGTTGAACTCCCACAAAGTAACAATTTTAAAATACTTACCAGGTTTTTAATAACAAGAAATAAGAAATTTGTCAAAAGTTTTAGTAAAAATTAGAAAAATCTAAGTGATACTCTGTCCATAGTGTAGAATGAAACGTAAAATAGCTACGAATTGTTATAGATAAATGTCGCCTGAATAAATAAATCATCGTAACAACAGACATATTGTAATGAAAATTTATATAATACAATAAATCAAACCGAAACAATGTAATTTTTTAAGTTATTCACAACAAACATACTGACACATATACAAATTAATTATTACCACACAAGTAGGAATTTAAAATTTAAATCAACTTTCCACTAAAAATGAGCAACTTATTAACACATTAATATAATTCAGTAGTACATTCTCATGTAGTATAATAGTGTAAAAGTATTCGAACAACTGTAAAACCTCCGCAATCCATACAAAACTGTTAAAAGGCATGCAGTATCGTAAATTCAAGCACGTTAAGCCGAGCGCAGACGACGCGACATGCTACCGATAGGGGTTCTCTCTCACAAGCTAGTCTAGGTGGCGGCTGGGATTTGCAGATGATATTTTGTTCATATAATAAATTTATGATACTAGAATGAATCGGTAGATAATTTAAATTTGCACTTTAAAATTTAATTTTATGTATAAAATTTTAAAATAATCACGAAGAACATTTAGCAATGGTGATTGCATCGTATCATTGTATTGCAAGTGTATGTTATATGTCAAAATAACAACTTTTTAAAATGAACATGAAAGTATATGCGTTTCATATAAGAAAATCATAATGTATAAAAGGTTTGTGGGTCTGTCTGTCTGTTTGTTCCGACAAATATATGTAACAATTGGACAATTTTATCGGAACTTTCACTAGCAGATAGCTGATGTTATAAGGAGTCTGCTTTTATTTTGTATAGTTACAAAACTTAGTTTTAAAATATAGAAATAGGCATTCATCATCCCTTTTTATTTTGCAGTACGTAATGTACAAATGTAGATTTTATAATTAAGAATTGACCAAGAAATCATAATATAAAATTTCAATAATTGAAGACAATTAACAAAATAAAGTGTAGTAAAATGTTGACTTAAGAGTAGATAATTTAAAATAGAAATCATGTGACTTAGCAATATGTATTATATCTCGTTTTGCCCTCCAGTGTAATATTAAAAAAAATATATTTCTACGCTCCATACTTCATCCGCCTCCCATCACAACAACACAAACGCCCGTAACTACCGGATGAATTGTCCAGCATTGCTATGTAAGTCCAGTAACAATCGTCGAAGTGTCCGATAAATACTCACCGTTCACTCTCGTAACACGCTTGATCCCTCTGACGCAGACATTATTCATGTCGGCTCGTCTGCTGCTCTCCTTTTGTTTTAAATCCGTTAATTGAAAAGTGTAAACTCTATCAGTTTAAATACCGTTTTGCGAACATTTGCTGTAGCGCTTAAATAGGCATGCTGTGGGATTAAAGAACTAAGTGGATTTTATTCGACGTTGATACTTTTTCTTTGTTTTTATTTTCATTTGTGGTGGAATTGAAATACCGTAATAAAAGTTGTTTTACGTTGGTAACTTTAGCGTTAATATCGAGCTTTATTAAATTTTTTTATAAAAAAAATCTAACGCTTAAGCCTCTACCTTAAAACATTATATTATCATCCTAATTTACCCCAATTATTGTATTATGCATAAAAGCCCCTCGAAAATAAATTATTATAAATAAAGAAAACAAAAATTTCAAATCACTAGAACACAATATATCAGTGCGATATCGATAAATCTTTCCCTGCTGTCACATTATGAAGCATAATATTCGCATACAATCAACTACCTGTTGGAGGCTATTAATAACGCGAGAGGCGAGCTTAGTTTTCGTCAGTGTCAGACAGAACCCATAACACTAAGCAGCAGGTGGGCTAAATATATATTTATGAAAGTTCACCTACAAACTGGTTCGGTGAAAAACTCGCTTGTCAAAATGTCCGCCGGACCGATGCCTGCTACGCTCTACTGGAAGGCGTGTACACACAGGCAAGGAAAATATTATATATAAATATGCAATCACAATGTTATTGTTCTCTATTAGAAATTACGCTTGATACATACGGTTGTTACTAAGAAATTTGAATATTTTTTTAACTTTTGCTTTAATACTGGGATAAAATCGATTAAAGTTGTAGTGTTAACTAACTACTTATAGTTCTGTTTAGAGCTAAAATCGTTTTGGTTTGAAAAGCCGTGTATATGCCTTCATTATACCACACGTAACGGTTACTAAAATTCTAATTTTAATTATATCTCCATCATAATATAAAGATATGCTGCTAACTATTTTCATAAAAATAGCTAGTACAACATAACAGCAGTCCGTGTGTCTCGCGCGTCTGAAGCACGTAGTTTGCGCGCGACGGCTGCCTGACGTTACAGCCGATATTTTTCCAGAGCCGCCGGCGCTGCCAAACTGACGCGACATAGCTGAGCTATACGCTACGTTCACAAAATAAATACATCTTCCTTTCAGATTTGAAGCAGCATCAAAACGACCCTTTGTGTGTCTATTTGTTCGAAGTTTGGTAAATACAGAATGGATTTCGAATTTTTGATAATACATTTAAGGAACCAAATTACTTAGTCTAGATTTCGCTATTCTGTAGTGTTCGCACTTTTAAGTTGGAGTATAGAGACGATACATAGTGGATATTTCATTACCTATTGTACCTAGAGTAGATGATAAACAATTATCTACAAAGTACTTGGATGATTTTTCTAAATATTTTTGCAAAAAATAACTATTTTGTAAAATAATTAAATATTACATTCGAATTCTTGTCAATAGTTTTTGTGGTACAAACTTCTATACCTAAAGAAGTCCAAAAGCTTAGTATATTCTGATCTCAGTTAGGTTCACCAATAGTAGAAGCGCAAATTCAAATTTAAAATATTTTATTCAGCATAAAATTATTACAATTTTTTTTGAAGCCCCTGACATAAGAAGAACAGACGAAAGAAACAATTGTTATGATATATTTAATGTCCATATAAAACGATGAAAAAATAAATTAAAACTTGAAAATATAAAATATATACCAACAATATTCAGGTATTTTTTGTTATTCACTATATAATGATCAGTCATTGATCTTGACTAAAATTCAAAGTTTACTAACAATTACAAAGAATCTACAACAACAGATTTATGGTGAAAGCTATCAAAAAAATTATCATAAATTATTGCAATCATTCCCTCGTCAATGATTAACGAACAAAACGCGTGTAAGACGTCGTATAATAATCGAAGGCGAATAAATGACCGTCATCCGCTGTGATTGGACAATCAATTCTGGTACGGAAATGTTTGCAAAAAATTAATGATCGGTTCGGTGGGAAGGGAAAAGTGATCAGTCTTCAGCCTCTGGGGAGATAAAAGTAATATTGATAAAGGACGATTACGAAATGTCAACAATATTGACGGAAAAATATTTTAATATAAAAATATCATTTAAATTCTAAGTGTCCTGTTTCAAACTTTTCTTACAAAATATAACCTATAAATGTCGTTTTAAATTATTCAAAAATTTTATAGCGATAATTTATTAAAGTTATTACAATGAACACGAACAACAATGATGCAGAAGATATACTATAGTCTCACAAGTTTAGACCATCACGTATACTGACAGTTCGATAGTAAGTATTAGATATGATAGTAAATAATAAATATAAAATGTTCTTTACATTACAAAAAATGTAAAAACATACAAATGTATTTTAAAAAACTAATGTTACCCAGACTAATTATAATCTAAGTCAGATGAGGCGTACCGTGGAGTCATCCATTAGGCGCTATGAGACTAAAAAGAAAGAGAAAACCCTAATGGTGAACTGAAATTAACTTGTTTACCTGCTAGCAAAATACTGCGAATACTTAAACTATGGTTATTGAAACTAAGTAGTGAAAGTAAAAGTCTATTTGATTATCGAATGAGTTTAAAATATATCTTGAATTTTAGTGGGAACCATCAGAGCAACAAAAATTAGGTAAACGCTGTATTATGTATATATACATTATCTATAAATGTATGTGCTTTTCTCTATGAACTAACACTTATAAATGAATGTACTAAATAGTACCCTATTTAATAGTTTTTTAACATTAATGGGGCATTTTGAGGATTTTAATCAATTTATCTACAAGACTGAATTCAACATTTAGGTAAAACCGCAACTAGACTCGTAAAACAATTTTGTAGCGGAAGATAGCTGAAAGATTAATTGTAAAGGGGAGACGGACCGGATATCCGCACCGCGGGATGTTTGCGATCTTCAACTTGTATTTGCGTTGAGAATTTTATAGTGCACATGTATAGATAAGTAGATTATATTTAAACTACTGACTAAAACTTTGTAATGAACTTTATTCAAAACCTGAACACATAATATTTCATTTACAACCGTATAGAAATAATATGATCATTACATTGTAATAGATTGATAGTTATTTAAATGGTTAACACTTTGAAAGATATGTGTTAAGGATAAAAGTAACAAAACGCACGTAAAGGTCTTCTCATTGCTACGAGAATTTAATATTATCACGTCATACTTTGTTCATACATACCCTCAGTACGAGGAGGAACAGACCATAGTCCACCGCGCTTGCCTAGTGCGTATAATTAAAAAAATATAATATAATAATTTATATAAATAATTATTTTTTTAAATTAATAAAATAATATAAATAATTAAAATAATAAAAAGGTATAATAAAAAAATATAATTTAAATCATATATATGATATAGCAAGTCTATATTTCCTGTGTATCTACCTATATAAAGGCCGGATATTCTCTAATATATTAAAATGTCGTGTCAGTGTCTGTTATCGAACCCCTCCAAATTGACTTGACCGATTTTCATGAATTTTTGTGTACATTTGGTAGGTCTGAGAATAGGTCGTAGGCTAATTTTTATCCCGCTTAGTGAATAGTGATAGGAGTGACCCTCTCCAGATTTTTTTTGACCAAATTTTTATGTTTCTCTATTTTATGATTTGGCATCAAAAATTCTTATAACCCTAATTTTTTATCATTCGGGCGCAGGCAGAGCCGCGGAATTTCTAGTATTGTATATAATTTAATGAAACTTTCCTATGCGTACATTTTACAATTCATTTCGCCCACTTGGAGGCTGTTGTACCTGACAGCTCAACGGCGAGGGTCCGTCAAACAAAGTTGGGATGGATATCTAACACATAATCACTACTCATGCTTGTTCCGCAACAAAACTCATAAAAGCGGTGTGTAACTCTCTACTTTAAAATTACAAACAGTCGGCCAAGTTTCGCTGAACTCATCCTGCGTGGCTCGCCAGGAATTACCTTATATACTGGATATTGCTCGGATTAATTGATTTAATTTTGTTATACACTGACTGTTTTTTTTAATTTTAAGTCCTTAATATTGTATCACGTGAAAATAGTATTTTGTTATAAAGTAAAGATAAAAAGTAATACTAATTTAGTAATTACTATGTACCTTTATAATATGTACCTTTTAACTGTTAATACTACCACTACTACCACTAATTAACAGTTCTCAGATATAAGACATTTTATTACAATAAAAAGTATCCTACACGTTGACCCGATGTATGTTTGGACAGATCGCATTACGAGAAAACCACTGGTGGTTCTCGTAATGCGATGACAGACCGAAAGTAGTTAACTAATTCAATGGAAACACTTCTTTCATCGGGGCAAAAAATATGAAAATATAATAAAGAAGCAGATAAAATTAATATTTATCCAAAACTGACAAAGAACACCTCTTAATTCTTATTCTAAGAATACACCAGTTAGCGGCAGCAAGCCACTTCTAGGTATTCTAGGTATCGCTATGCTATATTTTGTAGCACTTTACACATGTTGTGAAGTTTAACAAACTCGCCCTAGATGAGCTTGTATGAACACGGGCCCGTCATACTTACCATAAAAATCTTTTATACTACTCTTTTACAAGATTTTTAATTACATTACTGAGCAGCGCATGTTAAAAGCTCTCACAAACCGCCCCACGGAACTTACTGCTGTTTATTTCATACCACTATTTATTCAAAGTGTGCTAATTTTTAAATTTTGGTAGTTGCATTTAAATAAATTACATGATTTTTTATTATAGTGATACTTTAAATAGGTTTTGTTTGGGGACTTGTTTTATTGAAATTAATTCTAAAACTTAAAATAAATAAGACCTTACATAGTTTCACAATGACTAATCAATATAAGCCTTTGGACAAAAAAATGAAAGTTTGAAATTCAACCCCCTAAAATAATTATAAATAGGTGCAAAGTTATACGGAAAACAATATGTTTAGGGTATCAAATTAGAAAGAGGAGCAGATTGCTAGCACAATATTACGTTACATAAATAAAAATAATATAGTTCAGTACCTAATACTAACTACTAATATTATATTTTTATATACTCAGTACAATATATAACAAATCTGTAATATTATTAAACATGAGTGGAGTTTGTTAACAACACGCCAACTTGCGACCTCCATTAAGCCCGGTAGATTGAAAAACATTATAAAAGGAGATTCCTCGAGATCATTTCCATTTATATGGGCTAACTTGGCAACCACTCCGGCAAGGACGAGCTGCTAAATTAAGCGGTAAATACGTGAAAAGGCAGGAGCATCTAACATTTTAATAATTCTGTTCGAAAAAATTTTAGTAAATGCGCTGAAATTCTCGAAAATTATTTACTTAAAGTATATTTTAATTGCGTGAGCTATTATTTTCAAAAGGGAAATAAAAATGCACTTTTCTACACTACTAATATTTACCGATTCATTCATGATACAAATTCAAAATATCGTTAGTATTTTTCCATTAACGTCTACTTATATACTCGAAATTATAACGCAGTATCTTTTATTAGTAGTAGTGCCTACTAGGGAGCAACAGACGAAATTGCCTACTAGGGAGCAACAGACGAAATTCATACAAAAATATAGAAAAAACACTGTTATAATAGTTCTTCATAATTTCAGTCATTTTTTGATGAACTACTTATTTTAAATCCCAAAACACATTTTAAAAGACAATAAGCCTAATTAACCTACACCATTTCAGTACAGGTATTTTTATAGATAATATGTGAATAAATATTTTGTTTGAAAGAAAACAGTAACGATGAGATATGTTTCATAAAATATACTTTTATTCTTTTAAATTGTTTCAATCCGCTATTCTTGAGACATAAACGTCTAACTTTAGTTATTAATGTGGTCTGCTTGAACATAGAAAGTTATTACTTTTGGAATTGTTTTCGGATGGTCATATTTTGTTAACTTCACTAATAAAAGAGAAATGTTACTTTGATTCGAAACATTTTTTATATTACTTTTTTTTATAATGAATAGGCATATAAAAATATTTTTGTTATTTACTTGCATTTGACGTCGTAATTATAGATCAGATTTAGAGATTTTTACACCTATTTTAAGTAATTACCTAATTTAATTTGATGTGATTGATAAATTAAAAAAATGTAATTACTTTTTAGTTAAAGTTATTATTTTTATTTTATTTAAATTTATTAATTACTTGTTTAGTTAATTCCGGATTGTCTTACATTAACAAAAATGATGTATTAATTCTTAATATTACACTATTCTGATACTTTAATACATACGTACTCCTTCCTATTACGTACCAAGTACGTATGTTCACATACAAAGCTGTTATGGCGCGTCTCTACAATTTAAGGGTCCAAATTAATATCAAGTTGACATATGATCCTATTTAGATTTCCACATATATTTGTTATTTCTAATAAAACAATTTTTTAATGTTTTCGCATTTTTTTAATTTGGGCTCGACGTTTTGAATTCTTTCTAGCAAACCTAGTAGGAGGAGAGGACTTAGTCTTAAGCTTGTAAGGATTACAGACACTGTCTACTTACAACAAATCTGTATAAATATTACTAAATTTACAGAATAATTCTTAAGAAAAAGCTGGCTTCCAATATTAAAAAATATAATATAAATGTAAATTTAATCTTGCTTAGTTTCACAATCGGAATTATTATTATTTATTATTTTTCCTTATTATTTCTTGGCTGTGATAAAATTGTTGCTGCAATTCAATAGGGAATGCCATCGATATCGGAATGAGTTTATGATTTATTGTGTACGACACGCTACATTGCGTGCTTCCAGCGACACAAGCGCCAGAGTGTCTCTGATCGGATACGAATGTATACGAGTATGTAACACATGTAAATGTGTAACACGTGAATAAAACACGAAACAATATTTCCGATCTTTTGAAATACAAATAAAAATACTACTGAAAAATAATTCACAGTAGTGAATCGAAATACAGTGCGTGAAGATGTTTGATTTTTCCTTAAAGAACTTTTCCGTTGAAACGACCACGATGAGGATTCTGTTGATAGATTGATATTCAATATTTCTTAAATTATCTATTTACACTATTATTACAATTATTTTGATAAAATTATAAAGTTTTCTACTTTTCTAAGACATCTATAGACGCAACTTTGCAACAAAACCTACTTATGTTTTTACGGAAAATGGTGGCGTGATGGATATGGACTGTCATGCCTATAATTGACATTCAATATGGCGTAATGTAAATCAAATATGGCAGACTCCCAAAAATGGCAGGCTTTATTTTATAAAACACATAATATATGTATCTTGAAAAAAACATGTTACTATACAGTTTTGCCAGTGTTAATTTTATTATCCTTATGTATCAAAATATTTTAATCGATGATAAATAATCTAGCATATTTGAATAGAACAAAAAACATAGGTTTCGGGGAAAAATAGTAGTCGTGAGGACGCCGCGTCGGTAAGCCGCATTGATTTATTAACGTTCTCGGCCTTGGATGAATTTTCCGTACAGATGCTTAACTTAATCTTAAACTATGCTGCTCTTTAACACTACATTTGAATCTTTTTAGAAATTATTTTATAATTTTACCTTAAAAAATATAAGTATGACTTATTTAGAAATTGACCAAAACTAAATATTAACTACAACGTACAAACTAACATACAACGTAACAACTACATTATTAAAGATGCTATTCAAAAATTGTAACAATTTATACTAAAAGAAAATATAATGAATATTTCTTGAAAATCCTACAGTACGATTCGATTTAGAATTTAATTTATCCATAGCAAAGATCGGAGCTCTGCAATTCGAACTTAGCAACTATTTAGTACTGGTAACTGTTATTCCAGCGATGTTCTAAAGTTTGAGGTAAGCATCTGCAATCAGTCAGAAATCTGTTATATCTAATACCTTTAAACGAGCAATTCTTGTATATTATATAAATATATATAATCTGAATCTCGGAAACGGCTCCAACGATTTTCATGAAATGTAGCATGCAGGGGGTTTCGGGGGCGATAAATCGATCTAGCTAGGTTTTATTTCTAGAAAACGTTATTTTATCAATATTTTCAGGCAATAAAAAAAAAGCTACAATACCATTAGAATACGAAGGTAAATTTCGCTGTCATTCACAAGATTATAATAGCTCACATTGATTGACAGCGGAAACCGGGCGGTCTCTAACCAGAAATCCTCGGTTCGAATCCAGGTGTTTCTCCATCCGATCCGATCCGATCCAGTCCGATTATTATTTATTTCTTTTTTTAATTTTTTCCAAAAAAAAACCGAGCGAAGCTCGGTCACCTGATATTATGTGTTTATTTATATAGATTGTATATATGTGGTAGCTAGCTCTCTTCTAATATTTTTCATTTATTATGAAATAGGTGATATATACAAGCAGTAAGTCCAAAGAGATTTCCCATCGGCAATATAAACATAAGCTTTTTGCCTCGTTTAACCCTTTTAAAGGATGAATATCCAAAAATCGGTCCTAAGTACCTAAGCCTTAACTACTTTTTCACGTTAAAATATTCATGTATAAAAACCAAACAGTTTTGTCTTTACGTTCTCCGTCATTCACACAGTGGTAGAGTTTTATGTATTTAAATGTATTACGATATTTCTTTTGGTTATAATAAATAACTTGAAAATATTATGTCACTATAGACAAAATGTTGCTTACTTGTACAAGGTAACGAATATACCTGAAAGGTATGCATTAATAGTACTCTATTTTACTTCATATAAATCCCATGTGCCCATAGAGTATGTATTATATAGAACATGACTTAAGCTTAACTAAGCTAATCGTTCTAACGGTAATATTATAATAATCTTGGCAAGTAAATATTCGTCTGTATTAAACATTTTAAATTTATTAAATTTTGAAACCGATCAACTAATATACTTTCGCATTTATCAAGTAAGTTCTATATTACACATACTCTATGAGCATATAGATTTATATGAAGTAAAATAGAGTACTATTCATACATACCTTTCAGGTACATTAGTTACTTGGTACAAAGTGAGCAACACTTTGTCAGTAGTTATCTTGTTTTAGCTATGCTAAAGTTTGAAGCAAGCATTTGCAATCAATCGACTGTCCGTGAAGAACATTCCCAAAATGTACAACTCGACTCGTTATATCGATACTTCGGATAGTATACACTATACAGACCTTACCTTAGATATACACTAGCGTCTCACCCTCACTTCGCTCGGTTTCAACTCTAGATTTAGCGCGATTTAGCGAAGCCGCGGGTTCCGCTAGTAAATGTATACAAAAAGATGACAAATTATATACTAAATCTTTCTCGAGAACCACTGTATCCGTTGGTGAAAACAGCATGAAAATCGGTGCAGTTGTTTTTGAGTTTATCACAAACAAACAGACAGACAGACGCGGTGGAGGACTATGTTTTATTATATGTATTGATGCTGTAGAAGCCGCTAGGCTTTATCATTTTGTAATTATTAGAATTACTTAAGAAGAACCAATTTTAAATTGCAATTTCAGTAAGGATTAAATTATGTATTTTTAAATCGAGTCTATGACAACCAAGTAATACAATCAAAGAAATTCGAGGTCCTGAGTGTAAACTTATAATATATGTCGTACTTCTTGGAAAAATCTAGTTAATACTAACATTCATAACATTTTCAAACACCGTTATGTTACAAGTTCAAATGATGAAGAGTATTGTAATTTCCTTAAAATATTTTATTATCTTAACATAATTATCTTAAACTTTCTTGAAATATGATTTTAACCGAACTCTTATAATTTTACAAATTAGATACTAAAAGGCATTCGTAAGGCAGTGTAGCCCAGTGCCAGTGGTAATGCGCTCGCTTGGGAAACCGAGTGAAACGGGTTTAAATCAGGGCTCTCTCATATTTTATGTGCTAATCATTTCTAATATGATTACCACTTGTCTTGCGGTGAAAAAGTGCGGTGGACTATGGCTTGCTCGTAATGCGACGTTAAAAAGGGCTGTATACATACATACAAACAACACACATGCATGCATGCATACATTCGTAACGTCTTCTTGTTTGAGCTTATTCAACTTCGAAGTGATAGTAATCTGTCAGGAATGGTTCTAAAATGTGCATCGATACGAAATCGACACTTACTTGCCACAGAGATGTCCCGTAATAGGTTTCCTTTCACTGAGATATACGAGAATAACTGGTCAGTGTATTTACTTGAACATCTCTCTTATATAACATCTTTGATTTGGTGGAAATACCTACCGTGTTTCAGTAAATATAATGTTAATAGTTGAATGTTAAGATATTTACATAATTTAAACATTAAATTATAAATTCATGGCAATTTTTGAACTTAAATGTTTAGGCAATAAAATAATAGGCTTGCCTATGTCATTCTATTTCTGCAAATAAATGCTATTGCTGTATAATTTATATGGCCTCTTACAAAGCAGTATGGGCGGAGCTGCAGGCTATAGACCAGCAACATATTTACGAGATAACTGTAACAAATAAACAATATCAGTCCCTACAGAAGCAATATTGGTACTATGTAACTAAATGTACTAACGCGTAGGGGGCGTAGTTGATGAAATAAATCTTACAAATTGACAACGCAACGGACCAAAGGAAATTTAACGTACACACCTACTTCAAAGCGCTTTTATTAAGTAAAAGAATGTTATATTAAGTTTAGCGAAAGTTTGTCGTGGACGATTAAAAGTTAAAGTGCAATACTACTACTGAATACTGAACGGCTCTAAATCGGGAGGTAATGAGTTCGATGTTAGGGCCGGACCATTTGTCCTTATTCAATATTAAGTAAAATAAAAAAATTTACAGTAACAACCTTAGTAAGCAGTGCCAGTGATACCCCGATCTCTTACTGGTAGTATTGCATTGGCACATCCCACAAATGATTTTGAGTGAAATAAACAGAGAGTGTACTTGTGACTGAGGACACACTTGTGCACTATAATTTGCGCATATAGAAAATTTCAGAGATTATGCTCTCAAGGTCGAAATCAGTCCGGAGCTCGTTATTATACTCATACATTTTATATACACAATACTGTTGGTGTACAGAGTATATACATACATACTCGTACATTCAATTTATTATATTCAATATATATTTTAATGTTATAAAACTTTTGTCTACACAGCATTTCACATGCATCGTGTATTCTTTGTTAAATTTTTTAACAAAGAATACACGATGTATAATATAGATAATATATATATAGATAATACTTTGTCTAATTCAATCATAATAGCGCATTACAGTACCTAACACTTTAAACCAAAATAAATGTTATTTATAATTCTTAATATAAATAACAAGAATGTTAAGGATTATGGCTACAAAATATATTCATTTATATTAAAAAAACTCTACATTTAGTTCATACTAATTTTTGGTCTATTATTACAATAACCATTGTAATTTACATCATTGTAAAAATGCATGAACACTGAACAGTTTTAAATCGAACAAATGTTTTTTTTTTTATATTGAAGTATATAACAAATTTCCTAACATGAAAATCGGCATAAATATTTCAGAAAAGTTGGCAGTAAAATATACATGCGACACTGAAATCAAATTACTACGGCACACTGAGTGAGACTTTATTTCCTTAGCTTATAACGATGTATGTTATAGGTACTATTATGGCATTCTCCCTATTTCTCACTATACAATAAATGTATCCAATTTTATTGGATTCGAAATTAAATCAGTCAGTATAATCAGTTTAATTTTGAATCTCATGCAATGGCCCTAAAAAGCTATAAAATCCTATATCATTAGAAAACTAAAAAAAAAAACAATATTAAAAAAATGAATTGTAGAGCCATGATTTTAATGTTGAGTTCTATTAACTTTTTCTGATAATCTCATAAATAATATTGCATTTACATCTTATAAGTATTAACCATTATATTTTAGTATTAACCATTTGTGACGTCTACACACTTTTTAACTAAAACAACGACTTTAATACTAAATTGACAACCATTTATGATTGAAAATATTTTTCATTACAAGCAAAGCTATCGGCTAAAGCTATATTAGAATAAATTGCAAATAATGTTACACTCTCACTCACTTAAGTCGAGAGAAGCCGCGTGCGGGGGCGTAGTTAAGGGCATAAATTGTGCAAATTGACACTGCAACAGACCAGCGTGTGTTGCGGACCTCCTACTGGTGGAAATCCATTTAATATGAGAGCGCTTGCCGAAACTTTTAATTACAATAATATTTATGTGTATTTGCCAATGCCATTTGGTGGCAATTTTAATAATTTGTCTGGTAAGATGTGATAAGGTAATAATATCACTGTTAGTAGGTAGTATTAAAAATTATTCTTAGTTGAATCTATAAATGTTTTTGAAATAGTAAAGACAGGACATCTACAATTTTGAACGAGAAAACCACTGAACAGATGTTAATGAAATTTGGTATAGCTGATATCTGGGTCCACATATAGGATTGTTTTATTGCAAAAAAATATCTCAACTCTGAAAAATCCATACTTACCGTTAAAATGTACTTAGGGACAAACCCGACCGAAGCGAATATTAGTGTCTACTTATGCATAAGGTATTATGTTATCTGTGGAATAAGGATTAAACAGCGCCATCTTTTCCTAAGTAGAAAAACTAAGTCACAAATCGGCCAGTCCAAGACCCTATACTTGAGTTACAATTATTCGTTAAGAGATGGCGCTGCGCTAAAGTAAAATGTTTATTCAGAAATACTTAGTATAGTAAGAGCTTAATAACAAATAAATTATAAAAATAAAATTAAAAAACTGCGTTACAATGAAATTAAAAAGATGAAAATAAGTTGTAGAGAAGTAAAATGAAATGAAATGTTTTGTGTGTGTTCGCATGGATTCGAGAACGGTTTAGATTCACAATTCGGTCCACTACAAAATTTATCTTCAGAATTTTCAAAAAAATCTTCGCTTCTTGTAAGAGCTATTAGCTAAACAGTAGACAAGAGTCAAGACGGTGCGGGGTAGGGTCGGCGATTGTATCAAGCGAAGCGACGATTGAAGCTGTGCTTACATTTTATTTTCGCCTCCGTATTTATATACTAAAACCTTCCTCGAGAACCACTCTTTCCATTGGTGAAAATAGCATAAGAATCGGAGTTTTTGAGTTTTGCGCGAACAGACAGACACACGCGACGGAGGACTTTTTTTATAATATGTATTTCTTTTCGAACATTACTTATAATATTATTAGTTACCTACCTAAGTATAGGATTCTATTATGACAAGAAAAAAGGGTTAGGATGAAATTTAGTATAGAAAATCCCGCTGGATAGGATACAAGATTTGTACCTAAGTTTTGTAACATGTGATGCATCAATCATCATGTACTTTTACTAGCGAAGGTATAAAAGGAAAGGTCGCTAGTTAATAAAAAAACAAAATAAGAATTATATACTTAATATAACCTAAGCATGACAAATCACATCTATTAATTAAATAACACGATAGAAGAAATTAATTACAGTTCCCGCATATTAGGGTAGATAAGCAGCAATTTGTTAATTAAGCGGTATTTTGTGCTATTGTGTTACTTTAACGATTAGGTATAATCTAATATCGCATGTTGCATGTTGCTAGGATAATTCATAATACCTTTCAATAAAGGATAAGCGTAAATAACTTTGGATACTTTCTAATTAAATTTAATAATGATAAAACAATTTGTTATATTTTTATCTCCAATATTTTGTTGTAAGAAATAATGAAAATGAAAATAATGCAATATATTTATATTTGCCTTTAATTTACAACAGTTTTGGTATATTATTGATTGCCGAGTCAACTTTTCCGATATACCTAACTATTAATAAATGATAAAAATTGTTATTGTATAGTAAAAAATCATGCTAATTTCTAAAATAATATGTATAAGAAAAGAAACTTTGTATTTCCACTAAAACAAATAAAAATCAAAAATAATATTATTAGACAAAACCACGGTCTTAAACACAAGATCGTTGTAAGAACGCTAAAGAAAAAAAATCTAAAATATTTACGAAATCTGGGCCAAAAGTAGTAGTAGGTATTAATACATTATTTAATTTAATACACCATGGCATAATAAACGCTCGGTAAAATTTAATTTCTATGTCATTTGTGGCAAGGAAGACTCTAAAATTATAGAAGGCCATATTTCTTACAATTTGTAGAAGTTTAGGTAGGTTTTATTCAATAGTTTCAAGTCTCTACTCTCTACATCTTGTGTAAGATAACGTCTACAATTATATATTAAGGGGAAAAGTTTTAAACTTCTGTTACTTTTAACATTTTTTTAGCAGTGTATGTACAATATTTCATCAAAAAGCATCATTAAAACAATTGAAGAGTCACTTGATCTAATATGAAAATACTCGAGTGCATCCGTTCATACAACTCCGAGTACCTATGGAACTAATATAAATAGCAGAAACATGTGTATGTTTGTGTCATTTATTAAATACAATAACAAAAGATCAGTAGTTCATCCTACGTCTATGCATTTTTATTATAACTTCGAGTACATTTACAGCTCTCCAACTTAAAAAAATAAAAAACTTAATCTTTTTACAATAAATACCACGAAAAACAAGGGACAGACCTGAGTATTTGATATAAATTTCAGCTTGATACCTCCACGCTTTCCTGTGAAAAAGAGTCTTGACAGACAGACAGACGGACAACAAAGTGATCCTATAAGTATAAGGGTTCCGTTTTTTTCCTTTCGAGGTACGGAACTCTTAAAACAAAAGTTTATTTTCCTAAATGATAAATAGGTAGGTTAACCTAAAATAAGGATCGACAGGTGAGGTCGATAAAAAAGACATTTTTTTTTTTTTTTTTTATGTCACAAAGGGGGCAAACGGGCAGGAGGCTCACCTGATGGAAAGTGATCACCTCCGCCCATGGACATCTGCAAGACTGCTAGACTGCAGGTCTTGCAGTTTTGCAGATGCGTTGCCGGCCTTTTAGGAAAGGGAGGGAGGGGGGAGGGAGGAGAAAGAAGGACGGGAGGAGGGATAGGATGTGGGCCTCCCGGACTCTCACTTACCGGACGAAACGCGACAGCATAGCTGCCACTTCACGCCGGTCTTCTGTGAGAGAGTGGTACGATACGGGGCGTGCCGGCCCATTCGGCTGCTACCCGAAGGTAACAAGCATGGCACTACCACTTAGAACATGTCTTCTTGAAACGTTGCACCAAAATTGCAATGTTTGTAAGAAATACATGGCTTCCAATACAGAGGCGTCAATTATTCGTAGTTCTTATTTTTATGTATTCTTGTTGTTTTCGGGTGAAAAAAAAAATATTTTTTCGGATTTTCATGCAGATTTATTCTCAGTTTCGTTTCTTGACGTTAGTCAACAATAATAATGTCAAATATTCACATAAATCTAAGAAAATGTTAAAAGTTCTTAAATTTTAAAAACTCCCTCGGAGTCTTAAAAAATTAAACGATCGTTGTTTTTAATAAAAGTGACAGAAAAAGGGATGTAGAAGCTTGTATTATTATAATACAGCAAGAGTCACTATGATGATGCATTATTCAATTAGAGTGATAACACTTAAGGAGATTACTCTAATAAAATTGTAATGCCTTGTTTCCGAGACGCGTGGGCCACTCGAGAAATAGCCAGTGTGACCCTAACTTAACCGCGGTATGTAATTTACATTATTAAAATGTATGTATTAAAGAGCATATATTTAGTAATTAACGTATTTATAAAACCAAAAAAAATAACGAAAAAAGTGTAGCTTTAAAATACCAAGGCTACAATTTTTTTACATTTGTATAAGTTAAGTACTTTCAGTTATTTGATCCAATTCTCCACTCTCTACATCTTTATAGTAAAACTGATGAACTGAACTATTCTATGGTTTTCTCCTTGGAATCCCTCTACAGACGTGAAAATCATGAATTTCTCCATTATCAAAAAAATAACCAGGATAAAAATTATCCTATCTTTTAGGTTGAGGCAGATCGGACAAGTATTTTCGAAGTTCATCCCGGACTAAAATCGTGACATAGAAATTTTATAGGTGATATACCTACTTAGTAAGTAGGTATATTACCTATAAAATTTCTATGTCACGATTTTAGTACTTACCATACCAAAAAATATTAAGAAGATATTAATATTACCTCTACATCTTTTTAAACTACGTTGATAAACTATCTGTGCAGATATGATGAAAATTTTAATATAGAAAATAATTAGCGACTCACTTAACGTCAGCGAAGCCACGGGTTCCACTAGTTAAAATAAATAAGATTTCTAAAATACAACCTCCTCCTATTTTAAAGTCGGTTAAAAGGTAGCCTAAGTTACTCCTTACATCATTAGCTATCTGCCAGTGAAAGTCCCGTCAAAAATGGTCCAACCGTTTAAAATATTGGCCGATACAAATAGACAGACAGACAAAAAATTTTAAAATTATTTTTTTTAGTTGTTAGTATCGTATACACTTTCAAATGCATTTTGCGAAAAGCTGTTAATTTGAAATTAAAAACAGACATTTCAATTTTATTTATATATCGCATATATTGAAATTATAAAATAAGTTGTTTATCAAAAAATCTGTGAGCGGACACATTATATTAGTCGCCTGTAGGCTCGCGGCGGATTACACCAATCTACTCGCAGCAGCGAAATTGATGACACATTACGCGCGTAATTTTTACAAGGAGCCGGCACCTTCAACCCGCAAACGCTCACAGCTTTTATGCCATGAGTCACAACAAACTATTATTATTTCTATTATTTATTATGCTAATTTACTCTATTGATACTTCTATTTTGTTTATTAAAATCGTTAAAATTTAATACTTTTGATTTTTCGGGAGAGTCTCTCCCATGACCATGATGGCTGTAAAGCAATCCGAAAGGTCGGGAAACAGAAATCAAGAGATATCCGAAAAGATATTGTCATTTATAATGTCTTTAAAATTTATGATGATGCTTAGTTATTCGAACATTTATTACTTCATTAAATATGTAACCACAATATTTGTATTGAGATGTAACTTGATAGAAAATGTCCCGTATAAAACATATAGAGAGATGTTAAGATGTTTTATATCTTACGGATAAGTTTCTAAAGAATAGTTATTATGATGTTGTTTAATTGTTTAATATGGAAATAGGCAAATGCTTTTGAGGATATTATTTTGGCTGCTCTTATGTTCAGCGATGAATGAAATGAGTAATGATACAAAATGATTGACATAACAAAATAGATTTCAGAGCATTAATTTAAAAAATGTATGCTAAACAAAATAAATACTTAAAAAAATGTCTTCCAGGCACTAAACAATTAAAAAAATAGCTTTTTTTATTTACTATAGATGTCAGATATTTTCGAAGTCAGCGCCGGTGTAAATTAATAAATAAGATCAATATTCAAGGAAGCACTTAACAAAGGCCAATAAATTAAATTAAAATTTAATACATATTACAAATTATGACAACAACAACTCGTGACTAATTGTACAAAAGATATCCGCTCAAATTAAGTACCACCCCTAGTGAAAATGTAATTCGTCGTTTGTCTATCAATTAGAAATACCGAAAAAGTCCCATAATCCAAAGGGATCTGTTGGACGGTTAAGTGTTGGAGTTTAATAAACTGTTTAATTAAGGACGCGTCAGATCGGGAGGGAGCAGTACGGTGCGCGCGCGCGTCCCGAAACCATGCTGGTGTTCATGCTCGTCTTGATCGCGAGCGTCACGGTCAAAGCGCGGCCTTTTAACATAACCCACCTAATAGTGCCAGAAGTAGTGTCCCCTGGACAAGAAACTGTAGAAATTGAGTGCAGATACGACGCTAATTTCACTTTACTTAACTGGTTTAAAGGACCTAACGAATTTTTCCGATACAAACCTGGTCCGGCACCTAGTACGCGATCCTTCCCTGTACTAGGAGTTGGGAGGGTCGAGCTGGTCGCCTGCGGACCGACAGCCTGCCGACTCAAGCTTGGAGCTCTTACAGAAGAAGCCACTGGATTGTACAGGTGCGATATAGAACGAGATGTAGCACCATACAGATTCGCTACGCGTACAGCGTACATGGAAGTGCACGGTCATGAACATAGAAAACCACTACTTGAAGGATTAGCCGAAGAGTTTGGTGAAGATGATGAGATGCAAGCATATTGCAGAGCTGCTCCTGACACAGAAATACGTTGGTATTTAAATGGACGTGAATTAGAAGAAATGAGAGGCTCTACTACTCTAAAAAGGAAAAGTTCTCGCCTAATTTTTTCCGGTATACCACCAGTGGTGACGGTTCAGTGCGCCGAGTATAAATTTGGAAAATTATATGGCTCTAATGAGGAAAAAGCAAAGTGGAAAGATCACACCGGTCGAGATGAAAGACCGCAAGAGCAAAGAAATGAGTCAAATTATGTAAAAATAACGGGTTTACTTTTAAATATTTGTATTTACTGTTTGTTAAAGTTGTGAAATAGTTTATAAAGAGCAGATCATGTGTTCCTGGTTATTTATAATAATTAATTATTGTGAAAGTTTATGATTACCTTACTAAGTATATATTTTCTAGTTGTGAAATAAAATGACATAATAAAAAATTTACAACATATTAATTATTTGATTTTACTAACTCACTTGTAGATAATGTAAATTTGATAAAAAAGTGTAGCTCTAAATCTTATCAAAATAATAATAAAGTATGATTCATTTAATTAGTCCTTATCTAGAATTCCATATGTACTTATTTATTGCTCGATTCCAAATAATTTTCTAGGGCCTGTATAATTCAAAAAACTTTTCTATGTCAAAATGATTAGATGTGTCATGTGAGATGATAATATAATAGCAACAGATCAAAAGTCATAAGGCATAAGAACATGTCGTAGCTTTGAAACATACAACACGCATAATACACAAGCGACTCAACCTTGCCCCACTGGGTTAGTCCCTAGGTTCTTTATTACTGTTAGTTTAGATATATTATGTTGATCTGAATAAACAACTATCGTCTATCTTAATATCCATCAAAATCTGTAATCTCTACAGTGGTTTTCTCATGAGTTTCAGTTACAAACAAACAGACAAAAATTCGAATATATAACTATCGATTCGGGCTCAATTGCTAATAATGACTTATTAATGAGGTTCATTTATCTCAAATCCCTAATTATAATTAATTACTTAAAAATTAAATAAAACAGCAAAAATGTAAGCCTTTGATTACAGTTAACTCATGCCATGCTACTTTCCTCGCACAGTATTCATGCCAATGTTAATAGATGGCGCTTTCTAAATCTATACACATAATAAAATTCTAACTTAGTCGAGTCTGTACATTAAATATTTTTTGAAAAATCTTATTTGAAATAGCCATTATTGTCGTTACAGAGGCCGAATTTATAGATTTTAAAAATTTCTCTGTCTGTGACCACATCACGAGAAAACTACTAGACAGATTGTGATGAAAATTGGTATGATGATAGCTAGTTATCCGGGTCAACATATTACTATATACTTTTTACTGCCAGAAAATATCTAATTTCTGAGAAATATCAACAAACCGGCTATAAAATATCAAACAGTATGTGAAATGTAAGAATTCGGGTCCCGGTCCTTAAGATACTTTTTACTAGAGATGAAACGGATTTCCGTCAACTATCCGGTATCCGGCCTATCCGGATAGTAAGTCAGTATCCGGCCTGGCCGGACACCGGATAGTAAAATAAAATAAAAATATATCTCAGTATTTTACACAAGGATAATCATACCACAATAGGTTTCAGACACCGTTTATTTTTGTAATCGAACGTCAAAAATGTTTGTATTATTTATTAGTTTAGTACCTAAAATTAACAAGTGGCAAATTGTGATGGATGAATACTAAATTTTCGCATTTGTTGGTAAGAAGCGACTCCGCTTGGCTTCATATACAAGACCAGCTTCTGAAAATAACCTTTCGCTGTAAATAATAATGCCAGGTGCTGAAAGACAAATTGTAGCTGTACTGATTTAAATTACTTAACCACCAAATGTATGGGTCGTGACTCGTCGTGATTGCGATCGATTCGAGATGCCTTTAAAAAAAATTCAATCTCGTTAGCAATTGGATTTTGCTTTTCTTGTTCGCGACAATCACAACTATTGTCCTTTGCAACTTAATTGAAACAGTTCCAAAAAGTGTCATGAGCTTCACGTGTGAAGTTGGATCCAGATACATCGTCTATCATTCATTTAGCAGGTGTTAAAGACGGCGATGATCTGTTACTGTCAGAAGAAGATTTGTCGTAAGAGTATTTTATATACTCTATGTTGATTTTCTGACGGGCTTTTTCAGTCTCAAGAACTTATTTAGGACTTTCCAATTCAGTTTTCAAAGAAACTACATAATATAAACGGCCGGATATCCGGCAACCGGATATCCGACGCTCCGGCCAAGTAGCTTGCCGGATATCCGGTATCCGGCCAAACCACTATCCGTTTCATCTCTACTTTTTACTCTCAGATAGTATCTCATTTCAGAAAAATCTATACTAAAGCGAAGCAAGGATGAGTCGCTAGTTCTAAATATAATTTTATAAAATAAATTATTTTTAACAAAAAAACAAAAACCGACTTCCAAACTTAATAAATCTAAACTAAAAAGTAGAAAATAATACTTTTAAGGACTTTGTTAATTTTGGAGTCGGTGCCAGCCAGATTATGTTTACAAATTGATAGATTAATCAAATATGTATCTATTTAGGGCTATTTTGCTTTGGCTGGCACCGACTTCAAAATTAACAAAGTCCTTAAAAGTATTATTTTCTACTTTTTAGTTTAGATTTATTAAGTTTGGAAGTCGGTTTTTGTTTTTTTGTTAAAAATAATTTATTTTTAACTTTTTTGCGGAAAGTAGATACGTATTGTGTTAATGACTATAAAAATTTACCTTCTATTATGAGGTAATAGCCTGAAAGTAGACAACTATCCGTTCATAATTGCGTATTATATTGAAAGAATTTTCTTAAAACTGCTAACCGTTGAGGAGTTGTACCTTCCATCATCAGTTACGGTACGTGACTCAAATATCCATATAGCCTATAAAAGATTCGGCCAAGCATCGTTAATTTGCTACTAAGAATTGAAGAGTTCCGATACTTTGTCATGGATCCCATCATCAGAACCTTACCAAACTCTCATCAAACTACCCTTGAAGTATACCCTTTCCATTAAAAAAAGAATCATCGAAATCGGTTGGTGTGATATTGAGTTATTCGTCCATTTGTCGCGCAAATACTTGATGCAAATTTAAGGCTTTTATGGTTTTCTCATGGATGCCATTATCAGAACTGGAAAATATTAAAATGGGACCACATGGGAAGCACTACCTTTCAAATAAAAAAAGAATCATCAAAATCGGTTCACCCAGCTCAAAGTTATGAGCTAACAAACATAAAAAAAAAAAAAAAAAAAAAAAAAAAAAAAAAAAAAAAAAAAGAAATACAGACGAATTGATAACCTCCTCCTTTTGGAAGTCGGTTGATAATGTTTTTTAGCGATAACTTTTACTTAAAACTGAGACAACAGAACTAAAAGGAAAGAAATGTACATTTTATACTAAATAGTAATAGCAAAGTCAATAAAACATAGTAATAGTCAATAGTAACAAATAAAATATTTAAATTGAGTATGACGCTTGTTCCATGTTTGTTTATGACATGGCGTCAGTGACATCATAGGGAACTGTGACGTCACTGACGCCATGTTGCGCAACAATCATGAATCAACATAGGTAGTGTTCGGCGGCTTATTTATATTGTACCTTTTTTTTGCTATTTTTGAAGAAATACGTTAAAGTACTAAAAATAAACCACTTATTTCTAAAAACCCGTCAAATATATATTTTTTTTATTTTAGCAGATATCGTTTGGATTTAAAGTTCGTAGTGTTTCAAAGAATAAGTTGTTGAAAAGAAAACTTGAGCAATAATGAGTAGGTACCTACTTATTAATTTTATTATTTTTTGTCATATTCTACTATAATAAAATACGACAGCTGATTGGCAGTTATGGAGTATATATGTTTTAATTCATATTATATTTTGTATAAACATAAACTAAAATTCTAAAAATATTATATTTTTTAATAGATTTTCGCGAATTTATTTTAATATTTGGTTTTCATTTCGATTACACAGTTTACAGCAACCAGAGAGGAGACAAATTTTTGAAGATATTAAAAGTTTCAAAAGGTGATAAAAAATATTACAGTACCTAGTTCTAGTAGGTACCTACACGTACGCTTACAAGAAACTAGTCTAAAAAATTAAATACATATATATCTTCTCATATATACATATTTTAATGATATATATATTTTAATGATATATATTTAATTACTCATAATTTCGACTTAATTCTTCATCACTACATATTATAAAAAAAGTTCTCCGTCTGTCGTCCGTCTGTCTGTCTGTCTGTTCGCGATAAACTCAAAAACGACTGCACTGATTTTCATATTGTTTTCAATGGAGAGAATGGTTCTCCAGAAAGGTTTTAGTATATAATTTGTCAAGTATTTGCATACATTGGCCAATATATAATGATATCTGTTGGAGGTGTCGGAAAAAAATAAGCCGTCTGGGAGCTTTCAACGAAAACGCTGCCTTTTGAAATATAACAACATGATGTATGGTGGAACTGTGAATCTTATATAGGTCTACAAAAAAGTCCGCGATGGCATACGTCTATCTCTTAAGGATAACATACTATATCAATTTTAATACTTTCAAAAATGGGCAATTATAAAGCGATAATTGGAAAGCTATTTACACAAATGCGGTATTATTACACATTTTGATTTTAAATAAGTTAAAGGCTTTATGCATTTCATGCACATTATTTCACTCTTTTACACCATGTAATTTAAACGAATATCTTAGTAATCGCAAAAAAATTACTGACGGGAGACAAAATTCAAGCGCACCTTATTATATTGTTTAGCTAACACTAGCGGAACCCGCGGCTTCGCTCGCGCTAAATCCAGGGACGAGCCCGAGCGAAGCGAGGGAGAGTCGCTAGTACATATCACATAATATTACAAATAAACTTAATCTCAATAGTTACTTTACAGTTATGAAATTCAAAAGGTCAATATTGTTGATAAACATTGCGAAACTAGAGTTCTCTGATCGTGATTCATTCTGTGAAACTTGCAAAACATTATAATATTATGTACCTATACCAAATTTTGGAACAGTAAAAGAAAAAGTAATTTGAAATTTCATATTATTGCACCATGATAACAAAACTAAAATATTGCCATTTGAAAAAAAATAGGGAAAAAGAGTGCTTATTATTTTATTTAACATTTAATTGACAGATATTAATAGATCTATTTTTAATTAAAAAAGTGGCATTATAATTTTGCTTTAAAATATATATATATGATAATCAATAAAAATTCATAAAGGTGTTGCTTTAAAGCATTTTTTAAATTGCTTCTAGGGAAACAAAAGATAAAAAGTATGACAACACTTTTCGATATGACGCACAAGATGGCGGAAAATCCCCGCTGCAACCGTCCCCTTATATGACAAGTTGTCAGATACCATTGCGCAAATAAGCGGAATCGTGTTTGCATGATACACGGTTAAACATGTTAAAAAGTCTTTCTGAAATTTTAGTTTTATGTTATATTCGGTGCACAAATCATTCAATAAGAACTGATATACTAAACTTTTCTCCGTCTTGATAAGTGAGAAACGTAGTTAATTTAATAGTGAATATATTTAGTTTTATTGTAAGCAGTTTTCCAGAAACCACCATGCCGAAAGGAAAGAAAAAAGGAAAATTCGGTAAGTTCTTATTAAATATTTGGAAAAGAGTTAAGTAAGTGTTGCATTGTGAATCGGTGTCGTGGCTGGAATTCGCCAAGAATGATATCACGCGGCGACCTTGTGTTCGCAATCTCCACTCGCGTTAATGACAGGTCCACCTTCCACGTTTGCCCGCTATAACTTGCGATAGCAATGCAGTCCATATGTTTGGACTCTTTGCAAAGAGACCTTTGAAACACTTCCGGAATCATAATATGACACTGATTTCTCAATGTAATTCACATGCGTGTACATGTAACCTGTATTAGTTTACGAAACGCATTTTTGAAACAATGTAACAAATAATTGGCCTTGGAAATTCTAGTACAGCTAATGAGCTTAAAATTATATAATAAGTATTGTTTACTATTAACATTTGTGTTAGATAAGAAGCTACTATTTCAAAGTATTCTCTAAGTTCATTGAAAAAGATTTATTTAGTGTCGTAAATAGATCACATTACAATAATTACAATCTCTTATGACAATAGGAGAAAACCTGTAAACTTAAAAACATACCCACAATATAATTAAGTAAGATAAGTAGATAACTAATAATGAAAAATATTAAGATAATTATTAATGTAGCATTATTGTAAGAAATATGCTAAGCTTCTTTATGTATGTCATTCTAAATATACTACATATTACATAATTATTTTTATTACAGAGCACAGACGGACTGAGCTCCCATACTCATCTGATGAAGATGCTGGCATAGATATGACCAATGACAATTACTCGGAAACATCTGGTCAGTCAGACCTTAGAAGTAATCAGGACGATGCTGGTAAGTAAATAAATAATTTAAGAACAAACATAATTAGATAGTTCAAACTTATAGATAATAAAAACAAAAGCTTATGTTTGATATTTAAAATTAACTTAACACAACTGCTATATTTTAACATTTCATTGTTATAAAAGAATGCACCTAAAAGAAAACAAATATAAACAAAATGTGTCCTATGCTAGTGACAATTAAAATTGCATAACATAATACAACATATTGGTTTTATCAGAGAGAGCTTATCATTTTAATGCATTTACTTTTTATGCTAATGTAATTGAACTGAAGTGTTATGAAATCTCAATGTGATATATTACGATAGACACAGGTAAAGTACTACTACATAAAAGTGTAATGCTTTATTATTAGTTATTAGTTTTCAAGCTGAAAATTATTATCCACTTAATATTTTTTATAAATTCCCTTCCTACCTCAAAAGGAAAAAGGGAACCTTATAGGATCACTTTGTCTGTGTGTCTGTCAAGACCTTTTATTTGTATAAGTATAGGTTGAATGTATAATGTAAATTGTAATTTTACATTCCTTACACATTTAGGGATAAGCTATGCACAAACTAAACACTTGCATTGTAAAAATAGTTTTTTGTTATAGCTTTAAACATTAGTTAATAGATTACAGATTAATAGTGCAAAAAATTATTTTTGGCGGCATGCTAATTCTCGAAAGTAGTAAGTCCATAATTTTTGTACATCCTCCGCGGGTGGTCCGCTGCCAATGTGTCTTTGATTTTACTCATTTTTTTCAAATTCTTTCAATTTTTCAGTTTTTATAGCTATTTTTTGATAATTTCGATATTCCCTTTGGAGCACTGCGTGCCCGCGCGTGCCCCCGCAAAAAAACCCTAGGTGTCATACTATGTTCGCTTAGTCTTATATAAGTTGGGCTATAATCAATCTGTGCGCCAAAAATCTTCTAAATATTATACTTTATGAATGATGTTATATATTAGAGTAACAGCATCAGGACCAACTTTGATTTAATGGTGTCCAAAAGTTAGACTCAATTAAGTGAATAATAATAAACAAATATTTTAAATAATTAAGAGCTTGGTGTATTAATAACACAAATTGCTTACAGAAAATGAAATTCAAGAGAAATTAGAAGAGAAAGTTCTAGAAATTATTGATGCTTTAAGTGCAAGAGCAAATGCAGCACGAGCGGCTGCTCTTGTATCACTCAGAAATATATTGCAAAGGCGTTATTTTGCGCACCTCCTAAGTACCCAGCGGGTCACTCTAGCAGATCACATTACAAAGGCTTTGAGAAGGGGAAAGGATGGAGAGAAAAAAGCAGCAGCCGCTGTTGCACCACTTTTGGCTTTGCAGGTAATAAAGGCTTGAAGCATTTAGAGTTAATGCTTATGAAGAATTCATTATTTTAAACATTCTTAGGAAGTATGCATGTTTGAGAGAATCTAGAAAACTTTCAAAACACATATAAAGTCTCATAACCTGCTATCGACAAATTGGACTATAGCCTGATCTCTCTCACATCATAAAGGCTGTTGCCCAGCATATTCTATTTCACATTTATTAAAATGTGTAAGGCTGAATTTTTTTTTAATTATAATGTTTGATTTTTTTATAGATTGGTGAAGAGGGAACAGAGGAGTTCATGGCAGAGGTACGGCCTGCGCTGGCCGCTGCTGCTGTTGACAAGTCTGCCTCATTAGAGACTCGCACTGAGGTAACATAATAACAGAAAATTTTATATTTCAAACCGACTATAACTCTGCTTAATCTGAGAAGATTTTTATCCTTATAAGATTATTATTAAAAAATTGTGAAAGGATGTGGAACTTCAAGTAAACAAGCATTAGTTATGAAATAGAAAAAAAACTTCAAAAGAGTTTACTAACAACATGTTTATTTATGGTGTGTTCATAAAATTTTATTTACTGTTAATAATTGTTCCCTTTCTCTGGATATTACTTTAATCTATTTTCAAAGAGAAATTGATTAGAAAACCTTAGACTTAACATAAACTTGTTGCATTCACAGTGCTGTTCATCTCTTGCGGTGCTTTGCTACCTCTTAGAAGAAGATCTCACAGAAATATTGGAAATCATGAAAATGTATGAAACCATCTTCAGTGGCAGCTATCTTAAGGTATTTCAGTGTTTGATTAAACTAGATATTAACTATCAGAATTATTAATAATTATTGACTAGTTTTTTATATTATTAAATTTTGTATATTATTGGTAAAATAACATTTTTCTTTATAATCAATTTCCATACTTTGTGAATGTTCCTATCTTTTCTTATCATACTTTTAAACATAAAATTGCGTTACTGACCTATGCGATATTTTATCAAACCATATCAGTATTATTTTGTAACATTTTGTGATAGTAGCCACAACATAATCATTGGACAAACATGTTAATTGTATTAACCTTCAGGTTTCACAATGGTCTTGAAAAAGTTCCACTTAAATATACATAAATATATAATCATTTCTAAACAAAGCCTCATGTTTTTCGTCGCGGAAGAATTTTGTTTTTAAGCACTATTCAAGGTTGTCTTGCTAAAGATCAATGACCGATCGCTTGTAGACTTGTGGTATTATGTATCACTTACATTTTGTGGTTTTAATACATACATATATCACGTGGGACGGTTTGATTGATATATTTGTCTGCCATTTATTTATTATAATTTATTCATTTTTATTAATATTTTTAGTAACCTTTAGTGATTTCTTTATAGAATATTAGCGAATAATCGAAAGTCGCTATTTTGTTTATTATTGTTTTTATTGAAATAAAGCTATTATTTTTACAGAAATTCATTCTGATTTTTCCGATTAATTAATTAAAATATAATTGAATTATTTCAAAATTTCACTTGATTTTAAAGTTTCCTCCTAACGATATGGCTGTGATGTTTGTTATTTACAATACTAGGGGCTCACCCTCGCTTCGCTCGGGTTCGTCCCTAGGTACGTGTTGTATATATTTACTTCGCACCGCCCGGTATATATTTGACTTGATTATATGAATTACCATTGCATGCACCATGGCAACGGCCATAACATGATACGTCAAACGCCCTTAATTTTATAAAGTTTTTTAAATGTCCTAATTTTCTGCACAGCTTTCTTAATTTTTTTCTTTCATATAAACCTTCTGACATTAACAAACACAACAAAAAAGAACTTGCGAAATCGGTCCAGCCTTTTACGCGTGATGTCGTGACAAAGGAAAATAGAGATTCATTTTTATATATGGGCCATTCCATCGTTTCGGGTCTTACATTTGCTCAACTAAAACCTAATTTTTTTTTCATTTTAAAACAATATTTTAGTAATTAAAGTATCTTATTCACTACGTTTTTAGTTGTTTTAAGTATATTGTAAAATTCGTACCTTTTGCATATAAGATAATGATTTTATAAGTCGAAAAGTGTGCGTTTCGGGTCTTACACGATTCTGCCTCTATGTTCCGACTATATTTACATTTATTTAAAATTCAGCGAATTTTCTTAGACAAACATATCTGAAAATGACAGGCCTCCAAAAGTAGAATATTTGTTAACCATCTACCACATAATCACCGTCAACAATAACGTTTTACTATTTTTTTTTTAATTTTTACTTCGTTTCGGGTCTTACAACGGTTTTGTTTCGGGTGTTACGAGTACGAAAATGAACACTTTATACAGGCAAAACCAGGTGTTTTATTAGTCTCTAGGTTCTATTTAAGTAAATTACAGATAAATGTAAATAGAATAATCAGCGTCTTATAATACTTTCTTAGATTTACGCGAATATTAGTAATTATAATAGAAACTATCTTTTCGAAATTTGTTTCGAATATTTATACTTCTTTCAAACGAAACTAAGCGATAACCAAACAAATATTAAATAAAATCTTCTTTAATGTAACAGATACTTTTTCCTTTCTTTTTGAAGTTATTTTTCGTAAATTCGACCTCGCTTGGAAATTTGTTACACGTATGATAGCATCCTATGTCCCCTAGGTGGGGCAAAGGGCTTCCACAGTACTCCGCCATCGCGTTCGGTTTTGGGCTATGCGCTTTGCCTCTGACCATGTGAGCCCGATTGTCTTCAACTCCGCTGCCACTGATCGTCTCCAAGTGTGTTTAGGACGGCCACGTTTTCTCTTCCCTTGCGGAGTCCATTCCAGACCTTGTCTGTTTATGCCTACGACAGTCGCAGACGCAGACGGTCGCAGTTCAGCGACTACCAACATATGGTCACTGTCAATATCGGCTCCCCGCCTGTTTCGAACGTCTAACAATGACGTCCGCCATTTGCAACTAATAGCAATGTGGTCAATCTGGTTTCGATTGACGCCATCGGGTGATGCCCAGGTGTACTTGTGAATATCTTTATGCAAGAAAAGCGATCCTCCGATGACGAGGTTGTTGTTTTGGCAAAATTCAAGAAATCGTTCTCCATTATCGTTGCTAGTTCCAAGACCGTATTTCCCCAGGTATTTTTACAGCCAGTGTTTTCGCTACCAACTTTGGCATTGAGATCGCCCATTACGATTATGATGTCTTGTTTGCGTATATTTTTCAAGGTATTCTGCAATGCACTGTAGAAGACATCTTTGTCCTCTTCGGAGGAAGTATTAGTGGGTGCGTAGCACTGTACTATGGTAATCTTACGTGCCTTAGAGTTAAAGCGGGCGGTTATGATGCGGTCTGAGATCGGTTTCCAATCCGGCAGGCTCTTTCTTGCAACGTTCGAAAGGAGAAATCCCACGCCATATTCACGAGCGTCGTCTATATTTTCCTTGCCTGAGTATATGAAAGTTAAACCGTTGGATGTTCTCTGCTCACCAAAACCATTTCTTCGCACTTCACTTAGGCCGAGGATATGCAGTTTGTACTTTAGCATTTCTTTCTCTACTTGCGCTAGTCTGCTGTCGTCACATAACGTCCGCACATTCCAAAAAGCTAATCGTGTCCGAGTTTTCATGCCAAAGGTCGTTGGTTAATGATCGGTCTGGTTATGTACTGTTTCGGTTTTGTTAATCGTTTATTTTCGGACAAGTAGGTGATTAGCCCGCTGTGTCCTAGTCCGCTGGCGGGGCTGCCACCTTAGAGTCCGCGGATGGACTCGGTTTCATTCAGGTCATGAAATCATCACTAGGGAGGACCCCTAGTGATTTGGTCCTGTTTTGGGGCGCAGAACACTCGCCCGGTGCCCAGCATCCTTAGCAACTACAGCTCGAGGAGGCGATCACGCGGCGGCGCGGCTGTAGCTGGTCCCAGGGTGGACGACGGGGACGTGGATGACTCGGACTGGCTGGGGCTCTGCGCACTCTTGCTCAAGGTCAAACAGCTTGGTTCACAGTAAAGTTAACGTTATCGTTATGCGCTGTTTTCATCTTAATATCAATGTTCGCACTTTTGGTAATTAGCAAGGTCAGCTAGTGATTGCAGATACTCTTTAGGCCAAATTAAAGCCTTCTTGGAAAACATTATCTCGATTATTTAGATTTTACCGCAATACCTTAATATTAATAAAGTTTTTGATGTTTGACATTTCAATAAATATCTTAAATAAAGACATATGCTGCTTTTCCGATAGCAGCGCTCGTAGGCCGTCGATAGAACCGTAAAAATAATAGTTATTGCATTCTTCTAGCAATACACACACATATATCCACATATGAAAAAAATGTAACACCCGAAACGTTTCGGGTCTTACAATTTTTAATCAAGTAAAGTACGTATCAAATTAGTCTCTAGCCCAGATATTAATTATTATTTTGTATCATTACAACCATTTCCTTACTTTTACTAAATATTATTAAACTAATCAATCTATAGGGTATATAATAACACAATAACCTGATTTTTCGTTTCGGGCCTTACATTGATAAAGTAACAAGAAAACACGCTTATAACGTGATAAGTATCAATTTTTTCGGAACTATGATGCATTCTACAAATACTACGATTAATAACCTCACATATCAACGCTGCAAAACGGTTACCAGATTGATAGTTTTTTTCTTTTCAAATTTCTAATAGCCAGTGACATAACGTTCATTTAGCTAGTTCACCTCAGTACAAATTTTAAAGTCCAATTAGCTTAAAATTTAAGTGTTCTTTCAATTTTTTTTCGTCACACATTAAAATTTGGAATGTTTTCTTTCTAAGTCCGTGAAATTTATTGCGAAACGGATATATTTACTTTTTCACCCTCGGTAGCGTTTGTGATGGAATGGCCCATATATAGATAGAAGATAGATATGTCGGGTTGGTTGATTGGTTGGTTGGTTGGTTGCAGGGCGACGGCAGCGTGAAGGTGTCGGGGTCGGCGGTGGAGGAGGGCGGCTGGCACGCGGCGGCGCTGGACGCGTGGGCGCTGCTGCTGGCGCTGGCCGAGCCGCGCCACGCGCGCGCGCTGCTGCGCGAGCGACAGCCCTCCTTCGCGCGCCTGGCCGACCTGCTCGACGCCTGCAGCCTTGAGGTTACCGCCGTTCTACATTCACTTCACAACCAGCCAGTTCATAAAATTACTAGCCCTTTTCGTAATTTTTCTTCATAAAAAATTATGACGGCTCGTTTGACTCAGTTGGTAGTGACCCTACTTTCTGCGCCGTGGTCGCGGGTTCGAGTCTCGCTGGGGGCTGGGTGTTTATATTTATAATGTGTATGTATTTAAAATTTATGTGTAGTATATCAACTGTCTGGTATCCGCAACACAAGCACGTTAAGTAACTTACTGCGGAACTAGATGGTGCTGTTGTAATGGTGTCCCAACATATTATATGTGTTTGTTAAAGTAGATTTGTAAAATTAGCCCTTTTGCAAAACAACTGAGAAAATTAATATACATACTAAATTTGAACTACCATTGCATTATTCCATATAGTGGGTCAATATAACAGTATTTTTAAATTTAATAACACTAGGATGCTTTATATATTGAGCTAATTAGGTTATTTAGAGATATGTAAATAAAATGAATGTATACACCGGCAGGTGCGTCTGGCGGCGGGCGGCGCGCTGGCGACGGCGCACGAGCGCTGCTGCGACGCGGACGAGGACGCGGGGGACGAGGCGGGGGACGGGGCGGCGGCCGCGCTGCCGCGCCTGCAGCGCCTGGCGCGCGATTCGCACAAGTACCGCGCCAAGCGCGACCGCAAGCTGCAGCGCGCCACCTTCCGCGACATACTCAAGTATTTTGAGGTTGGTACTGGTTGGTCTGAGGAGTGGTGACGCTAACTCTTCCCCATCTCTGAGTGCCTGGTACTTGTGCTGGTACTCGTTTATATTTATACTAATCTAAAGCTTTAGATTTCCGAGACTTAAAACCCCAAGGTTGCGTAAACGTTTATCGCAACCTTGTCGGAAGTCTCATAAGAAGTTTCACTTCAATAATTGAATGAATATAACAGGAGGGCACGGTGGAGACGGAGCGCGTGCGACTGGGCACAGAGAGCGTGGAGCTGGAGGGGTGGGGCGCGCGCGCGGCGTACGGCGCGCTGGCGGCGGCGCTGGGCGCGGGGCTGGGCGCGCTGGCGCCGCACTGCGCCCAGCTGCGCGCCGCGCTCGCGCTGCCCGACGCCGCGCCGCTGCAGCCCACGCGCAAGCTCAACAAGCTGCAGCGCGTGAGTTCCCTACGTTATCTTTATAGTTTTAGTTTGTGACAGATATGTTATTTGTATGTAATGATAATTCATTACAATATACTCTATTATATAATTGAAGAGTCAAATAGATGATGGTATAATAACAAGGTTATTAAAAACAAAAAAAAACGGTTGCCTGTAAAGTCGGTTTTACGGGCGAAGATTTTACGTGACAACGTCTTTTTCTCGGTAGAATATTTATTGATATGAATATAATTAAATTGCACAATAGGAACAAGGAATTGAATGAAAATAAGAATTGCACAAATTTTAACTATAGAAATATATTTTAATAGTTGAGTGGGAGAGAGACGCAAGGCATTCGGCGGGCCTCTCTCTCGTTCGGTGACTCATCGTAACGTTACCGAGCGTTACACTTTTTCATAAGTGACTCCCAGCCGCAACCTAATTTAAGACGTTGTCACGTCAATATTAGTCCCTTAAATGACCATGATCGCTTGTTATATTGAGAGCCATAAATCAAAATAAATAAATCTTTGAAAGTAACTGAAACAGTACTTCTATTTAATTATTAAACGTAAATCTGAAAAATATCATTAATTTATTAAGTAAGCACCCAACTAACAACGACTTTCCCCGCAGCACCTGCAAAACTCAGCGGCGTGCAAGGCGCGCACCGTCGCGCGCAACAAGAGCCGCGACAAGCGCTCCGCCGCGCTCGCGCTGTGACCACACCACATACACGGCACTGTCACTACATGTGCATACAACAATACACTACAATGCTATATTGTATGATGCCGATAAATCGTTAAAACCGTTAAATTATAATCACCCGGAATTTTGTCAAGTCTTTTCTTACAATATAACAAAACAATTTTTGGTATATTTCACTAGCGAATTTAACGGTTTTTACAATTTCTCCGCGACATTTAAGACACGATGTACGTCAATCGGGAAATTTACATTCATTAATGTATTCTTTTTTTTTTTTCAATGTTAAAAACTACCTGTTAAAGTCCGTCCACCAATTTTTGAGTTATACACAAACATTGGATAATGCGAATCGATTTGTTGGTTCTATGAACTGTGGAAGTTGGATTTATGAACTAATGTACTCAATAGTGCTCTTCTTTGCAAGCAAATAGAACGACATTTCCAGCATCAGCTATGGTATTCGTTATGCTCTTGCTTCCCTTATTCATTCAATTTGAAATTTGAACGTACATTGTGACAATATTAGGTTTTAGAATCGAGCTTAGTTTGACGCTAGCATTAGATAATGTTAGCGTGAAATAAGTACCAAAGAAAAATTCCCGTTGAATTTTGTTATTGTTGTTGGCATCCGCACTCGGCGTCGCCTCGAACATATCGGTATCTGAATTTACATTATGAAAAATTGTTTTATTTTCTTGTAAACGTTAAGTATGACGTTAACTAAAGACAATAAACTAAACTTGATTCATCTATTATTGACTAGAACTGTTCTTTGATTTTTCTAACATTTCATTGAAACGTAAATTCGGCTCATTCATCTGTGGTAAGGATAGAATTGATTTTAACTAAATAAATTATACACTATGACAGATGTCATCAATATATTATTATTTACATTGTGATCTTAGTTCAAATTTTAAGTGGATTTTCGTTTTCACCATTACTCCTAAGCTTTGATTCGGATGCGTCATTCCGAACTAACTGCCATTAACTACTTGCAAATATGTAAAGTATTTAATTTTAAATATTACACACCATGGAAAATACATAACTCGAAGATTCAGGTCAATTATTGTAAATGATCTGTTGTTTATTTTTTATTTTGTAATAATTATTTAATATTGTAATTTATAATGCCATGACTATTAAATTGTATTTTAGTTGTTGCAAAATTTTGTTATTGGTAGTTTGTTTTCCATAATGTTTAATATTTTCATTTGTTTTAGTTTTAATGCTAATTTCCTTTGTAATTGAACTTGCAAATTTACTTATTGTGGATATTATAAATAATTTTGTAAATGTCTTGATTTTTCGATAAATAAAATGTTGTGAAATTGTTTAAACAATCAAGTTTGGGGTAAAGGTGTATTTTGATTAAATGGATGTTTCTATGATTTGTACTGTTCGTAGGTTAGCGGTACGTTATATTATATTTATATGAAAGTTCTCTGTAAATATTATTTTATTCGTTTTCAGCGGCCGGATACTTCATGTACATTTACTAGGCTAGTGCACGGAATGTTGAAATAATATTTATTATGAGAAAACTAAAGTATTTTATTTACTATCCCTTCATAAATCTCTATATACACTCTTTAACAACATTTTCATGAACTACTATTATTAAAGCTCAATACATATGTACTGAAAATAGGGTATTTTAAAATTAAATTCAGTTTTCAGATTTTTAATCTGTTTTTATACACCACGAAATAGTATGGAGGGTAGAGATAAGGAGGACCAACTCGTACACGAAAAAGTGGCAGTAAAAACGCGTCCAGTAAGAGTGGCGCTGCGGTAGCAGTCGATAAATTAAGAAAGCGCCAAACGTAATTAGAAAAAAATTACGCTTTCTCTCTGCAGTATTTTGTTTATATTTACTAAAACATTTTTTAAACTACGTAAATAGTTGAGGTTATAAATGAAACTACCTTTTCGGATTTTGTCGCGGATTTATTTTGATTTTTAGTTCCCGACGTTCTGAATGCTTTACAGCAATCATGGTCACGGGAGAGACTATCTCATTTATAATGTCGAATATTCGCGTAAATCTAAGAAAGTATTAATAGTTGAGGTTTTGTATACTAGCATTTTACTAGCTACTTAAGTCATTAAGATTTGAGTAATTTTTAAATATTTGAACTCCGCTTACTTCACTCCATTTATAACAGCTATGTTCATATTGAAACTATTCGCACACCAGCGCTATTGTGGTAGGTAATGGAAACTTTATTTTCAGTATACAGCTGGACACGTTTTCAACTTTCCCCCCATATGAGTCGGTTCTCCTTTAATCTCTGCCCTCCATACGAAATAGTAGATGCCACTTTATTACGTCATACCGCCATGTATACAAAAATAAATACATAATTTGTTCGGTGTTTTCACACTAGTATTTCTTGCATTCAGGAACAGCATACCAAAAATAAGTAGAATATTTCTAAACTATAAACAATTATCAATTTCATACAAATTATTACGCATTTGTTTTACTGTTACTTGACACACAGAGTAATATTGACGTCCACTGCGTTCAGCGTTTTCGACCAATGAGGCGCGAAATTTGAAAATGAAAAAATTTTACGCATTTTATAACACTTATCGATAAATAAAAAATTGGTGTTTTTTTAGTGATGTATAATCACTACAGAATCTAATTGCGACACTTTTCAAAAATTGATGTAATACCCCATTGTTAATTCAAAAGTCGCATATAAAAAGGAATGGATAGTCAAATCTATAAAAAGGTATAGTTAAGATTTGATGTTTTATGAAAATTATATTATTGATAGCCGAAAGTTCTCTCGTCAAATATAAATATCGAAAGGTTGAGCAATATCTAATAAATACAATAAATAAAAATAAATAGGGTAGGGCTTATTAAATAAAAGAGCAATATAAACACATGACTAGCTTTATTTCCAGACAATACACGACAGCCTGCGCTCCGTCGGACACAACAACAATACACTTACAGCCTTACTTGCTAACCACTCCACTTCGGCCCACGCTCTTTTCTCAATTGAATTATAATTATTACCATTTTTATAAAAATAAAAATCTTTTTCGTTTCATAAAAATCAACATGAGTGACGAGTGTTACAAATATAGGAAACAAAACATTAAATATAGTTATTTCCTGTCTTTTCTTGATGAAACTCTTAGCTTCCTACAAGTATTGGATGATAAACAGCGTGGGCCGTTCATTCGTTGTTCAATTTCATCGATCATAAAAATAGATACACAATCACAGACAAAAATGTTCTCACCAAGGGCGCGCTTTTTAAATAATTTTAGTATCATTAAACCGCTCTGACGGCAAACATATCATAAACAATGCTCGTGTAAAAAATGCTTAAATCGCACATATAGGACTATAGTCCTAAAATGCGAAATGAATGAAGTTTCATTCATTAATTAATTTATAATTGTTATCATTGCATTTTAAATAGTGATGACAGTAGAATTGAAGTAAAAAGTATCGTACTAATTTGAGTTAGTTATGTGCGCTGATTCCATTCCATTCATTGTTTTTTTTTTGGCACCTTGTAATTCTGATTTTAAACTATGCGTGTAAGGTTGAATCTGTTTTGATGTATATTGATAGCGAGTCTGTCGTAAAAAATATTGCTTGCTTGAATACATAGCTTTGTGGAAACAAATTAAACCTATTAAAATTCATTACTATTTTTAGTCTATAGAAATCAAATCTAAGATTATTTTTTGATTTTGTGAAAACAACTTTCATGTACTGGTGTAATTAAAAATAGCTTTTTTCAAATTATATTGAAATTATTTAATTTGGTTTTCCATGATTACAATTATTTATAATTTTGAGCTACACTATTGCTATGTAGGGACTTTAATTGTATAAAATTAAACATATCAATACTGAACAGAATCATTATTTCAATCTCAAAGTTTCAAATCAAAATAATTATTGGATGTTCAATTGAATTCTTTGGTTTGTTGGCTTCAATGCGTGCCAGTTGAGCAAAAATTATTTCGCCAATGTCACGTTGAATGGAGGAGTCACGTTCGAGATTGGCCGGTGAAATTTTAACTTATTCCACAAAAAGACTGGATTCGCAGTATTAAATAGTATGATTTTATTTTTACAATATTACGTCCATTTCGCTACCGATTATTTTTGGCCTCCATCTGACAGCTGCCAAAATATAATTCTTAGATTTGATGGACTACAGATAATACAATTCTTGACATTTTTAAGAGAACTTTTGCATGGGATTGTGTATATAGACTTTTTAGATCGATGTTAAATTAAAACATCTGACTTCGAAACCAATCAAAAGACCTTACCTAGCTTTGTATAAAAGTTAAGCTCATTTTTCAGACCAACTGTAGCTAAGAATCGGTATTTCGGTCACAACCTGATTTCCTACAGATAATATAAAATTGACGCAACGTCCGAGTGCCCTATTTCCGTCTTAGTTTTAAAAAAATAACATTTGCAATTAACATAATAATAAATATTTCTTGGATACGAAAACCTTACCTACAGAAGAAAAAAAAGGTCTGATTTTTAAGCTCGATAGTAAATCGAATAATTTTAAAAAAGAGATAATTTTCATAAAAGCAAACTTAGACTTTAGTATTAGTAATTTTCATGATAGCATTAACAACATTAACAAACAGCAGCTATATAACATAAAAACCCCTCCTTCCTCTACAACAAAAACACTTTCTACAAGATTAATAGCTACAGTTCGTCTGCGAACATCGGACACTCATTACATATACCTAACACATACGAATGATTACATTCTAAGTGATAACATCCACCGCGCGAACTTCACTTATATTTAACAGCTCCTACACTAAGCACAGTGAAATTCTTACAACATCGATCTAACTCTAAGGTAGTACGAAACAAATACTTTTGAATCGACAATAATAATTAAAATGCAAATATTTAAGGCATTTCTGAGTATACTATTTCATTTCATATATTTCTGTAGGCACGGGTGATCTCCGGGTGTTACTACACGCTTAATATTGTCATTACAATACAGACGTACAGGCACTATCAGTATGGCAAGATTCTTATAGAGTAAGACGGTCAGTAAAGGCCATCTCATTGCATTATGTCACGGTCGTCACAGGAAAAGTTTGAAAATTTTGTTTATATATTCCATTTATGTTAGGTTAACAAATGATCTTTAAATAAAAAAAAATACTTATCCGTGGTTGATGAAAAAGTTCGAACTTATCATCATTTAAAATTTAACTTTAACCCTTCAATCTGTAATAAGCCTCAAAACTTTCTAGAAATTATTATTTTAACAAAATGTTTGTCTGAAAGCAAAGCTCCTCCCAGGACGACCGCGACATAACGGCACTAACGCCATCTATATGAAACCTTTGGACAAATCGGTTCATCGGAACTCACAACTTTAGTAACAATTATTTGCTTTGAAACACAACCATACAAACGCGGGACCGGAGTTAAGGCAACAACAAAGGCAGTACGGATACAAGACGCGGATATATCCAGACATGAGATACTTGTACACTTATATTTTAAGGAATGTGAATGAAGTCAAGGAGGCTGTCGGGGACAGAGGACCAACATCTGAAATTACTTTATAAGTCATAAATAAGTATTTAATACCGACTTACATTTACTAGTTTTAGAAAATGTTAACATTAACACCACATTTAAAAAGTTTAATGGAATCTAATTAGTTTTTAGTTTAAAATTTTATTCTAGAGAAAATTTACTTTAAAAGTAATGTTTTCACTCTTAGAAGAATACTTTCTTAAAATTGATATGGAACCACCAGACTTAGATGATTATAAAAAAATATTTCCAAATTGAAATCAATGAGTTCCTCCCACAACCATTCTGAAGTCTGTCAAAAATAAATTCTAAACGTCAGCCTCCCTCACAATTATTTCATACATACATACTAATTTACGTATAATACTTTTTTATATATAAATACAATGAACATCAATACATTACATAGTTACAATATAAATATTTGGCTCTGACGTCGCTTCTCCCCGACTCCCCCGCCTCCGCCCACATGTTGAGGATCGCTAAGAATCACTCTCATTTACGCCAACAATTAATAACCTATGTTTGCACATATAAGAAATATTAGTAGACAACATATATCTAGTAATTTCGATAGGTAGATATAATATAGGATATTCATTTTAGCTGGTTATATAACCGCTTGCAATACTAAGTTCAGCGACCGATTATGGCACAATCGTCTGTGTGGACTTACTTGACGACTGACAAGTAGATATACAGTGTAGATTTACTCATTTTAATATATGGAACATCTCTCCAAACAAAGATGTCTCGCTAAGAGAACGTAATATGAACATCAATATAAACATTCAGATATACACCGCCTTATCAAGTTATTCACTATAGTCCATAAGTACGAATGTAACATTAAATTCTAAACATAAACTTACAACGAATCCTACAGAAACTAAATGACTTAGACCTGAAGGTAAACAATAGTGTGTCATACAAAAATAGTTTAAACTAAGACGTGATAACTTCGTGTAACGTACCAAAAATATTAAGTGCGATCTGTTACAAAATATACATATATTACTTGATATTATATACTTCACTAAATTACGTATATCAATATATTATAGCTATTCCTAGTTATCGTAAGTACTCACTCAATCTGGTAGTACCACAATACTTATACATAATATGTATAAAAGCGTGAACTAAACAGCTACACTATAGTGTAGTGTACAAAATGAGCAATGAGCGAAGCTAACTCTATCTTTGGTGCTGAAAAAATTTAAAATTTTCAAATATTTAATTTTAAAGTACTGATAGACTCAATCCAAAGTAGATACTTATTTTTTTAGAATGAAAAAGTAAGAATAAATATGTATGTGTATTTACAAAGACAGCTTCTGCCTCATATTTAATATTTTTTTATAGAAAATCGATTTAAATAGATCGATTTTGTTTTCATTAGAACATAGATTATATTTAAGTCCTAGTCCAAATGACAAATATATAATACTTGATACGTTGAAGACCATTTTGTGTGAACCCTACAACTGAACAATATAATATCGATACCTTACTAGCTAACTCCATTTCATTAGACTTTTCAGACAGTGATAAAAGCTGTATTAACGAATTTTGAAAAGCAAGAATTTTTTAATAATTTAAATATAAATAATAAAATTGGTACAATTATTATTTTCCAACAATACATAACAATATGTACAAGTATTATTGAAATATTATCATTTTTAGTGGCTTTTTAAAATGTTGACTGAGACACAGAGTTAGCCAACCTAGAAATTAAAGTATCGATATACTAAATAGAGACAATGTTGCCATATACATTACTAAAATATATAAATTGTAACTCATTAGAAAACCAGATGATTACGCATACTTATAGGTATAGATTTAGCAGAAATTAATAATGAGTTGTAAGGTTCAAACATCTACTTATATTACTATAATTACTCATGGAATATTTAATTTACATTTAATATATACTTAAAGGTAGCTCGTACATATAACGAGCGTGACTAGACCTTAGGGTATTCTTTGTTACTTTAAAATTTAAATGCAATAATTTTACTGTCATTCAAAGGATGTGATACAATGACAATTTTTTCACCTTTTTAATCTTCATAAATGCATTTTGTTATTGTAACTTTTTATAATTTATAGTATCCATTTAATATAATATAGTATAACTCACAAATAAATTCAGTAGCAATTACTGTAGGAGTAGGTGACAATCTGACCTGAAAAGTACAAAATTAAATATATTATTTAATATTTTCTAGCAATTAAATACAATAATTATTGTTTAAAAATAATATTAGTAATAGTGTAGTATAATGGCATTGTTGTAAAATATTTTATAGTAGTGAATAGTAGTGACTATTCTAACGTACTTTGAGTCTTCTACCCAGATACATTAGTACTGTTAGTACGGTCCTATTGTACTGCGGCGACGAGTTCCGCTGGAGGTTTTAGTGAGTAGGAGTCTCACAGTCCCCACCGGTTGACGAACCGGTGGTGTCTCATGCAAAGTTTCCTCCAGCGATAACAAAAAAAAGTACTGTAGTATAGATTTCTCAGTAACTAGTTATTTCCCTCAGTAATTATCATATATTCACCCAGATAACCTGCTATAATCATACTAATAATATCATCAAAATCGGTCCAATGGTTTTCTTGTGAGACAGAAAAAATCAAAAGATCTAGATTCGACCGTAGTAACCGTTAAAGTATTTAACAAAATATTTAATGTACAGTTTCGAATAAGTTAGAAATGTATTATAACTTCATTGACATGATAATGTATGATTTATGTAGGAATGTATTTGTATGCATGTGTATGCGCGGGGGTGCGTGTGTGAGCGTGCGCTATCTGAACATACAATACGCAGCCACCTACCCGCATTACTCATCGAGACGCGCGCGCTTAGCGTCAGGCTCGTCCTCGTCCTCCCAGTCCCAGTCGCCGTCTTCCTCCTCGGAGCGCGCCGGCTCGTGCCCGAGCGCGTCGTGCGGCTCGAGCCCGCCCTGCGCGTCCAGTTCGTCCTGCTGCTCGAGCTCGTCGTGCTCGAGCGGCTCGTGCGGCTCGTGCGGCTCGGGCAGCTCGTCGTCGTCGTCCATGGCGCGCTGCATGACGGCGATGGGCGGCTCCTGGCGGTGCTCGGCCACGCGCCGCTCGATGAGGAAGCTCACGTACTCGTCGTACAGCAGCCGGATTAAATGGAAAGAGCCGAACGACGCCGCCGATCTGTTTTCATAAACCAATTTGTTAGAAAGACATTTATTTTTAAGCCAATTTTTTTGTAAAAATAGCTCATTCTGGATATTAAATGAATCAATATATTTTAATAAAGGATTTTTTGTGAGAAGTAAACTTTTATAAGTTTGTATATCTTTGTAATTGTAGAATTTTAGAGTTTATCCTTGTTTAATTTTGTGGTTCCTTATTAAGGCAGAAGCCTATAAAAATAAAAGAAAATTTGATTTTAAATATAAAATGTAACATTTAAAATTTGCTAGTACACCGCAGTATTATGTGAAAGCTGTGTACCTGAGCGTGAGCTCGCGGATGACGAGGCTGGAGTAGAAGGACCAGTCGAGCAGCAGGCGGCGCGCGCGCGGCGTGTAGTCGGCGCGGCGCTCGTGCGGCGCCAGTGCGGCGCGCACGCTGGCCTCCAGCCACGCCGCCCACGCCTCCAGCGGCGCGCCGCGCCCCAGCCGCGCCTTGAAGTCCGCCTCCAGGCGCCGCGCCGCGCCCGCGCCGCCGCACGCGCACGCCCACGCCGCCTGCTCGCGCACCACGCGGAAGTCCACGCGGTTCAGGTCCGACAGCATCTGCCAGTGAAACACATGTTATATATATTATGTTGGGAAATGCATTCATGCGTACCACCTGGCACCTGTAGGACACAGTTGGTTATTTAAAGTCCACCAGTTACAAAATTATTATTATTAAAACCCAGCAAACTTTCTTACTCCAAACGTAATGGAACGTCGCTTACGCATTCAACCACGACAGCCCAATGGTAGGTTTTGGCAAACCATAGAACCAAGGGGTTACTCCACAGTCTACTTCGCTATCAGAGGAGTACCAGGAACAACCTACATGGCACACCGTCCACCGAAGTGGGCCACTTTGCGCGTTTTTTGGCTTTACGCCCGGCTGAATTGCCAGCCGTTACTAAACCACGACAAGGTAAATGCACGTTGAGAGGGATGAAAATGTGTACCTGCTGTATCTGGTGCTGGTTGTTGAGCACGGCGCGCGCGGCCTGCGCCAGGTGGTTGAGCGAGGTGTAGCGGCGCAGCGCCGCCGCCAGCGCCGCGGCCGCGCCCGCCTGCGCGCGCGCCGCCAGCGCCGGCGCGCCCGCCGCGCCCGCCGCCAGCGCGCTTTCTAGGCTCTTCGCGAAGTTGCGGATGGCCTGGTGGGTAATCATTTTTAAATGTATTCTATACTTAATTTCTGAATTTAGTCTTTTGTTAATTGGAAAAAAAATGTTAATTTGATTGTTTGTCATTATTGGTTAAAAAATGTTCTCTATAAAAAATGCAGGAAATCTAAAAATTTTGTTAAAATCATATGATGCTACAGAGAAAGTCATTTCGTAATATTTATAACTCATTTTTAATAAGCAACACGAGTGATGGTCGCTCAAATTACATTCAGAATATAAATTAAGTAGCAAAGATGTAATCTTTTTAAAAAAATCATAAGAATCTATAATATTCCTTGATCTTTTTTAACCGTGCGCATGATATTGTCATTCGTCAGAGACGCAAAATGAATGCTTGGGCGTGCCTGTATGTGCTGCGAGGGCACGGGGCGCAGCACGTCGGGCAGCAGCAGGTCGACGGCGCGCTGGTGCAGGCGCAGCTCGGCGCGGCGCAGCCAGGCGCACACGTCGCGCCGCGCCGCCAGCCGCGCGCCCGAGCGCCCCGCGCGCCGCCAGAACCCGCGCCGCGCGCGCTCCGCCGCGCCCGTGTCCAGCGCCGCCACCGCCTCCAGGAACTCCGCGCCGTGTTGCCTGGCCACACCGCTCTTTTCACTTACAATCATAATTTGTACCGACTATCCAAACATCTCAGTATGATCAGCCAGGTCAACATATGAGATATTTGTTACTACGGGATAATATCAAAACTCTAATAAAGAATTAGAACAATTCAAATTGTTAATAAACTAAAATACTGTAATTTTAAAATGAAACAACCTTAACCAATGTAGTATATACGTATATACTACCTACACCTATTGATAAAAAATATTTCTATCATAAACAGCATAAAATATAAAAGTTAAATATTATAATACATCAAGGCCGCTATTAGTACCCGATGCTCAGCACAAAGACTTATTTACGCTGCTTATATTCAATATCACCCACGCGCCTCTATTCAACTCATTTTGAGTATCGTAATTAAAGGTAATTTTTTCAAGAAAATAAGCCTACTTTCTTTCTAACGGGTAATAAAGAGTCTCTCCATTCTCCAAAGAGTCAATATCGCTGTAATATACAGCTATATTGACTCTTTGGTTTTTTAACAAATGACGTTAGTAGTATAATAATACCGCATTTACATTCAGCCGTAGTGAGCAGGGAAGTGGGCAGGGAAGTGGGCAGGACGAGTGTGTAAACGCGATACTTCTCATGCCACTGCCATTGCCACTCGCGCTGCCCGGCGCTCCCCAAAATGGTGGTTTTTTGTGCGGAAGTCAAAGGACCGGCAGCGCGAGCGGCAGTGCGTGTTTACATTCTGCTCCGACGTTCAGTACTCGCTGAGCGCCTGTATCTTTTTAAATATGGAACATAATTATGTATCGCAAAAAGAGACAGCGCGGCCGCTGTAATTATTTCGACGTCTGCCATTGCCGAAACTTGAAAGCGGAGTGAGTAGTAGGGCAGTATGTAAACACACACTCCTCTCGATCCTGCTACAGCAGTATTTAGGGAATTATTGCCGGCAGCGCGAGGGGCAGCGGCAGGGGCTGAATGTAAATAAGGCATATCATCCTATCCAATTGACATAAAATTGTTAATGTTCATTTTTTTGATGGTAATAAAATTACCTTTTTTAGAAAAGATAACACATCTATACTTGAGCCACATTAGAGAAATAATGTTTAATAACAAAGTGTTGCTAGGCAACCATCTGATAGCATGGGTGAAAAACATTTTTTATTAATGTTTATTGTTGTAAATGCTAATACTTTAGAATGATAAGTAATAATGATTGTCAGTAAATAATTAAGTTTTTAAACCTATAAAACTGCTAAAGAAGATAAAATAAAACAAAATGGAAGTTCATTTTTTACATTTTAATTATAATTTTTATTATTAACAAATTATAATGAAATCTGTGACAAGTTTCATCAAACGTTAGCAAAGCATTTATCCCGTCCAACGCTTACTTCACTCCTCACTCAAAGTCTAATTTTACGCGAAATCAATTGATTTGGTAGCACCACATAACATTGGATATTTTTTTAAGAATCTATAAATAATACGACTAATTTAAAAAAACAGTAAACTATTCGGATAGTGTAGGGTACTTGGTGGTATTTTTCATTTAATGACATTATAAAAATATTATGTAAAAATGTTTACGATATCTTCCAAAAATGACAGAAAGCTTTAGGGATGGCATAATTATCCACCATCACAACCCAATATAATTAAAAATGTAAAAATAATTACTTACATGTGATTTGAAATGTTTATTAATGATGTATTATCTTTTACGTGTCTTTACAATTAGGTATTATGAAAACTCTGATAGATATTTAGGGTAAAACTATTGAAAGTGTGAAATCGTGATTTATTCTGAAGTGGGAACCCTAAAAATCAGCTGTTATGGTTTGTTTACAAACATTATTTCTCTAAAGTGGCTGAAGTATAGGTATGAAATTAATTTACTAAGTTAAAGCACAAATCTATACGCGTGATAGTTTTTCAGTAAAGTGTACAACAAAATGCTTAGATTCTGAAATACTTTTAGGTCTTACTTCACTCGCTATTTAATATTTATAATATAATAGATATAATGAAAAAATATATTACGTTACTTATCACTATCACGCAACGTTCAACTGCCTATACAGAGTAGGTACACAAAATATTCAATCAAGCATATCGAACCACACGAAAAAGGATATGAAGTCGATAGAGATGAAGACGACGAAGGACGTGACGACGATGTATATATTAAGCCAGCGCAAGGTCGAGTATGGAAAACCGAAATCGAACTTTAAATGAAAAATAAATTGAATTCGTCATATAATAGGGAAAATAAGAACAGTAAAATAATAAGTTAACTTTTACACAAGGGAAATTATAACTACCCGCAATTTGTTCATAAACTCCTTTTCTCAAAATATCACGGGAAAAATGTAGGTATAACATAATTTAATAATTCCCTGCGACATAACTAGCGCAGCGTCGGAGGAGGAGGAGGGGGAGGGGGAGGAGGCGCGTGTACATACCGGTGCAGGTCGCGCAGGTGCTGCAGCGCGTCGCGCGACACGTCGGCGGGCAGCGGCTCCAGCTCCAGCTCGGGCGGTTCGGGCGCGCTCACGGCGCCCAGGTACTGGCGGTGCGCGCCGCCCGCCCCCGCCCCCGCGCCCGCCGCCGGCGCCTCCTCCTCCTTGGCGGCGGCGGGCGGCGGCGCGGGCGGCGAGGGCGGCGCGGGCGCGCTGGGCTTGGCGCGGATGCCGTAGTAGTGATACTTGGAGTTGCCGCGCGTGCCGAGGCGGCGCGTGCGCAGCCCCACGAACACGGAGCGGATGAGCTTGCCGAAGGACGCCGCGTTCACCGGCTCCAGGCGGTGCGCGGAGCAGTGTCGCAGGTAGTGCGCGTACAGCGTCGAGCGCGGCAGCGACACGCCTGCACGCCGCGCCACACCAGGTTACTCACATTGCAACAACATTCATATCACGCCCGCATTCACATAGATATGTGCATATTAAAACTAGTCAAAGTTCAAACGTCTACCTTTCGACTATCATCATCTTTACCCACATACACTAAAATACAGTTGGTATGTTTTATTTCAAAATGAATTGCTGTTCGTTAGTCTCGCTAAAACTCGAGAACGGCTTAATAATATGTAATTAAATTTTAATTTGTTCCAAAATCCAAACAATCAAAACTGTAACCTAAACAACATGAAACAAACCACCATACCCAAAAACCTAAGTGAACACAAGAGCAAATGAGTGTTACCCTCAGCGGTCTCGTAGTGGTCGAGCAGCCACTGCACGGTGGCGGGCGGCATGCGCGCGGCGGGCGCGGGCGAGGCGGGCGCGTCGGCGAAGGCGAACTCGCCGGCCCACTCGTCGGGCGCCGCCACCGCCGTCACCGCCGTCACCGCCGTCACGGCCGCGCCCACGCCCACGCCGCTCACGTTGTACACCGGGTACGTGCGCAGCGCCTCCCTGGCGGGCGCACATCGCATGTGATACCAGCTGGTAATTTAATTATTGCTCTCCTGAGGCAATCCTATGACGCCCCGTTATAAAGAATGCCGTTCACTTCATGCAAAGCCGTCAGAACCGTTATAGCGTGAAAAATTAACAAACACTCTGACGAACGTACGGTCTACCCAAACTATCATATTTTACATATACAAAATTGACTAACAAAAAGTTGGGGCGTCATTATCAGTAATCTAATCATAGTGCTTTACCTTGTACCTTATTTCTTTTACCTACGGAACCTTTATAAAAAATTATGTAAAAGGCAGCCTTTTTAAAAGCTTGTATCATACCAGAAAATTCTACCGCACAGCCCTGCACGGTATAAAGAACTTAATCGAAAACGACCATTCCAATTTCTATGTATTTGCGCGAGGTATAAAATTTTGTCATTTTCCATAAGTTCTTCGAAATGGTCCTTTAAAACCTTGGGTTGATAGTATCCTAAGGCAAGGTAAGTGGGGCAAAGGGCGTCCACAGTAAAACCTTGGATCACACACTAAGTGACTTTTTGCTAAGTGACTTTGGGTCGCTATTAAATATAAAAAACGAAATTAAAAATTTTGATAAAACCCACGACGCTTAAAAAGTTATTAAAAAAGGATAAAATAATTAAAAAAAAAACCCCGACTTAAAAATAAATGTAATGCGAGATAAAAAAAAACCAAGAATATCCGTCGGGGGCTGCCTGTTTGCTGTTTTTTATTTTAAACTTTTTAGAGAGCATTAATATTGTATACATAACGCACCACCCCGGGCGTTCGCCCGAATGACACTATGGAAGATATGCCTCTGCCACAGTAGTATGTACATTAGATAAGTATTTGGAAATAAACTTCTCCCGTGGCTTTGTTGTAACTCGGTATTATAACGTAGAATGAAAATAATAAGTAATGATTTGCACAAGTAATGTTTGCTGCAGCGCCCCCTGGTGAGTGATCACCGTAATACCTATCTAAGAACATGCAGCAATCTAACCCGAACCCATAACTGAAAACTGCATCAAAATCGGATCATTAGTTTAGAAGATAGGTGGGAACATTACTTTTCACATGCGAACACAAAAACATCTCTAACCCTAAACGCATATACCGTCTCCGTTCCGTCGTGGTAAAATATCATGCAATAATTATTGAAGCCGCCAGGTTGTTTCCAAAGTCTCTTTAAATCGACTCCAAAATTAAGTAAGTAATTAAAAGTATTATTATTTACATTATAGTTTAGGATTCAAACCAAATTTTTTGTTTTGTTAATTTTATATTGTAGTGACTTTCCTCTCGGGTGCGTCCCGTAGAATTACTACAGTTTAGTGAATCTTTTGAAGAATAATATCTTAATAAATTGTTTTCATATAAGTTTATTGGTTTCCGCGGCGCACATCATTTGTAATGATTCCCCAGTCGAATTGCTTTTAGATTTTTCCGTTACCTCCAACAATCGACATATTTCAGAAAAAGAAAACACAAAACTTTAATCTATACTGATATTATTATAAAGCTGAAGAGTTTGTTTCTTTGTTTGTTTGAACGCGCTAATCTCAGGAACTACTAATCCAAATTGAAAAATTCTTTTTGTGTTGGATAGTCCGCTTATCGAGGAAGGCTATGGCCTATATTACATCCAGCTACGACCAATAGGAGCTGAGCATCAATGAAAAATGTTGCAAAACTGGGAGAAAAATATTTCTTTTGAGGGCTTTCGTTGCGTGCACTGCGTAAACGGTTAAAGTTATGCAAAAACCATGTATGAATTATTCCCCTTTAAAAGTTCTAAAAAAACTCCGCGATAACATGTCTGTCTATCTTTTAAGGTTGACTCGCTAAAACCTTTTTTGGTAATCAAATTTGTTTTAACGTAATGCACTATTTACGAAGATATTTAATAAACATGATATTTATCCTTATCCAAATAAATACCTTTAGAACGCGAACGAAGCGGCGGGAAAGGCAAGTGAGTTATAATATGCTGGGCGTATCTTGAATTTAACTCCGTCCATTTGCACTGGAGAAAACATTGAGTTATTATTATAACTCAATGGGAGAAAACCGCATGAAAACCCGTTTGATAGTTTTTGAGTTTATCGCGTTCATACACGATATCGCACTAGCGACTTCACTTATAGGTGCGTCGTCAATAGGTGCGAAATATTCCGTAATGCATTGCTATCATAAAACTAGTGGAAATTTTTATGAAACGTAAATTCGAATCTTATGAAATTTTTCAAAATCGAAAAGATTTTCTCTTTTGAACCTAAAATATTTCAGGAATAAAGCATACCTATATTTAGGCCTACAATAAGTATCTAGATCGCGACACGTGACAGGCGACATGCTGAGAGCCTCCTCGGCGCCGTCTGCCACAGCCCCCGCTGTCGCGACGTCATTCAGGTGCTCATATTGTTATTACACACGTTTCGCTAATTATTTTAATTCTGTGATGTCTTTTATGATATTCATTTAACTTAAACAGTGTAAATTTCAGTTTTAATATGATTTAGGTAAGTTGTCTAACATATTTATTAAAACAAGGATCATCGCCATGGAAGTAAAACACCAGTACAACACCATACCACAATAAAGCATTATTTTAAACTCTTTTTGAAAACATAAAATTGGTTTTTGTGCGTCCGTCCGTTGAAAGATAAAAGAAGATATAAAATCTGTTTTGTGAATAATCTTTACAAGAATTAAGCCAACTTATATTATTAACAAACTATCTTTACAGTTCCTATTTGTTACCAGATAATTTCTATAAAACATTTTTACTATGTGTATTTTGAAACCTATATTATATATCATATATTTCTATACTGTACATAGCTTTTTATTTAAGATTTATTTCGTGATGAGTTTTTATAACAGGATGGACGATAAAATAAAATAGTGACCAAAAAGTGACTTACATGTGATTTTGATGTCCGTTCTGCGTGTAAATCTCCTGCGGCTCTACATACTGTACGTGGTAGTTGACACCATTGCCGCCCTCACCTGAAAATTAAATGTCTTTAAAATGCAATTAAAAACAAAACAACTTCGGAATTAGTAGCATAATTATCATACCACTATAGATATACCCCATGTTTGTTAGTACCTACTTGACAATCTTTAAAAACATATATTAGTGCTTGAACGTGTTAATAAGCTTTTTTTTAATGTTATAAAATATTTATTTTACAAAATATGTAAAATTTTGAAAGAAGGCCCTTATTCGCTATGTACCGTAAATACATTATTACAATTATAATAATAATAAATATTAGTGACTATAAAACTAATGTTAATTAAATTAGTATATATTTATGCTTATTAAATAAAATATTGGTAAGTAACATATGTTAACACTTAAAAATAAAAATAAAATTTAACATATCAAAGCACAAGCGCCAGTCAAATCCATTCTCGTGATGGCTGCAACCTTACTGATAAGAAAAAAAATAGAAAAGGCCACTGATATTAAAAAAAAACTGAACAGCGCGTCTCACGTTCGACGTTGAACTGTAGCGGCTGCAGCACGGCCTGGAACTCGCAGGGGTAGTACGCGCGGCAGCGCGGCACCTCCATGCTGCCGGACGTCTCCCGGGCAACTCCGCGCCGCGTCCCGAGCGGGAGCGCCGGCCGCCGCGCCGGGCCTACTCGGCCGCGCCGTACCGCGGTATCCGTGCTATAGCTATACTTTCTTTCCTTTTACTGACTTCTAACAAAGGTGCTATTCGATTTAGTTATGTATATTTATAATTAGCTAAGTTCCCGGCGTTTTTCAAAAACGAATTAAAAATGAGGGTTCTCCGAAAATATACAGTATATGAATTGACTTTAAATGCAAAACTTGTTCCAAATGGCCGTTTCCGATATACACGAAGTAAATTTACATACATATACAAGAACCTACACAAGAATTGCTTATTTAATATAATGATAATGATTGTGTATGTTTGCCCGAATTTATTTTTCTAATAATATTCTTGATAATATATTTTTAATGCGTAAAACCTCTAAGGATAAAAAATATATTTTAGATACGTATTACGCTGATGTTCGTGATTTATAAATTTTAAGATCTTCAAAAAAAATCAAGTATTAACTATGAAGCAAAAAGTTAACTGCATCAAGAGAAACAGTCATTGAGAAAAGTATTTTTTAAGCTTTTCCTTATTGATTAAGATAACAGTTATCTTTATAACTACATACATTTTTTTAATATACAGTCGATACATTAAAAGACGACTTTCAAAATATGCGTAAATAAAAATTTATAGTTACGCCGAGTCAGTGGAACACGTCCTTTATCGTCTGCCATCTCGTTTTTCGTCTCATCAAATCAAAGAGCGCACCCCACCTGTACACGCCCATTGTAACATATTAAGATATATAATTTCAAACATTCCCCCCTTGTTGAGTGTTCATTGACTATACCTGCCATGTTCACTAATTGATTTGCTAAGCCGACATTGATACCTTGAATGACTCTAATGTTAAAAATTTCTAATTAATTTTTAATCCGTATGAAAAACATTCATCTTTAATACATTTCTGTGATATTCGCTATCAACAACATGTTCATCTACTAATTCCATGTAAAGAACATAACCCAATACAAATTTTCTGTGAAATACGATTTGGAGAACAAATAACATCTAATTTAGTCGAATTTGTAAATTATATATTTTTTGGACAATCTTATTGAAAGAGTAATCATTATCAATACAGAGTCCGAATAGGTATATACTTTTTAGAATTTTTGTCCGTCTGTCTGTCTGTCTGTGAACATCCCGAGAAAACTACTGGGCAGATTTTAATGAAATTTGGTGTGATGACAACTGGCTGTCCGGGTCAGCATATACGATATTTTTTACTGCGGGAAAAATATCTCATTTCTGAGAAATATATGCTAACCGAGGTTAGTATTTAGTATAAAATTAATAACTTAAGCTAAATTTACCTAAATATTCTCTTTTATGTACAATAATATAATATATATATATATAGGTACTATTAAGCTGGTTATATTTTGTCTAGAAGAATACAACTTAAAAAAATAAGAATTATTTATCACAAACAATTATAAGGAAAAAAGAGAAAAAATAATTCATCTTTTGAAAAATCCAAGCAAAATCCCTCTTCAAATTACTGAATTAAAATAAAAGCAAAGACTAGGTATATAAGCCCCTTGGGCTGCGTACATAAACAAGTTATAAGAATAAAAAGGAGCGTCGTGATAGACGCAGACATATAAACGGCGCACGTTATATAAAAGGTAACCAAGCTGAGGTGAATTTATCGTCAGTTATAAGTATTTGAAGTCATTTTGTTGATTTATAGGTAAATATTCAATATATAAACAAAACATAATATATCACGAGTGCAAGAAAAAGGTAGACAAGCTAATAAGTAGCTAGTTCACTCAATATACAAGTATATGTAAGCGTAATAATGTTTGAAATGAAATCGAACTTTATTCAATTAGACTCGAGCACTTTTGAGTCGTCAATTTAAATAAAGCAGTTCTGCTGAGAAGAGATCCTGATCCTCCGACGCCCCATTGAGACAGGTGAGGGTTAGGTTTTAGTGGGTAGTACCGATTTAAGGCCAGTGATTCCACATAACCACCTGTGTTCTACAGGTGGTATGCGTTAATGCATTTCCCAACCTTTGATTATATAAAATGTCTAGATGGAGCGTCAAGTGCGCGCAAACGTGTCAAAAAGTGTCAGCCAACTGTTGGCTGACAAGTGCTTACCCGCCGATTAGTACAGATCGTGCCGCTTTACTGTCACTACGTATTTTAATAAGTCTATTTTTTTAATGTGATTTATGAGAGAATTGTAGTAGCTGGTATCATTATTTACGCGCACAGAGACATAGACGCACAGTGTAAAACGACGCCTGCACGCACACATACTTGAAATTGTTGACTCGTTTTCTTTGATACGATTGTAGGGCGACGCTCCATCTAGACATTTTATATAATCAAAGTTCCCAACTATAAAAAATGGGGATGAAAGTTTGTATGGAAATTACGTCATTTATAAAGCTAGAAACTTGAAACTCATTCTGTAGGCTTTTGATTAGATATAAATAAGTAAGACATTCAAAGTTTGTAAAAAAAATATCCTAAACTGGGTACCTAGGAACGAATCCGAGCGAAGCGAGTCGCTAGTACCTCATAAAATCAATATCAAATTAAGCACAATTTTTAAATGCATCGACTTTTTTAAAATTTTAAACAAAATCACAAGTTTCACTTTTTAATTGTGATATTTTAGACGTTAAAATTACATGGAATTATCGAATAACGAAGTAGGTATATTATCCATTTCAAAGTAAAAAAAAATCAATAAGTATATTAGAGTTCCGCATCACCGATCGCGTAGCATAAAGACATAAACACGGCACGCGTCATCAAAGGTAGCCAAGCAAGTGTAGTACAATGCGCGCCCCTGCAATAGTGCATTGATAACGAGCGCTCAGGTAGATAATCCCGAGGGGAACACAATTATCCGTTATTAAGATTTTTTATTGAAATCATACCCTAATCAAAATTAATTTTGGCGTTTATTTGCAAAAGTTTAAGGGCGGTTTTCGTTTGAGAAGAAAATTCGATAATAAAGGGTGTACTAAATACGGTATCAGATGGACAGGTGGGAGATAATCAGATTGAGATATAGAATGTCAGAGGGTAGTTTATTTGGACAGTACGTCAAAGGTTTCATAATATTCAAGTGCGTTTACTGATGAAAATATAGTTAAAACATAAAAAAATATATAAAACAGAAAAATCCTGGTAAGTTTTATTGAGGTTATTAGTAAATTTTCCAAAAATAATTAAAATTTGATCATATAATATAAGTAATTATTATTATAGACAGACTATTTTAAGCTCCATTTCTTGTTAATCTGCATTATAATGAAATTATAAGTAAACAAGCCAGGCAATGAAGCAAAAACAAATATAAATATAATATATTAAATAGAATAGATTTAAAATAAAAAACAAAAACACTTGCTTTCTTGGTCACTGTGCGCCTCAGACTTGACCTGCAGCGAGTCTTGTCGCCATGCGTCGTCGACTGTGCGTTTGTACCAACATTAAAATGTGCAAATAATACCACTACAATCTACGAGGAACATGCTGTATAACTATAAAACATAAAACATTTATACTCGTACATATAATAAAATTCTAATGGAGCCGAATCATCAAATATTTTTTGGGATTGATTACCTTTTCTTTTCTTTCTTTCTTTTTTTTTAATTCCCTACCGCCACGATACAGAGGACAATTTTTTTTAAATTGTCTGCGTGTGACGTCATCACAAAAAGCTACTAGACAGATTTTGACGAAATTTGTTACGATGACAGCTGGTTATCCGAGTATGCACTATGCATATAGGATACTTTTTACTGCGGTAAAATTAAACATCTCTGAAATTTTTCAGAGATGTTTAATTTGTTTCAGTTCAATTTAATTCAGTTCAATCAAAAATTTAGTTTATAAAATGTATAAATACTCTCAAATTAAACTGACAAACCAGTCGCATATTTTTAAATCAGTTTTATATAAGAATTACTTCTTCCAGCACATTTTGAATGTTTTATTTTTGACGACGGTTTTCATTAATTCAATAGGTCCCTTAAGAGTCAGGTCCTTCGTGTATCTAACACTAAAAACGCAGACATAACAAACAATATGACTATTTGAATACAAAACGAAACATCGAACATAAAAAAACTGGCAAGGCAATAGGACAATTTATTTTAAATAGCATGCACATACAAATATTATACGTACTAGTAACGATGTAGGTGTGTTGTGCCTCAGTAGTGGGGCTAGAATGTCCTGAACTGTCACCGTTCACCTCCACTACGGTACTCGACACCTGGAAACAATAACGAAGATATCTCAAATCTCGCAATATCGAGTAAGCACACCTTGCCATTAAATGCATAAAAAAATGCATAATGAAATTTAAAGTCTGGCTTATTTTCACATCCTAATTTAGTTTTATTACAAAGATTTGAAACTTAATCGGTGTTATAAATATTAAAGTAAAATAATAAAAAAAATGGATACACATTCCATTTCCAAGTTTCACTTATTTAATTATTCCGTTAGATTCTTGGCTTTCATTTGGTTTTTAGGGTGGCAAACGTGAAATAATCATCAAATTTATGGCAAAAGCATTTTTGTAACATTTAGAATAACGCATAAGATGTAGATATTTTTATGCATATTTTACTTATTGAGCAATCTTACCTGTTGTATAGCATGTTGCAAGTGAATAGTGTTGGGAAGTTCTGGAATAACGATGAGCTCTCGTACATCGGCAGGGGAAGTACCGCCAGTTCCCGCGCCCTGTACACGGCAATGATAATAAAATACATTCTATATCCACTTTTTCGTAAGCTATATTTAATTTCCATTAGTTTGACGAAGTTTGTACTTAGCACTAAGCACAATATGGGGGGAAATGGCTTTGTCTGTGTCCACTAAGATGTATGAGTTGGTTCAAAACCGACGTTTCATTTATTCATTCGTTTTTATTTTCTTTAACATAATATGGTTACGATTCTTCACACTGTACCTACTAACGAGTGATTTGTTGCCGTTTGGTTTTTTAACGCAATTTTTTAAACAGATCACGCGTGTCGACCAAATTTCGCACCAATTTTACACTGTCGGATTTTAAACCACCCACACGTGTACGTAGGGAAGTACAGAAGACAATATTTGTGCTGTAGCCGCTAGTGTTCCTGAAGATTGTGATTTATATTATTCCAATACTTCAGGAAGATTTTACGGAAGGATTTTGGTTTTAAGGCGTATAAGATTCAGCTCGTCCAAGAACTGAAACCAGATGAGTTACACAGCAGTGTCGTGTATCGGTGAATGGGCTTTAGATAAGCTACAGCAAGATTCACTTTTTTATCGAAACATAGTCTTTAGCGATGAAGCACTTTTTCGGTTGCATGGACGATGGATAGGTATGTTAACAAGCTAAATTGGAGTACGTAAAGTTTCTTATTTAAGCGGATAAACCAGTATCAATTAAAGCCCTAGAACAAGAAAAAGGAAACAACATTAAACGTGTTATCGGTGATATTCCAGCCGATATGATCGAAAAAGTAACACAAAATTGTAATTTGCGTATGGATCATTTAAGACGTACCACCACCCCGAACACCACGGCCAACATTTGCCTGAAATAATCTTTAAAAAATAAATGGCAAGTAATGGTTTTTAACTTGCCAATGTAAGTTTAATGTTTTAGAGTCTAAAATTTAGACCATTTATTGGTATTTTATATATAAAACCAAATTCTTAAAAAATCACCCGTTATACGCATACCTTTTTGACGCGACAGTGCTGGGCATCGTCGCTTTTCAATACGAGGAGGATCAGGAAAAAGTTCAACACACACAAAAAAAGTTAAACGTTGACAAAGACACACACACATGACACACGTTTTTCGAAAACTGTATGTTGTATCAGACTGTATGCAAGTTTTACGATGTTTAACTTCATCGTAATATAAGTGGGCCACCACTGACTATACAGTATACATTGTATCTACTACTACACCTATTCATAATACAATATACTACCTACATTTCTATTAAACTAAAATAAAACATTGAAAATAGAAAAAAAGTAAAACCTGCGAGGGCGCGAGCCGCGCCGCCATGTCGGGAGAGGCGGGCGGCGACGACTCCACCAACACCTCGTCGCCCGCGCACTCAAAGTCTGAAATATACGAAACATCATTTTAAACCTATATGAAATCATATCATCATTTCATTAAATATAAAGAGTAACAGCTTTATGAAATTATATTTCAGTACAAAAAAGGAATTTTTATTTATATTTTAGTATTTTTTTGCAAATACTAAGTAGTATTCCTTTATATTAATTATACTGTAGTAACTCCTACTTAATACTAAGCCCATTTTTACATATTTGAAAAATATATTTTTTATTAACTACCCTTTCCATAAAATTGACACATTAAACTAAAAATGAGCCATTTTAACTCTATAAATACAGCAATCTGAATTTTTAATGCAACAAAGCAATCAGAAATCAAAGCTTATTGTCTACCAGAAAGGGGTTGATTTTAATTATCAGTTCTTAAATTATAATCCCTGCTGCCCCCTTATTATAGGTAATTGCTAATATTGTTCACCCCAATTCTTCCTTCAGTATGATACCTGTATTTTAGATGAACCCCTACAAATACCTATTAGAAAAAACTAAAATATTAAATTTAAACTAAATTTATATTTATTTAAGTTATAGTAGAGTAGTAAGTAAATTAAAGTATACACATTTAAGATTATCTGAGACCTAATATTCAATATACATAACATTTATGCAAAAAAATTGAATTAAATAATAAAAACATTAGAAAATGAAATGATGATGAATACATGAAAGTAAAATAGACATAAACAGATAAAAGACTTGCAAAATCTTGCATAACACTATCCAAGGTGATAGAGATGTTATTGATCTGTTTCAAGCTCCGAGTATCTGGGGTGTAACCTGGCAACAGATCCCTCCTCGCGTCCCACAATACTCACTCTCCAGGTAAAACACATTCTCAAAGCCCATCTCGGACATTTTGCACAAGATTTTAGTAGAACACAACAACACTAACACATTATTATGACTTTCCACTGTCACTCAGTATTGATTAAACAACTGTATCTAGGGAGTGCTTTTCGGCTTGTTGTTAGCTTTGTGATAGTGGGGGTGTGCAGGTGCGTTATGCATGGTTGACACCACCTGTCTGATATGCATGGGTGAGCAATATTACCCCATTGTAGATAAATTGCATGTGTTGTGCTTAAATTATTGAAATTGTGTATAATGGTGTTTTTGTGTACAGTTTTATATACATAATATCTGTTTTTACTTTAGTAGTTTGTTATTCAAATTACATTGTAGTATGGACTTGTCTCTTAGTTTTATATTAATGTTTATTCATTATTATAATGAATTCCATTAAATTGCTAATATTGCTAAGAAATATTTGTTTGCAATTTTGTTGAAGAAAATCAGCTGATCATATAGTAACTTATAGTCCAACTATTTGAATGAGATATTAAAACTGTCTTGTTTATAAAGAAAGTGCGGGTGGTCGGCGCTATCCGTACCAGGCGCCGGTCACCCTCGTATCCCTATAGAAATGATAAAATTGTTATGCGATAGCTATACCATTTGATAAGCAACGGGAAGAAGGGGAACGATTTAGACCAGTGTCGTTTGTAAAAGCTGCAGGGCGAGTTATAGATAAAAAGAGACATTTCTAAGTGTTGCGAAATTTGTTTCATTTCTTAAAAATATTAGAAAATAAAGAAAATTTGAAACCCACCTGCCAGACATTCTAATCTGTCAAAAAACTAATCACTGTAAAAATACCCGATAACAAGCTCAAACAGAGATTTCTGACAAACCTAATTGATACTAATTAATAACTAATGCAGTTTCATAAGTTTCAACAAAATTTTATGTAACCCATACAGTGTTGTTGTAGCTACACCCGTTTCCTAGGCTACGGATCCGTCCGGGCAAAACCAATCTAAAAGTCAATGACTGTGGTGAAAAATGGGATAGAGGGCGCTCGTACCAAAAAGTGTTCTGTGGCTCGAAGAATTCATCGACTCTAAATATTACAGCAATAAAAATAAAAAATATAGGTAGTTATAAAGAAAATAATCATTTTTATTGACACAAACTTGAAATTTACAATCTATAAAAGTGCAATCCCTCATATTTAGTAATAATATTAGAAAAATAATAGGTAATTATAACAAAAAAATTAAGCCTCTATATTATTATTATTAAAAATTATAATGAACGTTATTACTACAATATTTTATCGATATACATATACGGACCTTCTATATCACAAACGTATACGGATAACTTAATTTCTTCTAATGAATTACATTTTTGTTTAAGACTCTTCATTACGACTTATATTAATTAATTTTTCAAAAAGTAACAAGTACTTTCTATCTCCTTGGTAATTAAATTTATTTATTTAAATAACATACAACAGTAATAATGACAAATACGGTAAATTTTTTTTTCTTTTTTTGAATAATATTTTTTTTAATATATATTGCCATTACGCTATGATTAATATTAGGTTGTATATATAAGTTATCTAGGTTTCTTTACTTGATCTGAGGATGTCGTTTACAATTTTAAAATAGTGTAATTGTTTTAAACATTTCCGTATACTTCTTTACTTTTAAATATTACGTTTCTATACATATTATGTTACAGTAATATTTAAATCTTTTTCCAATTTATAATTTTCATTACATTTATTTTTTGCAACTATTGTTTATTAGGTACTTCTTAACTTTCTTATTTTTAGCATTCTAAATCTATACTAATATTATAAAGAAGTAAAGTTTGTGTGTTTGTTAAACTGTAAGGGGTAATCTCGGGATCTACTAAAGCGATTTTAAAAATTCTTTCACCAAAAGAAAGCCACATTATTGCTGAGTGTCATAGGTTATATAAAAAAACGAAAAATAAAAAGGCTTTTACGTGGTAGTCCGTTTTGCAAAGTGAATCGGAGAAAAAACGGTCGAATGAAAGCGTTTCTTACGAACGCTGCCTTAACTATGAAAGATATATTTTTGAGTTCTAGAGAAAAGATGTGGAGCTTGAAAATGCCTACAAAAAAGTCAATGACAGCATATGTCTAACTTTTATATTTAAGTTACAAAAAGTAGTTTTTTTAATATTAGATAGGTAATTTAATTTTTAATATTAATAAAATACCTACGTATAACCCTCCTTTTGACAGTTAGAATTTAAAACATAACACTCTGTACTAAAAAAGGATTATTAACATTATGCCCAACGAAGTGGGCACGGGTCAGCTAGTATTTTATAATTTTCTCTTTTTTTTCATATGAGAGATAAAAAAAAATAATTCAAAGGTTTTTAGCAGTACTAATTGAGAACGATTCGCTTATTTCAGTTAGAATGGAAATAAATAAAGAAATAGAGTTTACAGTAAAAAAATAACAACCTTTTATTTTTACATTTTAATAATCCATTTGTATAGAAGAACTAAATTTGTGTGTATTCATACTGTATATCTCGACCACGCATTGCCAAACCAAAGTTATAAAAAAATGCTTACATAAGTATCTCAAATTATTAAGCAGTGGTTATTATATTTTAACGCACTACTTTTGAAAATTTTGGGCAACATGGCTTCAGTTAAGGCTTGCCAGATGGCTGGGAAATCCGGGATTGTCCCGGAATTTTGCTTCTTGTCCCGTGTCCAGTAATTAGACCATATTGTCCCGGATTCCGAAAACCTACTAGTTTTGTAACAAAATAATCTAAGAGCGAATGACACGGCACGCGGCTGACCTGCCTATAAATTAGATTACTATTAATTCTAAACTCAGCATGGATCAAATAATACTTTATTAGGTTTACGCGAATATTCGACAGCATAAATGAAACTACCTTTTCGGATTTTGTCGCGGATTTATTTTGATTTTTGTTCCCAACGTTTTGAATGTTTTACAACAATCATGATCACATGGAGAGACTAAGGTTACCTAACCTATGTTACAGAAAGTGCTTACCTACAATTTACAAAAAAAAATCAAAATTGCATCAAAGTTGGTAGGTACCTTATAAAATTTTAATTCTAAAAATTTTAATTTTAACAGTAGTTTCATTTATATAATGGATCGAATAAGTGCATACAGTGCAGGTAATGCTTCTGTCAATCACGGTGTGTCACGTACAGTGACCCGACACCGTTGCCCTAGAATTGTCCCGGATTTGATGAGATTCTATCTGGCAATCCGTCTCAGCAACGTCATGTTGATTTATGGTAAGTGGTAATATGTACTTGGTTTTAATAAAGAAAATGTACAAATGGTATTTAAATGCCACGTTGCACTAATACAAAGAAGTAGGAAAGGCAATAATTTCATGTCAATTCATGTCATAGACAGACACACTGCCCTGTGACGTCATAAGACAACAGCCAATCGGCTTTAACGGTCACGTGGTAGCTGAAGAAATAATTTAAATTTATCGTATCGTATCGTAGGCGGTAATGCTAATTTCATGAAATATTTTTACTTCTCATTAACTTGTATCGCTTTTTCACTATCAAATATTCTATTTGTAGCCTAGACTATCCGTTTCTTAAATCGCCTCTCCAAAATTCTTCCCTTAATTAAATAGGAAATAACCAAAACTATCGTATTTTACTTCCAAATCAACTAACTATTCTACATTTTAAGTTGGGACAAATCACCCATTTAAAAACATATTGTTTAGATCGGATACGTAGCTTCAGGGTTCATCCCAGACCAACATCGTGACACGAGATTTTTATATATAAGACTAGCAATTACCGCGCCTCCGCCTGCGTTCTTTTTTTATATAATATAATATAATAAATTTAGGGTTATAAGTATTTTTTGATCCCAAATTATAGAAAACAAAATTTCGTCTAAAAATAAAAAAAAATAATCTGGAGGGAAAATATTCTCAGACCTACAAAATTTTTGCATAAAAACTCCTAAAAATCGGTCAAGCCGTTTTGGAAGAGATCGATAACAAACATGACACGAGATATTTTATATCGATATATATTTATAAGAAACAGATGAATAATAAACATAAACAGCCTAGCAACATTTAACACATAAATGTTGCTAGGCTATTTATCTATGCATATAATCAATATTCAATAGCAATGTTAATTGTCAAATCAGAGATGTCAAAATTCAAATCAAATGATAAATGATAATGTGAAATAAATGATGTGTCAAACTTAATGTTTTATTATTATGTAGTTTAAACTTTAATATGCACTAATAATTTACAAATCGCTTAAAATATTTACTTAATATTTTTTTAAAAAAAGGTTAATTTCCGGTATTGAATAATTAAGAAACATCATGAATATAACAATTAAACAATTACAGGGCGGAGAATGTAATTTACAGGTATGAACAGCCAATTCCCAAGTTATTAATAGTCACGTCCTTATTATATTTTAATAATAATGCTTTTTTAGGTACATCCATCCACAAAAATATCAGAAATAAAACAACATATCACTGTAAGATTGGGAATACCTGTAGATGAGCAAACATTATTATTTTTAGGACGCACGCTTGGAGATGACCATACGATAGACGCATATCCTTCCATTAAAGAAGGCTCAAAATTAAATTTAGTTGTAAAAAAACCTGAGGGTTTATATGAAGTTGCTATGAAATATTTTAAGAAAAGCGGCATGTCAGAAGTAGATGCAAGGAATGCAACAGATGAAATGTTAAAAACACTTGAAGAAAATATAAATAAACTATCTTGGGATGATATAGAAAGGTTGTCCATAGATTGTTTGATGGATGAATTTGGAGTACAAATGCCTGGTTCAGATCAAGATTCAGAGAATGAAAGTGAGGATGCAATTGGCTTGTGAAAACCCCTTGAAGAACTGCTTGAATTACTTCATTTATATTGATTATTACCCAATGATTAATTTGAATATGATGGATTATTTTTTTAAGTAAACTATTAAGTTGTCATTATGATATCTTATAATAGAGGGGACTTGGGCCACACAAAAATTTAAGTAAAGTAAATAGTAATATTACATTATTACATATATCTTTGATGAAGATTATTTTCTTTTGTGTAATTATTAGATTGTGTATTATAACATTTTATTCTTTTAACTATAATTATTTAAACAAATATGTTTTGCTATAGTGGATGGAGGTAGTATTAAATTGCAAACTTCCTAGTAGAAGTTTTTTAAATATTAGCATTTAACAATATTTTACTAACTATTGTGAGTAATTTATTAACTGAAACCTTTAAATGTTGTAATTATTGTGTTATATACTTTTTAAATGTAAGTATACTTTGAGCAAATATCATAAAAATAATTGAAGTCTTCAAAATATAGCATCAGTAAATTTTATTTTACTTTAGTCCATTGAAATGTTACATTTTTTAGGCCTTACTGTGCGTTTTTCAGAGGACGCAAACCTAGTAGTCTCCTTAATCTGTGCAAACCTAATGTAACCTTTCAATAGACTATATGATTTTAATTCATGAATGATTCGATACCTATGTCAGAAAATTGTTATTTCGTACACGTTAAAAGTTTGTGTCGTCTAGCGAGTGCATGCGTAAATAGCTGTCAAGTGGTGTGAACTGATATTTTAGTCATTAATAAATTTTTTTCGATTTAAAACTGTTTATACACCCATAACACCAATATTCTTGAAACAGTTAAAATTAGAAATGCAACATATCTCATCTTCATACCTTCAAGTCTTTAATTGTAATTCATATTTACTAAATTGTCTGGTTTGTCTTATTTTTTTAAACTTAAATAAAAATAAAATATATTCAATTATGAAAGGCATTTAAAATAAATGTCAATAAAACAAATTCAGTTTCATCATTTATTACATACATTTTCCATACCTAGCTATGAAGTACATTTCGATGGCAAGTTAAAATGACTCTTGTTACAGAGATCTAATAATAATATTAAATGCAATATTTTTGTGACAATTCAAAATTTATTTGTTCAATGTGAATACATTGAAGCTGTTACATTAATAATTATTATTTATCAATTAAACATAGTTACTTTGTATAAGTTCTAAATTATGAGACCTTAGAATGTGCAAAAATGAAACTATCTAAAAAAATATTCCTGGGCCAAAGTATTTTATATTTATAATAATTAATAAAAGTCCATTATTTTTATATTTTCATTTCACAAAATGCATTCATAATACATTGCCCAGCATAATATCATTCACAATCGCCCAATCACTAGTTTTATTTATTCATAGGATGTTTGTCACCTAAATAAAAAGTAATTTTAATATGTACAATTTATTATTAAATTTCTACCTAAATTACGTATAAAGGAAGAGTTAAAAGAACTAGGAAAATATTTGCAAAAGTAAACAATGGATTGCTATTGCTATGGTACATTGAAGAACACAAAAAGGAAATATTTCACAGGCACTTCTCTTAAATCAATCCTTACTCTCGATCTATCACAACCATGACAATGAGCTCGTACTAGTCCGTAAAAATGTCTTCATCATAATTCAACATTTTAATACTGTATTACGAGATTTTGCATATATTTTAAGACAAAATAGTTGGAAGAGTAGAATCGAACATACTATATGAGTGTACTATTTCTATTCATTTAATTAAAATAGCTTTTTGTCCTTCAACATTATTATTTGATAGGTATTTATAAGATGATTTCAATACAGGTATGTCTACTTAAAATATTAATGAATAGGTCCAAATTAATAATATCAATAGATATGTAAATAATAATAGCCGTTTAATTTACAAAGCATATTTTCGTGATTTACCCATTAAATATCACATTTTTTTTAGATATTTTTCTAAATTCTTATAATAAGAGACAGTGCTGCCATCGTCATTTAATGCTCTAATTAATTTTAATACTTTTGGAAAACAAACCTTTTTACAAATAAAAAAGAGTACTTCGATGATTAATTTAGCAAGTTATTTAAAATATCGGGGCATGAGAGAATTCGTTCCAATTTTAAATTTTCAAATGAACAAAAGAAAACATTATAATCGTAATATTGCTTTATTAATGGCGTGATTAAAAACGAATAATTAATGGAATATTTGATGTTTCTACAATTTTAATAAATTTATTTTATTTTAATGTGAATCAATTAATTCTTTTTTTAACAATGCCACTTTCTGATATGTTGACAAAGCGAAAAATTATAAGCTAACAGCGGTACTTGAAGAATATTCTTGTTATTGCTGTTGACGACTAACTAATATAATATATTTACAAAATTGTAAGTATTCAGACTGTTGGATAATTAAATTTAATTGAATTAATTAACTGAAACCGATTTTGGAACGTATCTCAAGTGCCGTTTTTTTTAACCACAGACAAATAAGAGACTGTCTCAAAGAAAAAAAAACCTGTGTCAGCCTGCCTGTAGCGTGCCTTATGCAGCAAAAAACAAAATAAATTTACACAATGTTAATGTGATGACTATGTGGTACAGATTTTTCTTATATTATTTTAGGTAAACGAAATTAAATAAAAAAAAATAAAGAACATGCCACTGACACTAAATATTATACATTCACTACTCGAATATCTTTAGGAATTCCTATTCGTGGCATACATTTTAATAATAAATAAAATATAGTATTAAAAATATAAGTTTCAGGCCTGTTTTCTTCAAGAACTTATCATAGGTAGCTGTTTGGTGGAAAATTATTTCATACAGCGCTTTTTCGTGTTAGCTACGAGGCTTGTGTTACCGATAACAGCTGTTGTCAAAGTATTGCAAAAAGTGACGTCACAGTAGTGTGTAATTTATACCTACGTTTTATGTACGTTCGAGTATCGGCTTCCAGACATTGATATAAATCCGAGACAAAATATATTTACATGGAGCAAAAAAAATGTGAAAATAATAAAAAATGTGCAATCACAACTGTACTGTATGCGTTGCAACATAAAGTTCAATTTACACTGGTCGGAATTTCAAAATAATATTGATATTCGTATCTCTAATGTTAAGAGACCACAACCATAAAACTCCTAACAATATACTACAAGATAAATTCAATATCTTGCTGATTACAAACACGAAAGGACTTTCAAATAGCAGACAAGTTTCAGTAGTCAACTCTTAAAAACCTGTAATTTGATACCCTACTCCATTGATTCACCATTTTTCGAACTATTTTGTTGATTAATGATATACCTACTACCGCACTCACGCGCACGTTATCAAGACGAATCGTATGAGCAATTTAAATCGGTTAAGCCGTTTAGTAATTACGAGGAAACATAGGGTTAGACATACATACATTCAAATATACATACATTTTACATACATTCAGATCAAACACAACCCTTCTTAGTGCTTCGCCACAGTCGGTTAAAAATCTAACATATTGCTTGATATCACATTAACCTATACTTTGTAGCTATTTTCATTAACTGGCACTTTTAATTTTGGAATAAAACTATATAAATCTTGAAATTCTTGCAATAATTGTGCGAGGGAGATAGAAATACACGATCCGCCATTATAACCTTGCCGTTTTGTAACGTAGTGTAGGTCGGTGGCGTCACATACTATACTATATACACTTTATAATGGTAGTATTACAAAATCAGTCGTAATCGCTGTCCTCTTCCGCTTCGGACTCGGACTCGGAGCTGTCGGAGTGGTTCTTGGTGATCTCCACGCAGTTGTCCATGTCCGTCACTCTTTTTAGTGACTTACCTGTATTAGCATTAGAAAATAAATTACAAAAAACTTTATTAAACAGGTTTTTTACGCTAATAAAGTTTTGACTTATCCAAGTTCGTCTGTGCGTTGTATACATTTCTTAGAAATTAAATATTTTCCGGCAGAAAAAGTATCCTATATATTGATCCTGATAACGAGTTATACATCAAAAATCTGTCGAGTAGTTATTTTGTGATGCCGTCACAAAAAGACAGTTAAAAATTCTAAAACCTTTAGTTTCGGCCTCTGTATAAGATAAAGAATAGATTTATAAATGGCGGCGGGTACTTATGGTACGGTTGGAAAACCAGTTCTCAAACTTCGATTTTTATTTTTTTATTGACTTTTTTTGTTATAAATTAGTCTTTTTTAATATTATTAATTAAAAATAGTAAAAATAATGTCAAAAATATTAATAAAATAAATAAGGAGCAAGGGTACATAACACTGGATTTTAAAATTTGTCTTTATTAATTGTGACATATCAGAATCAGATTACAAAAATACCACCTCACATACATACATAAATGTATATGCTTACGGGGTGAGCAGAGTTTCAGGTAGCGGTAAGGTAAGGCGAACTGAAAATGCATTTGGCCAGTAAAGTAAGTTGTAAACAGTGTGACAAAGAATCTAATTTGAAAACTGGTAAACACCATCTTCGCTGTTCGTGCGAGTATAGACATGATAGAAAGCGAGCGAGAACGCATGCGAGCGGACGCCATTTTTAAATGTATTCTCTCTGCGCGGGTTCAATCGATAATAATGGTTATTTAACATTAGGCTTTCCAAAGAGTAATTGATGTACAAGTTCGAGTGAGAATTATTTATAATATTGTGTGTAGATGATAACAGTGGCACGTACCGGTGAGCGTGGTGAGCAGGCGGTTGTCGCTGCCGGGCGGCGCCGCCAGCGCGCCCAGCCGCCGCGCCAGCGCGCGCGCGCGCTCCGCGCCCGACACTGCGCACACACAGCACACGCTTCGCGTCAAACTCATTCACATTGTGGAAAGCATGGAGAAAAGTAATATATACCTAAATATAGAGAGCCCACTCTACCGTTTTTTTTTGCCAACACGACATTAACGCCATCTGGAAATCTGGACCCTATACTATTAAATAGATTTAAAGTCAATCGATTCCAAATCTGTAAATATAGTGATGATAATTATATATATTACACAAAAATATATAATTAACATCACTATACTTACAAATTTAAAATCGGTCTACTTAAATTATCATGTAGTGGTGATGACTGTCATACTATGTGATAAATAAAACAAGAAAATTATTGTTTTACTTTATTGTGTCTATTTTTAGCGTAATACAGTTGAGCGCTCATTTTGCAGAAACCGTCCCCATCATAAGAAACTTTGTCACATAAAATTCGATTGATTATCCGACACCAACTATAAATTAATAAAATTAAAGAATTGTCATCAAAGTGTTTTTCGCAAGTACATATAGCACAGATCAACTTATAAAGTAAAGCGTCCTTTTCACTGCTTATTTAAAATAGTGTCAATATCACAACACAAAAATAAACCCAACAGAATTTTAAAATAATTTTAATAAAATTGAAACCATAGAAACGTTAAAATGTCAAATCACAAAAATGTCGATAAAACAGTGTTGCATAAATCCAATTCACGCATTTGATTAAATTTATAATTTTTTTGATGTGCTGTTTAAGTAAAAAATGACAGTAACATATATCGATTCAAATATATAAATTGTTATTTTAAGTAACAAACAGCATCATTTATATGTGACATTATGTATTTTTTTTTTCTAAAATTAAGTAATTTTTGCATGCAAAGTTATTTGGTATGCGTGTACTGGACTGCTGGATTGCTGATACGACCGTAGCATCATCTCTTGCTACGACTCATAGTCTCTAATAAATTTAAGCAAATATGTTAGGTGCAAGTTAATAGATGACACTATTAATTTTTAACCTGTGGTCGATGTTCTAAGTTTCCAGCCCCTGGTGGAAAGTGTTTGTCAACAAGTGTCGCGGGACAACGTGATAAACAATCGCATTTGTTTTGTGTGCTGATACAGAACTTCGTTCAAAAACATACAAATATAATATAGGTACTATTTTTTTAAGAAATTCTTTTGCACTACGATTCGGTTCGTTATAATAAGTAACGGAAATTAATTAAAAATTTTTAAATTTACATTATTTATTAAATATAAATAGTTTTATTATTATTTAAAAGAAGAATTATCTACATAAATATATATAGAAAAACAATAAATAAATAAAAAAGTCTTACTTCTCGTCCCTTCTTGACTAGAGTCCTCTGTCATAGACGCCCTTTCAGTCCTGTACTCTCCGCTCACCAGGTCCCATACAAATAAACACTGCAAACGAAAATCAAAAAGATTTTTATCGTTACTTAAAGAATAGACCTCCTGTCACTCTGTGTTAATAATATATCCAACTATATAGCCAACTATATTTATATAAAAAGTTTAATAATACTTGTACTATAAAAACGCTATTTTAAAGAAATAATGTAAAATACTTCTATAATGAGCATGGTACATAGTATGACTTATCACTTATATAACAACAATATACATATATGTATATTGTTGTTACATAAGTGATACATACATAATATTATGTGATGTATAGGACATACAGTACGTATGAGTGTAACTGTGTATTAAAAATAATAGCAATTAATGTGTAGTGTGACCACCACACTGGCGGTGGCGGGTGGCGGGGTGGCGCGGTACCTGCGCGGCGTACTGGCGGCGGTGCTGCAGGCAGCCGGCCGACACGTCCTTGCAGGCGCCGCACTCCACCTGCGCCGCGCCCTCGCTCGCCCACAGCCACATCGCGCACAACTGCACCATGAGATATTTATTTCAGTTAAACCACAAATAGAACATTACCTACCCATCGAAGTTATTTATTTTTAAAATTTAAATTTAGTCAAGATGTACAATGATTAAGAACAAAAAGGTTAATCCTATTACATTTCTATTTAGAGCATACTGTAATCATCATTTTTAAATCATATTTTGGAAAGATAAACACAATAACCATTAGTTGAGATCCATGAATCTAAGCACAATATCAGTTATATTTCAGTTAAGAGTTGATTCAAAATGAAGTTGCAGCATCAGGTTACGAATTACGATATAATTGGAATGTCTTTAAACGACATCAAGTTTGAAATCGGTTAGGTCTTTGGAAGTTACTCTCAATATTTTACCGTCTACAAAAGATCTGATAGCCTGCGTGCAGTTAATCAAATGAGAATATTGAGGTGTGTGGGGTGTGTACTCACGCCGGAGAGGCAGCCGCTGGAGTGGCAGACGTCGATGACGTGGCAGCCCCAGTCGAAGCAGTAGATGAAGTGCTTGCCGCCGAGGTGGCACAGGCGGCCGCACACCTCGTTGCACAGCAGCTCGGTGTCGAGCGAGCGCTGGCGCGCGCGCAGCGACAGCGCGCGCACGCCGCCGCGCCCGCCCGCGCCCACGCCCTGCAGCGCCTGCCCCGCGCCGCAGCCCGCCAGCGGCAGCGCCACGTGGTAGCCCGACATGCAGTCGTCTGCGCACACACACACACACAGCTGTTACTCTGTTCCGCATCACAAGAAATTAGAAAACAACTCGACAGATTTTGAAGAAATTTAATGTGATGATTAACCGAATCAACATATTGTATTGTAATTAAATTCAATTCTCTTGTTAATGGCTTCAAGCGTGCAAGTATGTATTATAATATACTTTTTACTGCGAGCAAAATTGGTCATCTCTGTCAAATGTACTAAACGTAAATACGAACTTAGGGACGAACTCGAGCGGAACGAGGTTATACTTGCGTTGCTAGTATTATTATAATTAATCATTTTACTCATTAAAATGATCTGATGATAAAATTAACTTGTAACACTCACCTTCAGAGTCCGTAATGATAGACGTAATTTCATCATCGCTTTCTAAAAAATATCGCGTAAAGAATTTACTGCATTTGGAGTTGCCCGAGTGCACCAGGTAGGGGTCTTGCGGACTGACCGGGCAGTCCGACAACGTCTTCGACGTGTTGTCGTGTACTGACACGGTCTTGAGAGAGCCATCGTCCAACATTTCCATTACTCTATACTCGGATTCGCTATTCCTATCAGATTCCAGTGAAGAAAGCCCATTGTTTTTAGGATCTAAGGTGGTCTCAGGCGACGGCGGCCTGCTTATTTGATTGTGAGCTCGGAGCACTACGCTCTCTACTGGAGGCGACTTCGCCCTCTTCCCCTGACTCTTGCTAGTGGACCCTGTGTAATATTTCCTATTACTTCTTAAAACTCTAAAAGGAACGATATTTTCGTTATTATCCTCCGAAAATTCATATTTCTTATCTGCTAAGCGCCGTTTCCTAAACATACTGAGTTTCTCGCATTTGGTTTCGGCCTCTTCTACGAATTCGTAAGCTTTCTCAGCTATAGTTCTGTGCGTTTCATTGAACCTGGACATGCTTTCTGCTGGCCTTCGTCTGGGAGATCTTAATGGGGGGCTTATTAACGTTCTTATCGACGGTGACGGCCCCTCCCATTCTTCCATTAGGTTATGGGATATTGAAGACGCTTGGATACACAACTCCTGCCCCATAACATCCGGCAGGTGGACAGGTTTGGACATTTGATAGGGATCGACTTCAAAGTCTGAGAAATCTGCTAGAATGTTCTGAACAACGTTGTTCTGGTATTTCGGCGATTGGAAGGGGGCGGACACGTCTGATGCCGGCGTGCTGGGGTTGGTGTATATTGAGTTCACTTCCTCCCTCTCTAGAGTGAACTTAGGTTCATCTGCAGCTTCACTTTTATCTGGATCAGGTTTGACAAAATCTATCTCTAATATGTGTATGAAGTCCGTATAAATGATGATTTGGTTGGAGTACGCAAGCTGCACGACGGGCTCGTACATACTAGAATCGGATGTGCAAAAAAACTTTGTGTGTATCGCAAAACTGTGTTCTAAACATCGTTTGCTCCAGTTTAAATCGTCTGCAAAGAACAATAAAATATGAAGATTTTTTTTACTACTCATTCACTCATATTTCAGATAAAAAAAATTTTACTAAACATTTATATTTTTTAATAAAACTTGCAGTTAAATATACATTTTCATAAAAAAATATCTGTATCAAAACTCACCTTCTGCATCTCTAGAAATAGCAGAACATTTTCTACATCCTAAACGAGGTACTCCGATAACACTCAGGTAGGATCTCTCTGAGCATGAGTCACTAAAACAATTTTCAATCAATATAATCGTAAATATGGGAGAAGTTGAATTTGTTTAATACTTCAACTTACACAATTCGTACATAGGATGACCAAAATTAATAATTATAATATAGAATATAAGCAATATTTATTTTATTGATAGTAAAAATAACTTTTATAATAAATAGTAGGAACGCGAACAAAGCAGTGGGAACTAACATAGTATGCTACCAAAAAAATCATGGAAACAATTCTCAAATGTTTTGTTTATCAGACAGGCGAGAATTGTATGGGTTCCATTTTCGCCTCATAGCTGCAGAACCCTTAACATTAAGGGCTGTGATAGTGTTGATAAAAATGATAATTTAAAATTATAAGTAAAAGAACCATTGGTGTTTCTATTTCTTTCTGTTTTTTGGTACTAAGGAATGCAGTTTCTAGGATTTACTAAACTAATACTTAACAATTACAGCTGTATTTAATTTATTTACTTTGACCTTTACTTTCATAAACATTAAAAAAAAATAAAGAGTGACTTTATAAACTAGCATACCTTGCTAATTCAGAGGAATGTGAAGATAACAAATGTACAAAAAAACATTAAACATTCGTATTTAACCTCGATTTACTTAAGGCTAACTATTTTTACCATATTATACAAATAAAAAAAATATATACATAAATACTTACGCAATACCATAAACAACTAGGACGCCAGGATTGTGTTTCCATTGAGCCATCGATATGGTGACCTTGCTGTCGACGCAATCGTCGCCGAAGAGGGGCACGCTGTGCACTGGTCGCACCACTCGACCCGGCACCCATGATAGGAAATGTAACCTGAAGAAAACAACTGGTGTAATAAAATTATAATAAAAAACTTTTATGTCAATTTTACATTGTTTGTTCACTCATTTACATTTTTTTTAGTTTCAGTGTGGCTTCAGACTAAGGACTATAAATGTTACAACAATATAAAATCTATACTAATGATGTTCTCCGACCGACTTCGGCCATGGCGGCCAATCTCAATGAGACTAGTCAACTGCATAGGAGATATTATAGTGCACAAGTATACGCGCAGACACAAGTGCACTCTCTAATTCCTATCACTCTCATAATCAAGTGGGATGACTACTCGACACGTCCAGTGAGCGTTAAGGCGTAAGACCATGATGTGACACACCACCAACTTCCAAACTCCGGGCTGTTACTGAAGCTCACTAAACAGCAAGACTCAATAACTAACCCAGGACTTCTCGATAAGTGGCTGTACTTGCTAGCCACTACACCAAGGAGGCAGTTAAAGTAATATTATAAAGCTGAAGCGTTTATTAAGAGTTTGTTTAGTTATAAAATTAAGTAATCTTAAAAACTACTGGTTTATACTGTAAAAGTCTTTTGGGGTCGAATAGGCCATTTACCGAGGAAGGCTTGAAGCGATATAACATCAAATGGTATAAATATATGTATAATCTAAGTATTTGGTTTAGAGAGCAAGAATTTGTTGAGTGTATGGTGTTGCTTGCCTTGAGTTGTATAATTCCCATTCATTAAGATTGGTCCTTCCATACAGTTGTTGCAGTATGTTAATATTAAATATTACAATTTAAATATGCTTCCTATTATTCCTATTATCCTAGATATGTATTTGAAGTTGTTATCAATACAAACAATAGTAACGGAAGAATGAGAATTGTGTCATGTATCTCACATTCAATTATATAAAAAATGAATTTCATAAAAAAATATTAATAGGTAGGTACAACAAATGTTATATCGTTATAAAAAGTAGAAAAACAAGTTTATTTAAAGAGATAATATCAGCAAGCTCTGATAGTAAACAACAATATGTACAAGCAAACTTTGATAGTCACTTAGGTATATCATAAAAACCTACCAAAAAAATTATCTGTTCTGTTTTGATTGACATTTATTTTATTTCAAATATTTATTCTGCAAATAATGTCACCATGAGTACACCAGATTTTATAAAAATATGATTTAGAAACAAAATGTGTAATCATTTCTTAGAACAGTAAATGCACAAGGTTTAGAACTAAAAATAGTTTCATTACCTGCATTCATGCATAGTACATTTTATAGTATATCTAATAAAATATTTCTAGGCTTATGATACTTACGTAAATTTAGAGCTTTCCCTAAAGTATACTTGAGTATTACAGCTATAAGTAAAACTTAGTAAAAACTGTCCACACTGTGAAAATCCCATAAAAACATGTTCTCTTAAGTACTGGATAGGCACTATGTCCATGAGGCAAAAGCGTAGTCTAGGTGGAATCTTTTCAAACATTTTGCGTGATTTTTCATTTGATTTTCTGGACGTACTACCAAATATCTGAAATACATTTTTTACTCATATAAAATAGTGAGCAAACTCGCTACATTACACTTTATGTCTCTATACTTAATGAGATAAACAATAAATATATCCTTAAAGGCATCGTAGTTCCGCTTAACATTTTAAAATAACCAGCGAACTGAATTTAAAGTTTTTAGGGGATAAACAAAAATACTAAGATAGTTCTAATAAACTCGAAATATTAACTATAAACTTACCTCCCTATTAAATAACTTATATACGATATTATTACTAGTAGTTGAAATGTTCGTTGGAGTATTACATTTTCTTTTGCTATATTCATTTTCACTAAAGGAATCAAAATTTTCAGATTCTTCAGACACAGAAGAATCCATATTCGTTTGTTTGACTGCTGTTTTGACAATTTAATCAATGCTACCAATATTTACAATAACATGATGCCCAAGATTCATCATACCCATGCGTTCCGATGAAATTAAATCAAATTAACTTTATGTTGTCCTGCAGATAACGAATTATTCAGAGTATCCGATTTTATATTTTGATTTTGACATTACGGATAAAACGATAACGATAAACGACCACTGTCAATTTGTCTAAAGTTCTAAACTGTCGATGCTCCGGTAAACGAGTTTGAGTTGTGAGATTCAAAACTACAAAAGTAAACTAATTACTTTGTGTAGTATAATATTTGTAAAAAATAAGCGTAAAACTGTTAGAAATGGAACCTATGGCTTTAGGAAGTCCGACTCATTCGCCTTCAGGAAGCCCAAACGTGGGATATTTACCACCTTTTCTGTTAGGAGAGATAAATCCACCGACTTTGTCTTCATTATCTCCTAGGCCCAATAGTTTATCACCTACGAAAGGTCGCAGTCTAGCTTTTGGTAAGTCAGTACTTAATGAAAAACAAATGCTTTGACAAATTTATATTACTTGTGTTTTTTCATTAACAGGTTCACCTACTAGTCCTACCCAAACATCGACACCAGATCAGAAATTATACCGGCAGAATGTTCCTATGCATCAGCAAGTACTTTATAATCAACAGCAAAATCTCTTTGCTAATATGCCAGCATCTCCCAATATGTCATACTCAAGCAAAACCAATGGTCCACCAATAGAGGACCTATTTGACACCATTAAAAGCAATGAGCCTTCTGTGGACAAGTCGTTATTTCAAGAAAACAGTTTCTTAGGCTATGGAAATAATAATTCTATTATGCATAATTCATATGTAAACAATGTGTCGGTGAACAATCAATCACTACCAAATCAATGGCAAGACACCTGTCAGGATCAGGATCAGTATTGGGTCACTGTATTTGGATTTCCTCCTAATGCTGCTAATACAGTTTTAGCTAGATTTAGCAATTGTGGTGCTATACTTGGTAAGTATTTTTTGTAAGGAGAACTGTCACTTAGATTTTTAACTCTTCATTGTTAAGAAATGCATTATAACTTAATAATTATATTTAATAAACTCTTTTTAACATTAGCCAAGAAAAATAAAAATGAATGAATATAGATTATGTACAAGATATAAATTGTTTTCTATTTTTATTTTTTAATCATATTGCATCAATGGTCGTTGCTTATGTTATAGACAAACAATACCCAACTCAAGGGAACTGGGCTCATATAAGATATGCAACAAGAGGAGAAAAGGAGAGGGCAGTTGCACTTAATGGAAGATTAATTCTTCCAGGAGTTATGGTTGGTGTCATAGAATGCAGAGAGCCGCCTCGTATGACTGTTACAAGTCCCGGGAATGCTTTTGAAAAAAGGTAATTAATATAATCTCAATCATTGATTAAATTTTTAGAACTTAGGATCAATATTAGTAATCCATTAAAATTTTTGCAGACAATCAACAGCTAGATCTTTGTGTCCTACTCCGATCCCATCAGCTCCAGTACCTCAAAGATCCAGTGGACTCATATCCAAAGCCTTAGACTATGTACTTGGCTGGTGACAAATACTCCATACTAGGCAATTAAATATGACCACCTTATGGAAATGAAATACTAATAATATTAAAACAATTATGTGAAAAGTTGTAAACTGTTAAAAAAATATTTTTAAATTTAAGTTTGTAAGCATGCTAATGTGAAATATAATTTTGACTCTTCTTTTGTATGTGTACAAAAAAAAAGTTGTAAATAGATTTTTATTCGGCAGTGAAGCTTGTGGCCTAATGAATCTGGCCGTTTTTTAAATTTTTACAAACAAAATGTTTAAGTATGAGATATCTGTAATCTACTATATTAGAATGATGAGCTTTCATATTCATCATAGGTGCAGTTATGCAATTTTAAAGCAATAAAATATCTTTGTATTTACTTAATAAGTTACATTTATTTCTATCCATTACATATAAAATTCTTAAGATATATTATAACCATCTTATTTTTTGGTGATTACCCATTTTTTTATTGCATGCAACTTTGAGTTAAATAACATAAAACCAATAAAAATGTAAAGTTACAAAAAAAAATATTTTAATGGAAAACATGTTTTGTGAAAGTGACAAATAAGTATTATAATAAAAATATTAAATGGAGACATTGGTGAAGTAATTTGTGCCCAAATGACACGCTTGGAAGCCACAGAATAAAGAACATACAATATAATATAATTTCCACATTTTTATTTCATAAAGCATAAGGTTCTAAGGTTATTATATTTATTATAAATCTACTGGCGAATCCCGCGGCTCCACCCGTGTTCTTATCACTATTAAAAATGGGGATTGGTGGTAGGATAAAATTTAAGTGTTTTTTGATACCAAATTATAAAAAAATAAAAATTTTGGTCTAAACATAAAAAATAGCCTACAACCTATTCTCAGACCTACCAAATATACATTAAAAAAAAAACAAAAATCGGCCAAGCCGTTTCAAGAGTTCAATACAAACACTGAAACGAGATTTTTATATATTAGAAGATGTAGTTGTACTGAAGCAATTTTATTTAAATCTAGGCATATCATGAGGCATTAGTGTTTAAAAATGGATTACATAATATATGCAAAAGGTGTTTATTACTATTTTAGGATGTTATTAGTTTAATTAAAAGCTCATGTTCAAAGCATTAATATTCTCAAATAGAAGTAAACTATGATTCTATTAACTATAATGTATGTAATCCATTATCCATCACAATTATTTTAAAAACTATATCTATTGATTTTATAATAACGGGAAAACAATTACAATGTAAGATACTTTCAATATTTATATTTACAATACAAACTGTTGTCTAAATAGTTATGTAGTATATATGGGATAATGAAATCTCACTCACTATTTATAATTTTAAAAATGCCTAGAAAACTAGTGTCTATAGTAAGAAATTTTCAAGTTCATATGAAATAAATATAATCCTACTAATTCTACAGTGAACTATCATAGTCCAAACACTGAAAAGTTATTAATGTCACATTGTCACTTAGATGTGTCAGTCACATCTGAACATGTTGCTTCTCTTTCTATACTTATTTCATTTAGGCTGTTCTATGGTTGCATTGGCCAGGTCTGTCATCTTGGGGTACTTGACATTGTGTTTGTCAAGCTCGTTTTGAGACCAAAGAATCATTCGCAAAAGGCTACACAGTTTGGGGTTGGTATATTCTTGGTTCTCCATTTTTAATATTGCAGCATTTAGTTCACTAGCAATCTGTAATTAAAATAAAGTTTTTATTATATCACAAATTTATGTAAGGATCAATCAATTAATTAAAAATGAATATGTTACCTTTTGGCTATGAGAAGGAAGTAATAAATCTGCAAATGGTGATGAATGTGGGTCTGGAAAGGCTAAAAGAGCTAGTGATCGCTCTAATTCAGTAAGAGCATTGCGGTCATTTGCTCCAGCCTCGGCTAATGTTGCACTTGCAAATGCTAAAGCTTCTTCTGCTCTGCCTGCTCTTATCAGCTCCAATAATTGTAGTTGCTAAACAAGAAATTTAAGCAAAAGTTAATCACAAAGTTATTTTATGTCAGGTCTGCATGACTAATTAGACTTTTCCATCAATATATTTGTATGAAACATCTGACCACTGAATTTAACTCAAAGCACGAAAAATCAATCTTACTTGTAAATGAAAATACAGGTATCTGTCATTGTCTAACAATTCTGGATGTAAAGCATTGACCATAGAGATTGCTTCCGGTATTCTTCCTCCCTGAACAGCCTCTCTTATCATAATGCGCTCATCCAACGAGCTGCAGAGTGCTGGTTCCTGTAAGCCTGCTTCTTGTTGAAACTTCAATGCTGCTTCTTTGAAGCCCTCTAAAAATATATTTTTTTATATTTACTGTATCCCATTGTATTATACTACATATTAAATGTATTACCAGCCATTTCATTTGGTTTTTTATTCTTACATAGTAAAAAAAAAGGAAATTGATGTATAAAATATATACCTACTGTTGCATGCTACAAATAATGACATTGTAGTACAATTTATACTAAACATTATATTTTCATAACCTTGTATTATATCAATAACGTTAAAAAGCACGCGGAAAACTTTTATTTAAATATATTAAAAAAATTGAGTGAAACAAAGACAGCTCACCCGTTACTAAATAATTCATAATCAACATATTCATGTCCGTCCGTGATATATGAAGATCGTCAGTTTTGGAACGGTCATAATATCTCCGTTCTGGTTTAATGATATTATTCGAAGTAGTATCGAAGCTCATATTGCGATTTTAGATAGGTTTCTGATAATAATGGATGCAAATGGGAAATATACAAATTACAAATTGATTTGATTTGATGACAATGTAAATGTCAAAGATTCGGTTGTCAAATACATTGTTTATGGTTTTCGCAAGTTCTCTATGCTTGGTTTATAGAGGAAATCAATATTTATGTGTTTTACGCTGCTTGTACACGCTAAGAAAATTCGCCGGGCCTACGCAAGAATTCGTTTCGTTTCTACGCACGAACCGTATACTCTAGCTTTGGCGATAAGTAAGAAAAAATCTTGTCTGTGCTAGACACAACACACTCTGTGTTGAGACTTGAGAGGTACGGGGTAGGCGAGCCGCGGAGTGGTTCGGGTAGTTTGAGTATGTTTTATGCGTGGACATTGACATTTACATTGTATAGTTGTTCCTACAATTTATTATTTTTACTTATAGGACTCGAATCGAAAATTAATATTCGAATCAACTTGAATCATCCGACAAAAAAGTCGAATCGTGATTCGAATAATCGTCTAAGAGCTAGCACTGTTTTCGAGAGAGCATTTTAGTAAGGTCAGTTTTTAGATATGCTATCTCTCCCACTGCCCCGGATAAATACGGGCTTTCTGGCTGGCGGTAGTAGTAGCGTTCATCAGTGCGCATCATAAGTACTTGGATAGGTATAATATCAATTTTTCAAAGAATTTCAAGAAGGTTCCTTTTGTTTTTAATATGTTAATTAAACTTTATATATTCTTTATTGCACTATATATTAATACAGAAATTGTAATACAGAGAACAATGTGAGCAAAGGTGGACTTATCTCTAGAAGAGATCTCTTCCAGCCAACCTACGAAAGTGAGAAATAGTGTTTAAGGAACGGGCAAAACACGTGCAAATGATAAAGAGTCATAACTATTATAATATACTTACATACACTTAAAAAAAATAAACATACATCCATATTATGGTAATAGATAAACAATATACTTATATATCATGGGAACATATAATATATCAATACATATACAATATACATTTATACATATTATAATATATTTAAATAAGTAATAATAAATATAATACTATATATATATATAACTATATAATAATATGATAGTTAAGGATATATTTGCATCAGGAAGTGCTGTTTAATACTCTTTTTAAAAGAAGTTATAGAGGGGCTTCGTTGGATGTGTTTAGGAAGTTTGTTCCAGAGCGATACGGTATACACTGAGAAAGAGTTAGAGAAGAATTTTGTATTACTTTTTGGTATGTCTAGCATCGGCGTGACGCAAGATCGTCTGGACCGTGAGGGGGGTGAGAGTATTTGGATTCGAGAACGGAGATAGGGAGGAGATTTTGGATCATTGAGAATATTAAAAAGGAACAAAAGGATGTGCATATCACGGTGAAGTCGCATTGGGAGCCATTTTAGTTGAGCACGAAAATCTGATAAATGATAAAGAGTATAAAGAGTGATGCATTCTTTTGCTGACCTCATTGACATAAGCTACCCAGGTCATGTTGCAATCCATTATTAAGCCCAGGTTTTTTACTTTATTACAGTAAGAGATTGGAACACCAGAAAACCGAACTTGAGGTATTGAAGTCCAATCAATTTTACATCTTAGTCTACTACTACCAAATATTATGCACTGAGATTTGTTAGGGTTGGTAGTAATTCAACCAAGTCCGAGTTTAATGCACCAATAGCTTCATGCAACTCAGTCAACTCAAAGTGTCGATATAATTGTAAGTCATCTGCATACAGGTGGAAGGGAGAAGTAATTACTTTTGATATATTATTAATAAAAACAGAAAACAGCAATGGAGAAAGAACGCCGCCTTGAGGTACACCAGCAGTAAGATCTAACCAATCCGATAATGTATCGTTGTTTTTCACGCACTGCTGACGTCCGAAAAGATAAGAGTAAAACCAGTCTAAAACAGAAGGAGAAATGTTGACCGCCCGAAGAGTTCCAATAAGGATGTCGAGGTCAACGGAGTTAAAAGCACTGCTGAAATCAAGTAAGACCATCGCACTGAGTTTGGTGTTACCCATCGCACTACGAATATCTTCCGTGATATTCAGCAGCGCTCCAACCGTGCTGTGAGAGGAGCGAAAACCGGATTGGTAAGGACATAGGCGGTTATAGTTAGAGAGGTAGGTGTAGAGTTGATTATGAACTAAGGATTCTGCGACTTTGGATAGGATAGGCAGGATAGATATAGGACGGTACTGAGAGTAACAGGTAGGGTTCGAGGTCTTGGGCAGTGGAATAACGATGACTTTCTTTCACAATGACGGGAAGACATTACGTGAGAGTGAGAAATTAATAATGTGAGAGATCACAGGCGCAATATCTTCCAGTACGGGAAGAACCATGTCAAGGCTGAGGTTACTTTTGCAACTTTTTGCAACATGAATCTATTATTGCCAGACAGTTTCATTGTTGTTTAAACTGTGCCAGACACTAATTTTGAATAATTTTTGTTAAGGTTTAACTTCAAAAGTGGGAGAGATAGCATACCTAAAAACTGGCCTTACTGAAATTCTTGTTTACCTGACGATGCTAGCTCTCGTACCATAAACCCTTGATTCGAATCAATATGATGATTCGAATCGAAACGAAATAATACCCGACTACTTTATCCATATTACCTAAAGTACAATATCTTTGTTAATGTGTTCAAATTAGTTCTGAAAAACTAGCGAACAAAACTTATTTTAACCACTTTCTAAAAAGTGAAGTAAAGAAGGTGTTAGAAAGATTATGTTTACTACACTTTTTAAACATATTTATTATATAAAAACTTTGTTTAAAATGTAAAAAATTGTAACCGTATTATCTAAGGTAAGCTTACCGCGCTATATAATCCGCCCTGTCTTTCAAACAAGTTAACATGTGCACATTACCAAACCCAACGCATGACAGCGCGAAAATATTCTTTTCGTGTACACATATCTATTTTTCTTGTCTGAAGAAGATAAGAAAACTTTCGCGGCTACATCCGAAAATATTCTTGTCTAGACACGGTGAGTTTTCTTATTCCTCTTGTACATGAGGCCTAGAGTACATTCAATATCGAACTAGTATTATAACTTGACCTATATCATACCGGGGGCTAGTGTTTTTCTTTTTTTTTAATTTAGATACTAAAGTAATGGAATGCGATAAGAAATAAACATCAAATAAAAAAAATCAGTTGGTAAACGAAAAAGCTGACTTCACGCTTTTGTTATTTGGCAGGAAAGTGTAAGAGAGATGAAACGAGCTCGCGGCTAGTAGTTGTCTTTGTCTAGAATGTTCTTGTCTGAATAGTTTTGCCTTATCATGGATTGTTTTGATTTTTAAATTCTCGTTAAGCATACTGTAAAGTACAATGTATAAAAAAAATCGTTTTGGGGTATGACACTTTTATTACTACAAACCTAAAAGAAAGAGATATACGTTTTGGTCGTCGATTGCTTTCTCTATTTTTAATGATTGGTCAATTTCATAATATGGCCCGGGTATTGCTCAGTTCTGTTCGAGTAGGCAAGTTAGGTAGTATATTTTAAGGCCAGCACACAGGATTCCACGCATGCATCGAATCCTGCTTTCCACGCTTGCCATCGTGTGTTACATACACGTTATTATTTTGATGTAGCAACTTTTTTAAAATTAAAATCTGAAATAAACAAACTTCCGGCAGGTATTGAAATACTTATTGTAACGCCCCATCTAGACTCTCCAAGACGCTACACAAGAGCCGGGAGCGCAAGAGTGTGAACCCCAGTATATTATCTATACTCTTTGGTGTGAACCCAGTATATTCTATATACTCTTTGGTGTGAACGGTGCGCTCGTGTCGCCTTGACTTCCCTCACCTCGCTTTCGCTCGGCGCTTCGCTGTTTCGGTATCGGTCGCGAGTAAGGACACGAGGCGGGTAAACGTAACGAGCTACTGAATAAACCACAAATTAAGGAGACTGAATAAACTAAGTGTGGATGGCTAAGACTCATGTAGCCTCCACTCGCCAAGACTCGTGCCAGAGACGTCTCGCGAGCCTGGACCGAGCATCAGACTAAATAAATGCGATCCACATGCGATCAGCGATGTATATTTTGAGATAAAAGTTTCATTTCTTATTTAAAAAAACACTGCTTTTCTAGTATGAAACAGATAATGACAAGTTCGTCGATCTGACAACTTAGAACTAAAACTATATTATTTATTAAAATTGTCAAAGTAAAATAATTATTGTTATCCGCGATTTTAACATCCAGTCTCCAGATTATTAATATTTAAATAACTGGCCCAGAACCCGGAAACGTTGTTCTGTCATATATAAAGGGGGATGGGGGTAGGAGGGTAAAAAAGATTTCACAAATTAAGATTTTGCATTGCAAATATCTGAAAAAAGTTAAAACGTTTTGAATATATTGGTATTGGTTTTATTTATCTACCTACATTACGTTTGCCTTATTTGCAAGAACATGTATAATATTGCAATGACTACACTCTATTTTTTTTCATAAATGTAAGGTTGAATTAAAAATCAATTATAGTGGTGTTTAGCTAATTTATTTTCAGTTCTTAAACGCCAATAACCTACTAATAATGAGCTGATAATACAATTTAAAAAAGACCTATCCTAATTTATTTTATTGAATAATGCTTGGTAACAAATCATATAATATCCTGTTTGTATTCAATAAAAAGTAACTAAATTAATGTATATAAAACGAAAGCCCAATGATATTTAAAACGTCAACTCAAATGTTAATGCTAAATAGTATACTTGAGTGAGAAAAAAATAACTTAAAAAAAGATTTAAATCTAATTACCTAAAAATGCCATAATTGTATCAGGGAGTTAACTTTAGACGTCAAATAAATACAAGAGCATTTCATTTTTTTTTATTTTTGGAATAAATATCAAATGTTCTGATACTAACGGCCATCTTGTCTAACATCTTCTCTATAGAAACTAGACAAAGAAAAAGAAAATATAATTTATAAACTAGCTATATTTCGATAACACTAAATAGTAAAGTAATAAAAATAATTAAACAAATCAAAATTATGGCTAACTAATTCGCAATCAACACATGAGAATGATTCTTAACAGGCACTCTGTGTGAATTTGTGTTATTAGATACTAGTCTATCTATTTGTCGTTTTAAGAAACAATACATTCTTAACTGTGTAAAGACCAGAGCCCCTTCCTAGAGTTGATACTATACTCGCTAGCGAGCGCGTAATTACTACAATGCATTAAGTTTGTAACTACGATATCAACTCCTGGTGGAGATTCGGTATAGTATTGAAACTACTACAATAGTTTCTTACGCCATCAGTCTATGAACACAATTATGCAGCAAATCTTAACTAAGCATTACAAGCTAATGTTTATGTGGCATGAAGGTTCCATGGAACTTGTCTGTGTTTGAGATGGGAGAATCAATTTTTATGTCTTTTAATTTAACCATTTATTTCATACCTCGTAAAAAATCATGCAAGTAGTTTATTGTGCATAAGTAAACAACTTAAATGTTAAAGATGGGCGAAAGATAGATTAGAAATATTATATATACATAGTATTAATTGTATGTATGCAAGAACTGTCTTAATAATTAAAACATGTAATTCAACAAGCATGTACATTGTACAATTTTAAATTTACATAAAATTCAAGTATATAACAAAATTGAAACTATTTTTAGATGTCCACCGAGTATGATTTTCAACAATGCATATAACTAATACTGAGTGAATGTGTTCACAAGCAACCAGCAATATTCCACAGATAAGTTCCATAAAAAATCACAATGTATTTATTGATCATAAGGATACTCTATAATTCCCGCATATCACATATACCAAAATATGTTTGTCTTGATATTGTTGCAAGATGCAAACCAAACTGTTGTTATTAGGACAGATCTGAAACAAAATCATATATTTATTAAGCATACAATACTATTTATAATACATCTATACTAATATTATAAAGATTTATTTATTTATGTAAGAATTAATAAACTCAAGAACTACTCGTTCGATTTGAAAAATTCTTTTTGTGTTGGATAGCCCGTTTATCGAGGAAGGCTATAGGCTATATTACATGCCGCTACAATCAATAGTAGAAGAGCACCCATGAATTGAATTGAATGTTGAATCGAATGTTGTAAAAACGAGAGAAAAATATTCATTTTGAGAGCTTCCGTTGCGTGCGCTGCGTAAACGATAAAGTTATGCTAAAATTATGCTATGACAGAATTGTTCCCCTTTAAAAGTTCTAAGAAAAAGTTCACTATAGCATACTTTTAAGGTTGACTCGCTTTAACCTTTTTTATGGTAATCAAGTTTGTTTTAAGATAATGCATTATTTGCGAAGGTGTTTAATAAATATGGTATATCCTTATCCGATTAGCACGAGATTAGCGCGTTTAAACAAACAAACAAACTCTTCAGCTTTATAAATAGTATATAGATAATGGCAGTATTATGACACTGTATGAACACTAGTTGCATGTAAATACTAACAGCTGGGCACGAGGTCCTGGTGCATGTGGTGCTCTGCGTCCATGCCCAGCGGCGTGCAAGTGTTGGGCGGCGGCCGGCGCTGCACCTGCAATTAACATCACATTTTATTTCTCTCAGTTACTGCGTTTCGTCTGATTGAATCAAATAACTGTTATTATTAAACATGTGTAAACAAATATATATAATCAATTCTATTTCTTATGCTATGAAAAGCTTAAAACTAAAATTATCCTTGTAGGGAATTTATAAATTATAATAATCATTAACGAAATCGTCTTTATAAATGAAAATGGTTGGAAAATGATATTATAGTACGAGAGTGAAGAGGGGATGTAAATTTGTACAGGGAATCAATATATTATATGCATATAATATAATGTAAAATGCATATTATATGATATCATTTCGTCATATCCGAGTGTTACCTGGTCGATGTTGAAGCGCACGAAGGCCTCGTACTGCTCGGCGAGCTTGTTGTTGAGCGCCAGCTCGTACTCCGCGCGCAGCGCCGCCTCCTGGTCGCGCAGCAGGCGCTCGCAGATAATGCGCACCTGCAGACCACATTTATACCATCTTCTATTTACATACATATAACTTATTGTATTATTATAGTGTAATCTATACATATAATAAAATTCTGAGTCTAATTTGTACATTAAAATAAATAAATAAATACATTAAAGGTTTTTTCGACTTATTGACATGGTCATTATTATCGATACAGAGTCTTAAACTATAGTTTTTAGATTTTTTTTACTGTCTGTGTCAAATCACCAGAAAACCTCTGAAAAGATTTTCATATTTGATATTATACTGGTTATCGCGTCAATATATAGAATACTTTTTAATGTGGGAAAATATATCATTTTCAAGAATTCTATAAACCAGTAATAACATATCTAGTAGACATGAACACGAGCAGTTAGTGAGTCGCTACTAAGTTATAACAGAGTATGTGATAGATAGATTTTATGTATGTTGTTTATAATAACTGAATTACATATATTATATTATATGCAATCGTGTTTTGAGATTGGGAGAATTTATTAAAATATTTTATTAAGAAAAGATAGATTGTGTTCTGAACTCGCAGCTGACCTTTGCTTCACTTGGGTTCAAATCTAGATATAGATTTGTATGCATATCTTAAGGTACCATACGTTTTTCTGGGATAAACAGTAACCTATGTCCTACTCCAAATTTAGAAATGTACCAAATTCTATTCAGATCAGTGGATTATCAGTGGTGTGGTGGTGTGATTGAGTAATAACATTACATTAATAATATTTAATTACTTATTTGATAAAATCATAAAAAATCTAGATTTCAATTCAATTCATCGAGAAACAATATTTCAATTTCATAGTTAATAATACTTTACTAACTAAGAATACTGATTTTCTTTCAAACATGTCATGCAAATAAAGCCTAGGGTACAAAGCTAGCAATTAATTATAAACTTTTGTTTTATTTTAGGTAAGGGTTTGACTTGTTTGTTCCTTGTTGTAAGTTCTTTGTATGTCAAACAAAAAAAAACAATAAAAGTAATCAAGAAATTATTAAAAAAAAAACATTTCAGTATATAATTAGTCATAAGTAAAAATATAGAAGAAAACTTTGGATAAACATTTAATGTAATAATTTTATAATATTTATGACCTTGAAATATTACTAACTTCCATTGTTTACTTTTTGTGTAAGAAAGAAATGAAGAAAATCTAAAATATGTATTTAGAGTATGCTCAAAGCCATTGTCATAATAATCTTAATCTGATGAATACAATGGAATTATTAAAGTTGGCTTGAATTTAATTAGTATTAAAATAAAACAAATAATTACTTTGTGTATAGATAAAATTATTGAGAAGAACATTTTGTTTGAGATAGCATTTGGCAGTATATCAAATGCAGCCGAGTGAGGTAATATCTGCATTATGCTATTTGAGAATTGAGATGCATCTGCAATATGCTTAGGTAGAATTTTTTTTTTGAGTAAACCAGAATAATGTAAACCTACCTATAAAACATAATTAAGTATTTTTTTACAAATCAATTTGTTTGTATCATTATTATTATTAATATTTACTACACAAGTTACAAGTTAACTTTGAGTCTTTAAAGCAATCAACTTTGCTTGCCTTTAACATATTTTCTTGTCCTATAATATTTTAAGTATTCATAATATTTGTTATACCAAAAATGGATGTTTAAAATTAACAATATAAGTTATCATTTTACTTCATACAGCAGACTCCAACATCTGACACAATAATCAAGTAATTAATTCCTCTATTCTATTCATCATGAAGCCATACCTGTTTAAAAGTGAACAGAGCTCGATGCTGCACCTTCTTCCTGGAGTGGGAGCGTTGTGGGGGCGAGGCGTCTCCCTCACTGCCGCTGGACGACGAGCACGACGCAGCCGCCCCAGATGCCAGTCGCAGTTGACGGCGACGGTGAAGTCGTGTGATCTCATCGCATATCTCTTGGGCCATGCGCTCTGAAATTTTTATTAATATCTATTTGACTAGGACAATCAAATGCAGTTTAACAGATTGCATTTCAATTTATATGTTGACAAGGATTTGACCACTATACCACAATAGTGCCACTAATAACCAAGTAAAACAAATGAAATATGAATATAAAAACAACTAAACATTTCTATTACTTAAATCCTACTTATATGGTTTTTAAGAGCAAATTTAAACATGTACCATCAGATTGGCATTAAAATTTCCATTTTATACATTAGAAAAAAGGAGGAGGTTTTTTCCTTAGCTGGATGTAATAAAAATGGGGATGGAAAAAGTGTGTTATAAAGTATTTTGGGGATATCTTTAGAGTAGGATAGAGTGGCTATGAAAGGAATTTTTATGAGATTTTAAGCATATATTTCATAGCACAAACAGAAATTCGGTAAAAATACAGCAAATGATGCAAACAAAGGACTTATCTCTATAAAAGCTCTCTTCCAGTCAACCCATGCATGTGGGAAATAGTGTTAAACAGTTTCTAAATGTATATATAGTCTATTTACATTTTTTATTGTTTGCCAAGAATACTTGAAGTGATCATTTTAATAACAAATTCATAGGCTATTATTAACATCAAAGATATATCATTTCTCATGCATTGCATGCTTGATAAATAAATGATGGAGATTTCAATGTATCTTTCTTATAGTACATTAATAAAATGAATAAATATGCACATAATTAATGAAATGGTTTTATAAATGAAACTATCATTTCGTATTTGTCGCGGATTTACCCACAATTGTGGGTAGGCACTGTCTGTAACAAGTATGTAAACCTCTGAGACATCAAATACCTTAGTCTCTTCTGTGACCATAATTGCTGTAAAGCATTCGAATTAAAATCCAAAAAGATAGTTTCATTTATAATGTTGAATATTCGCGTAAACTTAAGAAAGGATTGTGAAATGGTTTTATCAAATACATTAATGGAAAATAATATTATGAAAGAAGATACGAAAAAATCATAAAATACACCTATGACAATAATCTATAATCTATTGTTTTACTATTTAAAAATTAATATTATTTTTTTTGAAAAATATCTAAAGCTAATAATATATAATTTAAAAAAAATAATAATCAATTCAATATAAATGACATGATTCGAAATTAAGAAATACACACAAAATTTTATAAATTTATTACAGTGATTGATCAAACAAGCCTTTTTGAAAAAAAAACTTTTGAATTAGGTTATAATTAAACATACCAAGGTCCAGAGAAAGCTTGTCTCATTGTTCATAATTTCAACAAAGTATTAAGTGCAATTGAATTTGCAACAAAAAGAAGTTCAAGTAAAGATTATTATCTTATATTTTTTTAGTTAAAATAAGTAATAAATGTGAAATGATTAAATAATTATTAAATAATAAGTTAGACATTTTCAATATTCTCATGTTATGGTTTGTTTCCATTTAAAATGAACAATAAGTAGGTATATGATGTGCATAAAACTGCAAAAACTGAATAATTATTGCTTATGGCAGTAATTTCGATGAATTGCTGCAATAGCTATCTTTAAAATGCACCACGAAAGCAATTAGATCGCAATACAAAAAATGCTCCATTCTTTGCACGAACGCTTCAACTTACAATAAAGAGCTCAATATGCTGTTTATTCAGTCTTTGTCATTTTAAGTTTTTGTTGAAAAATAGAAAAAACAACAAAGCAAAACGCCCAACGGTCATCACACATCGCCTGTCTCTCTCTAAGGTGATAAAAATAATATTCATGATATCTAAAAACAATGGCGATAAAAATCGCAGCTGACCAACAACTACTTAAAAACATAATATACATACTTCTTAAAATTGAATAACTTAAGATCTAAATGTTAAACTTTAAGTTATAGATTTGAGCTATACAAAAATAAACAAACCTGGGGTCAATTTTGCAGGTGCAGTAACGGTCTCTCCAAATACACAACTTTTGGTTTCAGACACTTTTAAACCTGGACTTGTACTTGAGCTTGCAGTAAATGGAGCACATCTTCGTCTTTTAGCAGGCATTTGTGCCATGGACTCCCAATCTAAATTTCTTTTAAGTGTAGCACACGCCATTTTGTTTTTACGCCCAACGAACGTCCTTTACTGATTTTATACAAATAATTTTAAGTTACTCATAAATAGAACAAAATTCGAAAAAAATATTCGTATATCTTATCGAAAAATAGCACTAAAATTTAAAAATGAGCCTTAAAAAATTAATAACTATAAAGATTTCTTGAATTATTTCAGATTATTTTACACAACTCCGATCTCTCCCTTCTAAATCCAAAATCCGACTTCAATGACTTTTCTCTTGTATATTTTTTTTAATTTTGACAGCTTTATTGTCAAACGAGGTACCAACATTACGTAAAGTTCCAAATGGGCATAGACAACTTTACGATCAGATACTTGTACTACTTTATATAAAAATAATCGATTTTTTTTATTTCTAAACTATATTTTTATAACTTCTTCAATTTATAATTAATTATTCAATTATGATTCAGATACAATTTGAAAGTAATATTTTTAACATATACTATAAAACGTTATTGTTAAATAACATAAAATAATTTACTATATTTACATAAATTAGGCATTTGTCATTAGTGTGTTTGCCTGCTCGAGCTCAACTCATCAAAACATTGGGAATTTTGCAATTTGCAACATTTGTAATTTATATATGTAGCAATATACTCTATGGCTGTGACTCATCTTGTCATCTTTATCATCTCAATCTCTGTTTGTTTCAATTACTCAAACTCCTATAAACATTTAATTAAATTAAGGCATTAAGCCTGCTTTTCATTGTAAATAGTTCTTTAAAGCCGTCAAACTGGGGAACGAAATGTCATCATCCGCTATGGAAAGTATCCTTTGTAATTATTGATATTTGTGTAAGAAAATGGTAAGACTTTATTTAACAATTTTTAAGACTTTCCTTCTATTAATGCAGTGGTTATCCATTCTGGCTTGATTATTTTTTTGTTTCATTGTATTGTATGTAACAAGTTAATCCAATTTTTCATTATGACGACATACGTAAAAAAAACTGTACTTACCAAAACATAGCTTAATGCTGGACCAAAATGTTATATATATTTACTCGTATAACTAGTGACTAACGACTAACTAGTGACTCACATCACTCGTTTTAATATTAATATGGAATATTGTAGTACATAATATATAATTTTCCACAAAGCTTTCATCCTCGGGATGAATTTCAGGAGAAAAACTATTATATGACCTTCCCAAGGTGTAAAATTAACTTCATATTTAATTTTATCTAAATCAGTTCAGTGGATTTTTAGTTCATCCATTACTAACAAACACAAAAAACAAAAATTATCTCTTTATAATAGTATAGTAATAGTTTTGATTTCCTTAAAATATTTGATCAGAACATCTATTTAATTTAAAATTTGCTGTGAAAGAGTTAGAGCGCAATTCAAAAAAATGTGACAAAGAAGAGAAATTAGAAAAAGAAAAAGCAAAAAAAGCCATTCAAAAAGGTAACATGGAAGTGGCAAGAATTCATGCTGAAAATGCTATACGGCAAAAGAACCAAGCTATAAATTATTTGAGGATGTCAGCTAGAGTTGATGCTGTGTCTAGTAGAGTACAAACTGCACTCACAACAAGAAAGGTAAAAAAATATTTTATACTCCAAACTACATTACTTAGTTAGTAATGTATTTAATAATGTACAGTTGAATGCTCACATTTTCTGTCAAAAATCCTTGTCATCAAAATCAATTAATAATTATTTTTAAAGCAAAGGTGCATACCACCTTTGATGTTTAACTTGATACACAATAGCAAAAAGTTATGTTTTTAGACATTAATAATAATATATTGCTTTTATGTAATTGTTTTAGGTCACGAATTCTATGGCGGGTGTAGTAAAGGCTATGGATGCTGCAATGAAATCTATGAATCTCGAGAAAATATCTACTCTAATGGACAAATTTGAGACTCAATTTGAAGATTTGGATGTACAGTCGTCATATATGGAGAATACCATGTCCCAAACTACTACAACTGCAGTGCCTCAGGGAGATGTGGACAATCTATTACAACAAGTTGCTGATGAGGCTGGGTATGTAATATATAATATAACCATAATTTTTTACTTTAGCTAGGATAATAATAATAATAAGCCATTTATTTATCCTTAACATACAATGAAACAGTTATTTTAGAAAATTATGTAGATGTAGTTATTTATTTTTTTCTTTATTAAGGACTTCTTTTCGAGTAAAGGTCTCCTCCATTTTACTCCAAAGTTTTCTATCTTTGGCTTTAGATGTCCAGTTGTCTCCTGCTATCTTTTTAATCTCATCAAGCCACTTATCAGGGGGCCTACCCTGTTTCTTTTTTCCAAATGGGCCAGGCCAGTTAGTAACTTTGTTGGGCCATCTATCTGAGTTCATACGTGCTATGTGGCCTGTCCATTTCCACTTTAGTTTTTTGCAGTGGCTTAGAGCATCTATTATCTTTGTTCGTTTCCTTATATCTATGTTTCTCTGTTTGTATATGCGTTTTAGGTTTAGAATACTCCTTTCCATTGCTCTTTGGCAGGTTTGGATTTTTCTTTCAGTTTTCTTGTTATAGATACATGTTTTTCACGCATACGATAGGCAGGGTAGTAGACTGGAGTCCAGAACAATAGATTTTAGGTTTATTGGTAGCCTTGACTTTAATATTTCCTTATAACTCCAAAATTTTTTCCAAGTTAAGTTTACACGTCTGTTCAATTCATCTATATGTCTGGATCTTTTTAAGGAAATTTGTTTGCCGAGGTAGATGTATTCATGTACGTATTCTAGTAAGGTACCATCAACTATGATTGGGTGTTCTACTCTATTTGTCATAACCTTGGTTTTAGAAATGTTTAGTTCTAAGCCTATGTTTCTACTGACATTGTCGAGGTCGTTAATCATCTTTTGTAATTGCTTAGGTGTTTCTGAGAATATTACTATGTCATCAGCAAAACTGAGATTATTCAGATAATAATCTCTAAAATGTTTTTTTATTATGTGACTCACCGTCGCACTCATAATCACTTAATGAACCATTAGGTCGAGAATCTCCATACTAAAGATCAACTTTATGGTTCATTCAGTGGCTATGAGTGCAGGCGTAAGTGATTGATTAAAAAACCGTTAAACAATAATATTGTTAAATTATAGTATAAACAGGCAGTGGTAGCCCAGCGGTAACGCGTTGCTTGTATAAACGAGTGATGCGGGTTCAAATCCGGGTCTCGCACCTCTGATATTTTTATGTGCGAATCATTTCTATCATGATTACCACTTGTCTTACGGTGAAGGAAAACTATGGCTTGATCCCCCTCGTACTGAGGGAGGCCCGTGCCCAGCAGTGGGACGTTAAAAAGGGCTGATGATAATGATAGCATAAACAGTATATGTTTTTTGTATACTTAAAAAGTATTTTGTATCAATGTTCTTCAATTACAATTTACAATGCATAAACAATTGCCAAGATATTGAGTTGTTCCTTTCATGGATATTGTATCTGACAGATGCTTTTATATGACTTTTGATTATCATAATTTATTAAAATATCTTTTTCTATGATTTTAGTTTAGAATTAAATATGGAGCTACCATCTGGAGTACCGAGCACATCAATTGGCACTGCTACCGTGGTCTCTCAGGAACAAGACGAGCTCACACAAAGACTTGCGAGATTGAGACAAGCTGAATAATATGTACATGCATAGGTTTTATGTTAAGTTTATACAATATTAAACTGTTGATAATATTATATATAATTAGAGGCTGCACATATAACATTTAAAAGTATGTGAATGATTTTAAATATTGTGGCATTACAACTTTATTCCTATAGTAGTTTTAAAAATATTACAATGATAACAAACTTTATTCTTTATTTCGTTGTGATGTGTATTTGGCAAATTCAAATTGTGTGTAAGGCGTCAAATGAAAGAGAAGTGGTAAAGAAAATGTTGATACTTATATAGTAATTAGCAATTCTCACGGCTCCGCCCGCGGTGGAAGAAGAATGAAAACTTAGGGTTATAAGTATTTTTTGATGCTAAATCACAAAAAATACAAAATAAAATTTGGTCTAAAAATAAAAAATAAAAAATATCCTACGACCTATTCTCAGACCTAAGTACCAAATGTACACAAAAATAAATCATAAAAATCGCTGAAGCCGTTTCGGAGGAGTTTGATAACAGACTGACATGACGGCGATATATTTGACGGCGCATTCAGTGCGCCATCTGGAGATGTTGGGTAAGCTTATCGGATAAGAGTGTGAAATCAAGCTTTGACAGCGCACTCTTGTATAGCGTCGAAGCGATGGTAGCAAGGTGATCAATACAAACTGGCATTTTTTAAAATGTAATTAAATTAGAGAATAAAGTGAATTATTTGAAAGACAAAAAGGGGAATATCAGATTTGGACCGCCGATCCGACCGACCGACCGATTTGGATCGACGAATTACTTATATCCGAATAATGGAACTATTATTGATAATATAATGTTTTAATGTGTTTACGTTGTACTTAGTTATGAGTGTGTTAAGTTAAATTGAGTAAATGTACTAACGATCACGCCCACATCTACAACCTACTTCTGATATTAGCCGTCCTGCGCTTATATTAGATGTTTGTATGTCAGCCTCTAGTTTTAAATCCTGTGAAATAAATTCTGCCTTTGGAGACTGTTTTCAATAGTATCTATGTTGGCTATAAAAATGTTAATTTTGTAATATAAGATTTAATATTTTCCATTATTTTGTATAATATATAAAGTAAATATTAAGTAAGCATTTTATTTTGTTTCATTTTGACTTCAGCAAATATAAAGAACGCGATGCTTAGTCGATAACGATTTTTTAAGGTATCCAATAAAAAAAAATTTTATTACGATCATAATCATGTTGTATAAAGTAAAAAATGTTAGTTTAATTTCATAAAAATATAAAAAAAGTATGATTACATGTAAAAAAAATATTTAAACTTTTTTATTGTACATAGGAATAGGAATAAATATCTGGCAATAAATCAAAATATGTTAAGGTGAAATAATGAACCAAGGCACCCGCTTGACAGTGCCGGATTAACCATATCCTCCTGGGAACCAGGGTATCATATTTGATACTTGAACTAAAAACTTCATGACGGCGTCATTTAATTTGTTATCCTGAATCTTTTTTGTTTAAGCTATAGATTAGACTTCTAACGATTAATAACTATAGCTTTCGTCATGCAAAGTGCTAAAGGTTTAAGTGGGTAGGACAGTAATTTTTCGCAAATTCAATGTTTTTGCCATGTCAACTTCACGTATGGATAAGTAACTATAAAATTATTAATTCTAATTATTTAACTATTATCTTATAAAGATTACATTCTCTACTTTGTTTTTACGTAATATAAATAACTAAAAACTTTATCTCAACGTGAATATCTTACGATAAATTGAGCATATCACATGTGATACTTTGGGCATTATTGAAAATAATATAAACTATTTACAAACATTTCTGGTATGTTTAAAGAGGCATGTTTTCGTGCATAAATGGAATGCATCTACTTCGATTACGGAAAGAAGGACTCTGACGTTGATAAGAATGATAAACAGAACCAAGATATCAATAATATGGAAGAATAGCAAAGTTTGCTGGAAGCAAATAGTGATTGGGATCCTTCTGATGATGACCCGATTCTAAAACTGCCCCGTTTGATATGACATGTTTCCGTCAGTAACGTGAAAACACACGACTGATTTTAGACCTGTAACAGTCGAGTCCACGTTAGATGCAGTGAACCTCACAGGGAGAAACCAGAAGCCTGATATTGAAAAGACATGATATTATTTTGAGAGGTGCTTGAATGCCAAATTTTCTGGAAACATGGATTTTGTTCAAATTTCATATCCCTTGTGCGGACAGAAAAGGTCAGATAATTCTAAGGCTGAAGAAAATCAACGATTTTTTGATGTAGCATGATTATTAGACTATTAGGAATGCCAAGAATGCAATACTGGGCTTTTGACAAATTGACTAGTTAGTTCAACAATAGTGGCGTCTGCAAAGACTAGAAATCGTTATTAAAATAGAGATATTCATAATCGAAAGTCGTTAATGACACAAAAGTACTAAAATCTACATGACCCACTGACTGCTTCTATAAAATAAGAACAACAGTTTTAGAAATTGAAAGAGCGTTTCATTAAAATGTTTGCAACAAAGATGTCTCCCTGGATGACCAGTTTTTAGGTTATACAGAAAGATGTGTCAAAAGGGAACTGTGGAAAGGTAAGCCAAGTTAGGAAGGGATAAATTATTTTGGTTCAGCGAATAGTGGCGGTATACCATTAGATTGTAAAGGTAAAAGGGTCTTCAGTGGAATCGTGTGACCAACAGCTGAAGAATTAGATGTAGATGGTAGAATGGTGCTGAAGTACCTAGTAGATAATACGCATCAGTCATCATCAAATTCAAGGCTAGATATTATAGCTTTGAATGTCGTAAGGGAATGAGGATTTAACTGAAAAGGCAAATTAATAAAAAACCAAGTCCCAAAGGTTGTAAGGATTTGACTTTTATTAAATGTTAGGGATGAGATGTGTATATTTATCTTTTATATCCACTTAGAAATGATTTAAAAGTATTCATGAGCATTATACGTGAAATTTATACTGATATAGAAATACATTCATAATATTGAAATAACAAAGTATTTATTCTTTTTGAGTCCCAAAGTATCATATATGATACCACCTGAAACTCCTGAAATAGGTAATCGCGTAACATTTAATGGATATTTTTGCTTTAGTGTAACATCAAATAGGTTAGAAAATAGAAAAACCCTGCTTAAATTCAAGTATTTATAGTTCGGGTCCCAGGAGGTTATAGCAAGAGTAGCAATTGCTACGGGCCCCGCGCGAAAGGGGGCCCCGCATATTTAAGCCCACTCATCTCTGCCTGAGCGTAATTTTTTGAGTAAAACTTATTAAGATGTGTTATGTTAAATTTTTTTGATGTCACAAAAAACGTGAAATGTTACAACTTTTCCTACTAAGACAATCCACGTCAGACACTCGGTACCCGACAATGTCCTAGGCATAAATAATTTAAATAATTTCATACGGTAGGCGCACAAGTTTTACAAAAAGTTGCTTGTATAAACGTGTAGAATTTCAGTCGGCCTGATAATCAACTCTACAAAACCTCTCTAAAATCTATTACAGCGGAAGAGATCTGAATTATCTCGCTTTGATGAATTTAGAATATGATTTGCTCAGAGAAATTGATACGAGTAGCATTATTTCTAAATTGCCCATATGAAATCTAGAAAAGTTACGTTGTTAAAGTTTAAAAAATAATAAGGAAACAGATGAATAAATATAAAATATAAACATTATTTAAAGTACACCATTAATAAAATATAACATTAGCTATTCCTAAAAATATAATATACTGTGTATTAAGGGTGCTATCACATTTTTTCTCGTATTTGACTCTGTTTAACTCGATTTTTGATGCGTGATCATGGTTTAGATATGGTCACAAAATTAGAAAAAAAATATGCACGACAAAGTTCGATTATTTATCTCAGGATTTTTGTACTTGTCAGAGCCTAACAGCGCCTATAGAAATTTACTACACACAAAATTAACCTATAGATAGCAAATAAACGTATCGAGTATTGAGTATTGAATTGTATTTTTACCACTTTATACTTAAGAACTCCTAGCAGATCAAGGGCTCTTTGAAAGAATTTGCTACGGGCCCCGCGCTTGCTTAATCCGGCACTGCCGCTTGAACTGTTGTTACCTCACGCTCGCACATACAGCAGACTTTTAATGTGTCTGGCAAGATGTAGTATCCATTAAAACTGACCGTCTGTTGAGGTAACATCTTTTTAAGGGTCCCCAAGTAACATATATAAAATTTAGCTATTATACTATAACGAAAGTATAATTATATATCATTAAAGTTTGTTGGCAGAGGGTAGCAAATGTCAAGTGTCCCGCAATAGATGACGAGATTTCTAAAGGTATCCCGAAGAAAATATAAAAAAATTGAGCTTTATACTTTAACAAGTTTTAAGTATTATTTTATACACCTATACTACCTGTTACCTGCCCAGGTGGTTACCTGCAACCCAAACCCAACCCAAACTCGAGTCGCTGGTCGTTCTTACCTGTAAAGAGAAACTTTCAGCTTTTATAAAATAATGAAGGTCTGGCCGTCGGCGCGCGTCGTGGGATCTTGGGATATATGTTTGTAAAACAAAACACATAAAAACTGCAAGAGTGTGCTATCCTTCACACTGTTGCATATGAATATTGAATTTCTTTTGGACTCCCTTTAAGACCACCAACAGTGGGAATTGGGATACTAAAATAGTAACATAGCATGTTATGTATTATGTAATTTATTTTAAAAACCATTGATATACTAGGAAAAAAGGTGTAGATAAGTCATACGCGCTCAAAAAGCGGCACACCAAAACTTTATTTATTTATTTATGCTATTTATCTTAATATTTCCACAAAACAAACATAACGTTTTTAAAATATGGCATCAGAAAAGAAAGAGCGCAACAACAATTTCTTTTCTTCTAGTACACTTGACGACGCACTGTCGAGAATTATATTTCTCTTTTTCACTGGCGATACTTGAATCATGCCATCCTATTTTGACGACTAATCGTAATGTAGTGTGTTATTGCAATATTTTTAGTTATTCATGTGTGCGTTAGTGTGCCGTTTTTGAAGATAGAATGTCGTTTAGGTAACGTATCTACACCTTTTTACTTATAATATCATTGTTAAAAACCATTATTTTGTCTGCATATCTCTTGTAAAGGTAAAACGTTTTTAGCCGATTTTAACAAAATGTTATGAATTGATGAATGATGTTGACTGCACTTATAACAACTATATATATATATAAACAACGTGACTAACATCATCTAAAAACGCAAATTATCGAATAATACACGCAATAACTATTCTTATGTAGAAAACTTACCCAAGCAAAGTATTAGTCGATAGTAATTGGATAAAAAAAAAGACAAATATTCAAATGGTTTTATTTAATAAACAAAGGAACAAGCACAAATTACAGTTCTAACAATAATCTGCATAATTAAACAAAATATTGAAACAAAACACTTGCGAGTCGTATACTAACTAGTGTACCTAGTGGTCACACAAATTTTATTTCCATTAGGAAAATAAAATATTAATTTTAATACATCAATTTTATAATACAGCCATACATTGATAGTTAAATGATTTTTCTGTATTAAAAAATTAATGTACAGACATTAGCCGAATATTGAAAAAAAAACAACAAGTCCTTCGACCAAGCTATATTATAAAGCTGCCTTCATTTTAGAAAGTAAAGGCAAATGGCAATCAATATCTTATATAAAATAATACTTGTCTAATCTATAATACTTTGAAAGGCGACTGATTTTCTTATAAATACTCAATGTACTATATTATACATAACACTAAGTGCTTTTGTAGTACAAAAAGATATTGAAATTGCAACGGGATTGTTAATTAAATAAGGCCTCGTATTCACTCCATTCGTAATTAATTATCTTTTTAAATCTAATTAATAATTAAAATAGGTCATTTATGTCCCATTCATGTTTATTTTCCAATAAAAAAGTCAACTTAAAATTATTTACGTATGTTAGAATTTAAACAATATCTTGATAACATTTTCTGAAACAATCTGACGTCATATTGCTTATTTAACTTTAGCAAAGCATAATCACGTCATATAGTCACACACGTTAACACGTTTTAGAGCTTTGCACCATCAACGCGGGCTCATTCGTCTCGACTCTTGACTAATATTTGTTGTAATGTAATCACTAATCAGCCATTTTTAACATCCCACTGCTGGGCACGGGCTTCTCTCTAATACGAGGAGGATCGGACCATAGTCCACCGCACTGGCCTACTGCGTGTTGGCGGACTTCATATGTCTTTCGAAAACTTGCCAAGTTCTCTCAGACATGCAGGTTTCTTCACGATGTTTTCCTTCCCCGTAAAACAAGTGGTGATCATGTTAGAAAATGATTCGCACGTGAAAATATCAGAGGTGCGAGACCCGGATTTGAACCCGCATCACTCGTTAATCCAAGCGAGCGCGTTACCGCTGGGCCACCACTGCCCGACTAATATTTAAATAATTATTACTTCATAAATATTCATACATTTTTTTTAAATATTTGTGAGTACTTTTTTTTATCTTTTATACTAATATAATTTTATTTTCCTTTATTTGTCTGTACGAGTCTCGTATATCTTTCGACATGGCAAGTACTGCATTAGCTACTGCCATCAATATATACGCGTCGTATTTAAATTTATTAGGGCCAAGTATATAGTTGTCGTGTGTATAGGCCCTTATGCAGGATGTCTGTACTCTAGCAAGGGCATTTTAACTGACCGATACGATTAATCATCGTATCGGACAGTGAAAAACTCAGAATTACACTTGAACGTCGAATACGAGACCTAAATTTAATCAGCATGTGAATAAAATACATTTGTGACTTAGAACTAAAAAAGGAACAATACAATTCTTTGGTCGTTATTCGTTTTGGTCCTGGTCCTTGAAGGCAATTTGGTAGAAGATCCAGTCCTCTAAGAAGGAGGGCACGAAGGCCTTGCACTTGCTGAATGTCACTGCTGGCTTCATATTGGACAGCACCTCTTCATACAGTTCTAAGGAGTCGGATGATGTGGCACCGTTCCCCTGAAAAAAGTTTTGGGTGTATCATGTTTTGTTGACTATTTATTATTTTGCTTTTAATTTTAAATGAGGATTTATTGTATTAAATAAACATAATTTTACAATATAGATAAGAAATTGAATGTAGATGTGAAAGGAACATTTTTGATTAGACCAAATATCTAAATTGGCAACACTGTCTTTTATATTATCAACTATTATTTGCTATGTAAAATCTAAGATTTTTGTTGCCAGTTATAAAAACGCAGGTGACACCACAGAAAACGTTAGTAAAACATATAAAAAAATGCGTGCGTGCTAAGTACACATGTCAGAAGTGAAACTTCTTTGTTTATAAATTTAACTCACTGTTTAAACACTGTATAAATACTAATGATATTGTAATTTCACTTCAAAAACAATTCCTCACGATCACCAGCATGAGCAGCCACGTCATAAGTTAGGCTGTATATTATAATACTTTTGCTACACATAACGTCACATTATAAATCCCCGACTTGCGGTGGGCGAGATCCCCGACCAGCGCATCTTGACCGTCTGAGGGTGGTGGCGCTAACTCTTCCCCGTCTCTGAGTGCCTGGTACTTGTGCTGGTACTCGTTTATATTTATACTAATCTAAAGCTTTAGATTTCCGAGACTTAAAACCCCAAGGTTGCTTTAAACGTTTAACGGAACCTTGTCGGAAGTCGCATAAGAAGGTTCTGTTAAAAAGTAACGGAACGTAATATGTTCATATTGTTTGTAATCTGCATATTAGGAACGTTTTATAATCTGTCAATAACTGTTACTGTTTCTGTAGCTTCTGCCTTTTGATATAAAAGTAACAGGCCCCCAATTTAATTTGAATAATGATTCTATTTTTTCACTCAATATCTATACATATAATAAAACTGTAGAAAAGTCGTTTTTGTACATCAAAAAAAAATACAAAAAAAATAGCCAGGGTGTTAAAGGACAACCTATAGAACCCATTTCCAGCATTTTTAGAATTTTTGTCTGTTTGTCTGTTTGTCTGTTTGTCGGTTTGTCTGTTTGTCGGTTTGTCTGTTTATTTATCCGGGCATCACGTAAAATGTACGAAAGCAATGTAGATAACTTTTATACACAACGATTGAACGTAACTTTAAGTAACATTTAGTTTTTGTTTCATTGCAATCGGTTCAGTCTATCAAAAGATATTTGAGTTTAAAGTGAAGAAGTAGAGAAATTCCAGAAGTATAATTAGGGCTATGTGCATTTGATCTCACAACTTCAAGTAACTTTTATACACAACAATATGTGCGTAAATTGAAGTAACATTAAGTTTTTTGTTTCATAGTAATCAGTTCACACCTTATAAAAAATGTAAATTAATAAAATTATAATAGTGTTTCCGAAGTAAAATATTAAAACAGCGCCATCTACGAGTATTCGAACTAGAGATCAACTGCGTGCAGTATTGTTCGATAGATGGCGTTGTGCGTGTGAAGTCATTTTCTGAATCGCGGTGTTAAGATTTTCCTTGAAAGAATGACCTTCGCCCATGTCTGCCGGCAATCTTTGAGTTTTCAACCGACTTCCAAAAGAAGGAGGTTATCAATTCGTCTGTATTTTTTTTTTATGTTTGTTAGCTCATTACTTTGAACTGGGTGAACCGATTTTGATGATTCTTTTTTTATTTGAAAGGTAGTGCTTCCCGTTTGTCCCATTTTAATATTTTCCAGTTCTGACAATGGCATCCATGAGAAAACCATAAAAGTCTCAAATTTGCATTAAGTATTTGCGCGACAAATGGACGAATAACTCAATATCACGCCAACCGATTTCGATGATTCTTTTTTTAATGGAAAGGATATACTTCTACAACAAACTACCCTTAGTTTGATGAGAGTTTGGTAAGGTTCTGATGATGGGATCCATGACAAAGTATCGGAACTCTTCAATTCTTAGGAGCAAATTAACGATGCTCGGCTGAATCTTTTATAGGCTATATGGATATTTGAGTCACGTACCGTAACTAATGATGGAAGGTACAACTCCTCAACGGTTAGCAGTTTAAAGAATTTTTTTTCAATATAATACGCAATTATGGACCGATAGTTGTATACTTTCAGGCTATTAGGTTTACCTCATAATAGAAGGTAAATTTTTATAGTCATTAACACAATACGTATCTACTTTCCGCTAAAAATTTAAAAATAAATTATTTTTAACAGAAAACAAAAACCGACTTCCAAACTTAAATAAATCTAAACTAAAAAGTAGAAAATAATACTTTTAAGGACTTTGTTAATTTTGAAGTCGGTGCCAGCCAAAGCAAAATAACCCTAAATAGATACATATTTGATTAATCTATCAATTTGTAAACATAATCAAAATACCTGGCTGGCACTGACTCCAAAATTAACAAAGTCCTTAAAAGTATTATTTTCTACTTTTTAGTTTAGATTTATTAAGTTTGGAAGTCAGTTTTTGTTTTGTAGGAGTCATTAAAGTTCTGTCTTTAAAGAGGTTTGTCTATGTAAAGGTCTTGAATTAAATTGATAGTATCGTAAATCGTTCGTTCGTTAATTCATTATTTCGTTTTATCTTTCAAAAAATTTTGGTTAGTTAGATTCGGTCTTAATTCGAAGTGCGAAGTTAATAATAACTTGCAATTTGAGTCAAGTAGTTTTATTTACTTCGTAGTTTGAAATTTTATTAGTATTCATTCTCATTTTGAAAGTTTGTGTTGTTGTAAATTGTTGATTTATTTGGTTCAATATTTTATTTGTTTGGTTCAGTTTTTATTTTGAAAATGACTTCTAGAAAAAAAACAAACCTTTCGCAGCGTAGCCGGGATGCGAAAAGGAAGAGACTAAGTAGGTAGGTAGGAATCAGAAGAAGATCGTGAAGTGAGGCTAACAGCAATTCGATTATCCGTTGCGGGGGTGGACCTAAGTATTGGATGCTTTTCTCATGGTCAACTATAGGTAGCTCTTTCCCGCGTAAACAACCCCAATAACCTTTTTGTGTACGCTCCAGATGGTTCCACAGCCAATGTTGTTTATTAAGAAGCACTAGCATAAATAAAAAAATGATTTCTATCGGTATCCTCCAACAGCGCTTCGCACTAAAAAATACATTGTTAAGTTCCGACTTCCGACATCCACGCGAACGAAGTCGCGGGCACAGCTAGTTTATAATAAAATATTTGGAAGTGATCCAGCAGTTTTTAATCAATAAGATTAATCGATTCACACCGACCTCCTAATAGTTTCACTTAAAAAACAAAGAAGTCAAAGTGGTAATGCCATGCTTGTTACCTTCGGGTAGCAGCCGAATGGGCCGGCACGCCCCGTATAGTACCACTCTCTCACAGAAGACCGGCGTGAAGTGGCAGCTATGCTGTCGCGTTTCGTCCGGTAAGTGAGAGTCCGGGAGGCCCACACCCGCTGACCTCTATAATACCACTGAACTGGCTGTTGTCAACGTGCTTTTGTGGCTGCTTGATATTCGCCATTTTGGCGCCGCAGTCGGACGTAGCGAGAGTTCGTGGTACTAAAACTAATGATGTCGATATAAAGATTTTTATTTTTTTATTTTTATTAATCAATAACCGTATCATCATAATTACTACTTATGTTATATTAACAACGAAAATGCAAAATTACTTTACAGTAAACAAACTCTTCTTGCTGTCATTTGTAATTTACGTCAAAATTAGTTCTCGGGACTCTCGCTAGTGGCGCTTCAAATGGACACAAAAAATTGCTGTCAAATGCTTGGAACAGCCAGTCCAGTGGTATTATAGAGGTCAGTGCCCACTCCCCATCCCTCCTTCCTCCCTCCCTTTCCTGAAAGGCCGGCAACGCATCTGCAAGCCCTGTGGTGTTGCAGATCTGCCCGTTTGCCCCCTTCGTCCCATAAAAAGAAAGTGAACATACGTGAGTCATGAACTTGCCGCTGGGGCGCAGCAGGCGCGCGGCGGCGCGCAGCACGCCGCACATGAACTGCCACAGCTCGCCCGCCGCGTCGCTGATGGGGATGTCGGTGAGGTCGCCGAACACGTAGTCCACGCGCCGCCGCTGCGCCGCCAACTGCCGCACCGTCACCATGCAGTCCTCCACGATGATCTGGAACAAACAGGTTCATACTTATAATGTCTAAACTGTATATTATACAGGATGTCCAAGAAGGTACAGATAACCTTCGATGGGCGGAAAGGCCAAGTAAATGTAAAGACCGTAGCACATTGATGATATTATATCTGTAAGTTTCTCACACATCATATTGCCCAATGAACAATGAATAAAGTATAGCACCTGGATGACCAAGCTTTGCTCGGTATTTTTAAGAAAAATGTTATTATTATTCGCCAATAGATGTCGGGAAGAGTCATATCTTTCTGTCTGGCAATATTGGGCTACCCAAACGCCACCTTTTTGTTATTTTCTTTCAATAAAATAAGTTTATGTTAATATGATTATCGATAAAGTTGATTATTGAAAACACGAATAAAACAACATTTTCTGAAAATGAAAATCATAGCTAGATCGATGTATCGCCCCCGAAATCCACTGTATACTAAATTTTATGAAAATCGTTGGAGCCGTTTCCGATTTGCTAGGTATTTTTTTTGATAAATTGTGTTTTTTGGAAATTATATTTAAGTACGAATTACATTAATTTCCGAGATTCAGGTTATATATGTATTTATATACAAGAATTGCTCGTTTAAAGATATAAGATAACATAAAATACATCAATATACCTCAAAATTGGGCCCCTTTCGCCTCTCCAGCACATCGCCGCAGATGGACTTGAGGTGTTTATTGCAGGCCTTCATCACGAGCTCGTCTATCTCTAGCATCCACACATACTTGGGGTTTTCTTTTAATAATTCATACAATAATGCACCATCGCCGCCACCTAAAAATATACTCATATGTAATATCCACAATATAAGTTATTAATGTTTGTTTTGAACAGCAACCTCTATACACAACCATCACTAAGCTTATAAATTCGCTATCGAGTGTCGGTTGGTACATGGCACAGTAGTAAAAATCAATTACATAATATATAATACTAACCTAAAATAACAATTTCTTTTCCTTCATAGTTTTCTTTCCCTCTTTGCATCAAAGTTTCAGTATAAATAAGATCAGCCTCTGAAATATCTGAAAAAAAATATCATGAAATCTTATGCTTTATATTTTTAAATATATTTTCAATATTAGCAATTGAAATACTCGTTAGTCGAGATGCGTCAGAAGTATTCTGTAAAAAAAGTATTTCTAACTTTTTTCACTGTTCTTCTCTTCTGTGTAAGTAACTTCTTCTTTTTAACTTTTAAGCGGAATCCTAACTCTTTTTCTAAATTAAAAGTAGCCTAAGTTAACTGTTATAAAATTTAGCTATTTAATAATGAAAATCCCGTCAAAATCTGTGAAGTCGTTTCATAGATTAGCAGGAACAAACAGACAAAATAATGATTTCGTTTTTCGTACAAGCAGTCTAATGTGATTATTTTTTATTTCATAAAAACGTTTTTATGTTGATGTTACAAATAGAAATTTTATTTATCTGTTTAGATATTAGATATCTAAATAACATAAGCCTTGACCAAAATAATATCGCCTTCAGTAATTTCCTGTTGTATACAATTTAAAAGAAAGGCATTGCCAGACAGACATTTATTACTTAATACTTTCTTAGATTTACGCGAATATTCGACATTATAAATGAAACTACCTTTTCGGTACAATGTCAAAACAAACAATGTCGGATGTCTGTAACAAGTATATAACCCTATGAGACGTCAAATGTCTTAGTCTCTCCCGTGACCATGATTGCTGTAAAGCATTCGAAACGTCGCGTCGGGAACTAAAAATCTAAATAAATCCGCGACAAAATCCGAAAAGGTAGTTTCATTTATAACATTTATTACTATTAAACTTGGTGATTATGTCACAACATTATGTTTAATGCAATAAACGCCTTTTGAAAATACAGTTTATTTCTCTACTTCATCCAAATTTTACATTTTAGTGATTTAGGTTATTCGTTATCTTATCTTGAGTTATTTTAGATGCATTGACACTCACTAAGGGCTTTATAGGAGAGATGTACTACATAATTTTATCTGTCGAGATTGTAAATTTGCACTACGTTTTTACGAACTTTTATGATACAAAACGAAAAAGAAGCAGTCCTAGTCTTAGACTTGTGGGTGTTTTTTGTTTTTTTTTCGGAACCTTAATTCTTTTGCTTAATTGAAAGTAGTTAAGTTATTCCTTATAAAATTAGCTATTTCAAAATCCCATCAAAATCGTTCCAATCGATTAGTGGGAACAAACAGACAATTTTTTTATTTATTAAAACGGCTTTAGGTGTGTAGTAACTACATATACTTACTTTGTAAATCATCTAGCACCAGCATATTGCCGAAGGACTTAGAGTGTAAAATTTGCACTTTTTGGAAGGAGGACTGTTCGTCAAACAAAACGCTGTCAATGTCATATTCTAGCAGTCTCTCATCTAAAAATTACAAGTTTCAGTTTATTACGTAATATTATTCTGGGTTCAAATGTCACATAAAATTAAAAAAAGTTGAAAAGTATGGGAACATTAAGATTTTGCCATACGTATTATAAATTGCAATGTAAATAAAAAAATAATAATTTTGTTACATTCCTTGTTTTGCCCCTGTACCCTTCAAATCAAAGATAGCGTAAAATCAGAATTTCACTCGAGATGTCCTTGGCTACGGTATTTTTTTGAGACAAACCATAAAAAATCAAACTTTTTTTTTTCGTTTTCGTTTCGTTATATTATACTACGAAAACGAGTAAAAATATGAATGACGACCCGTTTGGCTTAGTTTGTAGGGACCCTACTTTCTGCTCCAGCGGTCGCTAGTTCGAGTCCCGCGCGCTGGAGGCATTTGTTTGTTGAGCACGAATGTTGGTACTCCAGGCATGACTCATGGGTGTTTATATTTATAATATGTACGTATTTAATGTAATATAATATGTGTAGTGTATCAGGTATCTGGTATAAAATTTAATATTTTTAAAATATTTCGCCTACGTTTGATGAAGAAAGAAAGAAAAAAATTTTCACTTACCTGATGTGGGGAAATACCTGCCGAATAAGCAACGTTTTATGGTCGGGAATGCTTGAGATTTTATAACTGTGATGTACTTTCTCAGCTGATTTTCCAATACTTTCGCCGACTAGTAAAATAAATTTATAAAATGGATAAAAAAATCTATGGTAACGCAACATGCAAAGGTCATTCTACTAGAATGTAAGGTTGAGCATCCTTTCACATTACTGAAAGATTCTTTAGATGTCAAAATTGGTAACCTTCCTAAGACTGGGTCAAAATTCATGCAAAATTATGAAATTTACATATATAAAATGGCCATAATTTAAATATTTAAAAAAAATATAATGGAAGAGTAAAATTTACTCACTCCAAAAGAGTAACTAGATATTTTGCGAAACTTGAGCAGCATTTTACGACGAATACGACGAAAAATTAAAACTTTAAGGCGCAAGCTTTTGCAGCTGCACAGAGTATTGGCGGCATACTTTTCTTTTATCGTTGATCTAATTTCTTTAAATTATTAAGTTGTGTAATATTCACACTGCTCTATCGGAGATAATAATTAGGGTAACATTGTTGTTTTACTGATATACATGGGTATTGGAGATATTAATTCGCTGATATGTTTAATAATTTGAAGATGTGCTTACTGAATAAAAATCGCATAAACATAAATTCAAATAATAGCTAATATACTGTGAAATTAACATATTCAAAACATAATTTATATATTTTGAAATGTTGCTAGCTAACATTCTAAATAAATATTACTTATGTTACTTAGGTATATCATAAGTATAATTCAATGTTCGCTTGTGTTTTTTATCTTACACCCACAGTTTTTTTGCTTTTCATATCTGAAGCCTGCAGCATTTACATTGGAATCTATGATATTTTTTTATAAATACAGGTTTTGGTTTCGTATCTGCAGAAGCTTGTAAAGATGCATACTACTTACACTCGCTTTTGCTCTATATTAGAAAATGATTCTACTTGTTTGATATGAATTATCCAAATATTTAATTTGAATGCCATAATCTTAGAAACTCAATTCTAAAACTCTTATTTTGTAATAAAAATGTACCATAAGAGTTATTTAATATTATAAGAGTCAGCATAAAAGCTATTGCTAAATAATATTTTTGTCTTTTATAATTATTGTTTTATATACCTATAGAATAAATAAATAAAATATGGTTGCAGTTGCAATTATGGGTGCAATTATATTTAGAGTAAGCAAACATCACTTCAGTAATTTATATCAAATATGACAGAGTATCTTACAGTAGCATTGAAAATTTTGCTGTAGGTAGCTACCCATTTACTTTTATAAGTGGCTTTAAAAATAAGAAATATTTAATGTTTATACATGAAAAACAGCATAGAAATAGTGAGTACATACATATAAAATAATAATCAGCTCTAATACCCATTTGGTGCTGGTTTCAATTTAATTAATTGACAACTTCTATAGTTCCCTTGTTTATTTTTACAAAATATAATCTATGAAATATGTGCAAAGGGAAATCTATGTAATATAATGCTTAGGGTTATCTTGAACTGGTTAGGTATACATCATATTTATAGCCCCTTTTGATAGTGGGGAAAAGCTTTAATCTGTCACACTCCAAGGAATTCTTACTGAATTTTCCAGTAGTTTTGAATACTAAAACAAGATAAAATGCTCAACCTTCATTCTCCCACTTTTAAACGAAAATAATACTTATTATTTACAACATTTTATTCCATATCTCATTATGTATTAAATACATTATGAGAGCGATTTTTATTCAAAGCAGTGATATTTATAATTAATATCTAGTGCAACTGTAGCGATGCTATTTCAGGCGAATTGAGCTAACCTTGAAATTGATTAGTGGTTCTTCGGTGTCTTCTTTATAATATTCAATGTTCACTGTTACAAGACCACGATCGAACAATCTGACGGAGACAGTTGTGCCTCTTTTCCCAGTTAATAATTTCATCGATCCTCCGTCCACTTTAATATCAGCGGCTAATATAAGATTAGGTACATATTCTTTCAGGACTGTTTCTAACTGGCTAAATACAGTTTTTTGTCCACTTTCGTCACCTAAACGAGCGGGATCCATAGAAAAATCCAGTAATATAGTTTGAACTGACATCTTTGTACCCTTTTCGAATAATACTTTTCACAATTTATTGGTAATTGGACGGAGACCGGCAAAAACTACGGTAGGGAAATCAGACTGAAGTCTGAAGGCGACGCTTTTCATAATTCATTGATTTGCTTTCAAAGTTATACAATATTTGACATTTACTAATTAGGGTTGCCTTCAGTTAATATTACTAGCATGGAGATCTCCATGATTACTAGATGGAATATTTACTTACCTATATCGTTCTTAGATCGTTATTTTTCTTTTCAAATGTTTATTGTTAGACAAATGATTTATTATATTAAATATGGTTATGTGCTATTTTTTTCAAGACTTTACAAAGTCTGTCCAAGAAGTTCGCAAAATTAGTTAGATTTAAAGCTTGCTTTTTTATGTTTTTTATACAATTATTTAGTTGTATAATCTATGTACGTCATATTTTTAATTAACTTGCAACACTTTTATTTCTGTCTTTTGTAAAAAGAATTGAGAATTGGGAAGATTTTGTGACATGGCTGGAAATAATGCTGAGGAAGTTGAGGTAGATAAAAATATATTTTAAGGTTGAAAATACTATTTACCCTCAAATTAAAAATCTTCAACGTATATTCATTCAAAAATTGTAAAGTTTGCTGATGTGGCTACCTTAACTTTCACTACAACATTGGTTCCTGTGTGTCGGATACCATATAATCAATTAATATTCGTATTTTCAGCGTTGTATCTAGTGTTGTAGATACTTACATACTTTACAAACAAATCTTACTGCTGTTTTACTTAGTGTTATAGGTTATAATATCTATAAAATATGACTTGTGTATTCAAGGGTTCAGCAGGGGTTGAGAGCAAAGCCAACACTACCACAGAAATTCCCCCGGAATTCTTGATAAAACATCCGCTTCAAAACACATGGAGTCTTTGGTTCTATGATAATGACAGAACAAAATCATGGGAAGAGAATCAAATTGAGCTGACATCATTTGACACGGTGGAAGACTTTTGGAGGTTTGTAAACTATAAATCTACAAATTCATAAAGTATTTAATATGATAAATAATTTTATTACTTATATATCATAATATAATATCTGTTAAATACTAGTCAAACAAAAATATCCCTAAATAGATATTTAAAAGTATATTCTTTAATATAAATTCTCATGTTACTTTTCTACCTCCTGACAAGAGTATAGGGCTTAACTTAATATTATTGTGCATTAAGTTGGCTTCACTGCGTTGAAACAAAATATGTTATATGTTATATGATCCATACTTGAAACCCAATGACAATTTTGTAGTAAAGAGTAAATAAAAAACTAATTAGCTTTATTTCTCATGTGAGGCATATTTCAAATAAAAAGCAGTGTGTATATTGAGAACTATTTTTGTTACACTATTAGCATTTATTAGGCCTATTTATTATAAATAGGTTGTAGGTAATATAAAACTATTTCTATTTGTTGTATTTTTTGAATATTGTAAGTGTGTGAGATTTTGATTATTGTACAGTAGTTTATGACACTGAACTGATTTATGGATAGAGAGTGTTTCTAATTGACTCATCTTGACAAATCCTAACAATTAATTGAAACATTAGTTGTCTGTAATTTTTAGTTCCTAGTTTTGATGAACTACTTATTTATTATAAAAATAAAAAAATGTTTTTAAGTCTTAGACTGTTTGTTTGTTGTTTAAATAATTTTTGTATACACATTTTGCAGACTGTACCACCACATCAAATTGCCTTCAGAACTACGTCAAGGTCATGATTATGCAGTTTTTAAACAAGGTATACGTCCCATGTGGGAAGATGATGCTAACAAAATGGGAGGTCGTTGGTTGATAAGTCTCGAGAAAAAACAACGAAACTCAGATTTAGATCGATTTTGGTTGGATGTGGTAAGTTAAACTAAAGCAATTAACATCTTTTAAATGTGGTCTCTATATTATGTAGCATATGAGTTTGTTTTATACTTACTGACCTTACTTCTAAATTGCATAAGAGTAATAAGCTTATGATATAAAAAAAATATTTCCAAAAACCAGGTCCTTCTTTTAATTGGCGAAAATTTCGAGCACTCTGAAGAAATATGTGGTGCAGTTGTGAATGTTCGGGCGAAGATTGATAAAATTGGTGAGTGCTGTGAAAGTGTATATAACTTTATTAATCTAAGAAGTTTTCAACTGTATGTATAAGTTTATGTTTGTGTATAGGATGCAAGCCCTAGGAGGTTACTACTGTCTAAAGTTTTTCAGTTCGGTTTTCCAGAGATCAAGTTGGTTGTATTATCATTTTTCCAAAACTATTCTGTTATTGAACTTTCCAATAAAGTCGACTTAGTAGTTTCTAAGATTGTATACAATTGATTTTTAAATAAAAATGCTTATCTTTTAATTTTTTTTTCAGGTGTATGGACAGCAGATACTTCAAAGCAACAAGCTAATCTGGAAATAGGTAGAAAACTAAAAGAGCAGCTCGGTATTCATGGGAAAATTGGTTTCCAACTCCATCGAGATACCATGGTGAAACATAGCTCTGCTACTAAGAATCTTTACACTGTCTAGTTCGATATCAATTATTTGTACACTAAACACATAATGACATGACAGTAAATGAAACATAATATAACTACATTAAAAATTAAGTTCATGCAACTATTGTTGTGTTCTTAAAAATTTTGTTTTATTAAATCATATGTTAATTTCTTAGAACAAAATTTGACAAGCATTTTTTACTATAACCTAAAGTGGGGCTTTAGAATGTTGAATGAAACAAATATTTTAATGTATGTACTTATAACTCTGTCATGTCTATTATTGTGTTATAGAATAAAACTTTTATTTAACAGAAGTAGTATTTGCGTTGACGTTTCATGGTTATTGTATTATGAGTTTTTTACACTCATTAACATGAATTCAATGGAAATTGAAAATGGAAGTCTGATGTTAGTACTAAAGCTGTGCTTGTATGTTTGAGGTCACATAGATTTAAGATTTTCATAACTAATCCATATATTTTGTTCTGGCAACACTGTTTTATACTTTTACCCAGTCACTGTGGTTATGACAGTAACCTCACTATCCAATCTTAACTCTAACATATAATTTAAAAATTGATGTTTGTGTCTGTTATTGAAAAAATATTTTGGTATTTCATATAAAATTTACTAAAATAATATTGTTTTTTATTTTTATTTTAACCTTTGCAGTAGCGTTAATTTGATCAAGGTGTCTAGTTTTTTAAGTTGTCTCTCTGAAATATCTGTAATTTCAATGAAGTAGAAGGTTCTTTAGGAAACTAGAGTTAACGTATCAACATTAAAAAGGCCATTATTAATATTCTTGCTTATCACAACCATAAATAAATCCTTACAGACTACAATAGCTATTCCAATCTTGGTCTCTCTACTCAATATTATGTAATAAACGCAAGCTTAATGCTTATGCAATCGGCATTGGTTCTTACTACATTTATATAAAAGGCTTAGAAAAAAAATGTAAGGTATCGTGAAAGGCTTTATTAGTGCCAGAGTCGAAGCGGTTGGACGAAATAAAAAAAAAGTGCGTGCGTAGAAAGTACATGTCAGAAGTGAAACTTCTTTATTTATAAATTTAACTTACTGTTTACACACTATAAATACTAATGATATTGTAATTTCACTTCAAAAACAATTCCTCACGATTACTAGCATGAGCAGCCACGTCATAGGTTAGGCTGTATATTATAATACTTTTGTTACACATAACGTCACATTAAAAATCACTGACTTGCGGTGGGCGAGATCCCCGACCTGCGCATCTTGACCGTCTGAGGGGTGGTGGCGCTAACTCTTCCCCGTCTCTTAGTGCCTGGTACTTGTGGTTGTTACTCGTTTATATTTTATACTAATCTAAACTTTACATTTCCGGGACTTAAAATTCCAAGGTTGCGTTAAACGTTGTTGGAAGTCGCATAAGAAGTTTCACTTCAAAAAATTATATCCAAGCAAAATCAATTTCTTCCTAGCAGATTCCAGCTACCACCAATATTCACGTCACATCACGAATTAGACTTACATTTTTATTAAAAGTCATGGTGTTAACTAAACACAACTAAAAAAAATAATAAGCAATGAATCGAAATGCTGCTGCGCAAATAATGTTTGCTAATGAAAAATATCCACAATCAGAAGCTGATTTAATGTATATTCATAGATGGACTACTTTTAATTTTTATGTATTCTCACATTTAAAACTTGAACATTTTTCATCTTCCTTTTTTTTTCTTTTATTTTGCATTTTCCTCCACTCGATAGCTTTTAAAAAAAAAACAATATGGCGCCAAAAATCGACTACATATTTCATTTTGTATACTTATTTTAATACTCACAATTGATTCGAAACTGACGACACCATTCAAGTTAAAATCTATAAAGCAACAGAGCATGCCAAAAAAACCCAATCCCTCCCTTTCTGCCGCACTCAGCTCAAAACTCAAAAGCGTTTCGGCGTTGCAAAAAGACACTTTAATTTGATTTATTTTAATTCATTGTTCGCTGTTTAAAATTAAATAAAATATTTTTTTATGTAGCAACACTTTATGTTAAAATTGCAAGCGGGGCTTTCCATATTAGCCTCTGAAGATAACGTATGTCGAATCATTTAGTTCACTTCAATAATCATAAACATTCGGATCCGAACAATTGACTGACGACATCATGACTGACGCTGCACCGGAAATGCAAGTATGGTTTATTTTATTTTATTTGGAAAATTTGTTAATTAATGCTTGTTTAGATACTATAGACGCTAAGTTTAAGAGTGAAAATTGCATAATAGTAACGTTTTATTTCAAAGTTTGCAAAATCTTAAAAAAGTTCTCTTACATGCTTTATTAAAACTATATTAGATGGAAATATTTGAAACAAATATTTCCTTTTTAACATAAAATATTTAAATAATGTGCCCTAATTATCCTGATTTAACTATATTATTCATATTATTCATAGGTAAAGAAATGTGTGAATAATTAGACAAGTATTACATGTTTATTAATGTATTGTATCTTTATTTAAGAAAATTTATAAACCCTTGCACACAAAATCGTGACTTAGAAAATGTTATCTTTGCATCGTTACGGCGAACAATATCGTTTCTTTATCACGTATGTAAACGCTTTGTGGTCAGTCCAACGACGCTAATGGGTGTGATTCACCGAATGCAATTTATTCTGTTATGCTCTAAATGGAGAACTTAATAATTTGTTAATATCTATTTACTTACAAACAAATGCTATAGATGTAATATTTTATTAGATCGCTTTCGACCGGTACAAAAGTCGTAATAGCCAAAAGGTACAAGAATTGGTATTTTTGCGTGTCGGGGTTAAACTGTGTAGGGTAGAATCTATAGTCATTAAACTATGCGTTAAGCTATTTATAGTATTAAAAAAATATTTAAAAGCGTATGTACCTACATACATTTTGTCGGATTTAGAATAAAACGATTTTTTTAATAATAAAGGAGACCAAGGATCAGACGGACGACAAAAACGCTTCTCTCGAAGAAATAAAACATCCTTTAGAGCATACTTGGAGTTTTTGGATGTTTACTAACGAGAAGCGTACGTGGGAAGATAATTTAGTGAAGTTGACAACATTTAGCACCGTTGAAGACTACTGGTGGTAAGTAGATATTCTTATAAATAACTCATGGTTCTAACCTAAGGTTCTAACCATTAAGTTTACTTAGGTTTATATAATATTCAAGTATGGTAAGACTTAAATAGACTTAATTTCATATACCATACCACCGCGAATTCGTCGCGTTAACTCGTTAATTAATTGATAAATATTAAAGTCAAGATAACATATGAAATTGCTTTGTTTTATTCATGTTTGACCACTGTCGACGATCCCTCGTTTAACTAGTACCGTATTAAATTCTGTTTAAAACATTTCGTGAAATATGATGACCATTGTTTTGATAAATCATAAAATAAATATTTCCTACGCCGAGAGTCGTAACGCGCCGTACCTAATACATACGTAGGTTCCTGAGTTAATGCTTATATTTTATAGCTAGGCAAGTATTAATTTAAAAAAAAAGCTAATTTATTTTACTAGCATAAAATGCGACTTAAAGTTTAACTTAATATACTGAAAAAGATAAAAACTAAGTTTATTCTTAAGCGTTACTGCACATAAGTTATACTAACTTTTTTATTACCGCTATGTAGCTTGTATCATCACATGAAGGTTCCGTCAGAGCTTGCTCTAGGCCAAGATTATGCAATATTTAAGAATAACATCCGTCCGATGTGGGAAGATGCCGCTAATATAAACGGTGGAAGGTGGCTAGTCAGTTTCGAGAGAAAACGAAATGTAAATATGGATAATATTTGGTTATTCGTGGTAAGATTTTTGTTTTAGACTTTAGTTCAATTTTTTATACTCGTAGCTTTACTAAATATTGTTGGTTTTTTGACAATAAAGCTATAATATAATTATATTGTAGGGGTGTAATAATTGAAAATATTGTAGTAACAAAACTTCTTTCTCGAGTCGAGAGTTCAAAGGAATAGCCTTAAAAATTTGATCTTTCCTAACGTATTTTTTGTAATTTTTAATACTTTAAAATGTTAGGGTAAGAAATATGGCAGGTAATTATTAGCTATTTTATTTCAGATACTTCTTTTAATAGGAGAGAATTTTGAACACTCCCATGTGATCAGCGGAGCAGTTATTAATGTTCGAGTGAAAAGTAAAATAGGTAAGAATCTTAAAAGAGAACGTTGTGGATATTTATTTTTTATCATTTTCGAATGCCCGAAATCGATTAAATTTCGATAATCTGTATATCTATCTTTGCGTTACGAAAACTGCAGAGACCGAATAAATTCTGCGTAAATCTACCTATAAATTAAGCAATAAAGTTAATTTATATTATATATGTTACACAATCATCGCTATTAAACGATTAATTTGTAATAATATAGCAATGTAATGTTTTTTCAGGTGTTTGGATATCTGATTTACGAAATAAAGCAGCAGTCATAGAAATTGGGCAGAAATTGAAAGACCAGTTGGGCATTCACGGCCGGATAAATTTCCATAAGCACAACAGTACAGACAATATGTACACTATTTAATGATTTTTCGCTTTTCACTTTGTTTTAAAGAATAGGGAGACTCAGTATTAAGTTACTTCGTTTTTAATACGTCTACGTGTACTATTGTAACGAGTATACACTGTATCCACAAAAATCGCACAAATATTTGTTTAAGGTACATTCCTCCATACTATCATCAACTTACAAAAGTGGATAACATACCGAATTTCTGGTTATTTATAAGTCTAAGACAAATTTATAATAATCAGTGAGTAATTTATATGGGTAACTTTATATTTGAATGAAATCTGGCTGCTTCGCTAGTTTGTAAAAGGTAACAGTTATAATTCAACTAGCAGTACCCGCGGCTTCGCCCGCGTTCATTTTTTTTATCGCTACTAAACATCACTCGATCACTCACTGGGTTGATCTATATATTGCCTGAAAATTTCACCAAAATCACTTCAGCAATTTCAGAACCCAAAGTAAATATTCTCCTGAGCCGCGCAGCCACTTATTTCCCGCTCCGCTGTGTCCGTGTGCTGCGCTTTATTTCTCTATGACATTAAAGTAGCTAGATTTTAAGATTTTTTGACAAACAATTTTCTTATCTTTCGCATTTTTAAAAGAATAATTTCCAAGAATGTGTACAAAGTTTCATGATGATCGGTTAAGTAGTTTTCGCGTGGAAGCGTAACAGACAAACATATATTCACATTTATATCAGTAGGGGTGTTAGATATTTAACATCATAATATGCTAATGTATGTTTTATCTTTGACTTTATTTTGCTTAAGCTTCATTAAAAAGAATCCATATACTAATGTGTATTCAATATTATATTCATCAAATCGAATATTTGGGATACGTATTAATAACATACGTACCAACCTATCTGCGTATTATATTATACGTACATATAACAACTAATTACTACCAACTGCTATTGTTACTGAACTAGAGCGTCAAGAAAAAAAGGAAATGTATGTTGCAACTTGCATATAATGGATCAATATATGTATGGATCTGAATTTTTCATCAGTCTTTGTTTTAAATGTGACCTAACTCATACAAAAGGATGTCAAATCAGTACACGCGTTCAAATTATTCAACCAGATATTATAAATTAATTATATGTACGTGTAAGCTGTGATAAATAGTGATTTAGATTTAATGGAGGGTTGATGAAAATATTTTTATTATTAAGTAAAATATGTCATTTTGTTCTGTGATTTTTAACATTAAAATTCATGATAATATTAAGAATAAAAATTTTATTTGTTAATGTTTAAACATTTAAGAAGACAAAAATTTACTACATTAACGTGATTATAAAATTGTGCAAGTTCGTGAGTTAGTTTGATTTCGTATTTCCGTCACCACTCTTTCTTCTACCTTGTGCACTGTTTCTTCGGTGTGATCTATACCTTTGTCAACGGTTTCTGCAAAATATTAAAAAAATATGTAGCTATTAATGATTCAACATGAAAAAATATATGAAGCTCGACTGTAAGTGTGACGATTTACCACATAGAGTACACTGGCAGATTCGATTTGGTTTTTTAATGTGTTTGCTATCATAATGATTTTTTAATATAACAAATAACAAAGAAAAAACATTTACCTACAACTTTTTCCTCTATAACTTTTCCTTTACCCATACAAGAGCGTTCCTTATCCTTAATAGATTGAAAAATACGTGCGAAACGTCCTTTTTCCTCGATTTTGTTCACAACTACATCATTATCTTCACAGTTAACAGTCTCTTCATGTGAATCGATATTATCTTCACTTCTCACAATTGGCATTACCGCTTGAGTTTTAGTTTTGCCCATCATAGGGCTGGATTTATCAGAGCCACAAGGTATTGTTTCGTTTTCAGACTGTCCAGTCTCACTTTTTTGACCGTCGTCACTATGCTTACTACTTAAATTAGGACTCATGTGGGTAATATCTGGGATATTTAATAAATCTTGTATAATCGGTGTTTTAGGTGGCGGAGAGTTTGCTATTTCTAACGTTTTATCTGGTATGTCTAATATTTTTTTATCACCGATATGGAAGCGTGGTGATATGTCTTCAACCGCTTTTTTAGATAGTTCTTCAACCACTTCTACTTTAGTATGGATCGTGTCTGCTATATTTTGGGTAGTATTTTCTACTTTATCTTCACCTTTTTTGATTTCAGAGTCTACATTTTGCATCATATTATCAATTTCTTTGTCTATTTCCATTTTTGTGTCTTCATCATTAGCAATATTAAGTATGCCGTGTGTACTCGCGGTGTCAGGATCTAGATCATTTATATTTACTATGTGGGATCCACTTACGTTAGCTTCCAATGAATCTATAGATCCCGTTTCTCCTTTACCGTTCTCAGTTAGATTATCTGTGCTGGTTTTAATATTGGAATTGGCAACATCTTCGAAAGTAATTTCATCTGTTTTATTCATTGTCGGAAGTTTTTGCAATGGAGGCAGTTCGGTTAGGCTGACAGGTCGGTTTTCTTCACTTATGATACTAAAGTCGTTGTTAGAGAAATCTAAGTTTGAGCCTTTTACAGCAGTGAGTAGCGTATGACAGCCGCCACATGCTACATTGTCTACAATGAAACCATTCATGGCTGTGACCCGCTTTGGCGAGTATTGATTAGCAACAGCCTCGTTTGAATTATTAGCGTCATCGACCTCTTCCAAACAAAGTTTGTTGTGACGCGCTTCGCCGCATGTGTAAAGTAAGCCGTTATCTGGAATATTTGCAAACTTGTATGAATAATTTAATGTTTTCGAAAGATACTGATAATTAGATGGACTTATGAAACTTTTTTTTTTTTATGGGACAAAGGGGGCAAACGGGCAGGAGGCTCACCTGATGGTAAGTGATCACCTCCGCCCATGGACATCTGCAACACCACAGGGCTTGCAGATGCGTTGCCGGCCTTTTAGGAAAGGGAGGGAGGGAGGAGGGAGAAGGACGGGAGTAGGGATGGGGAGTGGGCCTCCCGGACTCTCACTTACCGGACGAAACGCGACAGCATAGCTGCCACTTCACGCCGGTCTCCTGTGAGAGAGTGGTACTATACGGGGCGTGCCGGCCCATTCGGCTGCTACCCGAAGGTAATAAGCATGGCACTACCACTTAACTTAACTATAAACAGTTTTTAAATATTTCAATAGGAGAATATATATTACCCAGTATATGGGTAAAAAGATTTTAGTAGACGATATTCTATTGAATAAAAGTGATTTTTTAAGGTTGATTTGTTTTTGTAAGGAAAGTTATATAAAAACGTACCCATTACAAAAGCTGTATGCATAGCGCCACAAGCCACTAGTTTCAACTGGTAACCGTCGAACATCTTTTCCATATCAATTTCAGTCGGCTCAGTTATGTATTCTAATTCCTTTGGCATTCCCAACTGTCCTTTTTCATTTGACCCAAAAGCCAGAATTTTCGATTCGTCCATGGATAAGAGGAAAGTGTGGTTTGCTCCACAGCACGCACTTTTAATTGGTATATCTAGAGGTATTACTTGTGGTGCGTAGACAGTGGTAGCGGTGTTTGGAATGCCAAGTTTTTGATTTTCGTTATCGCCAGTGACAAAAACTGCGCCTTTGTCTAGAAATATTTGTAAAAGTACATTTTATTAAAAAATACGAGTATAAATATTTAAAGATGTATAGTTACATCAAATTATTTTGATTTTTTTAATCGAGGGATTGCAAGAAATGTTTTTAAGGTAGTAAGTTGCCCCATATAATTTCAACAGACAGTAAATTCTTTAAATTTATACCTACTTACATTTAACATTTTGCATACAGTGTATTACATTCTAATAAAAAATGCTTATACCGTACCTGTTATAAACACAGTATGGTAGTATCCACATTCCACGAATGCGATCTTCTCCATGAACGAAAGCTCTGTAAACTTAACACAAGAACGCGTCGCTTCCCCGAGCCCGAGCTGGCCTTCAGAGTTGGAACCGCAGACAAACACGCGACCATCATCTATACAAATGAAGAAGAAAACTCATTAATCTAATGCCTTATTCTCAAATCCTTGCCACTGTAATAGGGCAACTAAATGGGAATTTCCAGTAATATTCTTTGTCGCGGTTAAAATTATAAAAAAAATATTACAATCGAATGCAGGATACATTTTACAACATTTAACATACGTTACTTTTTTATGAAATAAAACAGTTCAACTATTTGCGGACCAATGACTTGTTTTATTTAAGGTGGTAGCCCAGCGGTAACTCGTCGCTTGTATAACCGAGTGATGCGGGTTCAAATCCGGGTCTCGCACCTCTGATATTTTCATGTGCGAATCATTTCTATCCTGATTACCACTTGTCTTACGGTGGAGGAAAACATCGTGAGGAAACCTGCATGTCTGAGAAAACTTAGCAAGTTTACGAAATAATATTTAACAATATTTAATAAATAAAGAACACAGACAGAATTAGGACGGCTTAATCTCTGGTTTAAAATGAATGGATCGGAAGCATCTCTACATAATTGTTGTTGCATGATGCATCTCTTTTTATAGGTATCTCGTTATAACGAGAGTGACTATAATTCTAACCAGTAAGTAAGGCAGTATGGTTGCTCCCAGCAGACACCTGCTTAATGGGCTGACTGATCTCCAGGTCAACAGCTTGGGGCACACTGACGTGCTCCATATCGCCAGTTCCCAGTTGTCCTTCATCGTTACATCCAACCGCGTAAATTGCGTTAGTGTCTGTGGAATAGAAATATTAACATTATATTTTATTATGCGGACCCGACACGATCAATCGCAATTGTCAATGTGCTATATTATTGTCAATTGCAATTGAAGTGCGATTGATGTATACTCAATTCAATTATTTCCTTTAATGATTGATGTATATAGTGTTCAATGCGCTGACGCTCAGTTGCTTTTTGACATTGATGATTCGTGACGGACGTGACGGTAGTGTTCGCATAGGCTCAGACGCGCGAAATTCGAAAACAAAACGAAAACGATCAATTGGCAACTTTAATGACTCCTCATCAAATATCCATCAATTGCTTTCAATCACGTAACTGTAATTGACAATCGCTTCAATTGTACTTGTAAACGATCAATGGCAATTAAAATTTTAACATCATTTGAATGAAGAAAGAGTAAAAGCACCTCCTCGAAATGAACGTACATATTCTAGTATCCTCGACTTGTTATTAGGCCTATAATAAGATGTTCAAAGGAAAGAGAAATGAGTTGATACGTCCATACTGAGATGTCGAATTCTATTTAACAATTAATATCCAGCAAATTAATCAGTTATTTTTTTTATATTCCGTGATATTTATAAGTATATTAATAAAGAGAAAAGGATACAAACCAGTAACAAAGACTGTGTGTGCTCGACCACAAGCGACAAACAAAGTTCGGTGAGGCTTCAGCCATTTCACGCAACTAGGACGTGTCACTTCATCTTTATGTCCTAAACCTAGCTGCCCCCACGCGTTCGTCCCAAACACGAAGACACGACCATTCTCTGTGAAAATAATGTTACTGTATAATATATTAAATGTGTAAGTTTTTGAGTCTATAATTCTTCTTATTCTTCATGTTATAAAGGTGCTACGAAATATAAATAGATAGATTATAAAAAGCTTAAAAATGCTGTATTAAAACCTACTTAGGCATTTTTTATCGTCGAATTTTTATCAATCTTTGTCCGCAAAATACTTTTATTTTAAATGCAAAGTGACAATAAATATGTTTTTTAATAAGCACACTATAGGGTAATTCACAAATTAACTAAATAATTAAAAGATAACGCTGTAACGCCATGATTAATATGAATAATGTGAAAATTATCAAATATTTTTGTAATAGTGATTGATGAACTATATAAGACTAGTAACTAAATTCTAAAGAAGTATTGTATCACAAAAAGTTTTCTGTAAGAGAACTTGAGTACTGCAAGAACTCAAGAACTGCTACTAAATAGATAGACTTAATAACTGATCTTGGCCCGACCCGGGGCTCGAAGCGAGGGCCAGTAGCAGTCGAACATGCTAGCCACTACACCACCGAGGCATTCGGTTTTCCGATATAGGTATAGCAAAGCAAGTGTTGTAAGTGAATAAATTATATGCGACTTCTTATCATTCGAGTAGGTGGCATACTGAGTATACATATTTATGAGATTGCTATGATTTATGATGACAAGATGTCTAAATAGGTATACCTATTACACTCGACATTCATATCAAGTAAGAAACGTTTCAGTTTTTAAATTTTAAAACTTCAGAACTTTACAGTATATAGTATCCTAGGTATTTTGTTGTGTTTGTTTATAGTGAAGAAGCTAAGAAATAACTGAAACGAAAGAATCGAAATATCCCATTACGAGATATGAAATTGGAACTATGTACTGTTGTTTATTTTTCAGGTTTTTTTTTTGATATCAGTCGATATTTCCGCTAAGTTATTATTCATTTCAGCAATTACATCCAAGTAGGTGTTAATATCAGCAATATTTTAGTATGTGGCACTTATTAATAGGTTTCATATATTAATTAGTCTAGTGTAAGGTACGTACGGCATATGACAGCGCTGTGTTCATCCCCACATGATATAGCTATGATGGGATCGTTCTTGATGAAGAAGTGGCTTGGTTCGTTATCAGCAAAGTGGGACTTGCCAAAAGTGAACACTGCACCGGTTTCTGGAAGATGGAATAAAAATTCTATGAAATATAAGCAGTTATTAATTCTGGAAAGAATTTGTTCTTCTTAGCTCCTTACACAACTTAAAACTTGGTTTGTCCTATGTTTTGCGATCTCTTTTAGAATTTTGTTCAAAAACCCTCTTTAATTTTGTGGAAATAAATACCATGAATAAAAGGATATTTTAAAGTAATATTAATAGATATAGTGTACACCAAGTCAAAAATGCCATGGCTTGGTTCCCATAATATAAACCATTTATTTTACTTGAAGTATGTACTATTTACAACAGTAAAAGTCTTATGGCCGATACGATGGTGGTGTCAAAAATATAACACAATTTGTTATTTGATTGTAATGGGTCAAAATACTGTATAAGAAGTTATACTTCTGACTTCTGTGCTACATTTTTAGCGTAGTGATTATCTTGAGTAGGTCATATACATTTATTTGACCATGCCATAAATCAACGCCCCCTGAACGTGCGTTTTATTTTACTTCTAGCTTTTTAACCTTTACAAATGACGTCAGTCACTATTATTTGCTATAAAATTAACATAAATATAAAACCTGGGAAATCGCGATAACGTGTACGCAATGGATAAATTATAGCCCTGTAAAAGAACTACACTCCTAACAAATAAAAATCCATTTAGGAAATAAATACAAGAGTGAATAAAAAGAACCTGATGTTCTTTATTTCATCAGCGATTTTTAACGTCCCATTGTTGGGCACGGACCGCCCTTTTAATATGATCCACGGTTATGCCATACAGTTGGCCAAATGTGGTTGGCGGATTTAACAAGTCTTTCGAAAACTTGCTACATTTTGTAAGACATGTAAGTTTTCCCATGTGGTTTTCCTACACCGTGGAGATAAGTGGTAATAATGGTGAAAAAGAGATTCACCCTTGAATATATCATAGTGATGAATATTCACCAATAGTCCAATATGATACCTGTACCACTAAGTGGGCACTAACTAATACACCTATATTATGCTTCAAAAATTATGCCGTTTACTTGAAAGTAATTTATTTTGACATGGTTTTGATTTAAAGTGACAAGATTTTAATTTTACTTATATATTTACATAAATTAATTCAAAGCATAATCGCGCCTACCTAGTAATCAGAAACCTTTACAGTTTCAGTGCTTATAATTTATTTTAATATTTCGCCACTAAAGCTGCATCTTTAGCTTTTTCCAAAGACTTGACGGAAAAGAGCATAAACATTAGCCTCTATCATCTACTAGACTCTACAACAATAACTATAAAGAACATAATATAAGACTTGATTAAATCTTTTAGGAGAAAATTAAACGTCGTTTAGAAAATATAAGCCAAATAATATATCAGGCTAGCCATTTTCCATCCTTGACCTTGCCTGACTGGAGCCAGTGATCGTATCGAGGCTGAAATTAAGCTTTCTTTTGTTAAGCAAAATTAACGCTCGTATACGCGATTACTTATGAGTTATGACGCTCGGCTGACTTTTCACCTATACGTAGTTACAACGAAGATATGCCTATAATATTATCATATATCGATGCGTGGATTTTCCATTGGCAGCAGTTAACTATAATTTAAAGATTTTAATAAAGAGAAGAGGCTTACAGCTGTTTCACCCACTACTAATAGCTACATCCATTCAATATTCAGAGGTCTCGAGCGAGAGCTGATTAACTAAGTAACTTTTAATAAAGCCATCATTTTTTTTTTTTGAAAAATAGTACATGTGCGGTTCATAATACTTCAAGTCACTTGTAACTCTAACTACTTATTCCAAATTTAAGTTTTGTATACGAAAATGCTTGTAATTTGATCATAAGACGAGGGCTCAGGCTCTGTAGTGCAAGTTGCAACCCATACCAGCAGGAATATTTTATAACAATAATAACAGTTTATTTGTTTGTGTTTTTTTTAATTAAATAATAAACACGTTCTATAAACAACAAAGTATCATAAAAGCAATTGATAACATCTAAACATAAAACTAAACAAAAATGCAATTATTATGCGGAAAATTAATAATATAGAAACGCGATGCTATTGATTAAAAAATCCAGTGTGACGTGACAACTGACAATACCTAGAAAGATAAACAAGTTGTATGTAAGCTGAATTTTTTTGTAGTACCTAAATATTTTAGTACTTATTAATTTTCTTTTTTTAATGAATTTTGAGACGAAGTGTACTAATTATTATATATAATGCATGTGCTTGATGCTTTGAAGCTACGAGTATTGCTTTCTTCTCTGACTTTTGAGTATGAAAAGTTTCAAAGGCACTGATATTCTAAACCTGCCACTACAATGAAAGTACTTATTTTTATTTCAGGCCATGTTAATAATATATGCTATATATTATTAACTATTCTTTATTGCATTTTAATGAAAAAATAATTATAATACAACGAAAAATTTGCAAGGGTAGGTACGACAAAATAAGAAAAACTAGAGGTGGGCAATAATATTAATTTTGACAGTTTTGCACTCAAAGAAAATACGTAGGCATGCATGAATTAACAAACTATGTAGTAAAGTATATATATATATATATATATATATATATATATATATATATATATATATATATATATATATATATATATATATATATTTCAAACAAAAACGATTTTCATCTTCTCTAAAATAGAAGAAAACTTTGTCACTTTTCCACGACTTTTTCTCAGTAGTAGGTAATAGATACTTTTATTAATTCGCCCTTCACGTTCCGTAAGTACCTACTAAGTTTCCAAGTATCGAGGTGCGGTATCCAATGTACAAGTATAACTGCTGCGTTACCCATTGCCTTATCTTTAGAAATCAAAGAAGTAAAAAGTATTTGTGGCGGAATTGTGGAAAAGCTGAGCATTTAAAATCGTTTATGTAACTTAGTGTAAGTTTTAGTCTATAAAAATGATCTCATGTTTATCTTATTAATTACATAATATAGGTACTAGATTTATTATATATCGTTTTGTTTAGTATCCTTTTGAAACAATGTAAATTTTAATTTAAGCAATAAAGAATTTTATGTTATGTACTGGAGTCTAGACGTACAGACACAATACAGAGATAGACAGTAGCGTAACTCAGCCGTCTTTTTGAAATTTACACCTACATATGAGCGGAGCGCTAGGGTTGGTACATACAAAAAGTAAAACAGGTAATTTTTTTTAGGAATGAAACATATGTTAATTTAATATTTATTTTTTACATATTTATGTTATAAGTTGGTAACAGATAAATATTTGCGTCTATTGCGACAAGTTTTAAATGCTGTGTTGTTAAATTTTATTATATAAAAAATTCGCATTCTTATGAAAAGTTCATTAAATAAAGTTTTGGAAAACAGGGACACGCGGCAGTGGAGACAGGTTAATTTCTTTAATATCTTTTAAAATTGATGCTAAAATCTTGCAATTTATATAAGCTCGGCGAAGCGCGGTGTGGCACTGCATAGCCACAGTAAAAATATCAGTAAAAGATGATAGTTTCTAAAGCGGAAAGGTTTAATATTAAGAGTTGAAACTCAAAAAAACAATAATATTATGTAATAAAATAATAACCGGTTATGATCGTGATCCTTACTGGCAAAAATAGAAAAAATTACAGTTTCATAATTTAGGTGTCGATTTAAAAAAAAGATTAATTATTTTAATTACTTTACTAACTTATAATTTTTGTTAACTATTTTTATTTGATATCGATTAAAACAATAAATCATTCTTACCTTTCAAAATCAGTAGGGAGTTTAAAAAACAAAATCTACGGTTTTGATGAAGCAGAGTTCAAACAGCCGTATACTACGCAATAAGTTCGTGACATATTTAAAAAGATCGCGGTAATAAACTTTTAACGAAAACGACTGGTTTCGCGGCTCAACGCGGCACACACGACTGACAGCACCGCAGCGTCCGCTAAGGGGCCTCGTTGATGCGCGTATTTGTTTGAGTGTGCCGTTTCGAACGTTAAGTATGCAGTTTCCCTACTCGTTGATATTTTTACTGTGGTACAGATGAGTCAATAAATAGAACGCTATATCAAATACGTTAAAATAATCCAAAAATATAAAAAAAGAAGACGGAAGATATTGGTATTAAATAAGGAGCCTTAATTTAGACACCTTAAATATTTAAGTGCGTTATTTGCAACGTACGAAAATTTAAAATAAATAAATCTAATCAACATTAAAAGTATAGTATAGAAAAGAAAGTAACTAATTTTGTTTACAAAACATGACCTATTTTCACTGTTCAAGTAAAATCGATTGCAATTACGCTTCACATCGGGGAAACTATAAATACCTTTTGAAATAGTTTTGATTAGCTTTTAATTTATGAGAACAACAAAGGCAAAGTGAGAATTAATGTACCTACAAAATAACAATGAATGTAGATTAAAGTGTGTTAATCCAATGATAACAATTTTTATATATTCAAATTCGTGATTTTTAATGATGATTTATATAAAAGCAATAATGTTTAGATTTAATGACACAGATTAATTATAAATTACTAAAACTTTCCAGCTATAACTTTTTATTGCGTTAAAATATTAGGCGAAAATAACAACTTTACAAAACAGCTGTTGATTTTTATTTATTATCTTTGGTAAATATTAGTTAATTTTGAAAAAGGAACATACCTGGTATATCGTCAGTCATGGCGGCTACTGTAGTCCATGTCAACGGATCGACCGGCGGCCGCGGCGCGACTGACCACTGGCCACGTGCCGCCCACCAACATTAAGGATATAATACCTACTGGAAAAGACTGTGTATAGCTATAGAAGCTATAGAAATAATTTTATTTTGTCCGTTACACGAAAAGCTATGACGTGATAAAGCTAGCATAAGCTCTTTTAAAATTAAAATACTTAGTTTATATAACTTTGATTATTTTCCACTTTTATATGAATCGCCCCGTTTTAGAGTTTTCACTTATTACACATTCGTTTTAAATTTAATTTTTTTTATTCAGATGTATCCTAGACATATCCAAACATAGTTTCGAAAGTTGACCGAGATTAATCAGACTATAACATAAGCATATTAGTATGTTCAGTATGGATATTAGTAAAGTAAGTAAATTTTATCGAATATAGGGTGTTTTTGAAGTTATCACTAAGTAATAGTTTACTTAGATATTTCATAAATCATTTTAGAAAATCTAAGCTTATACTACAGACGTAACCACAATAACGGTAGAGTATCGCTTATCTTATTGCGCTATTTAGTGTTTTTGAGGTTTGAAGCTGTACTTAGTAAAAGCCTGTGAAAATGTTGCAATTAGAAACTTTAGCGGTATAGGTAAAATGCTCTGAGGTGGATAGAATCCTGCAAAAATAAAAATGGCCATGTAAGCTTTTACAATTATTGTCTGTCTGCGATGCGAAAACCACTGTTGGATATGACTGGAGATGAATATATATTTTCTTTTATTCTTGGGAAATGTATTAACGCATACTACAAGTGGTTATGTCGGACTCACTGGCCAGAAAAGCCAGTACTACCAACTAAAACTCAACACACCTCACCCGTCTCACAGCCAAGAGGATTGCTCTACAGCCCACTCTGCTCTCAGAGAAGTACCAGGATCAACCCTCATGACACAACGGCCACCGAAGTGGGCTTCACGCCCGGCTGGCTTGCCGGACGCTACTGAACCAACCCACTACGACAAGATGGTCTGTATGGATGGATGGTATCTCATCTCTGAGAAACCTATACTAACCGTTAAGACGTCCCTAGTAACAAACCCGAGCGGTATGCTTAGATCTTTAAAACTGCGCAACGGATTTTGATGAGATTTTTTTAATAGATAGTGATTCAAGAGGAAGGTTTATATGTGTATTAGCGGACGCGGCTTCGCTCGCGCTAAGCCTAAGGACGAACCCCAGCGAAGCGAGGCTGAGTCGCTAGTATAACAAAAAAAGCTAAATGCACTTTACTAATTCAGTTTGCTTACCACGTAGCGTGCTCATAGAAATTGTATGTAAACTAGTCGTGTGCATTCGTCAGTATAGAAAATAGCTGGAATTACCAGTTTACATTGCCTATGCTTTTTGATGACACATGACTATTTATTTTGTTGATTAGGAAATGAAAAGAATGATATCTCATTTATGAAATTGAACTTTTTGATTGCATTGCGTCTGAAGATAACTATACCTACGAGTACGTACTGTTCAATATCAAACCATATTATTGTTAGGTATTTTACACATCTATAGGTATGGTGTAGATATGCAAAGCCAAAGCCTCGCGACTCCAAACTCCAAATTGGCTGTAAAACATTAATTTTAAATATATCATGTTCAAACTCGCGCATGTATGATATTTTCATGTGCGAATAATTTCTAACATGATTACCACTTGTTTTACGGTGAACATTGCATCGTGAGAACCTAAGTGACTGAGCAAGTTCTCTAAAAAAATGTTAAGTTCGCCAACCTACACTTGGCCAGAGTAATTGACTATGCCCTGACTCCGCTCGTATAGAGGGGGGGGGGGGGGGTGTTGTCTAGCTGCGGGATGTTAAAGAGGGCTAAATAGATATACACATATCATTCACTAATTTGCATTACGTTTCGGGCCTTGTCCTGCTATATTAAGTCAGTGCTTGCCATTGCTTATTTTTTCCAAAGTGAGAGTTACAATTAATTGAAATTAGAATATTTTTAAAATACTTTTCATAAAACTCAGTTACTAAACTGTTTCGGGAGACCCATGATGAATCCCAGGTCAATTTCCGGTCACCAACCCCCTGAATCTGCTTCCGAATTAGCTAATAGAGTACGAGTCAGTTAAGTTTTTATACAAACTGTAATGTAGAAGCAAAGAATTATATCCTCTGTATTGTAATCATTTTTTTTAAGAGAAAAAGTTTCTCGCCGGCTTATCTCAGCAGAACTGCCGTTGGTAGTTTCCTCGCAGATTTGCATAAGTACAGACATTTAATTAAAATTAAATACAATATACATATTTTAATAATGTAAAAATTACGCTTGTAAAAGTCTACTTAAATAAAGTAAAAAAATAATATTATTTGGTAACCACTTAAATATTTCACTAAGAATATCCAAAATCTACTTTGTAAAAACGAACACGCCCTGAAGGTCATTGCCATCTTTTGGTTGAATTATAATTACTTCTAAATTGTAATAGGAAAGTCAATGTCTTAGCGATAGCCGAAGAAACCCCATAAATACTTAAGCGGGGTTGCGTGTGCTAAATGTCAGTGAACTAGAACCTCTGTTAAAATGTATAAGGTTCAAATTGAAGTAAATCAAGATTAGAAGCTTGATTTTTTTGACCATAACTTCTTTTTTTCTTTGCTAAATTATTTTGTAGAGCTATAGAAGGTACCTAATATACATCGTTACATATTATAAAACAAAGTCCTCCGCCGCGTCTGTCTGTCTGTCTGTTTGTTTGCGATAAACTCAAAAACTACTGCACCGATTTTTATGCTGTTTTCACCAATAAATAGAGTGGTTCTAGAGGAAGGTTTTAATATGTTAGGAATAAATTCACTTCACTTCACTCACGCTAATAGGGACAAGCCCAAGCGCAGCGAGAGTGAGTCGTCAGTATGTATCTAAAACTGTACCAGTGTTTTCATCTTTTACAATAGTTAAGAGAGCTAAGAATATAACTAATCCACTTTACTTAGATGACATTCGTTATAATTTTTTTATACGGTCTTATAAAAACACATTCATTCATCACATTAGTATTTTAGTATTCTGTTTTGTTTATGTATTATATGTAATTGAAATGTCTTCTCTCTAGTTTTGTCTAGTATCTACTCTTATACTATTTGTATTGTTTGTCTGTAGAAACTTTATTGGTGTATGTACTACTATTATTATTGTATTTTTATTGTTTGTTTTATATCACTGTTTGTTTCTCTAAAAATAAATAAGCAATAAACAAATAAACACATTTAGTACTGATTATCCAGTGTATCGTAGACTATGTCCTAATCCTTCTCGACTCGTGACGTTTTAAAGAGCTGAATACAAGTACAATAACTGGCCATCAAAAACTTTATGTAAGATTTTCATTTTCATATTACAGTATTCGTATAATATCAACTTATAAATGTTATTATTTAGATAAGCGGGCAATTCGATTGAATATAGCAAATTGGGGCAATTTTGTGTGCAATACACAACTGGCACGCGAGATTTGTATCGTAGTTGCAATAAATTATTATCATTAGTATAAAAAAAATAAAAGACTGATTCATTGGAATGTGAATGAAAGATATTATAATGTTTGGTTTCATTTTCGTAAGCATATTTTGGTTTGCAAAACCATTGCTCAGCACTTTTTTTTATTTTATGATAAATAATTTCTATTTGAATACTTATTAAAATTTTAAAAATAAAAATGTGTAACACTTTGTATAAAAGTGGGAAATATTGGTATACGGTAAGAAAACTGAATGTAAGGTTACGCATATACCTAAGGCCTTTGTGAAAGTTTACAGGCTGTAATTGCCATTAAGCGAGGGTAATCGCTGGATATAAGCTAAATTGTTCGTTCAATGTCGTGAACTAGAGCATGGCTTTTATTAACGTCAACTTTCTGCAGCTTGGCGAATAACATTATTAAAATGGTTTTATTCGGTTAAAGCTCTGGATGGAATTTAAAACAAAAAACTCTTAAGTATTCCAAAAAACTGTATGGATTTTCTCGATTGATGGAGCTTGATTATCAAAATACCGAATATAATAAAAATCGGTTCAGCATTTTTTGAGTTATATATGGTGTTATTAACACAACTTTCTTTTATATAGATACATATTTATAAATATAGATTACATTACATTGTAACCTTTATTGTTATCTAAAGGTTAGTTATTCTGTAACTGAACATTTTAAATTTACTGTAAAATAAGTAGCCGTGTACGTTGAAATCTGCGTATTAAAAGCTTTCTTATATTACATGGGTCTATTTATATTGGTTATATTATGTTGTTGCTTGTTTGCACGCGGTTACTATGGCAACGGTATCGAGGCATCTGGAACTGCGGTCAAATGATTTGCCCAGAGGTCAATGAACTATTATTTGAAATGGATATCTTGGGTTTTAGTTATACTTAATAAATGGTTACGACCCACGTTATACAAGATTTTCAGAGATACGATAAACTAGGTATTTCAGCATTTTTACTTTATTTAAATGTAGGAATTATATGAATAAAGTATATATTTTACGCCGCACACATAGTCACATAAAGAAACATTACGTCGTTCTTTAGTATGGAGATTCTCGACTTATTGGTTCTTTACATGACTATGAGTGCGGCGGTAAGACTGTCAAGAAGCATGTTTTTCGATCAGCACGTTGACGGATAAGCCTTTTGAAAACATGCTTGATTTCCTCACGATGTTTTCTTTCACCGGAGACTTTCAAGTGATGGAGAAAATATCAGAGATGCGAGACCTAGGATTTGAACCGGCTTCACTCCATTCCCCAAGCGAGCCCTTTACCACTGGGCTGTCACTAATTAATATGAATAGTAAAATTAACATAACACACTAAAAGTTACTCCACCGCCTTCCACCTTGTTTCTCTCTGTCTGTAGCTACCATAAATAGGTATTACTTATTCGCGTAACTAATTAATCAGACAGTCGGTATCGTTATTACGTATACGCTGCACGAAGTGCTCATTAGACGTACCCAGTAGACTGTTATAAAAACCGTAGAACAGATTTTAGTAAGAATAAAGAAAAAATCTATATAGAGTTATTTGAAAAAATATATCAGTCTCTGACGTAACCATGATTGCTGTAAAGCATTCGAAACGTCAGGAGCTAAAAATACAAATAAATCCGCGGCAAAATCCGAAATATATTAATTTCAAAGTTTAATAAGCCTTATGAAACCCTCAATGCACAAGTTCGTATTTGATCGACTCTATTAGCGCTAACGCCACCTTTTGGCAGATTTTATTACCAATATGCAAACTTTTGCATCTGTAACAGTAAGAATGCTATGTTACATTCTATTTATACCAACGATAAATATTATAATCCAAAATATTTTAAAACAGTGTTTTTTTGCTTAATATCTACTCTACCAGTAGAGATATAAAAACGTTTCCATGATGCAATTTTGTCATTCTTACAGGTTTATATCTATAACATTGTCTATAAAAGCAATACAATTTAATTCTGTAAACGATACATAGTCAATGAACAAAATATTTTTCGATGTAAAGGAAAGTGATAGCCATATTACTGCTATTATATTTTATTATGAACTTATGGGATTTTATTTCTTAATATTGTTTTTAAACATTTAATTCACTTTATTTTAATATATATTAAGGTTTAATATTAAATTAAAGAAAAACTACTTTGACTATTGTGAAATAGATTTCAACCACGGCCTTTCCATTTTTAACTACATACAGCTACGTACAGCTACTCGATAACAGATGGCGCAATTCCCTTCATTATTTCGGGTCTCTAAAACCAACGCCGACTGTAAGGGAATAAATAAAATATTTTCTGCTCATATGTGTTTATTTTCTTAAATTCTATAATTAAAGAGTTCAAAATTTGACACAATTTCACATTTATTTATGAATACGAATTTGTCACTTTTTTATTAAATATTTTGTTTAAATTAAGATTATTAACATAATAAGTGTGGTATCACTGAAATAATTTAACTTACACAAAACATGAAGACAAAAATAATACTATTATAAATATTTCTTCTATTAATTATCAATTATTACAAAGCGGACTAGTTTTAGATTTTGTTTTTTCTTACAAATAAAATGACAAGTGCGTATTCACTGCGATTTGGAAAAGATATTTAAACTTATTAAATGAACAATAAAAAAATAATATTGTCTATATTTCAGAAGTTAAAAAAAAGTTACACAATTTTTTATTGGGGGAATTTTTCATCAAATTGATAAAAATAATAATTGATATTCAGTAAATAAAGCCGTCGTTTTTTATTTAACACTTGTCAATATTTAAATGCGAGGACTAATATTGGCACTAGAATGATAACTAACAATAAGATAAACTGCGATTCATTACACCTTATAATATACAGAGTGGAACGTATAATTATTATAATACTTAGTTCATATTTACTTTACGATGAAATGCCAATATAAAGTACGACACATTTTCATTTCTGAAAGTAAGTATTTAAAGTTACACTTAAAGCAATAATGTTAGCGATAATTTTATTTGATTTGAAATGTGTAAAGTTAGTATAAATTGGTAGAATTTTTAAGTGAACGTTTTAGTGAGAAAATTCTAGACTGTGCGTTAATAAGCTGTTATATTTAAATGCTTACATTTTGAATTAACTTACTGACTAGGTTGTTACGCTATGTAATTTCGATTACAAATACAAAAAAGCTGTGTTTAGAGTGTTATTTTTATATAAATATATAATGAAAGACTTAATTCAAACATTCGTGAATATAATAATTAAGAAATACATGAATCTCCCTCTCATCGATATTCAGAAAGTCACTCTTAATCGCGGTCTAGAAAGACAACAGGTCAACAAGCCCAATTTCAGTAGTGAGAGATTACTACGATTTGTGATATAACTACCAAGCTTCGCGTCAACGCCGCGGTACGTCGTTGCTATCGATGGGTGCTGCGCACTGCGCACTGCGCATGCCGGTTGAGTAAAGCGGCCCCGAGACGATCAATCGCAACTGTCAGTTTTACGTTGTTGTCAATTGTCATTGATCGTTTACAAGCTCAATCGAAGCGATTGTCAATTGCAGTGATTGAAGGAATTGATGGATATTTTGATTGATGCTCATTGACAGGTCATTTAAAATTGCCGTTTACTGAGTCACTGACAATAGTTTCCCTTCTGTTTTCGAAATTCGAGCGTCTGACAGCCACGAAAAAAAAACAAACAGCATATCGAACACTGCATCAATTGCACTTTAATTGCAATTGACAATAACGTAGCACATTAACAATTGCGATTGATCGTCTCGGGGCCGCTTAGCATTTAATATTACGTGAACGTTCACAATCTGTTAATACTCGCCTATAGTCTTGCCTCTGGCGGCCGTAAGCTGATACTAGTGCATTAAACTGACGTATCCCCACTATTGTTGTTGCTAGACCTTCTTTCTAGACCGTGCTCTTAACATACGTTTTGACAGCCTAAGACTTAGTACACACAATTCACTAAGTGTTCACTCGATGCTTCACGAAAAAGCATGTCTTAAAAATTAAAATTAGAAAAACTTTCATAAAAAAATAAATACTTGCGTAAAATTAGATTACAATAATATTTAGAAGATTCTTTGCGCACTGGGTGGGTACCATGGAAGTGATATGTCATTGATCAAACAAAATCAATAAAAAAAACTCATACTCACAACAGAAAAAGAGGTAGAGAACATATAAGACTTAAGCGGTGATTCAAAAGAAAAAAAAGAAGTTGTACATTTTTCAAATAAAGAAAAATGACAACGAATAATTAAAAAGCAGAAGGATCGCTTGCAGATAGCTAAAAGAAATTTAGGATTTCGAAGCGCGTAGATTCGGTAGAGGAACTTGGGAATACTAATACAATCTCAGTTTCAAAATATTTTACCAAATGCCGCGAGTCGGTCTGGGTAAGACGACAGGGGCAGGCGGCATCATGTCAAATTCTTCAACGATAGTTTTAGGATGTAAAGCACTTATGTTGTTATCGACAGTATAGGTTCTAGCGTGTGTGTGGACTATCGCAGGTTCGTTGACAAGCCAGTCGTCATGTTCACGGAGTCGCTTGCGTCTTGCCAGCTGTCGGTCGCGCAGATGCTGCAGACGAGAGAGGTGGGTCTTCACCTGCTGAGGACTGAGTCCAGAGCGCCCAGAACGAAGGATTTCGGCGTTATAATTAAAGGAGCCCTCAGGGTCGCGGCGGTTCCATTGGTAACTGGAATGTTATAAATATATTTTAGGCTTTATTCCGTAAGAGAAATAGGAATAGACCAATTATTAAACTAAACTTAGAATAGGTTTTCATATTATATTAGATAGTGCTATAAGTCATTATGGCAATGTATACAAATTATTATATGGACAATGTTATTAACTGATTCATCAACCACTCTAAATTTTGATCTACCGAAAAGTGGAAATAATTGAATCATATAAATTAAAAAAAATAGTTATTATTTATAATCTATATTTGCTTACCCTGGGAATGGCTTAGTAAGCCGCCGTTGCGCGTTAGGTCGCGATCTCTTCTTCAATTCGTTTGGTCGCAGGTTGTACGCTTTCGATTTGTTGCGTATCGGGTTCTTCTTGCGCAGTGGGCTCGGGTGAAGGTCGTAGGACTTGGGGTTCAAAACAGGATTGCTTGTGACGTCATTGTTCCTTTAATATAGAATATATACACATAAGTAAAAATAAATCTAAAAAATAAATAATTTAATATTAATTGTAAATATTTAGGAAAAGGAATAATAACCTTGGGTCCTCTATTTCCCTACTAATACTAGGGGCTGTTATTTCGTTAATCTTGCCCATCCTCTGGTACCGTATTCGCATTTCCTTTAATCTCGACTTAGGTACTTTCTTCAGTTTAGTTTGGCAGATGAAATGTTGAGGCTCGTAACAGTTTTTAGGTGTCCATCTGTAAAAAGAGAATAAAACGATTGTATATCAATATCATCATCTTCAGCCCTTTTTGAGGTCCCACTGATGGTCATGGGCCTCCCTCAGGACGAGGGCCAGACCATAGTCCACCTCGCTGGCCTAGTGCGTGTTGGCGGACTTCCCATGTCTTTTGAAAACTTGCTACGTTTTTCTAGGACATGCAGGTTTCCTCTCGACGTTTTCCTTCACCGTAAGACAAGTGGTAATCATGATAGAAAATGATTCACACTTGAAAATATCAGAGATGCGTGACCCGGATTTGAACCTGCATCATTCGGTTATCCGCATCACTATCTTTTCTGTCTCTGAGATCAAGTATGCATAAGAAAAAATAATATTAACTTAGTATTTCTTAAAACGCTGAATATTATTACAATCTTTTGTTTTTAAATTATTATATAAAAATGTACACCTTCACACATTATATTTTTATTTCGAGATCCAAGGTTGCCAAATTTGTAGTTTGTTTTTGTTTCTAAGTGTATGGGTAATTTTCGTGTGTATTGTTGAAATAAGTTTTTAGTTATTATTTTTTGTAACTCTATAGTTGTTTATTGTTCAAGAATTAGGTTTTTCCTTGATTGATGTTAGGTAGTTAGAATGAAATAGTGTTATTCTATGCTCGTTGAAACTTATTTGTGCGGCTGAACCCCATACTAGAGGTGAGGTGGAGCTTGACTAGGTTGTTATATAGAAGCGGTATCGATAGTTGGTCTGATTTTGTATGGAATACTGTTTGATACCTTTCGTAACGTAAAATATGCTAATATTGCTGTTATTTTGTCTCTGTGGGTCCATTTTCTCCGATTACTCCGACTCACAAATATTTATAGCAAAATCATTAAGAAATAGTTTTTTGTGTTAAAGTCGCAAGCTAAGTCTATAATATCTTTCTGTAATAAATATTCTAGGCTGTCTATAAATGTCTTAGTATGGGGACGCCATACGAACTTAATACATGTTTGAAGAACAGAGGGCCTAGACAAAGTAACAATCGATTAGCGAAAGCGATAGTAGAAAAGTCCAAAATGTATGGATTTGACATATGACTTAGATATGTCACGTGATCTGTTGTCAACGAATAGATGATGCTTGACAATGTACATTCATTTCAATTACTAGTGATTTAAAGTTCAAGATGCATACGCTGCGTTTAAGCGATGACGATTGTAGAAATCGAATCGCTTCATAACGAATGCCGGTTGGCTATAGGCCCAGATCGTTTGCATTCAGTATTATCAACACGTTACGTTTAACGTTCATTAGAAGGAGGCATGAGGCGCCACATGCATGTCATACAGACGCCGACTACAATTCGAATGCCATTAATGTATATATGCATTTTAATAATCGCAGAGTACGATGACTTATTTCATATCTATATATAGATTTGCAAGAAGTATTTTAGCAATCAAAATTTGCAGTGTAAGTTCAATCGTTTTTATGGATAATAAACCTTCAATTAATTGCAGCTACGAGTATTTTCTTATAATGAGCTTGTATTTTAAAGTTATTGGAAGAGAGATGAAGATATATTCCTAGTACCAGTTAAAAATTAATAAGCAATAAAACTTTTAATAAAATTTTATTATTAAAGTAGATAACGGTCTTATGACAAATGTTTTTAGCACACTGATTAAATAATTTAATATATAAGATGCAATTACACATTAATTATTTATATTAATATATTAATACATAAAACATTATAATTTGTGATGTAAAGTATCAAATCAAGATAGTGAGTAGTTCATAATTAATTTATATAATAAAAAACCCTACATTTAAAAATTAACGACAGTCTTTAAAGAATTTAATAAACAAACAGACCCAACACGTGAGAAAATAACCAAACACACGAACAAAATTTTATGCTAACACAATATTAAAATTGCAAAATTGTGTTCGTTGCTTTGTCCATCTTGCACAATACAACGAAGTAATTAATCGTCGTGATTTATTGCATATGTGGAAATACTTAAGCTTGAAGGCTCGAAGAGTAGTAGGCAGTTTAGTAATATTCTTCAGTAAAAAGTTTCCTAGAGATTGTACTATGTCTAAATCCAACAGAAAAATCTATTTCTAAAAATTATTTCAATATCTATAGGTGTACATATAATTACTTTTTTTTTATGGGACATAGGGGGCAAACGGGCAGGAGGCTCACCTGATGGTAAGTGATCACCTCCGCCCATGGACATCTGCAACACCACAGGGCTTGCAAATGCGTTGCCGGCCTTTCAGGAAAGGGAGGGAGGGAGGAGGGAGAAGGACGGGAGGAGGGATGGGGAGTGGGCCTCCCGGACTCTCACTTACCGGACGAAACGCGACAGCATAGCTGCCACTTCACGCCGGTCTCCTGTGAGAGAGTGGTACTATACGGGGCGTGCCGGCCCATTCGGCTGCTACCTGAAGGTAACAAGCATGGCACTACCACTTACTTGGTCATATCTATACATTTAATATTTTTTTGGAAAATCTTATTGAAAAAGTCGATAATAATCGATTTTATCGACTTATTCACTTTTTATTCTTTCTATTCACTTTTTTTTCTGTATCGACAGAGGCGGAATCATTAATTTTTAGAATTTTTGTTTGTCTGTCTGCATGTGAGAAAAACTAGACAGATTTTGATGAACTTTGGTATGATGATAGCTAGTTATTCGGGTCAATATATAGGATACTTTTTACTGATAGCAAATATCTCATCTGTAAAAATGCATATTAAGGTACGTAGTTATGAATTAACAAAAAATCGCTAATTAACAAAAAGTCGCTAGTTAATTAAATTAATAAAATGGTGAATGGTACCTATTAAAAGCTAAACCAAAATTCAGAGTAGCACAAAAATGTTGTCGAATTGATTTTGAACAAGCACTCGCTGAATGTTTAATTAGCTTTTGTGCTTTTCTGAGTACTCCGATAAGCAATTTATGCGAGTTAAATTTTGACATGACGGATTTATAATTGAATTTATGCCGGGCCAGAGTCATAATTTTATAAGCGAAATATTTGATTGCATTATGATGTTTTGATGGATGTGCATTGTGCAGTAATACATATTAATTCTCTCGCTGTCAACACCTACGAAGGGAAAGATCGTTCAATGAATTGTAATGGCTACGAATATTGTGATTAAGATGATAGACATACGCGTTTAACTTAAGAAATTTAGAGGGCACGGACATCCCTCAGTACGAGGGGCATCAGCCATCAGGCCATAGTCGGAGGGGGATCTGAACGTATGTAACTTAAATATACTTATTACTAGTATTTTAGTTATTACTAGGTTATAGGATAGGGAATAGGATATTCGTATAGGATATTTCTATAATGTAATACGCTAAAATTATTTAATAGAGAAGTTTCGATAAAAACGTATTCTATAAGGCCACCATCGAGGGTTATACTTAATCAGATCAATTGCGCTAGGTGATGTAAAAACCCATTTGTAGATGATGTGAATGGAAGTGCAGGTCAACTGGTTTGACATTTAATTTACACTCCGCTTCCACGTAGTCATCCATCTGGCATGTTTGTCGCGTGATTGTTCATTGTTTGGCTGTTGAGCTTTCCACTTAATGATAGCTCTGTATAGCAATACATCGCAATTAGGTTTATGAAGACCGGCGAAATAATTTTAAGTTAGTAAATTCTTTTTTTGTTTGTCTAAATAATGATTACCCATTCCCACATATAAGATATATCCCACATATATCTTTCTGTCGGTCCGTATATGTTACAAACAACTGCATGGACCGACCTCTATGATCATATTTTACTATGAAATACCAGTATTCTCGAACTATGTAATCTAGTATTACATTATCTCGTATACTTTTTTGAAATGAAATCAAAAATAATTTTAAACGAAAGTTGTAAGTAACAAAAATACCCTTATGTGATGGACGACCACACTTATTTACTTCGAATCTAAAATAGAAATCTGAGTCTTTGAGAAACGATACTTACATGTTTAATTTATAACTCTTTAAAATTACCGAGAATATGAATAAGTTATTGTACAATGAACATATTGTGTACACTTTCAATATCAAGCAATTTTAATTGACCTACTTGACAAACTTTTCGCTTTTCAATATATTCATTATTTAATCTTGTATTTACTTACCTATATTGCAAATAGATGTAAGTAAAAGAAAAACATTGTAAATGCATATTAGAATATCTAGTATTACTCGTATTTTGCTTTCACTTAAAATACATCGTAAGTTGACTGTGGTGTAAGCGCTAGCCAAAAATAATATAATATTTTTATTGTTTTCGATATTTTTAAACTTTTCATGAATTTGCAAAACAGTGAATCTTTCAATTTATGTTTCAAATTGAGATATGACAACTTTTTGTTGTTGTTTGCAATAGGTAAATAGGTTGACTGTTTGATTTAAGCTTGGATTTTTGTAGTTTTGACTGACTTGGAAAAAATTAGGACTTAGAGGTGGAGTACTTAAATTGGGTGCAGTCTAAAAAGATATTTATTACTCTTCGCCAAAAGCAATGCAAAAAAAGCAAAAAAAAAGCAATTTCATAATGGATAAATTACTTTTAAAATCTAGGTATTCCATTTTCATACTTAAAAGCATTTCCTGTATATTTAAATAATATTAATTGCAATTGTAGAGTAAATACTCGTAAATGTATTAAATAAAATATATTACAACCATTTGACATAATCCGAATTTCGATTTATATTGAAGCAATCTTCGAATAACATCCCCAGGCATACGCCATCTGCCATATTAAGGGATTTACAAAAGCCCTTCGCTAGTTTCAACACGTATTGAATCGTTAAATTACATTGGTTTCGCAGTAGCTCTTTGTTAAACCTAAACGATAATCGTAAACCGATCGTTTTATTCTAATATTCTTGATGGTGTAATTTGTAAGCGTACTAAATATTTTGTGTATCTTTACTGCAGCTTCCACAAACACTATGTTTTTTATCTATTGTCTGAAGATTTCACACTTCACACATCAATGAAACAGTGTAAATCACAACACACAATTCGTTTCGTACTATTAAGTATTATTTGTATGTTCATTCAAACGTTTTATTTTTTATATATCACAAGTAGGTATGCAAATACGTAGATTAGTTACATAAAAGTTTTTAGATTAATTTTCTTTATTTCAAAGAATTTTTATTCTTATACACGTAATATTTTTTTACATTTGATTCGTAAATTTTACACAAGCGTGTCTCCCGTTAATTCTTTTGATAATTTTGCGATTCCGCTATCTCTTAATATACGAGTCGTCCGACCACAATATTTCGGTACGGTTTTATTGGAATAGCTTTTCAAGTTTAGGGCCCAAATCGACTGTGTGTCACGCTCTGCTCCCCTCGACCTTGATTCCCCCACGCATATTTTGATCACGAAGTGGACATTTGCGTCTAAATGTTAATGCTATTTACATTTAAAAACTCTATACATATGTACATATACATTATGTGCAATATTTCGAGGAATAAATCTTTGTTAAACTTAGCTTGTGCGAAAACAATAGACAAAAAACTTGTATTTATTTTTATTTTAATACTTTATTTTTATTTTATAGTTATGTCGATATAAATATGCAGATACTATGAGATAGAAATTAATGGGTGCTATATACTGTGACACAAATCTCAGGTTCTCACGACTTTTGTGTGTGGGCAGACATCCTGACAAGCTAGCTAGATCAGGAAAGTTAATTTATCAATGTCTCCCTTAACAATAGAAATCCAAAACAAATTGCTTAGGCATCAAATACGGCGATATAAAGTTCAGGTTTTAGATAAATTAATACATCTATTTACGACGGAAATCATTTGATAAATGATATAATACAACATTGCCGAATCTAAGCTGAACATTTTAAATGTTAAAGGGCTTTATTTTTTTTAAACATGTTTAAAAGACAGTATGTAAATGATTTACGTAATTGATTCTAAATAGTCTTTTAAACTGCGAATAAAAATAAAAAAAACCTGTATTTAAAGAATGAGAAAAAAATCTTTATCGTCATCTTAATTAATGTTACCATTCAAAAGTGTTGCTCTGTAAGTGAACATTCAAAGTTGTACGGATTTACTTTCATTCATTATCATCCATTACATTGATATCATTCTTCCCTTAATATTATATTAATCCTAAACAAAAATAAATTTCCCTAAACGTAGAAGTTATTACAAAATTTAAATATATAATTTTACCTGTATAGCAATTCCGGAGCCATAGCTATGCAGTGCCACTTCAACTCCTCTGGAGACAGTTTCTTCATTTTGGAGAAGGACTGATAGTGCATTTCTCGTAGCTCTCCACCCCATTTCCACGCCTTTGATGAGTGGTCGTAGATACCACCTATCCAACGACTGGTTTTTTCTGCAAGTATTTATAAGTAACTCATGATTAATTAGAATTTATATTTAATGCCAAAATATATACCTAATTATATTGGAATTATCTTTCTGTCTCATACAATAGCAAATATGAATCTATTCTTTTGAAAAACGTGAAAAAGATTTTGTAAATCTATAAGTTAAAGGGTCAAAGAAATTAAAACTGTAAATAGGAAAGAAATGGTTTCTATTGGATTTTAGGAAAACTTCATTTTTAAAATCAAACATATAATACAACATTCTCATCATATCATATTTTCTATAAATTGTAATGTTTCGTAGCCAGAGTATGTTATTTTATGCATCATTTAAGGATCTATAAGCGATATCGATTTTTAAAACATAAATTTAACGAAGGTTATAAAATTTTTATGTGACTCACCGACACTGTGTTTATTCAGGTAGTTTCTTAGGTTCCTATCTTCCCATCTAGCTGGAACTGATAAGCTGCTGTCGCGATCCTAAAACAAAATATAATAAAAACTGCTATTAATACGCCGAAATTTATTATTTTCAAAGAAATACGTCGACACCTTATAAATAAATTTAGATTGCTTTATTTTTCTTATGAGTAGAGCACGTTAGGCGCCTTGAGACGTCAAAACGTTTGATCAATGAGAGTGATGAATTTGCTAACCCACATTTGCTAAAATATTCTATTTTTATGTGAAAAAAAATAGTCTTTAAAAACTATCATTACCTTCCTATAGAAGTCGCCTCGCCTCTCTAATGAATAATATATCATTCATTTTTTGTAATTGCATAAAGTGTAAAAGTGACAATTTTGAGCCAAAGTCTTAGATAGTGCCGCTATGCTGTATGTAATAAAAATTCTAATTTGAATAACCTACAAGTGATTCACCCTAGGTTTGCTCAGTTTCATCTTTAGGTACGCTTTAACGATTAGTGATTGCCATACAAATAACAATTCTGAAATTTTCAATGTTTCAGCTGTTTTCTTTGAGGTTTCCATCTTTTTTTCACTTTAACTCAAACACCCCGGACACATCCTCAATAGACCAACTAAAGAATTATTTAAATTGGTACAACCGTTTTTGAGTTTTAACGAGACTAACGAATAGTAAATAATTTTTATATATAATATATATAGATTGTCTTGTCATCTACATAAAATATTTCTGTCATTTTCTATTTCACAATTTAGTGTTGCTAAACACTTAATGTATGGAATCGTGAGTTACTCATTGACGGTGTTGCTGAAATTCTTGCGTTTGCGCATAACACTTAAATATGTTTTGGGTTTTACAAGGAGTATCATTGACGCAACTATAATGCCACTCCAAAAATACCTATGTCCGATCTAATTACTGAATTTAGTTAGTAAATTAACAAATCAAGCCTACATTAATTAAACTCTTATTTCTAAGAAGATAACCTTAGTGATAACGGAAATAAAACAGCCGCGTGTGTGACTTACATTGTTTTATGCTGTAGGTATCATTTCTCATGTATAAGTGCAATTAAAAAAGTATTCTGTTAAGAGTACTAATTCTTGTAGAAAGACATATCGGATTTTTTTATAAAATCACCATGTATTCGATAAGTATGAGATAAAAATTAGATAGATTTTTATATTTAATATGCTTAAATGAAAGCCAAGATCGTTAGTTTTAGTTTAATACTTCTATGATATCATCAGATTCCGTCATTGTCAATTGCCCCACTTATCATTGGAGCTAATATTGACCATTTCTAAGGCACTTCTTTGTTTCAACGTCGCTGACAACTCAATTACGACTATTGGTATTCTTAGAACAATATACTTCATTTGGACTTTTGCTTATTTTGAACTGTTAGTTATTTCAGAATAAGGTTTAGTTTAGGTTGGAAGTAATTTGTTGTTTGCAAGGCTTTTTAGTTAGACAATCGGATGTGCTTACAAGGTAATGAGCTTTCTTCTAAATTGCCGGAACATGTAGGATGCCTCATTGTTTTCTAGTATTATTAAATCATAAATGTGTCTTTTATTACCTTTGTCTTTTGTCGTTCCAAGTTGCTAATAAATTAGCTAAGTTAAATCTCGGTGAGTTTCAATTTAAAAACAATTTTAATTTAGTTTTATCGTCATACGTTTTTTTAAGGATCGTATAGGTTATAGTAATTTTTAAAACTCCCAAAATAGTTGTTGGGCCTTGATTGTCATGAAAATGGTGGGCATTATAAGCTACTTTTTTCTTGTACAGTAGGTACAGAACGAATAATATTTTAATATCCAGCTGTAATTAATTAGTTTCAAAATATAAAACTAAAGAGACTTCTTAGTCTTCGTTCAAGTCACCAATACTCTGTATTCCTTACGTTTTTGATAATTTCATTCAAACAAAATAAGGAGAACGAGAATATCATTAATATGATTTAGCCGCCGTAGAAATTAGGATACCTACCTACTAAAGAAAACTGTTAAACGTGTTTAGCACTATATATATTTTGCTTATTATATGCAGTATCTTTTATGTGCATTTATATTAAACAAACAAAATAACAAGCTGACGGCGTAATTTTTAGCTTTGCGTAAAATATATGCATATAATATAGGTAGTGGTAACCCAGTGGTATCCCGCTCGCTTGGGTAATCGAGTGAAGCGGGTTCAAATCCGGATCTCGCACCTCTAGTATTGTCATGTGCGAATACAATATGATTACCACTTGTCTTGCGGTGAAGGTAAACATCGTTAGGAAACCTGCACGTCTGAGAGAACCTAGCAAATTTTCGAAAGATATGTGAAGTCTGCCGACCCGCAATTGGCCAGCGTCTACTACCCCTCGCGCTGAAGGGAGGCCTGAACTCTGCAGTTTAAAAAAAAACAGGTTAAAAAAAGCTAAGTGCAAGTGTACTATGCCACTGCTCGAGCTTACACTATGTCTGGTAGTGTAACGTGTATCTAATGTTTTTCTTTGTATTCAACAAGGGTGTAAAAAATAATTTATTATATTTCTACAGGAATAATATACACCTAAAAATATTACTTATTAATAAAATATTATTTAATATTTATTAATAAAATAATAAACTTAAAAAATATTACTTTAATAGCTAAATTAATTTTGCTAGGCTATCGCGATCGCTATGCCAGACCCCACTGACGTGCAACATGACACCTGAAATTCACATCACTTTACCTACTTTTACAGGTTTCGATAAGAATTCTAAGAACGGTTTACGGTTACAAGGTTATCATCAACTGGCTTTTTAGATAAAAATATAAAAAGATCTCGTTATTTGATATGTTATACAAAAGAATATTATATGATGCGATAAAGGAATATGTGCCGTAACGATACAGAGCCTATAGTTATAATGTATTAATTTTAGAAATGTTATCTATCTGTCTGTCTGTCTATCTGTGACACACACGAGAAAATCACTTATATATAGCGAGATTGGATGCCTTGGCCGACATTGAGTGATCATAGAGATATTTTAAGAAAAAAATAATAAATAATCATGGCAAAATCGATCTTAGAGTTCTTAGCATTACATCAAACCAAATGTTAGTTTCGAAGATAAGCACCACCTGTTCTGTACTCGTTTATTTAAAATATATAGAACTTGGCTATTGTTGGGCTAATTGTAAACAATCATGTATGTAACAGCTGCTGTAACTTCGGTTATGATTGTTAAAGGTTGTTTCAACTGAATTTATACTTCGAAGGCCGTCTGTTCGTGTGGAAACCTGTTTCGCAATATTAGGACATTATATTTGTTAAATTAATATTGATATTTAAAAAAAACAGTTTGTCTTATGTCTTTTAATCTTTGGCTTAAAAATAATTCGATTTAATTAGCCTTTTTCCTGGGAAGATTAAAAAAAGATCCGCTAGGGGCAGCACCGGTGGGGGAGTACATATGTTTTGAATTTTCTATTGACAACAACGTTAAACATATAGAATTATTATGGAATTAACAGAAGATGATGTACCTGGGGCGAAATTGAAATTTGCAAAAGTACAAGATCATCTTGTCAGGGACTTAAAATTTAGCTTGCATGTCGTGGCTTAACCGTGTCAGGTAATAAAAATGTCCTAGTTGAAAGGTTAGTTGGTTCATAAATTTTATCGTATGTGTCATTGTGTTGTTTAAATTTTTAATATTTAAAATAAATTTTTTTGTTGTTTTTTTTTTGTATATTTAAGAATCGAAGAATGCACTGCAAATGGTAATAGTAAAAATTTTTTTATTGGAATTGGTAAATGTCTAGCGGATAAACAGCAACGCATGAAATTACTCAATTCAACTCTACCAAGTTCAAAATCCTGCACTTTTCCTACTACAAACTGGGCAAATTTTCCATCCCAAGCTATCCCGAATTTTACACCATCCTGCTTATACCGACTGTCAGACGTACAATTAGCGAATGCACAATGTTTTGTAGGCATGATAATTTTTTTTTTATTTTTTTGATCACAATATTTATTTATTTTAATATTAATAAGACGTACATTTAACGTTGTTGTCAATAGAGAAATCAAAACAGATGTATAATGTACCCCCCCACCGGTGCTGCCCCTAGCGGATCTTTTTTTAATCTTCCCAGGAAAAAGGCTAATTTAGTATAGTTGATACTAATAAAGGATCCTCTTTCTGATGATCACTAAATTAAATCACAAAATCAAATCACAAAATCACTGCTGTATAAATATTAAGTACCACAAGGTACGTATATGACAATGGAGGTTATCGCATTATCTACTGTTATCTACTGTTGATTAGTTTTTAAAAGCATCCCTAAAACGATTCAAAACATCAATTGAAGATTCCTAACTAATGTTTTGAAACGCGTCTACAAAAAATACCCCAAATTTTAATCGTAATGTGAACGTCACGAATGCATTACGATTGTGCGACGTGCGTACAGTAGGAGTAGGTACGTCTGCGGGAGCAAGCATTGACGTGTTTATATCTGTTATTTATGATTATTTCGTCTGCAATCTGGGAACAACTTACGTTTTCACTTTTCGAATCGCGATGACTCACATAGCTTACTTATTACTAATCTGTTTGAGCACGCTTTATAAAAACACAGGTACAAAAATTGTACTTACGAGTTTTTATTAAAAACAGAAGGCATGTTAGATTGCCAAAATGAGAAATGTTAGAGAGAGTACTTTGAAAATCAAATTTAATGATATGAACAGTTGATTTTTAAATGTATTTACATTTAAAAATTTAGCTCTTTAAGATTTTAAAATCCTCCACCACCAGTATATGATCTAAATTGATTTGTTTGCAGCAAAAACTGATTTTGTTGTAAAATTTATTCAGTATATCGAAACTAAATTTAGAAAGCAAACATTTAGTAGGTAACGGCCATAGTATTGTAATTTATAAACGCAGTACGACTTTTATCCATTGGTGAGATCATACGTTTCTGAGAATCTTAATACATAAATACGAGCACTTATATCGGGACCTTGGCCTAGAAGAAAGAACAGTGGCATGAGAATTTTTCAGCCACATTTTAAGTTTATCGCCTAGTATATTATTGTTAACTATTTTTATTAGATATATCTGTGTAAGTGTCTAATAAATTTGATCTGTCTTAAGTTTTATCGTCTACAACATTAAATAAGAAATAAATCGTAAGGCGGAAACTGTGGTGGGCGGTCATTAGAGGTTTTTCTTGTTCGATATCCCTCGTAGTGAAACCACTGCTTATCTATTGGTTACTGTAATGTATTGATTATGGCGTGTTAGACAGATGTTAAGGTGTTATTACTATCGATTTTATTCTTTACATTTTTAAATACTATAGGAATTTGATTATTTTACGTCTACGAAATTATTAGTATACTAGCGACTCACCCTCGCTTCGCTCGGGTTAGTCTCTAGGTGCTTCACCTTTTAAACCTTCTCTGGACTTCCACAAATAATTCAAGACCAAAATTAGCCAAATCGGTTAAGCCGTTCTAGAGTTTTAGCGACACTAACGAACAGCAATTCATGTTTATATATACTCTTGTGAATTTAGACCAGAAGTGAGCTTCTTTTAAAAAAAAAACAAGCTTACTAACTCGACCTCAATTTATTTTAAGAATCTGAAAACGCTAAAACACAATTAAACTAAGCAAGAAGACCACTAAGCTACCAACAATGATATTTTAAAGAAATAAACCAACAGAGTAACGACCTAGCAATGCTACTGCGACAAGCGTCAAAACACAACTACCCCCCGATGCCAGTTATGCATCGACTTTTATAGTTTTTTTCCCACTCCAACATCCTCTTTTCTGTTCATATTCCACACGGCCTTTCCTGACAGGAGACCGTCCTCGGGCTCCCTCATCTTCTAACCTTGGGGTTCAGAACCTTTACATCGAAAACCTGAGTAACGCCACGAGCTATAGACATCACACTCTCATCATTGCAATTAAACAATAAAATCTCCAGACAGAAAAAAAAACACAAAGTGCATTTCTAAAAATTGCTTGTCTATATTAAGGTTTTAATTTGATTCATTCGTGGTCTAAGCTCACCTAGCATAACCTAAGCACAATGGATGTGAAACAAACAGATATCTGTACCAATTACCCGGGGCAGGACCCGTCGGGGGAGTGCGCCCTCACGACTCGCCAGAGAACCATGTCATAGCTTTGCGTGTGTAAATCAGTACCTATAAAAGCATGTTTTAACCCAACCTAACCACAAATATACGTTACCTAGCATAACCTAAGCACAATGGATGTAAAACAAACAGATATCTGTACCAATTACCCGGGGCAGGACCCGTCGGGGGAGTGCACCCTCACGACTCGCCAGAGAACCATGTCATAGCTTTGCGTGTGTAAATCAGTACCTATAAAAGCGTGTTTCAATCCAACCTACCCCCAAATATACGTTTAATGTTTGCTGCAAAAACATATGCAACTGTCAACTCATAGTATGATCACTGCTCCAGGACGACATGTCTGAGTAACCTCCAAGACACTGTCCGAGCTCACACACATTAATCTTAAGCTACACAAGGTATGTTCCATATACTAGGATCGCATGTCTGAGCGCACTCCAAGACAGCATCCAATAATATGAAACCGTACCCCACTTGAAGTGCATCTGTCGGCCAGGACAGCATATCCGAGTACAAAGACCTGCGAGACATGCCATCCCCGACCGCAAGATACAACTTCCCTTGAATGTGTCAACCCCAACGAGAAAACACAAAATAAGCATCTTTTACGTACACAGTAAAAAAAAATTTTACAGTTAACATTTCTATAAAGGCCCGGCAAAAGGCGCGGCACCTAGTACTCACTACGATCGCGCTGGTTGTTTGACAAAATACAAATACGATCTGAAAAATAACCGTTAATTCAAATAACCTAATTTTTTAATTTAAGCCTGACAAGCAAAACAAAACTAAACTATACACAGCGACCAACACAAAACACGAATTACCAAAATCAATGAAAATTCACCAAAATCACGGTACCCTCCGAAAAAACTTTTAAACACATACAACCTACAAATATCACACGCTAACAAAAGTAGTGGGCGAAACAGGATCTATCCCACTTCTGATCTTGTGAATTTAGACCAGAAGTGAGCTTCTTTTAAAAAAAAAACAAGCTTACTAACTCGACCTCAATTTATTTTAAGAATCTGAAAACGCTAAAACACAATTAAACTAAGCAAGAAGACCACTAAGCTACCAACAATGATATTTTAAAGAAATAAACCAACAGAGTAACGACCTAGTAATGCTACTGCGACAAGCGTCAAAACACAACTACCCCCCGATGCCAGTTATGCATCGACTTTTATAGTTTTTTTCCCACTCCAACATCCTCTTTTCTGTTCATATTCCACAATACATACTATATTACTAAGACATATAGTTTGACAAACTTTATCGTATGGTCGTTTTAATTTATAGGAATAAAATTAATATGGTCGAAGTATATTTGGATGGAAAAATAAATTTGAATTTATAATTAAAAAGGTTCAATTTTCAAAGTTAAGAAATTATTTGCATAACTTATAACAAAGTTACATAAGTTACTCGTAAGTGGAAATAGGAGTAATAAAACTATAGATGTTACGAGACTCACAAAATATAATAAAATCGAAAGTCAACCACACACCATAATAGGGTATAGCTTAACTGCAGTTTTAATTGTTTTATTAACTATAAATCAGCTTTAGAGCAACTACTTCTTTAGAAATCGCTAATAATGAATTTAATTTTCTTACTTTCTTATGTTTATTCATTGATGAAATAATGTTATTTTATAGTTTTAAAGTCGTAAAATTTTCACTTTAGTCTGATATATCGTGTAATAAGAAATAACAATTTATCAACGTTGTAAAAAGAGCAATTACAGAATTTCTCGCCGATAAACCTTGAAAAAATCGAGGAAATAAAATAAGTAATAGAAATTAAAGAGATAAGAAACAGTTTTTGCTGCTAATTATAAAAATAATATATATTTAAATGTACTGAGCTAAAATTGTAAAACATTTCAGTATAAAGTTCAAAATTCACAACCAACCAATCAAAGAAACCACTCTTACTACACCGTAAAAGTGTGAAAGATTTATGTGACAGAATGTGGTAGCCATACATTATATACTGAAATAAATAACATTTATACCATTTTTAAGCTTTATTTTTTTTAAGTTGATTTTCTGTTAAACGTTTAACGTTCATTTTGTTTGATATATTTCTTTTAGAAAAATTTATGAGTTTTTAATAGAATATAGTTTTTAATAGCTGTTATTTTCAAATAAGTAATATTTTAAATGTTTTTGTTTTTGAAAATCCAGCGGAAATGACGTTAGCTAATATAAGCTATCATATAAGTATAATATCATTATTACTTAATTTTTAAATAAGGGCGGTGCAAATTTAGTTTTATATTTTCACCACTAAATAAATTTCAATTCATTAACAAAAAAATTCTCGGCCGATGACACCTTCCTTGTTATAAATTGTAATGCTATTAAAATAATTAGGTGGTAATGTCGCTTGTGAGATCCTTATTTTATAAATCCTTATATGATATTCTAGTATGAAATGTTTAACTTAGGAGTTAGAAGACAAGGGTTGAAACTTGAAACCGAAGCCAATAGAATGGCTAAAGCCTACAGTTTCTGCCAAATGAATTATACATATTTTGGAATTAGAATCAGTACATATAAATATAAATGAAGTGTCTGTCTGTTTTTAATTTCAAATTAACAGTTTTTTACTAAATACATATGAAAGTATATATACGGTACTTACATAAAAAAAATCCATTTTTAAAATTTTTCTTGTCTGTCTATTTGTTCCGGCTAATCTTCTAAATGTATATTACCTTTATTTTATTAGAGATTCTGAGGCAGTGGTAGCCCAGCGGTAACGCGTCGCTTGTATAACCCAGTGATGCGGGTTCAAATCCGGATCTCGCACCTCTGATATTTTCATGTGCGAATCATTTCTATCATGATTACCACTTGTCTTACGGTGAAGGAAAACATCGTGAGGAAAGGGAAACCCGCATGTCTGAGAAAACCTAGCAAGTTTTCGTAAGAGATGTGAAGTCCGCCAACACGCACTGGGCCAGCACGGCGGACTATGGCCTGATCCCCCTCCTACTGAGGGAGGCCCGTGCCCAGTGGGACGGTAAAAAGGGCTGATGATGATATTAGAGATTTATAAAAAATCGTTTAATTTATTTTAACTTACGCGCTTCGAAGCGGGCCTGGTTTGCAAGTATATAATAATTAATTTAATTGGTATTTAATTATTTACTCGTTGTATTCTATTAAACCATAGATTAATTATTAATAAAATACTACTTCATATAATTGCAAATGTTTCTATAATAACTTTGAACAAACTTAAATAAAATGATTATAAACTAGTTTTAATTTTTACGTTACGATGATCGGTATATTTCGACATAAACGGTCAATGTCATCTAGTGAGTAGTGACACCTTGTTATTAAATACACATGATCTCATGTACTTATGACAGATTGATAATAAATATTTAATAATTTAGTTGTTACGTAAAAACTACAGTTGTTAGTTTTCTATGTTAAGTATACTTGGCCTAAAAATACTGAGCTTAGTCATGGGACGTGGCGATGTATAAGTCAAGTTGCTCTTTTTTCGAGCTAGTGGAGACAAAATTGTGTAATTGATCCTAATAATTACTGTATCCAGCCCTTTTTTAACGTCCTAAGGGCGGGTTTCCTTTTAATACGATGAGATCAAACTATATTCCACCATATTGGCCGCGGATTGGCGGAGTATAGATACATACGAAAATTTTCCAGATTCTCTCACACATGCGGGTTTTCTTACGATGATGTCCTTCGCTGTAAGACAAGTGGTAATTATGTCGGAAATTATTCGCACATGAAAATAACATAGGTGCGAGACCTAGGATATGAACCCGTTTCACTTTTTCCAAGCGAGCGCGTTACCACTAGTCTATGGCTTCCACAATAACTAATTGTATAAATTGTAAACATACAATTACCGAGAGGAAACGTTACTATAAATAGAAAACATTACATAAAGGTTGGACTAATCCTCAAAGAGCAGAAGGAATGTAAACTAATTTGGTTCAACGACCTCAAAAGTAAATAATTGCTTAATACCAAACCGGTCCAATAATAATTTGCATAGCGACTCGCCCAGTTTTTACGTTATAATTACATTTCTATCATTGATAAGAGAAGACTCTTGAAAGCAATTATGTTACGAGAGCTTTCGTAATAGATCGTATCACTCATGTGCAAAATGTAAATCTTTTCTTTTAAATCGCGACAACGACACGTTTGGCTTAGTTTATAGTGATTAATGACCCTAATTTCTGCGCCAGCGGTCGCGGGTTCGAGTTCCGCTGGGGGCATTCATTTGTTCAGCATGAATGTTTGTGCTCTAGTCATGGGTGTTTATATTTATAATATGTTAAGGTATATACCTACGTGCAGTATATGGTATTCGAAACACAATCTTACTACGGAACTGGATGGCGCTGTGTGTATTAATGTCCCAAAATATTCATTTATTTTCTTTTAAATTATCCGTTTTTTAAATTCAATAAAATAATTGATTTTCAATTAAAAAAATATTTCAAGGAAACGTTAATGATATTATTGCGCTTAATTGCTAAAGTCTCATTAAAGCTTCATAAGGATGTCCCACTGGTAGTCATTTAAAATAAGATAGTCAAAATTGAAAAGTTTCAACATTTTATTGCTTTTTCAATTTACATCAACGTTTAATTTTGTTATTTAATATAAATTAGAGGAGATAAGATTTTAAAATAATTACTTTGGAACAAACCTATATTCCGCAGGTGCTCTTAATAAATATAAAAATTTTAATTAAAGTCACAAGATAAGCTATTATCTAAAATATTTGTGCTAAATCATCACGTTTATCATATAATGTACTTTTACTAAAAATTAAACTAGGAGGTGGTAGTTTCTATATGACCGCCCTTGAGGTACCGATAACCGAATTAAAAAAGTAAAACGGGCTATTAGTCAAAATGTCATGATTCCAATACAAAAAAATCTCGAACTTAACGAAAAATATTTAGAAGAAGTGTAAAAGCATATGCTATGTAATATAATTGTTAAAACCTGTCCGGTTTAAATAATTGTTACTACGCTAGTGTTTTAAGATGTCTTCATTGTATTTAATTGTAACCTTCCACTGTCAATCTATTTTACATGTTACTCGGGTTGTATTTTTGTTAAAAGCGGTGGCGTCAAACTCGGCGCCTTTTCGTCGCGTGAAAATGTGGGTTAAAATACGCCTCATAGTATAAGATAATAGCGATTATTAGAAAAATAATAAATGTTTAATAAATTAAATTAAGATTTATGTTAAGTTGTAAGCTTGTCGTATTCATCTAAAATTACATAAAGTACTTATATAATCATCTGAAATTAAGGGTTAATCTTCCATTTTCTTTTCGTTGTTTCAGGACAGCTTTTATTTTAGTTGTGGAAGGGAGAACAGGATAGGTGTAAGTAAATAAACTAAGCCATAAGTAGTTTATTACGTAAGGTATGAAAAAAATCTTAAATTTTCTACTCTATCCGTAGATACATACCTGTTAATTTGCTATCTAAAAGGGTATTTTATATATAATAAATACTTATATAAAAATATCGCATTTAGAAATTGTGTGAAATATGAAGACTGCTTTCAAAAGTTTATCCGCAACAAAGATTTCTGTAATTATTTATAAGTTAGACCATGCGATATTGACATTGTGTTCCTTTAGAATTTATTTGACACATCTTACACAACTGTGCCGTGTCACAATTGTGCTATGATGTCAGCGGTGACGTCACTAGATAAGCTGATTGTATCAGATTATTATTAGAGAAATATGCAAAGTATTAAAACTTATACATAAATTTGTTGCCGGCAGTTCAAATGTACTTGTGTATATGTCGTAAATTTTAATTTTTGACTAACGAGGGTGATATCTAATTTTTAAAATGTAAAGTAGCAGTCGCTGGATAGAGCAGTGGTAAGGTTACATACATATAATGCCGTTAACGATCAACTTTTTGTCGAATAGACGATTATATCTAATAGATAACTATTTGCGATATAATCTATTTGCGATAGCATCTGTTATCTGTATTAATTTATTAGAACATTCATAATTACTATATAACTGTAGATTTAACCGGTAATTTTCTATTTTGCTAGCATTTAGTAATCATATCTTTTTTTTTTTATAGATTATAGGCACACGCTTGACCGCTATCACACCTGACGGGAGGTGATGATGCGGCCTACGGTGGTACGCGCATGCCTAGTAGATGCCTATTCACTTTGGCTTTAAAGCTACCCAAGTTGTACGTGTTCGGAAACACAGATCTCGGAAGAGCATTCCAGTCCCTAGTCGTGCGAATCAGAAATGAAGACTTGAACCTCTTCGTGCGCGTGGGTGGAATATCAACGATATAGGGATGGAAGCCCTCCCGATGTCTTGCAGTGCGGTGGTAAAAGGGTGACGGTGGGACAAGGTCGTAAAGCTCCTGGGCACACTCCCCGAAATATATCCTATAAAACACCGATAGGCAGGCAACTTTTCGACGATGTTCGAGGCTCTGGAGTTTGGCTAGGAGTGGTGAATCTTTACCAATGAGTTTCCTAGCTCGACGGTCTACAGCATCTAGTGCCGCAAGTTGGTACTTGGCGGAGCCATCGAAGAGGTGACTGCAGTACTCCATGCACGACCTGATCTGCGCTTGATATAGTGTAAGCAGTTGTTGTCTTTATCTTTATAGTATAAAGCCCTTTGGGAGGCTACTTTGGAATTACATATTATTTTGACTTATGTTTGTATTAAAAATAAAAAAATACAGGTTCATGTCATTAAAGTACACTTGTCAGTCAATTAGCAAGTTTCAAGTATCGTGATCGCAATTGATTCAATTGATGAGTGATGGCGGCTTAATGAGACTGCATGTGATTGAGCTACTCATTGTTCGCGAAACAGCATACTTCATTCGTATTGAAACATGAGAGGAAAATCCTTTTAGAACGATTGACCTTAATTTCATTGCCATAAAACTTCATGAAATATTGGTATTAATTTGACATATCTATTATTTTCAAAGTATATAGATTAGGTGGCAAAATACTTACAATTTATATTTAACTACTACTATATACATATACTTTTCTTATATTAAACATAACCTTAATGATATAACGAAATATAAAATATTTCCAAAAAAACAAACTAAATGAAGTATTTATATTATAATCATAAATTAAACTTTAATAGGTATTTATTTACTTTAAATTTAAATAGTTTTAAGAAGGCGTTGAAGTAGGAAGTAAACAAGTCAATGACCACGATTGTATAAAAACTTGGCCAGCTCGAGATTGCTTAGAGGAAGTATGATAAGTGGTTGATTGATGATTCTGCGGGTGCTTCACACTGCACAGCGCTCGACGTAGATAGGTACTTTGAATAATGCGGTTCCTTAGGTGTTTATTTATAATCTCTAATATCATAGGTCATCCATAATTAATACGCTAGCTGTAATTGATTACTTAAAATTACAAATAATGACTAAACTTAATCATGAATTGGAGCAAATTATACGAAATACAAAATTTTAAAAATATTATTATCATGCTCTTGTAATATGAGACATTCAGTGCCACGCACCTGTGACAACACTTAATGCGTTACCTAGTTGAATGGAAATCCTCGAAGGCTACTTTAACAAGCAGTTTAATAATATTGAAGCGATTACATAGCAAACTTGAACAAATTATTATTGAAATAGTAGAATAACCATGAATAGTTTATTTTTCTAAAAACAATAAAGATTTATATTTTTTGCTCGATTGAGAATAATCTGAGTGTGTCCTCATAAAAAGGCCATAAAAAATTCTTAATATTTATAGGTAGCTACTTCGTATGAAATTTATTATGTTTACTTATTTTTTTAAGGAAAAATGTAGACTTATATAAATTTCATTAAAATCGATACTATAATTAAAATGGTTGAATCAACATCTACTAGACGTATTTCAGTACTTAAACCGTTAGTACCTATTTATAAGAACGTAGTATCGAAAAAGTATCTGTATGCACCAAATCTATATGAAGAAGCATTATTTACAGAACTGAGAACAACTTCAATTGTAAAGTGACGTTCAAAGTGACATGTGTCTGTCATGTTACTGTTGCTGTGTCAGGTCATTGTGTACCCCGCTAGCTCAGGAATTAAATTGACTTAGTTTCTTTGGGAACATGTTCTGAATTTTATGGACTTTAACGACAAATACCTAGGTATTCTAGGTACCAATAGGTACCTAAATCATGAAAGGGATCTTTTAAAAGTGTTTGTTGATTTTTATCATAAGTTCATACGAAATTGTATCTAAAATTATGAATTATTATAAGTTACAGATATGCGTTTGTAACTATTTCGGTCAAATACCATAAATATCATCATGGAATTTGTGATTTAATTTTAACTTAATAAGCCTTTCCCGTTAGAACATAAATGTTTTCAAATATTTTTAAATAATAGCTGATGAATAGTTTACGCCGTATGCTCCGTAAGTCCAAATTATTAATCCAATTATAATCGAATACCGCTCTAAATATTTGATATATACACCGCTCTTTGGTTTTAAATTATTAGAGTATCTTGATTTACTAAATTATTTTATTTATTAGTTTTATATGCATTATTTATCGTCGATTAGTAGAAATGATTCTGTTTAATAAGAACTTGCAATTTTTGACAATTTTCTAGCACTTTTGTGTAAAAAGCGGTATCAGTTCCTATTGCTGGTTCAAAAAAAAAACGGGATGGGGTAAAAAAACTAAAGTAGAACATAATTTAATTAAATAGCCACCAGAAAAAATACTAAAATTGGGCAATTTGCATACAGGTATTTTATTTTAAAATCTACCGCATTTAAATATTAGGTATATCAATAATTGATTACGAATTGTCATGCAAAAGCCGATTTGTCGGCGCACGCGATTGCCATTGACTGTGTAATCAGCGATCGAGATCAAGATCACGGACGAATAGAATAGAATAGCGCCGGGTGGTGTAAATTACGGTCAAATAGCCAACAACTTAGATAAAAAGTAAATTATGATATAAACAATTCATAGGCTTTATATTTTTTAAATGGCGTTTTGTGAAATATTTTTTGGATAAAACTTTCAAATATTTATTTTGCTGTTACGTTATTGTAAATTACTCATAAATTCGAATTAATTAAGGGATTAAAAAGTTGTGCACTTTGTTGTCACATAAATTGCATTTATCTCAAAAGCTTATTTAAGAACAAATCCAAGAAAATATTCTGCGTCCAATATTTAGATTCTTGCATCAGTCAGCTACATAGTCAATTTCAATACAAATTATAGTAATTAACAACAAAGGTATGGTACCTACCATAATTTGATTAATTCTATCAAATCGCTATTGTCGTATTCCTGTGCTAAAATTAACAAATAGATGAACGATCTGTCAATTGAATTGACTACGCTATTAGAGGACCGGATACTGCTATATCGCTGAACATCACATTGACTCTATTACCAATATGCAAGTAAAATATTGTTAGATCAAATTGAAAAATGTTTGTCTGAATGATTTCTTATTAGTATATGGGGCATTCCACGTGAAGCGGACAGGTAAAAATTGTCGATGTTTCCGATTTTAGTTATATTCGATTCAGTTATACCTACATACGTCCTCGACTCAGATATGAAATATTTTTGCGGTACGATGTAAAGTTAACGAGTTATAGGGCATTGAAATTCTGACTAACTTACAAGTATGCTCTGCTTTAGACCCAAGTACCAAGTGTTATCCAGTTATAATTAAAAGTGGGCCTAGAAGTTTCAGTTTCAACATTTCTGTAAGCTATCGCTAGCGGGCGGCGGACGCGGGCGCCGCGGCCCGCGTTGCAACTGGTCTAGCTCCTAAACGACTTCTAGCCCCATTATGAAACTTAGCAAGGATTATCTGTACACTAATACCTATTTTGAGAAAAAAAATGAAAAAAATTAAAGCCGTCGGTCGAACTTTGAAAAAATCAAGTTTGAAAAGTAAAATAGCGAAATTCATAAAGAAAAACAATATTTTTTTAATTTCCAAAAATACAGTTAGGAAGCTTATTAAGTCAAGTATACATTCCACTAGTTTATTTATTTAATTATAACTTGATAACACTTGGTACTTGGGTCTAAAGCAGAGAATACTTGTAAGTTAGTCAGAATTTCAATGCCCTATAACTCGTTAACTTTACATCGTACCGCAAAAATATTTAATATCTGAGTCGAGGACGTATGTAGGTATAACTGAATCGAATATAACTAAAATCGGAAACAGCGACATTTTTTACCTGTCCGCTTCACGTGGAACGCCCCATATATAATATGTTTGTATGTATGTATGTATGTATGTATGTATGTATGTATGTATGTATGTATGTATGTATGTATGTATGTATGTATGTATGTATGTATGTACATTCTTTGTAAATTTATTGTATTTTATGTAAAGTGGTGTGATATAAAGAATATTTGATTTGATAAAAAAAATGTCTCAGATTTGTGAATAGCTGTTTCATTTGTTGAAATAGTTAACTAAACAATAATAATGAATGTTCATTGATTCGAATATTTATTTGAAATTTAAAAAGTAAATAAATAAAATTTTTCACAATTACTAAGAGTTGCACTTATAACTATTTGTTTATCTCTAAGAAATGAAATTAAAATGCAACTAACTAAATTCTAAGTTAAGAAATTTAAATAACATTGTAGTAAAATGAGGTGTTATGCTAGAAAATGTTTTCTTCCGCGAAATATTCTCCGGAGAGTGGAACTAAATTACAAAGTTATTTACAAAACTCATCTTACCCTTTCAAGTGAGGAAGCTTTACGGTCTTTATAATAAACGAAATATAATGAAAATTAATCCTATTTTATTATATGTTGAACGTAGGAAAATGTTTGTAATGGATATGTTTATGTAACTATGTATTTTTTGTTTCTTTAGACATAACGAGGCAGATTATTATACTGAAAACAATTTCATTCTTTTCCTACGCGTTACTACAAAACGACAATGCGTCTAAGACCGTAATTGACTTAAAATTGAACCAGTAAGAAATATCTGCAGCACATTGGTATCGTACGAGATTGAAACTGCACGCCAAATAAATTAGACTTTGTGATGTTCGAAATGACATGGCGGTACATCAAATGAATAATTAGCATTTAAAACGAATCTAATAAAAATTCCAATGGAAAATAGTTACAAGCTGCAGAAAATAGAGGCTATGGGTACCATAGTTTATTTACGGTTTAATCTATCTTATAATTTATAACCTGTATATTTTATTTATAACTACAGCAGTAGAATAGGCGTAAAAATGCTCTCGGAAGACAATGTTTGACATACTTAATCCCAGCCGACAGTGCATTAGCGAAAATAAAGATTTACGATTTCATTAACTACAAAATTTATGGAGGGCTATATTTGAAATATTTTAACAAAACATCTTACAGACGTGACTATTAATGTGAATTGATTTTTATATGTGACGTCATCATTATTACAACTATTATTTCAATGAACACTATCCCACAACCTAAGCATTTTGTTACACTTTACTGAAAAACTATCATGCCTCTATTTAACTCTAATAATAATTTAACTTCATATTTAGATGTTATCTGTCAAAAAAATATAATTTTATAACCAATTAAAAATTAATATTAAGTTCAGACCACTTGGGTCAAAAAATTTCAATTGCTAACAATATTTTTAACAACAAAGAAAAGATCAAATTTAGACCGGTCAATAATAATAAAAAAATTAACTTTTTTAAAGATAATGTTTCGCAGCAACTACTTAAATTGGACATGATCGTGGATAGCCCCAATTCTTACTACAATAAAGTATTTACAATAATCTTAGAGTCATTTAACAACGTATTTAAAGAACGCACTGTACTTAAGAACTCTAAAGTAAAATTTAGCGACTGGGCGACAGTCGGTATATACCGAAGTAGGGATAAATTGTATGAATTGTACAGTATGAAGCAGTGGAATCATGACCCAACTTTCCATAGTCGAGCGAGAATATATTCTAAAATTTTTAAAAATGTTTGTCAACAGGCTAAGTCTATATATATTAAAAATAAAATTTTAAATTCGGACAACAAAATTAAAGCCACTTGGGACGTGATTACTCGCACGTCTGGAAGATCAAAGCCCGCTAGTGAACCTGTCCAACTGTTAATTGATAATGCTATAGTGAGTTCTAATGAAGATGTTGCAAATACATTTGAAAGCTATTTTTCCAAATTCCCAGAAAAGGTCACATCTTCTTTAAAATCTTCCCCAATAAATGCAATCAAATTATTGAGAAATCAAATTCATCAATGTGATCGCCAGTTTAAATTTTCACACGTAAACTCGAATGAAATAATTAAAATATTTAAAACAATAAATCCTAAGAAAACTGGTGATTTATGGGGCATGTCTGTTAAACTACTTAACACAATAATAACAAACATCGCACCACAATTGTCTCTTATTTTCAATAAATGTATAGACACTGGAATATTTCCTGATCTCATGAAAATTAGTAAAATAATACCTCTTTTTAAAAATGGAGAAAAAAACGATCCTGGCAACTATAGACCTGTTTCTATATTGCCATGTATGAGTAAGATATTTGAGAAACTTATTTTAAGCCAACTATTGGATCATTTTAATATAAATAACATTTTCCACAGTGAACAGTATGGTTTTACTAAAGGTAGGTCTACAGCCGATGCGGGGGTAGCGCTTCTTAGGCATATTTATGACGCTTGGGAAAAATCACAGAATGCAATTGGAGTATTCTGTGACTTGTCCAAAGCTTTTGATTGTGTGGATCATGAAACTCTTTTGCTTAAATTGGCTCATTACGGTGTTCGTGGTATTGCTCTTGATCTCATTGCATCGTATCTTAGTGGTAGAGTTCAGAAGGTCGCGGTAAATAATGTCAATTCTTCTGGATCTCCTCTTAGAATGGGTGTTCCACAGGGATCTATCCTGGGTCCATTTTTGTTTTTAGTTTATATTAATGATCTCCCATTTTATGCCGACAAGTTTTGTGATATTGTACTTTTTGCGGATGATACTTCCTTAATTTTTAAAGTTGATAGAAAGTTAAATAATTTCGACGAAGTGAATAGTGCATTATCGCATATACTTTATTGGTTTAACATTAATAATCTGGCTTTAAATGCCAAAAAGACGAAATATATGCAGTTTTCATTACCGAATGTAAAAAGTCAGAATTTCAACGTATTACTCAATAACGACTCATTAAATACGGTTGATTCCACGGTTTTCTTGGGATTGACATTGGATTCAGGTCTGCAATGGGGTCCTCATCTCTCGTCTCTTGCGAGTAGACTGAGCTCCGCTGTTTTCGCTGTCAGAAAAGTGAGGCAACTAACAGACGTCAATACTGCTAGACTTGTTTATTTTAGCTACTTCCATAGCATTTTAGCATATGGTATTTTGTTGTGGGGTAATGCAGCGGACATTAAATCCATATTCATAATTCAAAAAAGGGCCGTTCGTGCTATTTATAATATAAAAACCCGGGATACTCTCCGCGAACTTTTAAAGAAATAGGTATACTTACAGTTGCTTCGCAATATATATATTGTAACATCATTTTTGTTCGACAAAACATTAATTGCTACTCAAAACACAGCGACAAACACGGTATAAATACTAGAAATAAGGATAAACTTATAACACCCAGTATTCGCCTTCAAAAAGTAAATAGATCGTTTATGGGGCAAGGTGTACGCATGTATAATAAAATTCCACAGTCCATATTGAGCTTGCCTTTAAAACAATTTAAATCTAAAATTAAAAATACATTATTGAATAAAGCTTATTACACCATCACGGAATACTTAGAAGATGTAAATGTGTGGGATTAATGTCTTGTTGTGTCTCACGTAGGATAAATAGATGAATATTGTAATGCAATAAATATTGTAATCAAATATTTTTTTGAAAAGAGCAACTGCTGAGTTTCTCGCCGGCTCTTCTCGGCAGAACTGCATTCCGAGTCGGTGGTAGCTTACTCCCAAGTCCCAGACTTACAGACTGACACTTGATTTATATTCCTATAATAATGTAAAAGTGACGATTCAAAAGTGCTTGTAAAAGTCTATTTGAATAAAGTATATTTTGATTTGATTTGATTTGATTTGAATATTATCTTGGAATGCCAATTAAAATGAATATTATATGATTATATCTTGGTTCATTGTATAGAATGTTGTTGTACAACTAACGAAATCTGTTAGAAAACCAAAGAGCTAACATCGCTGTAACATTATTACCTTTTAAAACTAAGCGAACCCTTACAAAGCTCAGCTTTTTGCTAGTATAAATTTGAATATATATAATAAAATAAACATGTAACTTAATTGTTTGAAAGGCTCGGCTCAGCTTGGATCGGTCCCTAGATACATACGTTTTATCGGTTCCTTTTGATTTCTCAGAGATAATATTTTTCGTAGTAAACACTTTCCTATATATTGAGTGGTTTTCTTGTGATGCGTTCCCAGACTAAAATCTAAAAACCACAAATCTGGCCTTCGTATCGATAAGATTGATATTGAAAAAGATTTTTCAATACATCTTTAAAATGAACAGATTCAACTCTGAATTTTCTGTCGGTATAGGTTACGTTTTTATTAAATTTCTTTTGAATATCCGTAATATTATCTTCGACAAATAGATGAGCAGGACCAATTAAACGTATTTAACGAGACAGGTTCTTATAATTATCGGCAGTGAAATAACGTCAGTATTAGACCATTATTAATTAAAAATAATTTGTTAACACTTTCAAGCGCGATAACTTAATGAGGCGGCCAGACTCGACAGATTATGATCACATGTCAATTATGGTACGTCACCATCGCACCCAATTTAGTGGTAAATTAATTTATTACTCGACTCCCATCAACTCCTCATCAGTTCGTATGTGTCTTTAATTAAAATGTTCTGAAGCTCTTATTGTGAAGCATGAAAGCATCTTAATTGTCATATTGCAAACATTTTTGATATCACAAAATTGAAGCTGCAATCACGAGCAATGTGATGTGTTCAAACTGAAATTATCGATTATAATCGATACGATAAGAATAAACTTCTTTAAGCTTTTTACTGTCTAAATAGTTAGTATTTTCGTATTCTTGCCGAAAACTACAACAACTATAATAGTTAGTTATTGGTACCGCAGGGTGGTGATTTTCGAATGTATTCAGTGAAATATGGACCTATGTGTTTTACTTGTAACGTATGAACAAAAACTTTTATCCGTTTTAGATATAATTCATGGAAATAGGTAGCTTATGATAAGCTTTTAAAATTTCGTCATAAATACATTTCCCCCGCTTGAACTTATCATTTTTGTTTTAAATGATAAGTACATGCATTTATTCGCCACACAATTACCATATATGATCTCATTGCCTTTATATACACTCTAACGGTAGATATTTGAAAATTAAATATATAATGAAATAAATACTTGTAATAATAACGTTACAGACTCCAAACGGAGTCAGGGGCAACAACAACATAAATTATAATAAGCTTCCAATGTAACACACGTTCAGGCGGAGCGTTTCCAGAATTTAATTTGTTTAGTATTTCACTAATGGCGCTTCATATTTGGAATTAGTAGAATGATTTATGATCGAATAGATTCAAAGTAATTAATGTATTTATAATAGGCCCAGTGAATATTTTAAGGTAACAAACATAAGGTTTTGAATGTATTATATTATGTTTACATTAGAATATATAAATAAATAAATATATATTGAGAAATTATATACCCAGAGATAATTGAGCACTCAAGTACCTGCTACACACTTTGCTGTAAAAATTTATGTTTTATTTACCCAGGTATTTTGCATAACTTTAACTCGTACGTAACAAAGTTTTTGTACTTAGTATTGTTAGTAAGTTAATGCTTATTAGTTGTGCTTAGTTCATAATCTGTACTTATGTAATAGTCCCCAGCCTTCTTTAGGTAATGTCAGTTTCTTAATCTTTAACCGCTTTCAGTTTTATTTGACATTGTTGTTACAAATAAATTAATATAAGTTCTCTATATTTATAATAAAATTCTAACTAAGTCGAATCGTTAACTTTTTCTTAGTAAATCTTATTAAAACAGTCACTATCTTTTATTAAATAACAAATTAAAATAAATATAGTTTTAAATTTTTTGTCTGTTAGCAAAACGTAAATACCACTGCACTGAAAAGATTTTGATGAAAGATACGATGGTTAACATATGTCAGACTTTTGAAGATTTGGGCGAGAATGATAAGTATTTTTTTAACATTTGTTTATGAATAGGAGATTTAGGTGAATCTCTAATAGACTATTTTTGTCACCGTAGCAAACCAACATAGACATTTGCGAAAAATAATGATAAAAAAAAATATATAAACTGTTACATTTTGTCAGAAAATTATACAAGTTAACTTTAACGAGTTTGTACTCCACTGTTTGTAATAGAATGTAATATTACTTACACTAACCGTGTGATAGCCGCAGGAAGCTATATAATATTATCTCACTCATATAGAGGACATGATGCATAGCAGAGACTTCAAGTAATGCGGTAGTCATACGCGATGTATTGGTATCTATTACGAAACGAGTTCCTCTCATAAATAAACTTGACCCCACCGTTTGATTAATCCGCGTCACTTTCTACCGTGCCAAATAGGTCGGAAACCGGTTAAATATTTCGTACTACAAATAAAGACTACTAAGTTAAAGAATACTGTCCACTTATTGCTATAGAATATAGATTTTTTAATATTTAACATTATAAATATGGCTGGTGTTAAAGATTTTAAAAAGAAAATTTGTAGGGTATATAATTATAATTACCTACAGTAAAATTTTACAGTAAAGTCAGATTAATTTCCGTAGTCTTAAACTAAATGCTAATTAACATTAAAAATAAATTGTTTATGATAAGTTACATTTCAACGAAAATGTATAGAAATACCTATATGATCAATATAAATAAACACGTGGGGTGATGTTAACACTTACTTAAAGTAAAAATGAATTGATGGTTTAGTATAGTTAACGGAAAAAATTGAATATGAAAAAATGATTTATTTTTCTTTTTCTTTCATTATTTTATTTAATTAATAAGGTATATAACACCCCCACCCTTTTTATTTTTTTTAAAATATTTTTTTTCTTTTTGGTTTCACTACTCTTTGAATGCTTTACTACAAACATAGTATCTTACGTTTTTTTTCGTCCTTTCCGAAAAAATTGTATGTACTCTCTAATAGGTATCGCAATGTCTGGACGTCATTCTTAATTTAAAATGTTGGCATGCCGGTATAACCGCTTCGCCCATCGTGGCATTACAGATGTTCTAGGAACTATAATAGTTCAAATTTCAAGTAAACAACTCATATGAGTTGTTTACTTGAAGTCCAAAAATACGATTAAACGATTTTTAATAAGTAATAATAATATAAATCAACTATTTCTATTATATAATATATTATAATCTTATTATAATACATACATCTTAAACTGATGATTTTTCCTGTTAATTTATTAACAGGAAAATCTACTTGTAAACCTTATTATAATATATCTTAAACTGATGATTTTCTACTTGTCATTAATGACATTCGTTTTTTATTTCATTTTTATTCAATCAGTTTCGCGGACTTATTAAAAGCCTGTGCCTAATCACAAATTAAAAAGCGTCTTCTCTATTGTTCACATTCTAACAAAGTGGAGTACCATTGGGAACTTGATAATTTTAGCTCAACTTTGCCTTGATCTTCAACAGCGATAAAAAGGAAAAAAGCACTGAATACAGTACGACTTATTTCAACTTGAAAAAAGGAAAACAGCTGTTGAATATTTTTAGGATACACAAGTATATGTAATTTACAGTGCGTAAGTTATTTTCATGGAAAGGAGTCAAGGCGGTCTATATGTATAATGTGTAATGTTATACCATATTGTGATAAATATAATTGCTAAATCTCTTGTAATTAATTGTTGTTTAGATTTAACCCAAATACTTGTTAAAGCCGAAAATTCGCAATCCTAACTTGCAAAGTGATTGCATGTTTCCCATTCACATTTATAATGAAAACAGAACACGTGTTAACACAATTATATCTGTAACACAATCATTATGCGTATTTAAAATAAATAAACTAAGTTTTTATTGCTCTTAGATTTAAATATTTGGCAAAATAACCAGTTACACTAGAGGTAAAGACGGTCTTCCCTCGAAACAGCTTGTATTTCGACAAAGGCCTCCTCTTAGGGTTTGCATTTGTTCCTGTCTTTGGCCATACGTAACCATTCTAGGCCTGCAACTTTCTTGATAATGTCTACTCATTGAGTTATGCGTATTTACGTGAGATTAATTAATGTAGAAATCAAAAACCGTATGTTATTTCTTAAAGGAAAGTCATTAGCAGATGTAGAAACACATTAGCAGATATAGAATTCGCTAGAAACATGTTATGGGTACTATTAGAAGAATTTTGAGGGTTTATGATGCTTTTGATACGACAAGACCATGAACATGAACTAATCCTATCTAAGCTATGTTCGTTATTAGCCTAGCGTTTGAATCTATAAATAATCAAAACAGAACGCCTCATAATGCTGATGATGCTTGTAACTGTTTATAATTAGACAAACTTTATGATATAATATGAACAGGTTGAAATATTTAAGATACCATTTGTTTTAAGTATATACATACTTATAAAGTTTAAATATTTATATGTCAGGAATTAGCTGACATTTTAGTTAGAATGTCACGGTCAATTATGGTTCTTAATGTCTTTATAGAATGTTTGCTTACAGAGTAAATTGTAATTTATAATAGGATTATCGTAAATTACATAAAATATTTTGTCAAATATTGTCTCCAAAAAGCAGATAGGAAAAAAAGAATACCTTATAAACTTCAGAAATACTGTGCATACAAATATTCTTAATTTTTAAAAGAAATCATATACATATTTTAAAATATCTAATATCTATATAGTATATGTTCAGCGAACATTGGCGAATTAATAATAGAAGCATTTGCAAGTCTTCAAGTGAACGTGACCATGCACTCATATGCTTCAACACTAAACAGTTCCAATGTGGAAACGTACCTATTTTGGTAGGGCAGAGCCGAGATGCGTCAGCTATTGAGTTCATTGTTGCTGCACTTTAAAATTAGACTTGATGTCGACTTGCTACGAATGTTAGTCTTGTGGTTTAGTATTTTTAGTACAGGTTTACCACTGAACTTTTAGCGCACTTTATAGCTTCGTTAAATATGTCTGAACATGTAGAATCACAATCGAATTGTGTACTTAAGTAGAATTGGAGATATTGAAATGTACGTTATTTCGTTATCTAAGACCATTATCGATATTGTGTGCCGAGTGAAATATAATACATTAACGGTATTTGTTATTAAAGGTATAGTGAAAGCAATAAAATATTTATTTAAATGTTTAGTAAAGGATTTCATAAAATAGTATTGTAATCAGCCCTTCTTTTTCGTCCAACTGCTGTGCACGGACCTCCCTTTATTACGAAGATATCAGGCCGTAGTCCACGTAGTTGGCGGACTTCATATGTTTTTCGAAAACTTGCTAGGTTCTCTCAGACTTGCAGGTTTCCTCACGATGTTTTTCTTCATCATAAGATAAGTGGTAATCATGTTAGAAATGATTCGCACATGAAAATATCGGAGGTGCGAGACCCGGATTCGAACCCGCATCACTCGGTTATCCAAGCGAGCCAATTACCACTAGGCTACCACTGTCTTCTAAACTAGTATATTTATTTTTAATAATCGTAGCCACCGTCTGCGACTTTGCAAAACTTCATAAGGTTAACGACGCTTGGAAGTAGAATATTAATAATTTATAGTGTGGGAAGGTACCAATAGGTTACGTAAGTTGGAGGACGATCCAATAAGAGTTAATCATCTTAAAAGACAGTAGAGTTATTGGAGGCACTTGACCTAATATACGAAAATAATCACCAATTAAATTTATTGTCGAGCAAACGGTTGGCAACACGGACTGGACTGTTATTGAAAATTACGAAACAATATTCCACTTCGTGTATTTTTTTCTTCTGTGGAATGTATATTTAACCCATAATAATTGTAATATATGGACCTAAAACAAGCAAAAAGTTTTCTTTTTGCTTGCTTATTCAATATTAGCTTTTCTTTAGATTTTAGTGAATATTATTTAAAAATTATATTAATTTAATAGAAAAGTTATTATAAATAAGTAAGAGATATAAATAAATGATGGCCTATCTATGTTTTATTAGATATTTTAATATAACGGATTCCATTTATTGGGTAATAAAATCGAAACGTGTTTACGCACGGCTTTTTAAGGATTTGTAATTATTATTTACACGTGTCGCTAAAAGGCTTAATTGGAAAATGTCGATAAAATTAAATATTAAACAACCTTACTGCTATCAGTTGAATAAATAAATTAAATAGTAAATAATATTCGTGTGCTGGGGGAATATGAGGGTGGATATAATTACAGATGGTTATCAAAATAAAAGAGAAATTATACAAATTATTTATCAAGTACTAGAGACTTATCCTCGTTTCGCCCAAGTAAGGTAAGTTTTAACGGTTGGTTTGGAATAATAGTATTTGAACAATAAGGTAATATCCCGCGGTAATAAGTGGCCTATTATTTCACGCTCCAGCCCTCCAACTATCTCCAAACAAAATAACACGCCAACGTTACGAATTGGCGTGATTCAACTTTTGTGACGTGAAAGAAGGACAGATAGATGAACAAACAAACCCTTTAACATTTATAACATTAAGTATAGACTATAAATAATCAACAAAGATGTTGATGTTTTAATTAATTGAGATAAATCAATTAAATCAGAGCACGCAACCTGGAAGTACTGTCAGAAAGTTCATACGTAATTTGCATTGCAGATGTGGCTGCACTGGCCCAGAATAAAAACCTGTTGTAGGTGTCATGAGAATTCTGGTATCGTATGGTACAGTTTATTGAAATTTCATTTCATCTGTTTAAACAAAACAGCAGATAAGTAAAGAATATAAGCATTTTTCATTTAATTAATGTTTTCGCCATTATATTTTAAACACTTAGTATACGACAATTTTTTTTCAAGACACCTGTTTTAAATAATTTTGTTAAAATAGCCTATTTTTCTAATTTATTATTGAAATTATAATTTTCTTAGAATTCTAGTATAGAAATAATTTTTACAACATTACTACAGTAGTAGATTAAAATTGTTAAGATTGACCCAAGAACCTAAAAAAAAATGTAACTAAAAATTCTAAGAAATTTGTATGCTCTAACTTTTTCGGCATAAATTATGCAAAACATAGAAATGCAAAATTCTATGCAAAATTCATAAGGTCTTGTCAAGTTAACTAGTTGATAACGGGTCCTGTCATCATCTATGCAATGTCGTGCCCTTTCGTGCTCAATCACTTCGAACTACATTACACTATTTGAATTTGTACGAATACTATATTAGCTATAAAAAAGCTTTAAGAAAACAGTAATAATTTTAAGAAATATTTCCTTCTAAAACATAATTTGGGGAATTTTTATACATATTATAATTAGATATTACTAGCGTAGCTACTAGGTACTTCCTTTAGTATACATTTTTTACAAACTTTAAATGTCTTACTTATTTATATCTAATCAAAAGTTAAAAAGATAAGTTTCAAGCCTCTAGTTTTAAAAAAGACGTATTTTGGCGTGAAAGCGCGATAGACAGACAGACAGACGGACAGTCAGATTTACTTTATCGTTTATATAAAAATAAGTCGGGTTTTTCTTCCTGACGCTATAACTCCAGAACGCACGAACCGATTTCCACGGTTTTGCATTCGTTGGAAAGGTCTCGGGCTCCGTGAGGTTTATAGCAAAGAAAATTCAGGAAAAATTTCAACAGAAAAGCGGGAAAATCTTTTAAACTATACTAAAGAGGTTACACCTGGGGACGAACCCGAGCGAAGCGAGGGTGAGTCGCTAGTCGTTTATAATATTAGTAAGGATTTCACTGGTATTGCTGATAATTATATTCTCCGATCAGTGCTAACAAGATTATATATCACTATCGAATTACAGTTGTAGTTTATTTAATAGTGTTATTTTACGATATTATGATACTGACTGTCTCTGCAAGTGGGTTATATTTGTGCATCTGTTCAAGCAATAGCGGCCTTAACGTCTCTACACGGATGATGGAAAAATTACATTATCTATTTAAATAATATGGTTCATTAATTATAACAGTAGTATTAATAGGATGTAAAAATACTATAATTTGTAGCTCTTTTTTAATGTCTGCTCTTATAAAAAGTTTCTGTTTCTGTTCACAAGTTAAAAGCTTCCATATATCCTTGACGAGAAAAAAAATGTCTGGTATTGAATTTATACGTAGGTAAAAGCTGGTAAATCAATATTTTTTCGTTCGTTATACCTTAAAACCATGATATATTTCAAATCTGAAATATTACTAAACGTTACAAGGATAAGCCTATATTATAATACTGAAGGCTTTACGCTCGCTACATTCATTGAACAAATAGATGTGAACGATATTTGCATTTATATGACTCGACACGTGTGAGTCATTGCACGTACGAAATGTAACGATCTCTAGACTTATTGCCTATTGGTGCATTTTATTACCCCCATTGGTTGGATGACATCATACGAATTGAAGAAAATTGCCTAGTAGTAATTTTATGCTAATTAGTCTGAAAATTATCTTATAATAATCTTGAAAGTAAAGGTGACTTCATTCCTAAGATTTAGTTTTAAATGAACATTATGAAAAATCTTGACTATCTTTTATATTGTTATATCAGAACATCACAAATGTATTATAATATAATATATTTGAATATTTTTTTTTTCAGGATCTAGTCTGAAATGTCTTCTCAAAAACCACTATTCAAAAATAATAAGAGCTTACGAACTTTTAAAGAAATTATGTATAACCAATGCATGTCGCAGGCAATAACTAGAATAAATTATTTTATCATGTTAAATACGATAACCTACTCGCTGAGAAGTAATAGTTGGTATGGTGTTGAAGAGTTGCAATTGCCGCTCAGGGAAAATGTTTATTTAATGCCAGTTGTTTTCTACAGATATAATCTAAGCGGTGTGCTGAAAACATGGGGAGCAGAGGGAAAAATATCATTTTTTATATTTTATTATACATAGGTTAAATAGCAATACTGTAAGGGTAGTGGTAGCTCAATGGAATTGCTTGAAAAACTAAGTGAAGCTACGAATCTCGCGTCTCACTCTGATATTTTCATGTGCGAACCGTTTTTATCATAATTATTACATGTCTTCCAAGAAAACATCGTGAACAACCTGCATGAGAGAACCTAGCTAGAAAGACATGTGAAGTACATCACCCCGTATTTTTCGAGCGTGTCGGACTATGGCCTGATCCCATACCCCACAAAATTCGTCACGCTTCTTCGAATCGACATCGCTGTAATGTAACTTGACATGCTCTTAATAGGTTTTCCTTTAGACCTTGAGCTATTTTTATGTTTACATGCACATTTAGGTCATTTATATTTGTGTCATTTTATTTTAACACCGTAATGACTCCCATTAAAGTAAACGCTCACTCATTGTTGAAACCCACTCATGACGCACCATGTATTTTTGCTTTAAATAATATTATCATTTATAGCTACACTTTATTAGATTATTATAGAGCCGTGGTTAGTGTACTCTAAAACAACACATTAGCCTTGAGCTATAGAAGAGAGAATAGAATAACGAAATATATAGAGCAGTATAATTAAAAACAGATCCTGATAATCTTGAAAATGTTTAATGCATCGGAGAGGAATATTTTTTCCGAAATTTATCGACAAGTGTGGGAAGTGCATTACTTTAGTCTAAAAGCGTCTATCACGTATCAATGGTTTCAAGGAACTATAAATACGTTTACAACGAGGTCTGACTTTCCTTAGAACAGGAAATTTATTAGAAATGAGAAGCAATTTTCGTAAAAGATAAATAAGTTGAAATTAATCGATCTTATGAATCATTTTTCGGCATACCTATTATACGCCGAAATATTTATCTGATATATGCCGCATGTCATGCCTTTATTTATTGTATTTTCTTTTTAATTATAAGAACATTATTAAATCAATAAAAAAATAAATTTAGAAATCATATAGTAGCACCAAAGTATAGGCACCAAATTGTTCATTTTTAATTTTTATCATATTATGATAATAATAAGTTTCTATCTAACTGAGATAAAGTCATAATATTACTTGAGCCAATTATAATTAATCAAGCCTTTGTGAATGAAATCACTAAGAAATTTTAAGTTATTAAATAATTAAATAGATACTTATATGTAAAGCGTGTTAAATTAGATTGATCAATATCATTTGTAATGAAGTGCTTATCTTTGCCTGTTGCTACCGATCCCTGAATTGTAAAACACTATAGATTCTATTTATTCCAATTGTAATTGAAGGTCAAACGTGAGTAACTTGCCTAGAAATAATGACATAATTTTATAGTTTTGTGCTATATATATTCGTAGGAACGTGTAGAATAGCTTTAGCGTGTAAGATATACAAACATTATACCTACATTGTCTATTGTTTCATTTTTTTCATTTTTCATACGATTTTTTGGATATTATGAGAATTTTCTGATATTTTCACCTTGTCATCTTTCTAATACTAAAAATATTAAAAACTCGTTCTTAGATTTAAGGTAAAATTGGATATTTTAAAATGTAACTATCATTTGTTCTGCTTTTATTTCATATTTTAATGTCTCTCTTAAGCTTATTTGTTGTAAAGAACTCACAGCGACATAAATAAATTGTTTATGTGCGTTTAAATTGTATAAAATATAATCTAATCTTTAATATGCTACACAAAAAATTGTAAAATGATCTTTTGACGAAGTAATTAGGACTAGCATACACTTACGTGTACATACATGGCTGTTTAATCCAAACCTCGTTGAATTATTGTCATTAAGTGACGGGTTTTAACTGTCACCTACTACTCGATGAACTTTCGAATTTAATTCTTGGCGATATTTAGGTATGTCAATTAAAATGTGTCGATAGAAGTCAAATAGAATAAAAAGAAAGTGGTAAATGTTTGTTTTGGTTTAGTTTGAGAGAAGTGAACATTAACTCCAATATAACATTGTTTTTAATTGTTTTATAAAGTTAAAAGTTATCATTAAGTATTTTAATGATATAATACATAGGTACATATAAATTTTAAAATCATCATCATCATCAGCCCTTTTTAACGTCCCACTGCTGGGTACGGGCCTCCCTCAGTACGAGAGGGATCAGGCCATAGTCCACCGCGCTGGCCCAGTGCGTGTTGGTGGACTTCACATGTCTTACGAAAACTTGCTAGGTTTTCTCAGACATGCAGGTTTCCTTACGATGTTTTCCTTCACCGTAAGACAAGTGGTAATCATGATAGAAATGATTCGCACATGAAAATATCAGAGGTGCGAGACCCGGATTTGAACTCGCATCACTCGGTTATACAAGCAACGCGTTACCGCTGGGCTACCACTGCCTTTTAAAATAAAAATACTTAATTAATTTAGCTTCTTTTTTTATCAGGCGAAATCACATCACATCAATCTTAATAAAACATAATGGATTATTATCATTTAATGTTCTATTAATATCATCATGTTTTTTCTATTTCTACTATAATATAAATATGGTAGATTTATGTCGTTTATTAAGCAACTTGATGATGATTCAAAAACTTAAGAAACATTCTCGTGACTATTGTAGGGATTAAGATCACTAGCTTGCTATCCGCGAACCTAATAAAGTGGCTGTTACTTACATATGCGTGTATTTAAATAGGTAGTTACCTTTTATAGCTTACTGCAAGAAATAATATATTGCAATATTTAATTGAAACCTATTAAATTGTAAAATTATAAAGCATGCGTTTATGCCACTAAATCCAAGCAAATCATAATTGCATATAAATTACAAATATTTAAAAAATTTTTTTTCGGTTTTAATTGATAATTCAAATTATGAAGGTATTACTTGCATGTTTAAATATTTTTAATGAAAAATGAGGCAAGTGTTTATCGAACCACTAAAATTTCATATTTTTTAAATTTCAAAAGGCACAGTAGTAAAAATATGAATAGCCTGTCTCATATATAAGTATAATTTATATTGTTTTCCTTTTAGGAAAGTATTTACTTAAATGAATATAAAAAAATAACATAGGTATGCTTGTTTATTATATACTTATGCAAGTTCTACCTATATCAAGACTTAACTGTTACAATTTATTAATATTGTTTTTGCGTAATATTTGTATTATTAGAGGACATATAATACATCAAAATAATTTATTTGTAAAATCTTATAAAACACTTTTCTTTACACTCCACGTCAATCCCTCAACTTCACATAAGTTGATTGGCCATAATTCCCGAATAACCGTGACGAATCGGTGACGGCGGTTTTCGTAATCGCTTCCAGCGGTGTGACGCAAATTTGACTGAGGTAGGGTCATCAGTTAACATAAAAATTTAATGTACTCAATAAAATCTATTTACTTATTTTTATTAGCAAGCAAATTGAAAATAACATAAACTTGTTTTAGAGCTACGTTTATTAGTCTTTAGTATTTATTATCTATAACATAATAATTAAAGTTCCAAACTTAATATTTTTAAGAAACATCTAATAAGTAAAAATCTCGTGTCACAGTGTTTGTTATCGTTATCGGACTCCTCCGAAACGGCTTGATCCATTTTTTATGATTTTTTTGTGTATATTTGGTAGGTCTGAGAATAGGTCGAAGGCTATTTTTTATTCCCCTAGGTTTTTATTCACTAAATTTTTATTTTTTATTTTTTTATGAACTTATAACCCTTTATTTTGATCCCTCGAGCTAGTAATATATAAGTATAACATATAAATAATATGATGAATATATATTTTATTAAAGAATACTTGGTAAAAATCCTTAAGTGATAGCCCTATACATTATAACATCATACCTGGAATTGTGAAGGCATTTGGCACAAATTTCGGGATATCAATAAAAATTTATGAGTTTTCCTGTAGTTTGTGGGTCGATAAACTAGTTTGTAATTAGAACACGGTTTTGTGGATAATTAGGGTTTAAGTAAAAGTATCTTACAAATGAACTTTTGAGGTTTACGAAGCCACAAAATGATATGCTTAAAGCAAAATCTCTTTTACTATATTCATAATTTCGAATAGTACTATCTCTTTTTAATTTTATTCGAATAATATCTTTAAAAACCTTAAAAATCATTTGATCAGTCTAATTATTTCAAGAAGAATACAATTACAATATATGTCGTGCATATACAATTACTAGTACGTAGATACGTACTCACAATCAATTTGGCTTCCTCTTTAATAATTTAAAACTCGTGGTGTGTTTCGTTCGTTATTTTTAATATTTTCAATACATATAATAAATATATTGATACTAGAGTAGTCAACAATGTAATAAATGCTTCAATATCTCGTGGGCTTTTCGTTAACGTGACTTCTTAAAATATTTAATAAAGCCCTTACAAATATACAACGAATAAAAGATCACAGACATCAATGAGATGAATATTTTTTCGGCAAATATTAGGATGTGTACATGATATATGTACGTCCGATTTTTATAATATTTTACGAAAAGTATTTTTATACTACACGGTACAAATAGCTAAAAGAAGTTGTGATATATTTGATTATAAAAGTGGTCCGTGACATTAGTCTGCAAAGATTCTCTCTTCACACGAGACAAAATTGGTTAGAATGGCCAATATCAATTAATTTATCCAGTTTTGTAAAAAAAAATCTGCTTTTGACGACGTTGTTTTGTTTTGATACAGAAGGGAAGTCCAGACTGGATATTGAGTATTATTTACATCTACATACATACATATATTTACTAAAAAAATAATTATCTGTGGCTCAGATGAAATAATATATTGCGTTTTTCGTTTAATAAAATTCTCAACATCCACAGGCCGTATGGTGATTACGGTTTTAAGTACTGCGCCGAGGCAGGACATGTAAAGCCATCGGATCAATGCATGACACTGATCAGTCGTCTCGATTAGCGTTCTATAACAATTTTAGTGCAAAATAAATGTGTATAACTGATGTATTTGTGTTTGTACACATGCCAAAGCCTATGAAACCTATAGTCGGCCAACGGACGTGACAGCCCAAGCTGCCATACACTAATGTCTCAAGCGAGTGTATGGCAGCTTGGGCTGTCGCGTCCGTTGGCCGGGCCGGCCGAGCCTTCTATTATTTGTTTTTTAAATGTAATTTATTGGAATGAACCAACTTAGATTGTACAAACTTTTCACATACTTCTTCTTTAGCAATCAGCAAAGTCAGGCATGTTTTGAAGTGTCTGTTCATCTGTGCATCTTATGATAACAGGTCATATGAATTAAATAGGGCGATATATGCATTTATATTCTATTTATTACGCTATACCAATTTGTTACACGTGTATTGGAATATTATGTGATCTATGTTATACTTAGATTAAGATACGATGGGACTGACATATCCTAGAAGGACAAAAGTCCCTTAAAAATTAGAAATAAAAAAAAAAAAAAAAATATTATGTGATCTAAGTTATGATAAACTTTTAAAGGCTTAATTTATAAAATAATTAACATTAATGATAATAACTTTTAAATCTTATCTTATATATTTTATGTTATAAAAACACACATTAGTATATAAACGTCTTAACGTAACTAAATTTATAGGTCAGTATTGATTTACGACAGTATAACAAAACATAGCATATGGCTAGAAACATATTATTTATCTATGCCACGGGATGAATTCTATTCAACACGTGTATCATATCTTTAAAATAACATAGCAACAGTTAAAAACTCCGTTTATATTGAATTTTTATATTTATTTGTTCGTAGCTGTTGCCTGCTACTTAAAGCGCTTAAAAGTTCTTAGATTTTTTGTCGTGATTCTTTGAATTGCTTTGAATTATTTCAATTATCCTAAAATTATAAGGTTTTAAAGTTTTCTAATTGTGTTTTATATTAAAAAAAATACAAGGTATGTAAAGATATCGCACAAATCTTAGGTGAAAAATAAATTAAAAGAAACAAAATATCAGGTTAAATAATTAAAGTTAGTCAAATTTCAAAGTGTAAACTTGTTCAAAGACATCAAATAAACACGTTAGTAATGCGGATCGCACGGAGTTAGCCCACGCACGTCGACGGTGGTCTATTTATTTTAAGCTATTAAAAAATTGCTGACTCGCCTCGTTTTAAATATCTTCGCCTACTTATAATAATTATATGAAAATGGTGTTCCGGCTACTAACTAAAAAATATCTTGTCCATCTGCTTAACTGAACTGATTTAAGTTAACCTGGGAAAGTGTTAGACTATTTGTGAATTCACATTTTTAAAAGAACGTAGGCTACTTAGAGTGGAAGAGGATGTATGGATATTGGATAGTGGGTTCTGAAGTGAAATAAGGATCAAGAATCGCTAAAAACACATTTTTATGAGAATAACGCAAAGTTTCCCACGATTGATAGTAGAGTTTTTCACTACTTAGAGTAGTGAGTGAGGCAAAACCGGGCGTGTAGGTAGTTTATCAAAAGCTTAAAAATTTTCAGCATGTATTTATATTATTTAGTCACCTTCTTGTAAAATGGCTAAATGTAAAACTGTGTAGTATTTTTTGTTCCATTAAACTTAATAAAATAGTTAAAAATGTAGCTTCATAATTCGAAATATTTTTTCTTATGTTACAACTTATTGAATATATGAATAGTAAACAGTAATATAAATAATTTTTTTTTCTTAAAATAGAGTTCACGTTCATTTTATGTTTGTTCATATGTTTTATTTCACATAGAGTCCAAAATCGTTATCCTAGAGTTTGCCATATTTTAATATTTTAATGACCTATATAATACAACAGTTCCTTTGATAGAACATTTGCGTATGGATGCCTTCTTTAATTTATAAGTATAATTTATTTGGTTTAAAGAAAATGTTGGACCAAATTTTAGAAGGCAATAAAGTTTTAACTTTGCATATTAACTAGATCTATATAAAATCTGAAGCATGTAATTTTAAGCCTGTGCAAAACTTTATTCATTATTGCAAAACGTTTCTAATGTCCCAGTGTAATAAAATATTGATTTATATTTTATATGACATGCGAAATGTTCGGCTTATCTCTGTGGTTAAGAATAACATCTTGAGATTAACACATACAAGTGGTAAGCTATAATTTTTGTATTACAATATACTAAATACATGTATTACTCGTAAGTATTTTAGTTTTAATTAGTTATAAGATTCATTCAAATCTATATTTGCCCTTAAGACAATTTCTGCAATAATATTTTTATATACTAACATAGCTTACGGCATAACAAACTCTTTTATTTATGTGTAATCAGAATGTCCGCAGAAACATTGGACATTCATATCTATACGTGTAATAAAATTCTAAATGAGTCTTCGAATTTTATTGAAATACTCATAATTATCCGTACATTTGTGGCATTCTTCTTCTTCTTCCTGACCTTATCCCACGCTATGTGGGGTCGGCATGACATGTCTTCTTCTTCTACTCTCCTCTGTCATTCTTTGACACTCTTATACATGTTGTAATTGGTTTGGCAAGAAATTTTACAACCGGCCCCCTGCCTGACGTTAACCCAAAAAGGGGAATGCTATTTTCGGTGGAATTAATATATAACAGCCACCACTCACACATTTGTGGCATTATAAATTGTAATTTATAATTTTTACAATTTTTGTCTGTCTGTTTGGGAACGCATCACGAGAAAACGACTGCACAAATGATAAGATTTTGTTAGTTGATAGCAAATTATTCGAGTCAACATATAGGATACTTTTTCCTGCTAGAAAATTGCCCTGCGAAATACTTTCCAACCGTGATAACGTATCTAGAGCGTAGGGGCGGACTATAGGGGCGTAAGGATAAATTGCTCGATTTTCAGGCTTCAACTTAGTACATAGAAGAACATTTTTTTCAAATTTGACTTTACTTTGAATATTATTACAATGATCAGCTTATCCCTAATGTCAATCTTTTTATCTTAAGAACATATTATATTAAAAGTAATATATACATTCAAAACAAAAAAAACTTTTATTTTTTTAAATAATACGAATATATTATTAAAAAAATATCTTAGGCTAGGTGTAACTTAATGCTAGTAAACATTTATGAAGGACTACAACAATGTTAACATGTAATGTTATATAATTTATATTCGTAGCAGCTAGACTGTTTATTCATGTATTTGCAACAATGATTGACCAGTTCACCAGAAAATTATGTTCAACGCATTACCATATTTATTAAAACCGTCAGATCTTAATTGATTGTTTTCAATCAACTTTATTAATTATATTCTGTGTCACTACACAATAGCTCCTTTTAGCTACGCTACGCTTACGAAAATATCCTCGTGAGAATATACTCAAATACTGTAGCGATAGCTTTTTTATACTAGATTTTAGAAGATACACGCGTAAGGCAAATTACTAGTCTCTACATCTATATATGTACAAATAAGAAGTTTTAGTGTAACTGTAACAATAACAGCTTTCTTACTAAATACTTATGAAAATTTATACTGTATTAATAAAAAAATTCAACTCAACTTTTAGTCTGTCTCTTTGTTTCTGCTTATTTCCGTAACGGCTAGACTGATTTTAACGGTATTTTCATTGACTAGTGTTGGAGTAACTTAGGATTAGACTTTAAGCTTAATGGTAGAGTAGAGTTGCTAGTAATAATATGGTAACTTTTCTGTTTTTTTATACTCTACTGAATTGGTGTAGGAAAAGAATATGCTTATTTCAATACTTCTTGCTAATTTATTGTTTTTTTTAATTGCTTTTGTAATTTACCAGTCTCATCATGATAACTAAGCAAAAGAATTATTCAAAATTATTATTTTTATTACTTAAAACAGACTTGGTAACCGAGTTGGAATGGTAATATGGTAAATATAATATGTAAAATATTCTATAAAAGCAAATAATTCTTTTTGAGTCGACTTTATAATTAATGCCCTTATAAAGTTGTGACTATGTAATTGACTCTACCTTTTAATATATTGATATAATTTAAGATCACGTTATTTAAAAGCAAGATTTATTATTCAACGGATTAGACTAAAAAAATATTTTGTGAAGAGAAATACATTATAATTTTATTAAGAGAGATTAAATATTTTTAAATACAGAAAAAAAAAATACGGCGAAAACTGTATTATTATATTGTAGTGGTTTTATTTTCACGAGTAAACATAAATATTTGGAGCAGGGGTTTTGGCTCCCTACCAATAAAAACATCCTATTGGCATCGGCTATTTAAATGATATTTAATATGTAATCATGATTTCCTATACTATTTATACCCGTCGTAATATCGTAGATTTTTGCACTCCTCTTTTAAACGTAGGGTAGATTTGATTTAAAAAAATCATTAATGCTACGAAGAGCAATATATCAACTAACTTCTATATAAATAAAGTCTCAATGTGCGTATTTTTTATTATTGTTCTTCGGACCTTAAGTTTAAACGATTATTATACGTTCTTACGCCCGCACTCAGAGTCGCTTAATGAACCATTAAGTGGTTCTTTAGTATAGAGATTCTTATTGATTCATTAAGTGACTATGAGTGCGGTGGTTAGTGTCACTTGACATTAAGGTTGGTCATTTTGATTTGTATAGTATGTATCACCTGGATGGCTCTTATCTTTAGTTAGAACTGGTAAATGGCATTAATTACTGTCGAGATCTACAAATATTTTTATTATTCCACAAATGACATTAAAAAATCATCAATTGTCATAATTCGAATCTAATGAATAAGGAAGATATTAATATATATTTTTTCAATTAATAGAAAAACCAATACTATTTATTAAAAGTGTTTAATCCAAATCATATACCGTTACGAGTGTGTCTAGTTTTTACTTGTCACTCTTCTGTGAAACAATTTACCATTCATTATTCCTATTTGCATATATGCATAATACGATACTGTTATGCTATAATTGACTAATAAAATATTTAAAAAATAATAAAATAAGATTCTACTAAGAAAAATGATCAAAAAAATAAAAAACACAATAAAAATCTAATCAGTATTTATAAGTGCGTATTAGTACGCCTCTTAATAAAATGTTTGGGAAATCATTGAAATTGCCAGCAGCTGCTTTACTAAATGTATGTCGAGCTTACTTGTAATGTTAAGGACGTACCACTTGTTGAGGGCAATAAATCCTAATCACATTGATGGTTAAACTAAACGAATTAATAGCGGGGCCTGCGTACGCAATGTGCGAAATATTTTTAGCAGTTACACTGAGGTCAAATATGTAAATTTTGGTTCAAGTATATTTTAATGGAGTTAGTTTTATGGCTCCTTAAACACTAACTTCCGTACTTATTACATAATTTTTTATTTACCTTTCCCACTTACTGAACTCATAGAAAGACGCAATGAAAGAATAAAGAGTTTTAAGCTTGTAAGCTACTAGTCTCACAGGTAGACATAGCGGACTTTGAAGATATTTCGCTTAATTTAGTATGTTCCAAAACTATTTTCCAGTTCCGTTTTCTTCGAATGGTTTCAGATTATTATTAGCTGATTTCTGATAAGTAAGTAGTGTAATTTTGCTTTACTTTATATAATCATAATAAGTAAATTCAAACTTAAATAGTATTTTAATGCTAATTTTATACCTCAAACTTAACTAAATAAATGTAAAAAGATATAATTAATACTTATCCTACCTTACAAGAGAAGAGTGCAGTCTGCCACGTAGCCTTGTCTTCACTGAAGAAGTAACAGCTGTGCCCCAGTCGTATGAATTGCGGTGGACATACATATGACATCCTTGTGTGATTCTTGCGTTCAACACCTTTGCCTATTAAAGATATAATTTTAAAATATTTTGTAAAATGTAGCGCTGTGAGTTTTTAGACACAGTTAGTAGATGTACATATTAGGTTTTTATTCTATTCTTAAGAAATAAACTAAACTTGCTTGATTCAAACAATTTCTTTGGAAAAGGCTTAGGGGTGTGTTTAAGAATGTAGTGTATAAAAATACATGTAAAACATTTAAAAATTGCAAGGCGATTATTTGCAATTTGGCGAAAATGCAAATTTCATTGTTTCATTTCTCGCAACTAAACGTGATAAGAATAAAGAGAGAGAGGATATGTTCGTGTTTGTGTAGTTCCCACGAATTGTCTAAAATTACGGTGTATTTCTTAATAAAATGCTTAATTATACCTGAATAGATTTATTTAAAGAAAAAAAAAATAAACATTTTTAAAGAATTTTATTTAAAGCTCTCAAATATAAATACTATATTTTTTAGAGGTATCTCCAAAGAATTGGAAATTTGCACTTTAGTTAATAGAATTTATTTTATATTGAAATATTTATTATATGATATAAAAGACCGTACAATTAATATTCATTTTATATTCATTTTATTTAAAATAAAGGGAACTAATGTGTTTAATGGAATATCTTACGAGAAGATTAGAGAAAATTACCTGTGGGTGAACACCATAGACCATCCAAAGACGGTCAAGGTTTTATCTACAGTTGACATTTACCTCATGGTTAGGGATTAGCGATATGATCTCGTATTCAAGACTTGAACTATAAACTTGTATTACGAAGATTTCTATAAGTCTCTATAAGTCTATTAAACCGTCAATTTATTAGTTACATGTCTTGCAAATTAAGTTGTGCAAGTTTTTAAAAGTAACGAAAAGTATTTATTTATAGGGCAATTTTATTTGATCATAAAAATTAAAAAAATAATAATTAGAAAGCTTTTTTATAAATACCATAAATTAACAAAAAATATGAAGAACTAATACGTAGGTATTAAAAAGTTATTTGTATATAAATCTATATTAAACATAATCTAAATATTTATATACAATATAATATATTGTAAGTATATATAAATATTTACATAATGTTTTAACTTTATGCAAAAATAAAGTGAAATGTAATAATTATGCATCGTTAACTTCCTTTTCAGGATAGTAATGTCGAATTTTTTAAGTATTACGTAAAGAAAGTATGAAAAACAAAGTTATTTGTGTTCGTTAATCTGACGTAGCATACGTACATATAGATATGATACATCGCCAGACAATCAGACATGATCGTCTGCTCAATAAATTAATTACGTTTTTGTTTTTCAGGCACGAAAATCGTAAAATATTTCATCACTTATATAGGATTATTACAAAATCAGTCTTAAATCTTAATAACAAGGTACTTACACTGAGAACAAAAGACGATGAAAAGTATAGCGCCGATGGTCAAAAGCTTTCCCCTCCTTTCTAAAGCCTCCATTTTGATTTGCACTGTCACTTTTATCACAATTTTTTTTAAATGTCACAATTGTACTATTTTTTACACCAAATAAATATTACTATTTTAATCAAGTCATATTGTTGTTATGTAAGAAGATAAAAAAATTAAAGATAAGCTTAGATAGAAAAACGGCTGATGAATCGGTGGAGGGCAATCTGAAACAAAAAAGCATAAACTATAATGAAAGTTGAAATGTTTAAAGTATAAACTAGTAATTAGATCTTACGGTGTATACAAGCCCTAAAACATTATGAGGGCTTACCAATGCCATGATATTTTTAAAGTATGTAGGTACTCAACATGATATTGTTTATACACTGGACTACTAAATGTATGCTAAGTAATGCTGCTGTAATAATGTCATTTCTTATTAAACAAGGAATGGACAGAATTTTTGTTGCCGTTTATCAAAATTTTCTCCTACGTCACCTTCGAGTCTTACTTATAAATAGAATGCTCTACAGAATTAAACACTCTTGCTTAAATATTAACAGCAGTAACTTTTTCTATTGCTGATAGAAATGAGCTTGACGTAGCCCCAGGGACCTGGTGACCTACTGAAGCTTGTATTGATGAAGAAATATTTAGTAACTTGGATTTGTACAAAGTTACATATTATGTACAAAAATACCTTAAACATGACATCACCTAACATCGCACTGATAATATTCAATAGTAGGTTGGACATAAATTGAACTCCTTATTCTACGCGCTCTCACATTAAGCGGAGGTCGTAAAAGTCATGGGCAGAATAATAATTAATATTATATCTACGAGAAAAGTTTCTAGTGATAGCTAGTAATAGGATAAAGTAAAGAGACGTCGTTAAATGCTTGTATTAATCTATACAGTTAATGCTGACAAGTAAGAACCTAACTTAAATTAAATTTTGTATAGGATTTGTAGTGTCTCGGGGCTCAATAAAACACACACTTTATAGCACTCAGATATATTCAGTGAAATACGTGTACACTCGTCAACGGTTCGTAAGCAACTGCCCCCCACCTATGCGCCCGGGCATACACTACATCCCTTCTTTGTTTTATAATAATTTTTTTTATAAATATTTTTTAGAATTTAGATTGAATGACTTTAGATTGAAAGAAAAGCTACTGCACGGTTCGGAAGGCAGTTTGTGCAGAGAAGAACCGGCAAGAAACTCTACACTTGCTCCTTTTAAAATATTTTAACAATATTATAAAATTACAGTTAAACTTCCAATAAGTTTTCGTAAATCTCTGTAAGATGGTGAATAAGTTATCAAATATTTAAAATATCATTATTAGGTAAAGCGCATTTAAATAAACAGTCTTTACTTAACCTTAATTTTAAATCTGCGTATTAATCATATAAAACTCGCAAAGAATTTACTCTAGTTCACCATGTTTTGTAAATCATTATTACTACTATTCTAATTGACCACAGTCCCTGTATCATTGACTTTCTTCAAGTGGAATACATTTCTGCGGCATTTCTTCCCGGTTTTATCACTCCGAACGCTAACACCAATACCAGTCACTTCAGCTACTGTGTGCATAGTGGGCTTAAAATTAGAGCTTGTATTATCTTTGATCACAATAATACTTTTTCTCCTTTTTCTCCTTCAATAATACTTTTTCTCCTTTTTCAACTTGCATGTCCGGCTTCCCATTTGCAGTTTCCATACTCCTTCCTTTCCTTCATTCGCACACCTCTGTCTCTCACCTCTTGATTTATTGTTTTGTACTGCATGTCAGAGTAATTCCTCGGAAGATTTGCCTGGTTCAACGAAGCAGAATATCTCTATGGGAACAGAGTTGATTCTGAATGGTTATAATTTTTTTTTAACGGAATCGTTCCAGTTTTTATTAAAATCCCGCCTTTGACTTTTAAATCTTTTTTCTCATCTCCAGCAGAACATCCTTCGACTACATTCAACGAAACAGCGTCTGCTGTAACTTACGATTTGGTTAATATAATTTTTTAGTTTCGGCGAGGAAGTTATGCCAAATATGGAAATCGTGTCCTATGCGCTATATTTATTCACACTCCAATGATCCCAAATTCTTTAAGAATTGAAACCATTGGTGATAACATTGGTCCGAATCTTTCAGTTTCCTCAACTTTCAATGCACTTCGGCCTCAGTCAGTCCGCAATGTGTAGACTATGCCATAAGTCTTGTGCGGACCGCTCATGTAGCGCCGATGTGTGTAAGTATCAAAGGCAGCATAATTTTATCATGCAACCGGAAGAGATACAGGAGCTCCCCGCGCAGAAATTCTGAAAGTACCTGGAATTAACGGAACTAGGCGGAGAACAAATAATGGATCAGTAATGGTCGATTTAGCATTATGGTCGATCTCAGCACCAGACACCACACTTCAGTAATATTAATAATAATAATGATGTCTGATGTAAATACATTAGATAAAGCTTGTACTGGACGTAAGGCATGAGAAAATATCGGGCATATGATAAATAATAAAGAACTGCGTAAGTCTCTTCTGATGTAAATACATCAATGACAGTGATTAAGATTAATATTATATTTTAATAATATAGTTTATGTAATATAAAATAAATAATATCTTAATTTCACTTTAAGTATTGTGATAATGAGAAGTTTAATGTTTATATGTATTTTAAATTAATTGACGTTTGTTACTCTCACAAAACTCGAGGGTGGTTGAACCGGAAGTGTTCAGTGCATCTTCCTCAGCTCATCACCTTTTGGTAGTAATTACCAGATAATAATTATTATAATGTTCTCCGATCCATTTCGGCCATGGCGGCCAATCTCAATGAGACTAGCCAACTGCGCAGGAGATATTATAGTGCATAAGTGTAGTGTACGCGCAGACACAAGTGCACTCTCTGTTCCTATCACTCATATTCCAATGGGACGACTGTTTGGCACGACCAGTGAGAGTTAAGGCGCAGGACCGACGGCTTTACGTGCACTGCGAGGCAGGGGGGGTGACACACCCCCAACTTCCCAACCCTGGGCTGTTACCGAGACATACTAAACAGAAAGACTTAAAAACTAAATTTGGCCCGACCCGGGACTCGAACCCAGGACCTCTCGATGAGTGGCTGTACTTGCTAGCCACAACACCAACGAAGCAGATACATCTACTAAGAGCTACATTATATATTTTTTCTATGATTATGCCTTTACGTGAACTATAAATAAAATGATGAAATCTTATTTTTTTCCAAATAGCAAATACGATAGGAAAAGCTATAAAATATATAATGTACACTAATATTTATTCTAATGAATAGTTTTGTTTCATTAGTGTAGCTGTAATAGTTTTCAAAAATAGTTATTTTTAAACATACCCGCTCTAGCGTATATTTTCAATTATCTCCAAAACGCAGCGACATGTGAAGCTGAAATTGTGTTAATGGTAAGTTTGTACCTTGCCAATATGAAAATGTCCTTTTGGGGCCCCTGGCCCTAACCTTATCCTGCTAGACTCTTTGTCTCTTCTGTCGAGTTCTGCACTGCTCCTTTTTGTCTCCTCCTTATTGTTGAATTGACATTTTTCTTCCTGATTTCTTAAGCTTAATAAAAATCTTTCAATTTGATCTCCTGCCTCTTGTTTCATAAGTCGAAACGGGTACCTTTCATGAACAGGACTATGTTTAGGAGCAAAGTAGCAGCCGAATTTGTCTAAGGAATAGTTCATAATCATTTACACCTTCTTCATATTTAGCCTCAGCTCCAGGTAGATTATAATAATATTATAATAATTAAATAAATAAATATGTTGGCACTTGGTGCATTATTACACGCAACGCCATCTAGTTCCGTGTTAAGCTGCAAGGTTTGTGTAACGGATACCAGATAGTTGATACACTACCCATTTATAACTTTTAAATACATGTATATTATAAATATAAACACCCATGACTGGAGTACAAACATTCATGCTCATCAAATTAATGCCTCCAGCGGGACTCGAACCCTCGACCGCCCGCACAGCAAGTAGGGTCACTACAAACTGAGCCGTATCGACAAGTGGGAATATTCACCATATTCTTGCGCCCTTTTCCACTTCTCCCAGCGAGTGTCAACGAATGTCGGGTCGCCTTCCCAATCAAAATGATCTAAGTTTAGGAGTGTGAATGAAGCCTTAGTCATTTCGGGTCAACCTGAAATAAAATATTAGCTTTTGTTTTTTTTTTTTGTGGCTTTTTACTGAATATCAGTAACAGTATCAAAACTGCGTAGCCCATGTTATAAGTATTCATTGCGTGGACCTAATTCGGTATATGTTTTTAAATTACGTTACTTGAACATAATATATACGGTCCATTTGAATAGATTCTTAATTCATTTGCATGGCCCTTAGTTGTTTATTCATTGCGTGGCCTTTCAGTGAATTTTTATTATAACTATGGTTATTTTAAAGTAAATTATGCAAGCATATCAACACAAATGTTAAATAAATAAATATTTAATTATTGTTAATTGCATTGAATATTAAAAGTAACCATAGACTCAATTATTGAATTTATATTTGACTGTACTTTATCTAAACCGTATAGTAATACACTACTTACAATAACAAAACCCAAATTTAAAATATCATTAGTATAGGTATAACATAATTTACAGATTATGATGAGGTTATATATAAAGAGAAGCAATATTAATTTGCTAATAAGCAATGCCTGCCCGCTTCGCTAGGCATTGGTTTAAGAAGACTTAATTATTTGTTTGAGAACCCTTTTATTTTAAATTAATTTCAATCAATCTCCTCAATCTCCTTTGTTTTTGTTTTTTTTTGGATTTTGTAGGATAATATTTTTAGATAGATATATAATTGATTCCTATAGTCATAGTTAGAGCGATGAATACTTTTATTATACTTCATTATTCTAAAAATGATAATAATTTTATTAATGAAAATAATATTTACAACAACAATATTATTTTATTAATAATCAATATGAATATATTTTTTACATGTTTTTACTAACTATTAGGAATTTTAAATAAATAATTAAGCTCGCTTGTACATTTCAATTACATTTTGAAATATATAATATGATCTTTTCGATTATGTAACCATATTCACTACTATTTCATTTAGGAACATTTACTTTGCTTACTTTATATAATTATATCACTGTGTGAATTATCAGAATCAAAAGAAAGGTTACTAATTTATAATAACCGATTAGACTTCATGTAATGTAACGAATAGTTACAATGTTCCTCAGGTGCAAATCAGTCGATATATAAGTAATAAATAAGTCTATAATAAATCAATTCCTTATCTTTCCTTTCACTGATAGCACTTTATTTACAATTTTCAAATTTTATCGAAACAAATGACAATCTATAATGAAAATTAATTCTTTTTCAAACCTAAAATATATGTTCTTCTTGAGTAATCAACAATATAATATTATGTACTTAAATTTTCTCCGAAACACGCTGCAACCTTGGAATAAGTTCCAAGTCTACTCATTTTGTACTTTTTTGCAGTTAGAGCGAACGAAAACGTCTCGCCATTTATTACTAATATAGAATATAGATATTCTATTGTATTTTGTTATAAAGGTACTCCTCATTACAATGATCATTAATAATTTTAACATGCTTAAATAGCATAATATTTTAACAAGCTTAGATTATATATTAGGTTTATTTCTTAACTGATTCTGGTTAGGTTCTTAAGGTTAAGTTGCATATTTGCACAATATTTTTTATGAATGCAATAATATAACCATAGTCTTGCTATTACGTGGCCTTTTTTCTTTTCATCTAATACGATGCATAGCCATATTATTATGAATATTCTAATATAACCATAGTCTTAAGGTTACGTGGCCTTTTCCTTTTCATCTGATACGATGCATGGCCATATTTTTATGAGTATTCTAATATAATCATAGTTTTGAGATTATGTTAAACTAGCTTTCGTATGAACCTGAAATTCTTTGTAATAAAATAATATTCATAATAAGAAATCGTGAATTATAACAATTTAATTTAAAATTGTGTTTAAATGTGTTTCTATTTTACATGGTAAAACGAATAGTTAAGTGACGCACACAGTTATAAAATAAAGCTTAAAGCTTAGTTTCTGATACTCTTAGTTTGTCTGTCTGTATAAAATTATAGGGTTACTTATAAAATTGTTTTAACAATTACGTGGCCTTTTTTCTTTTCATCTGATACGATGCATGGCCATATTTTTATGAGTATTCTAATATAACCATAGTTTTGAGATTACGTGGCCTTTTATCTTTTCATCTGATACGATGTATGGCCATATTTTTATGAGTATTCTAATATAACCATAGTTTTGATATCACGTGGCCTTTTTCTTTTCATCTGATACGATGCATGGCCATTTGGAATAAAATCAATATCAATTGCTTACGTAATTGACTCCTTTTGGTGATCCTTTAAGTGATTTTGATTTAGGTATAACTCAATGTAAAATGAATGTTAATTATAATTATATTATTTTTTATAATATCAATCGTAACGTAATGTACATGTTACAGCTGGAGTCACCTATTATTATAACTTATTCTTTGTTACCTTTTTTCCTCTTTCATTCTTGTCTTTTTTTTTGATAACTTGTACTTCTCTCTCTTCCTTGTTTAATCCTCGTCGCCATTTGTAGTGTCTCGGGGCTCAATAAAACACACACTTTATAGCACTCAGATATATTCAGTGAAATACGTGTACACTCGTCAACGGTTCGTAAGCAACTGCCCCCCACCTATGCGCCCGGGCATACACTACAGGATTGTAGCTTTAAGATGCAGCAGATGAGTAAAAGTTCTAGATTTTAAAAGATTTTTAAAATATGGAGGTTAATTTTGTTCTAGTAAACAGCTATTTCAAAGAGTTATTGACATTATATGAATAATGGTTACCAAGAATATTTAATTTCAAAGCAGTTAAACAATAATTTCCGCCCGCGTATTTAGGTTAGCTTAGAAAGTCCAGTCATGAAGAGAAATCTAGATTTAGCCTGTAAAAGTGTCTTAATGGCGATCATAAACACGATTATTGCGCCTCGGTATGTTTATTGTTTTTCCAAACACCACTGTATACTACTAATACTTTTGCATACGATTTTTAAATGATCTTGGTTTCCATCGAATAAATGATTATTGTTATTGATAGACAAATAGCTTTTTATATATTTATAAGTTCACAATCATATATTTTGATAGTCAGAATAAGGGGAGAGAATAGTTCTTCGGTAAATTTTTAAGATATTATATCTGGATGAAGATTTTAAATCCATATTATACGCTTAATGAATAATGTACTCCTGACAGATTTCGGCCTCGCGGTCAAAAGTACCGAAGCGAGCCAATAGTACATAAGTAAATACAAGTGCACTGTCTACTGCTTTCACTCTGGGAGGCCGGTGGGACGACAATTTAACAACGGGGAAAGATCAGGCGCAGGATCGACAGCTTTACGTGCTGTCTGAGGCAAGGGCTTGTTACACCGTCAATTTCACAATTTAATCACTTAAGCTTTGTTATAAAAAATAGTCATCCTATACGATAATATTAAAAAAATAGCAAAAATATATAATTTCAATTTAACTTTGTAATATTTTATAATTTTTCAACTTTTTCATTGTATTGTGCAATCAACCGGTGATCGACTCACTCGTGCACAATTAGTTTACTCATGCTTCAATAACGTCAGCCGTTCTCGAAATTTCTATTTCCCTCAGGCTTTGAATTTTTCGTACACCCCATTAGGTAAGCCTATTTCTTCTTGGCTTTACAGCCAAATGCGAATTACTATTTTTAAAAGATTTGTAAGAAAGCAAGGATGTAATACATGAACTTCTTTATAAGCGGTGTTACGTGCACCCTCTGTTCAATATTGCATATTCATACTGCAAAGTTATTAGATTGCTCGACTTGACGGCAGCCGTGCTTGAAATTTCAATTTCCTCCAGCCTTTGAACTTACCGTTCTCCATTCGAAGATATTCGATAACCTACTTTAAATTTTATTACTCTTGGAAGTTCGTAGTAAAATATCCTCGCCATATTCTACTTTATTTAAAAGTCAATTGCGCTTTCATTTTTATAGTCATATAACGATTGAATTTATCTTTTAATAACGTATCCTTTACTCTAAGCGAGCCGTTTAGTTTAGATTTTTCACAGATGTTATATTTTCCTGCAGTAAAAAGTAACACATATACCCAGATAATCAGCTACCTCATATCAAATTATTATCAAAATCTGTCCAGTGGTTTTCTCGTGATGTAGTGACAGGAGGACAGACAAAAATTTTAAAAACTGTAGATTTAGACTCTGTTTATTGATACTCTATTAAATGACTTTTTAAATGAGATTTTCCTAAAACTATTTAACGTACAGATTCGACTCAGTTTATAATTTGTAAATTCGTAATATTGTTCCTGGTACTTATATCCGATATATTCAAATTTCACAAATAATTGACGACTCGTTTGGCTCAGTTGGTAGTGACCCTACTTTCTGCGCCAGCGGTCGCGGGTTTGAGTCCCGCTGGGGGCTTTCATTTGCTAATCACGAATGTTTGTACTCCAGTCATGGGTGTTTATATTTATAATATGTATGTATTTAAAATTTATATATGTAGTATATCAACTATCTGGTATCTGCAACACAAGCACGTTAAGTAGCTTAGTGCGGAACTAGATGGCGCTGTTGTAATAATGTCCTAACATATTATTATTAATTAACCATTTAATTTGAATATAGCACTATTTTGGATGTTAAATAACTGTTGCAGATCACGAGTTTAATTTTCGTATAATGTTTATCTTTTATCAGCTTATAACAAAAAGCTGCGAACTTTTGGTCTTATCTAAAATGAAATCAATATAAAGCTTCCACTTTTGATCAAGTTTACCTAAGACACAAGTTATGTCTAAAATTATCATTTTAATATAAAATATCAACTTTGGTTATGGTTAAGCGCCATACTAATGGTGTAGATGCGCCGCAACTCGACACCGCAGCCGCATATTATTGTTTTATTGTACCTTGATTATTTTGTATTATTACATACAACCAATCCTTACTAATATTAAAAATGCGAAAGTAACTCTGTCTGTCGGTCGGTCTGTCGCGCTTTCACGCCAAAACTACTGAACCGATTTAAATGAAATTTGGTAAACAGATAGTTTAGAGCCTGAGAAAGGACATAGCTATTTTTCAAGGCGAATAAGGGTGTAAAGAATTGAAAGTTTGTATGAAAATTACTTTATTTTTAAGGCTAGAAGCATGAAATTTATTTTTAGGCTTTTGATTAGATATAAATAAAAAAGACATTCACAGTTTGTAAAAATTTTATCCTAAAGTAGCATAGAGCTAAGCCAGGGTGACTCGCTAGTTACATATACTTCAATATATTTCACGAAAAAGTACTTTTCTTAAGTTGTTGTTCACCTGCTATGTTTAGAACGTAGATAAGCGTGTTTGACTGAAAATATTGTAAGTATTAATTTTCATGGCTTGCTACAAGACTGTAAACATATACATGTCCGCATAATACAAAATTTTACCGTTATATCAAATACAGTTGTTAGCAACAACAAGTCCTAGTTTTACGAACAATTATATTTGAGTGAATTATAAATTGCAAAAGTGCAAGGAAGAGCAACCAGATAAGTTCTACATAGAACTATCAATAATCTGTGTATTATTAGACGCTTTTAGGAAATATTTACTAATAATTTTTCCATTTACTTTTGGATAAACCGTAAAGTTTCCAAAGATAATAACCGATCACATTGAATGTACATGCGAGTATGAATAGTATACTATTTCTTACCACAATACATTTTAATGCTATTTTAGATTATTGCCTATGGTCTAGACGTAAAGTGAGGATGCACTTCAAACGCATCGGGTGAGGGTACTTGAACGTTTAGATAAAACACTTGAGAGATTACGGAGAGACGCTCGTTGTCTTACTTGTAGCAACGTGTCTTGGATACAGCGAATACCGTAAGTTAAGATCGAAGGATTATTAGGAGATTATGCAAAATGACTTCTCGTACTAAATACACTGTAGTTCTATTTGTATATAATAATATTTATGCATAAGTTAATGTACATTAAAAATCACGATTATTATTAATTTAAACTTTTTGCCCTAAAATCGTTATTTTAAGGTTTGGGTAAAAGATTTTCAAATCAATATTAGTTTTAAAGCATTATTTGAATTTGGTTTGATTAATAATATTTTATAAAAGTTGATTTGAATTTAAATATAGTTTTAACACAACAATCATCACACCGTAAAATCCTAAAAGTAGTCAAGATAGTGATAGTAAATAGATAAGTCTTTAAAAACACACATCTGCCCATACGTTTGGTAGTTCAGATCCTGGTTATAAATTTTATATTGTTTATATGTTTGTACAAAGGTTGTGAGGTATTTTATCGTAGTTCCATCGATATTTTTGTTTCGTCGTTAACTGTAAAGCCCGGATACACCGACCTTCAAGGGCTCCGAATCGTGTTATCGCTATTGAGATTGATGTCATAAATTCCTAGAGCACGTAGGACTTAACGGCTTAAATAATTGAACATGAATAAGCTAATCTAAAAAAAAAGAACAATTGTCTTCGTCCATTTTTCTAAGAATTCACGAATTTCATTATCATACATAATGTGATGTGTTGTGATATCATAGCAGAGTAAAAACCCATCTTAATCTTTATAATAATACTAATAGTTAGGTATAATATGTAAATAGTCTTTTTCCATATAATTGACTTTTATTCGATGACACGTTTGGCTCAGTTGGTAGTACATGCTGCGCCAGCGGTCGCGGGTTCAGTCCTGCTGGGGGCATTCATTTGTTGAGCACGTATGTTTTGTACTCCTCATTGGTGTTTATATTTATAATATGTACGTATTTAAAGTTATATAGTATGTGTCATAGGCAGTACAAGCAGCTAAAGCAAATGCAGTGACTAGTGACATCCCATGTGCCCAAATTGATCGAGTCGTTCGAGCGTGCTTACATTCTTCACGTAGTTATTTTCACTAGAATCTATATGTATAATTAGGCTAAGACAAAACAGTTTGCCTTTTCTCCTCTGTCAATCAACTGACACACACACTGACTTTTTCATTTAATGTCTATTGTCGAGGAACGAAAAAAAATAGAAACAACCATTTTTTAAACATATTGTAAGGTTTAAAATAATTGTTATGGATAAATTTTGACCACTTGGCGAAATAAAACGTTTCCTACAAGGTTGTAAATGTATATTTTTATCATGGGTTAATTATATTTTTATCATAGGTTAGTTAATATGTAACGAAACAAAACGAATTCACATCAAATATTTTTTGGAAAATTGTATTTTTTTTTATTTTCGTCTGTCTGTCTGTCTTGGAACACTTTACGAGAAAATCACTGCAAAGATTTTGTTGAAAATTGGTATGATAAAAGCTCCGAGTAAGCGTATAGGATACTTCTTACTGCGGAAAAATATTTCGTCTCTGTAAAATACATTATTAACGTTAAACCGTATGTACTCGTACCTACCTAGGGGCGAACCTGAGTGGAACAAGGGTGAGTACTGAGTAGCTAGTACCATGTATTAGTAAGTACTTAATTTAATAAATGTGAACAAAGTTTAATTGACATTAAAGCAATCGTCCGGCTTCCTAACAATAAATTGACATTTTGAATGGACCTTTAGCTCTAGTCTAGAATGTAGATTAAAATACACTTTGTAGTGTGTATCGTTTAAACGGCCTATTGAATGTACTCGTATAAATTACTAACTGTTTCGAGCACGCAATTTTACATTCCTTCATTTCTGATAATACCATAGGCCCATATAGTTAGAAATCCCATTATATATTATTAATAATAGCAAAAGATTTATGTAATTTGCTCCATTTTTAGAACTCCATTGATGCTACTGTACGTCACTGCCTAGCACGAGCGATACACCAATGTACCTACGAGTATAATATATGGATTATTTTTGTTAGTCATTATAATATCGTATCTCAAATACATTTATTATAATCTGTTAGGTGGCAGACTATAGATAGGAGGTCGATTGAGATGACGTACAAATTCTTTATCGTTAAAAGGATGGTTATATTTAAACCATATCATTTTAGTTTTTTGAGTCAAAATTAGTATTTATGCATAATTTTTGTATAAATATTAATATGATATTATAGTATAGAAGTGATGGCCAAATTTTTGTTAGACAGTTTAGACTATAGACATATTTAGAGTTTAAATAAATTTTCATTTCTGTAAGAAATATATGTAATATATTTAATAATATATGTACATTTTTTATTTCAAACAACTCTTTACAATAAAGATATGATAGAAAATAGTATTCTTAAAGCATAATATTCATAAAATAATGCCGCAAAAGCAAATACGAAACACACAATAAATCAAGTTGACACAAAATGACAAATGACCGAAAAACAATCCCACACAAATTGGTATCGCTTTCTCCTCAGGCGGTCGTTAAAAAACAACGGATGTGCATACTTCGGAAAATGCAAGGCTTTGCACGTGAGATAAATTGGACTGTTAAGATCTTACATGTAAAGCTATTTATATACTTTCAAATATTCGCTTAAAAAATTGACGGATAACGATATCCCTTAGCTTCTTATACAATTTACATCTTTAACGTCTATTTTGTATACTATTCTGGTTATACTCGTACATACGAAGCGAGATGAAAGCAAGATGAAACATTTTATTTCCATAGTTAACTAAATAAAAAAAATATGTACATGTTGAATCCGCAAATCTATTTAAAGATCAAAAACCTAAGTATAAATTGGCTTATAATTTACAAAACTTGACTTCCAGTTAGTACTCGTAATGTTGACGGACTTTGCATTTCAAAATTCTCAGTAATTAGACAACAAACGAACATAAACAATGTATTAGTAATAAAATGACTGTCGACTTCAATAAGAAAGGCAATCGAGCATTACCTTTAAGGCTCAATCAATATTTATTATAGTCTACAGTAAGTCATTATTTATGATTACTAATTATCTTCAGACATATGTACACTCGTATATATACACATACATAGTATATGTGTATATGCACGTATACAGTCGGTTTGCTTATAGGCTGGAACGTTCCGTGACTATCAAGAAATTAGTTTTTAGATGACGTGCTTTGAACGTGGTCGAATTTGTCCCAATTCTAAAGGTGGCACTTTGTTTTGCGTAAGATTTATTATTTTGCTGATAGTTTTAAGGTAATAAAGAGCTCTTAGATAAAAGATATCCGGGTCAGAGTGCGTAATGTTACGAGTAATATTTTAAAAATCTAAATATTTGGATATATCAGTTGCGTATTTTGTGTATATTATTCTTACGAAATAATCTTTATTTATAATGTGTACTGAGCCTTAAGTGACAAACGCCGAAACGAGTTACCGGATGGAGTACCGAAAGTAACTTTTCGCTCCGTGACCACCAAACGTGCGGTATTTGCACGGTTTTATTTGCCTTTTGTTTGCAATTCTTTACTCAAACTCGCTTCAAAATCTGATTTTTGTAAAGAATGAATAACGTACCAAAATATGAAAGAATAATCCATTTTTCTATGTTTCAGTACATTGGATTTTTTTTTCTAATATTAAATATTCCGAAATTTCCTCATTTGATTTTCAAAATCCCTAGTCTTATTTAAAGTAACATTGTTTAATTCTAATGGTTCCAAAACAAATACATTGTATCGTTTGTTATACATAATGATATCTTTTTCCTTTCGAAAATATATCCTTATTTTTTCTACTTGTGATCTGTATTCGTTTAAGTCTTGTAAATTCTTTTTCTTCATTCCGTGAGGCAGTGGTCTACTGCAATTATTGCACAAATTCCTATCATACTTTCCCTCCATACTGCAAGATCTGTGTAAAATTTCGATATCATAAGCATTGTGGAGTAAATTCCATAGGATAATTTGCCTATTAGTATGCCAATTTTCCTCTTCTTTTCTCAAGGTCTTCTCTTAGTTACAACTATTAGCTAACAAACCTGCGGTTGAAATGTCCACTTCGATCTTTTTAAGTGAACAATGTATCCTGTTTCAGACACTTGTGCTTACTTTAGATGTAACCGCGGTTGTAATTCTTAACCTAAAGTTTTGCATATGTCCCGTGTTGTCTTAAATATAAGTCACGACTAAAATGTGATGAAAAAGACTTGTAAATTTAAACTGTTTTTACACGCTTTTTATTTTACAAAAGTATAAACATCCTATAGGGTTACAAATAATAAACATTGCATCTATTCCACCCATAAATGGCATTATTTTAAAGAAATCATTTATTTCTTACCTTATTGCTACACTAAGGATGTATAGATCTACAAACATAATATTTAACATATTAGTACTGAAAAATCATAGTTCAAAATGCGTAACTGAGCTATTTACAGCTGCATAAGTTATAATACATGTAAATACTGAACTATAACAACGCCCACGCATTCCTACATTTCTCAATATACTCGTACTATTAGTAAAAGTAGAATTAAACAACAAAACATTCGTAGTTCCGCAAAACTATACTATTTAGGATTATAATATATCTGCGTATATTTATATCGTGGTGATCGGAAGGTTCGTTTATATCCACACATATTCACAAAATTAACTATTTTCAATAATAAGAATTTTACTTATTCATTACGATAGTAAAATTTAATAATTAAAGGTCCTTTCAATTGTTATTATCTTCTTTAATTAATCTTCTAGAAATCAATAAAAAAATTAAATAAAAAATATCTCTTTTATTAAACTAGTTAGAAATATTCTAAATTTGCGTCTATACCGTGGCTAAATGTACGAATAAAAGTTTATGTTGTAGGTATCTATTCTGTATATATTATGTATAAATTCATGAAGTTCATTGACTGTAGTGACAATGGTGGTGAATTAATTAACATCTATTCAAATGCAAAATCTTGGGGAGGAGCACATGAATGAAACCAGTACTTATATTTATAGCATTATTGTAAAAAGATTACGTAAGAGGATTTTTAAGCAAAAGTATTTTTTATTAAATTACTATTTAGCAAGGATTTTTTTTAATTCATTACTACAAGAACTTTTACCTCACATAAGTAACACATTTCACATACGAGAAGCCAAAACACTAAAATGCAAAGATTAATTATACGAAGGATAAATAACTCAATAACTTACAACATACTAGAATCGTATCTGTAATTGTGTTATACTGACATATTCCCACTAAGCCACAGAAACGTAGCAGGCACATGTGAAAATTGTACTGTGTCGATCAAAAATATCTAACAATATTTATAGGCAATTTTGTTTACAGTAACACTGCAGTGTAATATTAGACTTACGTCATTTTTCTATATTAAAATCTTTACATAAGAATTCTGATAGCACTGAATGTGGATCTATTTACTATAATTATAATTATAAACAATTTCGCTGTCACGAAGCAACAAAGTTAAAAACAATCAAAGAAAAAAACCTGTTTCTTAAAAATACATTTCAAATATAGTTTATACTATATATAGTATTTGTATACAGTATTTCCTTACCGAACCCCGCATTAAGGTCAATGACACAAGATAAGACGTTTTTGCTGCGAGATTTCGTACGGTCGATAAACCTGAGATATTGCCGTAACATATAATTTGTTATGTAAGTATTTTGTAGATAGAGTGAATACTGGGATTCAAGGTCAAGGCTTGTTCATTATCTTTTATATATTTTACGGATCATTATGTCGTGTATTATATAATATATTTTTGCCAGTACTATAATTATTATCAACTACTCAACTATTATTAGAAGTGATAGTATTATATCATCTGTAGCGTGACACACGTTTTATTTGGAGCCGATTTATATTAAAAATCTATGTTTATCCAATCTTTTCGCGTGATGAGTCACCAAATGGCTATTTAAGTTTTAAGAATATTTTTTGTGACCAATATTTATCTGACCTACAAAATTAGGTAATTTATAAGACATGATTTATTTTATACAGTCAGTTTTAGTTTCCCACTGCTGGGTCAGGCTAATATCAACATACTGACTTAGTGCTGATTAAAGGACTTGTCTTTGAAAACTAGTTGGGTCGTTGTCGTGGGTCGTCAGACATGCAGTTTTTTTCAAGATGTTTTTCAAGCAAGTGTGTAAACGACCACCGTACTACAGTATATAAAAATCACAGAAATTTCAAAATTGTTAACTAACACTTATCGAATGCTGACAGACATGACGATAGATGTCTATATCATGTCTATTTATCGAACGAGTTACGTTTGAGATTTCCATCAACTTATTGAATGCCGGAAGCTATAAAGAACTATCAATGTATTAGTTCTGTCATCATTATTCATAGTGAAAATTATGAGTTAGCAGCACCCGTAGCTTCGCACACGTTCATGGTTTTAAGCCCGCTAGAAAAGAAAAGTAAAGAAAAGTATCCTTTGTTACTTCTAATACCTCCAAGAATATGTGTATGTACGTGTAAGTTTAGTATAAGTTTGTAAGTTTGTAGTCGTTATTGTGATATATATTTTTATCAAATATGTCACTTGAAGTTTTTTCTAAAGACTGAATGGCTTAGATACTTTATACATGTACATTGTAGGTACATAAAGTTCCTATAAATTCAAAAAAAAATCCTATAAGAGACACTCTAAAAACGGACTTTGATGAAGCATTTTTTAAAGAATTTATTTCTGGATCAATTAATTTTTATATAATTAATTAGCAAGCATATTAATTTAAAATATATTATCTTGCAAGTTTTCGAAAGACATGTGAAGTCCGCCAACCCGCACTAGGCCAGCACGGTGGACTATGGCCTGATCCCCCTCGTATTGAAAGTAGGCTTGTGCCCAGCAGTGAAACGTGAAAAAGAACTGATATATACAATACATTATATTAAAACTTTCATTGGTATAATTATTATGCCTCATTTATTATGTATATGTATTTCTGCTTTCTTGTTTTCAATACGGACAAAGGTTAAGTGTTTGATGGTGTGCTATTTCATTCAACAGCACATGGCAAAAGAATGCGTTAATTGTCATCGTAATGTTTGGAATATCTTGATTGGCTTGAGTGTTTGTTTATTATTGCGAACGCCACAATCAAACTGATGATTGAAAATGATCAAACGTTCTGTGAATATTTACATTAATTATAATATGTATAACACATCAATTATAATTACTGCTAGTTGGAGATGACGCAGTGGTGCTAAGGTCTAAGATTGCGGAATTTAATTTACTTTTGGACAATATTATGTATTTTATATTTTTATTAATTGAAGAAGTCACTTACGAACACCTGATCTCCTGGTGGAAACAAAATCTTTCCTGCACCACAAGATTTTTGGTCATTTTGTTCAATATGCGTAATAACGGGGCATCACGCTCACGAGCACTCTTGAGATGGTATACATCTCGATACCATTAATCGCTCAGGCTGATGTTGCACCCGAGAGAATATGTCGCATTGTACGGGACTATCTAGTCAGAGGCGAGTTACCGGAGACAAAATATTCAATCTGATACTGTTAAGCGTACGTCCGGTAGTCTCATATAATAAGCCCAGTTCTCATAAATCCAAACTCCGCTCCTGAAAATCCTAATCACTTTTTCATATTTTCCTCAGTCCCTACGCATCAGGAGGCCATCTTTGGGTAATTGCTGGCTTTGCTACCATTGCTCTATGTGTTACTCAGAGATCCACACGCTATACAAACTTACAAAAACTCGTAAGGGGCCTATAGGTTGGAATATCAATGTACAAACAAACTCTTTAACAAGGAAAATAACTATAAATTAATAAGTAAAGATAATCAGTGTACAAGAGCGGCCTTATCGCTAAAATAGAGGTTCTTCCAGCCAACCACTAAGAGGTGTGCAAATAATAGAGTAATATCAGTAAACATAAATAATATTTTTAATTGAATTTCCTCTGTTTCCCTCGAGAAATCCAGTAATAGCAGTAATATGCAAATGGTCTCATTCTACATTTTGTTAATGCATTACGATGTTGCGCTCTTGCTATGAAATGGAAATACATACAAATATATTGTTTTCATCTGAACGGAAGTATGTATTACACTCAGGAGAAGAAAACGCCAAAATTAGCGTTTTATATTACAGCGTTATATTCATATTGTAATTAAATCCATTTTAAAATTAGATTTTTTTCCTTAAAAATAGACAGTAGAGTGACTAATGTGATGAGCGCTTTTTGTCAACTTCGAAAAAACCTATAATCGTTCAAAAAAGTACTTCACAATTTAGTTTATTTACCTATTTATACTTAGCGCACTTTATTTATTTACGGTAACATAAAAATAGCGAAATATTCACGCATCTTTTAGTTCAAGGTTGATACACATATTTTCATCCATTGTGTAATACTTACACAAAAATTCGCAAATAGCTATAGAATAGAATTCAAGGGAAAAGATACTTTGTTTTCTTTTTCAAGAGAGAGTTTTCGTAATGTTATCGCTTATATTATAGAAGAGTGGGTGTGTTCACATTAAACCGATGCTTGTAACGCTGATTTATTTGTCGGGCAAATCTCGAAATAGCAGATTTGAAACGTGCGTACAAATATTTCTTAGAGTTTTATTAATTGTAGTTAAATTACATAATATATTCTTGTGAATTTAGACCAGAAGTGAGCTTTCTTTAAAAACACAAGCATACTAAATCGACCTCAATTTACTTTAAGTATCTGAAAAGGCTAAAACACAATTTAACTAACTGAAAAGACAACTAATCTACCAACAATGATATTTTTAGAAACAAACCGGCAGAGTAACAACCTAATAATGCTACTACGACAAGCGTCAAGATACAACTACCCCCCGATGCCAGTTATGCATCGACTTTTATAGTTTTTTTCCCACTCCAACATCCTCTTTTCTGTTCATATTCCACACGGCCTTTCCTGACAGGAGACCGTCCTCGGGCTCCCTCATCTTCTAACCTTGGGATTCAGAACCTCGACATCGAAAACCTGAGTAACGCCACGAGCTATAGACATCACACTCTCATCATTGCTGCCGTATAAACAATAAAATCTCCAGACAGAAAAAAACACAAAGTGCATTTCTAAAATTTGCTGGTCTATATTAAGGTTTCAATTTGATTCATTCGTAGGCTAAGCTTCACCTAGCATAACCTAAGCACAATGGATGTGAAACAAACTGATATCTGTACCAATTACCCGGGGCAGGACCCGTCGGGGGAATGCACCCTCACAACTCGCCAGAGAACCATGTCATAGCTTTGCGTGTGTAAATCAGTACCTATAAAAGCATGTTTCAACCCAACCTAACCACAAATTTACGTTACCTAGCATAACCTAAGCACAATGGATGTGAAACAAACAGATATCTGTACCAATTACCTGGGGCAGGTCCCGTCGGGGGAGTGCACCCTCACGACTCGCCAGAGAACCATGTCATAGCTTTGCGTGTGTAAATCAGTACCTATAAAAGCATGTTTCAACCCAGCCTACCCCCAAATATACGTTTAATGTTTACTACACAAACATATGCAACGGACAACTCATAGTATGATCACTGCTCCAGGACGACATGTCTGAGTAACCTCCAAGACACTGTCCGAGCTCACACACATTAATCTTAAGCTACACAAGGTATGTTCCATATACTAGGATCGCATGTCCGAGCGCACTCCAAGACAGCATCCAATAATATGAAACCGTACCCCACTTGAAGTGCACCTGTCGGCCAGGACAACATATCCGAGTACAAAGACCTGCGAGACATGCTATCCCCAACCGCAAGATACAATTGAATGTGTCAACCCCAATACAAAAACACAAAATAAGCATCTTTTACATACACAGTAAAAATAAAATAAAAATTTTACAGTTAACATTTCTATACAAGCCCGGCAAAAGGCCTGGCACCTACTATCACACTATTGCAACGCTCATGACGAGGACTATAGCTACATCGGCGACATTTCACTATGATCTCGCTGGTTGTCTGACATTACAACAAAATAAAAATTCGATCTAAAAATAACCGTAAAAGTAATTTCATTTTCTAGTTTAAGCCCGACAAGTAAAACAAAACTAAACTATACACAACGACCAACACAAAACACGAATCACTAAAATCAATGAAAATACACCAAAATCACGGTACCCTCCGATAAAACTTTTAAACAATATCAACCAACAAATATCACACGCTAACAAAAGTAGTGGGCGAAACAGGGCCTATCCCACTTCTGATCTTGTGAATTTAGACCAGAAGTGAGCTTTCTTTAAAAACACAAGCATACTAAATCGACCTCAATTTACTTTAAGTATCTGAAAAGGCTAAAACACAATTTAACTAACTGAAAAGACAACTAATCTACCAACAATGATATTTTTAGAAACAAACCGGCAGAGTAACAACCTAATAATGCTACTACGACAAGCGTCAAGATACAACTACCCCCCGATGCCAGTTATGCATCGACTTTTATAGTTTTTTTCCCACTCCAACATCCTCTTTTCTGTTCATATTCCACAATATATACACGAATAAAAGTGAGATTAGATATTAAGAGATTTTTTAAATTTTATTTTTGTGTAATAAATAGCAACAAAAAATAGAATTATGATATGTTATGTGGCGGTACGAAAAGTAACCTTTGCCTAGATCGTTACGAATATATCTGTGGTACAAAAAATGATTATCGTTTAGGAATCAGTCCTTTAGTGTAGTTAATAATGAAATCATTTAAATATGGAGATTCGTCTAAGCTTATTTTCAACCGACGTCCAAAAAGGAGGAGGTTATCAATTCGTCTGTATGTTTCAGCCAAAGCAAAATAACCTTAAATTGATACATATTCGATTAATCTATTAATTTGTAAGCATAATCAAAATACCGTTCGAAAGTCCATTGCAAAGGCAAGATAAGTCTGACTGTCCTGGCTGGCACCGACTTCAAAATTAACTTATTTCTTAAAAGTATTATTTTCTACTTCTTAGTTTAGATTTGTTTAATTTGGAAGTCGGTTTTTGTTTTTTTGTTAAAAATAATTTATCTTCCGGTGTCAAAGTATAAGTACGGTTGAGTACATGCCAAATATAAAGCCCACCCACAATGCCTCTCTATGTATTTTCCATAATGTTCAATAAAACATTTAACAAATAGGTCGCGTTACAATAAAAACAAATTAATTTATAGCGAACTGGCGCCATTGCTGCCCAGCCATTACTGTTGATCGAGTAGTGAAGTGTGACCATAAGCGCTACATTTTAAATACAAAGTTATTTGAAATATTTCCTACTCGTGTGTTAGTTAAAGAATGTTTATTTTTTATATTTATTTTATAGTTTTCGTTTCAATTAACATAAAATAAAAGTATTTTTTTAATTTTTATTATTTGCATAAATGTGATGGTGGTCGTATTTTTGGATTATAACTTAAGCACATATTATTCATGTGAAAAGTTTATATTTATTTTTACTTTGCGTCTTAATTTTTCATAATTTGATAAAATGATTAGAATAATAGCACTGATAAACAATGCAATTTGCACATATACGAATGTCCTCTTTTTTGTATATGTGTTGAAGATAAGAAGTAATTGGAAAGTTTCAATTTTTTTTTCAGTATGTTTTCAGGTATATACTTTATTTTATTGTTGCATTGAAAAAGTAACCAATAACAAAAAATCCCTTTATAATAATATAATAAATGAATAATAATAAAATAGAATAGGCGCTTTAAATTATTAACAATAAAATAAATTTAAAATTAAATATGAAAAAATCCTTCGTCTTAAAACCAAAACCACAGACTTGCTACACTATCGGCATCTATCCACTTGTACATTTCTTTCAATTAGGTGCATGCGACCTTGAGCCGCTTCCTACATTTGCGTTCGATAAACATCTTACGAAAACCCGCAGATAAGAGATATTAGATGTAAAGCAGGTCGGTATTTCGACGCGTTTGATAGTGTACAGTGCATACAAATTGTAAACTTTAAGTAGAGTCCTTCGGTTTAATTGGGGAAGACTAAACGTTAGTGCGAAAGTATTTAAAATACAAGCAGAATAAATATTTGAGGATGGAAAAGTTTTAAGGTGAAGAATATTATAATTTGAATATAAATTATATAGTTTTGTAAAATAGACTAATTTTATTATAGATTGTTGTAAAGGCAGATTTTTCCATTAGGTATGATTAAATTAACCTTGCGTTGTTAAAGAAATGTCTGGACCATCCATACTAATATTATAAATGCGAAAGTAACTCTGTCTGTCTGTCTGTCTGTCTGTCTGTCTGTCTGTTACCTTTTCACGCCTAAACCACCCAACCGATTTTGCTGAAATTTGGTATGTAGATAGTTTGCATTCATGAGAAGGAAATAGGCATATTATTTTTTGGAAATTCAATCCCTAAAAGGGTTAAAAGGGGTGGCAAATTTTGTATGAGAAAAATATTTTTATTGCACATTTTTGCATGAAACTTTGAATTAATGCTTTTTAGTACAAATGATGAAACACGTATTTCAGGGTTTTTCGAAATTTACCCCCATTGGGGGTTAAAGGGGGTGGCTAAGTTTGTATGGGAAATTTAATTCTATTGAAATATTTTGCGTGAAACTGAAATAATGCTCTGCAATACAAATTATGAGATACATATCTAAGCGTTTTTTGAAAATCAACCCCTATGGGGGTTAACGGGGGTGGCACAATTTGCGTAGGAGAAATATTTAACAGTAATTTTTACCATAAGTCCATAACAATGAACCACGTACATCAGTTTATCATTAACGAAAAACACACAAAGAAATTATGATACACATAGTAGCAAAATTGGTTAAAAATAGGAAATAAGTTTTAGAAAGCGCAGCAGTGGCGGCACGGCAGGATGCTACACAGTAGTTTTCAGAAAAGAGGGCCAGAACTTTAAATGGGGAATCAGTCCTTGGTACATTATAAGTAACAGTATATAAACAAAAATTTTTATTTTGTTTCCAGACTGACACTATTACTAAAAATCTCTGTATCGATAATAGTGAATATTTTGACAAGATATTAAACAAATATTTTATATACGGATTCAATTCAAATAATATTTTATGTACAGATTGGACTCAAAATTTCATTACACGATGTAGAAATTATGAATTATAAAGTCGCCAATGTAGAGTACTATTAATTCTATTTTATTGCATGTACGAGTATTAGCGACATAAATGTTTTTGGGACAAATGAGGTAATGTTCAAAATATGAATTTATGAACTCAAATATTCGTTACAATTCTAATACATGACTAACGTCGGAGAGTTGAAATTTAGTCATTCGTCAAATTCTATAATGGACGGAGTATGAAATATTTTATAAGGTTTAAGGATGTATAAGCTCTATGGTCTGTGATCGCTTAACTATTAAGGTTAATCTCTAATAGACATATAAATATATTGAAATATTGCATACACGTACAATATTTTTTTATTTATTATACTATTTGTTTTATATTCTATACTGTTTTTTTTAATAAATTTTATTGTTGTTTCATAATTTTTATTGTAGGTTATTCATATCACCTCAATTTGCACCTCTTTTGTCGGGCATATATATGTTGGTGATAGTGGATTCGATTATCGCATAAGATTCGTTTCGATTAAATCAAGATATTTGCACTAGTACATAATATTAAAATAAGATAAACAGCTATAATAACCGAATTAGGTCAAGACAAAGTCTCTCCCGTGACCATGATTGCTGTAAAGCATTCGAAACGTCGGGAACTAAAAATCAAAATAAATCCGCGACAAAATCCGAAAAGGTAGTTTCATTTATAATGTCGAATATTCGCGTAAATCTAAGAAAGTATTAAGACAAAGATATGTCAAACATTTTCATGCTGTAAATGAATTGCTAATACGGTGAATGAAAACGTCGTAGTTAGGCTCCATAACTAGATTAGGCGGATGTGAAAGCTGCCTTATTTTGATGACACGGTGTATTCAGCCTCTAATTTTCAAGAGATCTGTGTCCGGACCGAAGTAAAGAGAAGTGGATTATTATATATATATACTCGTATGTGCCGAAATGTGAGTTATCAGTAATATTACACTTTTTAAAATCATATAATTATAGAAAATATGAAATTAATTATACTAACAATCAAGTGTCTCTCCAAGTACAAAAAATCACCAATCAACTACATCAAACAAAAAAAGACAAAGATAGGGAAAAATCTTCTTTCCTACTGGATGTAGAACGGGATATTTATTAAGCCGACGCAATGTCGACTATCGGAAAACCGAAAACAAAAAATTACAATTAAGTGATAGAAAAAGTATGGCTTTATAAGCTTTTTGTTATTATATCACTTTGGTACTTCATTTGAAATTGTTATTGTCTGGAATACTAAAGAATACCAGTGAATCACTACTTTTTCAATTGATTGACGTAGTTTTTTTATTTGTAACAAGGTTAGAGGCCAATTATATTGAGTTATTTTTGGCTATTGAAGAAAAAAATCTATGAAGTAGATATACATAAAACTGACGGTATTTAAGAGTATATGTACACGTAAATATGTTCATATGAAAATGAATATAATTTCTGTGTTAAAAACGATCTAGGCACTTACAAAAATTTGTTGCTGGGCGAAAATACAAGTTTTTAGGATTCGCGTTAGACATTTATGTTTTCTTATAGAAAAGAAATATGATATTGCATATGATATGAATTAATAAAATATTTTATTTATAACTCATGTGTTATATAAGATATGTTGCCTTATTATTAACAAAAGATATGTGTAGATACTTTGGAGGACGGACTTAAATAGCAAAACATAAGTATTCTTTGAAAAAGACGATAATACCGAGTAATCGAAAAAGATCAAAGCAGGCCAGATTTTAGTTTATATATAAACTTTGCTATTTATTCCATTGCCTTGAAATCATGTCATAAGAATGATTCTAAAAAGTCTAACCTCGTCAACATTGTTCCATTTGGTCGTAAATTATTAAACAAAGAAACCGACCTCCCTCCACTGGGTTTTACGATACGCGAATTTATGCCAATGAAATTAATTAGCAAGCTTAAAAGCCTTTGAAGTAAGAACATGGAATAATAATTTACTGTCTAAAGGTAAAATAAAAAAAATTAACGCCTTATTCGGATTAGGGTAATGTAGAAAGTTACAACACATTTTTTAACATCACTTTACATAGAATGGCTTTGAAAATGTTATAGATTCGCAAGATTTTATCGTTACTTTTTATTTTTCACAGTTAAAAAAGGCAATAGAGCTTGATACAAAGTGACGTATTGAATCCTAATTTTTTTCTCAAAAAGAATAGCCAATATAATTATTGTAGCCCCCATACACATATTTGAAATTTTTTCTGCACATTACATAAACATAATAATAAATTGAATGCAAAATTCGAATATAGAATGCTGCGCCGGAGTTTTGAAAAAAGGTGATGTCTCATTTTTGAAATAAATAATGATTCTGTATCTGACATCTAAAATTGCATGAAAAATTCATTGTAATTACATAACAAATTGTCTGGGAAATAAATACGATTTTTCAACCTTTGATTACTTTAGTTGCAACTTCGCCAGACGCTAGTCAGGAAAACGAGAATGGTGAAAGTTAAAAGGAAAATTCTGTCCACTAGTTTAGTAAATGCGATCCTTAGATTGGATCATTGCCATCAAGTAAATAACTGAAGTTACTGGCTACTTTGTATTATAACACTTACACCGCATTGCGGTCGCAGTCTCTCCGAACTCACTTGCTTGACTTGTTGCACAAATCTTATTTGTAAAATTACCTTATATATTTATGTCCTCGCCTCTTAACACAAGTTGATTTTCTTTAATAGCTTAGAATACTAAAAGACATATTTCAACACATTTTGCTTAAATTTTTAATGATTTAGAAGCACAGGTATTTATTATTTTGTTATTTTTTAAATAGTTTTCCCAATCCAAATATTAAAATATCATTTTCCTTAGAAGTTTGAGGAATTTAACATATTTTTGTCTATCTATAGTGTTTTTTTTTGTTTGTCTGTCCTCAAGATATTATAATAATATGGAAGAAATAGAATAAGTTATTTTTAAAAAAAAATTAAACCGACTTCAAAAAATCTGCACTAAAAAGAGAAAAATCTAAACTAATAAGTTATTTTTAAAAAAAATTAAACCGACTTCAAAAAATCTGCACTAAAAAGAGAAAAATCTAAACTAAAAAGTAGAAAATAATACTTTTAAGAACTTTGTTAATTTTGGAGTCGGTGCCTGCCAGCCAAAGCAAAATAACCCCAAGTAAATAGATACATATTCGATTAATCTATCAATTTGTAAACATAATCAAAATACCTGGCTGGCACCGACTCCAAAATTAACAAAGTTCTTAAAAGTATTATTTTCTACTTTTTAGTTTAGATTTTTCTCTTTTTAGTGCAGATTTTTTGAAGTCGGTTTAATTTTTTTTTAAAAATAACTTATTTTTCCATTTTTAGTGTGCCTTTTATTTAGCTGATTTAATTATAGTGACTTTCTATATATCACTAATTTAAAATCTGTTTAAGCTTTATATTAAACAACGAGCATACCTATTAACGTATGTAATGTAATAGTAATTAATTATCGTGTCTACCGAAGGGGGGGGGGGGTGTTGGTGTCCAAAGAGTACTCTATCTACGACTACTGTAGCTGTAACTAAACTACGAGCTCATCTTTATGTTTACATTCCCCATACGAAATAGTTTAAATAAACCACGTCCATTATTCCACCTAACTCCTAGAGGTTAATGAGACTTACCTTCTATTATCATATCACCGTAATAGCCTGGAAGAACACAACTATCAGTCTATATGTACGTATAATTTTAAAGGAATTTCCTTTCAACTCCTAGCCGTTGAGGAGTTGTACCTTCCATCATTAGCTTATCCACATGAGATGGTAATTATCAGATGCAAATCCTTAAAAGACTTTAGAAAATATATGAAAAATGTACTAAGTGCCTATAAAATTTAAGAGTTGCCATCGATTTCCCTAGGATCCCATTATCAGATCCTAACTTGGTGACAATGGGAACATCTTGGAAGTATACCCTACCAAACAAAAACACATTTTTGAAATCGGCCCACAATTGACGCATAAATCGATGAACACAGATAAACAATAACATTTGAAGAATTCTACCTTCCATCATCAGCTCACCACATGAGATTACGATTTTCAGACGCAAATGCTTGAAAAGCTTTAGAAAATATATAAAAAACATAATAGGTGCCTATAAATTTTGAAAGTTGCCTTGGATTTCCCTGGGATCCCATCATCAGATCCTGATTTTGTGATAATGGGACCCCCTCAGAACTATACCCTATCGAACAAAAGAAAAATTTTTGAAATCGGCCCACAGTTGGCGGAGAAATCGGTGAACATACATAAAAAAAAAAATACATACATCGGAACATATAACCTCCTCCTTTTTGGAAGTCGGTTAAAAACACACTTTATTTTTTTTAATTAAGATTTCTATGTATTTTACATTCTAAACATTTTATAATTAAAACATATATGTACTTGATTTCATTTAATGTACCTTATTTAATTATAAAGGTATATTTTGTTTTATGTATAAGTGTTCAATATTTTATTGTTTTCTAAAAAATGTTAAGCAGTTATTTATTACTATGTATGAATTTTATAAGAGGATCTATTTTTGGTAAATCTAAATGCAGACTCTATTTTAAATTATGCAAATGTGGCATTTTATTTATATGAATGTCCATTAAATTCTTGTCGAAGCAAAATTCATAGACTTTAAAAACACATTTTTACAAATTTAAGTGTTCAATGTTCACTAGTTCATTTCTTATATAATATTATCGAACACCTCAACCTTAAACTTTTAGATGCAAACTTCGGATATGAAATTAAAAAAAAACAGGTAATCTGGGACGGACTCTCTCACTCTCTGCATCTATATCAAAATTTTTTGGCGTGAAAATAAAACTCTTTTTTCTTTTATCTAAGCAGGTGAAAAACAGCCGTTTTTTCTTTCCAAAAGATCTTTTTTTTGTAATTATTAAGAAAAGAAACAAATTATCTTAATATAAACAAATCTTCAATTTTAAAATTTTCAATTTTATAGATTATATTAAGTAATTGATTAATCCGAGGACTTTGAAACGCAATTTGTAAATCTGCTGTTAGAAACAAATTTAAAATTGAACGTGCAGTAATTTTTCACCCACGCAAATAAACACCTTCCTTGCAGTTTATATTTTGCAAGGAAATATAACATTTTCTATTCTCGATTGTAAACCAATCTTAAAATAAAAAGCATTTAGTTAATTCAAGGTTTTTCTGGATGGACTGGATCTCTTTGCAATGATTTACTTATTTTTGTTAACATCGTTAAATGAATTACGGTAATCTAAACGAATATAAATACTGTAATAAGTTACCCAATTGCCTATTATTATTTGTTGCGAAGCTAGCGCATAGTTCTAGATTTCGTTTCTATTTTTTATATATTACTAGTAATTCCCGCGACTTGTTGTAATCCCTATTAAAATAGGGATCAGTGGAAGAAGGATAAAAATTTAGGTTTATAAGTATTTTTGATACTAAATCATAAAAAAGTAAAAAATAAAATTTGGCCTAAAAATAAAAAATTCTGGAAAGGGCCACTTGTATCACCTAGAGTTATAAAAAATAGCCTACGACCTATTCTCAGACCTACCAAATATACACAAAAAATCATTAAAAGTCGTTCAAGCCGTTTCGGAGGAGTTCGATAACAAACACTGTGACACGAGATTTTTATATATTAGATTAAGTATATTATATTATCTGTAGTATTATTATAGCATTCTCAGATTATAAAAATATATAGACGGAGCCCGGCAGTTAAAACAAAATGCGCTAATATTATTTATTAATAAATAACACAAACTGGTCAAAAGCTTTCTATCCTACAGAGAAGTGAAGTTATTACTAATAAGATAAATCGGTATAAAAAACAAGTTCATTTTCCGGTCTTTCACAAATCACACGTTCATATTTTATTCATTTCAGTCCATTGTCATTCACATTTTTTAGCCAAGCGTTCGAATCGATGTATAATCTGTTGACCGATTTAAATTGGTCGCGGCCTTATTTCTGAGAAAGCTGGTGTCGCCTTCAATACACGTCTAGTGAAATATAGCACGAGCAACGAAAAAACATTTTTATTTCGGCTTATGTCTAATCATGATTACTCATGATTCAAATACGAGGAACGTTGTTTGCTTATATAGTTTTTATTTTTTCAATTATGTATTTGTAAAGTATCACTATTACATATTATAATTGTTACAGTCGGTAATTGAGAAAATGTGTGTTTGTGCTTGTTGTTTCTTCACGCTCTAACAATTCAACGGATTTGAGGAAGGCTACACGTACATTATATCCTGGAATACTTTTGAGTTTCATCAACCTATAAAGTGTACATACCACTACTTAACTTACTAACAAAGTAAAGGTTCATCAAAATGTGATAACTAAGTTTTGCATGAAAGAGCAGTAAACCTCACAAGCATCACAAACTTTCGCATAGTTAAAAAATGCGCAGATTCGACTCAGAATTAAAAGAGTGAAGTGTAATTTTCATTTAGTGACATTATTTTTATCGGTTTAATACGTTCAGGGACTAAACAAACATCTGTTATCTTAAATATGTTGTATATACTATATCATCATCATCAGCCCTTTTTAACGTCCCACTGCTGGGCACGGGCCTCCCTCAGTACGAGGGGGATCAGGCCATAGTCCACCGCGCTGGCCCAGTGCGTGTTGGCGGACTTCACATGTCTTACGAAAACTTGCTAGGTTTTCTCAGACATGCAGGTTTCCTCACGATGTTTTCCTTCACCGTAAGACAAGTGGTAATCATGATAGAAATGATTCGCACATGAAAATATCAGAGGTGCGGATTTGAACCCGCATACTCGGTTATACAAGCAACGCGTTACCGCTAGGCTACCACTGCTTATACTATATATAATACGGAATATTTATTTAAACGTATATTTAAATGTAAATATACCTTTCATACTTACCTGTGTCTTAAGAAAGTAAGACAACTTAAAAACCCAGACCTAAGTTAATTAAAACAAGATGTCTCTGTACTTCTTTTGACATAAACGATATCGTTTAAAAAGACAAAAACAAACGTAATTAATGGATGACAGGTGGTGGTAACACAGCAACATTTCCCGCTTATTTTGAATATGGCAATACATCTTATACATTGCTTGTCGCCGTGGCCTTGAATATTAAGCTGAATATTTCCATTTTCATTTGGATTATAAAATTCCTTACGCTTTATACAGCGTATTTTCGATAGAATTGAATAATTTACCTTTTTCGTGGTACTTTTCTATAGGAAGCTATTATATTTGTGTAACAAGTAAAATAGGTTAAAAACTATTCATACTGTGATAGTACATTAAAACGATGTTCCAATATCATAAAAAACAATCAATATTTTTTCAATACCAAAGACGTATATAATAAATAGCAAGTACATGAAAGCTTAGGTTAGCTTATTTGAAAACATCGTAGGAAAAAAGAGTCACCCTCGCTTTGCTCGGGTTCATCCCTTGGTACGTATTATCGGTTAGTATATATTTTTCAGAGATGATATTATCCGGCAGTAAAACCTGTCCTTATATTGCCCGGATAGCCAGCTATCATTATATGAAATTTCATCAAAGTCTGTTCAATAGTTTTCTCGGTATGCGTTCTCAAACAGACAGACAAAAAATCTAAACTATAGATTCGGCTGCTCTGCTGCTAATTGATACTTATGATTATTTCAATAAGAATTTCGAACTAATTCGATTAAGTTATAATTTTTTTACATTTGACTATGACTTGCCGACCTAACGCTTTCAGTAGGTTTTCTTAACGTTTTCTAAGTGATGTTAAAATATTATTTTGTCACTGCCTTTGCAGATTTTTAGAATAACAATTATTTATTTCTTATAACAATTCTTAACAGCATTTATGATTTTTTTATAATCCTATCAATACCACGCCTCAAAATACGGCTGCGCCAATATTTAGTTATCTCTTTAAACGTTTGCAGTAAAAAGTGTGAAGATTTATGCAATATTGACTGACAAACTTCCCACGACTTTAACTTCGCGAAACTTCTAGCAGCAGGAAATCTAATATGTTGTATATTTTTAAAAACATTTTATCTTCGAACGTAATATAAACTGTTCAATACGAAATCGTTTACATTTCCTCTATATCTTTATAGTGCATGTAAAAAGCTATTAAAATATTAGTTTTAAATATTTATCGCGATCATAATTTTACAAATTACGATAAAAAGTATGTATGTATATTTGTAATGAATATATTTTTTTAATCGGACTACCAATATGTACGTGAAAATTTGCGTGTGTTGTTGTGTGTGTGTGGCTGGAAGATTTTGGATGAAATTTGGATAAATATTATGTACGAATAGATTATGAGCAGGAGTAACTTGTTAGGCACCCCACCCATCGTTAGGGAGTCGAATGCGCTCGAGCGAAGTCACGCAGAATTTATATAAAGAAAAAAATGCTACTACCTACTGATTTTTAAGTTTTCAATAGATATAAAATAAATATTTTGAAAGTAACCTTAATAAGTGATATTAACCGTTATGTACAGTGTAAATTGACTGCATAAGAAAGATTAATTACCAATTTATTTTGTGCATAAGTTACGTTTCAAGATCGTTGTATGTTCCATGACCCACATTATTAAGATTCCGACTGAATAATTGACAGACACACAGAGCAGAAGCCTTTTTTAACAAAAGTAAGATAATTTTAATTAAATTTATATACTTTTCCTTTATATATTATTTTTTGTTAAATTATGTCATATTTTAAAATTTTTAAATATTAAATATCGATTGCTTTTCGTTAGTCTCGCTTAAACCAATTGACCGTTTTGTGTTAGGGGTGTATCGAAGGTGGTTTGAGCATAAAAAAATAGTAAAAGCCCAAATAAATAGTTGGAATTCAGAAAACAACTTTTTTTTTGGTTTGGTGGGTATAGTCAGAGAGATAAGGAACTCTTACCTTTCCTAAAGAATTGTTTGTGTTAATAAGTAAAACCTTCGTTATCAGAGTAACAACATAATATACTATTTTTATCGATCTACCGAACGAACGAACATATTTTAACTAAAATTATTACTATATCATTTTATAATAGGATATTTTACAATATATTTCAAAGCTAAAATATATCAAACAGATTTATGTAGCTGATACTGTATGTGGCTCCATTAAATTGGTGAAAGCTTACCGGCCTTTATCCCATAAAAGAGACCCAAATAGCACAATATTTGTGAACAACAGTAGCTGTAGTAACTGTAAAATTGATCGATACTAGGTTTTCTTAAACTATAATTTTAAGTAAAGGATTTTCGCCATTTTAATTAAATATCGAATTAATCTTGATGAACCATTAAAATCTAATATTTAAAAATGTCCTGACACAGTGTTTGTTATCGAACTCCTCCAAAACGGCTTGACCGATTTTAATGACATTTTTTTTGTATATTTGGCAGCTTTGAGAATAGGTCGTAGACTATTTTTTTATTCCCCTACGTGATAAGGCCACCCTTATTTTCCTCCCATTTTAACTATTTATTTTTAGACCAAAGTTTTACTTTTTAATTCTTTATGATTGACATCAAAAAATACTTATAACCCTAAATTTAATCCTATTACCACCAAGCACTATATTTCGATAGAGATAAGGGCGGACGGAGCCGCGGGAAATGCTAGTTATATGAATAAATAATGTTGCTTATAATATATAGCACAGCATATTGAAATGACCTGTTTTTTTTCATTATTGGTAATGTTATGTACTCGTAGGTACTGTTCGTTGATTTATCAATGAATGAACAATGACCGCCATTTGGCGGTTAGAATGGAATAGATATAAAGTCTATATGTATTAAACAATTTTACATTATGATGATGATATAAAGCCGAGCAAAAAACGGGCTAGTGCAAAAGAATTTCACAAATCGTATTAGTACCTAGTTTCTGAGATAAGTGCGAACAAACAAACTTTTCCTTGTATAATAAAAATAGTAAAGACTTTTTTATTTGGTATTTAATATTTGTTACAAGTAAAACCATAAGCAAAGATAAGTATATCACCGGTTGATATAATATGAAATGGTTGTCTTATAAATAAAATATGAAGCGGTCTGTCTGTACCTTTCACAAATTGTTAAACACTGACTGGCATTCCAGAGCTATCAGAATGATTTTGATTGAAATATCTGCTGTTTCATATCATTAAGGGCTAAGAGCCCATAACATAAATGTACGTATTTGTATAACTTTGACATGATTTATGTTGAAAACTTGTTGATTATTTTGTTATGTGGTAATAATAGCTTTTTTAATCCCTTTTATACATATAATCTCTTATATATAAAAATTTCGTGTCACAGTGTTTGTAATCGAACTCCTCCGAAATGACTTGACTGATTTTTATGTTTTTTTTTTTGTGTAGGTACAATTAGTAGGTCTGATAATAGGTCGTAGGCTATTTTTATTCACCCTCTCCAGATTTTTTTATGATTTCTACCAGAAATCCCTATTTCTTATAGTGATCAGAACGCGGGCGAAACCGCGGGAATTGCTAGTAAAATTATAATTCAATCGAACTTTTACAATAAATGCATTTTGGAAAATCTAATTGAAATATATTGTCATTTTATCGAGGTCAAAAGTATAGATTTTTCATTTTTTATGTCTGACTGACACAAAAATTTTGATTAGTTTTAAAGATAATATTTGATATAATGATGGCTACTTATGTGTTAACAAAAAGAATATTTATTACCCCTGGAATATATCACACCTGTGAGAATATATGAATACTAACTGTTGCAATGTAAGCAGGGACGAACCCGAGCGGAGCAAGGGTACGATGCTATAAAAGATATATCATCATTAGGTGTTAATTATTAGGCAATATTGGTATGAAATATTGTTATGCACGAGTTTAAAATATTTAACTAAATAGTTAATTCCATTAATCAATAATACCAATATACAATTTCTATAACAAATACTTTAATTTAGCTTTGATAATTCCATTACATTTCAATTACTGAAAAAAATATTTTTGTTTGCTTTGAAATAAACAACTTGTAAGTCAATTGAGTTGGCAAATAATAACGTGACGTCACAGATTGTTATTGCCGAACAAAATGTATGGGGAATCGTGTTTTGACAGCTCATAAAAATGTCAATTGATTGGTGATGTCAACTACTCAATTACCCATTCTTAATATAAACTAGCGACTCACCCTCGCTTCGCTCGGGTTCGTCCCTAGGTACTTCACCTTTTAAACCTTCTCTGGACTTCCACAAATAATTCAAAACCAAAATTAGCCAAATTGGTCTAGCCGTTCTCGAGTTTTAGCGAGACTAACAACACACACGCACGCGAGCACACCCGCACGCACGCACGCACGCACACACGCACGCACGCACGCACACGCAATAAAAAAATGGTAAAACTGATGTCAGTGAGTCATGAAACGCATATTTATAACGAAATTCAACAAAAAAATTGAGTGTACAGACAGACTCTACAGATTTATATAGTAGTATAGATTACGAAATAAAGAATTGAATTTTATTCTAAATCTAAATCAGAAAGAAATAACACCGTTAAAATTAATATAAAATGATTATAAATTTAAAATCCACATTATTTTAATCATACTCATAGTAATATGTATGTCAGAAGCGAGCTTTAAGCTTGTTTAGTTAAAATATTTAACGAATAAGTAAGATGCCATCTGTTTCGTTAATTTGAGTTAATGTCTCAAACATCTCTATAGGAATAAATTAAAAGTTTTTATAAGTTAAGGTTTGACTTGTAAATTGAATTTTAAAATGCTTATTATATTTGAATTTCGCATACATACGTATTATATTTTAAACCTATGAGTAATTTTTGATGTATTTCTTTTATTTAAGACATTTTATATTCTATCATTTTCTACTTTTATTCATAATTTGTGCTCTACAAATAATAATACTCGTATAAAAAAATACCTTAACTAATTTTGGTTTCAGCCGCCAATCGCCTTGAGTCTAACCAACTGCGCGGAACGTGGGTACAGTACGAGTGCGTACACAAACACAAGTGCTTTCAATTACTTTTAACTCTGATTATGGTAGGATAATAACTCAACACGATTCGTAAGAGATAAGGCGTAGAACCGACAGCTTTATGAATTTTGCGAGGCATGAATACACAGGGGATGAATACACATCTCTCTCGACTCCGACTTTTTTTATTCTTGGGAAAAGCTTTAATATTCCACAAGTGGCTATGTGGGACTCACAGGCCAGAAAAGAAGGGACTTGATGCTACTGTTGAGTAATTCACGACTGAAAAATCCAGTCACTGTTTATACCAGACACGGGACTCGAACCCAAAACCGGATGAATTGCAGCCGTACGTGCTAGCCACTATACCATCCAAACGTATTTTATCTATATTCTATATGATATCATAAAACGTATGATTGTTCCAAAACAATGGTGAAAGTTCACGCAATTTATCGTGAAAATAGCGGTGACTATAAAGATAATTTCTTTTATTTGCCGACATGATAAGCAAAAAAATGCAATAAAATACCACCATCAGTAAAAATATTGACACAGATAATATTAATTTAAAACGATAAAGATAAGATTGTTTTAAGTTAAGTATAAAAAAAGTGTTTTTGTCTTTTTTAAATATTATTAGCATCTGTGTTATCTTTAGCGTTACAATGTCGCTTAAATTTGTATCAATGTTTGCTTCAAATGGGAGCCAATCGATCAACTGTAGAACTTTTTTTATTTTTCTCTGTTAAATGTACAGCAAAAAATATAAATCTACTCTGCAAATATTTATTTAAATTTTATTAATACTAACAATTCTTAGCAAGAAAATTTACCATATCAATTAAAAAATAATGAATTGAATCATGAATAGGTTAAAGTTATTTTTGTTTATGTAATATATTAGTTTGAATGTAAGTTTTAAAACATTTATATTTTATGAAAAGAATTTTTGTCAAATGACCTGATTTATTCGTAAGGAAGGACACAATTGACATTCTGAATCTTATCTTTCGGAGATATCAACAATCAATATCAATTATAATTAAGCTACGGTAGAGTTAAACTCTTTTGTAGATATTTAATTGTTACGTAAAAGATTAAATGATATGATCAAATTTTTATCATAATATATAATTGTACATAACTGATGTTATCGTTGTAAATATCGAAAACATCTGTATAATTAGAACACGGAAACTTGATTATAGTTTTATCGGACGAAAAGTCTCTTTTTATTTTTAAAAATAGATCGATAGAGGATTGTAGTGATAGTGTAACATGTTAAGTGAAGAAAAAATAAAATTGTAGTGATAGTGTAATGTAACATGTTTAAGTATAAATAGTGATTGAAGGTTCTTGCTTGACCACTAACGACTTGTGTAAAGTTAATGTTAAAAGGTTGACAAAACGTTTGTGTATATTTGGTAGGTCTGAGAATAGGTCGTAAGCTAATTTTTATTATTTTAAGTGATAAGGTTGGCCCTATCCAGATGTTTTGTTTTTTGACCAATTTTTATTTTTCACTTTTTTATGATTTGGCATCAAAAAATTCTTCTAACCCAAAATTTTCATCTCTCGGACGCGGGCGGAGCCGCGGGAATTGCTAGTAATAATATAAAAAATAGTTTTGTATAATTTTGTTTAAATAATGCTTTCGCCATATGTCGCCCACATACACTTTATTTAAACGATTTAAATTGATAATATTAGTTAATAGCGTAATTTAAATTCACTTTTTTGGTCATTTTTTTATTTATGATCGATATTTAAATACATTTTTAAGTATACGTTTTTTTATAAATCGTTATCCATAGTATAGTTTTAATTTTTTTTCGAGTTTTTCGTATTTTTAAGGAAGAAATACTACGTGGGTAGTGGCTGCTTAAACTTCGTCTATTAAGTTGGAAGACACAGATTGAATTCCTACGGTTTAAGCTAAGCTTATTACTTTAGGATAAAGGAATAAAGCAAGAAAATATACATGGTTATATGGTCATAGAAATGCCTCTCCTTATATTAAATATTTTTTTTATTTGAGTCAAAAAGTAAAATAAAATAGCTGTCAAAAGAGTCCCTAATTGCGAACACATATAAGGTATAGAAAGTATGTACAAATTTGTGTCTACAGGTAGGAAGAACGATTACGAACTGAAAGGTTTGTTGAATATATCATAATTTTAAATAACTATCCACTGTAATTATCTATTATAATGATATAATAATGTTAAATTAAGTATTAAAAAACATAGACACCCTCGTTTGAAAATGACACATTTAGATCAGTTTGTAGTGACCCTACTAGTAGGGTTTTACTAGGTTTTAGGTTTACCGAACTGTGCCAGCGGTTACTGGTTTGAGTACCGCGGGGGGCATTTATTTTTGAGCATGAATGCTTTTACTCCAGTTATGGGTGCTTATTAACTATATGGTATTCGTAACACAAGCCTCGTAGCTGAACTGGAAGCTAGACGACATTTGTGTGTACTGTGTAATAATAATTCTCCCAATTAAGAAAACAAACGACTGAAATTGTAAGTGTAATTGCCACGAAAATTGTAGCATCACGTGCCACGTCTCTTACAAATAGTGTATAGGAAAGTGGTAGTTTTCTCTATTCACGTATTCGTATTATTCATCATCATCTTCATCAGCCCTTTTTTTTAACGTCCCACTGCTGGGCACGGGCCTCCCTCAGTACAAGGGGGATCAGGCCATAGTCCACCGCGCTGGCCTAGTGCGTGTTGGTGGACTTCACATGTCTTTCGAAAACTTGCTAGGTTTTCTCAGACATGCAGGTTTTTCTCACGATGTTTTCCTTCACTGTAAGACAAGTGGCAATCAGGATAGAAATGATTCGCACATGAAAATATCAGAGGTGCGAGACCCGGATTTGAACCCGCATCGCTCGGTTATACAAGCGACGCGTTACCGCTGCCAAATACCAAATCAATGAATGCAAAAACAAATGAATTTATGAAAAACTACGAATGAATTTAATAAGTTTAATACGATTTAGCGATCGGACTGCAATTATTGTACAATTTTCGCTATCGCGGGCGGATTGCTAGATACGTAATAAGCCTACGGGATGGCGACGCACTGTAGACGCCCTCTGCCCCATCTAGCTATTTGATTACTATTACGGTAAAGCTTCTGTAACGTCGGGAACCAAAAATCAAAAAAAATCCGCAAAAAAAACCGAAAATATTGTTTTATTTAAAATGGTACATATTCGCGTAAATATAAGGAAAGTAATTATAATAACGCTACTAAATATTTCAATTCATAATATGGTCTAGTTAATAATTTTAACAGACTAACCGCCGCACTCAGAGCATAATGAACCATTAAGTCGAGAATCTCCATACTAAAGAACGACTTAATAGTTCATTAAGTGACTCTGAGTGCGGCGGTTATTTTTTTAAATCTTAAATATTAAGCAAATATTGTCATTGGATTGGATGTCAAATCAGGTATTTTGTAGTAAAATAAAAATATCGTATGGTTTTTGGTATTGATACTCCTCGAGAAAGTCCTAAATTCTGATAGTAAATAAAAAAACTTACATAATATGGTAGCTACAATTTGCCCCATTTGTGTAACAGGACAGTTAAGCGAATGATATCTTATCGCTAGAGTTGATAGCTTATCAAACATCTGAGGCCTACTTACTCATCTAGGAAAATAGACAGCATAGAGAACAAAATTCGTCTTGTATTTTCGACGTCCTCTTAAATTGTTTAAAATTTTGTTATAGATATGTGCCTCTTTTATTTCGTTTATTACAAAACTATACACTTATAGAATAATTATATTATTAAAAACGAAAACCTTTTTATACGTTCCTTATAAATTTTATTCGTGTGACTAAAAACCACTTTTACTAGAAAATTTAGTTCGACAATAGAAATAGTGAACCCGGATTCGGTGAGGAATTATGCGATTGACGTGAAAATACGCATAAAGAATTTAGATGTCGGGTGCGTCACTATGAGTCAATCTGGACGACTAAATTATAGGAACCGTTAGAATTGTTGACACGTGCATAGAATTCCTTGTGGGGTATGTCGTGTAATTAAATAATTATTTAATTGATTTATAAAGAGCCAAGATGAAAACCTTGACTTCCTTCTAAGAGGAGTTAAGTTTACGTCAAACAGTTTTCTATCAAACTAAGAAAGTTATATTTAAAAAAAATATCCCAATTTCTCTTGGTTGCTGCTATTTTTACGCTAAAAATAGTACTCGCACATACGAAATGCGTATTCTATTTTTTCTTCTTAGTAAACAATCTGTATGCCAAAATCGAGGCTACTATTTTAGATTTCGTCATTTTTTTGGCGGGCTTTGAATATACAAATAAAATTGAGTAATTTTTTGTCCGAGTTTAAGTATAAGTATTTTGATAATCCTACTTTCAGCTTATAAAGTAACCTTAATTCCTTTAAAGTTAAAGTATTCTTTATGGTCCGCCAATTAGGAGTTACTTAGCTCTCTTCATGTCACGTACAGGTGTGTTTCGTGACAAAGCCAGCCCAATGACCCACTTTACGAGATAAAACCGCATATGTTATTCTATTATGCATATTAAAATACGTTAGCTTTTAGTGGTACTTGAAGGTCTAGTGTTTTGAAATCCCAATATTCAGAAAATGAAAATACGTCAGAATTGTACAACAACGTATTCTATTATATATTCATTGAATTGATTCAATTAAATTTCATTATTTGAACATGTTCATTTAAGAAACTACTAGTCCCATGAAAAGTATTGTTGCTTTTTATTATAGAAGGTTTCTGCCAATACTCTACATATATCTACATAGATCCTTAGAAGCGTACTTATTATGTATACGATTCATATCTTACCAATGTTAGACGAAAATCGATTATTGAAATAATTACCTGTAAAAAACAAAAGCATATGATTAATAAATAAGGCAAATAAGAATAAAAATTAGTAAGTATAACCTAACTATAACCTAACTCAGTTAATAGTTTCGTATATTATGTGAACTAAACAAAATTAGTTTCCGGTCTTCAGAATGCGTAATGAAATGCGTAATACATAAATATTGATTATTTTTATTTAATACAGTTGTTTAAACGTTCATCAAATAATTATTTGGCTTGATTGAAGTAAATTACTATAGGCGCTACATTTTTCCATTATTATATTAGAAATATAATTAACTTTATGAATTCTTCAAGTGTATAATAGTTAATGAGAAATGTTAATTCACATAAAGAGATAATGATCGGCGCCGCGAGAACAAATACATGGCGCCTGTAACGATACCCACATAAATGTCCGTAATTACAATTGTCACGTAAACCTTTGTTATGTGGGAATATAGAAAGATAGAATATAGAGCTTGGCTTATTATGACTCCGTTGGTGGTCGCTAATCATATAGCGTATGTAGATACGAATAAATAATTATTAATAGATAATACATTATACATATAATTAAATTCAAACTTAGAGTCTGTACATGGAGTATGCTAAAGAAAAATTTATTCACGTCTGTCTGTCGGTGTGTTTAACTGATTATTCTCGCAATTTTAAAGTGAAAAATATTTACTTAAAGTTTGGCAGGTTTGATCAAATAATAAATTTAATATTTTTCTGATAACTATCTAAAATCACAGTAAATAATTCGTAGTTACTAACAAAATTAACATTTTATTGTAGTACAAAGGGTAGTATGCCATAAATATAATATTAAAACGCTATTGAGAACAGTGAGTACCGACGCCTACGTAGACAAGCCTCACACCGAACTTAGTTCAATGGCCATATCCTAAGAATTGTACGTAGCATTTATTTTACTATGTCTGGAGGCGGAATTGAATTGTATTTTCGAAAGCGACGTCAAACTACTTTGATCCTTAATATATTAATCCTAAAGTATTAAATGAAATGGGGTTCTTAAGACATTGGGCTAAAAATGTTAGAAGCCTATATTACAAATTATAGTAAGGATACACAACGGTATCTAAATAGCTTAAAGAGGTCTTTGATCTGTTTTTAATCCGTTTCAAAATCATTGAAGCTTTTCGCGTTAATAAATGGAGAGTAGTATTTAAAAGTAAGGTGAAATCCAACGCCATCGACCTATATGGTTATTGGTGATTAAATTGAAAAAGGAAATTAGCTTATTTGGAATGATTTGAAAATATATTTTTTTAATAATAATATATTTTTTCTAACTGGCAAGTCGCCGCACAACGTAACAGATAAATAAGGTCCGGCGGCCCTGAAGTTTTAGACTATATAAACAAACTTTGTTAATATGTATTTATTTAACGTTTTACAAAATATAATACTGCTATTATAATATTTTGTAAAAACGTGTAAAATGTACAAAATATTTTTTAAAGAATAAGTAAAGTACAAACCTAATAATAACAATGTATAACTAAATTGTGAATTCATAATGTAGTTGTTTTTTCAGTCAATAACTTTTAAATTTATTGCAAAATCGGACACCCAATTTCAATCTGAAGTCGGCATATCTTTGAAATTTCACAAAGTTAATTATTCGAAAACTGGCAACCTCCTTTACCAACACTTTCATATTAAGCGTAGTGTTCACAATGAAAGCTTTTTATTCCGATTTTCCTTATTGTTAAAAATACGTGTAGAGAATTTATTTAAAAAATACACATTTTAGCAATGGCAAGGCATGTGGGGCAAAAGAGGAGCCCAGGGAAGCTTAGAAACGGAGCAAAACGAAAATTATAATTTATTGATAATTAAAAATATAAATATTTCATATGTAATAATATTGCTAGCTGATAAATTAATTAAATCATGCGTAAATGAGAATTATTCAATTTATTTTGGAATCAGAAAAGTAAAAACAATTTTAATCTGTCGTTGGCATATCTCTTAACATTTTAAAACACGTTTGTTTATAAATATCTTTTACGTATACGACAGGATAAAACACATAGTAAAATAAAAAAAAAACTTTTTAATTCTACTACGAATTTATTCTTTTTTACTTATTAAATATTAAAACATAACTGTTATTTTTAATATATAATTTAGTTAATTTATTTTAGCATAGAACATAATAACAGCTACGTGGTATTGTTTTTCTAGATTGATATGTGTAGCTTTAAGTTTATAGCCTAGCGCCGTAGTAACTGAATAATAACATCCATTCTGTACGCGACTTTATAGAACAGTAACTGCACATTTCATTATCAGATCGCTCGTGTTTCGTAATGCGATCCTTAAGTAGTGCGCGTGTAAAGTAGTTGTTCGCCCTGGCTTTGTTCCCAGAACAATTTTAATTGGTAGGTACTTGTACCTATTTTACGACGAGGTGGCTTAATTGAAATTATGTATCGTACTTGCAAACCAAATTATTTATTGGAATTTTGTTTTACTATAACTTGGGATTATAATAGCAAACTTATAAGGCGAGCCGTGCAATTACAACACTAAGATTAGCCAAAAATACATGAGATATTTTATAAATAGGTTTTACTATTATAGAACGAGGTTATTCGTATGCTTAAATCGTCAATTTAAGCGTTTACATAAAAAAAAAATCGAAATTGCAATCACGTTTCACCCTGTCTGTCAAAAATAACAAAAAGACTATCGTTACAAGGTTTATCTTGTATGGACGGGCGACGAATATCTAATATGTCATAAGACTAGCCATACATTGCGGAATTTTTATTATTATGATTGTGTGTGGGAGGTTTACAAATACTAATAGTAGAATTTGCACATGTCTTATATGGTATTAACTTTATTTTATTCAAGTCATATGTAAATGTAGTATTTTTTTTGTAAAAACTAAAATTAATTGTAAAGTAGTTTACAAATACTGATTTGGTTTATAGTAATAAATTTTCAAGGAAAAAGTCCATGTAGCGTAAACTTGGAGCTTAAATCACATTTTGCTAGGTGGAATTTTTATTATACTCGTATATTAAACCAAAATCTAAAAACATCGATGTAACATGTCCACGACGTGTGTAGTTTTAATCATAACTGACATGGGACTTTTCAATGATTGTCCATTCAAGTCGCGGTGTTTAAATGCCATCAAGATGACGAGATAAGAATGATTGATCGTCGTATTGTTTACGTGGCAATTTACTCTGTAAACGATTATTTTACGGCACATTACTTGGTGGTTACTTTTATGGTTATCGAGTTACGGTAAGCTAATTGGTGGATCAAAGGATCTAATGTAGAATCATCTTCATAGTGAAAATATGTATATATTGTAAATGTTTTCAAAAGTTTTAAAACAATTTATTAGCAAAATTATTATTAGTTTTCACTTTTAACTATAACGTCTCACCCTCGCTCCGCTCGGTTAATTATGTATTCATCGTTAGTATTAATTTCACGGGATGCGTTCCCAGACACACAGACAAAATAACTAAAACTTATTAATTTGCTCTCTATATTGATAATATCATTAAGATTTTTCTTTTAAATATTTAATGTAGAGATTGAACTGGTGGAAAATTCAAATCATAAGTTACGTATGAAGCTTATGTAGTAGCTTATGTAGGTTCAAGTCCCCATTTTGACTAGCAAGGATTATCATAAAATATTTTAGCCCTTTTAACTTAAATAAAAAAAAATATGGCCAACACCTGTTCCAATAATAATAGTCAATGTTTCATTGAATATTTAAGAAATACTCTAATTATCAAAAGTGTATAGAATTCCCTTCAATACACTCCAATGAACTTTGGGCACTCATTGGGCTGGAAAAATTGATTTAAGTGTCGTAATCTATAGATGTGAGAAATAATTTATTTACTTTTAAAATCCCTCTCCTTTTATATAATTGTATTTTATAATAGAGCATTTACTTTTAAGACTTTTCTGTTACAAAGTGGGAAGCTTTAATTTGGTATTTAACAAAGTGACGTTATAAGAACATAGTTTTGATGCTTATGAATAGTATAATATTTAATCCTTTATTTTTAGTACCAAAGCCTGAATTACTCTCCGAGAATTATAGATTGGTGGCCGTATGTATAGAGACGAATATAGTATTTATGTCTAAAAAGTATCGTTCATAATTATCTTTACGTATATTACTTATTAGTTTATACTATGTGAAAGATTGCTTTACCACACTACGAGTATATACAAATAAGAGGAAAATGTCAATCTACCACGTTTATCATTCATTCTAATTAATTTCCGATGAAATGAATAAAAATATGGTATATCTATATACGAATAGACCTTTTACAAGTAGGTATTTTAAAATCGTCAATTTTACTTTATATACCAGTGTAGTCAGTATGTTAAGAATCTCGTACCAATCGAATTATTAAACTCGGTCTTGCTGTTTTTGAACTTTAGTGAGACTAACGAACAGAGAATTGATTTTTATATATATAGATAACATTATATGCTATACGTTCAGTAAAGTTTCCTAATTAAGGCTTTATATGAAATAATAAAGCTAGTGTAGAATAATGTAATTAAGTCAGCAGGAAGTGTTCTTGGTTGCATCATGCAATAGTGCACCATTCAAAATGTGGGTCGTTTATTTATAAAACACTTCATACGGACAGTATGGTATAATCCTGGTGATTACGGTAATGTGCTAGGTGCTTGAAGCTTTAATCCATATTGTTTGTATCTGAGTTAATAATAGGGATGTTAGGTAGAACTATTGAAAATAGTCTATTGAGTTGAACTAGCAAAAAGCTGAGCTTTGTGAGTGCTCGCGTAGTTTTCCTAATCGGGTAATAATGTTACAGCGATGTTAACTCTTTGGTTTTCTGACAGATGACGTTAGTAGAAGGTACAGTAACACCCTATCCAATGAACACAAAATTGTAAATGTTCATTTTTTAATGGTTACAAAGTTATATTTTATAGTGTTAGGTCTCGGTTCCCTTTGCCCTAATAAAAATAATATTAAAAGAAGTTTTATCTTTTGTGCTTTATTATTATATAGTTTCAACACAAAACTGACTTAATGTACTATTTTTGTTCAATTTTTTTTTTTTATTTTTAAATATTATATAGGTACCTATTGGTAAATTTAAGGTTCAAAAGGGTTAATTTAAGGATCAAATTCATTGAACCTTTTAGTAATTTAAAATAATAAAACCTATTATTAAAATATAACTATAATGTTTGCATCGTATTTAGTGACGTCATTACCTAACTGGACTGCATGAATGTCGCAAAGATACCGTTGTATAATTTCAGACACTCCGTTACACACCTTGCTAAATCCTTATAAGTATTTCGGATCAGGTAACATTAACGCCGAACAGGACAATTTAATCGTTTAACATAACCAAACATAATCTCAAAAGCAATTGCAACCAAAAAATTTGCCAATCAATAATCCTTCGCTTAGTATCACAATAACGTCGATATGCTTCTTAGAACAACATATCTTTATCAAACTTATCTAATAATATGATAAAATTAAATGTACTGAATGCAGAACTAAAGCTATGTTTATACGTATGTACCAGAAAGTGCCAGAAAAGAAAAAAAATCATATAGTTACAAAAAGTTTTTTTTATTTTATCTAAATGATTTTATGGCATGCAATAAAGGCAGTGAGTAAGTACAGTATATAACCTACTTGGGCTATTTACTTAACAAATTTACATAATAACGTCATCCTGAGCTGCAGTTCTGACGCTAACCACAGCCAGGATAATTTACAACTCATAGAAATTTAGTGCCTACGAAAATATGCGAACGTGACACGATCAGTGTATTTAAACTTGTAACTGCATAAGCATTCTATTTTGATGAACAGGAAAAAGTCACATTTAGCAATGTGTTAGAAATAGTTTATGTACAAAAGGTTTTATTTTAAACTAGCAATACTACGGCTTTGCCCGCGTTCTAATCACTTTTATAAATTAAAATGATGGTAGAACGTTGAAAATTCTTCATAATTAAAAAAAATCTTCGTTTCTTGTAAGAGCTATTAGCTAAACAGTAGTACTTACTTTTTGAGTTTTGCGCGAACAGACAGACAGACAGATGCGGCGGAGGACTTTGTTTTATAATATGTTCAGACCTAGGATTGTACCTATACTTAGTTTAAGGTCTTACGAAAAGCGATTTGGCGATGCCTTATGGTGACGAAGGTTTGAAGGTTTCAAGGTAGATAAATTTAGTGGGATTAGTATTTTTTAACTGGTCTATATAGGATGAATTCAGCCAATGTACTTATAAAAGGATAAAAAATTAAACCGACTTCAAAAAATCTGCACTAAAAAGAGAAAAATAAAAAGTAGAAAATATTACTTTAAAGAACTATGTTAATTTTGGAGTCGGTGCCAGCCAGGTATTTTGATTATGTTTACAAATTGATAGATTAATCGAATAAGTATACAGTTATTATTCTTTGGCTGGCACCGACTCCAAAATTAACATAGTTCTTTAAAGTAATATTTTCTACTTTTTATTTTTCTCTTTTTAGTGCAGATTTTTTGAAGTCGGTTTAATTTTTTTTTTAAAAATAACTTATTTTTACATTTTTAGTGTGCCTTTTATTTAGCTGATTTAATTATAGTGACTTACTATATGTCACTAGTTTAAAATCTGTTTAAGCTTTATATTAAGCAACGAGCATACCCATTAACGACGAAAATAGTAATTATCGGGTCTGCCGAAAGGGGGGGGGGGGTGTTGGTGTCCAAAGAGTACTCGATCTACGACTACTGTAGCTGTAACTAAACTACGAGCTCATCTTTATGTTTACATTCCCCATACGAAATAGTTTAAATAAACCACGTCCATTATTCCACCTAACTCCTAGAGGTTAACGAGATTTACCTTCTATTATCATATTAACGTAATAGCCTGGAAGAACACAACTATCAATCTATATGTATGTATAATTTTAAAGGAATTTCCTTTCAACTCCTAGCCGTTGAGGAGTTGTACCTTCCATCATCAGCTTATCCACATGAGATGGTAATTATCAAATGCAAATCCTTAAAAAACTTTAGAAAATATATGAAAAATTTACTAAGTGCCTATAAAATTTAAGAGGTGCCATCGATTTCCCTAGGATCCCATTATCAGATCCTAACTTGGTGACAATGGGAATATCTTGGAAGTATACCCTACCAAACAAAAAATAAATTTTTGAAATCGGCCCACAATTGACGCATAAATCGGTGAACACAGATAAAAAATAACATTTGAAGAATTCTACCTTCCATCATCAGCTCATCACATGAGATGACGATTTTCAGACGCAAATGCTTGAACAGCTTAAGAAAATATATAAAAAACATGATAGGTGCCTATAAATTTTGAAAGTTGCCCTGGATTTCCCTGGGATCCCATCATCAGATCCTGATTTTGTGATAATGGGACCCCCTCAGAACTATACCCTACCGAACAAAAGAAAAATTTTTGAAATCGGCCCACAGTTGACGGAGAAATCGGTGAACATACATAAAAAAAAAAAAATACATACATCGAAACATATAACCTCCTCCTTTTTGGAAGTCGGTTAAAAATAGGCTATATCCGTTGTTCTTTAAGAACGAAAATGAAATAAAAACATTAATAACAAATTCTTTTGCAAAAAGAGTATGTTATTATACCTACCAATAATTGTTATTATATTAATGTTAACTAAAGAATTTTGAATTAGAATTTCTTTGAAGGTTTTTGAAGGTTTTCGAAGTGATAATCCTGCATTCGAACTTAGAAATACCTTTTTAATATTAGCGCATATAGGTTATCACTTTCATAATCATCCGACAAGATTGTTATCAGATAAAATGTATTGAAATAAGCCGAAAATCATTTACAATGCTTACGTAATTTCATCGAGAGTACCATTAAATACAAAATAGAAGCTATTTAAATTCATACAGATACACAGTGTATATGTTTAAAACCGAATAATTTGTTGAACTCTTGCGAAATAGATCTGGTGACGCGAATAAAATTGTTTAAAAGGCAAATTCTCGAAAACTGTGAACAAAAGCAAAAAATGCTACTATTCGAGACACGTGCGTGGCGGGGAATAATAATTTACACTATACGTATAGAATAACCCTGATTTTCTTAATACACATTTCATTTGAAAAAAAAACTATTATGTAAATAATAATTAATCATCTGTGGTATTTGTCTTCATAAGAAATCTGAATCTTTTACTTTTCATATAAGTAGATAAGTAATTTGTTATAAAATTAATATAGGTATATAAAAATAATATAAAAACGTAATGTAGGTAACCTCCCACAATTGGGCACAAGCCTCATCTCAATATAAGGGGAAATAGCACGTCGTTTTGGAAAATATCGATCATCCAGATTGATTTTATGGGATGTTTATAGGTCAGTTTTTTTAAGTTTTCTAAGGTAAGGTGATTGCGAAATGCGAACAAGCCAATGCTGAAAAGTATTTAAATGTTTAAGAGCTGAACTATTTCTAAAAAGACAGAATTAAATATTGTTTAATAGATTTCGAATAACATATCACTACATATTCGTAGAATAAAAGATTTTGATGCGGTTTTTTTAATAGATAGAATGCTTCAAAAGGAAGATGTATATGTACTAGTATAAAACACTAGCGGAACCCACGGCTTCGGTCGCTAAATCAAAATTCAAAATGAAACTGCTTCTTCAAATCTCTTTATAGGTGACATCACTCACATATTATTAAGGATGTGTATCACTTCTTCAATATGTATGATTACGTACAAAAGTTACTCATATTCTTCAATGATGTTAATTTTATTCATTATTTGTCATAAACTAACGCTATACATATTGATGACATAAATGAGAACATTATTTTAATAAAAAAAATATAAAGTATAAATGACATGATTCATCACAGAGTTAGGTTTTTATACTAATTTATTTATTTAATTTTCTGTCTAGTTAATACACGTATATCAATTAAATTGATGCTTAACATACTTAGTTGCAGAATAGAGGAGTGCTAACTAAGCTCTTACCTTTTTAGTTTATTAAATACTTAAATATTTAATTATTTAATTTATTTGATAGTAAATCAGTTTATTAGACAAGTTTAACGGTAGTAAAACAGTTTCAATCAACTTTTACTTAATAATTCTGGCAATAATATTTGACAATATAATTATAAATTATTTTGTAATAAAAAACTTAACTCTTAAAGCCGGGTCCCACGGCCCGTTTTCTCACAGATCAGTCCGCGCCGCGCCGGACCGACGGGCCGTGGGAACCGATGCATCCGATGAAGCCCGTGGTGGCCTCTTGTCGCCCGTCCGATCCATCGGGAGTCGGTAAGTTCAAAGGAGCGGCGCGGCGCGGCGCGTCGGCGCCCGTCGCGGCCTGTATGGGCGCGTCTACGTTGCTTGTTAACTCTTAACTAACATAGTGAAGTAAATTAATACCCCAGTCGTATATTTTTGATTATATTTCCTTAACCTTTTGTATTAGAGACTTCCACGGCCAGGTATTCTCAGTCGAGCATATGCGCTAGGAACAGGAACAGGTGGATGCGCAGCACGCAACGTTGGATGGTTTTCGTGCTATTAGCCTTTGGGTTAAGTTTTTACCCCACTATGTTATTAGTGTAACATATTTTTTTCGAACAAGTTCTAGTTTTTTTAATATTTTTAACATACATATTTTTGCCACAAAATGTTAAAATATTTAAATGAAGAACAAATAATGACCATGTTCAATAATTCAGAGGAAGATGAGCTTACAAATCTGCCACTAAATCAATTTGAGAGTGATTATGAAGATGGCGTAACTGCTGAAAGTGATCATGACACAGAAAGTGAGATGGAAATTGAAAGCGATGCAGAAGCATCATCAGATGAATATTTCAACAGTAATCAGTTTTCATATTCAGAGCTTGCAAACTTGAATCAAAAATGAAACGACGAATCTTCATCAAAGATCTTGGTCTTTCTTTGATTAAACTTCATGTTAAAAAGAGAAAACATGATGCTTTCAGGTATCCGAAAGAGCTAAGAGAACAAATTTATAATTTTCTTGGATGTTGATTAACGATGGCGAACCACCAGCAAAGAGAGTGAAATCTGGACACTGTTACCTCTGTACGTAAGGTGATCGAAAGTGAACAAAATCGAATAAGTAACATTTATAGTCCTGAAAAAAAACTAAAACCAAAGTCAAAGTAAAATTGTCCTTTTTTGTATATATTTAAATAAAAATGATGAAATTAACTATAAAAAGTTATCAAGCAATGATATGAATATTATTTTGTTATATATATAGCTCTGAAATTGGGGTGGATTTTTACCCCACGATGTTGGTTATGTAACAAAAAGTCACTATGTTAGTTAGGGGTTAATCGTTCATTTCGGCGCATGCGCGTACACGCACTCGATGGAGTGGAGAATGTCAGACAACAGACCGCACCAGGCGGACACGGGCCGTGGGAACGCTCAAAACGGGCCGCGACGGGCTTACACGGGCGGAGCAACGCCTGGCGCGGCCCGTCGCCCGGCGCGCCGTGGGACCGCACCGTTATAGGTATTAATTAACTTAATAATTAATTACCTGCTTACTTCAAAATGTTAATTATTACTCGCTTGTAATTATTATGGCAACATAAGTGCGAATACCAATTTATTAGTAAATTAGAAATGAGTAATGTGCTTATTTCACTCTTGCTTTCTGCAGCTCAAAGTACAATTTTTAATATTAATATACCTCTTTCTAGAGGTAGTGGTATCGCAGTGGTAACGCATTTACTTGGGTTACCGTGTAAGCGGGTTTGAATCCCGGGTCCGCACCTCTGATATTTTTGTGTACTAATCATTCAAGCTATAACATCATTACTTCTGGTCTTACATTGAAAGGAAATATGTATTGTAAGGAAAATTTCATGTTATGGGAAAATTTGAAAAGTTTTCGTAAGTCATGTGAAGTCCGCCAACCCGCAGATTGCCAGCGTGGTGGACTTTGTGGGGACCCATGCCAAGGGCTGTATATACACATCTTTATGCCCATATCGTAAATATTCTATTTCGTTCTTATTAAGTAATAGAATTTTCGATTGTACTTAATTTTTATTAAATCAATCATCATCATCATCATCAGCTTTTTTTAACGTCCCACTGCTGAGCACGGGCCTCCCTCAGTACGAGGGGGATCAGGCCATAGTCCACAGCGCTGGCCTAGTGCGTGTTGGCGTACTTCACATGTCTTTCAAAAACTTGCTAGGTTTTCTCATACATGCAGGTTTCCTCACGATATTTTCCTTCACCGTAAGACAAGTGGTTATCAGAATAGAAATGATTCGCACATGAAAATATCAGAGGTGCGAGACCCGGATTTGAACCCGCATCACTCGGTTATACAAGCGACGCGTTACCGCTGGGCTACCACTGCCTAAATCAATGGCTAACCATTATTGTCTCAGTAAATGTTGATATTATGTCGGTGTTTACATTTAATTCTCCAATCCAGCACGACTTTGTACGTTATTATTAACTCTTTATGCTCTTACAACCAATTGCTAGATAATCATCGGCTCCCGTAAAGGTTAGAGTTAGGAATTTGACTGCTTTATTACTAGTAATTCAAGGAATTTAGCTGTTTATAGCCACGATTGACATATAATTATAGAAATAATATTAATCAATTTACCAGGTAAGTATTTTTGTTTAAAATTACAAGCATGAAGCTTATGTTTTAAATAATTTCGATTATTACATCCAAAAAGTCTTTTAAAATTGACGTAAAACAATGAAATTTGGCAGGGAGGTCATTTATAGTTAAAAGACCGGGCCGTATTAAGGAGGTCTAAGAGCTGTCGCAAGTTTGTATCAAAGTCCTTCATTTTTTGGGCTAAAAACGTTAAATTTGGCAGAGAGCACCTAGGGACGAACGTGAGCGAAGCGAGAGTGAGTCGTTTGTTTTAGATATTTTAATTTCAAATTGTAGTATTTTTTTAAACGTGCTAATTACTGACATACAACAAGCGGTATTCTTTAATAGTAATATTACATGCATAATTGAACACTTCGCACAATTTCAAGGTAATGAAGCTTCATTTAAATATTAAGCGTTGCCAGTCTTTTCATAATAGGCGTGTAATTAGTAGAAGCAAAACTTTGAATAATAATTTATCATTAACTATTTACGACCTGTACGTTATAAGTTTTTTCAGAATTCATATTTAAGTAAATAATCTTCTAATGTAATATCGACATACAGTATGATAAAAGTAAAAGAAAACATATATGTAACTATATGTTAATATTTATTTTGGCTGCGACGACTGATTCATAAGTAAGTGGTAATTATCCGGTCTGTAGTCGTCAAGTTTATGAAAATTTACTCATACCTAATAATATAAAATGTCGTATAAATGTAAATAGTATGAGAGTGGTAGCCTAGTGGTAACGCGCTCGCATGGATTACCGAATGTGATGCGGGTTCAAATTCAGGTCTCGCACCTCCGATATTTTCATGTGCGGGATTTTTGGGCCTAGGAACTTTTCGAATTCGAGAATCAGCGTTAAACTGGGTAACATAAGACCTCAGCTAGCAAGACCAAACTCTCTCCATACCTACAAACTATGGCTTTAAATATTATATTATTAATATTTAAACATGTTACCTATGTAGATGTGACGACATAAGTAGATGAGATGATAAGATGTTAAAAATATTTAAAGGATGAGTATCCTCTTTTAACTATATATTTAAACTAGCGACTCACCCTCGCTTCCCGTCGAAATCGGCCCAGCCGTTTCAAAGAAACAAACAGACAGACAAACAAAATATTTAAAAATTGATTTTTTGATGTTAGTACCGTATATACTTTCATAGGCATTAAGTGAAAAGCTGTTAATTTGAATTTTAAAAACACGCATTTCAATTATTTATATGAGTAGATGTATAGATAAAGTTGCTACGTTGGTCGGTTTAGTGTTTGGTTTATCCGATATTCGTGTGTAGGCTTAACGTCCAGTCTCGCATGACGTAACGTTTGTAGGTCAGGGGCTGTTGTAGGCAGCGCGCGTCGTCGGGCAAGATTACAGAGGTTTCATAGATTTATAGGTTTATAGATATCGAACAAAAATTTGACGATTTGTGTGTGATGTTTAACTTATTTAAATAAATCTATTTTTTTTATTGTTATAAGGCTTTAAATTATAATAAAATCAGTAATATGCATACTTAATTTTATTAATATCGTACAAAAAGAGTCATATACAAGTTTAATTAGCATTAGCATAGCATTAGCAAGTGTCGATAATCGATAATTAATATTAATGAAACGTGCAAAAAAACCGCAAACCATATAAACAAAACATAATTTTTAAATGATCTAATATATAATATTATTAAGTAATAACCAATATAGTATAATTTAAACGTAGTAGAAATATTATTTCTTCATCAATTATGCTCCCTTCGACCCTTCAAAAAGATTTTCAGAATATTCCAACAGAGCAAATTTCTAGAGTTACTTTAGGTACTATATCGACAATCATTTATTAACTCTAGTGTTGTACTGAGTGGTTGAAATTTGACTATATTCATTATTCAACATACATAATACAAATTAGTTTATGATTAGGTATGTAATATATTAATACGTGAAGCAAAAACTTTGTACCCCTTTTTACGAAAATTCCGCGGACGAAGGAGTATGAAATTTCGCACACTTATCCAAACAATCTATACTAATATTATAAAGAGGAAAGATTTGTATTTTTGTATGTAACGAATAAACTCAAAAATACTGGACCGATTTTAATGACATTTGGTACACATGTAGTCTAGAGCCTCAGAAAGGCTACTTTTTAAGGCGAAAAAAGGGCTGTAAAGGGTTAAAATCCGGAATGATTTTTTTTATGGAAATTACGTCATTTATAAAGCTAGAAGCTCGAAACTTATTTTTTAGGCCTTTGATTAGATATAAATAAGTAAGACATTCAAATTTTAAAAAAAATTTAAGCTAAAGGGGGTATGGAGAGACGAACCCGAGCGAAGCGAGGGTGAGTCGCTAGTAGTTTATATAGACAAGAAGCGTAGAATGCATTTTGGTACTTACGTACTAACGATGACGCACTTTTATTTTTTCTATAGATTTGTGTGAATGTGCTTATATCGTAAAATCTTAAATCGAAAATTAATAATAGGTTCATAAGGTTAATTTTAAGAATTTTAATTTTAATTTATTTTGTCTATGGCATATTGTGGTCATATATCTAACCTAACCTAACCAACCTAGAAAGAAAGAGTCATAAAATTAACCTTATGAACCTATTATATGAAAACCCAAAGAAAATAGTTTTTTTACGATATAAGCACATTCACACAAATCTATAGAAAAAATAAAAGTGCGTCATCGTTAGTACGTAAGTACCTGCATTTTTTTTAACATAAAAATACATAAAATCAACAAAAAATAATTCCACACACTACCATGTATTTGACAGACTGAATGTCAAACATAACCATATCAAATTAATTTACTACAATATATAATACCTACTCATTAATTAATTACGGTCGAATTTCGACCACAGGGCGACCACTAGTTAAGATAATAATTATGAGTATTTACCTCACCATAGGAAAGCTGAATAACACTAAATCTTATCAATAGTTAGGTACTAAAAAACTTGATTGAAAAAAATAGAAAAAAGGTACTAAACGGTGTTGTCTTAGCATAGTTATATTAATAGTGTCCTTCTCATAGTTTAATATAATAATTTATTTCTTTATACATATATAAAACTGAATGTGTGTCAGTCGTGTTTGATCTTGCTCAGCGGTGACAGCTTTGATAAATTGTCAGCTGAGGTTTATTAGCGATAAAATACCAAGCTGATGCTTCATTGATAATACTGCTATAAAAATTTATTTGTTTTTACATCACGGGAAAATCTCAGAAGTGCTCAAAGCCTAATTACGTTGATAGAGTTCAACATTCTAAGTAAATGAGTTAATAATTAGTTGCAGTATAAGTTTTACAATAAATGTAATAACATTTATTTGTATAAAATATTTTTGTTTTGTGAACAGATGAAAAAAATTAATAGCATATATACGTATTGCATAGATTTTTTATGTCAAGTTTGTGTAATTAAAACGCGTGCTAAGTCATATTTTCTCTCGCATATTTGTAATAAATGTAATAATTTTTCTGTTACAATAAGATAACTTGTGAATAAATTGAATTTGAATTTTTATTGGGGTTAATATTAACATGTAAACAGATCTAGTGTTTTTTGTCTGTTTTAACGGTCCTTCTATAATTATATTACGAGTCTTCTTCATTCTGTATGACATTTGCGAAGTAAATTATACCCAAACGGCACCTAGAAACCGGGGAACAAAATAATTAACAAATCTTAGAAGTTTGTTTTTCATTATATCTTTAGATGAGTGAGTTCTTGTATAAAATATAATTTAACATAACGTAACTTGATAAAAACACCGATTAAAATAACAGCGCGTAGCATTCTTAATCTTATTTACTCACAGATGACGTTGCACAGCTATTATATTACATAGTGTCCAAAGAATGTATTAAAGGCTTGCCATTTTATTGGACTAGACTATAATTGCTACGTAGATAAGGCTAACTATCTGAGACTATAATTAACAATCAAATAAACAATTGATGTTTTAAAATTACTAGAATGAGGAAACATTTGTGCTTATGGTTAAAAATTAAATTAAAAAAAAATGCAAACATTATATTGGTAGATTCTATTGAAATATGTCCTCAAATTTTCAATAGTATGATTGACGATGATTTACATAATTTTATTTATCTTATAATACTATTTAGTATTTACAGAGTTAAGAAGTTTTTATACCAATGTGTTAGCAATGTATAATAATTTGTTAAATATTATTGACGTTATAAAAATAATTTATATGAAAAATATGGTAATATCTGGCAAGGCCAAAAGCTAAAATTAAATGTTATTATTATATTATGTATTTTAGACGCATTATAAGGTCGGGATGCATTGAAGGATAACTGTTAACTAATTCAATGGTCAATCGTTATTATTTAAAGTGTTTTACAAACTTTGAATTTTATTTTTTTATATTTTTTTTATTATTAAAACCTCCCGTGTGCCTTTAAGGAACATACAAAAAAAATTGCCAAATTGATCGAGCCATATATAGAGTTCTGCGCTTAGCTACATTCATTTATGATATACATAATACATTAAGCTTATGTTAGATATATTACGTTTTAATTTGTTTCATTTACAATAATTACGCAATTTAGCGATGATCTACATAAGTATGTATAAAAATAGTCTAATTAAGTATATATAAGAAAATGATTACATCTACTTTACGGCGAATAACCATCGTATAATTTATCTACATTATACATTGTTTTTTGTGGAAATGGAAATTCAACAAAAGAACTCAATCAAAACACTTTCTTATACATTTACATTTAAATAGAACTCTCTTACCGATTTTTTTTTTCGCGAATTTATTTAAAGTTTTGATTTTCTTCTGAATGCTTTATAACAATACAATATAATCTCTCCCGTGACCATGAGTTTTATTTAAAAATCGAAGTTCCAAAATCGTTAACCAAAGTATACAGGGTCTTGTATGTAATACAAAATTGTTAATATAATAAATATGTACGAGTATGTGTAATACAGAGCTGTTATTAAAATCAATTAATGAGAGACATGTCACACCGGAATAAAGTAAGACGAAGTCTTAAACCAAAGTATGTAACATATAGTCAGCCAGCCCAAGCTGTCATACACTCGCTTGGGACATTAGTGTATGGCAGCTTGGGCTGTCACGTCCGTTGGCCGACTATATGTTTCATAGGCTTTGCTTAAACTATGAAAAACCGTTACCGTGCAAGTAACTTGTTAGTGCTCCATCATTTTTAAAAATAGGAGATCTATGCAAATTAATATGAACAGATGACTATAACTTTATATGCCATTGTACTGGCCACGGAAACCAAATATTTTTAGAGCTGACAACTTTATGATTTAATATGCAAATTGGTCTACAATAGTTCAAATGACGTAACCAGTCGTCAGAGGTGACAGTTGAATCATTTTTGACATATTGTTGATAGGTGACAAAATGAACGATAATTGCTATTAATGAGTCTGTAGGCATTAAATAATCAATGACATGAATTTTCAATGCCAAATACTTTTGGTACCAAAAAGTTTGTCTTGTTAGCTTTTATGGTTCCGTGAGGTCACTATTAATTTAATTACCTTGTGGGAGTTGAATATTATAGGCATTTTGCAATCTTTTCTTAAGCTGTATAGGTGATTTTTGTACTTAATTCATATATATTTTAACTTGTATATATTTTAAGATGTTCATAGTAAGTAAAGAACACGTGGACAGTGCCCATGGTTAAAGATGATATTTTATTAAGTAAAAAAAATATTCGGAAATAAATACAGTTACGTGTATAATGACTTATGTAAAATTTAAATATTAACTTTTTAAATATACCTATTTTCTTATAACGTGCAAATCTACAAAACACAAATTATGCTTAAGCAACAAAAAATGAATTAAAAAAATATTGAGCTTTACAAATATTTATGTATGTATTTTATCCTATCTCGAGCTTGGCCACTTTAGTATTAGTCTTCATGTTAAAGTTCAACAAAGCTAATCTCCTTGAAAGATGTTAAAAAGGCTTGTTTGAACATGTTTTGTTCTACACTTGTGTCGTGTGGGAGATAAACAAAGCTTAGCATGGGACAATGATAGATTTAGTAGACTTCAGTCGTATTTGTTATTTCGAGTTATGAACTTTATGCTTTTTTTAATGTTATTTTTATACATGTGATAAAATTCCTATCATATGTTCTGAATAGCAATGTGTGTAACACTTGGTATATTTTATTTATTTCAATTCTTTATTTTGGCTTGAGCTTGCTAAATATATGTATTTTTATCAATGTTGTACTATTTGTACGATTGTTCGTAACAATTAAGAATTTTAAGACTTTTCAAAATAAAAGTATTTTTTTTATTGTTATTACTAGTATATTGTTAGCTCAAAACTTTACATAACAGTAATTATAATATTTTGGTCACTTTGATTGATCCGAGGTCATGGATTCAATTTTTGCCAAAGCGCTTGTTTTAAATAGGTACTAATCTAATTTAGTGAACGAAAGTGTAATATTTAAGTGTATCAATGAAAGCTCTTTCAATTCAATCCAATTCTCTTGTTTAATGGCTTTAAAGCGTGCCAGTTGAGCACAGATTACGCCAGTGTCACGTAGAGTAGAGAAGACACGAAGGAGATTGGTCAGTAACATAGAGTCAATAAGTTTATATTATTTAAATTATAATTGTATAAGGGAAGTAAATCCTTACTTACAACATATTATGACAGTACAGTTAGTATTTACACATAAACCTTAATTAGAAAAAAAATGGTTAGTAAATGTTAGTGTCAAAAACTTTTTTACCAATAGCTAAGCAAAGTGAGATGTCAACATATAGTGCTACAAGGATCTTTTGGCACTTATATGACATTGACATGAGGGCGTTGGTGTGAAATTAGGGTTACAAGCTAACAACATCTACTTACTTTTAGGGAATTGTTTTTAAAAATCTATCTCTTATAATCCGTAATTGAATTCAAACTTAGGAAATGAAAAAAATAAAATTAAAAATAAATGAAATGTTATTATTTAATATATAAATTATTTAATATAAACAGATAAAACATTAAATTTTATATATATTTCACTCTTTCAAGTGAGCGCTAGATTGCTTTTGTTTCATAAAATAATCCTTTACTTTTAGCACCACCTCTCTATCACCACTTCTTATTACTTTCGGCATATTTTGAGATATTTTTAATGAAATAAAAGCACAAAATATTCACAACAACGTCAACACTCCAGCTGTCTGTCAATAGTGACGGATGGCGGTGTTAGTTCTGATTTCGGCCACGCGCCAAAAGATCCTTGTAGCACTGTACTCTATCTTATTCCAGTCGGGCGAATGCATATATTGACACAGATGCAAAACAACGTCATTGAGAAGTTAAATAAGTTTTGTTAAATAAGGTGTACACTGTACAATGAAGTTTTAATATTCAATACAGTGTCACGGCGTTTAAAATTTAGAATTCGTGGCCAATCGCTGACAGAACATTTAGTGACAGTAAGTGAACCGCACTTAAACCCGACCACAGCCTAATGACTTCATGCGAAGTGTGACATTTAAATCATTAAGTGGATTTGGCTTAGTAGTCCATTGAAAAGTTACATTTCGGGTTACGTTTTTCAGAGGACGCCATTTTATTTTTTTGATGTAGGGGGAGATCAGTATAAGCTTTTTAGTTTGTGTTGTCGCCGCCCTTGTCGCCCGGCTGCCATTTTGGAAAAAACGGGTACAAAGTGTTTGCGCGCTAAATCTCGTAAACTTTTTATCGTAAAATGGAAAATAAAAATATAATAAGCAAAAATAGCTAAAAATTTTTTAACAATTTTTTTTTTCGGGTGTTATAACTTCTTTTCTGGTATAACTTTTTTTCTGGTCATTTTGCAATACAGTGACAATAGAGCAATCTTATAGAGGGTTTTTAACGAATAATTTCCACTATATTTTTTTAATTTAACCCTATATATCAAAACTACCAATTGAAGTAAAAATATTTAGATTCGTACAAATACCAATTGAAGTAAAAAGTTCAGTATTATATATTTTATAAATTAACAATGATTAATATGGTCATATTAAGGCAACTTACAACTAAATTGTTCTTTAGCACATTTATTTTTTCTATCGTATAATTAAATCGGTTTGGTTATCATTGAATGATAAAAAATAAAAATGCTTTTTACTAAGGAAGAACAACGCTACTGTGCTGATAACCTTAGATATTTTTAAAAGTATTATATACGTAAAGACTAAAGTCGATAACATTACCTAATATTATGTAATAATAAATATTACTTAGACAACGAAATTAATCTCTATACTTAATACATTAAAAGTATCGTATCATTTTACTTCCTAGACACGAAGACTACTAACAGGTGATACCAGGCAATCGATATTTAGAAGATAAGATATCATTATTGGTTTACTTTTACGCGCAACTAATATAAAACGTAATTTTTTTTGTAGTTGCTAACTTATACAGCTCATGAGTCACGGGTTCGAGACTCAGGTGAGACTAAATACGTAATTAAGTTATTATGTCGAAAAACTAAATTACAGTTTAAAGAAGGATAGTTAAAGTAGGCGTTTCGCATTGGTATACCAGCAGGGCGTAAATAATATACTGGAAATTGCTCACTTAGGGAAACGACGTGTTCTACAGGCTGCTTCTGTTACTTCTCTGATAGTAGAATAGGCCGACGAAGCAATCCATGCGTCGTCGGCCCTGTTCTCTACCTTGCAAGGCAGCCGTTGCATCGTCTTTTAGCGCGTTAGGTTTGTGTAGTACTGGCTTATCTAGTTTATGCGTACCATATAACAATCTATTTGTATGCAAATGGTGTACGTAAATGTATTTCTCAACGTTAATAATAATAGGCGTTTGTGTGACTGATCTCTTACTTGTTTTAGATTGCTACTTGGCAATTGGTTCAAATATAAAATTTTATACATAATACATATAATACAACTTTAACTTAGGTATATAAATGCCTAATAAGTATATAATTTAATTGGTATCTTTTCAATCTACTTATCTAGTGGTACATTTGATATGAAACTTTGGTAGTAATGAAGTTATTTTTAATTTTATTTTTAGACATCTCTAAGCACTAGAAATTTGGCTTGAGTTCATGTTCGAGTAGTTTGCAAGAGTATTTACTTCTTCTTCTTTTAAGTGCCTCTCCATTACTGAAGGTCGGCAGTCATCCTTCTAAATTCTTCTTTGTTCAGGGCTAGCCTGAACAGATCTTCTACTCTTTTTATCCCGGTCCATTTCCGGATGTTACAGAGCCAGGACATCTTTCTTCTACCTACACTTCTCTTACCCGCCACTTTACCCATCAAAATAGTCTGCAGCAGTTGGTAACGTTCATGCCTAAGCACGTGTCCTAGGTACGCAACTTTTCTCTGTTTGATGGTTTTGACAAGTAGGGGTCTATCCCGTTTCATCTGACTGAGGACCTCAATGTTGGTAACTTTATCTGTCCAACTAATTCGGAGCATACGGCGATACATCCACATTTCAAAAGCCTCTAATTTCTTACGGAGGTCTTCTTTAATGGTCCATGATTCGCATCCGTAAAGTATGATAGGCCAGATATAGCATTGCAGGAGTCTTGTACGTAGTTCGATGGATAGTCTCCTTGTAGTAAGGACTTTGCTCATCTTCATGAAAGATGCTCTTGCAGTTTCAATTCGAACTCGTATGTCGGTGTCACTCTCCCAAGAATCAGTTACCCAGGATCCAAGATACTGGTATTTTTGAACCTGCTCGATACTAACCTGTCCCACACATACACTGCACTGCTTTGGAACTCTCGAAACTACCATGATTTTGGTCTTAGACACATTAATATTAAGTCCTGCATTTCTGCTGCACTCGACTATGCGTTCTAGAATTTTTTCTAGACCTTGTTTTGAAGATGCAATCAGGACAGTGTCGTCAGCGTATCTCAAGTTGTTGACTAATCGACCAATGACAAGGACTCCTTCTTCAACATCTTCTAGCGCTTCGTTTATAATATACTCCGAGTACAGATTAAATAGCAGAGGTGACAAAATGCATCCCTGACGTACTCCTCTTTGAACAGCGATTGAGTCGGTAAAACCTTCATTAACTCTTACGTTCGCGGTCTGACGCCAATACAAATTTTGGATTATGCGTATGTCCTTAGAATCAAGGCCGATGGTCTTCAAGATGTGTATAAGAACATCGTGTTTAACACGGTCAAAAGCCTTTTCGTAATCTATGAAACATATAAACACATCTTGTTGCATATCATAGCATTTCTGTACGAGAACATTTAACGCAAACTGGGCTTCTCTTGTACCCATTCCAGCTCGGAATCCAAATTGAGTGTCCTTTAGTTGTTCCTCACACTTACGTCTTATGCGGTGGTGGATTATGGACAGGAACAGTTTTAGAACATGGCTCATCAAGCTGATTGTGCGGTATTCTTTGCAAGTTTTGGCGTTCCGTTTTTTTGGAAGAGTTATAAAAGTAGATTTGACCCAGTCTTGAGGAATGATACCAGAATTATAGATAGAGTTGAAAAGATTTAAAAGTACATCAACTTGTTCCGGTTCTAAAAGTTTAAGAAGCTCAACGTTGACACAATCTGGCCCGGTGGCTTTTCCCGACTTTGCTTTATTAAGAGCAAATACAACCTCAGATCTTATGATTTCCGGTCCAGTTATAGTTTCTGAACTCTGAGGACAGCTACGATTATTGTCTTGAAACATTTCGTATATATAATGTTCCCAGGTCTTTTTAACTGTAATCGGGTCTGTGATGATTTTCCCAAGATTGTCAACCAGAAATCCGTGTTTATGCTTCTTTTGGATGTGTACCATTGCTTTAATTTCTTTATGAAGATTAAACGCATCAAACTTAGCCATCAAGGATTCCATAAGTTCACACTTATCTTTGTGCCATGTGGTGTAGGCTGTTCTAACTTCACATCTGATACGTTTACTGCAAGACCGTTAATATTGCACTTAAGCAAGTCATAAATATGGATAGCTATAGCTCGCTATAAACGTCCCCTCACTACGCGGTGTGTGGTATCGTAAATCTATCTAATGACACCATTCAGTGCACGAGTCCAAAAATTTGTATGGTGCAATATTTTAATAAAACTTTACTTATATAGAGCAGATATGATGAAATAAAATACATAGTTTTTTGATTCAACTAAAGTTTATTCTACATTTATTTTAATTAATTTTTGGACATAAAAATAAATCTTTTCTTCGTAAATAATAAACAAAATCTAAAGTTTGTATAATATTTTACCATTCATATAATTTTTATTATATAAAGCTATAAAAATTCTTTGTTATATTTTTAAGCCCAGTAAAAATACGGTTATACACATATGTATAGTATAGTATCTTACTTCACAATACGCTGTCGATTACACTTGTGCCATACGACACTTTCACAAAACGTTTTCGCAAAATGATCTCACCCGACCTTGGAGATGCATCCTTTATTATGAATACGCAATAAAACGGACCGTTTCGGTGGACAATGCCGCAGTGACCTCTACCACCTGCTCTTCAGCTTAAACTGCACTCGATGACCATACATGGTCAAGTATTTATTGAGAGTAGCTAGTTAACTGAGAACAAACGTCTTGTTAATATTTGTATTATATACATCGACTAGCGACTTATTCTCGCTTCGTTCGCGTGTCATAGTTACGTTTTAACGGATAACCGAAATCTATACTAGATTTTAATTATAATTTTAATTTTTGATAAAATATTTTCCCGCATTGAAATGTATCCTACATGTTGACACTGATGACCAGCTCATTAGAAAATTAATTTTAATTAATCCGTCCAGTCTGTCCAGTGGTAAATATAATACATACATAGATAATTTGCATGCATTTGTATACGGAATAACCCAGCTAGAGCAAGGTGAGTCCCTTGTGTTATATAAGTTGGTAATTTGTATAAAAATTAGGAAAGTTTCTCTTTGAATCATTGATGTTATCAGAACTGTCAATCAGTCGATTGAGATATTTATATAAATGTAACATTTCCACGCGATAAGAAACTGATAATTATATCGCTACGTAATTTAGGGACTCTACGTACAATACATCGATACAATTATACATACACACATAGATCAGTTGTAAAAATTAGGAAAACTCCTCTGAATCATTGACGTTATCATAAATGACAATCAATTTATTAAGATATGTTATAAATATGTAATATGTTCCTGTGATAAGCAACTGATAACTTTGTCGCTATGTTATGTAATAACAATACAAATATAATAATACAAATTCAACATAAAAATTGAAACTCTTTTTAATAACGTAGTTGTATAATTGATTAATAGTAAAAATATTATAATTGATAAGCCTAGAAATATACAATTATTATTTAGCTTATAATAATACATCATCATCATCATCATCATCAGCCCTTTTTAACGTCCCACTGCTGGGCACGGGCCTCCCTCAGTACGAGGGGGATCAGGCCATAGTCCACCGCGCTGGCCCAGTGCGTGTTGGCGGACTTCACATGTCTTACGAAAACTTGCTAGGTTTTCTCAGACAAGCAGGTTTCCTCACGATGTTTTCCTTCACCGTAAGACAAGTGGTAATCACGATAGAAATGATTCGCACATGAAAATATCAGAGGTGCGAGACCCGTATTTGAACCCGCATCACTCGGTTATACAAGCAACGCGTTACCGCTGGGCTACCATTGCCATAATAATACATATCTTTAATTAATTATGTTTTTTTTAATTATTTATATTGACTTATGAACTTTTGTCTCTAATCGTTCTGATAAAACTATAATTTTAAGAACAACGTTAACTATTAGTAATAGGAAGTTGATATAGCGCGAAGGTAAAGCTTTTTTTATTAACTACATATCATATTATTATTACGCCCGTATAGTTTCTATGCGAAATAATAAATTAAAAATATGTTTATAGCTTACATGTAACGGTTAAACAGCTTTAAACTAGTTTATTTTTAAGATTTTTGGAGTTTAGTACAAAAATAATAATTCTAATCTAATTTCCCGTTTAAGTTTCCTTAGCTCATAGAGAATAATAAACATATTTTATTGTTTATCACGCTCGTTGCACCACTGACCTATATCTCTACAATTATAAAACAAGTCCTCCGCCGCGTCTGTCTGTCTGTCTGTCTGTCTGTTCGCGATAAATTGAAAAACTACTGCACTGATTTTCATGCTGTTTTCAGCAATGGATAGAGTGGTTCTTGAGGAAGGTTTTAGTATATAACTTGTCAAGTTTTTGTATACATTTACTAGTGAAAGCCGCGGCTTCGCTCGGTAATCTAGGGACGTACCCGAGCGAAACGAGGGTGGGTCGCTAGTCTAAATATATTCTTTCAATAGAAATACAAAAGAATATATCGTATGTATTGTAATAAGTAATAATTGTATCGTATTTATGATATTGTACTCAACCTGCTTCTTTTGCATTGCATTTTACTGCAGGAAAATATCGCATTTCTGACAAATCTACACTAAACGTTAAAACGGACGCGATGTACGCGAGCGGAGCGAGAGCAAATCCCTAGTTAAAAAATTCGCAAAGATCGCACGTATACATTAAGCGATAAGATTTTGTCATGATATAAAAATAAAGAATTATCTTATGAATCATCAAAAATTATAGGTCAGTGTCGATCGATAAGTTTACTTTATTTAATCATTTAATATTTATTATAGCAAAATGTCAAAAATGATTGGTTAGTATTTACATAATATTGGTTCTGTCACGCTATATACTGTAAACCTATATAAACATAATTTATATCTTGACTGTTCTACTTTAAAGCAAGAATTTCTTTTAGTAGGTACATGTAGTAGGTACAAAAGTCATTTTGAAACAGTACTTTTTCATAATTTACATAATATTATTCGAGTATCTCTTTCTTCACCGGAGGTTTTGAATTCGAATCCAGCTCATGAACAACTTACAAGTTATATCATACTATAATAATAATAATTAAACTTAATTCGGCCATATTTAAGAAATTTTCTATTTTAAATATAGAGCGGTATTTCGTGCAATTTAGTATTTTAGTCCAATTAAACGCCATTAAAGCTTGACGTACAGTTTACGCGTAAGACGTATGAATGAAATTCTATACGGTCAAAAATAACTGCAATAAAGATGAAAGTTGCTCCGTTAACATACATTGCGCACAAAAATAACATATAATGTATCCCGACTGACACCTGCGAAACAGTTTAAGAATTTAAAATAAATCATAGCATGTTGTAGGAACTTTGAATACACTAATTGTCTATCGCAACTTCTATTGATTACCTAATTAGTGCATCTATAAAATGTCGGTACATAATATGAATGTCCTAAAATGATATAAAAAAATTTCTGCGCATTTTAAATATTTATTTAAGTGTGCTTTACATATTTTCTTGAATATATTTCTGACGGAAAGATGACTTTGGGTATCTCGATCTTCCGTATTAGAATCTAAATCTAATTTGTTTGAGAAATTCTGCTAGATTCCATCAAATATGTTAAGTATGCTACTTGTACTGGAATATTAAAAAGGTGTGAGGTATTTAATACTTATGAAGATTAAAAATATTTTCGTAATTTTGAAAATTTCAGTTCAATATAGAACAGTAAATGTATTTTTAAATAATTTATACCTTCAAGCGAGAGATCAGATTTAGACGTTAGTCAGCATGTCATTTACAGTGAAGTTAGGTCTTATCGCTAAGCTATAATTTCCGTCTTGGCGAGCCATTGTATGTCACTTGGGGTTTATCTATCTTGTTACATAGAGTGAGATAAACTATTAACTTTAAGAGGAGGGTACATTTTTGGTATTAAAATACTTTTAAAAAATACTATATAGTAACATATTTGACATAAAATGTATATACACACACAATAAATAGATATTTTATTAAATCGTATTTAGCAATCTAGTTATATAATGTTACTTAATATTAGCAATTCATCCCTATAGCATATAAAATAAGACTGTCCGATTCCCATGGTTTATTTTTTCCGGTATAAAAAGAAACCTTTGGGAATTAACACATTCTACAATATTTTAACTAGAACATTAAATTCACCGCATAGATGGTTAATATTACAGTTAAAAATGTTTTCATTCAACATATATTAGATATACCTTCTATATGTATCATTAAATATAATGTATTTATGATGGTTTGGATGACTATAATCTTTCAAAGTAAATAATAATCTTCTGCAAAGTATAATTATGTAATTATCGAACTGATAGTGTACACTACTTCTGATTAGAATTGCCGAATAGTACTATGGGATTAAAATTTTAGATCTATTTTGCGTGTGTGTAGTATCAGAACTCAATTTTATAATAAACTTCCCGAAATATCTTGAATGTCAATCCCAACCGCAAGAAACACGTGACACGTGTATACTGTATACTCGTCAAAGAAAACCCCTGAAAAACATCAAACGGTTTCCTTGAAAGCTCGTTAATTTTGACGTAAGCTAGCACTACGTTAGTGTTGTAAAAATGATAATTCTGAATAGATATAGGAATTTAAATATCACAAAAAAAAGGGATTTTATATCAGCCAAAGGATATTACGTTTTATCTTGTTATTATAGAGTACTATAGCGACTTAACATCACTTTTTGAGCGTTTTTAGCTGTCACTTAGTATCCTATACATAAGTCCAGATCTTAGCCTAGTAGCATAATTTATTAAATTATAGTGTATTAGTTAATATAATCTTTTATTGAATATAAGACACCATAAATTAGACCTGCCCTTTTACGCTAAAAAGGATGATGTTGAAAATGAACGTACGCGAAGTATTATGTCATACTTAAATTTACCTTTTAAATAATGTATTTGGTATCACTGTTCAACCGATGTTATATTATATTGTATTTTCCTATTTTGTTCAAATTGTATTGCTTAAAATAAAGCACATACCTTACTGATCGATTCTTTTTACGACATACTTTTTTGAGTTCTCGATATCTAATTTAAACAATTACCTGGAAGAAAAAACAACAATTATTATTATAACATTTTTTAATTGCATTAAAATGGTTGGATAAATAACAAGATATAAATTACATATCAATATGTCTAGTACTACGTTATATCTTTTTGGGCATTACCTATTCACATATAATCTAATCTTGATACTTTAAGCTACTGGTCTTAATAACAACATCTAATGTTAAAACTCATAATCTATTATGTAGCAAAAATATAAATATCTTTATCATCTGTTTTATGATAATTATTCAATTCAATTCTCTTGTTAATGGATTCAAGCGTGCCATTTGAGCACAGATTACTTCGCCAGTGTATGATAATTCTTACAATATCATTCACTTACTTGGATAGATAACGCACCACCTAGTAACTAAGGGTAAAAACTAACGAACTAAGATTTTTGCCTAGAAATTCGAAATTTTGCAGAAGATTTCTTCACACATCATACTTTTCTCGTTGCGTCTTTCTTTTTATACAACCATTCTCATTTACGTAAGGAAGGAATTTTAATAAATCATTTCATAGAGGACAAAACTCTACATAATGTTAATATATTTAATGTGGAATTAGATCTTTAATCTTTGTTTTATATTTCAGAAAGCATCAGGCCAGCATGTATCATGATAAAATTATTGATCGATCTTATCAATCCGATTGAAATCTTCATATCATTCTATATATGCTGAGTTGCAATACAATACATACATACATGCATATATGTGATATATAATATATGTGATAATGTCCTCCCTGACCGAATCCGGCCGCAGTGGCTAATCTCATTGAGAGTAACCATTTGTACCTACAGGAGATATTATAGTGTATAAGAGTATGCGCAGACACAAGTGCATTCTCTATTCCTGTTACGGGTGGGACGACCAATGAAGGTAAAGTCAACTCCTTAACTAAGGGCTTTTACTGAGTCTTACTAAGCTGAAAGTCTTACTAAATAATCTAACTAAAGTTGGTTCGATCCGGGACTCGAAATCAGGACCTATGGATTTTCCGTTCATGCTAGCTACTGCATCACCGAGTCAGTTATTTGTACGTATGTGATAGAAGACATACAATAACATCTGTCATAGAAGGGTACGCCCATAAAGCCATTTACAAAATACCCACATTCTGTGAATTCAGAAAGGGCATCAAAGCATTCCAGAAAACCAAGTAGCACGTAGTTGTCCCTTTGAAGTTCAGTTACAATGTGAGTCGTGACTATACAAATACCGTTGTATTCTTAACGATCCCATAATGTTTATGAAGATTCCAAATTTGGTGTTACGCGGTCGCTAAATAAGTATCCTGTTCGCGGCAACCCAACATGGAAAGAGATCAAAGATCACGTTAAATCCACAAAATTTGTTTAACTATTATGATTAAGGGAATCGGATGTTTTGTTAAGTTGTATTGACAACGCGTTTGGCAGTTTGTAGTGACCCTACTTGCTGTGCGAGCGGTTACGGATTCGAATCCCGCTGAGAGCTTTCATTTGGGTGATGAACAAATGTTTGTGCACCAGTCATGGGTGTTTTATATACACAAAATAAGTATCACTATCAACTATCTGGTATCCATAACACAAGGTACCTTATCTTGTTACCATGGAACTAGATAGTGTTGAGTTGATATCTTCACATATTTACTCGTAGTATAATATTATTTTTGCTGGAATCATTACTATAGTTAAGTTCTAAAAAGAATTTCTGTGCATCATTACCATTGTAAAATTAATTATCATAAGATAAGAAAAAGATGAAGAATAAATTCTACCCCTTCTAAGATTTGTAATTAGTAAAGATAATAAAATTTAAATTGAGTCTTCTAAGCTTTTATTGCGGTGTCTTTGACAGTTCGCAGTAACACCAATGAAATATTACACATATTTCATATAATTGAAACAAAATTTATGGTCTCTAACTTCCAAAGACAACATTAAACAATCAGGGTTACTTAAATTTTATTATCCAACATATAGCATACACCACCAGCAGCCAGCACCAGTGTCCTTTTATTAGATAATCAATCTTAGTTCCATGGCACAGGGTTTAATGTATCTTTGAACAGTTCAATTGGCAGAAGCGTTTTATGAAAAAGAAATTGGTTTGCAGACATACGCAATTGATTTACAGCTTGCATTGTTGCTAGTAATGGAGTGATCGATATTGGTGAAGTGAAAAGGCAATTGCATTAATGTTCTCATGTTTCAATGAGGAAATGGGGGTATTGTCTTCGTAAATCAACATCCATGTTATCAGTACATATAAATACAATTAAAGTGTTTTTTTTTAATTTCAAATTAACAGCTTTTAACTAAATACATAAGTATATGCTAACATAAAAATCAATTTTTATATTTTTGCCTGTCTGTCTGACTGTTTGTTTCGGCTAATCTCTGAAACGGCTGGACTGATTTTGAGGGAACTTTCACTAGCAGATAGCTATAGCAGATAGAAAATAATAGAAACTGTTTAATTTATTTTTACTTACGCTCAGCGAAGCGGACTGAATTTGCTAGTAGTTAGTAGTAGCTAAGACTGCATCATCGTTTACAAAATCTGTCGAAAATCAAGGTTTAAATTTTCCTTTAAAGGAAAACAAAACCAAACCAAAATATTTGTAAAAATAGCTTATTTGGTTGATATTTATATTCTACTTCTCGCTTATGTCATAGTCTCTTGGCTGTTTTTGTTTTCGATTATGAAATTTAATTCAAGGTTGTGTTATCTTTATTGTCATCATTTTATTTTAGTCAATTTAGGCTAAAATTTAGGTTCGTTAAAACTTATCTAAAAGTATCAATTAGTCGTAGTGTAATAATCTAACATATTTTTTAAGTAAGGGACAAAGTTAGGGCGTCAGAAAAACAAGGCCACTTTGCTAGTTATCTACATTGCTACAATATAGTCTCAAAAATTATTGTTAGTAGAAATGATGGAAAACATAAATTATTTAATATTTCATTAAGAATTCTCAATTTGTATACAGGATGTTTACGAATATTTATCTTCTCATATAATTATAGCAGTAAATATACAGGTTTTTTCTCATCAGAATTCAAGGTTGATCACACTAAGAAAACAAAGTGCCAAAAAGTTTTACAACCGTACAAAAACTACGCAATTGCATCATTATCACAGATGCATCTGTTCTAAGTGTGAGTGCCATTCACAAAAGATGAATGGGCAAACGTCGGATTAACGATCAATAGAAAAACAGACATCTGTAGTATGACGTGTCGACTTATACAAGTTTTTGTAATATCCATGTACATATGGCGACAATATTATTGATTAAATATTTCACATGTATCACCAAAATTACATTTATTTTTAATTAATTTATTCGGCCCTTTTAGAACGTCAACTACTGGGCACGGGCCTACCTTCAATTTGAGGGAAATCAGGCCAAAGTCCACCTCGCTGGTCAAGTGCGGCTTGGTGGATTGCAAAATACACATATTTTCGATAACTCACTAGGTTCCTTACGAAGTTTTCCTTTTTTAGCATATAATTTAAAAAATATGATGAATACCAAAATTATAGTAATATTTTTATAGTTATCGAGGCTGACTGTACTGAATTATATTATTGTTTACTTTAGTATTTCCACTATCCAACAAACGCCAGAGAAGGCGTGTTGAAATTCGATGCTGTTTTTATAACGTTTTTGTCAGTAAAAGCTGTCGTTATCTATCACTAGTTCAAATTACATCGTCAATCAAATGTTTTGTTGAAGATTTTTCTATCTTACATTGCTTTCGATTTTGTGATTGAAAAATATGCGCATTGCTCAATGAATCATGTTTAAAGTAAGCTCACTTATTTAACTTAGTTAATATAAAGATTGATTCGACAAATAATCGATATTACAGATTGTAATATCGATTATATGCCGTAGTTTGGGTATCACAGTTATTTTTAGTATATTACAATTATTCTGTTAAAATATAACTGTTTTAACATTGTCTTCTTTTTTCTTATGAAGTTTGCAAACAACTAATATGTACCTCCTTATATTTCCTACATAATAGAAAAGCAATGTAAATATCAATTACGTTTAAACTTTAACATAATTATTTTTTATCTTTCAGATAAGTTATAATAATTAATATAGTGTATTCAGATTAATTGTATTTTATAGTTTTTTTTATCTTCTATTAATGTTATAAAAATTTTTATCTTAAAGTATACCTACTTCGAATAGATAAAATTATGAGGGCATAGTTTTTTAGCTTATTTACATTACATCATTTCGTAACAGACATCATTTTTTATAACGAAATGATGAAATACAAAAAGCAATGTCAAAAATAATTTATTCAAATTGAAATTCGGGCTATATTATTTGGGTAAATCGGTTCCACAAACATCCGATGTACGAAATCGGTTCATTCCGGCCACCCAAAGTTGCTTTAATGTTAATTTTTAATGTTCACACTACCACATTTAGCTTAGTTTTATAGATAATATGTATATATGTTTATGTGCAAAATAAATAAAACACTTATTTAATTGGAAATTAAAAAAAACGACATGAAATAATAAAAATAGTATTGTACTAGTCAAGCCCTTTCATTTGATACCTATATTGAGGGACTTGTGTAAAAATATATAATCCAACATCTTGTAGCGGCGGCCATCTTGGACCGATTTTCATCAAACATCGCCAAGAACACTCCTGACTTTTCATCTTTCAAACAAAAAAAAAATCAAAATCGGTTCATTCGATTAATCTATTCGAGCATTAATCGATCTAAAAATCCTGAACTAAAGAACTGAGAGAGATGAAGATAGTCGTTGTTTGAGCGCTGGTAAAGACAAATGATATCTTTTCCAAAAATCATCTTTTGAGGGGGTGAAAAGGGGGATGAAAGTTAATTTGGGGAATCAATCAATAAAAAAAGACAATTTTTATTACAACGTGAATAATTTAAAAGCTGTTAATAAATAAATTACAGTTTAAATTTTAAAAAATGTTTAAAGCTTGTTGTTAAATTGTAAGACTGTTTGTCTGATTATGACGTTGTAGGTATACTTAAGGCTTTATAAGCGAAGTCCCCACGAAAAACGTAGATCATGATAAAGTCGTGCCGACTGGTTATTTTGTCTTTTTCGAATTCCATGCAAACGAAACAGAAGATCTAATACTATTCGCATACCTACTGCTGTATTGAAAAATGTAATATCTTTTGGTTGGTAGTTGGATTCGTTGTGCTATCCAATAGTCTTCTTCTTCTATACCTATAATAATCTATACCTACTTATAATAAAATTCTAATTGAGTCTAATTAATCTGTACAATTTGCTTGAAAATCTAATTGAAATAGTCATTATTGTCTGTAAAGAATCCGAATCTATTGCTTGATATATATTATTGTCTGACTGTCTGTCAGTATGTGACAACATCACTAGAAAACCACTGGATTTTTTTTTATGAAATCTGATATGTATTATCATACCAGATTTTATCAAATAACTGGCTATCTGGGTCAATATATAGGATATATTTTATTGCGAGTGTTCAAATGAATGCCACAAGCAGAACTCGAACCCGCTATCCCTGGCACAGCAAGAGGTTTATTTCACTATTAACTAAGCTGTCATAGTTTCATTTGTTTTAATATAACTATTTTCGCGTCAATATTTTTAAATGTGATTCAGAAATGATCAATCACCGTTACATTATATTAGTTTAAGCTAAAATCATCAATAACAATTTTAGTTCTTTCATAATAATTTACAGCTATATAAACTTGCTGACATCATGAGGAGAATAAATAGGGATTTATTGAATGATGTAGCTAATTTGTGTCATGGATGGACATCCCAATATAAATCAATGTCACGCTTACGACGCGTTTGTGAAACTTATGGCCCTTTGCATGTTGGTCCAATCTCGTACATCTAGTAGTTTGCATTAGCAAAGAAAATTATTTGTTAGTCTGAATGTCTTTCTAAATTGCGTCTTTATCCTTTAACCCCCGATGAAAAATGAGGGATATTATTTTAACCCTTATATTATCTATGTAGGTTTCTAGTGTCGTAACTGTTAAATCGCACGTAATGGAAGTTTCTTCTTTAGGTGCTTATATTTTGATAAAATTTATCTTATAGTCTTCGGACTGTTGCAAATTTTAGAAATATTCAATTTCAATGTTTCGAAAGAGTATACTTTTTTAAACAAGTTTTACTTAATTAACAGATTCAATTATTAAGCCTCTAGTAAATTAATACTCTCTATATAAAATTCATGAGCCATAATGTGTTTTATCTTTATCTCTATAAAAATTGCAGTTATATTGAGATTACACTAAAATAATTTTGATTGGTTCCAACAGTTACAGTGATATATGACTTCAGGAATCTGCTGTTGATTAACTCTTTGTCATGGTGTTCGCATTCTTCCATTCACATTAACGTGATGGAAATTAAAAACGACCGTAACATTAATGATGCAAACAAATATATTTAAACATTTTATTTTCATTAGCCCTTTTTTTAACGTCCCACTGCTGGGCACGGGCCTCCCTCAGTACGGAGGGGATTAGGCCATAATCCACCGCGCCGGCCTAGTGCGTGTTGGCGGACTTCACATGTTTTTCAAAAACTTGCTAGGTTTTCTCACACATGCAGGTTTCCTCACGATGTTTTCCTTCACCGTAAGACAAGTGATAATCATGATAGAAATGATTCGCACATGAAAATATCACTCGGTTATCCAAGCTAACGCGTTACCGCTGGGCTACCACTGCCTTGTACATAGGTACATACATAATATTATTTTTATCAACGCAAATCATAACCTATACAAATAAATGCCCCCAGCGGCACGCGAACCCGCGACTGTTGACACGCGTAGCTGGCAAGTCCCTACAAACTGAGTCAAACATGTCGTTAAAGTCTGGTGGCTGCTTTAATTTCCAACTTAAAAATATGAACTCAACAACAAACGTGTGCAGACATAAATCATTTCAAGTTTTCATTATAAAGCACGTAACATGAATTACGAAATACATAAACCTAGTTAGTGTATTTGCCAAAATTTTGTTTTTTAGAACATCTATATACAAGGTTATTAAGCGATATCTATACAATACTTTTTACTTGTAGGAAAAACCCATTTGGATGAGTTGAGTTACAATAGTAATTTAATCCCAATTGTTTCTTGCGCAAAAATATTTTTAATTAGGAACATACTAATTAATTATTATCCGTTGGTACACATTAATAAAAGTGATGTACCTATAAAAAAAGTTGTTACCAGACCACGATTAAATTACGATAAAATTCAAATTTAACATGCATTAAAAATACCATAACTTTAACGGCTCCTAACATATCTCTACAAAAAAAAAACGCAAATTTTAATATTACAATATTATTAAAAATCAAAAACCACCCTTGAAATGAAATAATAATTGCGTTTATAAATAGTATTTAATAATGGTAGTGGTAGCCCAGCGGTAACGCCCTCGCTTGTATAACCGAGTGATGCGGGTTCAAATCCGGGTCTCGCACCTCTGATATTTTCATGTGCGAATCATTTTCTATCATGATTACCACTTGTTTTACGGTGAAGGAAAACATTGTGAGGAAACCTGCATGTCTGAGAAAACCTAGCAAGTTTTCGTAAGCCGTAAGCCTTCAACCTGCACTTAGCCAGCGTAGTGGACCATGAACTGATCCCCAGAGGCCCAAATCTAGTAGCGGGATGGTAGAAAGGGATGAAGAGTCTTCACCCTGTCATGTCTTCATTGAAGACTGAAGACATACATAATGTCGCGTAATAGAGTGTGAACCCATCATAACAGAACTTTGTAACATTCTTTACAAGAGCGTATGTCAATTTTTAACTTTTACAATCGGGGGACAAGAACACTGAACAGTTTATTGTAAATTTTAATATGTCAGAGCGAATTTTCCGGAGAGGATTCGAAATTACTAGAAACGTTTTGAATTTTCTATATTTACGCATATAAAAAGGCCGGCAGTGTTTTGAGAAGTCACTTATTCGAAGTTGAGTGAAGACTAAGGAGATATCCGAAATAATGGAAAAGTGAAGAATAGTTGGGTGAAGTCGCAATGAAAGAGAATCAGGCGGTGAATATAGTGCTCAGAGACTAAATTAACAAAACACGTGTAAGTATATAGAAGCAATAAAACAACTGTAGTGCAAGAGACGCTATTATTTCAGATCCCGAACCCATACAACGTAACAATAATAATTTAATTTCAGTCGAGTAATTGTATTTCGTGAACAGTTAGCCACCCAAATTGAGTTACGGAATTTAGTGTAAGTACATATCATAAAGATAAATTTATAATGCGCAGAGGCAAGATGACAAGCCATTTTTTTCTTAATGTTGCTACGAAGTAATTGTACTATATTGGTACACTTTTGCTAAGAAGGTTCTAGGCTCAATTTCCACCAGAATTATATACCACTAGACCCAGAGTTGTATACCGTGAGATATAATTTATATTTTCATATACAACTCGATGGTCTACTAGTAGATGGGCTAGGAAATACTTCTTGCAGGAGGTCCGGGGTTCGAGATCGGTGTTAGGGCAAGTTTAGTTATTGTGCTTTTCTCAATAGGGTTTGCGTTCATATAATGTCTATGAACGCACGCGCATGTCTGTTGTCTAATCTCAGTTAGACTGCCGCCATGGACATTTCAAGAGCGTAATAGGTCATTAGGACATTTTATATACTGTAGGAAGCATATAATTTTATTTAACTAATTAAAACTAAGCCTACTTTCAGTTTGGTACACAATATCTGGATAAAAATGACGTCACTCGGTTGGTGAACTAGCCAACGAATATATGGCACCTCGTTATGTATGAATTATAAATGCAAATGTGAATATATCTTTTGATTCCTCAATCAATTCGTTGAAATTTAACATACAAATATCAAAGTAAATTAGTATGCTTTTTGTATGGACAAAATTATTGATCTTGCGACACCCCACGTGGTTTCGTTGTATTTAAGTGGGTGGCCATTGGCCACAACCGAAGAACATACAAAACAACTAAGATTTCTACTATCGATAACCGTATCAATATTTATAAATTATAATTAATATTTCTCTGAAGTCCTAGTTATAAAATTCCGAAAAAAAAATAAACATTATATAATTTGAATTATAAAAATGTACAAAACAATGATATTTAATAGACAGATATGTTATACGCTCACTAAACAACCGAAAAAAGTGTTCCGCGCAGCACACATACACACTTTTCATTCAAGGTACATGTCAAAATGACAGAAAGGGGATAGTCGATAAAATCAATAAGAAAAAAAGAGACAGCTAGTGTTGTCAATTGCGCGTCAATGTAAACAAACATTAGTCTAGCGACCGATGACATATCAGAATATTAGGCAAATAATTGAAATATATTAATAAATCGAAGTATACTGCGTTCTTACATGTGGTATGAGATCCCTTGTGTTTTATTAACTTTGGTATCATAATTGGTGCATTTCCTAAATACACAGGATGGCATTTTTTTTAATTTTGTAGCAGCGTACCACTCGTCGCTATGCGGTGACACAGACTAAAGGCAATACGTCCTAATTAGGATGTTTTCGAGTTTTCACGATTGCGCGCTTATAACATATCTATAGTTAAAATATCATTGGTACAAAAAAATTAATTTCTTTGCATATACAGAATTCTCTATTAGTTCAAATTGCCGTGAAGACTGTGACAAAGCGGTTATTGTGGCCAGTGACATCATAACACTTCTATAAAAGTTAAAACATTGTAAATTGTAGTAAGAGTAGATACTAGGTATATATTTGTATTAAACGAGCATATGAAAATTAAAATTTCATATAGAAATTGTACAAAATATAATCGATGTCACGTTTGGCTCAGTTGGTTTAATTTCTGCGCCGGCGGTCGCGGGTTCGAGTCCCGCTGGGGGCATTCATTTGTTGAGCACGAATGTTTGTACTCCAGTTATGGGTGTTTATATTTATAATATGTATGTATTTAAAATTTATATGTGTAGTATATCAACTATCTGGTATCCGTAACACAAGCCTCGTAGCTTACCACGGAACTAGATGGTGCTATTGTAATTATGTCCCAACATATTATTTATATACACTCAGAAATTAGATATTGTCCCGCGATAAAAAGTATTCTATTTGTTGATCCGGATAACGAGCTACCATCATAGCAAATTTCATCAAAATCTGTTAGTCGTTTTCTCGTGATGTATCGTTCCTGGAGTTCACTTGAAGTTAACTTTATAATTAAGTATTCTGCAGTCAATATAAAATTACAATATACATAGACTATGGCCTACTATGTTATTGAAGTAATAGTAATAATGATGTCAAGAACAAGTAAACACTCCAAAATTATTTCAAGAGCAGAATTTTTTAAAATGCAGAGCTATTTTCCCATTTGTATTTTTACTGAATTCGTTGAAAACTTAGCTTTTTGGCCCAATTGAAAATAAAGTTTATTTTGCTTTTGGTTATATTTGGCTGGTTGTAAAAATAAAGAAGTTCAGCAATTGAAAACTAAATACTATTTTAATTAATTCAATGGTTTAGATACGTCAAGGAAGAAATAAAATCTCACTTCTAAAAGTGAAATTTGGTTTTGTATTTAGCCCTTTTTAACGTCCCACTGCTGGGCTCGAGTCTCCCGATCTTTCTTTCTCTCTCTGAGACTCTCTCGACTCTCTTTAATACGACACAAGGGCTGGCTATAGTCCAATACGCATTTGTTAATTTCTCTCAGAAATGCCTCAAATGCTCTCTTTCACCGTAAAACTAGTGATAATTACTATTTTAATAAATGTTATATTCAAAATAAATATTAATTCTTTTTTGTGACAAGTCAGTACATTATGTAAATTCTCCCTGATATATAAATGACATATACCTCTCAACAAATGCAAATAATTCCTTCGTATCAATGAAAGAAAAAAAAAACAAAAGAATTTGCATAAATAAATCATTCGAAATAAACAATAGCTTGTATCAAAAAGAGTTCCTCACTTATGAAACTCAAATAACTATAGTCTCAGACATCTTGAAAATTTCTGAGAAATATTTGCTGATGTTTTGCTAAATTAAGCCTGACCTCTCAATAAATATAATTTTTTATTTACATATTTACTTTACTGCCAGGTTTACTGCGCGAAGGTCGCACATTTTACTGTAGGTATTCGTATTTCGTATATATTTGTCTCGGTCTAGTTCAGCTACTGCCGAAAAAGCATATGAGATTTTTACATAGCGCAAAATCAATTTTTGTTATTATATCATTACTTTATTAAACACTTAGTATCGCAGCACATAACAGGAGTAAAATATACAATTGGTACACTATTGTTTAGTCTACGTTGACCTTACGGCCTTCATATTAATGTAATGTAACTGTTGAAATTTTGTCAAAGTAAGTACTATTTAGGTTTTTCTTAATATTTCCAATGAGAATCGCACAAACTGACCTCCAACTTGATGTCATTTCCTAATTCAAATTCAAAATATTTTGTTTAGCATAAAATTATTAAATATTTTTACTGATGACATCATGAGTCTACTACCAGTTCGGAAAGAAGAAGCCTCTAACCTGGAAAGAACTGGCAAAGAAACTCAGCCAAAGTAGACACCCTTAACTATCAAAATTGTAAAAGCTTAATTTTAAATTGCTCTATTTTCTTTTAAATAAACTAAATGTTATATTCAATAAATATTAAAAAATATCCACAACTCGCTGAAATGTGAGGTTCGCAGAATACGTCTTTAGCAACTACGAGTTGCCGGAATCATAACTGTACGAATCAATGGCGTTGATGTTCTAAATATAAAAAATCAAAGGTGTTCAGTCTATAAATAAGTCACAGAGGACTAATGCTTTTAAAGCTAATCTAATATACAAAAATCTCGTTTCACAGTGTTTGTTATCGAACTTCTCCGAAACGTCTTGACCGATTTTCATGATTTTTTAATGTATATTTGGTAGGTCTGAGAATCTTAGGCTATTTTTTATTCCTCTAGGCACAGACAATTTAACCTATAGACGACGCTTTACAGGGGATATGCTTTCGCCAAGGTTTGGCAGTGACACTGCATAACAGCCGGCCCCGCCCCTTTTCGTTCCTCAGTCCGCCGCCGACAGTGACAGCGATAACATTGTTCGAGTTACAGTTATAATTCCGTATTGTTCAGTATATCGCTGTAGAAAGTGTTGTACAACGTTTAGTCTCACCAAAAATGGTATTACATTTCACAGGTAAGTCAAAAATATCATTAATTACCCAAAATTAAAATATAAAAAGAGCTCGCGTCTTCTTGACACTTATGTCATTTTAGTTTTTTGACATCCCTTTCTTTCGTAGATAAATTAACATAATATTATCTCGTTCTGTCATTAGCACGTGTCAACTAGTAATGGGACACATTGTAAACATAAAAATTACGTTTATCGACAAACATATATTAATAATTAATATGAAGAACTAAGAAGATGTAAAGTTACCATTCGCATGAATGATTTAAAAAACTAAACCAAGATGCCGTCCTATGATTTTTTTTTCTAAAACATTAAATTCTTTCGAACAATTATTTTCCGACTTACTGCAGTATCAGATTGATTATGAAAACGTAAATCATTTATTTAATTTAATAAAATGCGTGATTAATAAATATATTGATATCCGATTGGCTTATTTAGCAAAAAAATCCGAATCAAAATCAATAAGAAGACTTTATACAAAATTATTACATTTTGAGGGTCAATAACTAGTCGACATTGAAGTGAAAACTTCTATAAGCAAGTGTGGATGGAGAGTAAATTCATGTAAGTCGTCATCGACATGGCCACTAACACTCAAGAGTGCCGATAGATGTCAAAACCAGGTAAATGTAAAAAGTTTTAATTTACAAATTTTAATTTAAGATATAACAATTCATGTGATTATCCAAAAATAACAACTGTTTGTGTATAGTTTTAAGTTTTCACTTCTGTTGGCAGTCCTCATGACTGCTTTTAGTTTTTTTTTACTTTAGTGAGATGTTTACTATTCTTACTATTTAGTCCAGTCATTTTAGGATTTATCTGCGGAAAAATTCCTAGTGAGCTGAATTTTTGTACATACCTTTATTACGGCGTTGTAATGAAGATGTGAAAAATCGACATTAATATCGTGCCGGCTAAAAAAGTTATCAAGGTCAAAAGGTCGCGAAAATCAGTTTTTTTGCAAATATCTCGTTCTCTCTCAAATTTGTATAACAATTAACATGTCTTTTTATTATACAATAATCGATTCGACTCAGTTATCGATATCGATAAATGAGACTCGTCCATCACTAGTGAATTGTCACTAACATTGTTAAGTTTGACATGAGTTTGAACGAACCAATGAAAAATAGACAACCTCCCCTGCACCCCGCCACGTTTTGGCGATTTTGTTTTCGTACTAAAATTATTGAAAGCGGAGTCTATTAGGTTGAATTGTCTGTGCCTCTAGGTGATAAGGGTGACCCTCTCCAGATATTTCATTTCTGGACCAAATTTTTATTTATCACTTTTTTATGATATGACATAAAAAAAGAACTTTTCTTTATAACCAAAAAAATTACCCCGCAGGCGCGGGCGGAGCCGCGGGAATTGCTGGTATTATATAACATGGCTCTAAGTTTTAACGGTTAGTAGAGTAGAGTAGAGTTGCGATGCGTTCCCTGATAACATTTTCAAAAACTGTAGATTAGATTAAAATAATATTTCAATAAGATTTTCAATATTCAGGTACGAAGCTTATATGCTTAGCAGATATGAAACCCGATATCATCACCATCAACGAGTAAAAGCCAGCGAAAATTCCTGGAGTTACTAAGTACATTCGTGTATTAAATGCCATACAAAATCTAATTAATATTTCCGTATAAACCAAAACCGATTCAATAATATCACACCTTTTTTTATATACTTGTTTTTTATATAAAATCTTGTATTTTACTTAATACTTTATTGTAGCTAAGAACTTTACCGTTGATTTATCTTATTACAGTAGTTATCTTGATTTTCAAAAAAAAAGGTTAAAGGATTTACGTTCAAAAGGAGCTAATATTAATACATATAACTAAACTATTTAAAACATTTTTTTTAACTTTTCAATTTAGAGTGAATAGAGGTTTGTTTTAGACGGTGGTAATTAAGTGAAATATCTTTTTTTGTTATTTTATAATATCTTCTGTTACGAATATATTGTAAAATATTTATAAAATGAGTTAATGAATATTAAGATATGCTAAGTTAATGAACATTTAATAAGATTTTAAGTTGCTATCAATCGAATTTATCTAATTTATAGTATCAATTTTGATATACGAGTATGTAGAGTTTGATGTAAATTTCTCAGTAAAGAAACTGGCTGTATACTCTATTAAATAATTTATCATAATTAAATTAATAAAATGTTTGGCAATGCCCAAATAAGTTCACATAGAGTCATAACAAATATTCTAAAAATACATATTTTTCTACAAAACATTTCGCTTTACACAGTTTTGCATTAATATAAAAAATCTTAAGCACTTAAAATTGCAAGTTGTTTTCGTGTTTGATAAGACTACCGGTACCGGTATTTACCTTCGATCACGTGGCGGCCGGTGAATTTCTAATGAAATTGCCTCACTTATTTACTGGCACACTGCTTAATATATTTCAGTTTAACTGGATTTTAATTCAGAAATCTTTGAATTAGCGAATCGAGATGGAGCACGGTCGACACGCGACTTCCCCTCGCGAAAGCTAGGCACCGACTGACCGAGATGTGAGTCGGACGATAATCGCTTTTCACTTCAGTTGTGCACACCGTGTGTCATATGCGTAACATTTTTTTCTGTAAATGCGTAATCTACTACAAACGTAGCCTTAAGTCAACTGTAGCGCCTTCTTAACGATGATGATAAAATTTACTGTCTATACATACAAGAGAGAGCTTCTACTCTGTGATTAAAAATTGTTTTCATTTTCATTTACTCGTGCTTTTTTTTAATTCTATATTGACTTTACCTTGTTTGCTTTATAAATACATATGTAAATAAATATATTTGTGAATTCTGTTTAGTTTGTTCCATGGTCATCAGTTTGTTATGTGCTTTTTGAGAGATCCTTAGATTCTTAATCATTTTCCCCCGATTTTCTCTACAATTGGTTTTATTATTGTTTAGATAATTTGATTCTTTTATTAATAATTATATATATTACAAAATATCGGTCGAAATTATATTTCAGAATGAACATGCTTTACAAAAACAAATTAAGTTTATAGGTTTAAAAAAAAATTTAAAGGCTTTTTGATCGCAATTATGAATTTGTCACGGTCATTTGAACTAGCCTTATTTCTTTTTAATTAATTAGTTATAGTCGGGATTCTTAAAGAACCTTTTAAGATATTTTTATCAAGAATTTTTAAAATGGAAATAAAACAAATAAGAAGGAAGTCATGGCCAGTTAAATTTTGTCAAAAAAAATAAAAATAGGTTGCAATTAAAAAACATTTTAATGAAGTAACCTTTTTTTTAATAAAAGACTTGATAAAAAAGTTTTTGAATTAATTAGACGATATGTAGTTTACCTAATTAGTAACAATAGAAAAATGGCTATTTTCAACCGACTTCCAAAAAGGTGGAGGTTCTCAATTCGACCGATTATTATTTTTTTCTTTTTTTTATATTTCTTACCTCAGCACTTTGGACTGGGTGAACCAGCCAAAGTAATAAAACCTTAATAGGTAATCGATTAATTTATTAATTTGTATTTAAAATATAATCAAAATTCCGTTCGAAAGTTCATTGCAGTCCTTCTTGGCTGGCACCTACTCAAAATAACGAAGTAATTAAATGTACTATTTTTTAGTTTAGGTTTGCTTAGTTTAATTTTGTTTTTTTTAAAAAATAATTTATGAACATTACATTCTACATATAACACAGTAGCAATAATTAGTATTACTACATATTTACTATTGTATACTATATATATTTACTATTATTATTATGTATTTAAAGGCTTTGTTTTTTATTTATTAAAGTAACTTCATATAGTGAAGATATTCATCAAGAATACCCGGATAACACATATGACACAGTAAGGAACGCAGAGAAGCATCAGACTGAAGTAAGGGAAAGTCGTAAGTACTCGCACCTCTAATATTTTCATGTGCGAATCATTTCTATCATGATTACCACTTTTCTTACGGTGAAGGAAAACATCGTGAAAAAACCTGCTTGTCTGAGAAAACCTAGCAAGTTTTCGAAAGACATGTGATGTCCACCAACCCGCACTAGGCCAGCGCGGTGGACTATGGCCTGATTCCACCTATACTGAGGGAGGCCCGTGCCCAGCGGTGGGACAATAAAAGGGCTGAAAACATAGAGATAATAATTTTATTTCTTTATTTATACTACATTGTAAATTCTATTATACCTCTAATTCCCTTTTGATAATACAAATTCGAATTAATTAAAAATAATTTCAAGCTTCACGCCTTTATTAGATTGGAATAGTAATTAACAGGCCGAAACAATTAAAAGAATGACATAATCCGTCCAACAAACAATTTATCAATTCCATTAACTTCCATTTAAAAGGGTGTAATAAATTCAATTCAATTAGATCGTAGAATTAATCAAACTGTAAAGTTGGTAGTCGACTATTTTGTAAAACTATTTGAATATATAAAGAAGAAATGGATTTACCAACATTTAAAAAAATGTGTATATGTCAACACGTCTGACAACTGACAAACACTAATTTCGCTAATTTTAGGGTTCTAAAAGAGATTAAGACACAGATTCTAAGTATTATCATAGATTCGAAATTACAGTGGGGCCTACATATTGAGGGGATAGCGAATGGGCTTATTTCTGCAGCGTTCGCGGTTATAAAAATTAGACTTATTACTGACGTAGATACAGCTCGCGTAGTATTAGTTATTTTCATAGTATTATGTCATTTGGAATCTTATTATGGGGAAATAAATGCAGCTACCGTTAACACAATTTTTGTCCTGCAGAAAAGAGCTATTCGTGTTATTTATAGTTTAGGCCCTAGAGTATCATTAAGAGATAAGTTTAAAGAAATAAAAATATTGACTGTTGCTTCTCAAAACGTGTACGAAAATGTAATTTATGTCCATAAAAATATACACGAATTTCCCAGGAATTGCGACATACATACCATTAATACTAGGAGTAAAAATAAACATGTAGACTCATGACGTTCAGTAAAAAATTGTAATAATTACATGCTGAATAAAATATTTTGAATTTGATTAAGACAAAAAATTTCTTCGTTCCGAAATGTAGTAAACTCATGACGTTCAGTAAAGAATTGTAATAATTTTATGCTGAATAAAATATTTTTAATTTAAATTTGAAAAAATGTAGAGAAAGAATATTTTATTCATTTAATTGACTTGAAGTACTCGTATGATTAGTTTCGATATTCCAGTACTTATTATGTTATAATATTAATAAAATGCATAAGTTTTAAGTGTAAATAAAATATAATCTAAAGTAAAAGAACTTAACAATTTTGAAATATAAGTTGCACCCGCTACCAGCCTGAAAAAAGTCAATTTTTTCGTAACCTTGCACGCGATAGCTTTAATAAAAATGTTAAGACGTCGACGAATTTAATTTACCAATACTTAAGGCTAAATATAAATAATGGATAAGTTTCTTGTATTTTAAATTAAAGTTAGATTTAACCATTTTATTACAAAGCAGATTTATTAACTATTTTACACTAAGTTTTTACTGTAAGTAAATTGCGAAAGACAGTATAAAATGGAACCTTTACTTTCAGTTAGCCATATGTTAAAACTTTTAAACTTTGAACATTTAAGATAGGTTAAGCTGACTGATAATCACGAAAAAACAAGAGCCTATATATATATATATTTTTTCATTTTACTTTTTTAAAGTGAATTTTATACGCTTTCGCTCTTTACTCTACATTTACCTTTAAGAGTCCTTATAACCATCATAATTATAGTCGTTTAATAAAATAAACGATTTAATTATCATAAACATTAGGAGAGATAAAAGCCACCTGGACAAAGCTTACGAAGCAAGCTAATTATTTAACTGTAATATTATACTCACACGTATACCTTGTTTACAGACCTGGACGCTACTCGCATAATAATTGGACTCCATAATATTGCTCCATACGGGACGGTGGAAACTTATGTACGCTACAGTATGCATTTAAATTTAAATTAAAAAATGCTGTGGGATGACGTTTTAGTGTTAGTCAAAAAAAAAATGGCTTTCTATTAAAATAACGCTAGCGGACTGTTTGTATGTGTTTTAAATATTTTTTTTTGGGAAATTGATATTAGCTTATAAGGAATATATTATGTATTAAAATCAGTTAGAGCTTAATTAACGACAAATTACTTAAACATTTTAACAGTTATAATTACTTATAAATATTTAACACCTTTTTCTTTATACCTATTATACTCAAACAGATTTACGAACGATAAGAGAACCCATTCATACATTCATCCGGCAATGAAACTTTGTTATTATAATAGCAAGAATTTTTTAAATAAACACTCTTGAATATCTCGATTTCTACCATAACTCACTAAAACAATAAACTGTAGTGTGAATATAAGCCGTAGATACAAATATAATATATAAATAATCAATTTAATCTTTCCGCGTATTACCACGTAACTATTATTTACCTATATATTGACGGATAAGAATCCGTACGGACTGAGAAATAAGATTTTGTTTCACCATTATTTGAACAATACATACCAATCAAAAATTTTAAAAGTTTCGATTTAATCTAAAACTTAAGTTGCATACTGAAACATCCTTCACAAGGCAGATGGTGGAAAATTTAACACCCTTTTTTTCTATTAAACTAATAATGCATTATTTTTACATAGTTCGCTTAAAAAATCGCGTGAAGCGCCTAATACCTCGCGCTTCTGATATTTTCATAATATGTGAATTACTTTCAACATAACACTTAATACTTTCTTAGATTTACGCGAATATTCGACATTATAAATGAAACTACCTTTTCAGACTTTGTCGCGGATTTATTTAGATTTTTAGTTCCCGACGTTTTGAAAGCCTTACAGCAGTCTCTCCCGTGACCATGATTCCCGTGATGGCAACACGCACTAGGCCAGCTCGGTGGACTATGGCCTGATTCCCTTCGTGTTAAAGGGAGACCCGTACCCAGCAATAGAACATAAAAACAGTATAACAATAAAAATGGCTGAATACATACATACATACTTGTCTTATGCATCATGAGGACACCTGCGTGTCTGAGAGTCTACCAAGTTTACATGCCGCAATTGGCAAGCGTAGTGGACTTTAGGCTGATCCCCCTCATATCGAACGGGGACCTTTGCAGGTAGAGGGATAGGGAGGAAGTTATTTTAAAATTTGTAAAAAATTGTAATCTTATGTTTTATCGTTAATTAAAATTATTTCAACTAAATTATTACATAACTATGAACAAAAATAAATTATTATCGACCTGCAATCTGCATATAAGCTATTAGTCATACTGTGACCTGCATAAATAAAACAGGCCAATGTCAGTTTCATGAAATTCGACACACTACATAGCGTCATGTATTTAAGTTATCGCATTCCAGTTTTTACACATTAAATATAAATGGTTTACTTTTTAACAGCTTTCTTAATCAAGATAGTTTAATAACAATTAAAATTGAATATGAAAATAAATGATGAAAGTAAACATTATTTTTTTTAAACATATTTTGCAGAAAACCAATTTTAACTATTTTTATGTTGATTTCAAGAAATATCATGTTCATATCCAAAGAAAGTCATGTACTTAGTTCTTAAATACTAAGCAATTTTAAAAATAAATAAAATTTCATGCAATATCTTCTCACGGGAACAGTATTTCATTCAATGCCACGTGGGAGTCCTTTCTTTTATATTTTGGAGAGCGCAAAATGCATAAAACTTAAAAGAATGTGTAAATCTTTTCAAGTTTTTCGTTTTTAAAATACATATAAAGTAGCAAGCAGTATATGGCAAAAAGAATTAAAAAAAATGATTTATTTAAAGATAATTTAAATGTGTATTATTTTTAAAGTCCCACTGCTGGGCACAGGCCTCCCTTCTATACGAGAAGGATCAGTCCATAGTCCAAAGATCAGGCCATAGTCCACTACGCTGGCCTAATGCGAATTGGCGGACTTCACGTGTCTTTTGAAAACTTGCTAGGTTTTCTCGGACATGCAGGTTTCCTCGCGATATTTTCCTTCATTTTAAGACAAATGGTAGGTAATCATGTTAGAAATTATTCGCACATGAAAATATTAGAGGAACGAGACCCGGATTTTAACCCGCATCACTCGGTTACCTAAGCAAGCGCATACCACTGCACTACTTTCTACTGTCTTCAATAATCGATAAGTTGAATTATTATAATTTAATTAATTATAAAATTAGTCTAAATTTATAAATGAAATATTAGGTATATAGCTTTACACAAGGTTTGTAAATTAGATGAGGTATTAAAAATCAAGAAGTGCGAAAGATGTAACAGTGATATTGTTTCTTTTCTTAACATAATAACCAGCTTATCGCTGCCCTCTGCTGGACGAAAGTCTCCACCATAGATACTTTATCCATCTTGATTTTTTGTTTTTTTTTTCTTTCTTTGGGATTCCAAGCTGTATTTGAGTACATCTAGGGTGTCTAACGGTAGTCCTTGGTAAATGAAAAAAACAGGTATACACTCTCTTTTATTTTATTCAAGTTTCTCAACAAAAGCTTTACAATAAATTAAACATTTTTTATGTTACATACAGTATTTATAAATTACCAGTAGGTAAGTTTAAATTATTATGACTTGGTAAGAAACACGATTTTTTAACTTCGTATATTTTAAATAATAAATAAAAAAAAGATTAAACATTTTAATTACCATAGTATTTTCATGTAAATAACGAACGACAATTTTCTTATATTTTTATATTTAATAATACAATAAATGGTTGTATTTTAATTAAAATATATTGACAAGAATAAAAATATTAATAAAATTATTTAACAATTAGGAAAATGTAGTAGTGTCCTCTAGTGTTGAATATAATAAGATTTTAAATGCGCTACTCAATGCTAGATGGCGCTGTAATATACAGAATAGTTTTAAAAATGTTTCATAGATGGCGTTGTAACATTTAAAGTTGTATCTGTTTTATGCTATAATACATTATTTTATATAATATCACTATTGTTATTTCAATTCGTTTTCTTGCAGTTTGCTTAAGTTAAACCATACTAGGATTTGTAAGTTAACTAGATTGTATTTTGTGTAGATAAAAAAAAACTACTGAAAATACTATTCAGGTAGTACATTTTGTATGTTAGGAAATGCTTGAATTTGAATTTGAATTTGAATTTGAAGATTAGACTCGCTTACGCACTTTACCACGACGCTCCGACGCTAGGTCTGCTGAAGCTGACCACACAGCCCATTGGTTGCTTCACGGTATACTCTATATTAGAGATATCAGAGAAGCACTAAGAGCAATCCTCCTGGTATATGGCAAACAAAGTAGTGGGTACATCAATTTTATTTTCTAGCCAGATCGATTTTAACCCCTATATTGCAATTTCAATGAACTCGTTTAATAGTCTAAATGTGTGAAAATCAATTTCCGTTCGTTAGTCTCGATTGTCAACCGATTTGAATAATTCTTGTTTTATTTGAGACTAGCGACTCACCCTCGCTTCGCTCGGGCTCGTCCCCCGGTGTAACCTCTGTAGTATAGTTTTAAAATGACGTAATTTCCATATATAATCGCGTAAGAAATTTCGCTTTCATTCGACCATTTTTTCTTCGATTCACTTTGCAAAACGGACTACCACGTAAAAGCCTTTTTATTTTTCGGTTTTTTATATAACCTATGACACTCAGCAATAATGTGGCTTTCTATTGGTGAAAGAATTTTTAAAATCGGTTCAGTAGACCCCGAGATTACCCCTTACAATTTAACAAACACACAAACACACAAACTTCTATATATCTATCTATACTTCTTTATAATATTAGTATACATGTGACCAGTATAAAAAATTTGAGAAATCTAAATCAATCGTAAATTTCAGAACCGTTTACTTTGTATAGGAATCACTAACTGTTAAATCGTACTTAAAACGAATCTGTGCGAGCTGGTGTCAGTATCGTATAGGATAAAATAAAAAAATGAAATACTATAATTACCAACACGTGTAAAATTAATTAGGAACGCTTTGAAAAAAAGCTACAAAAGAATTTCTAATTAACTTTACATATTGTATTGTAAGAGAAATGTATATTCTTTTTCGTGGAAAAAAACGACATATTGTACCTATTTTATGAGAATGTACCTATTTCTTTTATATAGAAAATTTTATTTGCGTCACGTGTTTTTTGTCACAATAGCATTGTTTTCTAACTCTTTTAATAGATTTGGTTAGTACGTAGGTCATAGGTAATGTAACTGTGCGTGCATTGAAAGCGTTGATCGTTGATATGAAGCGTAAAATATAATATTCTTTTTCTCTCTATTATTTTATTCCATATTATAAATTATCCGCATTATTTCTTTATAAAATTGACATCAAATTGGTTCATATAATGCATATAATTCGAGATAATATTTGCAGTTTAAATTAATTCCTGTGTATGTTTTAGGTGGCGACATCGAGGTGTTGGGTGCCGGGCGCCGGGCGCTTGGCAGCCGGGAGTCTCCGGAGCCACCCAGGACGCTACGCATCAGTTTATGGACATTATAATTGTATAGTGTATTATGTCATGTAATAGTAATAGTGTTCTGTCCGATGTTTCCCAGCCGGTTTTACTAGAATGTCCGCAATGTGCAAATGGAAGGCTGTTTAAAGGTCAAAAGGGATTAAAAATTCACGTTTCACGAAGTCATGGCCTTCCTCCATCAGTGCAGACAGTCCCTTCAAACTCTTTGGTAAGTGATTCGACTGTTCAAAATAATTATAAAGACCCTTTCGAGACTCTAATTCCGAAATGTCATCAAAATATCCCACTTTTAAAAAGAATTCCTAGAGGAGCAAGAATCTCGCTAGCCAGATCTCTCTCCAGCGTTATTCAAAAATGCATTTCGTTTAATTCTATTTCGAGTTGGCAAAATTTATTTCTATTTGCATACACTTTCTTACACGTGGACAAAAATCAAAATGGCTCTTTATGTTCCAAATTAAAACAAAACAGTTCAACTGTTTTAAGCGAAATTCAAACTCAAAATTACAGTGCTCGACCCCGAAATTTTGATCTTAAAAAAATTGTTGAAAATAAAGCCATGGATGGAGATCTTAAAAATGCAGCTCGCATACTCTTTTCTAGCGATACTCTTGCGCCCTTCGACAACGATACGCTACAAGTCTTGCATGATAAGCATCCTTCACCTAATTTAGATCCTTTGCTTCCGATCCCCCTTCCTGATTTTTCCCAATCTTTACAGATTAAAGATGAAGATACCTTTGCAGCTATTATGTCATTTACAAGTGGCTCTGCTGGCGGCATTGACGGAATCACACCACAACATCTTAAAGATCTTGTGAGTGCGTCAGCAGGTGACGCCGGCAGGGTTCTCTTGGGTGATATTACCAATTTGTGTAATTTTATGTTATCTGGAAAGGTAATTCCATCATTCACACAATACCTTTATGGTGCAAGACTATGTGCCTTCAATAAAAAGGACGGGGGAATCCGTCCAATAGCTGTTGGGTCTACTTTTCGCCGTTTGGTTTCAAAATTAGCATGTAGGCGCATAGTATGCAACTTGAAGGCCAAATTTCAACCAGTGCAACTTGGGTTCGGTAGCAAAGGAGGTTGCGAAGCAGCAGTACACGCCACTCGTACCTTTCTCGCAAAGGGTGAGGAGAAGGTATTGCTTAAAGTTGACGTGAAGAATGCTTTTAATTCTTTGGATCGAGCAGCTCTGCTGAATGAGGCTCATTCGTACTTGCCTGAAATTTACCCATACATTTGGCAATGTTACAATACACCTTCTAAATTACTATTTGGTGATAAAACTATTATATCGAATGTTGGTGTTCAGCAGGGGGACCCACTAGGCCCAGCTCTCTTTAGTCTAGGTATCCATAAATACATTTCAAAACTGCAGTCTAAATTAAACATTTGGTACCTAGATGATGGAACTTTAGGCGGCAAAGTGAATGATGTCCTTAAAGATTTTCTTCTTTTGAAAGAAAATTTTAAAAAAATTGGTTTGGAACTAAATTTTTCTAAATGTGAAATTTTTTTTACGGATAACATTTCCATGGAAAAGGTTTCTCTAACAAGAGATATTTTGCAAAAAATTGCCCCTAACATTAAAATTGTCGATAAGAATTCCCTTTGCCTCCTTGGTGCTCCATTACTTGACGAAAGTATTCCATTAGTATTGGAGGAAAAAATTAAAACATTTTTAGCCAACTCTGACAAATTGGGCTCCCTCAATTCTCACATTGCCTATACTATCCTTAAATATTGCCTTTTCGTTCCAAAATTGACTTATATTCTTCGTTCAAGCCCAATTTGGAAATTTCCTGGCCTAACCGACAAAATGGATGTCACCTTAAAACAATGTTTAGAAAAAATTCTAAATTTATGTTTTGACGATTTTTCATGGACCCAAGCTTCTCTACCAATTAGAAACGGTGGCATCGGCGTGAGGCAAATTTCAAGTATAGCCCTTCCAGCATTTCTCGCTTCTGAGCACAGTGTTCGAGAACTCTGTTCTCAAATTTTAAAATCAAACCAAAACATTACTGGTGCTGCAGAAGCATTAGAAAACTGGAAGTCGAAATGTCCAAATGTTGACATCCCAAAGGAAGTTTCCATTCAAAAACTTTGGGATGCACCATTGGTTCATTCTACATACCAAAATTTGGCTCAAAATCTTACAAGTGAAGTGAATCGTGCCAGACTTTTAGCGTCAACGGCGAAAGAATCGGGGCACTGGCTGCACGCCCTACCCTCGACAAATCTCGGTACACTTTTAGATAATGATAGTTTTCGTATCGCTCTAGGTCTCCGGCTGGGAACACCGCTGTGCACTCAGCACAGGTGCCCGTGTGGAAAAGAGGTCGACTTTAATGGACTCCATGGACTCTCTTGCCGAAGAAGTTCAGGTAGACTTTTTCGTCACGGTTCCCTAAATGATACCATCAAAAGGGCTCTTGCCACCATTGACATTCCTGCTCTCATTGAGCCTTCTGGAATAAGTCGAGATGATGGCAAGAGACCTGATGGTCTGTCGCTGGTTCCTTGGGAAAGGGGACGGGCGTTAATGTGGGACGCTACATGTGTTGACACATTGGCCCCGTCCCATGTCAAGGAGACGGCGTCTAAAGTGGGGGCTGCGGCGGAGAAGGCTGAGCTTCTCAAGATACGTAAATATACCTCCCTTATTCAAAATTATATTTTTGTACCCTTTGCTGTAGAAACCCTTGGCCCATGGAGTCAAAGTGCTAAGCACTTTTTAAAAGACATAACACCTCGTCTTATCGCCTCCACTGGTGACAGGAGAGCTGGCTCATTTTTCGCCCAAAGAATCGGCATTGCCATTCAACGGGGGAATGCAGCTAGCATTCTTGCCACTATTCCACGCGGACACGACTTGTACAGTAATAATTAAGTGTACATTTGCTTTGTATATATAGTTAAGTTTACTTGTAATTTCCTTTACTGTAAATAAATTAACATTTATGTTACATTAAGTTAAAAAAAAAAAAAAAAAAAAAAAAAAAATATTAAGTAATATTATACTTTTGTGCCTAATATCGCGTATCGGATTCAATGAAGCCTTTCAAGCTAAAATTAATCCAGTTATCGATTAATAAGGAAGTGGGTGATTGTTCATATTTCTATAGATATGACCGATTATAGTTGTATTAGCTTGTCGGATGATTGAATTTAAAAACTACTGAAATAAATGTAATTTATTTTGGCAAAAAAAAACTATTTTTATGCTTCGTTCGCTCTTAAGAAGGTTTTTAAGAGGAGTTATTCTGTAATAGATAAATTGTTTTCATATAAATTTATTAGTTATTTCACGCCAATAAAAATCCGTGTCAGCATGCTTTTTTCTGACATCTACATATAATATCAACGAATTAACCGATTATGTATTCGATACCTTTGTGTTTTATTTATACACCTAAAACTTCCTAAACTTCCTCATGAATCACTCAATCTATTAGTGAAAATAAAATGAATTTCAATGACGATTCATTTTTTTTAGTTTATAGCGAACAGACAGGCAGACGCGGCGTGGGACTTTGTTTTATAAAATGTAGTTATTATAAATAATAAAAAAATAAAAGCTACTGAACCGCACTCAATAACATACTCATCACTTTATGTAAATATGAGAATTTAAAGTCAAGGTCTTTACATTATGGTTTGTCTATGAGCAACGATCCTCTAGACATAGACGTATCAGCATACAGATTGATCAATTATAATGTGATGCAGAGCAATGAAGCCATAATACAGTTAAATATGATGATGATGAGTAATCGTTAATTTTTATGGCATTGTAATTTAGGTTTTAAAATACAACTATCGTTAAGCTGGTAAGCACTGCTGGGCACGAGCCTCCCTTCAATAGGAGGGAGATCAGGCCATAGTCCACCATGCTGGCCAAGAGCCTGGCTGGAATGTGAGTTTCATGATTGATAAGTGGCTTATACTTATGGGCTATGACACAGATTAAAGCCAAAGTATATTGCATTGCAATACGATTATATAATTGCAATATGAAATGCACTGTTAGTCAAAAGGAATTGCTATAAAATAGAATTACGAAATAATATAAACAAATAAACCTCTCTTAAAAATTTTGTTTGCTATAAGTACTCCTAAAATAAGATAACAATGATTCAAAATAATTAAGAAAAGAAAATTTATCCTATCACCGACTTAAATTCGTTAGTTGCCACACAGAAGTGCAGCGGTCTAACGGTGGATAGCTATATTTATACATTAAATTGAAGTGTCTGTCTGTGGTTTTGAACATTGCACCCTATTACGAGCTTAATTAGTTATTTACGATACGAAATTTATTACCTGTCTATCTTAGGCCTATAGAGGAAGCAGATGAGGAGGACGGTTTTTTTAACCCATAAAAAATTTCTATTTAATAGTAGAAATTTCATTAGTTTTTACATCGAGAGTGTAATCTTTATTATTTGTAACCCATTTATGGAATTAACGTTGTCATAGGCAATGTCATATAAAACCTACTAATATTATGGAATAGTTTGCAAGGGTGAATGCATGGATGAGTGGATGATTGTAGATTATAGCCTGAAATAGTAAATACGTCACTATTTATCCCGAAAAATGTATAGATTTTTAATGGACATACTTTTTTTATTTATCACTAGCGACTTGCCCTCGCTTTCCTCGGGCGCGTCCCTAAATTTAGCCCGAGTGAAGCCGCGGGTTCCGCTAGTAAATTTACAGAAAAACTTCGCCAATTGTATACTAAAACCTTCCTCAAGAACCATCCTATATATTGGTGAAAACTGCATGAAAATTGGTGCAATAGTTTTTGAGTTTATCCCGAACAGACAGACAGACGCGGCGGAGGACTTTTTTTTAAATTACTTAGTGATTTATCACTAGGGACGAATCCAAGCGAAGCGAGGGTGAGACAAGTTGAAAATAACATTAAAACAACTTACCATTTTTATCATCATCGTAGTCAAGTTCTCAAGTGGTAGTGCCATGCTTGTTACCTTCGGGTAGCAGCCGAATGGGCCGGCACGCCCCGTATAGTACCACTCTCTCACAGAAGACCGGCGTGAAGTGGCAGCTATGCTGTCGCGTTTCGTCCGGTGAGTGAGAGTCCGGGAGGCCCACTCCCCATCCCTCCTCCCGTCCTTCTCCCTCCTCCCTCCCTTCCTTTCCTGAAAGGCCGGCAACGCATCTGCAAGCCCTGTGGTGTTGCAGATGTCCATGGGCGGAGGTGATCACTTACCATCAGGTGAGCCTCCTGCCCGTTTGCCCCCTTTGTCCCATAAAAAAAAAAAAAGTCAAAACTATATACTTATAAGGGAAATAAAGCTACATTTTATAAAATGTACATTATATTTTTATCAGGAATTTCTAGCGAAACATGAATTTTATACGCGCTTATATCTCCCGAGTCAGTCGTTTCATTTGTATGAAGTAAAATTTGTCTCCGATATGCAGGCTGTAGAAGGACAAAATTTTACATTTTTAGTCTTTTAAAATGGTAGATAGGCACCGACTTTACCAACATTTTATAAATAAAAATATTTGATAAAATTTTCAGCGTTTTCAAAATTTCCAATGTATTTTACAATACAATAATATCCCATGGCAAGTCGGTTGTATATAACCGATTATTCTTCAATTTCTTTAGGTACTCTGCTTCACACTACACTGAAAAAAATAAACATAGACTAATACTTATAATAATATTTAATTAATAATAAAATATATAAGTGAATATAAATGTTTGTGCTGACTTAATGCATAGTTTGTAAATTCAGTGTTACTTTCGACACTAAAAAAAGACAATAATGTGCTTTTGTGCTTTTTACATAATAGAGAAATATATATTGGCATTAAAATCATTGATGCTTTCAATGCTCGTAAAATTACCTTAACTATGTACTTCTCCATATAATTTCAGTTATACTAACGATGTACACGAATTGGATGGGATTAGTTAGTCGAGTCCGAAGACCAAATATATGCAATGAATTCTAGTTGCGGCTATTTTACGAGCTGATATGTCTCTGAAAGCAGATTGGTCAGTGAAAGTTACCCCTTCGTTCTAATGGAAATCGGGAGGAGGTCTGCCTCGGTAGACACGAGTTTTATATTTGCATCATATGATACGCAACTTTAACCAGCTTGGCAGTTGCCAAGCTTTTTTTTTTAATGTTGGGAAATGCATTGACGCATACCTCAAGTGGTTATGTGGGGCTCACCAACCAGAAAGGCCAGTACTACCCACTAAAAACCAACAGCCCTCACCCGTCTTACTGGGGCGCCGCAGATCGCTTGCGCATTCAACTACGTAGCCCCGACGGCCCGGTAGGTCTGCCAAGGCAGACCATAGCCAATAGGGTTGCTCCACAGTCCACTCTGCTATCCAGAGAAGTACCAGGAGCAACCCGCCTGACACACCACCCACCGAAGTGGGCCACTCTGCGCGTTTCTTGACTTCGCGCCCGGCCGGATTGCCGGACACTACTGAGGCCAACCACGAAAAGGTGAACGCACGTTGGCGGGGAGATGCCAAGCTCCCTTAAGGTGGCGAATCCCCGATCTGTCTGGCTCACTGTAATTAAATACATGAGTGGTCTTTCGGAGCTCCATTAAATTGGTAAAAGCTTCGTTGAATTTTAGCGTGCCAGTATTAGCTTTTCCACCAACAAGTCTCCACAAAACCACCACGTGTTCTGCATAAAAGCATTTCCTAGTTTTAAAAATATGAGCTTGCTTAATTTTTCAATTCACTGAATCTCGTTTGCTCGGTGAGGGAGGAAAACCGCAAAACCGATTTGAGCGTCGACGTCCTTGCCATTCATGCTCGTATTAGTCGTAGGGTAGTCATTCGTGAAGCAATCTACCGAATTAGTTCACGTGTAATATGAATGGCTCAACATTTATAGCAAAGTAGTTACTGAATGTATCGTGTGTAATGTCCTTGATATTAATTAGAATGAATTTCATATAAATTATGTTATTATATAAATGTATTTTAATTAACTTTGTAATATAAATCTTTTGTTTACAAAATTGTAAAATAAAATAACTTTATATAAGCTAGAGCTTCATATATGTAGCTTATGTAAAGTATGTGTAAATATTTGTAAACCTCTTTGTTACAATAAAACAAATAAACGAATAAGAATTACATGAGCTTTTTGACTTCAATATTGTTTAATGTTAGAAGACTTTTTACAAGCTTAAATTAAAAAATAGTACTTAAATTAATAGTATTTTAGTTCAAAGTACATGAAAATTCAATATCAAAAACAACATTTAATTTCGCAAAATTCATAAAATTATTTCTATCACTTTTTTGTGTCCACTTACTTTAACGAATATGGCTGTTATTAGATGTTAATAGTAATAAACAAGGTTATTTTAAGGATAATCGTTAAAAGCAGCAAAAACTGTTGAATTATAACATTTTTTTACTGATGAATGTATTTGGGACACAATCAAATTTAAAATTTAGAACAAACAAAGGAAAAAATTCAAATCATATGAATCTTGCAACAGCTTAACTTGAATATAGCCTTGGATAATCCATACATAATGATGTAATTTAAGCCTTTAATGAAAGGCTTAAATGAGTCTAAATTATGCAACGACCTAGTGTCAAGCTGCATTCACTTATAAATGCCAGTAATGCATTGATTTTCTTAGATGTAACATTTTTCTAACTTATTTAAACTGTGTAACAATTGTTACACAGGTAAATGACGACACGTTTGGCTTAGTCGATAGAGACCCTACTTTCTGCGCCAGCGGTCGCGGGTTTGAGTCCCGCTGGGGGCATTCATTTGTTGAGCACGAATGTTTGTACTCCAGTCATGAGTGTTTATATTTATAATATGTATGTTTTTAAAAATGTATATGTGTAGTATATCAACTATCTGGTATCCGTAACACAAGCTTAGCTTACCACGGAACTAGATAGCGCTGTGTGTAATAATGTCCCAATTTATTTATATTTATTTATAAATATTTTTCCAATACAATAACGTACTTGGGGTATATGCCATACCAAATGTTTTTATTGAATATCGGCTATATCTTATCTGTGGTTCAACCAAAAATTTCATACTTGAAGTAAAATAATTACTGAATTCAAAGATTAATCTTATTACTTTTTACTAAAAATATTAAAAAGTGATGCCTTAAACTTAGATTGTTTTCTATTTTACACAGAAAATATCGATTATCAAGTCAAGTCAAGTCCGTACTTAGTCGATTTTTCGGGTGGCTGTGAATAAAACCTTTTTTGAGGACTGGATCATGGCTAGCCCTGATAAGTGAGTTTACATTGACCTAAGCAAACATACTTTCATATTTAAAATTACAACGTCTATCGTATACCATATCGGTGATGATGATGTATGGACGGACATAAAATAATTCTACTTAAAAACCTTTGATCTAAGTCTTGCTGGCTCCAAAATATTCCACTTACATAAAATTACCAAGCGGTAATGAACATTTTTAAGGGTCGGTTTGTCTAATAGCATTTTAATGTTGGTGCTTTGAGTTTTTGTTTTACTTTTTTATAACAATCAACCTATGATATTAAGTATATAATATACTTATGTGAATAAAGTAATTCGTGTTAAGTATACTCGTAATATTAAAATTGAACACTCAAACAAAGATAAATAGAAAAAATACTTCAGAAAGTACACTAATGAACTGAACCTACATGTATTTTTATAATACAAATAGCTCATACAACAGGAATGAGGCAGGACGACGTGGCATAAATACCTGTGCCCACGCTCGCCAGCTTTTAAGTTATTACTAGGTTTAATGCAAATGCCTATAAAACTAACGGCATGTTGAAATACGACAATGATTATTCTGTCTATACCCACATATGTACCTATGTATAATTTGACTGCCTCGTTGGTGTAATGGCTAGCATGTACGGTCGCACACCGGGAGGTCCTGGGTTTGAGTCCCGGGTCGGGCCAAGTTTAGTTATTGAGCCTTTCTGTTTCGTAAGCCTCAGTAACAGCCCGGAGTTGGGAAGTTGGCGGTGTTTCACCCCCGTGCCTCGGAGAGCACGTAAAGCCGTCGGTCCTGCGCCTTAACTCTCACTGGTCGTGTTGAGCATTCGTCCCACCGGAATATGAGAGTGATAAGGAACAGAGAGTGCACTTGTGTCTGCGCATACACCGCCGTTAGCTAGTCTCAATGAGATTGGCCGCCGTGGCCGGAATCGGTCAGGAGGTATTTTTTGGAAAATCTTATTGAAAAAGACATTATTATCGACACAAAGGACGAATAAATATATTTTTGAAATTATGTCTGTCTTTTTTTTGTCTCGTTGAGAAATCCACTGGACAGATTTTGATGAAATTCGATATTATGATAGTTGGTTATCCGGGTCGAATATAGGATACTTTTTACTACTAGAAAATATCTAATTTCTGAGATATCACAACTAACCGTTGCAAACCGGCTATAAAAAATCACACGGTATGTGAAATCGAATAATTTGGTTTCGGGTCTTAAGAACGCGGGCGGAGCCGCGGGATATGCTAGTACGTACATAAAACATTCCTTAGGTATGTTTCTTTTCCTATTGGCGTCCTTTGTAAAAGGAATATTGACGCTTTTATTTTATTTGTTCTCATTGGAATTGTATTGTTTATGTCTTAGAACGGTTTTTCTTTGTATGAATGTAACTTAAATTTAATTAACATTTAATGTTAAAAATCTATTGTTTTTGTATTTTAAGCTGTTTTCTATGTCCTTGATATATAGGTATATAAGTGTTCTTTATAAATACTTAGGTAATTAATGTTTTTAAAGTCTTTGTTTCTCTTCGAACTTTTATTTTTCATTCCTTTTATGTATTTTGGGACGTTTTAAAATATACAGCCAATTTAAGGCCAACTTCTAATTTCTATAGAGATAGTGTTACATAAATTTTCCTCTTTCGATTGTATAAAGGGGGTCAAAGTTGCTCGCGTCCGTAGGTTTTACTGAAATCAGGTTCTAATCCTCGTTACCCTACACGTGACCCCTGGGTGGTGCTAAATGAGCAGCACTATAAAAGGTGGTAGGCTTCGGCCGTGGCTAACACCACCCAGCGAACAAAGACGAACCGCCAAATGGCTCATCCTGTGGCACGATTTACCACGTCATGGGTTGGGTCGTGTTCCGGTGCGATGTTCGCTGCAGCCATTTATACGCGGGGAAATGAGTCTGTACAGTTGTGCTTGTATTTTAATGACAGGTTCTGACGTGAGTTGTGGCCTTGCCGGACGGCTCAATTTGGAGAGCAGCGGGATCCGAAGCACGGTTCACCGCTGGCCGACCGCAGGCAGTAGGGGGCCCAATTAGTAGGGAACCTATGAAAGGCTGCCCCGCCACCTTAGCGAAAAATCCTGGGATGGCTTCCATCGTGCCGGTTGGCGACCGGAGAGAGGACCCGATGGCGATTTCCAGGGGGGTTCGGGCGTCCCCGCGGTCTCCAGTTGAGTCTACCATCAGCATTGCTACGATTAGGGTCTGTGTGTCAAGAATGCAACATCTCGTACAACTGTCATCTCCCCATATCTATTCACTCCCAATATGAAGAAAAGCAAAAAGAGAAATAGTTTTAAACAGCGGCTGCACATCCTCTCCTTCTCAGTGCACTTCACGAACATTCGAGGACTGCACTCTAATCTCTATGCGGTCCACCACCACCTCGAGACCGCTAAGCCGCATTTACTCTTTCTCACGGAGACGCAAATTCAGAGCCCAGCGGATGTAGCGTATCTTGAGTACCCCGGGTATTCGCTTGAGCATAATTTTAAACCTCGCGCAGGTGTCTGTTTGTACGCTCGTAATAACATCTGCTACCAACGTCTCCGTAATTTGGAGGTACCAAACTTCTCGGTTCTGTGGTGCTTGGTTGACACAGGCTTCGAACAAACAGTCTATGCATGCGTTTATCGTTCACATAGCGGTGACCGGGAGACGACTCAGTTGTTCAATTACCTAAGTGAAAAAGGTGACATCGTCCAACATCGATATCCAACCGCCCAACTGGTATTTCTAGGAGACTTTAATGCCCACCACCAGGAGTGGCTGTTCCCATTCTCAAAAACTGATCATGCCGGGAGAGAGGCGTGCAATTTTGCACTATCGCTAGATCTCTCACAGTTGGTTCAGGAAGCAACTCGGATACCGGATGTTGATGGTCACACACCCAATTGCCTGGACCTATTACTGACAACTGATCCTGATAGATTCACGGTCTCAGTTTCTTCCCCCTTGGGAACCTCAGATCACTGTCTAGTGAAATCAGTATCCACCTTTTATCCTCCTGCACCAGATTCCTCAATAAAAAAGAGGCGGATGTGGCGATACAGATCAGCGGATTGGGACGAAATGCGGCATTTCTTTGCATCCTACCCTTGGCGGCAAGTCTGTTTCTCTACTAACGATCCGTCAAGCTGTGAGAGTGCTATATCGGATGTGATACGCTTGGCAATGGAATATTTTATACCATTTTCTGACGTATCGCACGATGGCAAGACACCCCCGTGGTACAACGCTGAATGCGCTGCTGCAGAAGCCCGTAAGCAAGCAGCGTTTGTAGCATGGGCGGACGCACGTGCTCTCAATGCACCGGACGTTAAAACTAAAAAAACAGAATTTAATATAGCCACCAAGTCCTACAAGAGGGTCTTGGGAAGAGCTCGCTTCAGCCGAATTAACCGCATCGGGCGTAGGCTTGCCGCTCACCCCAGTGGTAGTAAAGCTTTCTGGTCCCTCGCAAAGTCAGTTGAAACGAACTTCTGCCGTTCTTCGCTGCCGCCTCTGCAGAAGTCTGATGGAACCCTGGCTGTATCTGCAACAGACAAGGCTAATCTCCTAGCGTCTCTGTTTGCGGAAAACTCACGTCTCAATGCTGGAAGCAAACTTCCACCCACTCTTCCAACATGCGACTCCATTATGCCTGAGATACGCATACATCAGAAAGAGGTCCTAAAAACTCTTCGGAACCTCGACGTGAACAAAGCCAATGGCCCTGACGGCATACCTGCAGTTGTCTTGCGAAATTGCGCCGCTGAGTTGTCTCCTACATTAACGCGTTTGTTTCGCCTCTCTCTTACAACCGGTCAAGTCCCCAAGTCGTGGAAAGTTTCAAACGTGCAACCAGTACCGAAAAAGGGAGATCGTGCCGACCCGGTCAATTATAGACCGATTGCGATTACGTCCATCCCTTGCAAAAGTATGGAACGTTTGGTCAATAAAAAGCTCCTAGCATACCTAGAAGAAAATGATCTTCTGTCCGACCACCAGTACGGCTTTCGGAAAAACCGGTCTACTGGAGATCTTCTTGTGTATGCCACACACACTTGGGGTGAAGCCATCGAAAAACACGGTGAGGCACTCGCCGTGTCTCTCGATATTTCGAAGGCTTTTGACCGTGTCTGGCATGGCAGTCTTCTCAGCAAGCTTCCGGCATATGGAATATCCACTGGCTTTTGTAGCTGGATAACTGATTTTCTGAGTGAGAGGTCGTTTCGGGTGGTCATTAACGGCTGCTCATCTGACTTAATGCCTGTCAATGCTGGTGTTCCTCAGGGATCAGTTCTTTCCGCAACACTCTTCCTGCTGCACATCAACGATCTTCTGAAACCCGGTATCTTTGGGTACGCTGATGACAGCACTGTTGCGGATAGATACTTGTCCAGTTCTAGAGCCAGTGCTACTGAGATCCTTGAGCAAAGAGAGGCCTTGGTGAGTCGTATTGACTTGACTCTGAGGGAGGTGTCCGACTGGGGTAACGCCAATTTAGTTAGGTTTAATGCCACCAAAACACAGGCGTGTTTATTCACCGCAAAAAGGAGCCCCTTTACCTTGGCTCCCACTTTCCAAAGTGTATCCATCCCGATTAGTGACCATATTGAGCTCTTGGGCATAGACATCTCACCCAATCTCAATTTCGGAAAATGCATCGAATCAAAGGCCAAAACAGCAGCCAAAAAACTTGGTATCCTGAACAAGGTGAAGCGGTACTTCACGGCTGAGCAGCGCCTGATTCTCTATCAGGCTCAGGTACGCTCAGCCATGGAGTACTGCTGCCATCTCTGGGATGGCTCTGCCAAGTATCAACTCGATGCATTAGACTCGATAGATCGCCGCGCCCGCCGTATCATAGGTGATCAGTCACTAACGCAGGCTAAACTACTCAACCTACAGCATCGACGCAATGTCGCCTGTTTATCTATATTCTATCGAATATACTTTGGAGAGTGCGCGCAGGAACTGCATAACCTTATACCCCCTTCACCGTTTTACCACAGAACTGCGAGAAGTCGTGAACGCTGGCATCCTTACGTGGTAGAAATTCAACCAACCCGCACGAAACGCTTTGGTTCAACGTTTCTTAAGCGAACAGCCAAAATGTGGAACACCCTTCCAGCATCCGTCTTTCCTGCCACTTACAATGTCAGTACTTTCAAAGCAAGAGTGAATAGGCACCTTCTAGGCAAGCGCGCTCCAACCTAGACCTCATCAGTGCTTTCCAGCACTGATCGTCGTCAAGCGCAAGCCTATCTAATAATAAAAAAAAAAAAAAAAAATAAAAAAAATAATGAATAATACGAAGCCAAGTAAGTAAGTAAGCCAAGTGTAGTATAAGAAACTTGGAACAAAGGCTAAAAAGAACAATAAGTTGAACTTCAGCAAAAATATTGCTTAAACATCAATATGTATTGCATATGATTAGTGTAGCTGCACACTGAAGAATATTAAAAAATATATATGAGTAAGAGTAATTTTGTACTTACCGACTTGCCCTCGCTTCGCTTCGAGTTCGTTTCTAAAGAAAAATAAGAGCAAAAGTAAAGTGTCTTCGTGATAAATAAATAAATATGTTGGAACATTACAGCACCATGATAAGCTACGAGACTTGTGTTATGGATACTAGATAGTTGATACAATTAAGACTACACATATGTAACTTTAAATACATACTTGTACCATATTATAATTATAAACAACCACGACTGGAGTACAAGCATTTATGCTCAACAAATGAATGCCCCCAGCGGGACTTGCACCCGAGACCGCTGGCACAAAAAGGTCACTACAAACTAACCCACACGTGATGCTGGACATAGGTCTCACCCACCGGGGGGACCATTTGCCCCTCTAGGGGGATTTAAGTGATAATCGTTACGCTATGCAGGCAGTAAGGCAATCGCAACTTGAAAAAAGTTGTTGCCTATTTTCTACTATTTATGCCTTAGTTGCTTTTTACGACACCCTCGGCTAGAAAAGGGGTGGACTCTAAATTGTTTTGTTTTTACGTATTCATATATAGATAGATAATCTATAATATACATAAATCTCTATATTTTTTTGTGTCTCTATTTATTAATTATTACTATACAATTTCTAAGCACTAACCTTGTCATTACCTTTTTCAATATATGTGCTTCACATTACTATATTATAATGTATATTAGTTTTAGGGAAACCGTTTATTTAATAGTAATTTTAGTTCAACATCACACTTGTATTTATAATACACATAATAATAATAATATTAAATCATGACTTAAATAACAATACCTATTCAATCTAAATTGCACCATTAATTCTAATAGATCTCTTAAACTTATCTCCTAGATAATATTTATTTTATTAGTCTTGTTGCACATTTTACTCCGCATGTAATAGATTCAGTCGCCATTATGCGGCCGCATTTAAGTATTTGATGTATGTCGGAGATAAAACGTAACAGAGAAACATAAGTCAATGGGAAATCCAAATGTTTATCATATTGTTTTCTTTTATTTACGGTTCCTTACATCAGAAGCCTTTCCGTTATTTTATTTTAAACTAGCAAACCTTGCTTCAGCTGCGCTCGCTGAAACGCAAACGCGCCTCGCTGGGCGTTAGTTACAATAAATTAAACGGTTTTTACAATTTTTCTAATGAAATAAAAGTAGCCTAAGTTACTCCTTATAATATTAGTTTTCTGCGAGTGAAAGTCCCGTCAAAATCGGTTCAGCAATTTCAGAGATTAGCTGGAACAAATAGAGAGACAGAAAGACAAAAATTAAAAAAATCTCTTTTTTGATGTAAGTACCGTATATATTTTCATATGCATTTAGTGTAAAGCTGTTAATTTGAAATTAAAAACAGACACTTCAATTTCATTAGTATAGGTAGGTACCGATTAAATAAAAAAGTTAAAATCTGATGTACAAAATTCCTATATCACATGTTGTTTCGTAACGACCTCCGAAATACTAACCTGTCCTTAATGACCTTAATGTGTAATTTCCCAACTTAAAGGATAGGATAGTTGTAATCCTGGTTATTTCTTTTTTTAATGAATACATTGACGATTTTGCCCAAGAAACGTCTCTAAGATACAAAATTCTCTTCCCAAGCCAAAGTAAAAAAATATAAGTGCGCTATTTTATTTATGAACTAGCGGCTCACCCTCGCTTTGCTCGGGTTCGTCCCTAGATTTAGTGCCAGAAAAGCCGCGGGTTCCGCTAGTGAAAATATATGAAATTTCTAAAATAAAAGTATCCTAAGTAACTCCTTATAACATTAGCTATCTGCGAGTGAAAGTCCCGTCAAAATCGGACAAAGACAAGGTCTAGAAAAATTGAAAAAATACATATTTCTATAACGATAATTTAATCAATATTTTGGTCAAAGATGATAAGATAACTGTTTGTTTGATTACTGTTGTATATTTTGATTTAGTAGATTCCGTTTTCATGGTATACAAAGGTAAAATTGGACCTTGAAGCCCCGCCCAACACTAAGTACAATACATATACTTTCATATGCATTTAGTGAAAAGCCGTTAATTTGAAATTAAAAAGAAAATACTTTAATTTTATTTTTATATACAGCTATCACAGATGTATAGCGCACAGGACTTAATATAATATATTATTGAAAAAGTATAAGTACTACAGAAGCCTATTAAGTGATACGTAGCTGAAATTTCTTAAGTACCTAATTAAAAATCTATAATTTTAATTTACAAACAAGAACACGAGAAACATTTTCACGTCGCTAAAATGTAGGTAAATGAACGGAGAAAAAGATTATATTCTTCTTAAAATAATATGGAAACCTTTTACGTAAATAAAAAGGAAAATCCTAAATTAAGGTAGCTTACAAAAAATACGCACGAGGACTTTTATCAGTATATATAAATTGTATATATAAATAAAATTGAAGTGTCTGTTTGTTATTTCAAATTAACAACTTTTCACTAAATGCATATGAAAGTATGCATGTACGGTACTTATATCCAAAAATAAATTTTTGAAATGTTTATCTGTCTCTCTGTGTGTTTGTTTCGGCTAATCTCCAAACCGGCTGGACCGATTTTGACGGGAATTTGACGATACTCGCAGATAGCTGATGTTATAAGGAGTAAATTAGCTGCTTTTATTTTATTTATAACCGTTTTATTTATTTTAACTTACGCCCAGCGAAGCGAGCCAGGTTTGCTAGTCCATAATAAAAATTAAAAATATTAAATGCTATTTAGTAAATAAGTTACACAATATTTTTTCTGGGAATAATCTACTTTCAGCAAACAGATATATTTTTATCTGAATGAAAAATTCTATTGAAGTTCTAGAAAATATTTATTTAAATAAATATTTCTCTTAAGTCATATAAATAACGAAGTTGAAAATTTCCGTAGTTTGTATTTATAAAGCAACAATTTATTTACTGTTTATGATTAAAGGTTCGCTGAGCTTAATTGTCTTAAGGGTTATCTTTTTAGGGTTAGGGTTACCTCTGATATTTTCATGTGCGAACCATTTCTAACATGATCACCACTTGTCTTACGGTGAAGGAAAACATCGTGAGGAAACCTGCACGTCTGAGAAAAATTTGCAAGTTTTCGAAAGACATGTGAAGTATGGCCTACTCTCCGGTCTCCCTCGTATCGAAGACCTGTGCCCGGGACGTTAAAAAAGGCTGAATACAAAATAATTAATTTCCTAAAAAAAGTAAAAAAATTGTGTATAGTCTTTGTTTAATTGTAATTTATAATACACGTGTAACTGAAGTTATTAGACGGGGTGATGAAGTAGAAAACTATGAAAAACCACTCCATTGCTCAGGATGCGGAATAATTTAATTACCTACGATAAAGTGTGTCCTTTATTCTTTACTGGTAACATTTACGTGGATCGTTCCGTTAAATGGAGCATGAAAACTGAAGGTAAAATAATTTTTATCTTCAATTTATTCTATTAGAATGTAAATGAAAAATATTATTTACATGTCTTTATTCGTATGATTGTTTATAATTTAAATCGTAAAAATATATTTAAAAAAACTCGGAAAATAATACGACTTATGCAGGTTAAAAAGTTAAAAGCCATGAGGTAATAGCGTATATAATACGTCATACATGTATAAAAATAACACTCTGAAGATCGGCGGTTGAATTTTAACTTTAACCCAACAATTAATATATGTCGACTCTTTATAATTACCGATATCTTTATCCGATTTCTATATTTCCAGGAACTTCCCCGAGGACATCTATTCTTTTTTTGATATCATAACGTATAAAAATGTTTTGCGTTCATATCACGCGAAGTAAATAGCTAAGCACCAATTAAGCAAGATAAGATATACTCACTAAAAATACTTAATGAAAAACCTAATGCTGAAAAACAAGCATTAGTTAAAATGAATATGACAATAAATATGCAGATTTCGTTTAAAAATAACTTATTAAACCGTAAAGTTCTAATAAAACTACCTAATTAATATTAAAACGGGCTCAACTAAACTTACAGCATACCTAAATAAATAGTAAATACAACGTAATAAATTAAAACGGATGTACAGGCTACTGTTACTATATATTTATAGCAAAATTCCCTAGATACGCGCGTGATTTAAAGTCAGTCAGATCACTCAAGTAAACAAAGCTTCGTAGGCAATCCATTTTATTGACTGATGTTAAGGTACTTATAGAATACTAGCGGTGCCCGCGGCTTCGCTCGCGCTAAGAGTGAATAAAATAAACATTTTTGCTTATATACTGTTACTTATAATGTACCAAGGACTGATTCCCCATTTAAAGTTCTGGCCCTCTTTTCTGAAAATTACTGTGTAGCCGTGCCGCCACTGCTGCGCTTTCTAAAACTTATTTCCTATTTTTAACCAATTTTGCTACTATGTGTATCATAATTTCTTTGTGTGTTTTTCGTTAATGATAAACTGATGTACGTGGTTCATTGTTATGGACTTATAGTAAAAATTACTGTTAAATATTTTACCTACGCAAATTGTGCCACCCCCGTTAACCCCCATAGGGGTTGATTTTCAAAAAACGCTTAGATATGTATCTCATAATTTGTATTGCAGAGCATTATTTCAGTGTCACGCAAAATATTTCAATAGAATTAAATTTCCCATACAAACTTAGCCACCCCCTTTAACCCCCAATGGGGGTGAATTTCGAAAAACCCTGAAATACGTGTTTCATCATTTGTAGTAAAAAGCATTAATTCAAAGTTTCATACAAAAATGTGCAATAAAAATATTTTTCTCATACAAACTTTGCCACCCCTTTTAACCCTTTTAGGGGTTGAATTTCCAAAAAATAATATGCCTATTTCCTTCTCATGAATGCAAACTATCTACATACCAAATTTCAGCAAAATCGGTTGGGTGGTTTAGGCGTGAAAAGGTAACAGACAGACAGACAGAAAGACAGAGTTACTTTCGCATTTATAATATTAGTATGGATAACAAATACGAGTTAACATCGCAAAGTTGTATGAACTACAATAAATAATGGTCTCAATTCCCAAAGATAATATAACACAGGTTTGAAAAAGTTTTATTTAACTATGGGCGTATTACTATTGCACTTTTATATGTTATAGTTTAGTTAGATAGATAATGTATGAATAAAAATTTAAATAAATTTTAAAGTCGCTCTCCTATACATCTATATCTTATACATATTGAATCTTTCTTGGAAAATCTAAGTGAAATAGACATTATTATCGATATAGAGGCCAGATCTATTATTTTTAGATTTTTGTCTGTCTGTCTGTCTGTACCGCATCACGAGAAAACCACTGTACGGATTTGAATGAAATTTTGTGTGATGTTAGATGATTACCGGGTCAATGTATAGGATACTTTTTACGGCGGGGAAATAACTAATCTCTGAGAAAAATACAAAAAGAAGGTTAGAAATAAAACCACGCTTGCATCTACGTATTTAGAACGCGAGCGGAGCCGCAGGTATTGCTAGTCTATCTAATAAAAGTAGTTAATGTCAGTCTTCGGCTTAACTACGTAGGTACCTATATTTCTAATTTCTATAGGTAGGTGCAGATTATCGTATCAATCTGTTCGTTAGTTGTAATTATATATATGTTTCTGTTCATTCATTTCGTTTATTCATTCCTCAAATCATTTTAAATATTCGAATTAATATTATAAAAGCAATATTTTGTACTTGTAAGTATGTTTGTACACCTTCACGCTAAAACAGCTGGACGGATTTACGAGACATAGACCTACAAGCTACCGTGAGGCACCGAACGACGAACCAAGAGAGCGAAGCGAGGGTAAATTGCTAGTTTTAATAAAAATATATTTACAAAAATTTTCTTAGCATACTTGAACATAATATAAGTTTATATTCATATCATACACGTAAGTAGGGGCGACACGTGTCATACTGCATCAGTATTCAGGTTTAACATGTACTGTAACAGCTAGACGAAAGATGGGCTACTCAAGAACTGATTACATATAACATTACTAAGTTTTTTTTTATGTTTTAAAATAATATTAGCAGCACTACACGACACACTATATGAGTCAATTTCTATATTACAAGACAGATTGCATTTTATTGAAAAGCTTCTATAATAGTTTAATTAAAAGCAGTGTGTGTCTCAAATAAAGTTCGTCCTATTCTATTTTATGAAGAGGAAGGAAGAAGGCAACGGGTGGGTGGTTCGCTTTCCGGTGTTTTCGCTCACTGAACAGAAACGTCGCTTATACGATCGATAGAGATTTATTTCGATATTCCTTCAAGTCAGGTCATTCATGTTATTCCTCATAGACCTTAAAATTCACTAATTTTCTTTATTTATTAATTCCGGTCAAAAACTTATGTAATATACCTATGGTATAAAAAAGAAGAAAGCAATGTAAGTAAAAGTTTGAAAGGATATAGGTTTTGAAAGTCAAATAAAGTCCGCCAACTCGCACTTGGCCAGACCCTGGGCTAAGCCCCCTTGTAGTGAAGGGGGGCCCGTGCCCAGCAGTGGGACTTTAAACAGATTGGAATATATATACAATATTAAATTAATGCCATGATTAAACCAGTTTGCAACAGCCTTTTGTGCCATTTTTCTATTATGTATTACATTATATACAGTGTAAACTCCATGTAACGTAACTCGATTTAACGACACACTCCCTAAAGCGTTAAAATCACTTTGCCTTGGTTGGTTTAGCTTGTTTTCCATACAATGATACACTCTATTTAACATTACACCCACTCTCAATAACGACAACAACAACAAAATAATAAATACATAAATGGCAACTTTAAAATTTATATTCTTTGAAGTTTGAATTGGATCAATTTCAAAGTGTACCGTTTAACCGCATAATAGTCCTTCTCGTGACTCATACTATTTTTTGCTTCACAATAGATGAAGCTGCACAAGTTACGATTCATGGTCGTTAACACCTGTTTTTTGTTCGATTGTGGTAAACTTACAAAGCACTCAACTAGCTCTAGTGACTTATACTTAAGCATTATTTACTTTGTTGTAAAGGTACGTAACTTGTAAATAAGTTTCAATAGACTTTAACAATAATATAATTGTTTTTCATTTACCTACTTATTTTAAATTACTATGCCAAATTATAGAAATATTCATCTGTTATCTATATTCAATTCACCTTATCAATAAAATGTACCTTTAAAATTATAAAGCATAAATCTTAGAACTATGGTTCTATCCTTTATCAAATCCTTGCTATTTTTACTTTAAAGGTAAGTAGAAAAAATCCTTTTGCACCATATTTTCCCTCCATCGTGATGAGATCGAGAAAGCCTATAAAAATAAAAAAGTAGAGATTATTGAGAAAAATGACGGTGATCAAACTTTCAATTAAATTAAAAAGGGTTCAATTAAAAAAAGTATAATTATAAGATTTTTTGTAATATGTTTTATGAGAAAAACAATTTTATTTATAGGATATAGGATAATAGCCGATGTCATTGCCGCTTTTGTAAAACTTGTTAAATATAATGTAATGTAGTGTGTGGGCCGGACATTGGCAAAGGTTATATTTTATACATCCATACGAAACATTAATTTAATTAGGATTAAATGATTTTAAATAAGATACATCTAGAGGCATATTGATTTACAATCTATTACTGTAAAACAGGATCAACAGTTCGTATTTGCTAAGCACACAACTCTTTTCATATTGCTATAAGTACGAAGTTTTAAGAGGCCTTGAACTCTACTCTTTGTTGACAAATTGCCATACTTCACGAATGTCTTTAGAACTGCTCAAATAAAAATCTATTACAGAGATCATAACACATCACATCGTCATAAATATAAAAAAAGTAAAATAAAAGTGATTGAGCAATTTACAGTTATACGGAAAAGCACCTTATTTAAATAAAAATGTTAAGTGTATGAGTAGATAATATTATATTATATAGTAGATAATAAAATTCGAACTAATTAGAATCTGTATCGACATCAGCCCTCTTTAACGTCCCACTGCTGGGCACGGGCCTCCCTCAGTACGAGGGGGATCAGGCCATAGTCCACCGCGCTGGCCCAGTGCGTGTTGGCGGACTTCACATGTCTTACGAAAACTTGCTAGGTTTTCTCAGACATGCAGGTTTCCAAACGATGTTTTCCTTCACCGTAAGACAAGTGGTAATCATGATAGAAATGATTCGTACATGAAAATATCAGAGGTGCGAGACCCGGATTTGAACCCGCATCACTCGGTTATACAAGCGAGCGCGTTACCGCTGGGCTACCACTGCCTATGAATCTGTATATTGTATATTTTTTTGAAAGTTCTTATAAAAATAGTCATTATTATCGTTACAGAAGCCGAATGTTTAGTTATTCGAATTTTTCTTTGTTCTGTCTGCGTGCATGTGAAAACTAATAAATATTATGAGAGAACCGCTGGACAGATTTTGGTTATTCAGCTCAATATATAGGATACTTTTTCCTGCGGGAGTATATTTCTGAGAAATTTTTGCTAACCTTTAAAAAGTGTTTAGGGAAAGATCCGAGCAGGGCGAGGGTGAGTTTCTAGTATGTAATATGTCAGACGCCTGCAATATCAAGTTTTCAATATTGTTGTATATTTTATTTATTTCTTGTAATAAGTACCTTCTTGTAATAAGATATATGACTGAAAACATGTCACTGTACATATTCATTTTCACATAAAACGTATTTTATTCTCATTTAGAAAACTGCCGATAAACTTTATCCTATATATTACGTAGGTATCATGTTATAGGATGTATATAAAATTAAGATATTTCAAATATAATGGAGATTTAATATACTTAATGGTTCACTTTGTGTTATAATATATTTATTATACATAGGTTTACAATTCTGAAGAATGGTACGTACCTAGTGGCTAACACTCGTGCGGTCAAACTAACGGTATTCAAGCAGATTGTAAGTTATATTTTATAAGGCTTATAGCACACTAACGCGTATTAAACTTATCATGTAAATAAGGTTTAAACTCAATACAAAATACAAGATAAAATTAAATATTCATTAGCTTTTCAAAATTCTTAAAATTTAAATATTAGGTCGGTATACTATGTGTGAGTAATTTTTTTGTCAAAAAAAATTATAACTTGTATTCAGCTCTTTTTAACGTGTCACAAGCCTCCCTTCATTATGAAAGGGATTATGCCATTGTCCACCACGCTGGCAAAATGTGGTTTGGCGGACTTTCAAGGTTTTCCATCTTTTCTTCACGATTTTTTACCGTAAAACAAATGTAAAATAATGTTGATAAATGATTCGCACACGAAAATATCAGAAGTGCGTGAACCGACATTTGAACCTGCTTCCACTGTGCTACCATTGCATAATTAATTATTTATGAGTTATCAAACACCATGCTTATTATATTGCTCTTGAGTCTTAATTTAGTGTGCAACCGGCACTATGTCATTGCGTTGCTCTGATTCCATAAAGATTGTGATGTAGAGAGTGTGACTATAGTTAATCATTTTTCGAAATTTTTATGTAAATGAAGAGTGAGTTTTAAAGAAATTATGCTTTTGAAGGTCGAAATGATGATTACGCCAGCAGTACACATTTGAAGTTAAAAGTAGAAGCGTGCGCGAAAAAGAAATGTGTAACATGTAAAGCGATATTTAATGAAAACACCTAATAAAAGCTTGAATTAACAGTTTTGAATAGAGATCCAAAGCCATACAACGATCGAGGAGAATACAATTTATTTCGCAATTTATAAAAACCACAACGCAGTGCTTTTAACTTTGGTTAAGCATAATATGTATGAAACGTTTAAAAATATGTCATCGAAATTTTATTTATAGAGGCATTTTCGGAGATTTTTTATTTTCTACCAAAGAGTTTGGCTTATAATTCAAATTCAAATTCAAATTTCAAATATTTTATTCAGCATAAAATTATTACAATTTTTTACTTAACGTCATGAGTCTACTACCAGTTCGGAAAGAAGCCACTGACCTGAGAAGAACTGGCGAAAGAAACTCAGCGGGATTAATTTTTTTTTTTACTTACTTAATTACTACCTACTACTACTACTACTACTACTAGTATACAGCTCAGATCAACTTGTAACCTTTAGTTTTAATAATAATAAAATGAATAATTAATAAGAGAATACGTAAACAATATTTAAAAAACATAGGTTTTAATAATTATTGAAACCAAAGGTTCAACAGTTTAAAGCCATAAAATAAAAAGGTAAAATTAGATATAAAAGTATACTGATAAAATTTACGTATAGGTAAACTAAATTTTTAATTGATAACGTAATCACCGATAAGGGCATCCATACAAATTTTAAAATTAATATTATAACAGAACAAAATGCTCTGCTATTGACAAGTTAACAGTCAGAACAATTATAGTGTACACATTTTTTATATCGATTGAAGCATTAATATAACAATGAATTTATTCATTTGCATATCGATATATTATATTTGTGTATTCACTCGAAAATATTAGTAAATAAAAGCATATTTCGGCTAATCTAAAGGTCATTACTTAACAGAAGACGTCTATTTAATGTAGCGATTATCTAAAGTTATATAGGTACCTACTCTATGAAGGAATTAAATCTGCTAACTCTGGCATTACGACTTACGACTTCATTGCCATTACATCATATACCATTTTTATAAAACTATCATATTTTGACAACCTTTATTCACGAATAAAAATATTTACATAATACGCAGAATATAACACTAGCCTCAGAGTTAAAATATTCTTTTGTACTAAAAGCAATATAAAATCATAAAACAAAAAATAGCGTAAACCTATATTTTTAAATGATTTTATAATGGAAGGGTGGAAAATAGCTTTTTGCTTAAAAATATAAGAATTAAGACGTGTGTGATTTTATATACTGATTTAAACAACTGTGTTTCTTTGTTCGATGGTAAGTTAAAAATATTTCAAGAAAAGGTACGGTACAAAATATTTCAAAGCTCAAAGGTGATTTTTGTCCCTTTTATTTGTCAGATTAGTAATTCAATGTGTTAATAATCAGAAAAGCTTCTGCAAATGTAGAATTTAAAATACTTTTTGAATCGATTTTTTGATACCACACATTCAGGTCATGGACATTTGTACGAATATTTGTCTCGTTGTTAACGCATCATGTGAAAACGGCTGGGTGGATTTGAATGCCGATAAATGTCGCTTTGTCCTTACGTTGAGGTTTAGTTAAATTCGAAACCCACACCAGTTTTATAAATTGCGGCATGATAAAAATTTTGGTTTCGTGTGAAAACTTTCTTAACAAAATAAAATCTAATAAATGAAACTACCTTTTCGGATTTTGTCGCGGATTTATTTAGATTTTTAGTTCCCGACGTTTCGAATGTTTTCTCTCGCCCATCGACAATGATTGCTATAAAGCATTCGATGAATGAAAATCAAAATCCGAATAGGTAGTTTCATTTATAATGTCGAATATTCGCGTAAACCTAAGAAAGTATTATATTAAAAACTAAATCTTTACATTTATTCTTCAATTAAGCGAATTTAGGTAGTATTAAAAAAATATTTCACTAAAATCATCTTCTTAACCTATTTAAAAAACATTTGACTCCACTTCAAATATTAGTTAAATGTAAAACTTTATAGTAAAGCCTTTTAATAACTCGACACCACTTGAAATTAAAATTCTTATTTAAAAATCGTTTTAAAAGCTATTTTCAACATTTAGACGACTACTAAAATATTCTGTGATCCAAAAGTTAATTAAGTCACTAACTTTAGTAACATTATCCTTGAATTTCAATTTATACATTTTTTTATTTCATATTAAGTAAAGCTTTAAAAGTAGTAATAATATATGGCTTTGGATAATGACGTCTTTCACGCAAATTCCTATTTACTTTTCATCTACTAGATAACTTTTCAACCACTTTCTCAAAAAGGAGGAGGTTCTCAATTCGTTTTTTTTCTTGTATTTCATATACTTATACTATATTATGGGTAGAGCTCGAACTTCAACTTTGCTATACATTCTAGTTCAAATACTCAATCAATCAATGAAATGGCAGATTTATTTTAACAGGCAATCAAAAATGAGCCATCTAATGAGATATAAAATATATGTTATTTAATTTTATTCAAGAACTGGTATCACAAACGTCTCCACTACTTTGGAACAAAAGTCCAAAAAAGAGATACCGAATAAAACTCAGCGGGTCTAAAATAACTTTTTATCATCGATTTTTCACCTGTCACGAATGATATGACTTCAGATATTTATTATCTTGTAAAATATTGCTTATATGTTTAATAAAACCTTATAACAAAATCCAGGCAGAACGTATCGTAACAGTTTGTAACGGCAGATGTCGACGAAGCGAGTTAACTATATGAATACTAGCAATTCACTCGGGTTCAAATCACTTAAAATTAGGGATTAGTGGTAGACGGATGAAAATTTTGGGTTATAAATATTTTTGATGGCCAATCATAAAAAAATAATATTTAAAATTTGGTTCAAAAGAAAAAAAACTAAAATCTAGAGAGGGCAATACTTTTCACCTTAAGGAAAAAACATAGCCTACTACCTATTCTCAAACCTACCAAATGTACACAAAAAATTTCATAATAATCAGTCAAGCCGTTTCGGAAGAGTTCGATAACAAACAATGTTACACGAGATTTTTATATATTAGAAGATTATCGGACCCGACAGACGTTGTCCTGTATACATAGAAAAGCAGTGACTGAATATGTCATATATTGTCTAAAAGTATACTTAACTAATCAATTTAAAAAATACATTTTGTAGTGGACCAAATTGTGAATCTAAACCATTCTCGAATTCACTCGAACGAACACAAAAAATTTCACCAAAATCGGTCCAGCCGTTTAGGAGGAGTTCAATTACCTACATACACATGCACAGAAGATTTTTGTATATAAAGGTAATCATATTATATTTGTTCTTTCTAACTATTATACAAGTGCAATAACATGTACTGATAAATTAAACTAACTTTCTATGACTCAGAAAGTAGTAAATGTAGATCGGCTCTGGGAATCAAGCTTCCAACAGATAGCTCAGTTGTAAGCTCAAACTAGTTCCGACGGTGAAAGTTGAGAGCTTTCTTCGCAAGCCTTATAGTAAATGGCTAGCGCGTTCTGTACTCGCCATACTTAGGTAATTCGACACTCGATAACGAGCGCGGCAAATATTTATATGATAATTTAGCAATTCCCGCGGCTCCGCTCGCGTTCTAATCACTATTAAAAAGGAAGAAATGTGAAAATTTAGGGTTACAAGTATTTATTATGCCAAATAAAAAAAAATTTGGTCTAAAAATAAAAAAATAAAAAAAAACTAGACAGAACCACCCTTATCACGTTGGAGAATAAAAAATAGCCAGAACAAAATTTCATAAAACTCGGTCAAGCCGTTTCGGAAGAGTTCGATAACAAACACGAGATTTTTATATATTAGAAGAAGATTGAACAGTCATTTGATAAATCTATGTATCATCTAACTTCGCTAACAACAGCAGTAAACTGATGTTGCCTTCGTATCACTGTATATGTAGAGCTGATATGCCCACTATGTTTAATAGCTTTTTATTTTCATCTTTTTAAAATTGAAGGTAAATCTTGCATTATTTTAGAATCCAAACAAAATCATTTTGTATTACTAATATTTTGCATATAATATGTCTATTGTGTATATTATAAGCTTTTGCGTTTAAATTTTAATAAGTATTTCATGATGCTATGTCAAAATAAATTAAAATACTTGAGAAATTATATACTAAAACCCTCCTCGAAGACCACTCTTTCCTTTGGTGAAAACAGCATTAAATTGGTGCAGTAGGTTTTGAGTTTTGCGCGAACAGACAGACAGACAGACGAGGCGGAGGACTTTGTTTTATATTATGTATATAAGATAGATGCTAGAGTTAGTATTAGTGCCAAAACTCAGTAAAGCATCAATAATTCAATAACATATTACTTAATTGAAAATTTAATTAAAATAATTTCTTTATCTCATTTTAACTTTAAATTTAATTTTAATTAACTTTCTATTATAATATAATTTAAACTACTTATAAAATAAAACCTCACGAAAAACCTAAGCCTATATCCCTTATAAAATATTTCTAAACCATTTTTTAGAACATTAAGTTTAGCAAAAATGGAAATCAATCAAGTACTTTCCTTATATCCGATTTTAAAAATTCTTTTAGCTACATTCATGCCTTAATGAATATGCTTCTATGTTCATCGCATACTTCGCGCTAAAATCACAAAATGTTCGAATACACGTCACATTCCTTATCATGCAGTCCTCGTGTCAGTTGGCGCCAGGTGACTAATTTAGCCTTCTCTCCATTTGTTTAGAATTCTCGTTTCAAAGTACGTATGCTGTGTTTTTATATTATATCAAGTGACTTACAAGTGATTTAGATTTCGAAGAAAGTATTACAACACTTTTCGAGTAAATTACACTTCTTTATATATATAATAACTTGTATATATACAAAAAATATTTCAGTACTTACTAGACAAAATAGTTAACTTACTAGATAAAATACCAATTCCCCATAAAATCGGACTAGTAAAGTCCGATTTTATGGGGAATTGCTTAGATAGGTACTTTCTAAGTATTTTTTTAGATCGTTATTTGTAACTTTGTTTCAACGCGTTGTGTCATTACATTATTTGCGTGAACCAATAACGAACATGCGCAATCACTTACAAACTTTTGCATTTATTCTTCTTTCAATTTCATGAGATAATTTCCATTAAATAAAAAAAACTGAAAGATGTCTCTGAAAACATCTAGTATTTTACATTGCATTGAAGTAACAAAAATGTATAAATTCTATGGTAGCTTATGTATTGCAACAATGTGCATATCATATATTACATAACATTTTCTTTAATTTTTTGACATAAAAGCTAAGATCCTGGATTTGAACCCGCTTTACTTGGTTTCTTGAAACAGAAATTACAACTACATGAATATTATATATGCATTTTCTGTTTTCATATTTAGTTAGATATTTTTTATTTAATAATTCATTATATTATAGTACGGAAATTAAAATATAAATTTTCATTGTCGTATAGAATTCGAGACAAGCACGGTTATTATAGATTTTTAGAAAGATGAGATATAGTAAAACGTATCTTAAATGAATTGACCAGGATCACCAGCAATCATCATCATCATCATTACTGACTCCATCAAAATATGTCCACTGGTTTTTTCGTAATTCTTTCGCAGACAGTAGAAAATTCAAAATAGATTCTGCCTCTGCCTCAGTATTTCAATAAGATTTTCCAAAAAAAAAAATAATGTGCAGATTAAACTGATTTACAATTACATTATATCTGTAGATAGATGTGTTTATCGAAACTATCTATAGATGTATTTAACGGAACTTTACCTGTTTATATTTTAGGAGTCATGTTATACGATTCATAAATCAATTCCAACACGACCTTATCCTTATATGGTAATGCAAGAGCAGGATGATCAAGCTGAGGCATCCTTTTCAATGAACCAATTATAATCTTTCAAAAACCTTTTTATATCGTTCCAAAAAATTTAATTAGTAACAGTTTACCACTTACTAATTAATAATTTTAGGAATTGGCGGTTAACAAGGACCCATTTCTTCAATGAGAAGTAATTGGCGTAAAGTCATATTACCCTTTATTTAAATATTTGAAACTATTTAATCCTTTACAGTGAAAGTAGTAGAAACTTCAACTAAAGTACGCTAGCTTTATCGGTTATTTTCTGGATTAACGTAAAATGATAAATTTATAAGGAATACCGTAAATAAAATCGATCGAAAATACAGTAGTTTTGGAGTTTATCATTTAATATATTTTAGATATTAAATTCTAAACACATCTTTTTCAATATGCTGAGTGAATTGCTGATTTTTACAATAACTTGTCAAAGCTATTTAAAAAATTATTTATAATATTTTTCATTATTATTATAAACAATTACATTATTCTACCACGCAATTAAATTCAAAATTAAAGACAAATAAAAAAATAATGAAATTATAATAATCGATCTGAATGCATATAAGATTTGCATAATATAACAAGTATTATTCTTACATTGCTATACGCAGAGGAATGTAATATCGCTACGTGCGACTTCTTTTATGGCTCTATTTCCATCGGGAATCACTGACCTTATGTACAGTTTTCACTGCCCTATAAATCTAAAACAATAGACACACTTAAAATAGAAGGTAGTACACATTTATTATATATATTATATGTATGTATGTTAGTTTATAACACAGAATTTATTCATAGCAAATTAAATGAGACTCTACTAAGAAGAATTAAGAATTTACAAAACCATTGTTAATTAAATATCCTTAATTAGTTATTTTATAGTATAGTTATTTTTAACAAAAATTATTGATATTTGTTTTTATTTTGTATCTATTACCTTAATGAACCATTTCTTCAAAATATGCTTCAACCACTTACCTCATCAACTTCGTGAAGATAAGGCTGATACAGTAATTGTACGCATTAATGTTTATTCAGAAGCCTGTGATTAGTGATAACTTACGTTGAGATCCACAGTAATTGCGATCCTATATCAGCCAGATAAAATGTCGTGTCAAGATGACGTCACCGTCGCAGGCGCAGCAAGATTAACCAGGCAACTGCCTAAATATAGAATGTAAACATCTTAAGTGAATCACTCAATATGCTTAAATAAGTAAACAATGTGGTAATCGGTTCTCAATGTATCAAGTTAATTAATAAATAAATAGTTCAAGTTACAAAAAAGGTGCGTCAAAATTGGGGTGAGGGGACGGCACACAACATAACCTCCAAATATTAGGCTATTGTCCGTAAAAAATGCAGGCATGGCGTGAGCCGGAACGCTGGCCGGCTGAGCGAGTGCGAACGAACCGACCAACTCGACTCGAGTCAGTCTCCATCCAACCGAGGTAGAGCCCGCGTGCCCCGCCGGCTCCGAACACTCGATAACTTATCAAAATATAATTGCATGAAGTCATCGATTAAATTAAGTGCCGTTAAACCTTTACGTCGCTTTTATGTTAATAATATAGAACATTATAGAGATAGGTAGAGTCACGTAATAGTTAATGTTCAAGTTTGACAGTGAACTCTACAAGTGTCCGTGAAAAGTTTGGTGCCATCTTATTGGCCGATATTGTTTTGATTTTTGTGTGAGTTAAAGGATGAACGGGACCCCAGCAAGGAGACCGAAGAGCGCCTTTTCCGAAATGGTCAGTCATACATTTTTATTATACGTATATGATTAGATATCACCAGATAAAATGATAACTTTATCAACACCATAACAATCGTAATATCAAACATAAATATTGGAAATTGGAAGATTGTTTATTAGCATGAAGTATTTAAACATGTGTTTTATGACAGTTTAAAAAACTTTGAGATGCAGTGTCGAAGTTAGAGGAGAGCGAGATAGTTTACACGAGCAGGACAACACAAAGGTGATTTGACCGCGTGAAACGTATCAGTCGTTGCAACCGTAAACAAGTATAGCATAGTATAGAGAACAAGCACGACTCATAATATCGAAATGATTAGAACACTTAAATCTCTACCTGCGAGTTGAGATTCGGCAAACACCATTTCATATAGTCGAAATTTATTTCGCCAACTGGTTTTCCTGATTTATTTTATTATGCAGAGCGAATGTTTTGGTTGACGATATTTAAGACTATAAGAAATATCAAAGATGTTACAGATACGATCCCATTAACTCTAAAACCGTAATTGCAAAAATAAAGCTTATCTTAAGCAGTAATTAATTTAAAAAACACCAAGAAACAAAAGCAAATAGAGGTTGATATAGTGATCTACAATTTTTAAATTTTATCTGGGCGAAACTGCACTACGTGTTTTCTACGGTCTATTATTATTTACGAACTTTAAGTAAGAATGATTAAGAAAAATCATTTTTTCAAAATAAGCTACTTTTATTAATGTGCCACATCATTTACTGCCTAAGATTACATAAACACCAACACACGTAATATTTGATTGGTGCAATGACCTTCTGCATTTTATTTTAGCATGGATATTTTCGATTTCCAAAAAATCTTATTATAAGTCTTTTAATTAAATATCTACAGTAAAACTGCAATGATTTGTATAAATTCACCTCGTTTGAGGATATTTAGCTGTTAATATTGTTACTCTTAATGACAATAGTTTCTCCTGTTCTATAATATTACATAGATTTAGTATAATATAATTTATATCTTATATAGCTACTAGCGGATCCCACGGCTCCGCCCAAGCCCGAAGGATTAAAATTTAGGCTTATAAGAATTTTTTGATGCCAAATCAAAAAATAGCTAGCAGAATAAAATATAGCCTACGACCTAGAACTACCAAATGTACACAAAAAAAAATCATAAAAATCGGTCATGCCGTTCATCATAAAGTTCGATAACAAATGTGGCACGAGATTTTTATATATTAGAAAGAAAGATGTAATTATTGGTCACTTCTTAATTACAATGTGTTATAATTAATAAAACTAAACTAACTCGGTCTAGGAGTATGTACTATAAACTATATACACAATAACTTACGTAACGTAAATATTTTATATTTACGTGATAAATAAGAATTGAATTGATTGTAATTACATTTACAATTTAAATTATTTTGCTCATAATATGACTAAATTTTGGACCTAATCTAAGTTTTCTAAAATTAAACCTAACTTTAGAAAAAACAAACCATTCTCTGGCAAATATGATCACTGATACCAGTAAAAGCAATAAAGGACAAGTATTATTATTTACTATCGTAACCGGTTATGTCACGCAAAATTTTATTTGGAATGTAGCTCTATCTGGTCTTCAAAGCATATGTAGAGTTAGAAAGAAAAATCTTATTAGTAATATATTACTAAAAATATATTGTAAAAATATTGTATTTAGCTCTTTTTAACGTTCCACTGCCTCCTTTCAATACGAGGGGTATCAAGCCACAAAGTTCACCACGCTGGTCAAGAACAGGTTGGCGGACTTTTAATGCTAGGTTCTCTTAACATGCAGAATCTTCACGATGACCTTCCAAAGATGAGCACCGTAAGACAGAAATGATTCACACATGAAAATATCAGAATTACGAGACCCGGATTTGAACCCGTAGCACTCGGTTATTCAAGTTACCACTGGGCTACCAAAGCCTCAGTTTAATGACAATAAAATAAGTAAACTTAAACAAAACATGTATTTTATAACAACGCATTATGCCTAAAGATGAAAGAATGTCGAATACTGAAAAAGTTCCCTTTGTATTATATATGGGTCAGGTGTTTTAGCCAGGCTTATTTTAGACGATATTTTATTTACCTTGACCTTATATAATGTCACGCTTGAGTCTCTTTTGTTAATCACACAACTTTTGTATCGCTAAAGCTTGCATGTGTGTATTTTTGTTCTTCCTTAACGCTGTAACTACTGGCAGATTGTAGATGAAATTTAGTACATAGAGAAGCTATTATTTAGAACACATAGGCTACTGTTAGTTAAAAATGTGCAAGAGGTAACGCATTTAATATAATAAAACAAAACATAAAAAGGGCTCATAGGGACGAACCTCAGCGAAGCGAAGTACTCGCTTGTACATATACATATTTTTTATTAATTTATTATTTTATGGCCTTAGGTACTTTTTTCTGACTGCATATTCCAGCTAATCTCAGAAACGGCTGAACAGATTTTACCTAAACTTTCTCTGGCAGGTAACTGATGTTATATGGAGTAACATAAATTACATTATTTAAATATAGCAGTTAGAGTTCCGCATAAACCAATGTTAAACCCAACCCAAGGAGATTAATCGAGATGCTAGTAAATAATGTGTGTGCACATTTTAAAAAGAGATGTCAGATAACCAAAAAACTAACAACAAGCGACGATTAAGCAATGAAAATTAACCGTCACGTTTAAACGTTTAACGTTTAATACCTCGTTAAAATTCACACCACAGCCGCAGTAATAATTCATATGATTGAAAGCACTATGCTTTGTAACTATTTTTGTATTCACTGGGTCAATACGCGTGAAATTGTGTTCAAGAGCTACTTTAAACCATAGATTTTTAAAATTCATACCCTAAAAGATTTTAAACTCTTGATATTAGTTTGTAATAATAATAATGTTTTCCAACCGATTCCCGCCATGGCGGCCAATCTCGTTGAGACTAGCCAACTACGCAGGAGGTATTATAGTGCACAAGTGTTCGCGCAGACACAAGTGCACTCTTTATTCCTATCGCTCTCATATTCCGGTGGGACGACTGCTCGACACGACCAGTGAGAGTAGGAGCAGGACCGACGGCTTTACGTGCTCTCTGAGGCACGGGGATGACACACCGCCAACTTCCCAACTCCGGGCTGTTACTGAGGCTTACTAAACAGAAAGACTCAATAATTAAACTTGGCCCGACCCGGGACTAGAACCCAGGAACTCTCGATATATGACCGTACATGCTAGCTACTACACCACCAAGACAGTTAGTTTGTATGGATCGTATAATACGTTTTGAGTTAGAATTATGCAAATTCATTTCAAAGCATCTCTTTATATAGCCTATGTGACATCCCATCGGTGATTAGGATTAACAGATTAGAATTATACATGCAAAAGTTTGTACATATGTATATGTTACATGCACGTTTGTTATTCCATCTTTCTAAAAAGGTTCGACGAATTTGGATAAATGCAGTAAAATAAAATGATATTCTCCTGTACAATTTAGGCTACGGCAGCCAATGTCACGGACTAGTCAGACTTGACAACTGATTCGAAAATATTTGATACTAGCGATCCTTAGTATAAGTTTTTTTACAAACTTTTTTATTTTTTTATTATTAAAACCTTCCGTGTGTTCCGAATTGGTCGAACTATTCTCGAGTTTTACGCTTAGCAACATTTATTTTTATTTATTATATAAGAAGATTATATGCAGTGAATAAGTGTACAGACTACAGACACAACAGCGCTCTCTAATCCTGTCACTATCGTACTCAGGTGGGACGACTTTCTAAATAAAATTCAGACTTTCTAAATAGAAAGACTAAGCATATGAAAATTGGTCCGGCCCGAGAATCAAACCTAAGACGTACTCGTAAAACTCACAAGCTACTACTATTTGGTAACTATGAGAGAAAAACGAGTGAAAATCATAAATAAATTATAAAATCGGATACGGTTGTGTATTTCGTCGTAATGCATTCAGGTGGCAATGTATGCTTATATGATTTTTGGCGAATTATTGAGTACACGAATATTGCCTACATAGTACCATCAACGTATGTACGCCGGCTCGACGTCGACTGATAATAACATTTTATGATTTATTAGTCATAATACAAGATAATATCAGTAAGCAATTTAAGTGTTTATACGTGTTACAATGTAAGTATGTGTAAAGCCTGCCTACTGCCTCGTTGGTGTAGTGGCTAGCATCTACGGTCGCACGCGGAGGTCCTGGGTTCGAGTTTCGGATCGGGCCAAGTTTAGTTATTGAGTCTTTCTGTTTCGTAAACCTCAGTAACAGCCCGGAGTTGGGAAGTTGGCGGTGTTTCACTCCCGTGCCTCGGAGAGCACGTAAAGCCGGTCCTGCGCCTTAACTCTCACTGGTCGTGTCGAGCAGTCGTTCCACCGGAATATGAGAGTGATAAGGAATAGAGAATGCACTTGTGTTTGCGCATACACTCGTGCACTATAATATGTCCCGCGCAGATGGCTAGTCTCAATGAGATTGGCCACCGTGACCGGAATCGATCAGCAGAACATCATCACCATCATCATGTGTAAAGCACCCAAGTGAAGCCAAGTGAAATTCAATTTGTAAAACATTTTCAAATAAAACTTTAAGAAGTGCAATACATTTGGGATAAATATTCACTCAAAATACTAAACGCGACGGTAACTTTAGAATATACTAAGCATAAAATAAAATATAACTACAAAATAAATACACAACTAATATTTATCTAAATTATTCTTAACGTAAACAACTTTGTATTTAGCAATCACAAATAGAACCCCTAAAACATTTTTCATTAAGAAAATGTAGAAATGAAGGTTGGCAAATCATCCTTCACCCATTAATTAAAACGTATTTATAGATGTACCGATCAATGTGTATTTTTGTAATAGCAAAATAAGGTTTAGTTATTATATTTTTGAAGAAAACGAGCTCAAATTATTGCTTTGGTCAATAAATTACAAGAGACTTCAATTCAAAATTTAACTTTTTCCTACGCTTATTTAAGTTATTACGTATAAATGCAAAGGAAGTTTCTTGACTTATTGGTTGTTGGTGTACTTTTTTTATATGGGACAGAACGAGTTTAAGGATTTTTGTTCAAAGTAAGTTCGCTTGAAATATTAGCAAAAAATGTATAGGACCGAAATATTGTTTTTCGTTGAACCTAAAATTTATTCAAGTTTAGATTTTATTACATTTATGACATAACCAAAAATTTTTATTAAAGTAAAAGCTATAAAATCATCTTGAAATATATTTAATGAACTATAAAGCATTTTAGCATATGTAAATAACCTTTATGGCATCTTGTGAAAGCAGCTTTCCTCTAAAGTAGGATTAACGTGTACACTAAGCTTAAATGTGTATTCAGCTTTATCATTTGCGTTCTTAAGACTTAGATAGTTAAATATAACAGTATTTTCATTCATATTAAATATACATTATTTATCATATATTAAAGTAATTATAGGAAAAAGCATATACAAATAAATTAGAACTTTGAAACATTTGTATCAAGTATCCTTGCAATAAAAAAATTAAAAAACTTATTCATAATTTTAAGCTAGGTTCACACAATTAAATAGCAGATGCCTAAAGTATTTTTAAAAAAAGTATTACTATAAATATATATAAAGTAGAAAAATTTTAAAAAAATCATCAAAATCTAGTTACAGTAACTACGGGTTTCAGCATTAAAATAAACAAGTAAAAAGATTAACAGAGATTAATTACGTCAAACCCGAAATTTGAGTAACAAATAATATTACTGAATTTCTCCCATTGCACCGCAAGGGTCATTTATAAATCACCAGACCATATTGCATATACAATTAGAACACTTGGCTTCCGATGCAGAAACACGATGCAGATAACATCACTCCAAAAAAAAAATACGAGTAGGTAAATTAAGTAAAAATTCAAACGCGGTTTCAAAAGCCAATTTGATTTCTGTAATAAAATAAATTTACATTTATATTACATAATGTTGTTATTTATTATGCCGTTGAATTTGTTGATGTTGAAATAAATCTGTTTTTATTTACTGCTATCTAGGTACATGTGTGAATTAATTAATTTAATCCTTTTTGACGCTTTACTTCTGGGCCAAAGGACTTTAATGATCAGGCCATAATCCACTAAGCTAGTCAAGTGTTGGTTGGTTGACTTCACTTGTTAGATTATTTTAGGCAACGTTTTCCTCATAAAAATCGTAATGGTTTTGTAAGTGTTAATCAAATTGAAAATGATTCATTGATGACACACAAAAATATTAGGCGTGCGAGATCATGAATTTAAGACCGCTTCACGAAGTTTATTAAGCAAGACCGTTTCCACTGTGCTATCACTGCAGATAGTGTACTATAGTTACCTAGATTGAGACATGTGCACTTCATAAGAAAATCACTACATATATACATTACTAGTAAAGTAATTAGCCGATACTATAATGTGTCACGAGTAATCTAAACCGCACTCGACAATACGGTATAGAGAGCCAGTTCAGTACCACAAATAGTATTTTTTTTCTTTATAAAGAATATTAAAGAGAGATACAGGTAAACTATAAAATTTTATTATTTACAGTTTCCATTATGTTTATGCGAATACTTGTTTATGTTAAACAAAGGCATATATATGTATGTTTGTTACGTTAGTATTTTATTTTATGTCAATGTGTAATATCAGACATATTCCTATTTCTTACTTGACCTTTTGTATAAACTGGAATAAAAACTTCAAATTTTTGGCACATATATAACTCTTCAACAATCTGTCACTCTCAGTTTCCTTTTCGATGCAGGTGTTACATAACATGGTTATACAATTTAGGTTCTCGGGTAAATTCTGACAAGTCTTCACATGCCAAGCCGCAGTGAAGTATATCGGTTTACCTTCTAATCATCGGAAATAATAGAGATGAATCTAAAGTAAAAATAAATCTTTTGTAACTTTTTAAATTTTTCAACCATTTTAAAATGTATGCGGTGCTCAATTATTTTTACACGTTTGTTTCACAATACTTCGTGACAAATTTTACAATTTTATTTAAGGATAGGTTATCATAGAGTTCTGACAAATATTTCAAGAAAAAAAATTACCTTTTTATTTTTATATAATTAAACAAAAATAATTTATGTTTAAAACCTGTGATCAAAGAATTGTCACCTTGTTGAATGCAAAAGTTAAATAATATCTAAAACTGTATTTGGAGTCTGCACATTTTATTAATGGTCGGTTGAATTTAGCAGCACTAATTGGCTCCACGTCATTCTATGCAGATCTTAAAATAATAAAGGTCTAGAATTCTAACTCTAGTGCATTTTAAAACACATTTTGTTATTCAAAATGACGTACGAAGTGAGCAGATATTCAGAGAATCAGTAATTAGAAACATTCCCGCAAATTGAAAACAGTTTCTAATGAAAAGATCCAACGAGTTTTTCCTCGAACTCTATTATTGATGATATTGTATAATACTTTCTTAAATTTACGCAAGTATAACCTTTTTGAAGAAAAACAATCCGGAAGGAAGTCTTCCGTTTTTTTTTGTTCTACAGCAATCATAATCACAGGAGAGATAATTTTAATCTCGAAAAGGTTAATAGCATTTTTTCAGAAAATTATACTTGTATATAATTTGAAAACCACAAATGTCAAACAGACGCACTTTCACAAATTCTCATGTATAATATTTATAAGTAACATAGTAAAAGTAACGTTACATATAAAATTATAACAGCTGTTAATGGATTTTTACATATTTTTCCTTATAAGATAACGACCACAAGGCGGTTTTTAATCCTTTTTTGGATTATAAAATACAAGGTTTTTTCAGATTGAAACCATGATTTTAAATTTCTCGGTAAAGAGCTTAATTTTTCTGTATGCATAAACAGGAAAAATAACTTAAACATGAAACATTTGATATCTTTTAGTATTACAGCCACTAACATATTTCTGGCGTCGTATTTTTGCAATTGAAATTCGACGACATTATTAAGTCAGGAGCGAGAATGGTGCAATCGGAATGCAGTGAATCACCCCGCACTTGTCTGTGGAAATAGGTTTAGGTCCACCTATGTGCTTTTAAAAAACCGAAGATTGATATTTTTTAAAAGTGAGTTACTCTGAAAAAATGACAAATGCGAGTCTGATACAAGTCTTGAGAGTTCCGTAGAAAGTTTTTATCAATCTAATCATTCATTTTAAAATAAAATGGAATATTCATTTACGATATTCCTTTTTATTTACGATATAAGAAAGTAGAAATATTCTAGTTAGTAGAAAAGTACTTGACAGATTTTTATGTTTGGTATGATGATAGCTGGTTATCCGAATCAACGAAGAGTTAAGATACTTAATTTTTATTGCGGGTAAGTATCTCATTTCGGCTTAATAATAAGTTATACTTCGTCAATATGTCGTTTACATTTAAACATCTTAAAAGCAAAATTACGTAAAGTATTACGAAAATTTGTTTAGATAAAAACAGATTCGCGTATTTTTCACTTAACACACGTCTTGGCAAGAACCATTTAAAGTTGTTTCTTTTAAAATTTAAAAAACAACAAACAAAGCATCTGCTGTTTTGACAGTAATATTTTGTTTGTCGTATGAGTTGCATTTGAAAAGAAAGTTTTAAGTTCATACACACGTCGTTAATTTTTAGAGTTTTGAAAAGTCCTATTTCTATCTCTTCCTCGTCATATATGCTTATCAAAGACGAAAAAAGCTTCAATTCTATTTATGTGTTCGATTCTTTTTAGTAATTAACCGATTACAAGAAAATTGTAAAAACCCGAGCAATGATATTATTGTAGGGAAAAGATTGCATGTATCTAGTAGATACGAGTCTACAAAATTTTGTATATAAACAATAGCTTGCCTAAAAAATAAAGCAAGTTTCATTGCGATGGAAATTACTCGCACATGAAAATATCAAAGGTGCGAGACCCGAGAATTGAACCCGCTTCACTCGGTTACACGGCGAAAGCGTTATTACTGGGCTACCGTTGCCTTAGTTATTAGTTATTTATATACATTATGTATACGTCTATCCATATAGCTGACATCGTAAGTAAGGTGTGTATTTACAATGTTTGAACTTGAAACCTAAAGCGGATATTGGCAATAAGGCACGTCACGCGCCAGTAATTATAACATCTTGATGTAAATACATAATGTGATTAAATAATCGTACTAGGCATACTATTATACATAGAAAAAAATGTATTTATATATAAATAAATACGTTGGGCCATTAACAGATCACCACCTAGTTCCATGGCAAAGTACGAGCATAGTGTTATGGATACCAGATAGTTGATACTACACGTTTAAAACTATAAAATTCAAACATAATATAAATATAAACACCTATGACTGTGGAGGAAAATATTGCTAAAAAGGCGCCTAGACGAAAAAAAAAGATAAGTTTCTATACGAATATCTATTGTTGCTGTAAAAGAAAAGAACATTTTAATTTAAAACGTTTTAAGTAAGGAATTAATTATGAAGAATGTTAATGAAGTCACAATTACTTCGATACTATTTGTTATGTAGAGCGGAAACAGCGAACGAATCTCGAAGCATTCCGTTTGTTTCACTCAGCTAACTCTCTGAAGACAATAATCCAAAGATGCGAATCTACTTCAATAAATAATGTAATAACTACTCCTAGCTTGAGACTCTTACCAGAGTGGGCGAATGCAACTATACAATATGTTCTTATTAATTTGTACTTTAATTAAAGAAGGAGTTACAAAATTAAAATTTACAATGCCGATTTTTTTATAAAAGGTATCAATTCATGTCTTATTTAAATATTTTACTTTTAGAAACACTTTCAATGTCCATTTAGTTCGTATAGTAATCGAATTCTCTTGAAGTGACAAGAAAAGTCACAAACACTGCCTTATTGCATGTAAGTTGGTCCCTACGAGTACGTCGTAGTTAGAATGCATTTCTCAGAAATGAAATATATTCCCGCAGTAAAAAGTATCCTAAATGTTAACCCGGACATTCAGCTATCATCATTACAAATTTTATCAAAATCTATATCTAGTGCTTTTCTCGTGACGCGGTCACAGACAGGCAGACAGATAGACTGGTTAAAATTCTAAAAACTACAGATTCAGCCTCTATATCCATTATAAAGACTGTTCTAATAAAAATTTTCCAAAAAAATACTAATGTACAGATACAACTGAAATAATACTTTCTTAGATTTACGCGAATATTCGACATTATAAATGAAACTACCTTTTCGGATTTTGTCGCGGATTTATTTTGATTTTTAGTTCCCGACGTTTCGAATGCTTTACAGCAATCATGGTCACGGGAGAGACTAAGGTATTTGACGTCTCATAGGTTTATATACTTGTTACAGACAGTGCCTACCCACAATTTACAAAAATTTTGAAAATGGCATCAGAGTACCTTATAAAATTTTAATTCTAAACATTTATATTTAAATTTAAATAATTTAAAAATAATTTATAATTATGGCAATATTATTAACTTATTTTTAGCTAGTATTATTATAATTATTATAATGTTTATTTTAATATTAGTTATTCAAAAGTATTATGTAGTGTTGCTATTCTAATAATATGTATATTTTCTTACCTATAAATTGTTTATGCTAAGTTGCATTTTATTATTTAAATTAAGTATTAATTTGATATAAGAAAATTAAGTTAAAATATAAATTGAATTTTGATCATTTTAAAGTATTAAGCAACACTACTGCAAATTAAAAATAATTAAATCAAATCAAAATATGCTTAGATTTGACAGATTCTTTTGAATTATAATTTTTAAAAAATTGTTTGAATTTAGATTGAAAGAAAGCTACTGCACGGTTCGGAAGGCTGTTTGTGCAGAGAAGAACCGGCAAGAAACTCTACACTTGCTCTTTTTAAAAAATATTTTAACAATATTGCAATACATACAATAATTATATATAATATTAAATTTGAGTACTTGTATCAAGATCTACACAGTATGAGCTAACTACATCCGACTGTCTATTATGATTACTTTTATTAATATTAGATTTTATTATATTAATTACAGGATCCCAAGAAGGTGGGTAAATACAACTGAAATATATAGATTTCTGCGGTCGCCCTAGACTTTTTCCCAGTAATGAATAATTTACAATTTTAATAAATGTAACACTATAATTAAAATGCATAACATATTTTTTTTATTCAATAACTAAGGTTAGCTTATTTACATAACAATGTAAACAAAATGCTTAAGGTATATTTTTCTTAGCTTTTCGTTTCATTTATTTGCCTTCGTACAATTTAGTAACGATTTAAACACTGAAATGTTAATCTTATATAGATATATAGGATTAGTATGGTAAAGTGTTTATAAAGCATAAAAATATGTAAAGTTATAACGAAATATAACGAAACGAAACGAAATATAAAGTGTCCCACTGGTTCCTCGTAGATCACGTCCAACGATCCGCATAAATATTGACGTTGCGCTGAAATCCGGTGAACTGTTATTGAATCGTGAAACGACATTATTTTACAGCAAACGCAGTATACTCTCTGTAAATAAAACCTGCAATATTCTTTAGCAAATATACACTACACAAGTTAAATATTCATACTACAATATCTCAAATATTATTCAAATTTTTTTAACGTCTTACTGCTGGCTACAGGCCTCCTCCCTATCCGAGGGCGGAGGGTTCATAGGAATTTGGTCATAGTCCTCTCAAAATGTTGTCCAAACGATGTTTCCTTCAACGTAAAACAAGTAGTAATCATATCAGAAATGAGGCAATGGTATCCCAGTGGTAAGGGGTGGTATGCTTGCTTGAGTAAATTAGTGCGGCGTCAAATCGCGGCGCCTCTGATATTTTAATATGCGAATCTTTTTTAACCACGAGAATATATTATATAAATGGAAATATTAAAAGAGTTTGTTAAAAACAGTAGAAGCAAGTCTTCTGAAAGTTATTCATTAGTGTATTTATAATTAATTTGTGTATAATACAAGTAATGGTGTAGCTCGCTGGTTATAAAAATGTTGGCCTATTTTGTATATGATATAATAGGTTTTTAGAACAAGCATTGCACTATAATATGCATTTACTAACAGACAACACTTATTTTCTTAATCTTTCATAGTGCGTTAATATTACATATTTAATATTTAAGGAACAATATAAAGCAATGTACCTGCTTTTACTGCCACCAGCGAGAATTTTATTTGTACTAAAAAGATTCATGTTCATGAAAGTCTCCCTCATTTTTAACAACTAGGCTTAAGATACTAAGATTTTTAAGATGTATGTATGTCTTGTTTACATGTAAAGTTGAATCGCAAAAATTTTATAAGAGATTTCCAAATTATCCCTTTTTTAAAAGAAATATTGGAAAAAAACAAAAATAAAGTTTTTTTTGTTAGGTATAAACAATAAGGCACTCATATTTATACATATATTTCGACTTCTAATTTATCCATTTTAGGTAGCAATGACAAAGAATATTATATTGATTTAATATTAATATATTAAAATATGTTAGTAAAGGGCACTTGTAATATAATTACATAGTCTCTGTGAAGAAGTATAAGAACAAGATTCTTAATAATGACCATCCGTATTTTACGCAAGTACAATCATCAATCATCATTACCAATAATATCACTGTTGGTGAAAATTTTACAACAACAATCTACTAAATTAGCCTATTAGTGGACACAACTGTCTTAAATTCAATTATTTTCCTTTAATTATAGTCCTTGTATATATTTATTGGAAGCGTATTTCTCGCTAAAATGAATCATTGTATAACCTTTGACATCCTGTTATCTACACGGTCAGGCGTGTCAATAACTTCAGTATTCCAAGATGTTGTTGTTATTCTAGGCAAGTTTAATAGCATAGTGTCAAATGATTAAATATTAATATATTTTAATATCTATCTCGCTATACTACAAATTTCGCCTCAATTCTCACCCTTTGACGATTGGTTTCGTTTGGTTCGGTTTGTAGGGACAATGATTAAGGTCAAATTTTGACCATTGGGCGAGTACTTCTCGCGAAAAAACACACTTTCGATTCTTTATACCAATACCATATTTATCCGCTTAAAACGCAGTATTATCAGATAAGCTTGAAAATAATCGTATCTCATAGATAGATAAAATTAAATCAAAAATTATTTTTTAATCATATCTCAAACAAAAAATGCTGATTATTTTTTAGAAAATACAGTAACTTTTCGGAATTGTCCCATTTACCACGCTCCGCTGCAAGTGCATTTGAGCAGTAATTAGTGACTAGAAACGTTTTAATACTGAGTTTGTGCGGAGAATTAGAATACCTAGGCGAGTCGTAAGTGTTTTTAATCAGCAAGTGATAAATATAGGACTAAATAGACATTAAAGTGGAAACTTATATATAATAAATTATATAAACGTTTGGCTCAGTTGGTAGTGACACAACTTTCTACGCCAGCGGTCGCAGTTTCGAGCCCCGCTGGGGGCATTCATTTGTTGAGCACAAATGTTTTTACTCCAGTCATGGGTGTTTATTTATAATATGTATGTATTTAAAATTAATATGTGTACTATATCAACTATTTGGTATCCGTAACTCAAGCACGTAACGTAGCTTACCACGGAATTAGATGGCGCTGTTGCGCTGGCGATATTTTTGATGCTAAGTCATAAAAAAATAACTAATAAAATTTGGTCTAAAAATAAAAATTAAAAATTGGAAAGGGACTCCTTTATCACCTACGGAATACAAAATAGCCTACAACCTATCCTCAGACCTAACAAATATACGCAAAAAAAATTATAAAAACCGTTCAAGCCGTTTCGGAGGAGTTCGATAACAAACAATGTGACACGAGATTTTTATATATTACAAAGATGTAATTAAAATGTAAATTACGTATAGGTATATTGGTAAAAGTGATAAAATGATATTGCTTTTGAGGGTATCGAAGTTGACTTGTCTTCTGTGTATTATCACTGCAGTAGTTAAATGTTAGTTTAGTTGCATATAAAAAATTAAGTGTCTGAAAAAATTCAGTCAAGTATAAGCCTAATACAGATTTAAATTATGATTACGACACATTTCTAGTAATTAACTCGTTAATCAAATTTAAATTAGTCGTAGTACATACAGTGACTAACAATATTAATTAATCAATCAAATTAGTTTGCAATTATTTATTAGAATGTCAAATGAAGCCAAGCTTTCAGCGAAGTCACTTCACAGACTTCAAAGACACTTAACACATACTTACATGTTAAAATTCGGTAAACCGTTTAAGCTACGATCGAGTATAATCTTAAAACTAATACTCTCATATTCAATCAAGTGTCTATTTTTAATTTCAAATTAACAGCTTTTCACTAAATGCATATGAAATTATGTACCGTACTTACATCAAAAATTCAATTTTTAATATTTTTGGCTGTCTGTCTGTTTGTTTCGGCTAATCTTTAAAATGGCTGGACCGATTTTGACGGGACTTCTACTCGCAGATGACTAATATTATAAGGAGCAACTTAGGCAACTTTTCATTTATTAGAAAATTATAAAAACAGTTAACTTTTTTAACTTACGTTCAGCAAAGCGTGCCGGGTTTGCTAGTAAGATACAATAATTAATACTTTACAAAACAGTTATAAACACGTCTTTGTAGACACTATTGCATAAGAATTCCCAAACATGTCATAGGTATATGACGTATTAAAAATAAATAAAACAAACTTGATTGCCCTCAGTCCACTAAGCCCACGCGGCTTTTTGCTAAGCTCGTGAAGTCATGTCCACCCACACTTTATTATATGCTGACATAACTTTAAATAAACATGAAAAGTATTACTATTGGCGATATTTACGATATAAATCACTTTGCCTTCTAAGATTTTTGTAATATATTTTATATTTAAATAAGGATACCTTACTATATTCAGTCACATAATCCTTAAAAGTCTTCTCTTTATACCAGCTTTTGAGCTTCACACCTACTTCGTTCTTCTGATTCCTTTTATTCCTTCAAGTTTTATAAAATAAAATCTAATACGTTCATTTTATTGACTTTTGCTCTTGTGATTTGTCTACATTTTCATTGCATTTGTCATTCAAATGTGGGAAATATGAATTGGTTTTCATATCATTTATTTTAAGATCGTCTTATTATTCAATAGACATATAAAGTACTTGAATTCTAAATTTTTAAGCACGACAAGGGTGTCACTTAGGTGTGGTGATCTAGGTAATTGTAATTTAGTAACAATTCTAGCGTGGGGTTTTGGCAATATTTTAAACGCCTTAGTACGTCATGGCTTAAAGAAAAGATGTTACGTTTTAGTTATCACACATAAAAAAAGTATGTATACAATAAAGTCGGTGTCGGACCACGTTCGAATAGTCTATAAGTCGTAGTTTGTATCGCTAGTTTTAAGTATCAAAAAATTGTAAAACGCCAAACCATTAATTATTTTAGAAATAATGAAAGGCACGAACGCTCAATGCCCGTTGGAGATTTCATAAAAAAATGTTGATTTTGTTTTTTAATGCTTCCAACATTTTACAAGTTTTAATAGTTAAGTACTAGAGTTTTTCTTTCAACTTTAGTACTTCAAGGTAAATTTAATTTATAGCTAAAGTGCAGCTTAATCGTCCAACTTCATACACAAACATAGAGTATCCTGCTTTTATGTAAAACCTATTTTTCTATTTATTACACAAAAAACAAAGAAGTAGGAGATAGTCATACGAGTAATATGTATATATATATATATATATATATATATATATATATATATATATATATATATATATATATATATATATATATATATATATATATATATATATATATATATATATATATATATATATATATATATATATATATATATATATATATATATATATATATATATATATATATATATTAAAAATTTATTTATATAAATTCTTAAAAGGTCACTGAACTTTATTAAGAAGATCATATTATAAGAAATAGAAAACAGTAACTAATTTCCGACTTGAAATTTAAAATTTTCAATTTAGATTACGTACATTATTTTTTGACTGCATTTGGGAATGCTTGTTTTGTATACATCTACGTAGTTACGATACATATTTTTGTCTTATCACTTAGTAAACATGATTTGTTATCTATATGTGTCAAGACATCGCGTTTAGGGTTATTGCTTTACAAGGTTATTTGGGCGTATAGCCTTGACCGCCGCGATCATCTCAATATACTCGTACAATACTTATGCGAAATATATATATTCAATATTTTTTGGAAAATCGAATTAAAATAATCATTGTTAACGATACAAAGTCCGAATCTATGGTTTTCAGAATTTTCTGTTTTCAGAATGTCTGTCTGTGACCGCATCACGAGAAAACTACTAGACAAATTTCGATGAAATTTGGTATCATGCTAGATGGTTATTTGGGTCAACAGATTACTTTTTGCTTTAAAAAATATCTCATTTCTGAAAAATCTATACTAGCAACTGACGCAATTTGACGACTCGTTTGGCTCAGTTGGTAGTGACCCTACTTTCTGCGCCAGCGGTCGCGGGTTCGAGTTTCGCTGGGGGCATTCATTTGCTAATCACGAATGTTTGTACTCCAGTCATGGGTGTTGATATTTATAATATGTATGTATGTATTTAAAATTTATATGTATAGTATATCAACTATCTGGTATCCGCGACACAAGCACGTTACGTAGCTTACTGCGGAACTAGATGGCGCTGTTGTAATAATGTCCCAACATAAAAAAGCAATTAAACCGTTTTCTCTTTATAAACGTAATTTATTTGGTTTCCGGTTTTTAGAAGGCGGGAGAAGCCGCGGGAAGTACTAGTAGTAATATAACAGTAAACTAGCAAAATATGTGTTCTGTTACACGAGGTCACATATTCAAAGTAAGGAGTATGTCTAAACTAATGCAGTACTTGACTATCAATTACGCTCTATGTAAGACTCAGATATGCATGAATATACATTTTAATCCAATAAAGTATAACAGTTTACATTTAGAATGCTTCTGATTAATTAATTAAGGTCTTTGACCTGCGGTAATTATAATATAATAGGACATTCTGTGTTAAATTTGATATTTAAAATTAACTGTGTAATTCGTCTACAGTTTATTAATTAAAATATATTTTACGTACATAGCGTAGTGTAATAACTTGTGAAGCTAAGCTTCGAATTTACATACCTTTATTGCAAAAACCCCTGGTATTTTTGTATTTTTACCTACTGTACTTATTAAATAGGTTGTAGATACCACTAATTTATTTAGCTAATGAAATAAAAATAATTTAAAGAATAATTTAATTATCATACGAACGCCATGCCTGCCATGTAATTATTATGATTGCATGTAATAATTATTTTTTGATAATTAATTGTAAGTAAACATGCATTAAGTCCGTTAAAGTTAATTCCGTTAAGTCCAGAATCTACTTATTTAAGAACCACTTAATGGTTTATTAAGTGACTCTGAGTGTTGCGGTTAAATCTTTAATTGATATATTGTATTTATTGATATACCAAAACAAAGCGACTATTAAGCAGTGGTAACCCAGTGGTAACGCGTTCGCTTCATCATCACCATCATCAGCCCTTTTTAACGTCCCACTGCTGGGCACGGGCCTCCCTCAGTACGAGGGGGATCAGGCCATAGTCCACCGCGCTGGCCCAGTGCGTGTTGGCGGACTTCAAATGTCTTACGAGAACGTGCTAGGTTTTCTCAGACATGCAGGTTTCCTCACGATGTTTTCCTTCACCGTAAGACAAGTGGTAATCAGGATAGAAATGATTCGCACATGAAAATATCAGAGGTGCGAGACCCGGATTTGAACCCGCATCACTCGGTTATACAAGCGACGCGTTACCGCTGGGCCTCTAATATTTTCATGTGAATCAATTCTAACATGACTGTCTTGCGGTGAAAGAAAACATCGTGAGGAAACCTGCACGTTTGAGAAAAACAAGCAAGTTTTCAAAAGACATGTGAAATCCGCCAACCCACACATAGCCAGCGTGGTGGACTATGGCCTGATCCCCTTCGTACTGACAGAAGTACTTCGTTTGTACTCAGTCTCGAGCCCAGCAATGGGAATTTAAAAGGGCTGAATTCAAAATAAGCTTTTTATTTGCACTTTTTAACTTTATTAATACAAATTTATTTACATATCATGTTATATTCGAACTTTAACCTTCAATGGAAGGTTATACCCATTTGGATATATGTATAAAGGGTAAATTTGTTATTTATAAGCAAAGTGCTTATTCATAAAATTTCAGTAACATTTATTTTAAATATTAATATGCTTACATATTTAGATAAGAGTAATATATTTGTAAACAGAATACGCTATTCCAAGAGCCCTCCGGTGACTATAAATATTTTTCGTCCGTTGAGGACTTCATCACAGAAAATTTCTGTGAATCGAACGTAGATGGTATCAGAAACGTAGCTTCCTTTACTGGGGGAATATTAGCTCTCTTGAGATATCATTTATATTGGATATTGATAAATTTTATTATTATTTACTTCTACAAAAGAAGATTTATAATATATAATATTTTATTTTGCGTCAGAAGTAAAACTGATAATATTGTGTAATACTACGGGAGGTAGCGTTGCATTTTTTTTAGTCATTTTATACCGAATGAATTTTACTTTAAACAGTTCTTTAATGTTGGGAAATCAGTAAAGTGAGCGTCAGTTGTCGCACTAGCGGTGGAGCTAAAGGAGACAGCATGACAAAGTCATTGGAAGAAAATCTGCTCCGATGAATTTTATACCAAGCGAAACTTGTATTAAATCATTGTTTTAATCATATTTTTTCAAAAAATTATCGTCAGCTGTATTGACGAGGGGGGGTTCAATGTCAGTCACGTGCATAAACCTCATTAAAAATTTGACAAATAAAGTTATTTTATACCTTATGAAATTTACGTATCTCAATTTTTATACTTTTAAAATAATAAAGAAAATCGTCAGCTGCACTTTGGACGGGGGAAACACCGTCAGTCGTCGTGATAAACATGTCGCGCCCTCAACGCATTCGAGCGTTGCATAGTATCTTTGGAACATAAACTGACGATCTTTACACCCACAAACAATCAGCTGACGACGATTTTTTGTTTCTTTAACATTTAAATTATCTTATACTTAAAATTCAATAAGTATAACATCAATGTTATATAAATTTATATTATATTTATTTATTTAGTACCACACCACAGTATATTTATTTATTTAGTGTACGTTCCAAATTACATACAGAAATATTTATTTATTAGAAGCAAAATACTAATTACTTGAAGAAACTTTTTTTAATGAACATAAATAAGACAAAAACTTAGATTTCTATTAATACGTAAAATATTATTCTACTTCCTCATATGCATCTTCTGCTGTGTCTGTGTCGTTTCCATCACTTTCCTCATAACTATCATAGGAACTGTCGATGATAAGATTCCGCTCTTCTTCTAATTCTTCTGCATCATCTTCTTCCATATTTAGTGATGTTTCAACAACATCACTTTCTAAGATTTCTGTAAAGAAAGTGTATATTTTATATGTTTATCGAAATTACTTTTATTTAACTTCGGTGTGTTGTAAAAACTATAGATAAATACCTGCAGGATTTTCATCGTTAATTGTAACTCCAGTTACTGATGGTGGAACTTGGTCACCGTCGAACCACTTAAATGTGAATTTATTATTTTCTTCCTTCCATCCGTAGTGTAAGGGTGATGATACTGATGGAACTGACCGATGAGCATGACTCCGATATAGGCGAGATGCGCTATATAGGCTGTACGTAGTATATGCTGGTATAATTCTGATTGACATGGAGGGAATATTGCACCGTCAATTGTATGCTTAAGGGCGAATTTGTCTTTTTGGTCATTCATTTTATAGGCTTTCATGAAAGTTGCTACTCGTTGTTCATATGAATCAAATGCAAACAAATATATTATTTCATAATTAAACAAAAATATTTTAAAAAGTGTACCAATTTTTTGGACGAAATAACTTGCAACATTATGAATGAAATGAATGTATGAAACTATCATTCTAGGTGTTATTATTCTAAGCTACCAGGTATATTCTACCTGGAGGCCAGAATAATATTTTTTAGGAAAGGTACGTTGAAGTAGAGAGACTTTTACAACTTGAAATTCCTTGATGTTAGAGTACATATTAATGTAATTTGGAGCCTACACGGAATAAGTAAATATACTGTGGTGTGATTTATATGAAATTGATATTATACTTATTGAATTTTAAGTATAAGATAATTTAAATGTTAAAGAAACAAACAATTGTCGTCAGCTGATTGTTTGCGGGTGTAAAGATCGTCAGTTTATGTTCCAAAGATACTATGCAACACTCGATACCGTTGAGGGCGCGACATGTTTATCACGACGACTGACGGTGTTTCCCCCGTCCAAAGTGCAGCTGACGATTTTCTTTATTATTTTAAAAGTATAAAAATTGAGATACGTAAATTTCATAAGGTATAAAATAACTTTACTTGTCAAATTTTTAATGAGGTTTATGCACGTGACTGACATTGAACCCCCCCTCGTCAATACAGCTGACGATAATTTTTTGAAAAAATATGATTAAAACAATGATTTAATACAAGTTTCGCTTGGTATAAAATTCATCGGAGCAGATTTTTTTCCAATGACTTTGTCATGCTGTCTCCTTTAGCTCCACCGCTATCGGAGCAGCTGACGTTCAGAGCTGTTATGTATGAGGGGAAAACTATTATTGTTATGATTTTCAGCCGGTATAAAATGACTTGTTCAACTATAGCGCTACCTCCCGTAGTATAAAGATAAATAGTAGGTATATTGATCAAAAGCAGCTGTTTTAAGCATGTAAAGTATCCTCACCCCAAATCCAACCTTTAAGTTTTATTTTTACTTTCCTTCGTATATAATATTAATATATTACAATGTTATTGTGATTGTACAAAGGTTATCGAATTTTTGCCTTGTACAGCTTCGAATGATTTTAGCTACAATTCTTAACCCAAATAAGATGATTATGTAACTGAACAATAATATTAAAACATGCAAATTTTATTCACGTAAAGTGACTAGAGAGACAAGGTTTTGTCAACACGTTTTAGCTTACACTTGACTTTTTATTATAATCGTTACAGTGGATTTTATATCCTTAAGATATAGTAAACCTACCTATGATGTCATTATATAATGTGTTGTCATTTTATTTCCAACTAGCGAGTAGCGACTCACCCTCGCTTCGCTCGGGTACGTCCTAGGTAACTCCTTTAGTATAAGTTTTTTACAAACTTTGATTTTTTTATTATTATTAAATCCTTCCGTGTGACTTACGGAACATACAAAATAAAAATTAGCCGAATTGTTCAAACCGTTATCGATTTTTGAGCTTACCAACAGTCTTTTTTTATTATTAAAACCTTACTTAGACCTAAAGGAACATACAAAAAAATAAATTAGCCGAATTGGTCCAGCCATTCTTGAGTTATGCGCTTACAAACATTCATTTTTATTTATATAGAAGATAGACTAGTGAAATTTTCGAGATCGTAAACAAAATCAAGGATTAAAGCTATGTACTCGTATATGCATAATTTCATAGTTTAATAATGATTATATTTATTGATCATTGCCTCGTTTATAGACGTGTGAAATAGGTAAGTTCTACAAAAACTTAAAAACATATGGCGAAGTTATAAGTCTACTAAAGATAAATTTGTAGCCAAATGCATAAAACCGAAATATCTCAAAACTACTTAATATAATTTATATGTATATCTACTACAAAATATTTGTACTTAAAGTATTTTGGGATCATTTATCTCTTAAAAGACAATTCAAACCATATACAGTGTGCAAATAAATGTATGGCGATATTGTGTATGTATAATACAACAGCGTCATACTTCCACATAATCATTCTACACATTGACATTGACCTTAAAAATCCATTTGCATATTACTTTTTAGAATACTCCACTTTGAAATATAAAACGGTTATAAAGCTCTATTCTTATTTGTAACTGTTATGCTCTGCTTAAGCAAAGCACGTACAATAGAACTCGGGGTAAGAAATTTTCATGACACGACCATGCATTTTGCCAGGGAAGTACCTGAATGAATAAATTAGATTTATTAGATTTAAACGATTTGTTAAATATAATATTTCGAAATAATTAAAGTATTATAATTTACATACATAAATATGTTTTTTTAGAAAAAGATAATTTCTGGAAGTACCAGTTCCAATTTTTTTTATTTTTATTTTTGATTTATCTTATTTATTTATTTAATATTTAATACATGTATAATAGAAACAACTTAACGATAATAACTGCATTGATTTTAAGGCGACTTTACTAAAATCATGAGTTTCTAAAAGAATGGACTTCCTAAAAAAGAAGGAGACGAAAAAGTATCAGTTTTTTATATATTTTTTTCAAAACATGTAGAATGAACTGCACATAGGAGATTGATGTTACCTTAGATGTTAAAAAACACGTTTATTTTGTTAAACACCGGGTCATATATTATTTTACATTACACAAAGTACTTAAAATAAACCATAAATATTTAAATACATATATATATTAATTGTAGTAAATAAAACAGCTGTTTAACGTCCAAAAAAGGCAGAAGAAATTTTAAGACTACTATAGCCATGTGGTAGATAATATTATTTTACCAGTCATAAATTAGCATACATAACGGTAAAACTAAAAAACAATGTAAAATTATGTTAATAAATATTCTTAATTACTAAAATAAAAGTTATTTTAAGAGTGAAAGACTAAAAAGCGGTATAAATTAAATTAAATAAAGTTCATGCACCTCTTTTAAAAACTAATTTACGTTGTCAAAAGCTTATTCTTTGTAGACTTCACCTTTGCTGTGTTGAATTTTTGTGAGAGTTCTGTAGATTTGTATAAAAAACACATGCTTTCTGTTGATTGATTTGATTGAATTAGCAAACGTGTCAAGTGTTATAAAGTGTTATTTTCTTACTCTATGTTTTAGCAAAGTACATTTTTATTAAATAAACCTTCTTAGGCATAATTAAAATATTTTTATTTAGTCTTGCATAAAAATAAACACTTTAAATCCCTTCCTTCTTTTATCCCTTAAATTACCACCATACCATAAAGAAGTGAATTTCTAGATACCCTGGAGTATGTATTTTATTAATTTTAACTATGTCGAATCTGTACATTTACTTAATATGATTTGGAAAATCTTATTATAATAGTTATTATTATAGATTCGATTTTCGGGGCCGAATTTTTGTTTTTAGAATTTTTGTCTGTCTGTCTAATATAAATTATCGAAAGTAATATAATCGTAATCGTAATAACGGAAATAATTGAAACTCACTTCCGAGTAATGTGAACATGACAAAAACACGTATGAATGAACCAGAGTGGAACGAGAGTAAGTCGCTAGTGTTTATATATTAAGCTTTGGCGCGAAGTATTATTATTTATTGTAAATAGTGGGTGTGGTGCCGAGAATGACCGTAACTACGTCGACCAGTTCTGATCCATCCACCTTCCTTTAAGTGAGTTTAAATTTCTCCGCTTAGTCTTGTTGCCTCTAGGAACTTCCAGATTTTCTGAGCGGAGAGCTTCTGTATCTCTTCCGGTTGCATGATATGCTGCCCTAGGTAGATACTTCTGCGGTGCACGAGCAGAGGATGTGCATAGCAGATTCCTCTGACTCCTGGCATAGTCTGCACATAGCGGAAGTAACTTGTTTATTTATAAAATTTTGCACGATTAACTGTCGGATTTAGAATATAAATTGTTACACTCTTAATTAAAATTGTCCTACGAACGAAGCGGATACCGGTTTAATTTTCTCTTAGATAGCTGGTTCGGATGCCCCGGAGAGCTAGTTTGCTTGGCAATAACCATTACCGTTTAATGTAGTTATCTACTTAATTCGTTACCATAAATAATTAAAACAGGCCATTTTAAACTTAAATTTTGTTTTTTATTAAAATCGCCCTGGTTTTGCCCAGATATAAAATAACATATTCATATGTGCAATGTACATTGTTCATTTACACTAATATAAAAGCGAATGTAAGTTTGTTTGCGTTCCACGTGTAAACTACTTAACCTATCATCATGAAACTTTGTACACATATTCTTGGAGATATTAGAAGTAACATAGGATACTTTTTTACTGCGGGCTTGAAACCATGAATGCGGATAAAGCCGCTGGTAGTGTCCGACCGAACATTCGGTTTCGGTTTCGGTTTCGGTCGAGTTTCGGTAAAAAACGGGGTTTCGGTTTAGTTTCGGTTTCGGTGGCAAACCTGCCGAAACTACGACCGAAACCGAAACTGCATTCGGGAGTTTTCGCGCTGTGGTCGGTCATGTTCGGCGAGTTGATTTCCATCCAAGCGACTAATCATGTCGTAACTGGCTTGTGTTTGCAGTTCATTTTGTATGTTGTCAGTTTTTGTGTTATTTATTTTCTGTTAGTTTTATCACGTGATATGGCATAAGAGTAGTCATCAAAAAAAAAATCAATATAACAAAAGCCCTTTTTAGCGTTCCACTTCTGGGCACGGGCCTCCCTCAGTACGAGGGGGATCAGGCCATAGTCAACCGCGGTGGCCTAGTGCTAGGTTTTCTATGCACGTTTCCTCACGATGTTTTCCTTCACCGTAAGACAAGTAGTAATCATGATAGAAATGATTTGAGCCCCGCTTCACTGGGTTATCCAAGCTAGCGCGTTACCTCTGGGCTACCACTGTCTTAGATTAACCTAACTATCTAAATATTTTTTGGTTAATTTAACTCTCTCCATAATGCTATACCTAAACAAAAATTAGTGTACTTGGTACTTACTATAGTACACTAGTGGTGATAATAATGTGAATTCAGAATTTCAAAGTTCCCTGTCAATACACAAGATTCCCATATAGGAACCGTCATGTGGCCAATCAAAATACTACTATATACGTTTTTTTCACTAGAATAGAGTGCATTTGCTTGGACAACTTTGTTCATTAGGTTGAATATAAAATTTTACAAGCGACAACAACAGATCGACATGAAACAAAAGATAGTGGCGCTTTCAAAAGCATAATAACGTTTTCTTTATTTTTTTCTCAAAACATGATCCTGGTAAGGAAGTTTCGGTTTCGGTTTCGGCCGAAACTGAGAGCGTTGCCGAAATTCGGTTTCGGTTTCGGTTTCGGTCGTAAAAACCAGTTTCGGTCGGACACTAGCCGCTGGTACTGCTAGTAGATGCATTAAATTCAATTATAACTGTTATATTCACATCACTAAACTTTAATTATATGATACGATTCAACCTCTACGTGTACATTGTAGGTATTCTCTCCGAAACTTTGTCGGGCTTGCACGTCGCCAAAGTTTCATCACAATAGGATGAACGGCTTAGGATCGTATACCTTACAAAGCCACTATCGTAAACTAAAGGAAACTATACAAATATGTTATTCGATTGAGTCGAATCTGTACATGAAATATTTTTTGAAACAGCTTATAGAAATAGTTACGAGTATAAGGATCTAACATCAGAGGCCTGTCCGTCTGTCTGTTTGTCTTTCTATCTATCTAAAAATGGATCATGAAAATACCACTCGACAGATTTTGAAAATTATTATGATAATAGCTGGCTATTCGGGTCATATAGAGTACTGTAATTATATATAATTGCTGAAAATTATCGCATCTCTAAGTAACCTATGCTAACCAATAAAAATTGTATTTGTTAAAGTTATTTTGTTTTTAATAATAAATAGGAAGTGAAATAACGCGAGAAAAGATATATTTTGCGGTTTCTCAATTCGCTTCACACGACACGTTCCGTATCGAGTCATTTTAAGGTTTTCAAAGCGAATGTATGGCATGTTTATTCCTATTTTATCGTTGCGCCGCCGGAGGCAATGTTTTTCCGACATCGGTACTTTACAGCACATGGTTTCATTGATAGTTATATAATTCTTAACGAAAGTATTTTTTTAACTGAAAACATAAACTAAAAATTTATTTTAAACTTTTAATAAAATTTACAGTATAACTAATGTAATAAACTAACCTAAAATCATATTAATCGACTCTTACTAGTACCTATACTAGTCTCTTAAAACAACAAAATAATCATCTTGAAACTAATAAAGTACTAAATAACTTTGAATTACTTATGTTCGAAATATCGCGACATAAGTACACAAAATACCTTCCTATTTGGAAATCACTAAACAACCTAATTCTATTTACTTGCTAATATTTTTTCTGCTTTAAATTAACATATTTTTGTAATTTAAAGTATTGTTTAATTGATTCCAAAGACATTCCCAATCGTACAAATAACGATCCCTTAAAGACCACCATAACATAAGCAAGAATTAAACCTTCACACAATTCTCTTGTTAATGGCTTCAAGCGTGCCAGTTGAGCACAGATTATTTCGCCAATGTCACGTGGAATGGAGAAGACACGAAGAGAATTAAATAAAAAATAACTGTCGTATTTCAAAGAATATTTTATCCAAGAAGCAATATCAAGAAGTAATTATAGTAATATAATTGGTTACATAAAACTTAGGTCAAACACGTAACTACTCAATTTTAAATTCGCGCAATGTTGATATGCGGGACATGCCACATACTTGTAACAACACCGACGTGCGTACGACAGAAAAGCGATTTTGATATTTATTTTGACTTATTTTTTTATTTTTATTTTTTTTATTTTATAGGTACAATGTTTTTGTACACGCATAACGTATATTACGCACTAGAACTAACACAACGTAATTATGCGAGTCGATTTGATTTTCACAATTAAAAGTATATCAATTAAGTTATTATAAACATGTAATGTAATGTATGTAATCAGCCCTTTTTTAACGTCCCACTGCTGGGCACGGGCCTTCCTTCAATAGGAAGGGATCAAGTCATAGTCCGCCACGCTGGCCTAGTGCCTGTTGGCGGACTTCACATGTCTTTCGAAAACTTGCTAGATTTTCTCAGACATGCAGGTTTTCTCACAACGTCTTCCTGAAGTAAGACAAGTGGTAATCATGTTAGGAAAGATTCGCAAATGAAAATATCAGAGGTGCGAGACCCAGATTTGAACCCACCACCCACTGGGTTACCACTGTCATATTATTAAAAATATAAGAAATTATTTCAGTGTATGTCATAGAAGCTTACATTTGAATTGTGGTCAAGGCGTAATATTTTATGAATGTGTGCGGTGTACTTGCTTGCTCTTGCTCTCACTTATGTCTACATTTCTCACACTACTGATTTTTGTAAATTATAATATACGTAGAAAGTATGAATAATATTTTAATTTACAGCATATTTAGTAGGTATAATATAAATTAATTTTATTTATTTTAATTAAAAAATTATTAACAATCTTCTTGTATATAATTTAATTAATATTGGTTATAGATGTGAAATAAAAAAATGTTATAATTTTAAAGAACGCTCATGCCTTGCAGTTTTTTTACTTAAGTCTTTAGAAGACTTGATACCCTTAATTCCTAAGTCGATACTCCATCCTCCTTACTCCATCTCAGTCAACTATTCAAACACCACTTCAATAATGAGTAGTTATTGTCAGAAAAATAAATAAACATATTTTTTAATTTTCATCATATCGCTAATTAATCTAAAATTTCTTGCTTTCCAAATTCCTAATTTTATTTATAACAAGGTTTTAATTGAAATTTTGAAAGTGAAACGAAATGGAGTGAACCGAATTTAATTAAGGTATCGACTATCGATATAATATTTTTAACGTCATAATTTCCTATGCAAATAAAATGTATACAACACTTAAAATACATCTTGAACGTAATATCCTCCTAAACTTGTGTGACACATTGCAAAAACTAATAATGATTCAAAAGACATGAATATTTATGAATTTACTTAATAAATTTGGCAATGATTTACGATTGATTTCTTAATAGCATAGAATTATTGTTTGTTGGATGACAGATGACTGTTTAATATTCTTGTCGATGACATACGCCTACAACTCCCATTCTTGTATAATACTGGCGATTCGTACTACGTAGTACGTACATTAGTATATATTTCTCAGGGATTAGATACCTGCTGTAAAAGTATCCTATATTTAAACCCAGATTCATATCAGTGGTTTTTCCTAATGCGGTCATAGACAAAAAGACAGATAAAAATTCTAAAAATCTACAAATTCGGACTCTGTATCAACAATAACGACAATAATGTCTATTGTCCCTTAATGATGATTCAGCGACAACAGTATTTTTCAAAGGAAAAAATAAAAACAATTATTATGATAGAAATATTATTATATCGTTAAGAACGAAGGTAACGTAATTCGAGGTAGGTACGCTTAAGGAATGTTGTCGAACAATACTTTTCCGTAAGCCTTATTTGGTGAGGCAAGTCATGCTAGGGTTGTCAAATACTATTTAAATTAATGATGTGGTTCATTTGAAAATTATGTAAATCTTACAACGTCTTTATATATAATATGATGTCCTCCCAATCGATTCTGGCCACGGCGGCCAATCTCATTGAGACTAGCCATCTATGCAGGAGATATTACGAGTATAGTGTAGGCTTACGAAAGAGAAACACTCAATAACTAAACTTAGTCCGACCCGGGACCCGAACCTGTCCTCCCAGTGTGCGACCGTACATGCTAGCCACTTCACCAACGAGGCAGTTATATGTTTTTGTAACATTTACACAACACAATTTGATGTCTCCTTCGGTAAGAACACATTTTAAGAATGTAATAATTTCTTCTTCTTCTTGTGACTCACAATAATTCTATCGATTTCCCAAAGAAGCGTTTCTGCAATAAAATAAATCATACTTTGTTCAGTACACAGACCGACAGAAAGACAGAAAAACACTGACTAAAAACTATTAATTCGACTTCTGTATCAATAACAATATCTATTTCAATAAGATTTTCCAAAAAATATTTGATATGACAGATTCGACAAGTTAGAATTTTGTTATATTGATATAGTAAAAGACAAAATCGATATTTGGGTCAAGTCATATCCAAGTGATGTTTTGCGTGATGGAGTAACAATGGATGATTTGATATCCATTAGTAGATAATAATAAAAATCCATTTCAAAGATTTCTAACTTATAAATTACTTTCACGTAGGAGGCAAAAATATGTACAAAAAACAATTTGGTTTATACAGACTGAAATAATAAATGGAACGGTTATTATAACTTTCTAATAAAATAAAAGTAGCCTAAGTAACTCCTAATAACATTAGCTATCTGCGAGTGAAAGTCCCGTCAAAATCGGTTCAGCCGTTTCAGAGATTAGCCGGAACAAACAGACAGACAGGCCATTTTAAAAATTGATTTTTGGATGTATGTACCGTATTTATACTTTCATATACATTTAGTGAAAAGTTGTTAATTTGAAATTGAAAACAGACACTACATTTTTTTTATAAGTACTGATTGTACATACATCATACACAAATTAAACATAATATACTTTATTTTGCTAATAAAGACACATTTAAATATAAAAATTAAAAAAAATATATTTCAGTCGTAACCGACTCCACAATTAGTAGATTCTCATATTCTTTGTTCCTCGATGTAAATAAATAATAATTTGGTACATAATGTTATGTTAGATATTGTCAAAATTAATACCAACCCTAGTTGAGGCCGTTCGACCGGCTATTAGTGGGTGTATGACCTAAGTGAACCTACTTACAGCCTATCTACCTAGTACTTGTTCCTTATCTAACTGAACGGCCTTTAGCTTATACTGTGAAATGATTACCTAACATGGTTGGTATGACATTTCTAAGGTAGTCTAAATTCGCTCTACATATAGGGCGTATGAACTAAGGACTCACCCTCGCTTCGCTCGGGGTCGTCCCTAGTTTAGCGTGAACGAAACCACAGTTTCCGCTAGTTAAAATAAATAAAATTTCTAAAACAAAAGTAGCCTAAGTTACTCCTTATAACATTAGCTATCTGCGAGTGAAAGCCCGTCAAAATCAGTCCAGCCGTTTCAAAGATTAGAACAAATAGAGAGACGGAAATACAGACAAACATTTTAAAAACTATTTTTTGATATAAATAGTAAATACCGTATATACTTATACATTTAATGTAAAGCTTTTAATTTGAAATTAAAAACAGACATTTTATTTTTATTTTAAATAAGTATAGATTGGGTTATTGGGTTATATATGATAGTCTGAAATAAAAATATTGCTTGATATCAGTACAGATATTTTCCATCGGAAATAATTAGTCGTAATCTTTTCTATTTTTAATTCATTTATATTCAATATCTGTAAATACGAAATAAAAAAAGTTATGTTTTTAAAACTTCAGGAATATTACTATAACGGTAAGTTAGCACAAAACAGCGAAGAGGCAACCAGGAATAAAACATGTAGAGGGTGCTTTTGACCTAAAAAGCTTAAACCTCCTCAGTATAGCGACTAGAGTATACGCTAGCCTATTGTATACTTGCTACGTCAATATATCACCCAAATAAACAGTTTTGTATCAAAAAAACATTATAAAATATTTTTACTTAATACCAGATTATGCTATGAATTTTTGTAATATATAAAATATTCGAACGTCATCAAAGTATTTTTTTTTCTAACAATACCTACCTGCTACTACTATTTAACTATATAAATAAATAAATAAATAAATATTATGTTGGGACATTATTACAACAGCGCCATCTAGTTCCGCAGTAAGCTACTTAACGTGCTTGTGTTGCAGATACCACATAGTTGATATACTACACATATAATTTTTAAATACATACATATTATAAATATAAACACCCATGACTGGAGTACAAACATTCGTGATTAGCAAATGAAAGCCCCCAGCGGGACTCGAACCCGCGACCGCTGGCGCAGAAAGTAAGGTCACTACCAACTGAGCCAAACGAGTTTTTCTATATCTTTCCCTTTTCTAATAATCATATACGAGTATCATACATATACTCGTAAATAAAATTGAAGTGTCTGCTTTTAATTTCAAATTAACAACTTTTCACTAAATTCCTATGAAAGTACATTCGGTACTTGCATCAGAAAATCAATTTTGAAATTTCTTGTCAGTCTGTGTGTCTGTATGTTTCAGCTAATCTCCGAAACGGCTAGACCGAATTTGACGGGACTTTCACTGGCAGATAGCTAATGTTATAAGAAGTAACTTATTCTACTTTTACTTTAAAAAAATATTTATTTTAATTACGGGACGGATTTTTGTGCTACAAACTTTAAATTCGCGCGAGGGTGAGTTGCTAGGTATATATTATATAAAGATAATTTTATTCCATTGCAGTTATATACAATAAGGAACTAGTATATCTATAGCTATCCGTGTCTTTCATTCATGATTCGTTACGCCGTTCTGGCGCGACAGTGTAACAAACGTGCCTTCATACATTCATCCATCCAAATAAGCTTTAATCATTGTATAAAAATCTAAAATAGAACTTATAACAGAAATTACATGATATTTATTTGCGCTATTGACCCAGTAAGCTAGGCATAGAAGCGCTTGATGTCCCGCACCATATGGGCAGCAGGCCTTTTGTTATCATGGTTAGGTCATATCCTTAGCATAACTGCCTTTATATAAATACTGCTAGTGCTATATTCTTAATTAAAATGTATCTTTGGAGATTCGGAGCTCCTGGGTTCGATTACCGGGTCGGGACAAGTTTGGTTATTGAGTTGTTTGTGTTTGTAAGTCAAATACATAGAATATTTAAAGTTTTTTTTTTTAATATCATTAACACTTTCTTAGGCTTAAGCGAATATTAGGCATTATGAATGAAACTATACCAATATTTTACCAATTTATAAGGTACTTTGGTGCCATTTTGAAACTTTTTGTCAATTGTGGTTGTGTGACATGTCTGTAACAAGAATATAAACCTCTGAGACATCAAGTACCTCTCCCGTGATAATGATTCCTGTCAAGCATTCGAAACGTCGGGAACTAAAAATCAAAATAAATCCGCGAAAAAATCCGAAAAGTTACTTTCATTTATAAAAAATAACATTTTTAAATGATAGATATTTTGTATCTATAAACAACGCACAGAAAGAAAAAGGAAGTGTATTTGCTATACTTAAATATTTAACGAAACAAAAAAGTCATTTGTCAAAAAGATACAGCACAAGAAAAGTTTACGACTTTGTTAGCTTGCAACCTGAGTAGATTGCTTCGGGCCAAACAATAAAGCTTCAAGTAACACTAAAAAGCACTCGTAAACTGGTTAAATACCTAAAGTATTTTGCGAGGATTTAACAGACTTTAGCATGATATTAACAATATTAAATGTTATAGTATAATTTGCTGAACTTTTAGAATTTAATTTAGGCATCCAATTAATAATTATAACTGGACTAGTTTTATAAAGAAGAATAAACTTTTATAGAAACTGTTTTCAATAAAACGCGTGGTTTCACGTTTTACTAGAAAACCCGGCCCGCTTCGCTGGGCTAAGTTGAAATAAATTAAATTAATTTTAATTTATAATTTTCTAATTAAAATAAAAATGCCTAAGTTACTACTTATAACACTACGAGTAGCTAATATATGCGAGTGAAAGTTCCGAAAGTAGAAGAAAGTTCAAATCGGTCTAGCCGTTTCAGAGATAAGCCGGAACAAATAGACAGGCAGACAAAAATTTTAAAAATTTAGTTTCTGGTGTAAGTATATACTTTCTATGCATTTAGTGAAATTTGTAAATTTGCAATTCAGACATTTCAATTTTATTTATAATATATAATATAGTAATTATTGATGAAAATGTAAATCTATATAAAGTACAAGATCTAGTAGTTCTGAACTTATTCTTAATATTTTTATTACTTTCCAAGCAAGTTGCCTTCAAATCGCTGTCATTTATGAACCGATTTGCCTTCTATTGTTTGAAAGCGTATACTTGCGATTTGGACTCATTTAAATATAAAAATCATCCCGTAAGTGTACAAAATAGGGGATGATTAAATTTTCCGTTCTCCTACTGAATTTTATAAAATAATTTCTTCTTACTGTGCTATGTATCTGTCTACATTGATTTTTTTTAAAATAAAGCACTAATTCCAAAATAAAAAAACACTAAAATTTTCCAAGTCAAGCTTACAACATAAAACTCGTATTTTGAAATTGTTTTTTCCCTTACACACATAAAATGACTAAAACAATATTAGGAGAAGTTATTTTAAAATTCATAACTCCTTTGAATATAATATGAACTCATTTCTAACTTTATGTCACGAATAATATTTATTTTAAAAGGGTTTCTATAAATGTACGTTTGAATAAACATCAATGCGATAAAATGGACTTATTAACAAATGTACGAGATGTTTGTTGCAAAATAGACCTTAACATCGACGAAGTAAGAAACAAAAGCCTTAGCATATTATGAATGAATGAGTGGAATGCAGGGGTCTTAAAACCTTTTACGTGAAAAATATTAAATTATCACACGATGACGACATTGAGGGGTTCGCGAAAAGAAAATATGCAGAGATCATAGCACTTGGCGCTCTATTCTCTTTGGCTAACTCACGAGTAGAGAATATCCTTACTAATATTATAAATGCGAAAGTAAATCTGTCTGTGTGTTACTCAATCGCGCCTAAACTGCTGAACCGATTTAAATGAAATTTTGACCACAGATGAAAGTTTGTATGGAAATTACGCCATTTTTGAAGCTAGAAGCTTATAACTTATTTTTTAAATTTTTTATTAGATATAAATAAATAAGATATTCTACGTTCGTAAAAAAATAAATGTAGCAGGGAGCAGCTTTGCCTAGGGACGAACCCGAGCGAAGCGCGGATGAGTCTCTAGTTTTTTATATGTATATTGTATACTATTGTTGCTATTACTGGTACTGTTTTAACAATTAGTACTTATTAGTATAAGGTTGAGTTTTAAGTATTGTAATATTGTAACTTTTGTTAGTAGTTCAATAAATAAATAACTGACTTTTTCTGTAAGACTTTAAAAAATATTGAATTTACTAATTCAACTAAGTTAGAAGTTCGAAAAACATATGTTGTTGGGACATTATTATTTATTAATTATTACACACACCGCCATCTAGTTCCGTGGTAAGCTAAGCTTGTTACGGATACCAGATAGTTGATATACTACACATATAAATTTTAAATATATGCACATTATAAATATAAACACCCATGCCTGGAGTACAAACATTCGTGCTGAACAAATGAACGACCCTAGCGGGACACGAACCCGCGACCGCTGGCGCAGAAAGTAGGGTATCTACCGACTGAGCCAAACGTGTCGTCAAACATAATTATATACACATATAAAATTTATTTTCAGACTAGAGGCATGATTGATGTCCCCTGATGCATACAATAGTGACTAAGACGTTAGACGACTTTAGTTCAAGATCTCACCTTTCACTAGTATTTGCATTTCAAATGACATCACGATGTGTATCTCGACTGCATAACGTTTATTTGTTTAAATTTGATTTATGATCTACATTGTTGCTTTTTTTGAAAAATTGGTATTTATTTAATGTAACAAACCTAAACTTAATAATAATTACAAAATACAAAGTGGAAAACAATATATTTTCAGTCATATTTGAATTCAAGGGTAAGAGAACGAGTGCTTATAAATACGAAAGAAACTTAGTTTTATTTTTACGGTTCATTATTATTAAAATTTTCTTCAGAAAAATTTAAGTAAGACTTCAATTAGTCTTATTTTAAGTTAGTCTTAAAATACCCATATAAAATTTTCCTTCCAACCACGCTTCTATCGTTGAGGTAAACGTTTTTTAGTGAATTGCGTCTCAACATTTTTTTAGACTGTTTTGTTTTTACCTTCTTAAAATTAAGTTCACCAAACACAATAGCACTTACGCTAGTTCTATAACTCCAGTAAATCGCTTGAAACCTTACGTTTCACTTCAAAGAGATTCAATGGAAATGGCTCTATAGAAATTTTACTTTTAAAAAATTACTCATGTAAAGAAAATGTATTTTCTAGAAGCCAGCGTCATTCTTCTATTTTATTAAACACTTATTCTAACAATTTCATTTCTTTACTCTAGTTTAAAACAGAAAACATCAACCTATTACACTCTCCGCTGATCCATCCCCATTTTTCGTCTTTTAATTTTGTTTATTTTAATTTGAATATTATTATTTTTCAGAATAACGAAATGGCCAGTATAATAGATTAAAAACTATAGAAAAATATTTTATTTTACATTAAAATAGTGAAACCTTACAGTTTTAAATCATAATTGCACCATTTGAGAAATAAATTGCTAAGAACTTTCTTATATAAAATATATCGTTTAAACTTTTAAAGAAAGAAGATAGTGTGTGCTTTACTTAAAGCCGGAAGCATTTACTTAGGCTTCCAAGTTGAATATCAAGTCCGGCTTAAATGCAGCCTAGCGTTAAACTTGCGCCGTCCACCTAATCTTACTGACATATGCAAAGTATATTAATATTAAATAGAGAGTATGGTATATAATTTATCTATAGAAAATTCATTTTCGTACTAAATCAAGTTTTCTCTTCTGAAGAAAAAAATTTTTCCTTGAAAAACCTGTTGAATATAAATTAGAAATTAAAGAAAAGAAATAGTACATAAACTACATTCCTTATTGCATTTTATATGATTTTTCCTATCGTAAAAGCCTCTCATAGTGCCTTAAAAAGTTATTTTATAATCGCGCACACGAATCCGTTGGCGAGAACTAGTTACTATATATAATTTAAACATTGTATGAATGCTTAGCTCAGTTAGTGTTGTCTTAAGGCTAATAGTCTACAATTAAGCATCTCAATTAATACCGTAGAGACCATAATTGCTAGCGTGATATAAAGCTTTATATATGTTTATGTATAGAGCATCATGTTTGGAACAAGATACTTTGAACTCTCTGGACAAAATGCTAATTAACTTCATCTGTTTAAGTAATGAAATTGCATATATTTGTACAATATAGAACCAGACTTACACCCAGAATTAAAACTGTATATTTAAAAAAAATTAATGTGTTGACCTATAATATTTTTTTTGAAAAAAAAAAGTTATTTAATTTACTTTTTTTTTAAATCGTCAGCAAAATAACCATAGTATCTACAAATGAACAAGTGTATTTAAACTATTAAAGCGATATCTCTTATAAATATGTATTATCGGATGAGCAAACGCATGATTTAAGGAAAATTATAATTAAAAAGATGAAAGACAAAATATATTGAAAGTCTTTATCGGCAATAATTTAACCTGTTTTATAAATAAAAAAATAAAAAAAATATTATTATTATTAATAATAATAAACAAAATTTTACCTTTATAGTTCATCTTGTAGAACAAATTAAAATTTATCTCGAGAGCAAAAGTCCAAACAAAATAACAATTTTCTTTTACTTAACTAAAATGGAAATCATGTCAGAGTATAGACCAAGTTAGCTGCAAAGTAAACTTAAAATTTTCTTACCCGGCGTGTATAAATTAACCGGTAACTTAAAGAACGCTTGTATTTTTAAAGGATGTTAATTTTCAATACAATATTTATATTTAATACCATTTTTAAGTACTTTCTTTCTAGTAACAACGTTACATATATAAAAGTTGTAAAGTAATAAAACATGAAGTTTAGAAAAATATCTAAAGTTAGACGCGTATAGGGTGCAATAGAATCCAATTAAAACGCTTCGCTTCAGACCAGTTTCGCAGATTTTAGCACGATTATTTTCATTGCTTAATTAAAAAAAAATTGTTAAAATAGAACGATGATATATTCTTAGATTTACGTAATATATTAAATAAAATTATCTTTTCGAATTAATTTTGCAAACTTCATTCTATGTGTAACAGCTATAGGTATAATGCCTTTGAGATTTTAAACCTTAGTCTCTCCCGTGACCATGAATGCATTCGAAAACGAACGTGGGAACCAAAAAACAAATGAAATTTGCGAAAAATTCTAATTTCTAATAGATAGTGCAACTTACGAAAAAGTTATGCTTAATTTCATTCAACTGAGGAGATTTAAAAAATATTTTTTACATAACGGTTTTAACTGAAATGAAATACTATTTAAGCGAAATTAAGGACAAAAGGTAAAGGGCATAAATACTTACATCAAGAAAGAACTTAGGTACTCGTAGTGCTAGTGCCGTCATATTAAAGAATTTGATGTCACTTCTCTTCATAGTATACTATAAAATTTAATACAATATATAAAATAGATTTAGCACAAGCGAAGCCACGGGTTCCGCTAGTATAACCTAAACAGAAGGCAAGACGGTGCGCTTGCATTTTATTCTCGCGTCCATTATTTTTATGCGATTACTCATAAGATATTCGTTTAAATTATATAATGATGTAAGATTTTATAAGGTACTCTGATGCAATTTTCAAAATTTTTGTAAATTGTGCGAAGGCACTGTCCGTAACAAGTATATAAACCTATGAGACGTCAAATACCTTTGTCTCGCCCGTGACCATGATTGCTGCAAAGCATTCGAAACGTCGGGAATTAAAAATGAAAATAAATCCGCGACAAAATCCGAAAAGGTAGTTTCATTTATAATGTCGAATATTCGCGTAAATCTAGGAAAGTATTACTTACTTTTACTATTTTGCAATACTTGCAAAAAATCTAAATAAAAGTAAATAAATGTTAAATACTGTTACATCAAATACCTATTAGTTTTACATCCCTTCATATAAATATTAATGTTGGGCTTATCGGTTGTTAACAGGCGTATATCGAACTCATTAATTGTTGAATTAAAACGTTATATCACGCATGCTATCAGGATTTACTAGCAATTCCATTAATATGAAATTTATTTAGCTTCATATCATTAAAAAGGGTTTATATACATATTTATGTAATATGTATAAGTATACTTAATTTCACATATGCGTAATTAATGTATAAATACAGATATACACAAATAAATTATATATAAATAATATAGAAAAAATACGCGTTATGTGTTATTCCGGAACGTAACCTATTTTTCTGTATATCTGGGAATGCATCACAAGAAAACCCCTGGACAGGTTTTGATGAAATCTGGTATAATGATAACTGATTATCCGAGTCAATATATTTACTTTTACTGAGGGAAAATATCTCATCTCTGAAAGAAAGTAGTCTAATCGTATACTGTGTTAACTCTAACGGACGAACTCGAGTGAAGCAAGAAGAGAGTGAAAAATTGCGTGTTTAAATTCAGAAACTTATATGGATCAATTTTTTTAATAATGTTATTTTTTATTTCAATTAATTATTGACTGAATGATTGACACTCAACCCCAAAACAAATACAAAGTCATTAATTATAATATCTATATTACTTATATACTTATATTTGTCAAATGTTCATATGTATGTCCGTATCCGATAAACACCTGATAACTTTTACAAAACTTAAATTATAAATGCGAGACTTAAATAAAAGCAAAAGTAACTTAGAAGTTTCAAGTTTGTTACTGTGTTGCCAAAAGCGCTTGCTGAATATATATTTAATATTTGAAGAAAACTGGTTCTAAATTTTGTATAACATTTAATAAACTTATCTTAAAATGAATATACGTATATTTAACACTTGAAAATCATATATTTTATTTCAGATTATAGAAAATAATACTTAAATCTGAAAGTACTGAAAAGCGTTTAAATAAAAAAAAGAAAAAACCTTTTCAGCTCGTTCTCGGGTTACAAGCAAAATAGTAAAAGGGGAAAGTTTTTAAAATGTCACGGTCGTATGCCACGCTTTTCGAATACTTTGATGTCGAATACTGTGTGCTTTGTTCATTAATTGCGATAATATAACATTACATCATTAAAACTCTTGAATCTTTGACGGCTTACCCAAACGAGATACTGTTGCTGAAAGTGTGAATCGACTTTTAATGACTTCCTTGAAACAGACAAATTAAAAATTACTTTTAATTACACTACATGATTATTATTTAAATTCAAAAATATATCCAAACTAGCTGACCCGTGCCCACTTCGTGCTATAATCGGCATAATGTTAATAATCCTTTTTTAGTACAGTGTTATGTTTTAATTTCTAACTGCCAAAAGGAGGGTTATACGTATTTTATTAATATTAAAAATTTAATTTATATGTATTTTATTAATATTAAAAATTAAATCATCTATACTAATATTAAAAATTTAAATTAGCTATACTAATATTAAAAAAACTACTTTTTGTAACTTAAATATAAAAGGTAGACATATGCTGTCGTTGACTTTTTTGTAGGCATTTTCAAGCTCCACATCTATTATCTAGAACTCAAAAATATATCTTTCATAGTTAAGGCAGTGTTCGTAAGAAACGCTTTCATGCGATCGTTTTTTCTCCGATTCACTTTGCAAAACGGACTACCACGTAAAAGCCTTTTTATTTTTCGGTTTTTTATATAACCTATGACACTCAGCAATAATGTGGCTTTCTATTGATGAAAGAATTTTTAAAATCGGTTCATTAGATCCCGAGATTTCCCCTTACAATTTAACAAATATACAAACCCACAAACTTACTTCTTTATAATATTAGTATAGATAAAAATAAGACCGTATCCTGAGAATAGCGCCCTACACTACTAAGTACAACTTTAGCTTAAAATATTTCAGATACTGGTGTTAAAAATATTCATTGAATCCGTCATGCTAGTTACGATGAGAACCATCATGCACAAACACACGCTCCAATTTTGTAGAATTGTACAAAAAAAAGAAAGAAATTATCATTTTTTGTCACATACCTACTGATGGCAGTCTAACATTAAAACACATTTAAAACACGTTTCTTTTTCTAATATGCACAGTCTACTCATACAGTGTAACGAAAGCGTCTAGAAAGACAATCGTGCAGAGGATACAAGATGAGACGTGGGTCAGACGCCCCGACTGTCAGACTTGCTTTTTTATTAAATTTTGAAAACGGCCATAAGGTTGAAGGGTATAACTCCAACATGCTACAAGATGGTACTACAGTGCGTTAATTTCGAAACCATTCATCATTAAATCTGTCTTGAAAACTCAAGCTTTTGACAATATTTAGAGTGATGTGGGTTTGATTCCGAGTCTTGCACATCTGATATTTTCATATGCGAATCTTTTCTATCATGGTTATGACTTGCCTTACGGTTAAGGAAAACATCGTGAGGAAACCTGCATGTCTGAGAGAACCTAGCAAATGCTCAAAGACATGTGAAGTCCGCCAACACGCACTAGGCCAGCGTGGTGGACTATAGCCTGATCCCCTTTTAGTGAAGGGAGGCCCGTGCCCAGTACTTTATGATCAATTGGCACAAAATTATTTCCAAGTGACATTGACTATATATTTTGTCCCGTTACATCAAGTGATCCCTTTGGGATATTAGTAGATTGCTAGAAGTTAATGGAAATCGCAATGGGCTTATACAAAGCAAGAGTGGCCGGCCGGCATTAAATATATCACTTAGTACTTAGTACACTTATTTTATTAAACTAAACTTAAACCGGACTTCCACAAATAATTCAAGACCAAAATTAGCCAAAACGATCCAGTCGTTCCCTAGTTTTAGCGAGACTAACGAATATCAATTCATTTTTATATATATAGATTTTATTAACCTTATTCTAAATCTTATTTCATAACTAACTTTTAACTGAGACTTGAATGAAAAGTAGTATGGAAGTATCGTCATTTTTAGAGCTAGAAGCTTGAAACTTATTTTTAAGGCTGTTGATTCGATATAAATAAATATGACATTTAAATTTTGTAAAATTTTTAGTTTGGCGAGCGATGCGAGGGTGTGTCGCTAGTACAAAATACGACTAAAGTTATTAACTAAATATTATATTCTGAAGCACCTGCATACTAGGTCAGAGTTAGTTTCAATAACCTCACAGAACCATATAAGGTACACGCTGACCGCTAAAACTTATCGAACGTCAACATTAATTATAATATATTAAAATACGCAACTAAACAGAATTAACTCAAGATTATAATAAAGACCACGTATTAACAACTTCTTAAGAAGACAAGGAATAACTTCTAATTAGGCATTTTTCATTTATTTATTAGTTCACTACTAACGAAATACTAGAATAGATGATCAAAAATTTCCACACCTAGTACTAGTAATATAAGTAACCTTGTATGTAAAGATAACTTGAAAAGACGTGACTTTTCTAGAGTCGCGTTAGTATTTCTCAATTTAAGGAAATAAATGTTAAAATTTAAGGTTTCAAGCATTGCAATGGGAAAATTAAATAATGTGTAAGTGTGTTTTCGTCCACATTTTTCTCACAACTTTGAGCAAAGTGAAATTCGGTTAGTTAAAATGTTATCTCAAATTGTTAGTGACACATATCTTTGTAGAAAAATATAACTTTAAACATAAGTTTTCTTCGCAGTTCGCGCTTGAATTAATTTTTAAATAATTGAATGCTCGAACAAAATATTATAACAAAAACGAAGTATTTTTCATTATCTCACAAATTTGGTCTGGATCTTTGGATGATTGAATGAATGTTTATACTCAAACTGCCTCGGTGGTGTAGTGGCTAGCATGTACGGTCACACACCGAGAGGTCCTGGGTTCGAGTCCCGGGTCGGGCCAAGATTAGTTATTGAATCTTTCTGTTTCCCTCAGTAACAGCCCGGAGTTGGGAAGTTGGCGGTGTTTCACCCCCGTGCCTCGGAGAGCACGTAAAGCCGTCGGTCCTGCGCCTTAGCTCTCACTGGTCGTGTCGAGTAGTCGTCCCACCGGAGTATGAGAGTGATAGGAATAGAGAGTGCGCTTGTGTCTGCGCGTACACTTGTGCACTATAATATCTCCTGCGTACTTGGCCAGTTTCAATGAGATTGGCCGCCATGGCCGGAATCGGTCGGAGAACATTATACTCAATCGACATTTTTTTTTTAAAAAATGTACGGTTATCGCAGTATGGGATTTGTTAACATTTTTCATTAGGGGTAAACTCAAGCGAAGAGAGTAGCCAGTATGATGAAATAATGAACACTTTTGGGTGCCACTTCCATAGTTTATTTAAATCGATGCGAAGTCCTCTTTGTGCTTAATATTTGTAATAACAATTAATCTTTATTATTTATTAATTGCAAAACTAACATTAAGAAAGTTTTTTTTATTAAATTAGGTAAGAATATTGAAGATACGAATATACGATTATAGCATATACCATAGATTAATTAAATAAATCTTATAAGCTAATAAAAGCTAAACGTCAAATCAATGACGTCAAAAAATTTAATCATAAAATAACGTAAAGCTTTCTAAAATGTAACGCTGTAAGGTTGTAATTGGATAGGTTCGCCAGCTTAATAAGCACAGGCAAAATAAGTCAACCTAGGAACTTTAAACTAAAACTGATGCGATTTTAGTATACTTAGTAGTATTTTTAAATTCAGAAGATTTTCATGAGTCCATTACTAATTGTTTTAGCTTAAAATATTAACCTTAAAGATCAAATACGCCGAAAATACCTTATTTAACTAAGTAAAAACCCTTTTTAGAAACCAATTTCGGTACTTTCCTTGACCCTTCTAAGTATATCCCATTAATTTTGTTGTTTACAAGCATTTTTTGAATGAATAAAATAAGATACTACGTGTTATTGCTTGAAACTTGTAATTGTATTCTTTTAAAAAACTACCTAATACCTAAATACTAGTAGGTACCTACTACCTGAACTAAAAATACACTGTTGATGTAATTAATTAATTTGTTTTTTAACATTGGCTTATTAAATATAATTAAAAACGTTACTAAAATTCCGTAATAAGATGCTGCTTAATAAGATTCCTTAATTTAGAATTGCTAAAACTAAACATTTTTAACACAGAAGATTGACTTCACAATTAAAACGAGTACTGTATTATACTTTCGGTCACGCCTCGAACGGGTCGGAAGGTTTGGCGTGACAAAAATCGCTTAGTTAATTAACACGAGGTGCGGCTAATTCTTCATAACATGAAATACTTATTGTCTCCCTCACGCAATATTTTTAAGTAATGTAAATATTAAAAATTGTTCTAAGGAATTATATTATCAATGTGTATATGATTTATTAATCAGTCTGCCAACCTACACTTGGCCGACGTGGTGGACTATGACCCTCGTACTGAAGGGAGGCAATTGCCCAGCAGTAGGAACTTAAAAATTGCTTAATATACTAACATATTTCAGTGTCAATAATAAACTTACACTGGACCATTACGGCTATAGAGCTACAATATTTTTGAGGTTTTTTTTAGATTAACTTACAAAAATAAAGATGGACTTAGTGATGTTCTCCTGACCGATTACGGCCTCGGCGGCCAATCTCGTTGATACTAGCCATCTGCGAGATATATTATGTGCAAATAAATATATATACAAACACAAGTGCACTCTCTATTCCTTATCACTCTCATATTCCGGTGGGACGACTGCTTGACACGACCAGTGAGAGTGTTAAGGCGCAGGACCGACGGCTTAACGTGCTCTCCGAGGCATGGGGGTGAAACACTGCCAACTTCCCAACTCCGGGCTGTTACTGAGGCTTACGAAACAGAAAGACTCAATAACTTAACTTGGCCCGACCCTGAAGCTATTTTCTTTCCTATTTTTTCATAGTCGAAATTCCAATGGGGTTTTAAAAGTTAATATAATTTATTTGTAGCTCAAACGCATTTATAAGTATGACACGATGTTGGTAAATTAACTTGCTTTTACCAAATAAATGTAGGTCTAACGAAATCCAATATAGCCATTTTCATTACCACTTTAATAAATTACGTACCTACTTAACTCCCGGTAGCCTCGATTGACGGCAAAAGCCAATTTTAATTATTCATTTAAAGCCAATTCGTAGTTTGTATAATGAAATAATTAAATTTTCATGCAGTGAATTCAGTACTGGCTTTCACCAATACATTGTGCCCGCAGCAAAGTACTTGCGGTTAACTTAGTTCGGTTAAGTAAAACTAAGTTTTCGGATTTTTCTGGGAAAAAATCTTTTAAGGAAAAGATATTTTATTTAAAACGTCAAATATTTGCGTAAATCTAAGAAAGTATTTAGGCTTAGCAATTTTTTTTTGTTTTTGTTGAAAAATTCTGCCTTTTCTTCAAAGACCATGGAAGAAAAATATTTAATTGGAATTTTTTTGCGTAAGTTTTTTAAGCCATTAAGTTACTTTAAGAAATGAAATTATATTTATTTATTTAATGAATTGGTACAAATTGGCGAAGACAAATTCCAAGGACATAGATCGTATCCCGAGCATGGACATACTTTTGATTCCCACGCGAGCGTACACGAGGATCAATAAATATTACGTATTCATACGTTATATTCAACCTCCATCCTTGTTTACATTTAGTACTAGTTTTTACCCGAGTCTTCGCTCGTGTGATAACTAGTTATTTTCATGGTGTATCGTGAAAAAAAAAGTCTACTCAATAATTATTATTAATTAATTCTTGTTCTTCAACACTTTTAACATGGCACTGCTGGGCACGGGCCTCCCTCAGTACGAGGGGGATCAGGCGAACGTTTTCACCGTTCCACCATTCACAAGTTGTAATCACGACAGAAAGGATTCGCACACGAGAATATCAGAGGTACGATACCCGGATTCGAACCCGCATCATTCGGTTATACGGTGGGCAGGTTGCCGCTGGGCTAACACTGCCTGTCATTAATTAATGTTATTATTTATTTAATACAGATACATAAAGTTGAATAGAACGTTTTTGACGGGACTTTTACTAGCAGATTGCTGGTGTTAAGGAGTAATTTGAGCTACTTGTCTTAATTTTAGAAATATCAGTATACAGTATGCTGATATTAAACTTACATTTTACTTAAATCAAAAATAAAAGTAAACTGTAAATATTAAAATATGAAACTTTATGAACGTTCCGAATATAGGTTGAATACGAAAAGGTTTTAAAAAGTCACTTAGGGTACAGTTACACATGCTCATAACTAGCACGAAAGCATGCCACTATTGAGCAATTGCTACTTAGTAGCATGTGTGTCGAAACATTGCTAATAATGAGCATGCTTATTTCGAGCATGCTCAAATTTCGACGGTCGTGCGATTTTTGGGCATGCTACTGTCAAAGTCTACTGGAAAATTCACTTGGTTTTCCATTTTTCACTTGCACACTGGCAGAGAACTTGCTAGAATGTCGAATACCAAAAAACCAGCCCGTGCTTAAATAGCATGTGTGTTCAATTTATTGCGTCAGCGTTTTTAATTTATAATGTGTCAGTCAATTACATTATAATATGTCAGTTTGAAGAGCATGCTTGTTTTAAGCATGCTAACATCATGCTAATAAGCATGACATTTTATGAGCATGTGTAACTGTACCCTAAGGGTACAGTTACACATGCTCATAACTAGCACGAAAGCATGCCACTATTGAGCAATTGCTCCTTAGTAGCATGTGTGTCGAAACACACACAATAATGAGCATGCTTATTTCGAGCATGCTCAAATTTCGACGGTCGTGCGATTTTTGGGCATGCTACTGTCAAAGTCTACTGGAAAATTCACTTGGTTTTCCATTTTTCACTTGCACACTGGCAGAGAACTTGCTAGAATGTCGAATACCAAAGAACCAGCCCGTGCTTAAATAGCATGTGTGTTCAATTTATCGCGTCAGCGTTTTTAATTTATAATGTGTCAGTCAATTACATTTATAATATGTCAGTTTGAAAAGCATGCTTGTTTTAAGCATGCTAATAAGCATGACATTTTATGAGCATGTGTAACTGTACCCTTACATTGGCATACACCAAAATGTATGAAGAGATAACTTGTATACAATTTACTGAGGAAATAAAACTGCACACATTTTAACACCCTTTGACCTTCAGATGAAGCACTTAAAATCTGATACGAATCCTTGACTTTAAACCTAATAAGTAGTAATATCTACAGAATAATCGTAAAAAATGACCTTAGTTGTTAAGTATATATAACACTAGCGGTGCCCGCGGCTTCGCTCGCGCTAAGAGTGAATAAAATAAACATTTTTGCTTATATACTGTTACTTGTGCCACCCCCGTTAACCCCCATAGGGGTTGATTTTCAAAGAACGCTTAAATATGTATCTCATAATTTGTATTGCAAAGCATTATTTCAGTGTCACGCAAAATATTTCAATAGAATTAAATTTCCCATACAAACTTAGCCACCCCCTTTAACCCCCAATGGGGGTGAATTTCGAAAAACCCTGAAATACGTGTTTCATCATTTGTACTTAAAAGCATTCATTCAAAGTTTCATGCAAAAATGTGCAATAAAAATATTTTTCTCATACAAACTTTGCCACCCCTTTTAACCCTTTTAAAGGTTGAATTTCCAAAAAATAATATGCCTATGTCCTTCTCATGAATGCAAACTATCTACATACCAAATTTCAGCAAAATCGGTTGGGTGGTTTAGGCGTGAAAAGGTAACAGACAGACAGACAGACAGACAGAAAGACAGAGTTACTTTCGCATTTATAATATTAGTATGGATTATATTACGCATACTTGTGCTTGTTGTTTTAATAAAAAAATAAATAAAGCTTAAAGCATTCCTATTCTTAAAGAAAGTGCGATTAGTGCATTATAAGTGTAATGTATTCAGCCCTTTTTAACGTCACACAGGCTCTCTTCATTAAGAGAGTGATCAGGCCATAAATCCAATCAAATCAAAATATTCTTTTTTCAAATAGACTTTTAAAAGCAGTTTTTAATCGTCACTTTTACATTATTATATAGAATTTAATTTAAAGTTTGGGTGTAAGCTACCACCGACTCGGAATGCTGTTCTGCTGAGAAGAGCCGGCGAGAAACTCAACAGTTGCTCTTTTAAAAAAATATTTGATTACAATATTTATTGCATTACAATATTTATCTATTTATCCTACGTGAGACACAACCACACATTAATCCCACACATTTACATCTTGTATTCCGTGATGGTGTAATAAGCCTTATTCAATAATGTATTTTTAATTTTAGATTTGAATTGTTTAAAAGGCAAGCTCAATATGGACTGTGGAATTTTATTATACATAGGCCATAGTCCAGAGCATTGCCAAAGGAATGTTAGCACTAAGCAAAGAGAAGTCATTAGCTTTGAGTAACAATTTTACATACTTCGATTATTTATAGCACTAATTTCAAGGATTACCAGACTGATCCGAAAAATTAATGCGTTTTTTTCATTTACGATTGAAGAAGACTATGTAATATCATACTGCGACTTACATAATCTTAGCGAGCCATAATTGAAAAATACATGAGTGAATCCAATCTAGCAATATATTATATAGTAAATATAAGTCATCATTTCTAGCATTTTTTTTAGGGAACAAATGCATGTGTTACGGATACCAGATTGTTGATACACTACGTATATATAATTTTTAAATACATACATATTATAAATATAAACACCCATGACTGGAGTACAAACATTCGTGCCCAACAAATGAATGCCCCCAGCGGGCCTCGAACCCGCGACCGCTGGCACAGCAAGTAGGGTCACTATAAACTGACAACCCAGTTCACTACGTTACCTATTGGCTTAACACATCTTTTGTAAACTAGTTAAGCTATCTCAAACGTGTAAGTTGAACCGGACTCACTCACAGATCATGCTTTATACCTAACACAATTATAATAATTATATTAGAGGTATGAGATATTTATTTGATTTTTGAGATTTGTTTATAGTCGGCGTTGTCCAATAACGTTGAAAGAAACGAAAGACGTAGCTCGTGTACAAAACAACAAAATAAGTCATAGTATAAAATAACTTTGTATGTAAAAGTTATTTGCCGGTAGCGCTCTATAAGCTTCAACATTTGTAAGACTTCAGAATTGTAAATTCTCTACTAAATCGGTAACCGTTTTGTATTGATATTAATAAACGCTTATTTCATAACGAAATCATTTGCCACTAATATTTCAAGGACAAATATAAAAAAATATACAACTACTAGCAAATTACTCCTGCTTCGCTCGCATGAGTTCTATATCAGTGTATAGTGAATTGATGAGTGCCTGTTTTTAATTTCAATTTTTAATAACTTTTAACTAAATGAATATGAAAGTATATATCGAAAAATCAATTTTAATTTTTTTTTTGTCTGTCTGTCGTATGGTCGAACCCGAGCGAAGCGAGGGTCAGTCACTAGTATTTATTATATTTTAGATAGATGCTTAAGAAATTTTATTTTTCCTATATATTTTTTCAGTTTATTTTTTATAAAACTAATCAACAATATCCATAAGTCTTGACATACCTACTTTGCATGGTTTTCTAATCATGTTTTACTTTTATAAACAATTCAAGGAATTGTTTGATTATTCTGAAACTTTTAGTTTTCCTGGAATCAATAAATAGTGGTACTAAGTAGTAAATATTTTAACAAAAAACCGTACATACATTAAGCATTACTTCCAATTTAAGATAGTTTTTATATTGTTTTAGAGATTGGCTTCAAATTTGGTTACTTTGTTACTAACTAAGCCTTTCTGTTACTCAAGGCAATTTTATGTGTCCCAAATATCATCAAAATCTGTCAAGCCGTTACAATAATGTTTGTATTTATAATAAACCTACAATTTTATAATGGAGAAGACCAAAAAATAAATGGATGGATTGTATAAAAGAGGATATGCGTGTAAATGCGGTGGATGTTACGTTGAGGAATAACAGAGGAGAGTGGAGAGGGCAGGAAGAAGAAGAAGACTACAATTTTAAAATGGCACATCCACATTCGTGAAGATGATAGTAATTATTTGAGAATATGCACACATTCATAATTTACCTTTTCTAAACGCCTGTACTATTTATAAGCTGTTTGAAAAGTATTACTTACAAGAAGTTTCTCTCGTAAACATTATTTCGTCGTTGACTTTTTACGGATTCCAAGCACGAGAGTCCGGACCCTATTACTTATATTATTACCTATTAACCCTACGCTGTCCTTCTTTTAAAGGGCCCTACATATCTATTTAACCCTTGAAATTGATTTAGATTGAAATAGGTTAACTTTTTACAGAACGACTCTAGCGGATTCTTGACAAAAAATAGCAAAGCAAAAAACAAAGAGGTTTTTCCAAAACAATATACGTGTGTTTAGTAGTTTTCTTAATTCGCGAAAACATACACAAGTGTCGCATTTGATTTACAATAATATGTATTACGAATTTCAAAGTTAATCGATAAGTAATAAAAAAGCCCACTGAAAAGGTTCATATTGGGAACTGCACATACATCAAATATTACATCAAATATTTTGAAAAATCTTATTAAAATAGTAATTAATATCGACTCATCCTATACTTGTAGTGTTTACAATTTTTGTCTGTGATCGCATCATGAGAAAACCAAAGCACAAATTTTATTAAAATGTGGTATGATTATAGTTGGTTATCTGACTGAGTCAACATAAATACTTGAATATGAATACTTTTTACTGCAGGAAAATATGTCATTTCTGTTAAACCCTTACTAATAGTCTAATTAAAATGTTTAATATAAAAATACAGTACGGAACTCATTTCAGCCAGTCCAACTCCTACAAAGCCATTTTTTTATGAATAAAAATAAGTTTCATAAACCTTATTACTAAATGATTAAGCTTAAAGTTAGCGTGAATGAACATTTATTTTAAATAATAATACTTTTTAACTACCCAAATAAACTGATGTCATCACATCGCTTGTTGTGCCAATATCAGATGACCGAGAATATTGGGTGCGCGTAATTAATGACCTTGAAAATCCAATCATCCTGGAAACGCTGCGAGGGATAGTTGTAATGTTATAAACGTTAACGTAATAGAGTCAAATAATGTAATAAAATTGATTTAATATGGTACATATAAAAAACTAATATAATATTTGTTGACAAAGCTGTTTTGGACGCTAGGGATGGGATAAAAAAAGGTTTTAAAACGTACACTACTCTAAAAGTGCTGAAAAAGTGGTTGAATATAGTGATTTTGATAAAAGTATTCGGTTAAAGAGAAAGTTGGGTTATAGTCAACTTTCGTACATTCGGCTGCAAGTTTTGTGGTTCTAAATTCCAGTTCCGGGTCGGGCCAAGTTCATTTATTTTATTTCAGTTTATCTGTATTTTATCTGTAAGTTGGGTACTTGATGGTATTTCACACCCGCGCCTCCGAAGCACGGGGTTAAAATACCATCAATCAAATAAATCAATGACTCCAGGGGTGAAATTCGTCCCACAGGAGTAATAAAAAAATTAATAAAATAGTAGTTAAAAAATAATAATAAGGTAGGTATTAGAAAATAAACAACTTCTACGTTTTTAATAAAGCATTAAGGTATTAATGCTTTTTCAAAAACTTGGAAGGTGCTTATTTATTTATTAAAGTACTGTAAGCAAAATATAATTTCTGGCGACTTATAATTGATTCTAAATTGTTTGGTAACAGAAAATCACAATAAGTCAATATAAGCTCTATATCGACGTACCAACAAACAAAATCGCAGTTATACGTTATATATATCGCAGGTACTTACGGGCTGATTACGCTATCTTTTTATTTAACAAAGTCAATTCTTTAGTTAACTTATTTAACAAAGTAATATCCTTAATTTCTCGTTAAATTAAATTTCATATTTAATACCTATTGAATAATATTTTTAATTGAAACCGTTAGCGCTTATAACTTACAACTTCTGATCGAGTTACACAAGCGCTATGAGTAATTTTATTTGTAAAACCGTAATGAATGAGAAAACATATGTTTCGAAGTTTAAGAAACCGAAACCCCTCAATACTAATACTTACTCATTGTTTACTTTGGCATATTAGCATATTAATTTTATATGATATCATTACTTGAGCGATCTTTACATAATAAAGGCAATGTACTTCAAACTTGTTCTGTTGATTTAATTTCAAGGCAACGTCAGGTACTGTAGCGACAATAATAAATGAATTACATACATTTTGTTCAATAACCATCTGGACTATGACTGGAATTTATGTAAATTAAATAGACAATTAATCTATATTTTTAATAAAATTCTTTTTTAGTCTTATATCTATAATAGCCATTATTATCGATGCAGAGGCCGAATCTATAGTTTTTACAATTTTGGTCTGTCTGTCTGTCTGTGAGCGCATCACGAGAAAAGATTTTGATTGAAAATTTGATTGAAACAGATTTTGATGAAATTTGGTATAATGATAGCTGATTATCTTGGTCAAGATTAAGGATACTTTTTATTGCTGGAAAATATCTAATTTCTGAGAAGTAACTGTTACAAACTGGCTATAAAACATCGCACGGTATAATAGGTATGCGTTTGGTTTCCGATGGATATGCTAGTAAAATATAAATATGTCGAGACAATAACAAACAACACGATCGAGTTCCATGGTAAGCTACGAGACATGTGTAATTGATATCAGATACTTTATGCACTAAAATATATAACTATAAATACAAACATATTACATATTAATATAAACGCCCATGACTGAAAACAAAATTCGTGCTCACTACACAATGCCCCCAAACAGCAAGTCGCAGCAAATAGAGTCGCTTCAAACTGAACTAAATTACTTGTCCTTAAAAATGATAAATCAATAATCTGCTATACCCTATAGATATAGCACCAGTTAATTGTATAGCACCTCCAGAACACGTCATAGCCTGAAAAAACCTGATCTCTAAAGTCTAAGTACATGGAGGTGTAACACCGCCAAAACTCAACACCTATAGTGAACACGACCCGGTATTCGAACCCGGGAATCGGGACTGGATCTGCAGCTGTTAAAATGTACGTTAAGCCCCTACAAAAAAAATAGAGGCTCTTGATAAAAACAATTATACATTATTTTTTTCTTTCATTATTTGTTATTTACATTATGTGAACAGTGGATTGACATGACATTTCAATTGAGATTGAGGCAAGTGATTTTATTCTGTTGCAAGACACCTAGAAGGCTAATTTTTAGAGTAAGAAGTTAATTGAGGGCGTCATATTATTAAAATTCCATAATAAAAACATTTTATAGATTTGTAAACTTCCCATTATTGTCATTTGCTTCTCATCCGTTCTCCGTCGTTTTCGACGACAGCCCCCTGGGTATCAGTGCCGAGGTTAGTTATAACTACGAGAAGATGACAAATTTTCCTTTACTGTGCTGGTTTATTATTTATGTATATATATATATATATATATATATATATATATATATATATATATATATATATATCTATCTTACGGTACTTTATATTTACTTTCATTACAAGTACTATGCTGCATTTGTATTTAAACATGTGATTAATTAGCTAAATAATACTTACCTAACTAATATCGACAACAGCGTTTAATCTTAATGAGACTGAAGTCAATATGAATGTGCACGAGGGATTTATTAGTATACAATTATATACACCGGCAAATAATATATACCTTTCATTATTAAATTGATTGCTAATTAGAAATGATCCGTGAGAGATCGTTCAGATCAAAGGGTTAATATCAAAGGTATTACGTGATCTCTAAAGTCTAAGTACATGGGGGTTTAACACCGCCAAAACTCAACACCTATAGTGAACACGACCCGGGATTCGAACCCGGGAATCGGGACTGGATCTGCAGCTGTTATAATGTACGTATAAGCCCCTACAAAAAAAATGAGGCTCTTGTTAAAAATACTCTAGAAGTATACCACAATATCTTATATCCCCGAGAATTTGCTTCCTTCGAGTAAATTAAGTAGAATTAAGCGAAAATTAACAATATCCTATATCTGAAGTACCACTAATACAAGAAAAAATCCTAAATCTAATATAACACACTTCAAAAATTAAAGAGTAATTTTGTCCTCATTAAAATATATTTGATCCACATTTTCGAGCAAGAATATTTGCTTATGACTATTTTTATAATGCAATACATGACCTAAAAAAGAAATAAAAACTCAACCTATAAAAATCTCGCTAAATTGGAACACCAATAGAAATTGTGAAATCGCGTACAAATATAATGATACAATATATTAATTTATATTTTTTATATAATTTTGAAGTCGTAAGAATAACTTAATTTTTACTTATTTATTAATTGTTTAACTTACACATTGAGAACATAATATGAATGCCGGAAAGTTAAGAAAATGAAAACTTTTTGAAAGAAATCTTTTTTAGGCGTGATGTAAGTTAATACATTAAAAAACCGGCCAAGTGCGAGTCGGACTCGAGCACAAAGGGTTCCGTACCATTGTCTATAAAAACGGTATAAAAATCATGTCTGTTGTATGGGAGCCCCTTTTATATTTAATTTATACTGTTATTTTAGTATTCATTGTTTTTAGTAAAAAAATTCTATGTAAATTTTAACTATCTAACTATCACGGTTCATGAGATACAGACCGACAGACAGCAGACGAACGGACAGCAGAGTCTTAGTAATAGGGTCCTGTTGGTACGTAACTCTAAAAAGCAATATCGCTAAAGTGAGAGTCAAATGTGTTATAAACAAGCGACTCACCCTTGATCCGCTCGGGTTCATACCTTCAATTACTACATTAGTTTGTATACATTCCTCAGAAATTAGATATTTTCCCGCAGTAAAAATTATCCGAGATAAGTCAGCTGTAAAAAGTCTTTTCTAGATAGTTTTCTAAAATACTAAGTAGAATACTAAAATAACTGAATTTTAATCTTTTTAAGCGGATTCCTAATTCTTTTTCTAAAATTAAAGTAACCTTAGCTGGAATAAACAGGCAGACAGACAGGCAAAAACTTATTTTTTTTATTATGTATGTACCGTATAATATAATTTCGTATAGATTAAGTAAATAATTTTTAATTTGACATTAAAATCAGCCACTTTAATTTTATTTATCCCTATAGCATAAGTAAATATTTCATTTTAGATTTAGCGAGTCTGGATTTGAATAAGTAGGATCTCATCGTGCAATAAAGTACGTGCTCTCTAACAGAAAGCTCAGATAAGATGATAAATCAAATTTCTGAATAAGCTTTCTTCTTTTAGTAATTTAAAATATTACTTACATTATTCAATATTTTACTAGTGACTTCTACAAATATTTCAAAACCAAAGTTTGACACATTCGGCTCAGCCGTTCTCGAGTTTTTGTGAGACTAGCAAACGACAATTCATTTCGTGTTTGTTATCGAACTCCTCCGAAACGGCTTGACCGATTTATTATTACATTTTTTGTGAATACTCTTGGTTTGAGAATATGTCGTAGGCTATTTTTATTTTCCTAGGTGATAAGGGTTGCTCTATCCAGATTTTTTATTTTTTGTATGTCGTGTTGTGTCTTGTTTTTTATAACTTGGCAGAATACTTATAACCCTATTTTTTCATAGTAATTAGAAAGCGGGCGAAACCAGGGAATTGCTAGTATAGATATGAAAGATAGCAAAAATGAGTTTTTTAATTTATGGTAGTATTATATAATAATTATTCTGTGTAGGGAGGCCCGTGCCCAGCAGTGGAACGTTAAAAAGGGCTGAAGGCATATAATAATTACGTACATAATAATTAATAAATACGTACGTACATAATAATGATATATACATTATTAAAAATGTAACAGATTCATAAAATTAATATTGTATTAATATGACATACATATATGGTTCCTATCTTAGTCACACTAAGGTTCACATATGAGTCACATATGCCGCTACTCGCGCATAGATGGCGCTAGAAACCATTTTTTATATAAATCTTTTAGTACATATATCGTTAAATAGATGGCAGCTCCATTACCAAACTACTTTAATATACCTATCTCCTACTCCTATTAATAACCCTAATTTTCAGGTCATTGTTTTCTTGCTTAAACGTTATGACTTATTTATTCTTAGACAAAAAGCTAATGACCCCAAACAAAATTGCTAACAAGGAGATTTAACAAGCAATTTTGTCCAAGGGTGTTGCAATTTGCCGAGTCATTTACTATGGACACATTTAGCTGTTGTTTGCATGATCGTAAAGAGTCCACACCCTCGCTACGTATACCACTACAGCTACCAACATAAAATGACCCTTTGCTCTACCTTTATTAGAAATATAAGGAGGGGAAAACAATATGATTGGAGATCTCGATATACTGGTGGACAAAAAACCTAGAACGCCCACAGGTGACCATTATCACGTCAATCGTCACCCTCACAATGGAACAGTAAACGCGTGGACTAGTTCTCCGACGACACTGTTTCGCGAAACTACCCTAATCTATTATTTTTAAATCAGGCTGTATAGGAGCGCGGTGAAAAAAATATCGCCGTTCTTATGCGACTGCATTTCTAATTACATATAAAAGGAATAATCGAAATGTTTAAAAATAGATATGAACTGGAGGTTTAAAATATTAAGATTTTTTAAGAAAATACTTGCGTTAAAGTATCTTAAAAGTAACATGTACAATTTGAAGCGTAGACGCGAATCCGTTGCGTCAGTGTATAGAAGGACAACCAAATTCTTGTCCAGCAATACAGCAATTTTTTTGAAAAAATCAAATGCTAGAAAATATAGCTTTTTGGATAGAATAGTGAGGGAATACCAAAATAATACTGATAAAGTGAACAAGGAAGAACAAGATATAGAGGAAGATTCAGATTTAGGTGAAAGGGAACTAGATTATTATCTAGGTGTGCGTAATAGTAAAGAAACCTTCTGGAGGGATTTGGGTGGAAGGGAACGAATCAGAAAAGATTACCTTTTATATCATTGTGGTGTCTCGGAAGAAGACTATGAGCAAAACTATAAGAGATCAGCAGTTCCGAAGTCGTTTGATTCAATTCAACCAAGGCTTAAGCAAGTACCTTTTAAAATTCATAGGAAACAAAGAAAAGCCAATAGTTTCAAGGAAGGTGTGAGTGAATCTTGGGTTGAAAAGAAGGGAATATTTAAGCTTTTTGGAAACAGGCGTGAAACTGACACGTCGGAGAGCGACAGTTATAGCGAATGTGATTCCAACGATGACACTAAAGACGACAAAGACGATATTTGGGAAATGACTGAGAAATTAGGGGGAATGAGCACTATCGATGCTTTGAATAAATTATTGGTAACTAGATATTATCGTTATTCGTGGGTACGATACAAGTATTACTTAGTTAATACATTATATGAGTTAAATAAATAGAAGAGAAAATGCAAAGGGATATTTTCTGAATCGGAATGGTAGTTCAAGTTCAACAAGTTCAAGCAAGCAAACAATCATAATTGCTTAGTGTACTACTTTAATTTGAAAAATATTTGCTTTAGCCTAATAAAACGTTCATGTTTGATTACTGATTGTTTCTAAACATCTTTAAATGCATAAATTCTATTTAGTGAATTAAATTGAAAATTATCTTCATCAGGTCTCAATTTACTGGTTTTAGCAAAAAATATTAGAAAACCTAGTAATTCTTTATTCAACATAAGCGTTAAACTGCTTCAACAAATGTCTCTGATACCATTCTAACAATATTTTATTTGCAGGGCGTTCGGATAAAGGAGGTGTCAGAAGGCAGGCCGTGTGACAACTGTCCGGAGCTTTGTCCCGGTTTCATATCACACCCTTGGAGGTGAGTCATGCAATGTATTTTTAGCGCTCTTTCGCTTCTTTGTTGTGGAACACAATGAAAACAGCAAAATATGGTACCTACATTTAATAACACTGACACTTCAGCTGATACCAGATACCTATTAATAATATTTATGTCTATCAAAATTCTCGACGGAATTATATTAATGTTACGATATACTTATTTTGTATATAATATTAATTTCTCATTAATATATTACAAATATCATATCGCTTAGCTCGTGTTCTTAGCACAATGATGTATAGCTTATAGCCCTCTTCAATACACGGGCTATCTAATGCAAAAAGAATTTTTCGAATCGGTTTACTAATTCCTGTGACTAGCGCGTGCAAACAAACAAACTCAGCCTCTTTAGAGTTACTATTATTTTACAATAATAAAGAATACATATTCGAATAAAATTTTCTCCATTTATTTAATAGATCCCTATTTAACAAGGTAATACTTTTTAAATAGACCGTCATTTCAAAAAAAGTATTACCTTGTTTTACTTCTCATTTGTAGATAATAAGGAAAATCAATATATAACATTTTGTACTTATGTGGTACGTTTCCAGCCACATAGTGAACTGAAGTCCGAACATTGTGTAGGCAATTGCACGTAATGGATGCTATCATTAGGTTAACAAGCACAACAACCACATGGAGCAAACAAAACAACTATTAGGCGTTATCGGGCGCAGGGTCTCCATCCGGGTCATTGATAACTTATCAACTTTCATTGTTATTTAAAACGTGACCATTGCAACGAAATTTTTTGTAAGATTCATATATACTAATTGGCGGTATATATTACATATACGAATATTTTCTTAAGGTTTTATCTAGTGTACATTTTTTGCTACTGGCATCGAACCGTCATTTGGCTCTTTTTGCTTTAAATTCACTGAGCATTATCTTTGTTCAATATGGAATCATATTATACACCGAGACGAATGCTACTAATATTACGTTATATTATATTATAATAGTTTTCAAGTGGTAGTGCCATGCTTGTTACCTTCGGGTAGCAGCCGAATGGGCCGGCACGCCCCGTATAGTACCACTCTCTCACAGGAGACCGGCGTGAAGTGGCAGCTATGCTGTCGCGTTTCGTCCGGTAAGTGAGAGTCCGGGAGGCCCACTCCCCATACCTCCTCCCGTCCTTCTCTCTCCTCCCGTCCTTCTCCCTCCTCCCTCCCTTCTCCCTCCTCCCTCCCTCCCTTTCCTGAAAGGCCGGCAACGCATCTGCAAGCCCTGTGGTGTTGCAGATGTCCATGGGCGGAGGTGATCACTTACCATCAGGTGAGCCTCCTGCCCGTTTGCCCCCTTTGTCCCATAAAAAAAAAAAAAAAATATTATAAAATATAAGTCCGAAAGTTTGTGAGATTGTGTGAATGTGTGTTGGTTACTCCATCAAAAAAAATTAACAGTAGATAGTATGTAGTAGGCACATTGGCTATAATTCGCAAAGATATACTTAGTAATAGGTACACTATTTATTTTTATAAAATTTGTTCCTGCATACTTACTAAATAAAAAAAATGCATCTAGGTATATTGCTTACTAAAATTTATATTCTCCTATTTGCTTTCTAAATCTTTTATTTACAAAAAAATACATTATACATTTTTAAAGTTATACATATAACGTAACGTACGTACGTAGACGGACAATTTACGTAATAACGTAAAATGTCCGTGTGGAAACCTGAATCTTGAGTGTTTACAAAATATTTGTATCAACATGGACATAATCAGTAAATTGACAACCATCTTTAGAGTCGGTTACACTAATAGCCTTGATCGAGAGGTCGCAAGCGCATTACTTAGTTTATTCGTCATTGTCAATCGTGTGTCGGCGGCGGAAAGTCGTGAGGTCTGTCACAGATAATACAAAATGTGTTTATCACTAAAAAAGTTGGAGTGGGCGGAGATTTACCGTCGTATTATCAAAGGTGGAAAAGAAGAAATCATTAAAGATCGCAAGATCCAAAAATTCCCTTCGAGGGAGAGAAATCACGCGGTTCGCCGTAAAAATAGCAACAATAATTTCCGGCCTCACGTCAACTGTCAAACATGTGCGAAAGCTATGGAGGAGAGATGATGGGAAGCCATTGAGAGCCTTGTAAGACTGCAACCTGCTCAAAGTGTTGGTTTAGTGAAGTTATGTTACTGTTGAAAGACACTGTGTGGTAATAGCGAGTGTGACTATTCGTCGGAACTTTCAACTTATATCATAATATAGTTATATAATACTGTAATTTTGATATGTGGACGTCCCGTTATAAGTTAGCATTAAAATAAAAACTCAGTGTTATAATATATTTCATAAATACTTGAACTATTTGGTGTATTATAATAACAAATTATTATATGTGAAACTTAAGCTTGGTGTACACTCGACAGTTCTATAATTATTTTTACAAAAGTTATGACTAAAGTATTTTTCATATTTAAAGCCTTTATTTTAATTTATATACTTTTATAAATTTAAAACAAGACAAATTGAATATGCATGTACTAATCTCAAAGTAAAGGTGTCATTTACGCAATTAAACCTGTTTAAAATGTTTATACTAATAACGTAACTAAAAATAGCGAAGTGGTATTTTTTTAAACCTGTTCATGTAATATACTCATAGGTCGGCTCTGATTTACAACTTATTTAACATACACTAAAACTTTTGAAACAAATTGGTAAATTTGGTATTAGGTATATGAAATTTAATAGCCATCGATATATTTAATAGTAATGATACATAAAATCAATCTATTTAATGCATCGTTTGTGGTAAACATGTTTTAAATACAAACTTTATTGTAATTTAATCAAGCTTGAAAAACGGATTCATAGGTACATAACTTGTCAAAAAGATACCTAGATTATGTCTAACCTTTCATCTAAGGGTGCTTCATATGTATTATTAAATTAAAGATTTTTTTATATATATTGGCTTTAAATGCTTTGACTATGAAAAAGTTAACTAATGAATATTTTAAATATCTTGTTTGTTATTAATTATTATCTGTACTCATAATTTGGGAGCATATCTAAGACGAGACATGGAAGAGTTTACGAGGCGCTAATTATGTATAAAAATATAAAACTTCTCAGACAATGTACAAGCAGTAAACGTAAGTAGATAATCACGATATTTTCGAACTTCGTATCTGACTTGCGTGCAAAAAGCCAAAGTAAAAACTAAGATAAGACGTTGAACTGTCCGGTAAATGTTCAACTTTAATCGAAAAAATATTAATATACAATAATATACAAATTTCAAAGTATACAAAATGAACTCTTCCGTAAAAACTGTTTTCCAAAAAATAGGGATCTATTAAATGAATTATAAAATCCGTTTAATTTTAAATATTAATTTACGCCCAGCGAAGCGGACCGTGTTTGTTAGTATTTGATAAGAATACGTAAGTAAATATTAAAAAAATATTTTTGATAAATAAAATAGCTGACATCTTTGGCAATGATATAATAATTAAATCAAATGCGACGTCTGTTTATGACATAATCTAAACTTCATGTTCTTAACGTGGAAGCGGAATTATAGGTCATAACTAGTGTACCCTTTCGTTTAAATCATTAGTGGTTTTTCGTTCGCTTGGCAGAGCAAAGTTTACAAATATTATGTAATACTGTTATATGTACAAAGCTATTTTCTTAGATTCACTCTCTTATTTTTACGAAAGGTAATGAGATGTTATTTAAATGATTAAAATAATCAGTTAAAAGTATTGATTATTATAAATGTGCGTTCATGTTCTAGTTAAGTTTTTTCCTGGTTCATGAGTATAAATAACTCACTTGTTGGTTGGTAACTCATTAACATTAAACCGACTGTTAAATAAAAGCCTTGTTTGTTTCAGTTCCACAATAGTTACCACTAATAAATACCATTTTTTTATTGATTTATCTCTTGTACATTCTTTCTGTGAAATTACATTTAAAACTTAAGTTTAAACAATTGTAAAAAAACTGGTAAATATACTTATAATACTGCCGGATGGATGTTTTGATTTCTCTAACTTAGTTTACGTAATCATGAAGTTCAATTAAAATTCACAAATGTCACGTAAAATAAAACAGCGACAGTCGCTTTGAGCATCTCCTTTTTGTGTACTTAGTTAAAAGAAAAACAATCACCACTTATAAGTAAGCTTTAAATATTTAGGAGTAATAGTCGATCAACTTATAAAATTTACTTGGAGTTGGAGGAGTACACATTCCGTTGAAATAAGCTTGTTAAACGTTATTAGTTGTGTAAAACAGGTAGTAAATGTTAAAATATACAAAAATAAAACCATAACATTTGGAACCCTAGATTGCGCGCGTCGATACCTACGCACTTGGCTAATTATTTAAAATTGTCGATCAAATAACACTTTTTCAAGTATAAATTATTAAACTAAACTATAACAATTTGTATGCATAAATATAAATGACGCTGCTATTATAAGTAAATATCATATTACAGATAAGTGGTGTTATGCACTTTGCACTGTAATGGACTTTACTCCTTATCCTCAAGTACCCACTACAATAAAAATACGTAATTAGCTTAATAAGTGTTTTAACATTTTTTTTGTTTTATTTAGTTTATCATTTTCATTTTTCAATGGCACAAGTGTTAAAATTTTTATGAAAGATTTGCGAATATGCTGAAATTTATTGAAGGGCTTACACATAAACCTACTTGATTACTTCTTCATCAGTAGTTAGGTATTACATACAACAAGAAGAAAAAAGCTTGAAGTTTTATTTTTGTTTATTTGGAATTTAATAAATTAAATAATTAAAACCTATTACATTTCTTATTTAATAGTAAACTCTATATTTATTTTATATTTTATCTTGACAACTTAAATATTGTCCTTGAGATAGTGGATAAGAGTTATATGAAAATACCATTTTATTGTCGAACTACTGTATCGAATAAGATGTACAATGTACATGAGTATTTTGATAAAGGTTGGTATGATTGTGTTTAAATAATCAAACTACCAACCTTAATATATTTTATATGGAAAAATAAAAGGATCTTGCAGCTTTTGGAAAATAAATTATATACTAGAGAATCTCATTCCAGACGCTCTATTTTTAATAGAAATCTTTAATTTTTTAATCTATTTAGGTCCGATTTCACCAATGGTGTCGTTATCGAAGAATAGCTATGCCAGGTATAAAATTATTCGCTGCATTTATTCTCAGAATAGCTTATAGTACGTTTCACCACTTTGTAAGGACAAAAAGTTACTCCTAGTATTACTATTCTTAGATAAGTGAATGCAGACAAATTAAATAGGCTTGTCATGGTCTAGTACAGTATAGCATAACAGGACATTTCTAATTTAGTCGTCACTTTGAACTTGTGTCAATGCAGTATATTATCTATACTCTTTGTGTCAATGTGTCAGTGCTGTTTTTCAAACAAACTATCTGTAAAGTCACGCTGCCTGGTGTTTAAATTTCATTAATATGCTTTGTGTTGTGTTTATTGTTTAAAAAAAATATCTTAAAGGAAACGAAGTGCTAACTTATATGCTTATTTATATTTATTTATTTATGTAATGGTCGCTCAGTAATAATGTACTCTAAGCGCTCAGGTGACATAATTTTGACACCAATTTGATTTTATCTGAGGAATAAGCCGGTTATTCCTTCAAAATTGGTGGTATAAGAGTTACTCTCGTATAACTTTGTTATGCTTAGGATAAGTAGTTGGTGAAATGAAAGTATGGTTATCTGAGAGTAAATAGCAGCTTTATCCTAGGAATAAAATTTATTCTACTTTGGTGAAATCGGACCTTAGTACTTTTCGAGTTTATCCATTATAGTCAAATATATGAAAGATCAAATCTATTCTTTTTTTTTCTATAGCTGTAGAACGATGTTATTTTTGTCACGTTAGGATGCGTATTTAAAGCTACGTCCGTAGGTATTAAAAAATAATTTGTGCTAATACACCATTTTAATATACGAATGCTTAAATCCAATCTCTATATACCTACTGTTAATAGGTAATATTTTGCTGGCTGATTTTAGAAACGGCAGGCAGTGCTACTAACCATGCCTATTTTTTCACACTCAAAGTCCGATGTGGTGAAATTTTGACACAATCGGTGAGATATCAGCAACGAGACCTCTTCATGCTCTACGCAGCACAAAGTTTTCGCCATAATATCAAAGCCTATGAAACATATAGTCGGCCAACGGACATGACAACCCAAGCTGCCATACATTAAAAACGCATACATTCCCAAGCGAGTGTATGGCAGCTTGGGCTGTCCTGTCACGTCCGTTGGCCGACTATTTGATATTATCAAGTACCAAATGGTCACTGACGTAAGTATATTAGTAAACATCAAATGGTTATAGCGTGTCACTGGTTAAAAAATATAATATTTTAATTATTATTCTGTAGATATAAAGTCCATTTTATGTGAAATCAATCTATAATATTATCAAACAGGTGACCCCATTACGATTGATATATATACCTACAAAGTTTGAATACTTGATAACAACCGGATTCATTCAATATTAATGTACAAGCTAGTTCCTACGGCTCCACTTGCATATTTATTTTAAATTAAGTTCATTTAGATTTTAGGCCCACAGAACGGCACAGAAAAGGTGCAGATCGAGTAATTCGCCACCTAATTATCTTTCGACTTGCATTTGCCCGCGATTCCGCCTGCTTTACATATGTTGCCTATAAATTGATCTCATTCTTTAGACTCACAAATCATCATGATGTTACTCGTAGATTAATAATATAAAAAGAAAAACAGCAAACAAATCAGAGTATTGAACTTTTCTTTTTATTTTAGTACAAATTTCTTAGACTGATTCAAATACAAATTATATACCTAAGCCTATTATTGATCCTTTTTCGTTATGAACAATTAAATAATACAAATATTAAAATTCTAAAATTATTATCTTCGTTTTCTTCTCTCTCTCTCTTTCTCTCTCTCTCTCTCTCTCTCTCTCTCTCTTTACATATGTACAAAAATGCGTTTATATTCAAGAAAAATACATATAAAAAGAAACATCAAATAATCAGAAAACATAGTTTCATTTAAATGTAAATTGGCGTTTTATATTTTAAATAATTTATTATAATTTTTATAGCAATAGAAACAATTGTAAATGAATATATCCCAAAAAGGTAAAACTATACCAGGGTTTTAAAAAGCATTATAAATATAAAGAAATGAAATATAGTGCTCATACATCACATTTGCTAAATTTTGAATGGGGTATCTGTGCTAGCAAAGATTACTTGGTACGTGATTGATTACTGCACTATGAGAGAATGAATTTACAGAATTAGTCATATTAGATATAGCATCTTACATCCTACAAACTGCAATGCAACTGCAGCAATTTTCACGTATCCGCCCCCAATAACTTTTAAAATAGGGATTGGTGGTAGAAAGATGAAAATTAAGGGTTATTATTATTATTATTATAAGTATTTTTTATGTCAAATGATAAAAAAATCTGGATCTTGAAAAATCTGATCTAGAGACCCCACCCTCATCACATAGAGGAATAAAAATAATCTATTCTCAGACCTACCAAATATACACAAAAAATTCTTAACCCGTCAATGGCGAACATATGAGACACAATAGATTTTCAATTGTTATAAATCTATATTGTCCCCGCGCCCGTTGATGGGTTAAAAATCGGTCAAGCCCTTTCGGAGGAGTTCGATAACAAACGCTGTGACACGAGGTTTTTATATTAGAGTTAAATGATAAATGATCCCCATAAATAGGTATATCTATAGCTACATGATTATAATTTGCTAAGCAATATTTTATCAATCTATTATTAATCTTTACTAAATTGTAATCTTATTGGATTTTGCAGTACCGGGTGTAATGCAATATAATAATAATAATAATAATAATTTCTTTATTCAAAAAAGTTGTTACAATCTGTTACATGTAATCCCTGTTTCTCGAACTAGCGTTAACCGTGTGTCGAGAAACAGTGACTTCCCATAATCGTGTGTAACTTATAAATTACAACGTTTGAATAAAGTTAGTATTAAATTTAAATTTTAAAGTGACAAAACTTATATTGTTCTATACTGTAAATGTTTCAATGTTAAGTTTGTGTGTGTGTTAAGATGCGTGCTTGTGTGAGTTTGTGTGTGTGTTGTGTGTGTATGTGTGCAGGTGAATGTATGTATGCACGCCTTAAGCTATTGGTGTTTAGTGTTATGTGTAGTGTACTTGTGTATGTGTGTGTGTATATCTGCTAATAAATTCTTATAATATTCTCTATATCGTCATAACTTAAGTGTTCTAACCATAATTTTATTTTTGATTTAATTTGATAGTTTGATAAGCTCCTTACGCTCCGAACATGGGCGCAGCTCATTTTGTTATATAGATAAGGTGCCATTACGTCATAGTGTTGTTGCGCAAATTTGCTGCGAACTCTTGGTACTGGGCAACGGTCGAATCTTCTATTGGAAATTGGTAATAGTGGCACAGTTTGACGGTGATATTTTCTTAGGCATTGATAAATAAATAGTTTACGCACCGACAGAACTTTAGCCGATTCGTAAACAAGATGAGTTGGGTGTCTGTAAGGCAAAGATAAGGATACTTTAAGTAGTGCTCTCTGGGCTCTCTCAAGTTCTAGCATATGCGACTTCGCAGCGGTACCCCAGGAGCAGATACAATAATTAATTATACATTCTGCTAAAGCTTTATATGTTTGTATAACAAGGGAACTGTCCGCAACGTGCCGCAGCTCTTTGAAAATATATATTAACTTCCTTATCCTATGTGATATGATTGATATGTGACTGTGCCAGTTTAGTCTGTTATCAATTTGGATACCAAGGTATTTAATTTCTGTTTCTCTTATTAGCAAGGGACAGGAACATTGAGGCTTAGGCTTAGAAGATGTCCGATTGCAAGGATATTCGTGTATTTGAAGTGAGAAAAGTTTTGGTGAGGTAGCATTTGTTTTACTGAAACAAATATATTTTGTTTTGCTGGGGTTTAGGGTGAGGAGATTGTCTTCAAGCCAGCTCGTCACGGTGCACAGCCCCTCATTAGCCAAATCATTTACTTTCTGCCATGTTTTCCCATGAAACAGGATGACTGTATCATCCGCAAACATTTGGATATTTGCACCCGGAATAATTTTGTTGCAGAGATCGTTTATATAAACTATAAATAGGGTAGGGCCGAGCGTACTGCCCTGAGGAATGCCGAACGAGTTGCTCATAAACTTACTACATTGATTATCGATTCTCACACATTGTTCTCTGTTCCTTAAATAGTCCTGAAACCAGCGAAGTACATTTCCTCTGATTCCATTATTTTCTAGCCGTGCTAATAAAATTGGAATCGATACTGTATCAAAGGCCTTCTGAAGGTCCAGAAAAACGCCCAGACATCTTTCATCGCTATCCAGATAATGTGTTATGTTGGTAACAAGTCGCTGTACGGCTTCATCTGTAGATTTTTTGACACGAAACCCAAATTGGTTATCACTAAGCAGCTTATGGCCTTCCAAATATTTAATTAGTCGTGAATTTGCAACTTTTTCAAAAATTTTTGAAACCGTGCTTAATAAAGAGATGGGCCTATAGTTTGTCGGAAGGTTTTTGTCACCTGTTTTAAAAATTGGGCACACAATAGCCTTTTTAAGACTAGATGGAAACGATCCTGTTTCAAAACTTAAGTTGATAAGATGAGTTATGGGTTTCACTAAGTAACTACGACATTTTTTTAATAGATTTGAGGATATGTTGTCGAATCCGGGGGCGCTACTTGCTTTGAGGCCACATATTACACGTTCTACTTCTAATTCGTCCGTATAAAAGAAGGTCATCGACTTCATAGGAGTGTGCACAGATTTAACCTTTTTGGCCAAATTAATTTGATTCGAATTTAGTTTTATTAGAGTTCGATTAGCGAGCTCGGAACCTACTTTGGTAAAAAAAGAATTAACTTCATTTAGAGAATGCTGTGGATTTGATTTATTTTTAATTAGATTAGCAGACGATATTTTACTTTTGTTTAGATTGCATATTTCTTTTATTGTATCCCATGTATCTTTCATGTTGCCTTTATTCTTTTCTAGTTGTATTTTATAATAATTACTTTTTAATGCTTTGATAACTTTTTTAAGTATATTCCTGTAGTTTATATAGGTGTCTCTGAGATCAGTATCCGTAGTGTGTTTTTTTACTTTTTTATGCATCTTATCTCTTTTCCTTATTGATTTTATAACACTATTTGTTATCCATGGTTTTATTGGTAACCTACGTTTAGAAATGGTTTTACATGAGGTATGTTCCTTTATTAAATCACTTAGTCTAGATATGAAGAGATCAGTAGCAGCGTTTATGTCCTGAATTGAATATAAATCATTCCATGATACGTTGGAAAGGTTATTGTAAATGCTATTTATGTCTGTTATAGTTTTATTGACTGTATTATGGTATTGGTTATTTGTGACTGGCCCATATATATTCAGAAGAATAGGAGAATGGTCTGTTAATTCATCAAAAACGAATGTTTCAGATTTGTAAGCCGTTTTAACCATAAAATGATCAATACATGTTTTATTTCGTGTTTGTGTAGATACACCCTGCCTTAGACCATGTGTTGCCAAAAGGTTTAGATAAAGTAAGGCATTTGAGTTAAGATTACTTGATGTGATATCGATGTTGATATCTCCTGTCAAAATAATATTCTTGTGATTACAATTTTTAAGTATAGTATCTATCGAGTTAAAATAATTATTAGGATTTTTGAAACAGGGTGGTCTGTAGCTACAGACAATGGAGTATTGATGGTCAATGTTCAACACTAGACAATTACCCTCCGAGCATAGAGGCTCATACGTTGTAATAGGAAGAGTATCCTTTACATAAGCAATTACACCGTCATTTTTGTTATGACTAATTTTAGTATAAAACATTGTGTAATTATTTAAATTTGGCGGTGTAAACTTCTCGCTTGTCCAACATTCAGTAAGAACAATTATATCAATTAATGTCTGAAATTTTGATATGTATACTGTAAAGAGGTCAAAGTTAGCGTTAATACTACGAATATTAAGGGTCAGTATTGATAATGATATGCTGCTTTCAATGTAATTATTCAAAAGTGTATTATAATCACAAGGATCGCTTATTTTTGTACATGGGATGTCTCCTGATTCGTCAATATTTTTCATCATATGTTCATTTCCATTAATCATTATAAATAGCCAAAGAATTCAATGTACAATTTACAAGAACATATTTGAAAGCAGTACTCCGTGTATTGGTATATGTTCGTATTATAATTATTCATGGTATGCTCATTGAATATATCAATCAAAGCAACGTTGCAATATTGAAAATGTATTAATAATACTATTTTTATATAAGCCATTTTTTTGTAAGTAAAATAATAAATATAGGAATATTTTTTGTTTGTGAGGTAGACGTATAATATTTTGATTACATTTTGTTGAGCTACCGCTTTCGATGACATTATTAGTATTATAAAAAGTTGTGCGGGTAATACGACGTTATATGTATTTAAATCATTAAAACTAGTACGGCAACACATGCAAAATGTAAACACGGCAATTAGAACATGTTTATATAATATTAGTCGGTTAATTTGAGTTATGCGTTTTAAAAGATTATTAAGGTATGAAAAGTGTATTGTTGTAAGTGTGTAGTGTAGGAAACTAGAACCTAAAAAACATATTTTTGTTACATTATCTGAAGAATACAATACTTTGAACAAAAATAGATTCTTGCTAAATAGTCACGTAGAAGTTTTGATTTTGTTAATGTCCTCTTCACACATTATACGGATCGCTGCATCTCCATCTTTTTTTCTCATATATATGTTTCCAAAGCTTGTCCAACAATACTTGTAATCTTTGATACGCGCTGCGTCTCTGGCTAAATAATATAACCGTCTAGTTTTTGGCGTTAAGTTTTCGGATATATAAAACGGAGTAGGATTACATGACATAATTTTAAGGTCTTGAGTTGTTAATTGTTTTTTGTTGGCTTTTTTGTATTTCTTAACCGAATTTATTACTTCATTCTTTTTAAATGTAGAAGAGTATTCGACAATTATACTACCGCCACCAGCTGATTTATTAGATTTTGTGTGTGGCTTGAGGCGAAATATGTCTTTAATTTCATAAGGATCATAATGAACGTTTAAAACTGAACTTAAGTGTCTCATCATATCTTTAAGATCGTCTTTGGATTCAGTTTGTTTTTTAGGTATATTTCTTATTTCTATGCTTGATGACCTTGTATATCGTTCAAGGTTGTCGACACGGTCCTCTAGTGACTTTATATACGTTAAATTATGTTTTCTTTCGTTTTCCAATTGTGTTAGTTTATGCTGCATCTCGTCATATTTTATGCTCATAAATTCTAGCGTTTTTAATATTTCAGAATTTTGCTCTTTGATTTCTTTAGTTACCGTTTCAATTTGTTGTTTATGTGTGTTGAAGATTGAATGCAAGGTTATTTCTAGATTGTTTAGTTTATCTTCTTGTTGCTTTATACTGTCGGATAGCATGCATTTCATATCCTTTACATAGCTCTCTAAATTAATATTCTCTTTTGGACTATAAGAACCTTCTTCTCGCCTACGTTTGAATCTGGTGGTGGAGATAGCAGACGATAAGTCAGGCTCCGAGTCATATGAGGTAGGTGGAGGTGACCGTTGCAGTGGCATGTCTCAAAAGTTTATGTGCATATATCTAATAGTGAAGGATAATCTAAATAAATCAGATAATCTGTGAGTTTTGTGTTGTCTTGCGAGGTAGGTCTAAAGGTGTCTTATATGTACCAGCTCTTGTTAAACTTACAGTTCTTTTATCCTTTAATATAAGTTAATTTATTCACACCCATACCGAACAAACAATTATATTGCCACTCACGGTATTACTTTGTAACTTTTGCTAGTTAAGGTATAGTTTAATAGCACTTGAGGTAGTAAAATTAAATTACGTGTTACTTAGTCAACGTAGCGGCGGGAAGGGCGGGAATATGAAAAATATTGTAACATAATATGGGATTCTAAGGTCATAATGTCAGTACAACTTTATATTTTCAAACCTTTAAATATAAAAACATTAGAGAAATATTTAGATATGTTATGAATAGTAGTATTAATATATGTTTAATGAGTAAGTTTCATGCAAAGACGTGATAGACGATGCTATTAGTCACCACGCGAACAAAGCACGCTTTGTTTGAAATTGCAAGCGTTTATTTTAAGTTATAACAGACAACTTTATATAGATACATTGTTATTTAATCCACACATATAAAGTTACATGTCCTCAGTCCCGAGTCTCAACTAATTGACTAATTCATCAGCGTCTAGACAGAGCTTGAAGACCCAATTTTGAGAATGTATTTACTTATTTAGGCCTAAACAAACATAAAGAAGTGCAGGTTTTCCGATGTATCCGATAAAAGCTGACCACACCACCATGTGGGATATTTATAGCCAGGAAAAGAGAAAGAAAGAGAGAGATAGATAGAGTGAGAGAGAGCGAGAGAGAGAGAGAGAGCGAGAGATGAAAGATAAGTCATCATCATCAGCCTCAGATGTTTTTCTTCACCGTAAGACAAGGGTAATCAGGACAGAAATGATTCGCACTTGAAAATATCAGAGGTGCGAGGCCCGGATTTGAACCAGCATCACTCGGTTATCCACGCGAGCGCGTTACCGCTGGGCTACTTCCTGCCTTCAACTGCCAGTGATATTACTAACATAATATAAAAAGAAAATACATACATAGTTTCTTAAATTCTAAGCAGCTCTACTGCTCTAATATAGATTTAAAACTATCGAGTACACATAATATGTACCTGTATAAGAACAGTAAATAAATTAAACATTACCTGTCGTTATCTATATATGGCTTGCAAGGACCTATCGTTGACTTCCTTTTCATAACCTTAAATTCGTATTACAAATGTAACACTAGTACACAGACTTGTTCTATTTATAACACTTGTTCTATGTAGTTTGCCCTTGCATTTTTCTGCATTTATTTACTAGAAAACGTTAATTACTTCGCTTAGATCTTAGTTTTGCTACAAGTTGTACATTGTAATATCTCAGTTCAACTTTATGTTTCAGAATAAGAAGTACCCGTCTTATACTACCCTTCAACTTCGTTTCGCTCGTGTTCGTCCCTGGGTACCCCCTTTAACTCACAATTTTTACAAACCTTAAATGTCTTACTTATTTATATCTAATCAAAAGCCTAAATAATAAGTTTTAAACTTCTAGCTTTAAAAGTAACGTAATTTCCATGCAAACTTGCATCCCCTATTTCAAACCTTTACAGCCTTTTTTTCGCCTTTAAAAGTAGCCTATGTCCTTTCTCAGGCTCTAGACTATAATTGTTTGCATACCACGACAATCCATGTTTCTACATCACAGATCACATGATACTATACTAGCCCATAAGTTCGTAAAATTATGCAAAGAAACTTAATAACAAATCAATACATGTAACGTCGTCCATTTTTCATTCATTAGAAATTATTTTTATTTGTTCTTGATGAAACCCATGTAGGTTCTTAAAATCCTAATGCATCAATAATACCAATGCCATTAATTAATTATTTTAAAAATATATATGTACATATGGTTTACTTTTTTTGGTAAAATATATTATTGCATGTAACATTGTTTTATGTATCATCACTACGCCATCTATTATCGAGTAGCACAATGAATACATGATATTATTTTGTTAACATAACATTCACAACAGAGTATCATAATTGTCGCATAGATGGCACTTTAAGTGTAAAGTACGAGTATTTAGTTATTGGGACTATACTTATAGTACTTTTATGACATTATTAACTTTTTCTCCACGTTTTAAATATGTCATCAACCCTTTTACACGTCCCACAGCTGGGCACGGGCCACCCTCAATACACGGCAAATCAGGCCATCGCGTCCACCGCACTGGATTAGAGCGTGTTGGCGGACTTCACAATATGTCTTACGGAAAACTTGCTAGGTTTTCTCAGACATGCAGGTTTCCTCACGATGTTTTTCTTCACTGTAAGACAAGTGGTAATCAGGATAGAAAATATGATTCGTACATGAAAATATCAAAGGTGCGAGACCCGGATTTGAACCCGCATCACTCGGTTATACTGAGCGCGTTACCGCTGGGCTAACACGTTTATATATTATTCTGTTTTCTGTATTTGCCTATTCTTTTAATATACAATTCAAACATAAATTTTCAAACAGAATGGTAGTTTGACAGTGATTATTGTGTTCAAAATTCAAATGTACAAAATATTTTGAACTATAGGTAGAGCTATAAGCATACTTCGAGTGGGTACTATCAACTATGTGTAGTACATAGTACCTTTTTCATGTAAGAACGCGAAGAATAGGGATGTTTGAAAGAAAATTGTGTTATATAAAAATAATTGATGTCCATGCAACCCTTCTTAAGTAATTTTTGATCAAAACGCAAAAGTATGAATAAAAATATATATTTTTAGAACGTTCCTTTTTAAGTTCATCTATAACTACATGTTAGACTGTTTCATATCAAGTTCAAGTAAAATGACGATAGTATAAAGCACCCAAATGTAAAAAATATCGTCAGACAACATTTAGTAAACAGAATTAGCACTTAAGAACATTAATTTACGACATATATTTAACGGCGCGATGCTTCTTTATTGCTGGAATCCTAATGTAGGTATCCGTAATGTTATAAATATTCAAATAAAGTTTTGAAATTTTTCTTTACTTACGACTACGAAACTACGAAATAAATAATTTTAAATAATTAATTATAAATGTAATTTATAAACTGTCTATTTCTATAATACTTAGGTTATAGGTACTATAAAAGTTAATAATTTAATTGTGTTCGATTTTTAAATTTGTTAAAGTATCATATATCTCAGATATAAAATTAAAACGCAGTCAGGCGAATTAGTTAGATTATTATTTAAAGCAGCGAAAAGTTAATATTAATATAAGAGTATTACTAACAAATTGCTGAAAAGTATACGAAATATTGATTACCAAAAATTAAAATAAATCCGTGAAAAAAGAACAAAAAAGATTAAGATTAAAGAATTTTCGCGTAAATTTGCCAGATTTGCGCGTATAAAATCTTTCCAATATTTCGCGTGGAATTGTTGATATTAAAAAATTATCTTTTTAATTAACAAGGGATACCCTATTTTATCCACGATATTATGATTTATGATATCTATTTTCCGTTCACTGCGTTTGATAAGATAGTCGCGCTTCAATTTTGGTGCATGATAATTTTCACATGCGAAGCGATTTATAATTGTATCATTTTGCTCTAACTTAGCATATACTTGCTGTATTTTAAATTTAATATCAATAAGTGTAATGACTTATTTTTGGCTTTTATAATATTATTATTTATTATCAAAATGAAAATAATAAAATCTTAGAATCTGAATTTCTGAGTATTTAGGATTATTTTAATGAAGGACTTTAACAACACTTATTTTTAAATACTTTTCAAATACCTAATGACCATAAATATATTTTTTAATTACAAATAAATTTATTTTTTTGCCCAAAAATATTTTACCTTTACTAGGTAAGGCATTTAAACTATCTGTAAATAGGACAACACATATTCTTAGTATTGTTTTGCTATCACTGTAGATTATTCTTATCACGAGTATATTTTACATGACATCATACCTCTTATATTGAACGCGACCAGAGTAAAAGACCCCTATCACCTGGCGGCGCTCGTGCGCGTTTTGTACATCAACGCGTAATCAAAGGTCACGCTTCGCTGGTTAGTCACGTTCCATTCCTTGAACTTGAGCGAGCGAAACTGGAGGTAAACAAACGAACAACTCGTTGACGCGCATTTGTCATTTGGAAGCCGGAACGCAAACGCGTCGCTGGAGCGCTTGTCATTCGCGATCGCGATTTCTGAACGTAACGTAACTGTCAAATTCAAATTATTAAGTTTTGTTTTTTGTTGTTGTTGTTGTTTTGATAGTGACTGACGGTTGTTTAATTTGTGTGATTTTAAAACTAAATATGGTGTTCATGAAGGATACAACGCTTAATTTAGACCAAATTATTACAATGTGAATATTATAAAATGTAAAGCGTCGCATTGTAAGTATCTTATGTTGATTATTTTATGAGATTATATTAAAATATTTTCTTATAATTATTTTCTTTGAGGAGGAAGGAGGTTTTGCCATAGTTATTTGGTTTTTTGGGCCGTTTTCGTGGGCCGAACGTATGTAAATGTGTTTGTCCCATTCTCTGAATTTCCCGAGAACCGATATTTGAATACTTATTGATAATTTCGTAAATATTAAATTAATACCCTAAATGATATAGACTTAGACTAATAATACGGTGTTATATATCTATGGATATAGAAATTTAAAAGTAAAGATGACCCTGAAGTTAGCCGACAGATGACAATTTTAAAAATAAAAGTTTTGCAACTTTGCAACTAATTTTTTTTTTCTTTAATTAAAAAAAATACTCGTGTTTTTTATGCTATTGTGTAAACAAGGATTTGTTTACTTTTGTAAAAAAAATATTATTCGAGTTATAATTGAAAAATTAAATTTTTAATTTATTATTTTTAGGTTATGAGCTAGTAAAAAAGTAAAAAAATTACTTTATTTCTATGTAATTTTTCGAAATCTACACGAGTATTTTTTTTTCTCATTTGTAAACTCTTAAATCTGCAATGAATCGATATTTGATATTTTTGAAATAAAAATTCTGTAATTTATGAAAATTTGTTTTTTTTTATTATTAAACAAATTACTCGTCTTTAATTTTTCGTTATCTAGACGAGTATTTTTTTATTTAAAACAAAAAAATGAATATTCAAGGTAAATTGCCAAATTAAAATTATAATGATTCTTTTTCTATTTTTAAACCATCGCATAAACTAATGAATTGAATATGTATACTTATAATAAAACTTGTCGGTGTCGCCCTCTTTACAATTCAAATTTGACGTTGGTAATGTAACATTTAGCGCCAAAAGTTATTCACTTATTATTTAAAAAAAAAATAACAAGTCAAGTAGTTCAAATTAATATTGGCAATAAATTTTTCGAAAAATACTAATTGAATAATGAAGTTCAATATCACTAAAGCATATTATGCAGTATTAAAATATACTGAAACTTTAGACGAAATTCCGGACGGTCCAACTCGTAATTTATCAATATTTCAAAATATTTGTAACGAACTAGGTGTCAAGAAAAAAGAACGTGATAAATTTAGAGCAAATTTATATTTTGCTTGGCACCACAATGCCAACGATTTTACTAATAAAATAAAACAAAAGTTGAGTCTAACACATAAATATAATAAAGACGATAACTCAAATCAATTGCTGAGACGATTGAGCTCATTATCACTTACTCCCGAAAATGTCCAAGATTACAATAATACAAAGTTTAATTTGTCTGATGAAAATAAAATTGACAATCAACCTGTTGACGGTGGTCTTCAAAACCTTAAAAAAAATGACAATTTAAATGATTTTAATAATTATTGTCGTGATTTTGATTCAAAATATGGTGGTGAATTGAGTGGAGGTAATGAAACTCGTGAAGTTGGTGAAGTTAGTGATCTAGGTAATAATGATAATTATTTAAGTGACAGTTACAGTAGTTACTCGAGTGATAGTGTTGATTGTTTCAGTAATAGTGATGATGATGATGATAGCTTCTTTGAAAGTGATTTAAATAAAAACTCTGTACTCAAACCTGACAATGATTCTAATTTGAAAAACAATACTAACGCTGTGAACAATATTCTGACAAACAAAAGGTACATTTACCAATTCATAGGTACATTAGTAGTAGCTTCATCAAAAATTTTGATTGATAATAAAGTTGAATCGGAGTTATTGAACCGTTATCTCCGATTAGTTTTACCCAAGAAATTTAAAATTACGTGTGTGTTAGTTTTTAAAGATGGAATAAAACCCGCTGGAAAAAATAATCAGTTATTTCGCACCTATAGTAGATGTAAGCAGCCTGGTTGTCACATCAGACTTAAATTCAACGGAAAAACAGTGAATTCCAACGCTGTCATTCGGATTTTTGCCACTCGTGATTCATCAAAACATGATGTTCCATTGAATTATCAATTAAGAGGGAAAGCAAGAAAAAAAGTTCAACAACTTCTATGCTATGCAAAGCCATCGACAGTTCAGACAAAAGTTTCAAACAAGTGGAGTAGAAAATTGGCGAATGAAGATCATAATTTTCAGTTTAGATATTCTCAGGAAGTTCTACAGAAAGCCAAATCGGAAAAACTAGGAGAAAATGATAAGCATTCGAGTGATAATGTCGACATTATTCTCAAAATATCTGCTGCAAACAACAATCATCCATATATCCGCCAATTTATTACTCCATTCACTATTTATCTCGGTATGGAAGAACAGATAACATTTTTAAAAAATAATAATAATAATGAGAACCTAGTTTTACACTTTGATGCTACAGGGTCGGTAGCAAGAAAACCCGATGCTGAGTCGCAAAGAATTTATTATTATGCAGGCGTGATTAACTATGCTAATAAAATATACCCCATATTGGAAATGATCACGGATGACCATACATCATTTTCTATTATAAAATTCTTGGACTTTTTCAAAAATTTATGGCATATAAATAAATTGAAATTTCCTTTATTTCAACATGTGGTTACAGACTGGTCATGGGCTAGTATTAATGCATTTATGAAGTCTTGGAACAATTGCGACGTTCTTGAATATTTATATATGTCATACGAATGTACTCAATTTAATAACCCTTTGCCCGAAGAAATTACACCGATTTTTACTTGCTACTCCCATTTCATGAAAATGGTTTCTCGGCAAATGACACAAAACCAAATTAAGAAACCTATTAAATCATTATATTTAGAAATTTTTGCTATTCTCGTTCATTGTCAAACTTTTCAACATTTAACTGAGTTATTCAAGCATTTTTTTTATCTGTTATTATTTCCAAAACAAGAACCAGAAGTAGTAAGAGCTATAACTTGTCTGGCAAGTGCGACAAAATTCACAACTGATTTAACTTCTAATAATAATGAATTTCAAATTGACCTCGTTGACTCCGAAATTGCTCCTAGATATCAATCTAGCCCTTTTTATCAACATCTCTTGCCCGACATTCAAGAAGTCAGAAATAAAAGCAAAAATAATAATCCAAATTTGAATGATAATATTTATTTCAGTCCGAAATTTGCTGATTACGTGATTCAATATTTAGTTCCGTACATGGTTTTTTGGACAACTGTTTTAAGCTCTACCGGGGAACATGTAAATAATGCGACAGCCGAAAATCACTTTAAAATTGTCAAAATTGAAAATCAGAAGAATCTCAAACCTGGTAGATTTATCGACATAATCTATTCTCGCTGGAAATCACTTTTTAACAGTATCGACTTACCACCTTCTCAAGTCTTGTTAAAAAATAAAAAATCGAAAACTAAAATCAACGAACCGGATAATGAGAAGTCTGAAGAAGCCTGGAATCGCAACAAGCATAAAAGAAAAGCGCCAATTACTTATCAGGCTGGAGCAAAAATTCAACGCTTAGATAATCAAATCGATCATGAATTAGTTTTCTTCCATAACCGCACTATCAAAAATTCCGACTATTATTATTCCCGAAATTCACCCAGACAATATTTTGTAGCTTACACCAAAAATGTCAATGATGATAATAAATTTGTCTACCTATTTGGCGAAGATTACAGCACACTTTACGGAGAAAATTGGCTATCAAATTTTCTTATTGATTATTGTGCTAGCTCGAGTATAATGCAGTCGGATGATCATTATACTCGAGTAGCTTATTCGCTATGTGAAATAAATTCGATTATTTTATTGAGTCCAGATAATTTGGAAGATCATTTCATAGAAAACTTAAAAATTGAATGGAAGAATAAATTAGCTGTATTCCTACCATTAAATATTAATAATTTACATTGGGTCCTTGTTTATGTCGATTTAGTAAATAAAAAAATTTATAATCTCGATCCTAATATTAACGGTTCAGTCGATACCGAACTTCTATTAAAAAATTTTGTTGGCTTGTACGAACGCGTTTTTCCCGAAAAAAGAATTAAATTAAAAGTTTCGACCGCAGATATCCCGAAACAAAATGACAATTATAATTGCGGTATATATGTAATTCATTACATACATGAAATTTTAAAAGGCCGCATTTATAACATGGATCTTCTAGATCCAATTTTATTAAGATCCTTATTAAAAGAGATATGTCTCATCCATTCTTTACCTGTTGGTGACTTATGTCTTATGTGTGGACAAGGTGAACTCAGAAGTGAAACATCATGGTTTATGTGCGGTACTTGTAACAAATGGTCACATTATAGGTGCTTAAAATACTTAAACAAAACCCCGGAAGAAATCGCAGATGATTATTTTATTTACAATTGTGATCGATGTAGTCTATGGTTAACAACTAAACAAAAATAATTATAGTCTGTCTATATGTTTAAGAAATGAACAGACCATGGAATTAGTAAGTACTTCCTACAACGAAGTACTTAATAATTCCATGGAACAGACCAAGCTTGCCAAAAATTTGACATTGTTGATAGTTCTTTTAAATAAATTTCAAAGTTCCTAAATAATCTGTTGAAATGTAAAAGATTAATTTTGTTAGTTATAGTTAAGAACATTTAACATTATTTAATTAAATTTTATATAATATAATATCTGTTATCGATAAATAAATTATTTATGTCATATAAATTGTAAAAATGTAATTAATAAATTTAATATTGATGTTATTAAAACGGTTCATTATTTTATCAAAAAAATCTTTTCATAGACTAGTTTAAACAATACTCATTGGCGCGCCAATCACTTCAAATATATCGATATGTACTTGAGCCGATAAAAGTCGTGTACCATTTTTTACGGTGTTGGACTAATAACTAACGTCAAAACTCTCATGTTTCATGTATCTTTATTTTCGGGATTAATTATAAAAATAAGAACAAAAATTGACACAATTTAAATGAAATATGTCAAAGAATTACATGAATATTAGAAAAATATAGAATTATAATTTTAATTTGGCAATTTACCTTGAATATTCATTTTTTTTGTTTTAAATAAAAAAATACTCGTCTAGATAACGAAAAATTAAAGACGAGTAATTTGTTTAATAATAAAAAAAAACAAATTTTCATAAATTACAGAATTTTTATTTCAAAAATATCAAATATCGATTCATTGCAGATTTAAGAGTTTACAAATGAGAAAAAAAAATACTCGTGTAGATTTCGAAAAATTACATAGAAATAAAGTAATTTTTTTACTTTTTTACTAGCTCATAACCTAAAAATAATAAATTAAAAATTTAATTTTTCAATTATAACTCGAATAATATTTTTTTTACAAAAGTAAACAAATCCTTGTTTACACAATAGCATAAAAAACACGAGTAATTTTTTTAATTAAAGAAAAAAAAATTAGTTGCAAAGTTGCAAAACTTTTATTTTTAAAATTGTCATCTGTCGGCTAACTTCAGGGTCATAAGTAAAGTCAGTGTCATCGTTAAATGAAAAGTTTTATAAAGCAATATTAAAAATAGGAAACTCGTTAAATGAGAAGTGTAAATTCACGTATCGTTAATAGTACCTACGTAAGTAAACAAAGTTGAGAGGCTTTAGTTCTACGTAGGTAATGAAAAGTTTTTTAACTTATACACTATAATATAACATTTTATTTGCAAATAACTGTTAATGTAACGATTATTCCTACTGTTATAACACGCTTCAAATGCATATTTACCAAAATGTTTATATATAATAGACTTACTATAAAAGTTTTCTAATCTCATTAATCTCTCATCGCATACGTAATTATTTTAATGTGCCAGTTAATTATTTACAGAAGTCACTTAAAAGCAAATATCGTAGCAAGGTTTAACTTATTTGTGAGTTGAACCTGACTCATACTAAAATACTGGAGACGGTGACGCGCTTTCGGCAAATGCGTAAAGAATGTCCCTCCTTTTATTTATTGTTGTGTCTTGCAACAATTGTTTTGGTCCGGAATTCATCGTTTCCTCTAAGAAATGTGACTGTTTATTGGATATACTAAATACTACGAATAGTTCGTTAAATTTCTATGTACGGTCTACGCGATACGTTAACGTTCAAAAAGCTCCTATTGCCAAATTTAAAAAAAATGTGAAAGATATTATTCGATTAACGATTTTTTAGAAGACAGTACGCCTTGGGAATGATGTAATCGCTGATTGTTCATTTCAATTTTAATTTAAAAAAATATTAAAACAGACAAAATATATATATATATTAGTCCCGCTAAGTTTCTTTCGCCAGTTCTTCTCAGGTCAGTGGTTTCTTCCTTCCGAACTGGTAGTAGACTCATGACGTTCAGTAAGAAATTGTAATAATTTTATGCTGAATAAAATATTTTGAATTTGAATACAATAATATTACCTATATGTTACAGTTAGCTTACTAATTGAAAACTATAATATTAATTTTTACCGTAATTACGCATGTATATTCCCAAGTTCCTACCAGCTTATGAGTCACAACTTATTTGGTGTAACTAACTGGTCATCAACATATCTAGGTTCCTGTGGTCACAGATAGACAAACGTTCTAAGTTTGGTTTCTGTTTCGTTAATAATATTTCAATTAGATTTTCCAAAAAATATTCAATGTACATACCTATTTGACTAAGTTAAAATTTTACTGTCACATATATGCATATATATAGATAAATATATAAGTGCGTAGGTTTGCGGGTGCCGATGAGTCTTTCTAGTCTATAACTAGTTAGACTTACCGGCACCCCCAAAACTACGCACTGAAAAAGAACTATTGGATAAATGCCAAAGACAAATGATACGTAAATAAAAACGTATTTTTTTGTCTAGCCATTTGTCATTATTTTGTTATTATACATTATGAAAGTTATTCAAAATGTAGGTATAAAGAAAATTGTGAAGACGATTTATTAGTATAATATGTTGTTGTTATTACAGTTACTTAATGGAATGTTGCCTTTTGTTCGTATTTTTTCTCCTTGGATCGGAAGATCTTCATTTTATCAGCAAAGTCAATTTGGTAGAATCCTAATTGCATTCAGCCCTTTACATCCCGCTGCTGAGCACGGTTTCCCACCACGCTGAGCAAGTCCGAGTAAGCACTAAACAGACTTCACATGTTTTCTGAAACTTGCTAGGTTCTCTCAGACATGCAGATTTTCTCTCAATGTTCTCCGTAAGACAAAAGATACCTAATCAATTAATGTTAGAAATTATTCGCACATAAGCATATCAAAGGTGCTTCTGGGACTTCACTGGGTATCCTATATATCTATAGCGCGATAGTAAGCCGTCACTATCATCGAAGAATTCGAATATAAAAAGTTAATTTAATCTCTTTTATTAAGAGCAGTATGATATTTCATTATTAGCTTAAAAAACTCACGCATTCAGTACCAGCCCTTATGATATAATAATTAAGCTTAAAACGATCTCTAAGCATATCCTTTTAAAGTTAACGAATTCACTAAAAACTAATATATTTCCAACATAAAGTACCTAATATGATGTGAATGGGCCCAAGGATTATTGTTGTCTATATGGGAAAAATTATACGTCAGTACATGTCCACAGAACTGTAGCTAAATTTAATTTTATATGTTCGTAATTAAATAGGATATTTTTATAAAATTACGATTATAATTTTAATGAAGCTGAAGGATTAAACTTACATTATAATAGGTAATTTCCGCATATCATCGACCTATTTGTTCAAATATACTTAGTGTTTTGCTATTTCAAAAAGAGGAAGTTCAACTCTACTGAACTCTACACTACCGAGTACCGAGTGTATTCTCCGGGTTATGATATAAAAATCGAGTTCTTACGATTATAATTCTTTTTTACTGACTTTCTAATATTCTTAATATTATATTTAAGTTGCATGTGGTGTTTACCTTTAAGTGGTTATTACACTGTAGTGTAAATAATTGTTGGTAAGCCTTAATAAAATAAAAATAAATTAAAAACCGTCTAGAATCTCCACTGTGATAAAATTAAAAAAAGTTGAAAAGTATGGGAACATTAAGATTTTGCCACGTATTATAGATTGCAATATTATTTAAAAAAGTAATAATTTTGTGACATTCCTTGTTTTGCCCCTGTACCCTTCAATTATTGCATTGCGTTACAATATATTATAGTGTACTTAGATGGTGATCAGTCCTTAAAATTCTCGCAAGTAAAGCTAAAAATGTGTGAACATTAATAATTTAAAATATGATAAGTATTTCTTACTGCAAGCATTATTTGTAAATGAAATGATTTCATAGAAACATATTGTTTTTATTATACCAAAACGGTTTTACTAAATATTGACAGAGCATTAGAAACAAACATGTCGTTAGAGTAATAAGTATGCTCGTGACTCGAGTTCTGCATTACAAAGACATGCTCATTAAATGAAGTTGTCATTTCTTTTGTAGGTATAACGAGTATCACCCTCGTTTCCCTCGGGGGTCGTTTTAATGGATAAAAATAATAATAATGTTCTCCGACCGATTTCGGTCATGGCGGCCAATCTCAATGAGACAAGCCAACTGCGTAGGAGATATTATAGTGCATGAGTGTACGCGCAGACACAAGTGCACTCTCTATTCCTATCACTCTCATATTCCGGTGGGACGACTGCTCGACACGACCAGTGAAAGTTAACGAAAAGTGAAAGACTCAATAACTAAAATTGACCCGACCCGGGACTCGAACCCAGGGCCGTACTTGCTAGCCACTACACCAACGAGATAATATAGATTTCTTAGTACAAATTAAGGAGTTATTAGATACGTTTTTTTTTTCAGTAAAAAGTACACACAGATTATTTAAAAAAGATTTTCCAAATTATTTTACCTACAAATTCTTCTCAGAATTTCACCAGCAATAATACGTTAGTGGAGAGAAATGTGATAATAAAGTGAGGAAAGCAGACATCGTAACTTTTAACACCCCAACCCCTATGGCTATCGCACTACGCATAGCGTCTAGGAATATAACATTACATAGCTTTACAACTCTTGTAATATATACTATAGGTAGGTTTAAGTATGTTTGTATTCCGCCAAAATAAAATTTTCTTTAACAATCACGAAAAATATAACATAAAATCAAAATAGGTGTGTCATATCCAATTCATCTCATATTCTTTACATTCCGGAGAAGCTTACATTATCGAAAATAGAAAAAGCTCAATTAGGGATGTTTAAACAATCTATTTTAATAACAATGCAGATCAGCAGCGAATTTGTTTACGTCCAACTAAGTATAAAGCGTCTGAAAGATATACAAACTGTTTTTTTTTAAATAAAATATTGTTATGGAGCTTTTCGAGTTACATACAAAATTAAATTATTTCTGTATGTATATATTTTGTCCTCCTAATATCATTCGTACTTGTAAATAATCTAAAACTATAAATATGGACTGGTATTGACTATTTTTATTCTATTATTGATTAACTTTATTGGGAGTTGTATTGACTATCTGAGGGCGCTGTAAAATGGTCACCGATTAAATAGAACTTATAAGGTTTTATAAGTTCTATTTAATCGGTGAGTGAGACATTTCGATTCATTTCACCTCGGACAGTGTAGATATTATAATATAATTGCTGTATCAAAAGTATTTAAGTATTGCTGGAATATTTGATGTGAAATATTTATAATAAGAATAAACGAATACATATTATTTAAAGAGTAATAACGTGTAATTGGAAGACCATCCTGTCGCAGCGTTTACAATATTGGAACACTATCAATCAAGTTTACTGTTAACGACCAATTTAGATTTTTATACTGTACCTACTATTGAGAATTCTTACTTGCAAATTTCATCTTAGATAGCTCATTCGATTTGTTACCTTATATAGAAATGCTTTGGTCGAAAATTCATCGCTTTCACATGTTAAATATAATTCAATTATTTCTTTTAATGGCTTCCATGAGTGCCGATTGGGCACAGTTGACTTCGCCAATGTCGCGTAGAATGGAGAATACACGTTATACATGTTAAATATAGGCATTGTCTTTAAAATCTATTGTGCTGTCAAACGTCATAGGTAAAAAGTAATTTGGCTTGTCAAAGTGACTTTCTTGGCGCGCCCGAGGGCACGGTGTCAGTTTGACAACCAGTTTACTTTTTTAATTAGTTTGACCTAAATAATAAATTGTTATGCTTCTTACATAAACTGTTATTTTTTATTTTAAAAGAAGAAAGGCTGAGGGCTAAGTGATTCACTACTACTTATTTCAAATTTTACAAATTTGGAGCGAGAAAGTTATGTTTATTTATTATAATAAATAATATACTATACTAATAAACTAACTAATGAACTCACTGACGAATTTCGCATTTTAAATATAAGTGCAATTAAAATTATCAATAATATGTCTACCTACTACCTACACAATAATAGGTAGGTTTAATATGTTTATTATAATCTCACTTGATCACATAAGCCACGGTCAAGGCCCGCCCCTCCCCGACATAAAGCTTTATTCTCTGATTGTTCTAATATTTATACTTACACAGCGCTCCCATAAACACTAGTTAATTAAATATGTTTTCCGCCTTTATTACTGACGTGTCGTGTGACACCACGTTCATGTGATTGACGTTTATTTTTTATTTGATGTTATTATTTCCATGTCTATTTAAATCTATGGTATTAAAAAAACATATTTTATCAAAAATACGCTAAGTGCATGTTGGTGGACTACACGTGTCTTTTGAATACTTGCTGTTTTCTCAGACATGCAGGGTTCCTCATGATGTTTTCCTTGACCACAAGACAAGTGATAATCATGATAGAAATGATTCATACATGAGAATAGCAGAGGTGCGAGACCTGGATTTGAACCCGCGTCACTCGGTTATCCAAACCATTGCGTTACCGCTGGGCTACCACTTATTACATATATTATTATAAATAATATACCTAGTAATTATATATTATTCACCCGAAAATGTGTTGCCAAGTTAAAAGTTTCATTATTATCCGCAAGTAAATAATAGGAAAATAATTCAGTGATTACGGAAAATGTTATTATTAAATTTGACTTTATTTTATATTGTGTGTAGTGCACACCTCTGTTAACTCGTAGAAATGAATATCCCAACTACTATGAAACACGTAGCGTTAATGTCGTATAACTACTACCGACACATTACTTTAATGTGTTAGTACCTAACACAGTAAATGCAATTTTTGTCTTTTTTATGAAGTATTTATTTTTAATACCGTACATTTGTGAGGTTTAAAAAACAATAAACTAATCGGTATGTTATAATAAGTTAAATAAATGTAAAAATTGGTTTTAGGGTAGGTATATAAAATTAAAATTATTTAAACAAAATTTACAGATCTTATATGTAAGAAGATGTTGATACTTGCATGTAATATTTTCGCAATGCGAAACCTTCAAAAATACCTTCATGAAGTGTTAATTTATTCTTATGACAGTGTTAACTTGATAAATATGGGCGTTAAGTGCTTGTGCCACTAGCGCGGAGTAATATATTCAAAAAAGGGTAAATCTAAAAATCTATATCGATAAATAATAATGTAGTCTGTTTGTAATATAAAAATATTTATATAATAGTTACTTACTAAATGCATGTGAAATTATGATTTTTAAAATGTTTATTCTGTCCGACTGTTTGTCTGTTTATTCCGGCTAATCTACGATACGGCTGGATCGATTTATACGGAAATTTCACTTATCTATAGATAGGCTGCTGATTTTATTAGAAGTAACGTAGGTTGCTTTTATTTTAGTAAAGTTATGGGTTCCGTTAAAAAAAAAATGAAACGCACCTAAGGACGAACCCGAACGAAGCGAGAGTGCTCGCTAATTTTTAAATAAAAACTTCTGATTTATCATAATTTTTAAATATGATTACCTTCCTAATGTGCTGATGAATAATAAGGTTTTATATTTCTTCTCACTTGTAATATTGTACAAAAAAATAGTACACTGATCGTATAATAACAATAAACGTCTTCAAGGTTTTCCACTGTGCTTAATGCTTTGAAGCCTTACATCACTACCTATAACTAATGATTGCAGCTCGGCCTAGATAGCTAAAGTAAAAGTAAAAAAGGTTCAAGTACGAATTTGAGATTATTATAAGCCCAGAATATTACTTACCTGAAAAAAATATATAAGAAACTTGCCGCGAGATCCGGGTTCACTACCGTGGTACATAGTATAGCTTGTAGTTAGAAGTTAGCTATGTAAGGTACATAGCAGAGGACAGCAGACCGAAATTCAGCCTGTAGGAAAGTATAATTTTCAACGGACTTCCAAAAGGAGGAGGTTATCAATTCGTCTGTATTTTTTTTATGTTTGTTAGCTCATAACTTTGAACTGGGTGAACCGATTTTGATGATTCTTTTTTTATTTGAAAGGTAGTGCTTCCCATGTGGTCCCATTTTAATATTTTCCAGTTCTGACAATGGCATCCATGAGAAAACCATAAAAGTCTTAAATTTGCAACTCCAAAATTAACAAAGTCCTTAAAAGTATTATTTTCTACTTTTCAGTTTATATTTATTAAGTTTGGAAGTCGGTTTTTGTTTTTTTGTTAAAAATAATAATTTTACTAGGAACCTTAGACGAAAGAGTTTTATAAAGATCAAAAATATCAAATTCGAACATAATATTTGAATACGGTTTTCTTCTGGTTTTATCTAATAAATAAAAATTTACAAAGTACCTATGTTATAACCAACTTTTTATTATAATTATTATAAAAGCTAAATAACTATGTATAATCTAGCCATCGAGAAATATTATAATGCATAAATACAAATAGAAACATTTCAAAAAATATAAAAATACACTCTGTTTTTAATGACTACTTTTGATACGAGAATAAACGAATGTCAAAATGACGGCGACAAACTAATTATTGTGACCGTTGATAAGGAAGTGACTAGTAGAGACTAGAAAAATATAAGATTGTTGTGTATTTTAGAGTTATAATTGTTACCAATGTAAAAAATTTGTATCTAATTAAAAATACCTACTCTGGTTATAATTACGCGAATTATACTCTCAATTTAATGGGCTTTAATTTTTTTGCGCAAATCAGAGATTTTTTTCTTTTTTTCAAACTTAGTCTAAGTCACTCCTTATAACAGCTACTTCCAGTGAAACTCTCGTCAAAATCGGTACAGCCGTTTCGGAGATTAACCGAACCAAACAGACAGACAAAAACAAATGTTGTTTCTTATAAGTACCATCCATACCTATATACTTTCATAAGCATTTAGTAAGAAATCTCATAGAGAAATAAAAATAGTCACAAGCTTTATTTTTGGTAATAAAAAAAAATAGCAAAAGGTCACAATACTTGAATAATATAAATATACATGGGGCACTGCACCTAGCGATGAAACCAACCAGACCGAAGCTAGGATAATTAACTAGGTATTTTTTAACCAAGGCAGTCAGTAAGGCAGTTTTATCCATAAATTGATTGCCGTTTTATTATGAAAAATTTTATTGATTTTATATAAATGAAACTATATTTATATATTATTACAATTTATTATATTAGGAAAGCCGAGAGAAGCAAGGATATTTTGCTTACAAAATATATTTTATTTTATATTATAGCCAATGTTTTCGCATTTAGTAGACACGAATGAGCCATTAGTTTCTCTCTTCTAGATAACAAACTCTACTACCCGCATTTCTTTAAATTTAATACTCGTAGATACGAGTATGTTTACTTGCCAGTAATAGCTTTAAAATTAATAACATCATACTTATATGATAATAATTCAATTTGTTTTAACATAATTACACATATTGTATAATATAATATTATCGTAGAAAGTCAGTGTTTATTTTTATACATTCCGTCAAGGCTCTTATCTCGCTTTGAACCAAGCAAAATTAGTTCAGAAACAATAGCTGTCTACAGTGAATTGTTTAAATTAGAACTTCCTGACACAACTGCGTTTGGGATGTCGTTTGTATTCTCCTTATTGGACATTTCATTTGCTCATTCGTTTATTATTTATAAGCATAAGTATTTGCAATTGATTAAGAGCTATTAAATATATAGGCCGAAGACCGTGGACCGTGTAACGAGTTCGCCGATTCAAATCTCTGGTATCGCATCTTTGATATTTTGGTGTATTTTTATATGTAAGTATACGTGCTATGAATCAATTACAACATGATTACCACTTTTCTTACGATGAAAGAAAACATCGTGATAAAACGTCATGTCTAAGAGAACTTAGTAGTTTTTGAAAGACATGTGGACTCTGGTTTGACCCCCGGAAGCTCCCTGAAAGTTCTCCCGTGAAAAAAGGCTTAGTTAGAGAAAGAATAACACTGTACATATGTAATAAAAGAAAGAAGGCAGACCTCACAAATATCTACATTACGTTAATGTCTATGGACAGGTCAAGACCATTTTTATTATTATATTAAAATTAACTGTAATAACCATATTTAATTAACAACTGTTTACACGGAAAGTGCAGTAAAACTTTTTGTATTTTTCTAAATTTCGAATGAGAATTTTGAAAAATCATCAAAATCATTCATTATCTTTCTTAAAGTACCTAACTATCCTATTTAATCTATCGTCATTTAAAAGCAACACGATTAACAAATTTAAAACTGGTATACGTGTATAATCTAACACTATGAATCATGACAATGTTATATGGGTTCCTAGATAAAGCACCTTGAAATTTAAATATCTAATAGTAGTAGTATTATCAAAAGTTACGTACAAATAAATACTTGTCGTCTACTAATTGTATTGATCTTCGGTTCGTCTTCTTATTTATGTTAATAATAATAACGGGTAGACGTCGTTGACAAATGTACTAGGGCCATATTAAGTCTACAGAAGTGCAGTTAGCTTTAATTCCTTATTTAATGGAACCAGAATGCTCGAAATACGACACTAGGGCTGCCACTAACGTTCTTAATAAACCATTTTTTATTTTCAATCCGTAAATAAATTGAGTAATAAACTGTATATCAGTATTACAGTTACGAAGTATTATTTTTAAGTTTATTTACTAATATTGTTTCTAATAAACACACGAAGGACACTTTTTAATAATATTTTTTCCATAAAAATGTATTCCTTTTAGCTGTAGACATCCCTAAGCTAAGAAGAATCAGTAAGGTAGAATTTTTGGCGCTGCCATTATGGGTAACTATCTCGTGATTCGTCGAAGGTCTGAGCAATTGCCCTGGACCTTGCGTGGCTACCGTATATAGATTACCGTATATAGACATTGTAACTTCTCAACTACAAATAAAGACGAGAACTTTATGGAATCACTTATTCTCATATGTTGTTATTCGTCTTGCTTTAATTATGTAATTATATTTAACTATAATGAAAATACAATATGACTAGTTTATAAAAGTAGGATTGCCCTATAGAATTATATATAATTTTAGAAGATTGGCAAATAGGCCTAGTTCACTCATCAGCCGGCTCCTTAGTAAGATTAAAAAAAACTAAAGAATGCAAATCTTTCACATTACGACTATCATATGTGTGTACAACCCTACAAAATTCAAAAAAAAATAATACTTTTATATCCCTATTACATCCCTTTAGATCACAAATAGCTATGGCAAAAACTTACTAGTCTACAAACCAATGAAACCGGTGTTCCTTCATGAATCACCTCTAAAACTAAGACTGAATTAAAACCAAAGTTCCTTATACATATAACAATACCAAAGATTAAATGCCTCCAACGGAAACACACGACGGCATGCTTTGCCTGTCGAGACACGAGAACTGCCCTTGGGATGAAGCCCTTAAGTCAGCAGAATTGACATGGACGGGTATCCAATACACATGTTTGAAGATATTGCATCTGTACTGCAAAGTTTTTGAAAGAGAAGATGTTTTGGAAATGGTTATTAGGTAAGTTACATTGTTGTGTAATGTTTTAAAGCTTTTATTAATTATACATAGTTGTAAGATAGCATAAATAATAATAATATGTTGCGACATTATTACAACAGCGCCATCTAGTTCCGTGGTAAGCTACGAGGCTTGTGTTACGGATACCAGATAGTAGATATATTACACATATAAATTTCAAATACATACATATTATAAATATATAAGCATGGACTTATGATTTATAATATTATGTAGATATAAGTTACGTTTGTCTACAAAATTGAATAGATGATACATATACTTAATAAAATTCTAACTTAGTCGAATTTGTATATCGAATATTTTTGGAAAATCTTATTGACATAGTTCATATAATCAAAACAGAGGCAGAATCTAGTTTTTAGAATTTTTGTCTATCTGTATGTTTGTCTGTGACGGCATCACGGGAAAACCATTAGACAAATTTTGATGAAGTTTAGTATGGTGATAGTTGGTTATCCGGGTCAATATATATACATTATAATACAGAAAAATATTTGATTTCCGAAAAATGTATATTAACCGTTAAAATTAACCTTGAGACGAATGCTAGCGGAGCAAGGGTTAATCGTTAGTACCTACTCGTACTATATAATTTTTAATTTGTTTCTAAATCAATAACAAAGTCCAGTTCTTATCTATAAAAATGAAAAGCAGAAATTTACGACATAGTATTCCTAATATCTCATTAATGTGCAACAACAAAGTAACGACCAGTTCGTTCAAGTTTAATGCCCGCAAAAACATTTAGTTTTGCCATCATCGCCCATTTCGATTGAATTGAGAAAATCAGCACACATCAGTGTTTACATTGCTTGGTAATGTAGATAAATTTTCCATACGCATTTTTCATGAGCACAATTTATTAGTTTATTCATTTGACTTTACTTGTTTGATTACTAGTTTTATTATTGTCATTAGTGTATTTACGTCCAACGTGATATGTATAAGTCCATTGAGACTTGTAAAGTGACGCCAGAATTCTAGTTTTTATAAAATCCCGTTAAAATTAGTAAAGCCGTTCTTGCAGTCTCTTCCTAATCTATATTTCAAGATTCATCAGTTAATCCAACATTTGAGCCTTGAAATCGATTCTATTACGATTATATTACATATAGTTTTTACTTATCTTTTTGTTATTCTTAATTCCTACACATAATATCAATACAAAGAGAGCTTATAAATGAAACTACCTTTTCGGATTTTGACAGCAATCATGGTCACGGGAGAATGATTGCTGTAAAGCATTCGAAACGTCGGGAACTAAAAATCAAAATCCGAAATCCGAATATAATCGAATCCGAAAAGGTAGTTTCATTTATAATGTCGAATATTCGCGTAAATCTAAGAAAGTATTACAAAGAGAGCTTTTTAAGTAAAAAAAATTTTTAAAAAATATAATTTACAGTGTAAAAGTTCAAATACCTTACAATGAACACCACCCACAGGAGAGATGAAAAACAATTGAGGAACATAAAACCCAACACGATACATGCAATGAGGCTCTGGTGATTATTCGAAAACGTTTATAAATCAAGAATGCAAATTGCTTTTTTATTAGAGCTAACGTTTTACTGTTATTGTTAAAGCTATTTTTCATAGACGTTTAGACGTAAAATTTTGTCGATGTTTAATGTTCCGTCTTACACTTTACTTTGCATTACAGTATAGACCTATACATATAATCAAATGCAGAAGCAAACCTGTACTTAACGATACAGAGGAATCTATATTTTTTCGAATTTTCGTCTGCCTGTCTGTGATCGCGTCACAAGAAAACTACAGTGGACAGATATTGATAAAATATGGTATATTATAAGCTAGTTATCAGAGGACATATAGGATACTTTTTACTGCTGGAAAATATCTTTTCTCTATATTAACCGTAAAAATAATAATCGCGAGCAGAGCAAGGGTTAATCGCTAATATTTATTTATATAGTCAAATTTCAAAAAATGTAGGACATCGGTGAATATTTTTAATGAAACACTTTATAAGAAATTAGCAATCAAAAACAAAACAGAAAAAAAAAGTTGTTTGAAGTTCGTTTAATGACTGTAAAAATTATTTTTATGTTAATTTACTGAAACAAAAAAACAAATAGGTAGTACAAAAGATTGTTTGATGTTCAATAATACTTCTACATTTGTAATTGAAAAATATTTCCTTGAAAAAAATATTCTTCCATTTGCCATATTTTTTGTTTTCCTAAATGCTATTTGGAGTAGACATCAACAGACAACATGAGTTTCACCTTAGGTTATAAATAATAAGGTCTGTAGGTCTGTAACAAGTATATATTTAATCTTAGACTTTCCCATGACCAAAATCGCTGTAAAGCATTCGAAACATCGGGAACTAAAAGTCAAAATAAATCCGCGAAAAATTCAAAATTTAATTTATAATGTCAAATATACGAGTAAATCAAACAAAGTATTATGGACACACATGAGTACAACTTGCGTTGTGGTCAGATCGTGCCAAAAGTCTTGAATTCATGTTCTGCAGGTAAATGTTTAAAATTGTTTCCATTACTCTTTTATTTATTTGCATAAATAAAACGTAAGTCGTACCAACACAAAGACGGTTATTGAACAGCAAACATGATTATTTAAAGAAATGAAGTTTTTTTTTTTAATATTTGCAGAACGTACACCGTAACAAACACTAATAGCTTTGTAACAGATGCAAAGTAAATGACATGGTGGGCTTGGCGTTACTCATTCCATTAGATCGTGCCAAAGGTCGAAGTCAAGGATTGTTGAGCGATGGAAGCATCTAAAATGTTTTCTTAGTCGCTATACAAAATTATGATTTAATTTGTGTCAGCAGTTAGAAACAAAACGGCCGGATTGATCCAATCTGTGTTTATTTATAGAATATAAGCCATTGACTGTGTCGAAAATGTCGATATATTATGCTCTGTTATATAAAATCTAAGAAATGATTATTCCCTATGAAAATATCAGTTTATTTTTTAATTCAAAATCATTGTTTAGCACTACGAGTTGTAAAATCACTTGTAAACTCTTTACCTACATAGTCGACTAAATTTACATTAGCTGTCCCAAGCATAATGTTATCAATGTAATATTAATGTTATCTGTAGTTAGCTCTTCTGCATTTTAAGGTATAAATATTTATATTATTCCAAAATGCTAAAAACTCAATTCGTTCAGTTTTTTTATGTTGATGCGCGTTTTCATACACTACGACTACACTACACTACGTTTTCATAAAATACGTACGAACAGACAGACGTTAACCGGTGACTTTCTTTTAAATGTACAAGGAACGCTGTGTTTCGATTTCATAGATCTTAGGTTAGGTTAGGTTTTAAATATTTCTAGACTAAAGTATTGACTTACATTTTCAGTTCGATACGTCCAATTTTCAAAGTTATACTTTTTCAGTTGTAGAGAGAGCTTTTTCAACGCTACATATATCTTTATACATAAAGGAATGTTGATTAAATACTCAAATATAATTTTTAGATAAATTGTATTAATAGCTAAATTTCATTAAATCACAATAGATTTATAGCTCGACTTATAACATCTCTTTTGATCTTTTGATGGACATGGCCCGGCTTCATTAGCGCGTCAGTTTATTATGGAAGTCTGGACGACCTTCGTGTGTCAATCGAGTCCTCTTCATTGCCAAGAATTGTGTTTATATTTATTAACACTGCGTTGAAATTTTGGTTAGTATTAAATAGGATTCCTAAAATATTTGAAAAATAATTGATATGGGTATCCTAAAATAATTTGTATTTGGAATGACTTATTATCATAATTTTTTCTGTAATTCCTAAAATCTAAACACGTAAAGTTTTATCTTCTCCTTAACAAATCTGACAAATTTCTTCAAAAAAGAATAAGGAACTTAATTTGACTGATATTATAAAAATCGATTCACAATGGCCTTAATCGATTTTTATAATATATTTTTTTATCTATACCTCCAAAGCGGCTCCGTATTTTCAGTGCATAATTCTCATAAGTGATTTTAAAACCGATGCTATTATTTAGTATATAAAGTATCATGAGTGACGTATTGACGTATTGTTTATTGTATTTGCACTTAGCCCATTGTATTTTTAAATCTTAGTTAAGATACAAGATCTTTCATTGATATCGGCAACATCCGACAATAGCTGAAATAACACTGAAAGAATGAACTGTTTACTAAACAAGATTCAACAGACTTCATTCACCGTTGCTTACGTTTTTTCGTAACAAAATCTATTTACAAATATGATTCCTCAAGAACGATATTTAAAAAACAATATTTAAAATGAACAATATTAAGTAGTTATACGTCGTTAGAACTACGAATGCAATGTTTAAATTAAAATATTTAGTATTTATTGTGAGCTAAAACTATTAATTATGGGAAAAACATTATTTACTACTTGTTGTTTCTAAAGTTTGAAATTAAAATAAAAAAAAGTGTGTGTGTGTACTTATGGACACGCGTTAGAAGTTATACTTCTTTGGCGTAACAAGGTAAAAATCTTTTCAAAATTCGCGTTTTATATAATTATACAAACGTAGAATAAGGCGAAAGATAAAATTTGTATTTAATACATTGAAAGTTTTATTATAACGCATTATCTAGTTAAATAAAGTTTATTTAAGTGTCACAAATAAATAAATATCGTGAATACAGTTGTCAGTTCTCACGCAAACATACGTAGATGTCCTTACTTTTACTTTGTTGGTAACTTTTTTCAAAAAACTTTTCACATACGCATTAGACAAAGAGCGAAGGGTCATATTCCCGAAAATATAAACGTCATAGCTTTGCACACTGTTCTTCACTAAAATAAATTATAAAGATATAAATGACGTTATCCAGAAAAAAGAAGCGATCATTTGGTAAGTTTATTTGGGTTGTCGAGTGCAACATAAATTAAGTTGTAAAACTTATGAATGAATAAATTCATACATTGACGTGGGAGAATACGCACATTATAAAATTATTTGATTGTTTTTTGATTGTGTTCGTTCCAAAAATATGATCGTACCGCAACGCCGGATATAGTAATGATACATATTGAAAGATTCAAGGGAACACGAGATGTTACATTTAATTTTGATTCAACTCAAGTAACTATTATTGTTATATTAGGCAATGGGAATGTACAAAGTACGAAGCCTTTCAATGAAACATGTATATTTTTCGGGATGATTTAGATCATTGAGAATTTCACATACCTAAATTGAATTCAAATTTTTTTTTCTTATCTACTTCAAGAACTAAGTAAATAAGCGACTTATTCTCACATTTTAACGGTTGGCATACATTTCTCAAAACGGAATATTTTCCTGCAATCAAAAGTATCCCATATCTAGATCTGCATAACCAGCTATCATCATACCAAATTTCATTAAAATCTGTAGTGGTTGTCTTTTGATGGGGTCTTAGACAGACAAAAATTCTAAAAACTATAGATTCTATATCGATAATAATAACTATTTCAATAAGATTTTCCAAAAAAAATAATTATGCGTATGTATAGATAATAATTAGTTCAAAGTGCATTGCACTCGTGTTTTTTTTTTGGCTCACTCAAGCTAAAGCATAATTTAAAAACTTTAATTAGAAAAGTACTAAAAAACAGAACGCTTCATAAATTAATTACCACAAAACATTTGTGGCTAATATATTGCAGCAAATTTCATACTCAGATCATTCAATACCGTTGCAACACTACCCGCATATTTAGTAATCAACAAGTCTAGCAATTGTAATGTAGGCTGAAAATATGTCGACTTAGGTTTTTATTTACAATTGTATTCAACCCTTTTTTAACTGCCCACTGCTGGGCACGGGTCTTCCTTCAGTACAAGGGGGATCAGGCCATAGTCCACTACGCTGGCTAAGTGCAGGTTGGCGGACTACTCAATACTCATGTATTTTGAAAACGAGACCCGGATTTGAACCCGCATCACTGGGTTATTCAAGCGCATTGAGTTATTATAGGAATAATAACTCAATGTTCAAGCGAGCGCTTTAGCACTGTCGTGAAATTTAATTGATTTACTAGAATTTATTTGACCATGATTGAAAAATTGAGAATTGTTAAAAGAACCTTTACATTTTTTACCTCGAATTTAAAATAGAGATATTAATATTATGTAGTAAATCTGTCAGTAAGAACTTTATATATAAATGACGCTACGAAAAATTCCTCACATGTTTCCCCTATTTCCGCGTTTAAATTAATCTTTACACAACTTGTGGATACACTGAGCGGGTGTTAATTTGTGGATTAGATTAGATGTTCACTTGTCATCCAGTTAAACTTTTATATGATATCATTTCGTATCGAAATATTTTGGAAATAAATTATTTAAAAAAACGTTTACTGTTTAGCTTTTTCACCATCTGCTCTTGTCTAAGTTAACCATTGATTCCTCTCTAAGATGAGTTACGAAAAACCAGTTCTAGTGAGCTAATGCAATATGTTATATTTACATTATACATTAATTTTGTTTGCAATTTATTATATCTTATCCTCGCAAAGCTCGCCAAACTTTTCACTTTTTAAGATAAACACCATTCTCTTAACAGCTTCCGTAACACATTGAGACCGGCGTAGACGATTATCGGTATGAGTAATAAAAATAAATACGTTCATATAAAAATGTAATAAACGTTTTGATATCCTCTGGTCAATAAATTTAATTGTTTGGTCGTCTATAAGTGATATCGGTTTTAGGCAATCAACTCGTTTAACTGATTTTAAACTGCACGTCTCTATATCCGGAATAACTTTAAAAGGAAAAATAAGAAACAGTTAATTAAGGATTTTTCAGAATAAGAATGAGAAAGACTTAGTTTATTTTTTACTTGAAACCGTATAAATTTAGTTAAAGCATTATAATAATATATTGGAACGATGGAAAACGATCAATAAGGATGCTTATCATATTTATGACTAAAATACATTATGCTAGTATCAATATGAGATATGGACCTAGGAAGCAATTACCTACAAAGAAGGAACATAGGCACCGTATGCTTGGATCGTAGCCAAATTGTTTAGCAAACATGCGCCATTCAATGATATGGTAATACATGTGTAATTTGTATCTTCTAATGTTTAAAAACAAAATTATTAAAGAATTTTTATGGGAACAATTTCAGGTGTTCATGTTATTGTAAAAATCTTAAATTCCTACCTACAAGCGATTGTATGTTGATTGCTTTAAATTATGGCTATAAAATTGTACGCAAAAAATATTTTTGTTAACCTATATTATTATTTATAATATAAAGAAGTACCAATGGTATCGCGCTCGCTTGGGAAAGTCTTAGTATGTGGGTTCAAATCCCGGGTCTCGCACGGTTCGTATTAGATTATCACTTGTCTTACGGTGATCGTGAGAAAACCTGCATGTCTGAGAGAACTTAGCAAGGATTCGAAAGACATGCAGTCATATCGCACCCTCGTAGACAATAGTCTGATCCCCCTCCTATTGAAGGAAGACCTTTGCCTAGCAGTGCAATATTAAACAGCGCTGAATATATACATATAATTCATAGATATATCTACTGAGTCCTCGTATCTACATAAGGTATTTAAATTTCTTTTTGATTCTTATAAGTACGTATTATTTACATTTAAAAAGTTTCATTTAAAACTGAATTATATTTCCAGAGATCACAACATTTTAAATCTATTTTATTAGTACGTATACCATGCCTTCTATTTTCGTTCCTTTTAATACTATAAATCCGAGCTGTCTATCTGTCAGCTCTCAGAACTAGATATAAACAGTGTTATTTTTAAAAATGTGACACAAAATGTCTAACTGAGTGCATGGTATTCAGTGTGTGGGTGTAAGTGCTCTACTTATATGTACGTAAATGAAATAAAATATAAATTATAAATATTTTTAATTTATAGCTCGTTTAATTTGTTATTTTAATACGAAATACTATTGCTATGGATTTAAGTAACGTCCAAAGTTTTTATGTGCTAGAACTAGATTCTACGATTGTCGTGAATAAGAATCGACTTAATCAGTAGATACAAATGAATAGTAAAAATCTTAGTTATTGCAAATAAAATTGAAAAAAAAATCATTGCCTAAAAACAAATGGTAACCTTCACGTGTTCCTATGTCCAGCGGGAGCCTGGTTATAATCCATGCTACGTAGCGGTCAGACAGCTAAAAATAGGGCTGTCAATAATACTAAATAAACAAAATAAAATAAATTTTAACCATCTAGTACAGTTATGTAACAGAGTGCTATACAATTGCAAAATATAATAATCTTAATACTAGTTTGTATAAAAATGAATATTTCTGTCGGTTTGTAATGACTTATCTGTTTAACTGACCACAACGATAATTTGATGAGCCATTGGCTACGCTCGAGAAGGTTTCAGATCTAACATGTATGATCATCGTGCTACATTTACGACAGGTGACGTTCGAATTGGGGTAATTTGAGTTTTGTTCTTAACCATTAGGTTGTCACAATTTTATATGTCGAACAATTATCCTTGGTCCGCTTTTAGTGTAGATTTCTCAAGAAAAGACATTTTTCTGCGGTAAAAATATTGTAAATGCCGACCCGGATAAATATCCGAGTCGCCATGGAATTATGGTAGCTAGATAGCTATCATCATAGCAAATTTCATCAAAATCTGTCCAGTGGATTTATTGTCATGCGGTCACAAACAGATAGACAGACACAAATTCTAATAACTGTAAATTCGGCCTCTGGGTCGTTAATAAGAACTATTTCAATTAATTTTTTCAAAAATTATTCCCTGTAAAGATTCAATGAAGTTAGAATTTTATTATATTATGTACAGATGTAGTTTTTACTATTACTTTTTTTTCATATTAGGTGGCAACCTTAATGATACATATATTCAGAACAATTTGCTTCTGGACAGCTATTTCATAACAATTGGTTCCCAGTAAATTTATTTCAAATGCTCGCTTATTTTAAATATAAAGTGTGAGAGAACGATTTATTTTATATCTACTCAAAGGTCAGGACACTAAACAGCTTAGTTTTACGACAAATATATCATGTTTTAGTTGTTTAAAATGTTTCTAGTGGCATCGAGAAGTTCATATTACGACTACATGTTTACTACAGTTGAAATTAAATTTTTTGAAACTACTGTTTAATATTTGAAATATACTACTAAGTAATATTATAAATACCAAAGTAACTCTGTCTATCTGTCGCGCTTTCACGCTAAAACTACTGAACCGATTAAAATAAAAGAGCAGCTCTGAGCTCTAGAGCCTGAGAAGGGACATAGGCTGCTTTTCAAGGCGAAAATCATTTTTAATGATTTTAGGTCATTTTTAAAGCTGGAAGCTTGAAACTTATCTTTTAGAAATAAGTAAGACATTCAAAGTTTGTAAAAAAATTATACCTATCTGTACCTAGTCCTAGGGTAGTGAGGGTGAGTCATTAGTATAAGTATTATACTTTAATAGTTCAATGTAAATAATTCAATACTGAAACTGCTTTCTCTATTGGCGACTTACAGAATTATACAAATAAAATCGATAGTAGGTACATTAGTACTTTTTTCGTTCTAAAAAGCGTATTTTTTAATGTGTATTAACACATTAAGAAAATACGCTTTATAGAAAAAAAATTAAAAAAACATTAAGCAAGGCACACATACGTACAATACGTATTACACAATTATTATAATAAATCAAATAAAAATTAATTATTATTTAATTATTTAATTAGTTTTTTAGTTTTTTAATTAATATTTGTGTAGAAAGTGGATAGTGTAAATGTGTATGTCAGACTGTGAAGGTAAAAATATTATAAAATTAGGTAGGCTTTAACGAAAATGTGCAAAGTTCTTTGGAAAGTTAGCCGGATTCGCACATTGCCAAAGCATACAGATCGAGCAATCACAGGCCAAAACAAACATTCATAAATCTATTCTTAATTTACAATCGCCATTTACTGCACCTACAGTTTTGTTATCGCGAATATAAAATCTTCAATATTTATTTATTTCTTTACGCTGAATATGTGACAGACGATTTTTGCGATATCGTTGGAGATGCGCCAATGTGGTTGCGATGTCATAAAAAATAGTTAATAAGTAATATTTAGAAAATGATTTATTCTGTGAAATTATACGAAGGGTGACTGTGTAACTAAATTATAATCCGAAACTTCTAGAAATATAGCTAAACAAAAATGTATTTCGGCACTTACGACTTGTGTTTCACAAAGTAGTAGAAAATCTAAATGATAGGAATGAAAAATAGATATCAATATAAAAATAGATCTAGAGAAACTAGATACAAATCTATAAATACATAAAAATGAATAAATAACCTGCCGTTAACTGTAATAGGTTAGTAAGGCAATGTACCTTTTTTAACAAGTTAAAAAAATTTTAATAAAATATTTCGCAGTAGTATACTTAAAATATCATTAAAGTACTAAACTTTTAATTATCTGTAATTGTTTTTTTAATAATAGAACTTCGTTAAAATAAATTGCCAATGACCACGAATACTAACAGCTCTCATTTTTCCAAACTACACGGGCTACATTTAAAGTCCATTAAGGAGTGGCTTCACTTAGAATTTCACCCTTGAGCTACCTGTAATCAATATTTATTGCACGTTTCATTGATGCACTTTTAACGCTCTTGAAAAAAATGCTTTAGAGCACGAAATAACAACCTAGGTTGTAGAAATAGAATTGACCGGTTGCATAAAAAAATACCTAAACGTACATGTAACATGTTTTTATATTTTTATAAACAGTAAACCTTAGAAACCCTTATAAAATATTGTGTACTTGATTACAAATGTTTCATTATGTTCAATTTCTTTTGAGTCGGTATAGTCAATCGGCAACGGGCAAAGTACATAGTTAATAAAATAAGGCGGTATTTTATGTTAAGTAGTACGAAAGCTATTCACTGTTGTCTCTAGAGGTAAATAGGGTGTGTAATCGTAATTAATGTGTATTTGCTGCTATATTTTTAGACATGAACCTACTTAACTTTAACAGCATATATGTATCTATTATTATTGTTTAAGCTATATTTAAAGGCAGAGTATTGTCATATGTAAAGGGATCAGGGTACTCTATTGTCTTGAAATTATTTTTTTTTTCTTTATCAGTCTAGCGAAGAGAACTTCATATTTACATGTTAAGTTTGGACCTAATACACGAATATTAATATCGGTTACGAATATAATAGAATGTAAAGCTTTTGTTACTTATATGACAATAGCGTCAAAGGGTAGGAGGTACGGTGACATTTAAACTACGGCTTAGAAATGATGTAGGTATCTACAGATAGTAGGTATGTGGGTTATTACTTATTTTCTATTGAAGCATAATACTAAACTATAAATAAATAAATATGTTGGGACATCATTACAACAGCGCCATCTACTTCCGTGGTAAGCTACGTTACGTGCTTGTGTTACGGATACCAGATAGTTGATATACTACACATATAAATTTTAAATACATACATATTATAAATATTAACATCTATGACTGGAGTACAAACATTCGTGCTCAGCAAGTGAATGCCCCCAACGGGACTCGAACCCGCGACCGCTGGCGCAGAAAGTAGGGTCACTACCAACTGAACCAAACGTGTCGACAAATAAATGAAATTAGACCTTGGTTATTACCTAGTACATTCAACATAAAATGAATTTATTTAACACAAATATATTGCAATTTTTATTTATTAGTACTTACTGCCTAGTGCCTACGAATTTAAATTTATTCAAATTTTAGGACGAATAATTTCAAATAGAAGAGCTTGTAGCGTTTACTTTACTAGGCGTATCCAATCGTCCTAAAAGCCCGATACTATTGATATTTTTGAAAGCAACTTCTCCATACTGTTCTGTGCACTCTGCAGATTATACCTCTTGAATACCCGCGACACGCTTACGTAGTAAAATAAGTAAACAAACTACTTACTAGGTATTGTAATTGAAAAAAAAAATCATTTATACATGAAGAAACCCCTAAATGTTTTTATTTATATTTATCAGTCTGATACGTTGTCTTTATACGTGTTTGAAAGCCAGGTTTTCATAATGTACAAAAATAAGAAAGTCTATCCAACCGAATTTAAACTATATTACAGGATGTAATTTAATTGGTTTGACTACAATTTGATATAAGTACACTCGCTAAGCTTTAAGCAGTGTAGGCTAAGTCGTAAAGCTAGTGTGACATCTGCTGTAGTCAGTACATATAAATAAAATTGAAGTGTCTGCTTTTAACTTCAAATTAACAGCTTTTCCCTAAATGCATATAAAAATATATAAGTTGGTATAGTAAGTAGTAAGTACGGTACTGGCATAAAAAAAATATTTTTTTTAATTTTTGTCTGTCTGTCAATCTGTATGTTTGTTCTGGCTAGTCTATGTAGTACTAGTCTATGGCTAGTCTCTGAAACGGCTGGACCGATTTTGACGAGACTTTCACTCAGATAGCTATTGTTATAAGAAGAAAATTAGGCTACTTTTATTTTATTAGAAAGTTATAAAAACTGTTTAATTTTATTATAAATGAAACTACCTTTTCGGTCACGGTCACGGTCACGGGAGAGACCATGATTGCTGTAAAGCATTCGAAACGTCGGGAACTAAAATCAAAATAAATCCGCGACAAAATCCGAAAAGGTAGTTTCATTTATAATGTCGAATATTCGCGTAAACCTAAGAAAGTATTATGTTTCATTTTAATTATTTTTTTAAATAATAATATTTATTTACTTAGAATATGTGTTATTATTCTAAGTTTATTTATTAAAATAAATTAAAAACCTGTAACTTTCCTCCAGCGAAAGCGGGCCGGGTTTGCTAGTTTACGATATATATTCTTAAAATACAAAAGTGTCCTCGTGAAATTTTACTATTACCTTAAACTATTAACAAAGTCTGTATATATTTTATGACAATGTCACGAGGCCAAACATCGCATTGAGAACAAAGCGGAGCTGTGGACCGGATAATAAGATTTGTTCTGTCATGTGCGACTCGTATGTAGGACAAGTGGGCTATGCATCTATTTAAACTATAAATCGTACACTGCAAGGTCAGTGAGACTTAGCTTAGACTTCTCATGATATAATTATGAAAAGATAACGATGCAACGTCTGATGTTTGTTTTAGTATATATTTAAGGCAGTGGTAGCCCAGATAGTGACGCGCTTGCTTTGAAAGCGAGGGAAGCGGGTTCGAATCTGGGGTCTCGCTCGTGTGACATTCTCATGTGCGAATTATTTTCAACATGAGTAAGTACTACTAGTAAAAGAAAACATCTTGAAGAAACTAACGTGATACCTAGCAAGTTTTGAAGTGACACCGGACACGTAATGCCCACCAAACCGCACTTAGGCAACGTAGTGAAATCTGAACAGTCTCAGAGAGAGAATAATCTAATAATATGATGAATGCAAATTGCCTTCCATGTAAATGCAGATTTTAATCACGATGTTATTCATAAATATTGTGTTCGAAGATCTTGTAATGCAAATTAATTCAATCAATTACACTCTTAGATTATGCAGGATAACCGGCATGGATAGTTTCCGTAGTTGTTTATACGATTTTGGTCTTTATGTTTTTAAGTTAAATATTAAATTCCTGTGCACTTTTCATTATATATGTTAACATGTATATCAATCGTTGACGAGGATTAAGAGAAATGATCAGTAAGCACGTACATGAGTCGTTGAACCCTCTGGTGGCGCCGGCGCAGTCACCGCATACCAATTGAGCCCATTACACTATGGGAATTAGAATCATGTAATTTTACATGTAAGAGCTAGAAATTCAATTGCATGTTATCTATTTTACAAAAATCTTTTATTAATTGGATTGGATTGGTGGCTGGCACCTTAATATTAAGTACATTAGTGCCTTATGGTTTACTCTATATGGAGATAAAAACTAAAAAGGTAATATTGATATTGTAAGACGAGTAAAGTTTCAGTACCTAAGTAGTTCTCACTTTCAAACATAACGCTACAAAAAGTATCAAAAATATTTATAACTAAAAGTAGGTATATGTAATTAGCTAATTACTAATTACTTACTTAAAAATATTGTAAAAGCACCTAATACGTACTATATTCGCCTGCAATATCTTTAATATAGATATTAAAATTTAAAACGTAATGTCGGAACACTTTACATTTTCCACATTACGCAGAAGACTGTACGTACTTAAGTGGTGTCAGATCCTAATGCTGCATTTTAATGAGACGAGATCCAACATCTTTATATGCATTTTTTTATAGTGCAGACTACTAAACACATGTCCCGATTCTTTTACCATTTTTCTATATATAATTATAAATTTATATACAAATTCACTATTAATTAGCAGTCATTATTTGTATTCATTAAATATCGTTATCAAGAGCGCTATCACCAGCGTATACCTAGTTAGTGTCTGTGACAAACTGTCGTCAAATATTAATAAGAGGGTTTATTAATAAATAGAAATAATATGTTGGGACAAAATTACACACAGAGCGATTTAGTTCCGCGATAAGCTACTGGGCTTGTGTTACGGATACCAGATTGTTGATTTACTCATCATCATCAGCCCTTTTTGACGTCCCACTGCTGGGCACGGCCTTCCCGCAGTACGAGGGGGATCAGGCCATAGTCCACCGCGCTGGCCCAGTGCGTGTTGGCGGACTTCACATGTCTTTCGAAAACTTGCTAGGTTTTCTCAGACATGCAGGTTTCCTCACGATGTTTTCCTTCACCGTAAGACAAGTGGTAATCAGGATAGAAATGATTCGCACATGAAAATATCCGAGGTGCGAGACCCGGATTTGAACCCGCATCACTCGGTTATACAAGCGACGCGTTACCGCTGGTTTACCACTCGTCTTTTGTTGATTTACTATACATATATAACTTTAAATACATACATTTATTAAAAAATAAACACCCATGACTGAAGACAAACATTGGTGCTCAACAAATGAATACCACCCGCGGGACTCGCGACCGCTGATCAAGTAGGGTCTACAAACTGAGCCAACGTGCCGTCATACAAATACATTTTAGAGCATCAAATTTTTTTACATTATTTTATTTGTAGGCTTATTGTAAACTAAATTTAAAGCCGTAGGTATTTTATACTAAAAATAAAATAACCATTAATCAGTTAACTAAAATTTTAAGTTGATTTATTATTCTACATATTTATTAGGGTTCATTTACGATATCGTAAATCGTTTATGGAGTAAGGTGTACGCATGTATAATAGAATACTACAGTCCATATTGAGCTTACCCTTTAAACAATTTAAGTCTAAACTAAAAATATATTATTAATTAAAGCTTATTTTTTATTTTACTTTATTACACCAAGGCGGACTACTTTGAAGAAACTTTGGGTCTCACGTAGAATGTGTTTACGTAATTGTTGTATTGCAATATTATAAACCTATATTATTTTGAAAAGAGCAACTGAGTGAGTTGAGAGAGTTGAGTTTCTCGCCGGCTCTTCTCAGCAGCACAGCCTTCCAATCCGAGGGTAGGTTTCTCACAGACGTACATACTGACATTTAATCTAAATTCTATATATAAATGTAACAAGTGACGACACAAAGGTGCTTGTAAAAGTCTATTTGAATAAAGTATATTTTGATTTGATGAGATTCTTAGCATAAAACTTAGAAGCAACACTTCTTTAGTTTAATAGAATGAGTTAAGTGTTAGAAATATTTAATTAAAAATTTAAATACTTTTAGTTTTAATAGATATAGTGGAACGGTCTTTTCCTAAACGACCGAACAGACTACTTTAATAGACCATTAGACACTGATGAAGTTGTTTAAGTTTTATGTACCTATCAATAGCAGTAGCGCTTTTTTCTTACAACATAGTTTCTGCGTCTAATTGTATTAGTTTTCTATAAACGTTAATTTGAATTTTACTGTAAGTCCCCCTTATGAATCTTAGGTTGAAATCTAGATTCTGGGAGAACAATAGATCTAGGATTTCCGCTCTAAAAAATCTTCTACAGGAATAACACTTCTTTACCTATAGTATTGAATGAATTACAACTGTTAATATTTTAACAAGATAGGTAGTCCAGTGCTAACGCGCTTGCTTGGATATCCGAGTGTCCGAGGGTTCAAATCCGGGTTTCGCACCACTGAAATTTAATGTTTGATACATTTATAACATGACTAGCTGACCCGGCAAACGTTGTTTTGCCATATAAATATTTTTTTATTACTTAGGGGACAACCCTTATTACTTAGGGGTATGAAAAATAGATGTTGGCTGATTCTCAAACCTACTCAATATGCTCACAAAATTTCATGAGAATCGGTCAAGCCGTTTCGGAGGAGTACGGGAACGAACATTGTGACACGAGAATTTTATATATAAGATTACCACGTATCTTACGATGAAGGAATACACCGTGAGGAAACCGGCATGTCTGAGAGGACTTAACAAGTTTTCGTAAGACATGTGAAGTCCGCCAGATGCCAACACGCACTTGGTCAGCGCGGTGGACTATGGCCGGATCCCTTTCGTATTGAAGGGATACCCTTTAACATTAATAAGGGCTGAATACAATCATATTTTAAAATAAAATAATTTCAAACGATGACATGAATCATGTCATAAAAAAATGATGACCGAATCTGTATATTTATAAAAAACTTGTGTAACAAGCTAGAACGTGATGTATGTAGAAAATCTATTTTATAAAAGCAATTCATAGAATTTACGTGACAGGGTTAAGGTGGGCGCAGGGAGCGGCGCACTTTAGCTTATTAGATCGTATCACTGAAGCGTCTTGTGCAAAATGTACTGGCTTTGATTTGTATAATATACAAGCGTCTCGACCTCGCTCCGCTTAGGTTCTTCCCTACGTACATTTAAACGGTTAGTATCTACTAATTTCTTAAAGATGATATATTTCCCCGCAGAAAAAAATATCGTTGACCAGCTATCACACCGAATTTTATCAAAATCAGTAATGTTATATTTCCGTGATGCGATCACGGACAGACAAATAGAGGATTGATTCGGTCTTTATATTAATAATAATAGCTATAATAGACCAATAAGATTTTACAAGAAATTATTTAACTTATAATACGTAGATTGGACTTAGAATTTTATTAGGAACAAGTATAAAGATATATTTTATGTATAATTAAATAGGCTTAAAATATATAATTAAAAGCAGTAGCTATATGAAATTATTCTCTAAATTTCATATTATATTATCACTGTACTTCCTGTGCAATCATTACTTTTTTGAGTCATCGATAAGTTAATTCCAAAATGCAAGTTTATATTCATCATAGTTTGTCATTATCATTGAATAGATAAGATATGTCATACTTAACCTATAAAATTTAATATTTTGCGTTATTTTTTTATCTAAATGATAGATAATTTCAGCAGATCGTGAATAATCGGCGTAATCATAAACGAATTAAAAACTTTCTTAATAATATCAAACAAATTGTCAATATATTTACAGTTTTAAAGTAGGTTTTTAGTTTTGACAATTCTGAGAATAGTTCTTACCGTTTGTATGTGGCTTGTCCAAGAAAAGAACAAAAAATTTTGCCATTGATGTCATATTTTTCTAGAATACGTACATCAAAGATTTTTAGATTGCCACCTGTAACGAAAATATCTACCACTTTAACTCAAGAATAGATCTGTTTACAGCTTTGCATTAATTTTATGAATGAATTCTCATTTAAGATTTTACGACTCGCCCAAACTTTTATCTCCAATACTAGTTTACAGTAATCTGTCTTGGAATAAAATACGTCCCTGTTTTATGTAACAGGTTGCGTTATATCTGATTCGTTTTATAGTTTTATGTAAGCTTTATTCACACATTTTTATTAATATATTTTCTATTCAGGGCCAGTGAGTAACATGGTTTACTTATTTTTTTATCAATACATGTACATAAGTACCTATATAAAATAATATTTTCTCTATTCATATACCTTCAAGTACCGTATGATTCTAAAGCAACTATCAAAGTTTTCTTTCACGAAATACTTTGTAGTACGTTCCCAAAGGGGAAGTTGTCGGTGCCACATTCTCGTGTCTCAAAGAACACATAAAAAAATATTATAACACAAACAAAACTAACAAATTTGAACCAATTGGCTATTATTGTCTAGCTAGTTTCTTTCGTTGAAAAACATTATGGGTTAACCCATAATCCACGTACTCGCATATTCCGAATAAGTAAGTCATATAAGTGCAAGGGCAGAAACGTCAAGAGAAGCCCTTGTTAAAAGGGGTTTCACAATAAAAATTTATTACTGTTGAGGTTCTTTTAAAAATTAAAAAAAAACACTCATTATTGAAACTGTTATTAATTGTATTGTTTGTTCAAAAATAATTATTAATTATACATCTACATATATCAAATCGTAGCCAATACTTTCTTTTACATATAATTTGTATTCATTTACGTCCCACTGCTGGGCACGGGCGGAAAGCCCGTACGAGGGATATCACCCACCCGTCCACCAGGCTGGCCAAGTGAGGGTTGGCGGCCTTCGAATATCTTTTGAAAAATTGTTAGGTTCTCTCAGACAAGCAAGTTTCCGCACGATGTTTTCATTCACCGTAAGACATGCGATAATCAAGTTAGAAATGATTCGCAAATAAAATATTAGAGATGCAAGACCCGAGATTTGAACCCGCATGACTCCGTTTATTAAAGTGAGCTCGTCACAACTGCCTTTATACCCTTTAGGTACCCTTCCTCCACCTGAAAAGAATGCGTATATTCAATATCAATTTTATAACTTACCAGGTTTTATTTAACACTAAAACTAATAAATGAAAATATATAGATGATCTCCAGTGAATATGTAAATAAATTGCCAACAGTTTACAAATCCTTCGTCTAATTAATAAAATGTAATAAAAATCCGATAGCTCGGATTGATTTATGCCAGCAACGCTCCGCTATTTGCATAGCGTATGAGTCACTTATCTCGTCAGGATGACGTTATTATCGGACATAAGCCAGGTAAGCCATAAATAAAGACTAGTAGGTAAATGTCTGCGAAATTACCGGTTTGAAAATATTCGCATACACTGTTTTGTAACCCATGATTATTCATCATCATCATCATCAGCCCTTTTTAAAGTCCCACTGCTGGGCACGGGCCTCCTTCAGTACGAGGGGTATCAGGCCATAGTCCACCGCGCATTATATTTTAGCCAATTTATACAAATACTTGACAAATTATATATTTAAACACTCTATTCTATCTATTGGTGAAAACTGCATGAAAATTGGTGCAGTAGATTTTGAGTTTATCGCGAACAGACAGACAGACAGACAGACAGGCAGACGCGGCGGAGGACTATTATAGATATAAAATGAAAGGTTTTACAAAATAAATGTGCAATATAAAGTAAAATAAGCTTTAAAGTTTAAAGTAACAAGGTTTCTTGAATCTTTAAATAATATATGATTTAAGAACTTAATAAATAATTTAATAAGTTCTAAAAAAGGATTCTTACATATAAATTCATTTCAATTTTTTGTTGACAGTACATAATAATATTAATTGGTGTTATGTTTTTGTTTGTCCTTTACACATGTACATTGCACATGTATGAAAATACGTATTGCATCATATGCACTCCTACAGTTCATAGTCTGAATTGGCTAGCATCCTATGGAGCGTAGATGAATGACACATGACGTATAAAGAAACTAAAAATAGATATAATATATTTGCTTCAAGCAGTAAATAGTTATATAATCATAGTAATAGACATGGAGATTAGAGCCCAGGAGGACCAAGGCCCTAGAATGTAGTGTCACAGAAATATTGTCAAACCAAGGAGGCGCTGCGATCGCTATGTTGTCTCAATGCCTAACTTCACGTTGTCACAATAGTGACAGTACTCATAAATAGCTAACTTCACAGATACTACTTACCGACGGCAGCGCGTTGTAAATTCTACACATTTTCAGAGACGGCGGGTAATGCTTTAGTATGAAGCGATGGTCCTCCTGGTCTTTAATCTCCATGGTAATAGATATGGCTTTATGACATTCTTCGTTACTAATGGGAGGTTTCACGCCAAGCTCGGCTCAGATGGCGCTACCAGCGCATAACGTCACCAACGAAAACCTCAATGCCACCTATTTTGACAGACGCGTTTATTATTATAGAATAGTTAAGTTTTGTAACATCAATCAAAGATGGAAAACTACGGTGTTTTAAATATTGTTGAATTAAAAAAAATTGACATAAAATAATTTGACATACACTACATACATCCTTGACGTTGTTTACGTTATGCGCTTGTGGCGCTACCAACGGCTAAAACTCACAGTGAGAACTCCCATTCAAGTTGTATCAGCTCAAAGTTTTCAATCAATATATTAAATTTTTTATCAACACACATATGTATTTACCACGTGTGCTGATATGAGGACACTTACACTTTTATGTCAAGTGGTAAAGCGAATTTAGATGTAGGATATAAACTCTCGTAGTAATGATTCGATTCCGTTTCATTTTTTAGATAGTAATAGGAAGGTAAGTATATCTTTAAATTGCTATAAATTTGTCGCTAAAAAGTATACCAAGCATACATACATCGCTACAATATGCATCGCTACTATTTACTTTAGGTTATATTAGTGAGTCTTAAACCACTTGGTAAACTTACTCGTTGGTACATCTAACGAAAGAAAAAAAAAAGAATTATTCACCTCGGTCCAGCCGTTTTTGAGTTTTAGCGAGACTAACGAACAGCAACTTATTTATATAAGTATAGTTTTTAATAAAATCCGCATTTTACTACGATTAATAGATTTACATTATTAATACACAGAATTTACAAATGACTCCATGAAATTGTCAAATTATTTTTTCAAAATAAATAGTTCCTTATAAATATAGATCGTCATCTTTATCATAGATCTTGTCGTTAAAGAGGAAATGGCCGTAATAAATAATCAAACTAATTTATTTTTTCTAAAGCGAAATGCCAAATTCATTGCTTTAAATCATTTAATCTTTACGAGCTGTCTGTACAATCGAAATGTTTAGACGAATATTTTTAGAACTCATGTAATAATAAAAAATAATTTATAACACTTGCATTTGCACACGTTCATCATTGCCTCGTTGAATTTGTAATATAAAATACAATTTTTTTCAATACAAGTATAATCAAATTGTGAGTTAAATCAAATTCCAATATAAAAATCAGCTCAAGATATTTCACAAATCAAAGAGACTCTTTGCTTTATTCTGACAAACTACCACTCTGCACGAAGAAACCTCAGAAATAAATAAGTAAATGAGCTGGGTATATATAGTAACATTATCATACAGCGCCATCTAGTTCCATGGTAAGCTACGAGGCTTGTGTTATGGATACCAGACAGTTGATACACCGCACATATATAAATTTAAATACATACATATTTTAAATATAAGCGTGATTGCACTATAAACATTCGTCATTCGTGCTCATAACACAAACCAGCGTGACTCGAACCCTGGACCGCTGGCACAGCCCACTATAAACTGAGCCAAATGTGTCGTATATTATCATTAAAAAAATATAAATTTGTATATATTGCTATTCTATCAAAATATATAAGGACTGGCTGTTAATTGAACGTCTAATTAATCTAGTTCCCTGCGACAATACATACGACTTACGTTGTCCCCCAATTTATGTATACTTACCGTATTTTCATTAAACACGTAAATGTGCTTTTGTACATCCATTATGATAACCTATCTAAAGGCCTGATAAAAGTATTTCATATTTTTTTGTAAGTGCCATGGTACTCTATACAATGTCCCAATACAAAAATATATTTTTTGTGAGCAAAAAAGTATGTTTTATACTCATTATATGCGGATCTCCATCATTTTGAACCCCTCTGCAATTTTCTCAAGTTGCTCCCATGGCACCACTTGAAGTAATGCTGCACTAAAGAACACAATCCACATTCTTTGTTTCTTTTTTTTATTTTACTGTAGAGGGAACAAAGTATACCTACTCTAACTACTAGAAACTAGAGATGATTATTTCTCTTCAGCTAAATATATTCTTGTATATTCTAAAAACATTCCAAATGTTAATTAACAAAAAAGGACGAGCTTCATATTTTTTATCAGTTGTCAAAATATGTAACATTATCGCTGCTTTTGCTCTTTTTTCTTTTTTGTACAGCATTTTCGCGCTTTATATTATTATAAATTATAATATAATATACTTTAAAACTTCACTACATAGAAGGTATGTAAACCTTCGCTTAACTGCCTCGTTGGTGTAGTGGCTAGCATGTACGGTCGCTCACCGGGAGATCCTGGGTTCGAGTCCCGGGTCGGGCCAAGTTTAGTTATCGAGTCTTTCTGTTTCGCAAGCCTCAGTAACAGCCTGGAGTTGGGAAGTTGGCGGTGGTTCACCCCCGTGCCTCGGAGAGCACGTAAAGCCGTCGGTCCTGCGCCTTAACTCTCACTGGTCGTGTCGAGCAGTCGTCGAATATGAGAGTGATAAGGAATAGAGAGTGCACTTTTGTCTGCGCATACACTCGTGCACTATAATATGTCCCGCGCCGTTGGCTAGTCTCAGTGAGATTAGCCGCCGTGGCAGGAATCGGTCAGGAGGACATCAAACCTTCGCTTTCAGCTGTCTGTCTCTATGTATGCTTAGATCTTTAAAACTACGCAACGGATTTTGATGCAGTTTTTTTAATAAATAGAGTTATTCAAGAGGAAGGTATTAATCCTTATCATTTTAGGTTTCATACACATGCTTTTAGCATGCTTTTAGCATTTCATACACATTATTTTACTCTTTTACACCATATAATTTAAGCGAATATCTTGGAAGAAATTTTTTAAATAAATATATTGGACATTATTGCACAGAGCGCCATCCAGATCCGTCGTAAACGCGAAAATACAATATTTATTTTAAATATTAAAGTAGAGTTGAATTATATTAATTGTAATATAACCGCTACCAGTTTGATAAAAAATTGAACTTTACGCTACTATAACTAATGAACTCTAGAATTATCATTGTTTATATGTTGAGTTTCCTGTGAGCCACTTCCTCTCCACATCAAAGTTAAAAATTTCCATACAATTTATTGCACCGCGTGGTTTAGCTGAAAATTGAAATACATAACACACTCCATCTTAGACAAAAAAACTTAAAACTATAGTTGTAAATGTAAAAGTTAAATTACTCTAAAAGGTGATACCAATTAGGCAAAAACACAAAGCCTGCGAATGTCGCTAGAAAACATTTTTTTTCTTGCAGGAACGATACAATTGGAATAATCGTTTTATTTTTAACTCGTCACTCTTTCTTGAATGGAGGTACAAAGAATCACTTTATCAGTGTTCATTCAATCATGGCAGACTATCGTCGCGCATTGTTAGTAATTCAATATATGCGTCGATACTTTTTGCCGGGTTACGAGTAATTGAGCGTAAAGAACGAGATCAAATATACTGTTGTTGTCATATCAATGGTTAATGGTATTATAATTGATAAAAAAAACTGTAATATGATTGAAGTGTTTGTAGGTGATTTTACTATAGGTGCTTCATGTCATGCATTGCTTAGAGTTTAGACATTAAAATTCTTTAGTAGTTTGTCAGTTTGTATACATTCATCTCAAACGACTGGGCTAAAATTCACGAAAACTTCAGTGACGTATATATATGGATTTACGGTGGAGAAAAATAACAAAGTTTCCACGGTAGAGATTCTAGGCGAATAACGAATTTCTTATTATAGGGAAAGATTTACATGAAAATGAAAAATGCTATTTTATACATTTAAAAGTGACAGAAAACAGAGGAGTTCTATGTCTATCTGTACTTTTTTCGAAAAATATCTCGAGAATGAGATATTTTTGCGACGCGGAGATAAGGTGATACATATATTATTACTAGCGGTGCCCGCGGCTTCGCTCGCGCTAAGAGTGAATAAAATAAAAAAATTTGCTTATATACTGTTACTTATAATGTACCAAGGACTGATTCCCCATTTAAAGTTCTGGCCCTCTTTTCTGAAAACTACTGTGTAGCATCCTGTCGTGCCGCCACTGCTGCGCTTTCTAAAACATATTTCCTATTTTTAACCGACTTCAAAAAAAGGAGGAGGTTCTCAATTCGTCGGGGACTTTTTTTTTTTTTTTTCTATGTATGTTCCCCGATTACTCGACGATGGCTGGACCGATTTGGAAAATTCTTTTTTTGTTTGAAAGGGTATAGTTTCTAGTTGGTCCCATAGTCACCAAGTCACGATCTGATGATGGGATCCCAGGGAAATCGAAGACAACTCTCAAATTTTATAGGCACTTATTACGTTTTTCATATATTTTCTAAAGCTGTTCAAGTATTTGCGTCTGATAATCATCATCTCCTGTGGTTGAGCTAATGATGGAAGGTACAACTCCTCAACGGTTAGGAGTTAAAAGAAAATTCTTTCAATATTATACGTAATTATAGACCGATAGTTAAATTCTTTCAGGCTCTTATTAACCGACTCTAAAAAAGGAGGAGGTTCTCAATTCGTTTGGGACTTTTTTTTATGTATGTTCCACATTACTCGAAGATGGCTGGACCGATTTGGAAAATTCTTTTTTGTACATAAACAAAATAAGTATCCACTTTCCGTTAAAAATTTGAAAATAAATTATTTTTAACAAAAAACAAAAACCGACTTCAAAACTAAACAAATCTAAACTAAAAAGTAGAAAATAATACTTTTAAGAACTTCGTTAATTTAGAAGTCGGTGCCAGCCAAAGCAAAATAATCTTAAATAGACACATATTCGATTAATCTATATCTATAATATTTGTAAACATAATCAAAATACCGTTCGAAAGGTCCTTGCAAAGGCAAGATAAGTCTATCCGTCTTGGCTGGCACCGACTTCAAAATTAACGAAGTTCTTAAAAGTATTATTTTCTACTTTTTAGTTTAGATTTGTTTAGTTTTGAAGTCGGTTTTTGTTTTTTGTTAAAAATAATTAACCAATTTTGCTACTATGTGTATCATAATTTCTTTGTGTGTTTTTCGTTAATGATAAACTGATGTACGTGGTTCATTGTTATGGACTTATGGTAAAAATTACTGTTAAATATTTCTCCTACGCAAATTGTGCCACCCCCGTTAACCCCCATAGGGGTTGATTTTCAAAAAACGCTTAGATATGTATCTCATAATTTGTATTGCAGAGCATTATTTCAGTTTCACGCAAAATATTTCAATAGAATTAAATTTCCCATACAAACTTAGCCACCCCCTTTAACCCCCAATGGGGGTGAATTTCGAAAAACCCTGAAATACGTGTTTCATCATTTGTACTAAAAAGCATTAATTCAAAGTTTCATGCAAAAATGTGCAATAAAAATATTTTTCTCATACAAACTTTGCCACCCCTTTTAACCCTTTTAGGGGTTGAATTTCCAAAAAATAATATGCCTATTTCCTTCTCATGAATGCAAACTATCTACATACCAAATTTCAGCAAAATCGGTTGGGTGGTTTAGGCGTGAAAAGGTAACAGACAGACAGACAGACAGACAGAGTTACTTTCGCATTTATAATATTAGTATGGATGTATGTACTTAATTTTATTTTTGGAGATACATTAGTCGATATGTGTGCTTGTCATCTTATTAATGACTGTTCTACGCGCAATAGAGAATATTATTAAACAGTAAACACTAATGTAATGTATGTAAAATGAATACTTGGACCATAATACTTGGACTTAGATTGCGTACAAGAACTTTAACGTCAAAAATATTGTTAAAGACAGGAAACTGAATGATTGAGGAGACGAAAAAATGTATCTAGCTTGCATAACTGAGGCATTACAAAGGTGACGAGGTTTATTTAAAGAAAACTTATTTGGTAGGATTAATGTGCATTTGATTTATATGAACATATCGCGTCGTAATTAAACATCGTATTAATGATATTATTAGTCAATACTTAATTATGTTTCTTTTTACGGTGTTAAATAGGTAAAGGGAATAATTATTTTACAATTATAAAAAATATTATTTTCAATTAAAAAAAATAGATTGATTGCCATTTAATTCTACAAACTTGACAATAATTCCTACAATATTCTTCAAACGATTCTTTGGACTAAGATTATGAACTAACAACGCCTTTACTAATTGGTTTATATTTCAATATTTATAAGTAATGGCGACTGACCACGCCAGTGTAAATAATAAATACTTATTTTCCAGGTCTGTTACGTTACTCTTACAATGTAACATTTTAACTATCGAATTTTTTACTTTTAATAGTTACTTTTACGAATTAGTTATGATTGTTATTTTTCTTACTTTTTTGATGGTCTTTTATTAAAAACCAATAAAATTAATATGATTTAATTTACTCAAAATAGAATTGCTAATGCCAACTTCGTTTAATGTTGAGGAAAATATACGTTTTGTATATAAATAAATGTTATGCGTAATATTAGGTACTTACAAACAATATTACATATTGTATGATTTAAAACAGTTATTATAGGCAATCCTTTAGATAAAATGTAGAAACAACTAAAAAAAATCCATATCTTACTGCTATTATAAGCGCGAATGTTTGTATGACGCGGACGTGTGTAATGTGTATGTTTGTTACACCTTCATGCTAAAACGGCTAAACGAATTTAGATGAAATTTAGTACACAAATACACAATGGCATTGGCAATGAGCTTGAAGAAGCTCATGGGCTAGTGTTGAACTCCTAGTGAAGCACGCGAAAAAGCTAGGAGATATCACTAAATGTTGGGACATTATTACACACAGCGCCATCTAGTACCGTGGTAAGTGTGTTACGGAAACCAGATAGTTGATATACTGCACATATAAATTTTAAACACATACATATTATAAATATTAACACCCATGACTGGAGTACAAACATTCGTGCTCAACAAATGAATGCCCCCAGCGGGACGCAAACCCGCGACCGCTGGCGCAGAAAGTAGGGTATCTACCGACTGAGCCAAACGTGTCGTCAAATCACTAGTTAGTAGTTGTGAATAATATTAGTAATAATACTATAAATAAAATCTTTACAGGAAAACTTGCAAGTCGTGTGGTTGCGACCGCCTGCAGCACTCGGTGTACCACGAGGAGCTCGGGTCGGTGCGCGACAGGCTCGGCCTGCGCGACACCCGCGACACACGCGCGCACCACTCCTATGATAACAGTCCACCTGGACTCACTGCTAAACAGGTGATTTGATAATATTTCCTACGTAAAAAAATTATGTTAAGGTATCAGTGGCGAAGGGTGAAATTTTAGCAGAGGTAAGCTGTCCAAAAAAATGACAAAAACTAAATAAATACATGCGATGCAAAAGTACCTAGTACAGGTACTAGTACCTCGTAAGTATCCGTTATGTTGTAGTGAAGATTTTTTTTCGTAATAATTAAAAAGTAAAAAAGTGTTCATGAAGTCTTATGTCATTGTTTATTTTTTTAATTTATGTAAAGTTATAGCAGAATAGTCAATATATTTAATATTTACTAAAATAATATAAAAATATTAATGACGCCATCTATGAGAAATCATTACGCATCATTTAAAAAGTGAAATTACGGCGATTGATTTAAGGCCGCATTATTTTATTTTGTATTCATTATAAATATAATTAATTTCAACCTAAACATAATTTAGTGAGATTTAAATATTCGTTTTTCCCTTCTGTTAATTTTACATTAATATATTAAATCATTATTTTAATAAATATCGCCATCTAGCATTGAGTTATTATTACTACGTAAACTCAATGCCATCTAGTGACAAGTGTTTGAAAAACTTCGTAGTTCGTTTGCTATCTTATTGAAGAGATTGATTTATTTTTTATTTATCAAAGTTAAATTAAAATTTTGAAATATGAAGATGATTTTACTGGTTTTAAAATTTAATTACAATATCCTACAGCATTACTTGATATTTCCTTCCAGTCCGAATAAACTGTTTAAGCTAATACGCGTAAAATAATTTTGTCAAGGAAACGCATATAAAATAAATTAAAAACATTTTCACTGCAACATAAATGAAAACAAACACAATATTTTTCTAATTTAGCACTTACACACAATTTCAATAGAAAGTTTTATTACAAATTACTTGACTTATGCAAGTTTCGAAAACAAAGTTGCATACAATCCAACTTCAATAAAATACGCAAATTTAATAATGGCTTATAGAACTCACCGTAATTAAAACATATATGAACCATACACTATACAGACTCAACACAAAATATCAATATTAGTTATTACGCTAAAATCGAGTAAAAACTCAATAAAACGAAAGAAAAACACAAATAATGCACTAAGCACTTGTAAACAGAATCGCCATCGGCCATATTAATTTGTTTAGATACTTGTCGCTTGTCATTGGTCAATCATAGTGACGTTTTGTATTTGTACCACCAATCACATGCAAAATAAGCTGCTCGTGAGCGTCTTAACCGCGACCAAAAATCTGAGTAATTATGAATGAAATCACTTGAAAATGTTCCAATACAAAAGTATGAATGAAACACGATTCGTATGGAAAAGGTAAGCCGAATTACTACGTCTTACCGCGGCATTTCTATGAAGGCGCATTTTAGCAAAGTAGACATTTTTGTTGATTTTGACTTATTGTAGGCGTTATGTTATTTTTAAAAAAGGATTATTACTATAAATTATTATTTTAATTAGTAATCATGTAAATTTAAAAAACAATTATTATGTAGAATAATTAAAACTTTATTGGATTTTTAAAAGGTAAGACGGTGGGAATCGTCTTGTATGGACCCTTCGCCACTATAAGGTATTAAATATAACACTCATAAGTTATAGGTAAGAGAACCGAGCGCACTGGAAACAAAGATCGATCCAAATATTTTTATTATCGTGCAGATGCCTAGGCGTGCGACACAAAAACGAAAACCCAAAACCATTTTTAAAGTAGGTACAAGATAATTCAATTCATACTTTAGTGTAATATATTATATAAGAAAAGATGTCCACAGAATACCTTTTTACAATAAAAAAATAGTCAATATTATCACATTTTTGCCATGTCTTAAAATTAATTAAATATTTAAATACGTGAAAGTTTAAAATTTTTAATAATTAAAAAAGAATATGATCGCTTTATAAACATTGTTGGCGCACTTATAACAATTTGTTACTTGATAGGACTGAATAAACTTAACGAGACTTCTTAAACTCTTAAGTAATGATAACGAACACGAGATAAAACGAAATTTAAGGGATAAGTAATGGCCAATGGGGTGATAGTAATAATTACTGCACCGATTTACCTAAATACTAACCTAATTTAAAACAAATTTAATAAATTCATATACGACTTTAACGTGATAGGGCAATTTAGATTTACATTGAATAAAATAAATTAATAATATTACGTCATGATAGATGTTAATATTTACCAACATAATATATAGGTAGGTATATAATATTTATTGCTAATAATTTTATTAACGACTTTGCCCGTTTCTTTTTTTCTCTCTCGTTGTTGCTCTCTTAAAGTCATGAAATTAGCAACGATGACTTTAAGATAAATAAATTAATAATAAATTGAGCTTTTATCCTGTAACAAAGCATTAGGGGATAAAAAAATATTCTAAATCTAAAGTTACGTACATTTGTTTCATCACGTTCAATTAAGTAAATATTTTTATAGCTTTAATACTTTTTACAGACTGAACTGTACTGGTCAGCTCTATCAGAACGTGCCCCAAACGCGGTAGGTGGCGCCACCGGCCCCGCGGCCTGGCGGGCTTGGCGGACTCGCGCCTTGGCAGCACAGTTGCCAAAGCAAGACTTGTCCTTGGCTCACTGCAGGAATATAGACGAACCCCATCGCAAACAGTTCGAAGATTTCGTCGCGGCTAGAAATGAGATTGCATTGGATATTGGTATGTGGCGCCATCTTGTGTTGAAAAGCCAGTTTTCTGTTTAAAACCAAAGTAATACACTTAATACATATTAAATTATCTTATTTTAGGACTTGCATGCCAACATCATGGCCCGTCGATCGAATGCATGGGATGTACTAAAACGATCCGCAATGGAAATATTGCTATTCAAGCCCCACGAATCAGTGAAGAGGTAAAGTAATGACTTATTTTATTTCGAAATAAATTAACGCCATCTATCGTAAAATTTCGAAACATAAACTAACAGACAACTAACATGAACATTATTAACAAGTTCCGCTATTAGTCGATAGATGGCGTTCAAAAGTGAATTTGAGTTTAATCCGCAGGCATTCTTTCATCCAGCATGCTTTACATGCTCGGAATGCGACGAGCTGCTTGTGGAACTGGCGTATTGCGCTTTGGATGGACGCCTCTTCTGCGTACGACATTACGGCGAACGCTTGAAGCCAAGGTGTCATGCTTGCGACGAGGTAAGAAAGTATTTACTTATCACTAACCTCATTTAAGTAAATAAATTTTGATTAAGTATTCAACAATAAATCAAGTAGATAATAGTTTTAAACACACGTTATATTTAAAATTCTTTAAAATCTACTCTCACCCTCTTTATGCCCATTTAAGTACTAGGTACTTAATATTATAAAACTAAAGAGTTTGTTTGTTGAACGCGCTTATCTCAGGAACTAGTGGTTCATAAGGAAAAAATATTTCAGTGTTGAATAGCGTTAATCGATGAAGGCTTATATGCTATATAAGATCCATGGTATAATATATAAAATAGGAGAATTTGGTTTACGTTTTTAGAACGAAAGATAGGTAATGACTTTTTGAAAAATTATTTAGTTGACACTAAAGTTACGGTACCAGAAATGTAGACCGCAACATATGACACTAATAATCAGTTATTTGTATAATTTACAAAGTAATGAAACGCGACGTTGTTTCGCAAACACATTTAATATTTTCATTGCTCTGGCATACGTCTTCTTTCATAAACATAAATGATCTCTATCGAAATAGTAAACTGAACATCCGAAAATTCTCTTTAGTTTTTCTAGTTATCGTAGTATTTGTATAAGATGTACAAAATTTCTTAGAACTATTCAGAGGAATATAATATTATGGTGTTTCTGGTGTTTCATATCTTAGTTTTTTTCCTTATTCTACTAAGAAAGTAGCTATGACTGCGCTAAAATGGCTGTCAATCCTATCTATTATAGTTTAAATTAACCAAATTACTAATTATATGCCTATCGGTTAATTTATTTGTTAAATATTTTTAATGTTCGTTTTATCTACAAAATCCTTTACTTCCTAATTTTATCAATAATTCACCGTACGTTGTACATGATTATGGTGAACAACAAACATCCACATTTACACTAAGTTATATTAAATACAACCCACCCACTGCACGATCATGAAACCACGACAGTCAGCAAAATAGTTGGTCACTGCGACCATAGTCCCAGTCGCATAATGCCTATAGGCTAGATTGTTTATAATGGTTACAGAATTGCTTAGCCGGCACTTTAGCAACCAGTGTGATATCAGAGTTAGCCAGTTTTAGAAATGAATTACAATCACATGATTGAACTACTGCCAATTACTTGAGGTAACAACTAACAAGTGACTCATGGTGATGAGTAATTAGTAATTATCATTAGCTAATGTTGCCCTTTTTAGTAGAGAAATATTCCGTTTGTAAATAACACTATAGAATATACGCTATAGGTACCGTGTACACGATACCATATTATGTACTCAACAAATAGTCTATACATATATTTGACGACAAGTTTGGCTCAGTATGTAGTGACCCTACTTTCTGCGCCAGCGGTCGCGGGTTTGAGTCCCGCTGGAGGCATTCATTTGTTGAGCACGAATGTTTGTACTTCAGTCATGGGTGTTTATATTTATTATTTATAATATGTACATGTATTTAAAATTTATATGTTTAGTATATCAGCCATCTGGTATCCGTAACACAAGCTTAGCTTACCACAGAACTAGATGGCGCTGTTGTAATAATGTCCCAACATATTATTATTATTATTATTATATATAAAAATCTCGTGTCACAGTGTTTGTCATCGAACTCCTTTTGATTTTATATATTTTTTTGTGTAATTTTGGTAAGTCTGAGAATAGGTCGTGAGCTATTTTTTATTTCCCTAGGTGATAAGGGTGGCCTTCTCCAGAATTTTTATTTTTTGTTTTTAGACTATTTTTTTAATTAGCATCAAAAATACTTATTACCCTAAATTTTCATCCTTCTACTACCAATCCTTTTTTCAACCGACTTCCAAAAAGGAGGAGGTTCTCATTTATAGTAAATAGAACGCGGGCGGAGCCGAGGGAATTGGAGAGTTTTTTAGATTTTTTGTCGGTCTGTCCTATAATCGCATTACGAGAAAAGCACTTGACAGATTTTGATAAAATTTAGTTTGACAGCTGATTATCCAGGTCAACGTGTAGGATACTTTTTATTGTGAGGAAATGTCAAATCTCTGATCAATCAATATCAAATGCACCTAGGGAACGAAGCCGAGTGGGGCGAGGGTCACTTGCAGTGTAGTGCATCTTTATATACTCGTACGAGTATGTATAATTCACAGTACACAGAACATACCAAATATTATAAACTAAAAGATTGGTATAATAAAATTAAAAAAATGCTTATTAAGTTAACATAGATTCATATATCCTTATTAGGTATGTCTATCTATACCTTTTCTTAGAGTTAGTAAAATCTATTTTTTATACGTTTTATATGAATTCATAAGAAAGTCTCGAAATGAGATCACATTGAATTTCGAGTGTGAATAGCTTTATTGTGTTCAATAAAGAATTGAAAAAGTAGACTCATTCACAAGTGACACAATACATTAGGTGTTTAATTTTGAACAATTTAGTGATTTAGTGCAGTGGTTGCAAATGTGAAAAGCAGTGGATACGGGTTAGGTTCATAATTCATATACGACGAAAAAGAATATTAGCATTCGGCAAATCACTGTTGATTGACTGAAACTACCTTTTCGGATTTTGTCGCGGATTTATTTTGATTTTTAGTTCCCGACGTTTCGAATGCTTTACAGCAATAATGGTCACGGGCGAGACTGACAGTCATTTCACCAGAAAAGGTAGTTTCGTTTATAAAGTGGAATATTCGCGTAAACCTAAGAAAGTATTACAATATATAGAATTCATGTACATATACTATGGAGGGTAGAGATAAGGAGAACCGACTCATAGGGGGGAATAGTTTCAATATGAACATAGCAGCGGTAAACTGAGTGAAGTGTGTTTAGCCCGCTTGCACCGTGGCGCCACCACGAATAAGATTTTAAAATTTATCCATTAGCACTGTGGCGCCACCTTAATTTACCGCGTTTTTACTGCCACTTTTTCGTGTACGAGTTGGTCTTCCTTATCTCTACCCTCCATAACATATACATATAGCACAATGTCAAAAACTACGGCCTCGTATCATAGACTTAGATCATCTATGCACATTCTACTCTGTTAAACCACAGATCACATAAAGCTATACTAGGTTAAACTTAAGCAATGCTAATTATTATTATCGGTAATATCGTCAAATGCATTGCGAAACAATGAAACACTTTTCGGTATTAATTGCTAAGTATATTGCCAACATAATTCATTCAATTTTGATACACGCAACAAAAAACCATACGTCCCACCGCAAAAACGTCAAATATCTTCATCGTTATACTTTATTGCCTTCTAGCACAGATAACATATACTATACTAGTACTACTAGGCACTTGTGTAGACGAACACCAAAGAGATTGTACGTGGCGTTCAATCTTCAACTGAATTAGCGTCGCGGATCAGTGCCTTTATTAAAACGCACGACGACGATTTCTTAACGCAGATCGAGCAGCGAGCGCATGTTTAAAATTCGACATGTGCATAGGCCCTTACCCTTGTCAAATACTAAGATAATATGTTAACATCACTAAGTTTAAATAACTTCACGCACGTCTGTCGGTCTACCGTCGTCTGTACGATCGCGACTATCATTTATCAAGTGGAGAAGTCAAACTTACTAACTCCTACACGAATTGTATATAAAATATTATTGTATATTATATTATTGTTAATAAAATGTTAATTAACACTTCATTTTATGAAAAAATAACACAATATTATCATTCAAAAAGAAGACAGTGGTATCTCAGTGGTAACGCGCTGGCTTGGATAACGATTGATGCAGTTTCAAATCCGCGGTCTCACCGCATGTGCAAATCATTTCTAACAAGGTGAAGGAAAACGTCGCGACGTTTTCCTTCACCGTGTTGGAACGCGTCGTGAGGAAACCTGCATGTCTGAGAGAACCTAGGAGGTTTTCGAAAGACATGTGAAGTTCGTCAACTCGCACTAGGCCAGCGTGGTGGACTATGGCCTGATCCCCCACGTATTGAAAGAAGGCCCGTGCCCAGCAGTGGGACGTTAAAAAGGGCTGAATACCGTATTTAAAATACGTTATTCACCCATTGCTTTAGACTTAGAGTTTAGAACTTCTAATAATAGAGTCCACATCACTAGCGAATGTAAGTACTTAAGTATAATAATAGTCTTGATTTAGACATGCCAGGTACATAAATAGCAGGACTACGCTCGTGATAGATATTACCTGTGTTCTCTTGTAACCTGTAACATAATATTATAAATTATTTAGTTACTATTATTATTATGCGGTTTCGCTTCTATTTATTTATTAAATAAATAAATATATAAATACATATTTATTAATAATTTATTTAACTAAAATAAAATACTGTATATTATATAAAATACTTTATACTTACATTTAAAAGGGTTCTGTTACCTCCATTGGTGGCAAGAATTTTTAAAAATGAAATTTTTTGGAAATTTTTATTGATTTGGGAATACTAAAATGTTTATTTTATTTCCATGGCCAGATAATATTATCTGGCCATGGAAATGGAAATAGTATATACTAGAAATATAAGAACTATTTATGCGAGATACTCAAATAAATCGTTACGAAATTTGGCTAATTTTGACCGAGCGGATTGACATTTACCATGGACTTCCACACCTACGAAGAGCTCATAAATTGTATGATATAAACATAGGTATTATAACGAGAAAGACATTTTTAAGTAAAATTATTTTATATACAAAAATATTCACGCTACCTCACAAAACCGTAAAAGGATAAATATTAAAAACCACTTTAAAATAATCTATGAATACAATCATTCCTTCTTTTTTTCATCAAATTATAACCTGAGAGATGTTCACCGCTTTCAGAAATTTATATGAAATGTGGAATTCTTAAAATGTACCTAGTAAGAAGAAGAAAATTGTGTATATCCATACACAATTTACGAAGATATCGCCTGTCAAAATGTATACCCAACAAAACATCAAACGAACTAAGTTCCTCCTTTCGAAGTCGGTCAAAAACCAATTAATTATGAAAGTGTAATCATCATTGTTCTGTTTAAGTCGAGTTTAAATTGAGGTACGGTTATAAGTGTCTGCGAATTTGTGCCACGTCGTATGACTAACCCCGATAGGTTAGGCTAGATTTAGACTACAGTGTAATGTGTACTTTTATTATTTCTTTCATTTAATTCGTTTATTGTTTCTTCTCATGCCACTAATACGCTCAGTCCTAGAGTTGAATATAAAACTAAGTGCAATTGTCATGTCACATTTAAGGTTTAATCAGTATTTATTATAATCATATACGAGTACTACTTATTAATACGAAAAAATATTTTATTAGCAATTCCATCGCAAGGGTTACTTTACGTGGAAATTGCGGAACTGATTTTAGTAAATTTTAATAAACACATAGGCTATGTAGTAATTCGTGATAGTGTTACTTAAAAAAACCTAAATTTGGCACCAGCTGTATATAATGTAATACGATTGCAAAATCGTCCTAGGAATGGACCCGAGCGAAGCAAGAGTAAATCGATATATACCTAAATCGATATGTCGTATTCAAGTAAATTAAAATAAGAAAACTATACGAATTATAGCTGAAACTTGTCATCTTTGGCATTATCCGCATTGAGTCGATCGTGTAAACGAGAAATGAAAATATCAAGGTGATGTCTTTCATCGGGATGTGATTTCAATGGTAATGCAATGAGATTCCAATCGGTATATGTAATAGGCGTTTAACATGCCAGCTTCTGTTAAACAATTCTGTGAAACTGAAGTTTATTGATTCGCAAATATACCTATAATATTGGCTTGTCTTTAAGAGGTTCGATGTTGTTTCCGCCGTAAATTATTAAAATATTACATTTAATATATACAATTCCTGAAAGGAATAGTATATAATGATATGTATTCAGCCCTTTTAAACGTCCACTTTTGGGAATAAGCATTCCTTCAATACGAGAGGGATCAGGCCAAGCACTATGGCCAATTGCGGGTTTATGAACTTCATCTCTTACGCATGCTGTACAACTAGAGAAAATCATGTCGAGGTAAGAGACTCGAGATTTGAACCGCATCACTCGGTTTCCTAAACGCGTTACCACTGAGCTATCACTGCCTTAATTCTATAAGAACAGTGATTTTTTGACTTATCGATACGTGTATCCTTTGCTGTGTGAAAGGAAGACAAATCGGCAAGGCCTAATTTGTGGTAGATAATACTGTTTAGGATTACTGGAAAAACTCAAGACACTGACCGATTAACAGGTCTCGCACCTGAACTATCAAGGAAGATTGAAGAAGAAGATATTATGATATTTTCGTAATTAAAAAGGTTAGGACTACAGAATTGTTTTCGAAAATTCATCCCATATTTTTGCACTTATTTTATTATTGTTAATATTAACTCATTTTTCGAAATATTTTTCGTAAAATATAATACAAATATATATTTTTATTATTATCAACACTCATATCATGTATCGGAGAAATTCATCATAATATTTTTTATATAGGGACTATATGCACAAATCAATGTCACAGAACTTAACTGGACACTATAAAAATGTGTCGTCTAACTCTTTTAAAACGTGCATGTTGCAACATGCATTACATATTATGACAATATTAATGCAGCGCAACTGTTCATTCATGCGTCCAACGTGTGTTACGCATCTTAAATTGTGGCATCTCGTTAATACACCGGCCAGTACAATTACCTATTGCATAATTTGTCCGAATATTAAAAACTTGTTTTAAAGAGAGAAATACTAGTAGCATTTTACTGTCATACTCACGGAATAGAAAAAAAATATCTTCCGGTTTTTCTCTTCCGTGTTTATACTCGTATAGCTGCTACATGACATTAACTCATGTCTACTCTCGTTCTCTCTATACACTTGCCTATGACTCCACTTTGACTCCACTTGCTTGTTGCCATATTAAAATTTCAATTCCATTCAATTTGCTTATTTAGAGGTTTCTAGAAATAAGAAGTGTATGTTAAAAGTTACTATAACCCAAACCCTGTACATTTGAGTGAACTGATATAAACAGTAACTTTAATATTTTTGCACAATGTGTGTGCATGAAAAATCTTTGTTGTGTACTTTTAATACTTGCAACTTAAAAATGTTCATTTTTCTTGATATGTTAAAATTTAAATATATTCATTTCCATCGAAATATTTAAATTGGGCCTTTATACTGTAATTGTACTGTCATGGGAAAGACGCTTACTTTGTTTTATGAACTTTTAAAGTTCGATGACTTTGAGAATGATCTACACCGTGGTCCAAAATAACGTTGACAAAATTAAAAAAATAATATTTCAAAAATGGAATGCTTTGCGTTCTCTTTTGTTTTCGTTTATTCTTTCTTCATTCTTTGGCGCCATTTTAATATTGCTTGTCGACTAAAAAGTTTTAAAATATATTTATTACGTTATGTCAGAGCCGCGTGGAGCCATAATTTCATTGTATGAGCGTGGAAAACGGCAATGTGAGATAGTAAACATTCTTGGTGTTAGTCGTCAGCTAGTTTCTTCAGCAATTAAACGCTATGTTGAGCTCGGCAACATCGGAGACCGTCCTGGGAGAGGACGTAAGCGGACTGTTCGAACTGCTAGGAACCAACACATTATCAAACAAAGATTAGCCCGAAATCCACATACCAAGGTGAGAAAAATGTCGCGAGACTTAGGGATAAGTCGCTCCACCGTGCAGCGTATAGTGAAATATGATCTCCAATTGATACCATACAAACTCAGAAAAGCGCAATTGCTTACAGAGAAAGACAAAAAAGTTCGCCTTGAGAGATGTCGTTTGCTTAAACAACGCTCCGCTGCTTCGAATTGGAAAAATATCGTATTCTCCGACGAAAAATTATTTTCGATAGAACAAGCCCATAATCATCAAAATGACAGGATCTGGTCTTTCACTCGTCCTGGAGCTGCTGCAGTCATTCCACGTCGCCAAAACGCAAAATCAATTACGGTTTGGGGTGCAATTTGCGCCACTGGCAAAACTCCCCTCGTTTTTATAGAAAATGGTATAAAAATAAACCAAGAAAATTATCGACGAGACATCCTTGAATCTGTGGTTCTTCCTTGGAGTCAACAGCACTTTGGTAACCATCCATGGATATTTCAACAAGACTCAGCTCCAGCTCACAGGGCTTTAAGTGTTCAACAGTGGTGCAAAAGCAATTTCCCTGATTTCATCAACTCAAAAGAATGGCCACCCTACTCTCCTGATTTGAATCCAATGGATTACAGTTTATGGTCAATCCTAGAGACAAGGACCTGTTCTACGCCTCATAAAACTGTTGTAGACCTGAAGGCTACTCTTACACGGGAGTGGGACAAAATATCTGTTGAGGAAGTGCGGAAAATTGTGGAAAATTTTACCAAGCGTTTGACTCTATGCATTCGCGCTAAAGGAGGTTATTTTGAAGACAAATAGGGATTCGTGTAAAAAATAAGTTGTATTTTTATAATTTATAGCATAATTTCATTTAAGTTTAAAATTAATAAAATTATTTGAAAAATCACTTGTCAACGTTATTTTGGGCCACCCTGTATAATCTTTTTGTAATCTTAAATTTTATACAGTAATATAATTAATTAAAGCTTTATTCAATTTTATATGAATCATCAAACATCTTTGTAGTAAACCACAAATGATCTATCATCTACACCATGCTATCTGAACATCTATTATTACCACTAAGTAAAGGACGCACTTTTGGTTACGTAATACTTATATTCACATAAATATGACTCATACATGAAATCTGTAATGTTATCTTAAAAATAACCGTATTTAACTAAAGAACTAGGGTTCTATACTGTTTATAGGATATTTGTTATGGAATAAATATAACACTCAACAGTACTAGCACTGTGTAGAATTGTTCACACCTTACCAGTACCTCGACCATTGCCTCGTCTGCTACACGTTTTGCGCGCTTTTGGAAATACGCCATATTGAAATTTGGAATTTTGACATTTATTTCCTTTTTAATATTTCTAGTCAAAAGTTTAAACTTGACTTACATATATTCAACTTATATTCAGGTATTTATAGAAATTGTATTTTTTATTATTATAGATAATATTATAATGTGGATCTAATCAGGGTAAAATAAATATAATCTATACTGGCATTACGATTAACTTCATCTATAAATTATACAAGCAAATGTGTGTTTGTACAAATCTGAAGCGGTGGCCTACTTTGTTCAAACAAATTATTACTACAATACTGGTATTGCATCTCGAGCGATTTAGGTTAAATCAGAGCAATTACCTACGTACATTCAAAGTTTCAAGCGCTGTGTTGTATTTACCCTCTTCCCTCAAATCTAACTAAATATTTAATAAAGCATTGATTGATATTTAATTTTATTATATTTGTATTTAATATGTAATGGTTTTCAATTTTATAATATTCACAATAATTCGTGCGGACCAATTTTTCCGATAAACATAGTGCGGAAGCGATAGGTTTGACGGCCTAGAGAAGTATCGGGCCTTCGATCCTCTAAATAGCGATCGATCTCTTTGAAGTTGTCGTCGTGTGAGCTTGTTTATAGACACTAGTTCGATGTAATAAATATAATTGACGCACACACACGACAACGGACACTTCTTACCGTACGACGTTCGCCAACTGTGAACTCAATACTCTTTCGACATCTATCGAGGACGTGTCTCTTCCAGCAATTGCCTCCAGAGATTTAAAAAAGTTCGACAGTGAATTAAAAAAGTGCTATCCGACATTTAAATTTGCGCGCTAAGTTTTCCCGCGTTGGTGAATTGTGCGTTCGGAAACGAACGATAACGGAAAGTTATTGTGAGTGATGTTTAAAAAAGCATGTGTTTTTCCGTATCCTTCCCTTCCTTAAAATATTGTATTCATTTTATAACACTTCATTTATCAAAAAAATAAGTTATAATAACATTATATTATAATATTTGTGTTATTAATAATAAATATATTAGAAAATATTGAATGATTTTTAAAATAGCACGTAAAATGAAAAACTTGCAAAAGCTTTCAAGTTACGAACTACATAGTGTATCTACTCGTCCATAGATGGCGCTAAATTTATTTCTATAACACAAAAGAACTTACATATGTTTAAGTAGATGGTGTAATGTAAAATATATGTATTAGGTATATATAATACGATATCTTTTGATAAAGCGATTATAGGTATTTATCGCGATACTTACTGTCCATTTTTATTAATTTTCCGATTTTATTAGATTTTTGATAGTTGTTTAAATATTGCATGCCTCAGTTATTCAAATTGTAAGGTTTTAAAATAACTGTATCAAAAACAAAAATAAAAAAAAATAAAAACTTTAAGGCTAAATCAAATAACAATCTCATCCAACATGGCCTGGCTTCACCCAAAATTCTTTATGATCTTCTTTGTGTATGTGGTGTAAAATTTATTATAATAATAATTTTAAAATTAAAAATATAAACGTACCTGTAAAATGTTTTATATCGCGCAATGCATAATAATAAAAGTATTCGGCTTGACCGCGATATTATGTGCGAACTTGAGATGTTAACTTTTGGCAAACACTAGCGTGTTATTAAGGTCTGTCAATCATCGCACTATAATCCTACTATTATAATATTTTGTTTCATCGCCAAACGTTCACTTTCTTGATTTAAACACTATTTTTATAAAAGCGAAACTTTATATTAGAGTGTCACTTTTCACTCTTTCACGCTGACAGCGCTTGAATGAAATTTAGTAGTTACACAACAAATTTCGTACAATTTCTAATTAATTTCAGATAGACTGGAATTACGCATGAAGTATTATTAGTTAAATATACCAAATCGAATCTAAACTAATTTTCAGACTAAGGACTACTACAGACGAACTGTCACAGACATAACGTTTTAAATTTTAATTAAAAATGCCATTGTACGCGTATTTGTAGAGTTACATTTATTTTTTTACAATAGTTTATTTAAAAAAGGATGAAAAAATAATAACAAAATTAATCAAATCAAATCAAATATTCTTTATTGCACACCATTATATAACATAACATAGTAAAAACATAGAGAAATAGTACAAAGGGCGACATTTTTTTAGGTAGAGAAAAAGAAAGACAGAATTGGGGGTGCAAACAAACTTAAGAATATTTACTAATGAATACATACAATAGACCAATATATATCTATATATATACATATAGCATATTATTTTATATACACGTACATACATACAAACATACATACATACATACATTGGTTAATAAATAAATAGTTAACATTTTTTTTATATATGACATAGTTTTGTTTTTTTTAAAGAGATATAAGTACAAAATAACTATAAGAAATTATTATTTTTTATTACGCATGTTTTTTTCTCAATAATTTTAAATTAACTTTGAATCTGCTACTATTGATGACAATGACAATTTTTGATGGATATCGTCTATGTAATTCTTTAGTCTGACCCCTAAGAAATAATATTGATTTTTAAACCAATAATATTTTTAGTTGCAATTCTTTTTAATAATACGCTTACAAACAGCTACATAATTAATGATTGTTTGAGAATCCGTCTGTCAATTCTTTTCATTTCTTGATACATTATGTTATAATCTAGAGAAAACACAAGTATCATATCGTACTTAGGGATCCTTACTGCCACATACTCATAATATGCCACCATCACATTCCATAGAATTATGAATATTAAAAGCTCACACATCGGACTCACACTTGTGACTTGACTAGCCTTTATTATTTGTCATTGTATTTTTAAAAGTTTTTACGACCATATTAAGCATTAAGTAACTATTACGATATATAAGCTTTAAGTAAATATTTGTTTTTATTACTTTTGTTAAATAACTTATATTGATACATTTTTTTGATTTATTCGGTTATATCTTAATATAACAGTTCTTTAAAATCAGTACTCTTTATCCACGATCTTTATTTTGAAACATTTTGTTTACTTGTATTGACATATTTAGAGAACCTTAACCCAGAATTGTAATGAAGTATAGCTTTATAATAAAAGATTAAACACTTTTACTAGCAGTAACGCAGTGTTACTGCTTATCACTATGCCATAACATAAAGAAAAACATTGTACATTTGAAATGGAATCAATAGTTTTGATTAGCGTTGAGTAATTAGTTTAGCATTCAATTAACTAAAAATTAAAATGTACTTAAACTCCTTAAGTATTTTGCCTTTTCTAAATTACAATTTCATGCATTCTTTAAAAAAAATGCTAATATATCTAACAAAATTAAAATTTTTATTACCCTTGTAATTTTTTACATAAACATGTAGCAAATGATTTATGCTTGTTGAGTCTAATAAAAAATTTGAAGAATCTTCTAGAAAAAGGTCGTTGACTCCACCTCCGTGCCAATGTTTTTAATTATAAATAATATACGAGTATTATAGCGTCTTTCAAAGTATCATTTTGCCTTTGATTTACAAAATGAATGCCAAAAAGTATTGTTACCAATAGCCATTAGAGCGCCAGTTTTTTTCCGCCCCAATCTCTTCTTACTTCCAATTGGCAACACCAAAACTATCGAATCCGGTATATATAAAAGTAGAACAAAGAATGTTTGTTCAAAATATCTATAGGTATTAAATGTGGTTTTAACTTCTAATCGTTAAGTAGGTATATGGATGTTTAGACCCTTTAGACATCCTGCTGGTCAGAGAATTTCAGGCCAAATTTCGCTACGCTTTTTAAGTGCATACACTCGAAAACTTCTAGGTCAGATTAGCAGGCTTCTTACTCTTTATCATAATAGACGAGGTCACCAAGTTGACAAGGTGGGCACGTAAGAATATTAAAGTCGAGAGACCTGGGATTCTGGGATTTGAACTCGGGTCATTTAGTTTCCCATGCTATCGTGGTAACCACTGGGTTACCGAGGTAGTTACCTCATATGTCTCATGAAAATGAAAAAAATATTTTTCATTGTTTTATTTTATTTTTCATTATTGTATAATTATTATGAAAAGCTTGTACAAAAAATACCTCGTTAACGAATACCGAAAAGTACCTATAATACATATCCTTAGTAACAAGATTATCTAGTTAATTATAGAAATATGTGCTAAATGTACGAACTAAAACATGTGTGCTTTGATTCAAGTTCATTATCTATTTAATTTGAGACTCACAAAACATTTTATTACGAAAATTAGTAGGATCGAAGCGCGAAGAAAAATCAACGCGTGCGCCAACGATTATACGATAAAAACATGAACGATGTCATGCTGAATGAAACATTTTTAAGCCTACAGCTACGGTACGATAGAGTGGGATGTGTGGACTTTGTGTGGGAAAACTGTTTTTTTGTAAAGTACAAACATACGGAGATATTTCATTGATGATAGAGATGGAGTCGGGAACGTAGAGTAAAATCTAGGAATTTTTCATTCGAATTGGAATTATAAATAAAATATTATGCTACTATAAAGTCTATTTTGTGTATTTTTCAGCCCTTTTTATCTATTTATTTTAATTTTAATCGATACTTTTAGTTACAGGTGTTTTACCTGTACCTGTACCACTCAACCGATTTTAATGAAATTTAGTATGATGATAATTAGTTATCTAGGTCAACATATAGGATATATTTTAATACGGAAAATATATATAAATCCGTGACATATCTCTGAGATATACTAATCTCTAAGATATCTCTGAGATATATAACTAACTGCTAAAATATAAATATATGTATTATGTACTATATCTTTTCCCACCACGTCTACTAGCTTGGTTCCCTATCACATAAGGCGGGCGGTGCGCACGGCCCGCGCGGCCCGCGCGTGACGTCACGGGTGTCCGATTACGCCTCACTTTCACTCCATCTCAAAGGCAAGGTCATTCTCGGGATGCGCGTACGATATGCACACAGCGCGATGTACTGTCTCATTCTCGATAACCATAAACGACATAATATATACATACGTGTGAAAAGGATGGACAAAATGGAATTTAAGTACATTATATTATATAAATAAGTCTACGGTGTTCCTTATAATAGATGCACAGATAATTATCTTTTTAATCCTATTTTTACCTATTTTGACTAGTATTTTTTTTGTTTAATAAATTTTGTTTCGCATTGTCTTAGATGTTTACTGGAAAATTAATTACCGTTTATAGCTTATCTTCTTTAAATTTCGCAGATTCAATCTAGTAAATTAGAAAAATGTATAAAATAGTAAAACGAATGCATTTTTAGCAATCTTCTTAGCAATACGAACCTATATCGTGTAATAATAATATGACTTTATGGAACTAGAATGAGCTCCAAGCTCATAGATTAAATACTTATTTATAGTCAATTAGCGATTCCCGCGGCGCCGCTCGCGCCCGAGGGATGAAAATTTAGGGTTATAAGTATTTTTTGATGCCAAATCATAAAAAATAAGAAATGACAATTTGGTTAAAAATTAAAAAAATATATGGAGGGATATCACCTAGGGGAATAAAAAATAGACTGCGACCTATTCTCAGACCTACCAAATATAAACAAAAAATTTAAAAAAATCGGTCAAGCCGTTTCGGAGCAGTTCGATAACAAACACTGTGACACGACATTTTTAAATATATTACAGAGAGATAATTACCTGTCTTGTCACAACAATATATTTTTTTATTATCCTTAAGGCATAAATTATAAGGCTTGTAGGTAAAATATAAAGGTAAAAAGTAAAATATGCCTGCTTATGAAAAAAAAAACGTTGCTTCAACTATACCTACCTAAAGCTACGCGACATTGGCGAAGTCAACTGTGCCCAACTGGCACTCCTGGAAGCCATTAAAGGAAATAATTGAATTGAATTACCTACCTAAACTTTAGTTTTGCTTCAAAAGAAAATATTTGTAGGTATGTACAATGTACATACTTACAAAAAAAATATTTCGTATTTATTTCAGTTTTTCCAGAATAGAAAATTTCAAAGATAAAAAAGCTGTTTACAGTAGAGTGGAAGCTATTTGAATCATTCGATTAATAATAGTGGATGAGTCTACATTACTTACGTATTACTATTATGACGTACAGAACATTTAAAATATTTTAATTCTGCTTCAGTTGTAGCACAGCTTGATGCACGCGGCACTTTTACAAAATAATTATGACAAGTTTTAATCGCACAAGCGGAATTGAATATTTTTTTTTTAAATTGTGTGATCAAAACGCAATTATTATTTTATATTATTTTTATATTATAATAATTATTTTTAATAATTTTAAATTTCTTCTCAAAACAGAAATTAATTTATTCAATAAAACCATTTTTTCATTAAACTTACGATCTACCAAAATGTATTTTTATTGGAAATAAATTCAGCGACTACCAATATGTTTCAATTAACTATTACGTACCTCTTCAATACATTAAGCAGATTATAATAACTTTGGCTGTCTGTTCAAATGCTTGTATAACACAGCCAATTTCCCGCCGCGCCGTCCTAAAGTAGCTCCCACACATTGCATCTTAGCTAAAGCCGTATACATCACAGCGCCGTCACTGTGACGTCATTTCTTTAATTAGAATAACCATAAAATTCCATGAAAATTGTATGAAAAGATTCAAAACAGAATACCGCTAAATTTTAATTAAAAAAGAAGCTCATTAAGAAATAATTCTAAAAAGGATGATAAAGCTGCACTATAATTCATAAAAATAAGTTGTTTTGCGACGTTTATTCAACAATTTAAAAACAAAATCAAATTTAAATAGGCCAACTTAAAAATGTTAATTTCTATAAGTAAGCCATCATCTATTTTATTTATGGCGAAGACAGAAACAATAATGAAAAATAATTAATTAAACTGTATTTACAACATTAGACAAACCACGCATTTCTAATTCGACGAAATTCAATAATGTGAAAGTGATTTATCTAACACGTCAAGTATAACACATGAATTTAGTTTTTATCAAATGATCCGCCTATTTTAAAGTAGGTAACTGATAAATTGTAATAAAATACTTGGCACTATGACAAATATCATTGCGTTGTTTTGAGTAATGCAAGTTTTTTAACGGACAGATCGAATCGGGCGCAAAAATTATATGTACTTAGATTTATCCCGAAGAGGTCGCTGACTCATGAGTTATGTCAAAATTTGAATTCTAAATTAAATTTTAAAACACTATTTTCAGCGCTTGCTAAATATCTTCGAATTGTAGACATTGCTGGAACATTAATCACTTAACGTTTTATGATTTAAAAAATAAGCTTAGTGTACGTATATCTTTATTTTATTAATTTTACTTTACTTTATAAAATGGATAACCTTTACGATATCCAAAAAAATAATAGACTATAGAAATTAGTAAAACAATATAATAATTATACTTTCAGGCGTAAATAAACATATAAATTATGTTTCATTATATCTTTGTATCTTTTTCATTTTGATTGCATGAACCTGTCTATAGTTTTCTTGTCATTGGTTGAATCACTTATTCGAACAATGACCTTACGGGCTTAACAATGACTTAACTAAAGTGTTTCAAGAACAAAAACTTTTTTCTTTCATTTAAAATACGAATGAGACTCATTTAAATGTACATATTCATATAGGTATAAGGTTATATAGTTATATGGATAAAGGTTTAATCAATGTATTTCATATCATCATAATTCATTTTACAATCGCTTCTCGATAAATCAATAAGTTAAACAACATCAATCGATTAGTAGTCTGCTTTTATTACCTAAACAATAGACCAAACGTAACCTTGGAACAAGACAAACGTAATAATACTTAGCCCCAACGCCAAACTGTTATCTAAAAGTGGACACAATCTTTGGCAAGTATTGCATTTTAATTTCAGTTGTTCATATCTTGTCCCGGCGTTACATCGCTGCACCTAAACCCGTAATCAATCTTATAACCCATCCCTTTCCCCTTACGAAAGTGATTTAAAATGGGACTCTTGTTATCTGTAATAATAACATACGTCGGCTTTCACGAAGCTATAGAGTGCATGAAACATATAATCAGTGGAATAATACCTGATACGGAACCTAATTTCAATGATCTCGTCGAATATTATACGCGACTACTCCAAAAGACAGCGAACGCTACACCGCGAGACTGGACACAGGAATGCGGTCAGGGCTACCTCTGTTTGACCGAAGATAAAAATGGAAACCTCAAGTCTGCAGCTGTCAAGTTCTATGGACGTCAACCGAATTCGACCGCCATATTGTTTTCGACTAAAATATCCAGCTTTGGCCAAGATTCATTCGAAGATAGCTCTCAAGCAAATGGCGATTACAGAATAGACAGGTACCCAACGAAAACGAAAACAATTATATCGAATTCGTCAGAGTCTTTTAGTGTGGGAAGTAGAAACAGATCATCTACGTCTTCTGGAAATATTTCAGATAACGCTGAGCCTGAAGAATCTAATGATAATGGAAATAAAGATAAACAGAAACTCACGTGGGAATATAGCCCCAAAACCCCTCCTTCATCGCCGATGCCTGAAATACTTTTCGATTCGTACAGCGGAGATAAAAATGAAAATGTATCATACAGCGAAGACTTTTTAAGGTTAATATTATTTATTATTGACCACTGCACGTCATTCATTGCCAATCATAAATCATACTCTGTAGTGACCTCTCAACGTTTTATTCCATGAGTGTGCATCCTCTTTACAAAAGCTCGATCAGGACACGGCTTGTTTATGTGGAATCATATCTTAATGTATAATCCTATTCATGTATAACTTTGTTTAAGATCTCTTGATGGGATTAAGTATCGACCTCTGCAGCGCAGCGATCCGAGTTTCAGAAGGAGGTCATTTAGAAAACGGGCGTCGTCATCCTCAAACTCGTCTAGAGAATCTCGAGCGTCCCGTGACGAGGAGCTTAAAATTTTCACGTCGCTTGAAGAAGCTGAATTTAAACGCATGAATAAAGATGAAAATTACACTGGGTTTGGCAGTGCTCCTAACTTAGCGGCGCGTTCTTATTCCAGAAGTCGATCGCGAGAGAAATCCCGTGAAAAAAGGAACGAGAGTACCATTCCTGAAGCTACTTCTTACAACGCAGACGATGAAAGACCGAATGATGCAAAGGCGCTTCTCAAAGACGTGCCTAAACTGTCTTCACTAGAAGAAAATAAAACAAAAGACATGCCAGAGGTAAAAGAAGAAGAAGAAGAAGTTGATTTTTGGGCTAACATTGAAGATTAGAAGCGCTTTTTAACGTAGCACGAATGCACCACTGCTTTGTCATTGATGAGCATGACTGAGAGACATTAAAGGATAAAATTCTCATTTGTGGTTTGTTTTATAGTCCCACATAGTATACATATACCTTCCTTACAGACGGGAAAAATAGTTTTGTACAAGCTTTGTATGGCTTCTGAGTCCTGAGATAATTTCTTATTATGCATTTATAGACTGCTGTGCCAAATATAAATAGATAAGTAGACAGTTAATATTACAGTTGCCAAAATATGTGAATTGAAATTATTATTTGATATAATATAATCATATTATAAATTCAATCTAAGGAACAATTCGTAATATAGACTGGACGGTAAACACGATTATCTTAAAAAATGTTATAAGTTTCATTTTTCCATAATTGTTCTCATAAATTTGTTTATTAGCAGTAACTAACTATGTTGCTCAAGAAATCCTAAAATATACGGGCTCGGTCCGAACCTCGACACACTTGCTTTTAATGTGACATCGACCTTCTGTCTACGCCACTCCTCATGGTGTTATGGGATAATTTATATTCACTCTATTCGAAGCTTAGGGCTTTAATTTATGAAAGTAACAAAACAGATACTAATTAAGTTAAATTCAAACTATTTTATGAGTAGGTATGAGTAAATTATGAACATGCATTTAAAATTAAAAAAAACTTTGAAGCATAGATAATGATTCATGACACTTAGCTTTTTTAATTTTGTTTTCTAAAAATATTGAATGCGTTCCTAGTTCTAAAGCCACAGGAGAATAAAATAATTTATTCTTAGTTACGTTAGATACATCTGGATTGTGGTTAGTTTTGCTGAAATATACTGTTACAGTGGTCATTACATACACAATAACCGCCACTGGAAACCACAACTATATTTACTTCCAAAGTTAATCTTTACGACAGGAAACCCCTTTGCCAAAATAAATTACATTTAGACGTAACTAATTTTATCGCTTACACAATAGAGTATAAGGTCATATTTCCGGCGATCTATGCAAAAAATGTGCCACATATAATTTAGTCAGCTAATTTTTTTAGAAAGCAGTTGTTCCCAATAATACCAAAAATCAATATAATATATAAATCTGAATATGAAGAAATATATTGTAGTAACAGATATTTAAGTTAACTGTCTTAAATACTGGACCGTTGGACCGCCTGGTTTCTAATTTTTCAATTAGCCTTATAAAAGTTTAGTTTTATTTTAAAATATATATAAATTTCAAACATAAAGGAATCATAGTTTTGTTTTTTCTTCCTTAAAATGAACTTTTTGATTGCATTTCATGGGGATAGGATTGAAAGAAAAAAGTTCAAAAGATACAAATTACCTCTTAAAAAATCGTTATTTCGATTTTTAGTAATTCTCATACGAGTATATATCCTTTGATTATGATATTCACGTTACTAATGAGTATAAATGAATGCATAATTTATCAAAATTTGTTTAACCGTTTAATAATAACTAACGACTCATTCGTCCCTAGGTACACCTTTAGTATAAACTTTTTCCAATTTTTTGAATTCTTTGAATGTCTTACTTATTTATATCCAATCAAAAGTCTAAAATATAAGTTCCATACAAACTTTCATCCCCTATTTTAACCCTTACACCCCTTTTTTCGCCTTTAAAAATATGTCCTTCTCAGGCTCTAGACTATTAGTGTTCCAAATTTCATTTAAATCGGTTTAGTAGTTTTGGTGTAAAAGCGCGACAGACAGACAGTTACTTTCGCATTTATGATATTAGTAAGTATAAAGAACTTTAGAAAATCCCTCCTTTGGGCTTCATCATGGTTGTTTAAATAGTGTTCAAATTAGATTAACAAAATTTGTAACTGGCAACCTGGCAACTCAATTAATAAATTCTCATATGTACATACGTATTTGAAATAGTCGTGATTGTCTGGACCCTTTTCCATTACTTAGTAATAATGATATTTAGTATCCATCAAAACCGAATTATCTATCCCCTTTCTAATCTATTTTCGGCCGCCGGGTTCATTCGTCACGCCCTATATTTAGATCTTGTACGACGCCAAGCCAAAGTCAACTCATAAACAATGAAAGTTTTCTAAGAATCCTTAAAAATGATAATTTATAATAATTTTTATTTTAGACTGATTTATGGCCAGATTGTTAGTTCAAAGATTATTTGCATATAATGACGAAAATAGAGTCTTTAAAGCCCACAGTAAGCGTTGGTGTAAGTATAAATTAGATTTTTTATGCAATTTGAAACATTCTTATTTCAGCTGGTTTTATAAATTTTAATAATTATGATCAATTATAATATGGTTATAGTAAATTGAAAGCATTTTCTTTATTTACTAAACGCGACATTTTATATGAAGTCCGAGGAAAAATTTAAGAAAATTCACGGGAATAACGATCTCAAAACTCCTTAACGATTACTTCATGATCATGGACTAATCATATACCTACCTACTCCTTTCGAGACATATTTTGAAAACTCAACCTACAAATATAATTTAGATAGTGATACCGTGTTGTAATGTTTTCAATGTGTAAAGGTAATTTTAACGGCATACTTTTTATTAAATAGCTTTTAAGTTACCCCAGAAGCAGGTGTTTACCATCTCGGAAGCGTTAGCGAATTTTAAAAATAAACTGATGAATGAATGTTGACCAAGACCTTCCGCGCTAAGACATCGACCGGCTGCGTCTAGACAAAAATGAAGGCAGCCTCGATAAATGACGAAATCCAAAAACATCCGGTAATCGTCACTTCTGTTCAAGTAAACTGTTACTAAATTGTTAAGAATTCGGTAAAATAAATAAGGTTGTAATCAAATTCAATAATATACTGCTACCTATTCCTCCAGATATTAAAAGAAATCGTAGTAATTCAACTGTTAAAGTTCTTATGTTTAGGACCTACGTATTCTAGTAAATACAGTATTTAATATTTACTAAAAGGTATTTTTTAATAATGAAATTAATAATGGATATTTAAATATTCGTTAAATTAATGAACTCGTACCACAAATAAAAATAAGCAAAGATGCTTCGCTTCTAAATGTCTCCCGATATTTGAATAACTTCTTTATACAATACAGTGAAGGTATTTTTATATAAGTAAGGATATTATAATTTATTAAATTAAGGATTGTTTATATAGTCTATTTAATAATTTGGGTGAAAAATACTTTTGATGTTTGTAATTAGACGCTACCTATTTTATAAACTCAAATACAATGCAATTAACAAGCGCTCAGGCCACTTAGATTAATATATTATTGATAAAAAGCAAAATGTTTACTATGCAATGTCAAGCCAAGTGACGAAAGATAGGGTCGAATTCTTGAAAATATGTACGTCTTACAGCTTCTTTAACATGTAGGTCGATGTTTATTTATATTTTAATGCGAACGCCACTGTAAATCACTAATCGTTTATTAAACACAATCGAACAGACGTTGAATCCCAGCCATACGATAAGCTCATTACAATATCAATAATTCAGAAGCGATCGGCCTATATTCACAAGTGCAGCATCAAATCATCTCGGATCCTTTAAAAGTCGACAGATGTGGGGTAACTGATCGGATTATCGAAGGAAGCGTGCGATTCCCCGGACGTTTGAAAACGCCCGCGCACCTGCCCTCTCCGTCACTCATCCAAATTTAAATCCTGAACTCCCCCCACCGGCGCGTGCGCTTTACATTCTGGAATAATTCCTGCGATTTAGCTACTGGTGTTCGCCATTCGAAATCGGGTCGCGACCGCGTTCGGTGATATCGTTTATTTTGTAAAAACAGCCAAAACTTAGCCATGGCTGACGTTGACGTACAAGTCCAGTACACTACTACTGAAAGGAAGACCAGGAAGGTCAAAAAGTCCTCAAAGCGTAGGGAATCTAAGGATGGCGAGGTCACCGTCACCGAACTGGAACAAACCAACACGACCACCAATAACGACGATGGGTATGTGTAGTGGTGGCCAAACCTTGACCCCCGTGCATAGTGCGATGTGACTAGTGTCTCTATCTAGTGTTCATTTATAGCTAAGTGTTTATCATGTTAGGCTTTATTTGGCCACACTCACATACCCTACCTAATTTAAGGTATATTTTATTAGAATTAGCAATATTCTTCTCAGTTTACTATTTATTATAATGAAATACAAATCAAATTTATGAATATAAACTAAACTACAGCTGATATACGATATGTTGCAACTAGAACTATAAACCTTCAATATTCTCCGTGTTAAAAATATAACTTGTAGTGGTTAACAATTGTAAATGAATGAGTAAAGTATAGTATAGATTTAGATTACATATTAATAATTGTTTTTTTCTTGCAGCTTATTTTCAGCGGCGAATACACCAAGGCGATGAACAAGGACTGGCACAGCGGTCACTTCTGCTGTTGGCAGTGCGACGAGTCCCTCACCGGACAACGCTACGTGCTCAGGGATGAACACCCCTATTGTATCAAGTGCTACGAAAGCGTCTTCGCTAACGGCTGTGAGGAATGCAACAAGACCATTGGCATCGACTCTAAGGTAACTTCTAGATTTGGCTTCAACTGTCTAATTTACATTTTAGTCGACAACTTAATGCACAACAGAAATGCATGAGTTCTATTCAACACAATTAATTTGTATTAAATCAATTTGTCTATGACAATATTCAGATTGATTTATGTCTTACTTGCCAAAACAATTGGTAGATTTGAATAGATATATTTGTTATTAATCAAAGTGTTCAAACTAATTTTAGCTTAAATATAGTATTGAGACATCATCAAAGATAATTTTTATAGTAAATGTTACCAAAATTAGAACAGCATCAGAGTCAGTGGCATTGCTGAGCTTTGTTACGGTGATCAAATTTAGTTTTGTCACTCCAGTCGGCCCAGATTCTTCGGGCGTACCTCTGCACACGGCCCCAGGCCGATCGTTGCCAACGTTGAGTATACCTATACGTTCTAACTGACGAATGACTTTTCCCGTTAGTCCAAACAGCTGCAATATCACAATTGTACTTTACAAAAATACTTTGAACTGTCCATCAAGATCAAATAATAGTCATCAACGATCATTTGAAAATGAAAAACATTTTTGTATATTTGTTCTGTAGCTTAAACTAATTTCACAATAAAACTAGATAATGCTCAAGAAAGTCTTGTATCGAAGTAATCCAGCGAATGTAAATTATAATCATATAAAAATCAAAACTTTATCATAATATGTTCAGTAGATATTTGCGATGGCGTTCTTTGATTTGTTGTGTTGTTTATACGTAACATTAGAAGTAATATTTTGCCAAAACGATAATAAATTTGTTTGTTAGTTTCAGCCTGGAATAAACTGTGTACGAAAACACTGGCTCATGTACTATTTTGGGTCGGAAACAGTATTATTCTAATGTTTTCGTTTGCTTCGGCCTTGAATCGCCGGTGGATCCGTCAGACGATTCTTTTGAGATTTATACATGCTTCTAACATCACTAAGCATTTCGTAATCGCCAAAATAAGCGTTCATATTTTATTGATATTACGACATCCAGTTCAGTGTAGAGTCGCTTCTGTATCAGATCTCGCGATGCTGCCAATAATAGAACGTTAAATGAGGGGCTTTATTTTGAAACTCTGAATTTAGATGCAGCCGTAAATTAGTTAAGAACTTATGTTTACATAATCCTCTAACATTGTTTAACGCTTACTCGTACATAGTAACGTAAACAGCTCTAGAGAAAGTGTTTAAGACTTTAATTTTTAGTAATTACAATACTATTTTGATTAATTTGTACTTTACCGAATGTGTATGTAAGGACAATGTTTATTAATTTTTTTTATGAAATCATACTTCGATCTTTACTCATAATACGCAGGTAGAGTCACATTTTGCAGTCTTTAAATAACACCCACAACTTATTGTTTTGTTACCTTATAAAGGTTTTTCCACTTAACTAAATATATATGTATTATACTTATATGTTTGCTCATCACTTCAAACTCATTAATCATTCTCAACCTGAAGCGTCAATACTTTTAACGTTTCCAACGTAATCGGTAAAGTAATGACAATTAACTTAACGATTGCTTTTTTACTTACTCATAGGTGTTTAAAGTACCTACATCAAGTTCAAGTTTGCTTCGTGTAAAGGAGTTTTCCGTACCTTATCTGTGACGTTATGCCAATTTAATAGTTTTTTTATGACAAGAAATACACAAGTTTAATTCTGGTTTACGGCTACAGAGCCGAATATATTAAAGACTATCTGCGATTTATTTATGTATAATTATTTCGTTCTTAAAGGTTTTATGGTTTGACTTCCTTATTTATTACACTAAAAATGTCAAAAACTTTGATTGGACAAATAATTCCAGAGATCAACGCGTTCAAACAATCAACTTTATTAATTTCAATAAGTGAGAAAAAGAACAAAAAAATAAGTATAAGTTATTAATTTTTATTTGAAAGTAAAACAATACCAACAAATCAACAAACACTTTCGCACTATAAAATACTAAATTAAAATTCATAAATTAAGGTAGTTACACTAATAATAATATGTTCTACAAGATGTCATCCTTCCTTACAGGACTTGTCTTACAAGGACAAGCATTGGCACGAGGCATGTTTCCTCTGCGCCAAGTGTCGTGTGTCCCTCGTGGACAAGCAGTTCGGCTCCAAGCTCGATAAGATCTACTGCGGCAATTGCTATGACGCGCAGTTCGCCAGCCGTTGCGATGGCTGCGGCGAAGTGTTCCGTGCTGGTAAGTAACTCTATCTTCTTTGATGTCTTTTTACATAAAAGAAGAAGAGAAGATTCCTTATTCCTTTTTTGTTAATGTGCTATTATGAATTTATCATGAATTGTCATTAATGACGTTAATAGGAGGTTTCACGGCAAGCAGTTTAGATGGCGCTAATAACATGTAATATAGAGGGAAACTATCTGTGTTTATTATTAGGTACAATTAGTAAATAGGATTTTAAAGTACACCACTTTACGTAGAAACAATTTTCGTAAAACATTATCAAATTTTGAGTTTTCTATACTTTTACATGCTCGTGGAGCTAGTTTGATAATAATATACATAATTTTTCAGCGGGTTTTCATAAAATAAGACTTTTAATCTAGATCTATTATAAAATTGACTACGCTTGTCATAAAAAATTCTCGCCATACAAAATTACAGTAACTCGTACCGGGATTTAAAACATTGAATACCCCTCGTCTCGACTTGCTTTTCTTTTGTAAGAACAGCTTTACGCGACGTGGAAATATTAAGCGAATCCGCTTTTAATTGGGAGCCTTTCAACTTTGAGCCAGTCACAAAGCACGGTAAAATTAAAGGATTTTCACTGTCGTTAACAATTCAAGTCTCTACATAACGTAATATTACGATATTGTAGCGACTGGGTAATTTTGGCAATTATTTTTAACAACTTTAATTGAATTAATATAAAATACATGATACAAGCTAAATCAATCTGTTCATGTCTCGAAACCATTATCTGTACAAGAAGCTTATTAAAAAAATGACTTAATCTCTTTAAAATAGAGATAGCAACAAACACTGAATGAATAATTACAGCAAAGTTTACAATATGGCTAACGATCTAAAACAGTAATTTTGTGCAAGAACTGTTATATTTATGTATTTTATAAGGCTATCTTTTAACCATAATTAATGGTTGGTCGACTGTATTGAAACAATATTATGTATACTGAGGATGACTTCATCCTCAATAGGTATAGGAACAAATACCGTCATACTTCTGTTTTAAGAACGCCAGTTTCTAAAAACTGTTATAGGAAGTACTATCAGTGGTCGAGAAAAATACTGTTTTTAAGTGCCAAATTTGCACATTTTAATTTTCCTTTTTAATCTATTTAAATAAATATTTAAAAACGTACGGACAGATAAATTGTATACATATTATCGCATAGTATATTATAATAACCTCACTTAAAGACTAGTATAGTATTAAGTGATCTGTGCTTAAAGTAAACATTTATTTACGACGCTATTAAATCATTCGTATCCTATCTAAATATGGAGTGTTGTCGCGATCAGTGAATATAGACTTAAATTCCTCTCGAGAGGGCTAGTGAGGCGTGTGCCTTTATCAATTGACTCATATACCATGACGCACCGCTGTTAAAAATTAAAAAAGTGACTTAATAAAAAATATATATTTAAAATCGTTTTTATTGATGAATAAATAGTTTTGATATCGCAAAGTTGTGTCATTAAAATTTAAACAACAGTTGAAAAAAGTTCGCTTGTCAGATTATCAATGTACGCTATCGCAAGTTAACTCAGTAGGCCGTATAAGGGCAGTGTAATACTTAAGGCCCTTGCTACTTAAGGCGATGTAAGGTGATTTGAGAAAAAACCAGCCATTGCCAATGCCGCAGCCTCCGCGCTTCAGGACTTTTGACTTTTACGAACTCAACTTGTGGTATTTTAAATATTTATGTAATTTATTGATGTGTGTAATTTTAACTGAAGTTATGCGTTGATAATATTTTTTTTTTTTGAAATTGTATGTAGGCATTGCCTAGCAAGTATATAAATCTCTGTGACGCCAAAAACATTAGTACGAGACTCGTACTACGGGTATCTCTCGTGACCACGAATGCTTTAGCATTTGAAACGTTGGGAACCAAAAATCAGAATAAGCCCGCAACAAAGTGTTGTTTCATTTATAATGTCAAAAAATAAGTTATTTAATTTGTCCAAAAAATTATAATAGGAACAATTAGTACAAAAATTTTAAGCCTTATGAAAAGAGCGCTTATTACGAGAAAAAACTATTCAGGATTTCTACTTCGATGCTTAATAATACTAACTTTGAGTTAACTCTATTGTTTGAACTTGATTAATCGGAGAGAGCCCAGAACTTTTGTAATTTACTGTAATTTGGCGTATCGTTAAAAGTTTTAGCAATAATGGCTTAAATTATTAAATTTAGGGATTATAATATTATATCATAATTTTTCATCGATTTCAATAAAAATCTTTGGTTAATATCTTTTACATATTTTATTAATAGAGATATACAATACTCTCGTACGCTTTCACTTTAACCAATTAATTATCTCGTGCATAACATTGAACTGCTATAAATTATAACTTAATTAAAGCACTTTCAAACTATACTATATACCTATATGTTCGTACGAGGAATGTGAGCCTACCGCCATGACACACGCCCTAATAGGTAAAATTCGTATTACTATACAAATCGAACCTAATAAATCTCTTTCTACGATCAATTACGCTATCTTCTAATGATACCCTACTAATGCATGGTCTCCCTGATTGGACGAATAAATTGAATTAAACGGGAGGTCGATGTATACAATGTTGAACTATAAATAACGTTGTGGGATGATAGTTTTTGGTACGTTGAATAAATTAATAAAATTATCTATTGAATTTAATAATTGTGTTATTATGGTTTTTGACTCTATTCCGTGCGGGTACTTCTTTCTTACGTACGTTTTAACGGTTAGTATGTATTTCTCGGAGATGAGATATTTTATTGCAGTAAAAAGTATCGTCGATGTAATGTAAGCTCATTAAGAATATGTTTCTTGCTACATCATTTTACAAACCTTAGAAATTATTTGGCTTTTTTCTACTATAATATGCTTTCTTTAATAATAAATATGTTGGGACATTACTACAACAGCGCCATCTAGTTCCGTGGTAAGCTACGTTACGTGCTTGTGTTACGGATACCAGATAGTTGATATACTACACATATACATTTTAAATACATACATAATATAAATATTAACACCCATGACTGGAGTACAAACATTCGTGATCAGCAAATGAATGCTCCCAGCGGGACTCGAACCCGCGACCGCTAGCGCAGAAAGTAGGATCACTACCAAGTGTACTAACCGAGCCAAACGTGTCGTCAAATTATCAATCTAGTCTATTGATGAAATCCGCATTAAAATCTACGTATAGTTTAAATCTAATCTAAGTGTAAAGTGCAGAGGTTGGAAAAAAAGTTTGTTTTATAGTATGTTTTTGTTAAGTGGAAACAATTGACGCTTTAAATAATTTTTCACTGCTTGTTAGCTACCGTTACGAGGCAATGACTACATCTCGTTTTTGATTCATTACCACCCACATATTAATACAACAAGCTTACGCGGTCGAATCGGTACTCCTAAGTATTATAATTTTTTTGTTGTAATGGAATCATTACACCTAATGGACGAACATCGGAACATGTCCGTTATATTCTAAAAATATAAATTTTTGCCAGGAAATTGGAACAGCCGATTTTAGTTTAAACGTATTAAACGTTATTTCTATTTAATAGATTTACGATATATGGATTTGCCGCTCAGGATGTATTGCCGTTATATCGTATCGTGATTCGCAAAATTCTATAAGTGTTTAAACCGTTACCTGCTTTTAGTAGATTAGGAAAATATATTACTACACTAGCGACTCACCCCGCTTCGCTCGGGTTCATCCCGAAGTACCCCCTTTGGCATAAAACTTCACAAACTTTGAATGTACTTTATTATATCTAATCAAAAGCCTAAATTATACGTTTCAAGCTTTTAGCTTTTAAAATAACGTAATTTCCATACAAATTTCAACCCCTTACAGCCCACTTTTCGCCTTTGAAAGTAGCCTTATGTCCTTTCTCAGGCTCTAGAGTCTAGACTATCTGTGTACCAAACATTAATAACGGTCCAGTAGTTTTGAGTTTATTCGTTACATACAAAAATACAGAAATACAAATCTTTCCTCTTTATAATATTAGTATAGATATATAAGTAGATAGAAGATTATAAATTGCAGTAATATTTATTAATATTTAATATGTAGGTAATTTCCTAGTTAGTACCTCCCATAACCGAACTTTTTGTTTTATATACTGTATAGATAACAAAAGCATATTGTATTGAAAAATTAAAAAGTAATTACTAATTAGGTTTTACGTACATGAATTATTCGAAGCGATTGTGGACGTGACGTACTTGTGTTTTATATCTCCTGTCGAAAGCCGTTGCTTTATGATTAGGCACGTTGGTAGACATGCTGTGGTAAAACAAAGTAATAATATATTCTTCATTTTAAAAACACGCACGGAGAAAAATCGTTGTTAAATCCGTAAATAAAAGATAGTTCATTATAGATATTCATAGATTCTTCTATATAATATTTTAAATATTGTTTTACAACTTTGACCTTATCGTACACTGTACATGATATATTTTTTAAGTGAAAAAAAGGTAATTTTTTTACGTATGAAACGCAATAATAACAATATGTGACTTGGTGATAATGGTGACTTTATCCAAGAAGAGGGACAGAGCGATTGAGACCGATTGAGGGAGAAGAAGAAAGGGCATTTGTATTAATTTTCTACACTTTTATTATTTTAATTACAATTAAATTCATTAAATTCCTAACATATATTTCTTTTTCCCTCCATGTAACCGCCGCACTCAGAGTCACTTAATGAACCATTAAGTCGTTCTTTAGTATGGAGATCCTCGACTTAATGGATCATTAAGTGACTCTGAGTGCGGCGGTTAGTTTTGGAAATCTAAAGCTTTAGATTAGTATAAATATAAACGAAATTTAAAAATTAGTTTATTTTTTTACTACCATAAACCATACAAGTTCATAAATATAGAATTTTTATATATATTTTTAGAATATGTACTAAGTATATTTATTTAACATGGAATTCTAAATACATACGTATTACGTAAATGGTATCAATTTTTAAAATACAAACTTCGCTTTTTTCAATTCAATTAATGTTACATGTTATGCGTGGGAAATACGCTTGACAAGTTTTGATATACGATTTGGTAGTTAAATAAATGACTCTACCTTTATTATTGTTTATTAATTATTATTAAAGACATCAGAAGTAACATGAAAATTCGTCGATTCGCGCGAGCTTATTTTATGTAGATAAAAATTATAAATCGTATGATTTTTCTACAATTTATGTCTGTCTGCCTTTGGGAATGCATCACGAGTAAAACACACTACTATATAGGGTAATATTACGGTAATAGGGTAATACGGTAATTTTCAAGTGGTAGTGCCATGCTTGTTACCTTCGGGTAGCAGCCGAATGGGCCGGCACGCCCCGTATAGTACCACTCTCTCACAGAAGACTGGCGTGAAGTGGCAGCCATGCTGTCGCGTTTCGTCCGGTAAGTGAGAGTCCGGGAGGCCCACTCCCCATCCCTACTCCCGTCCTTCTCCCTCCTCCTTCCCTCCCTTTCCTGAAAGGCCGGCAACGCATCTGCAAGCCCTGTGGTGTTGCAGATGTCCATGGGCGGAGGTGATCACTTACCATCAGGTGAGCCTCCTGCCCGTTTGCCCCCTTTGTCCCATAAAAAAAAAAAAAAAAAACGAGTATGTCGGTGTGATGTAAGTATTTTGTACGCTATCATTACCGCTAATAATTAGCAATAAGGCCAGCCAGACGAGAGACTCTTCTTTTCAGACGAGAGATTCTGTGATTTTTGATGCTTCATTACTAACGTAAAAGTTAAATTACCTATTAGGGTGAAAGGTAGATACGATTTGCAAATATTTACTATGTCCATTTATCTTTTAGAGTGCCATGTAAAATAGATCTTTTGTTTAAAAATAATATTATTATAAAGATAAAGAACTTATTTATGTTTAATTTATGCCTCCCATCTAAAATCATTGTGTGTTGCTAATACTACTAAGCAGTAGGTACCTACTACTGAATGGCTCAGTGAGTCACAGCGTGGGTGTATAGACTGTATATTGCTATTAATATTGTCAAATAGTACAAAAATAATAAATTATTACCGGACCTTATGTTAGCTTAATACAAACATTTTATATAATATAGATATTAGAGTAGATTCTATTTTTATACAATTTCCAAATTCCTTCTTTAAGTATAGTAAAAACTTTTTATACAAAGAAATAAAAATATTAAACATATTTTTGTAAATATAGATAAAAATATAAGTTTTAAAATTCATAGTCTGAATAATTAATACAACCGCTTTAAATCATTCAGAATTCGTTAGAGTTGTTTAAACGTTCACAGATTAAATAAACCGATTAAATTGAAGTGCGGTTCAAAATTCAAATGAATATTTATGAAAGAGTCATATAAATATACTTTAAAAGCAATTTCTATTCAGTTAAAATTCGAAAAAAAATACATTTTCAATTTTAAAGTAGGTAACACAAAACTATAAAACATTTGGAAAAGTAAATAGAAAACAACAGGTATAAAATGTTTTAGTTTTACAATTTATAATAGAAACATAATAAATATATAATGTATGAACCAAAAAGATATAATAATAAGTTGTTTGGTAATTATTAAAATTAAAGGTAATTAAAGGTTTGTTTTTTAACCCAATGTAGAGCGGTACAAAATTATAGAGATTTACCCAATTTTCAACTCTCCATTTCACTACTCCGATTCACACTTAAACAATACATCTTCTGTAAATCTTATTTAGCTACTCTTTTTTCTCTTTGTTAACGGTCAAAGATTTGGGTCTTTCAAATACCGCATTGAAACCAAGTCATATCTTATGGTGTTCCAAAACTCAACTCCGAGAAATAAAAAGCCCACGCACCAACCATAGAATACATTAAAATATTTTACTAAATTTAGCTAACAAGGTAAATTGATAGGTGAGATGTCATAAACGACCTCTAAAATAAATAGACATTCGTCACATTATTGCTTATTCAATCTCAAGAACATCAACGCCGTTAATTTATCATCTTATACCAGATAACTTTAATGACTCCTAACATTTGCCTTCTTTGCTTGCCCACGTGTTTGTATAATAGAATAAGATATTATTTATGACATTATTTACTTACGTTCTAACTACATATGTACCTTCTTACTCGTAGTACATCATACCAATATCAATTATCTGGCAAATGAAACCATGTACATAATTTACCTATATAAACATAAACAATATTTTTTTTAAACTTCAAATGTAATAGGTATACGAAAATATAGGCTATAGGCTATATGTAATTATGTACGTAGCGTAAGTAAACCTTTTTTTCTGTGTCGTTATTTGTGAAACTTTACATTTTGCTCTGAAAAAACTAAAATTGTTTGTCAAAGGAATACGGAATATTTTTCAAGCTCTTTTCATTAATCTTTTTTTTTCACTTACATATACGAGTATGTACGTGCTACAGTCGCGGCGTTGAATTGTACTTAATACCAGTTCTTATTATTTATACAGTAAGGGTCATAGTAGTTGCCCATCGTAACCTTCCCTAGACGATTAAGAGTGCGCTTAATATTGAGGATGCTTCCTAACATTTCCCTCTTTACTTTTATATGGAAGTACTTTAGAACGCATACTTGTATAAATAATTATGCAAAGAATATACTGAACTTCCAGGAAATACCTTACACGAATAAAGGATATAACTGCGGATAAATACTTGGTTATTCTTTCATTGTATGAAATTAAAAATAGTAATCTTTCAATTTCACCATTTTCTGAAAACTATAATATTTTTGACTTTAGAAAGAATTTTTAAAGAAAATTACAATTACCTGTTGAATAGGCAATTGCTGTAACTGAAGACGGTTATTAAAGATTATGCAATGTAACATATAACACATTATACTAAACCAGTCATGTAATTCAATTTACAATACAAAGTTCACGTATGTACACTCACAAAGTTTTAATATTTTCAATCGTAAATATCCATTTAAAATTGCAATAAATTACGTTACAAGTATTCAACATATTGCATTCATATGGAGACAGGTATTTTTTCATAGGACAAAATATATTATTAAATTATAGCAGAATGAATGCGAATCAATTAATCTTATTTGATGTCATGGACACGCCAAAATGCAGGTCATTATAATGTCATACAGAATTAAGGACAATTTCAGACTTTCTTGTCGGCATCTTCACTGTATTAATTAACAACTCTATTACTTCCTCGTTGTATGTTAAAAGAAACCGAAGCGTTATCGTATTTGATCAATTAAGTTCAATCTGCAGCCTACAATCCTACATCCTACACGAACTCGGACGCGGCAGTCAGTATCGCGACGCAAGCCGAGAAGCCTGCACACGCGGTGAAAAAAAAAACTGTCAAGTTTCCCGCGCTTACTAATAAAATCGGATTGTCGCGATTTTTTATTTAATTTAATTTCATTAAATTTAATTAAAATATTAGTTTTATTTTATTTATTTAAATATAGTTAATTATTAATTTACGAAAAAGTTATAATGTCGGCGGACGTGTTAAGTGACGATTTTAAATCGCGCCTGCACTTGACAACTAAAACAGTAGGGCAGGAGAGAATACGCAGGGCTCGGGAGAACAATGAGGACGTCGCCATATTGTCCATGTTCCTCCCAAATGCGACAGCTGAGCGGGAAAACAAGAAGTTCTGTTGTGCGATGAAAGACCATTGCCTGCTCGGCGATCCTAGGAAAACAATCGCAGGTTCTTTTTTTAATTTAAGCTATGGCAAGCTTTAGATAACATACACATTACACATGTTCTTACTTCTCACTATTTGTTTAATTATTCTCCTATTTTTTATTTATATTATACTAGCGACTCTCCCATTCTCCTGTTGTCGGCTGACTCTCCCATTTTCGGGTTTGTCCCTAGGTAACGTACCTTGTTAAGTAAAGTCTCACAAATGAGATATTTCCCCGTAGAGAAACATACTCTTTATATTGACTTGGATAAACTATCATCATATCAAATTTCATTTAAATCTTTCGCGGATTTCTCATGATGCAGTCATAGACAAACACAGAAAAATAATAAAAAGTATAGATTTGGATTCTGTATCAATTATTTCAATAATATAATCCAAAAATTATTTAATATCCAGACTCAATTGTAATTTTGTTATTTTGTAGAGATAGATTTCAATTAATTATAAAAGTTTATATTTAAGAGTAAAGAGTTAGTTAAAAATATTATTATTAGGCCCTAGACTTTTCGTTTTAGACTTAAATTTTGGTCTCATATTTAAATAATCCTACATATTATTTCCGATAACACACAAAATCGTTCTTTTGTCCTTCTCGCTCACAAAATCTAAGGACGACGGACGACGATGAATATCATATAAATATAATGAAGCATATTAAATAAACGGGAAAGTATACTTTTTTTATTACTATTATACAATAATATTTACTATTTGGTTACAAGTATTATAAAAATAAATACAATTTTCATTTGCAAATTCTATATTAATTAACACTTGTTCAAAGCTTTCATTTAAGCCGCCATCAATTTATTCAAACGTAATTGAATGAACTCCTCTCCTTTCATTTTAATTAACGTTACATTCATTTAAAGGCCTTTTTATTAATACATTAATAACAAGAAGCATAAGTTCATTTAATATTAAATGACTATTTTATAAATTTTATTGTAACATATTTTGGTGGATATGTGTATCATTACAAAAACTGAGCGTTTTTGTACTGACTGTTTTTGTAATGATATTTAGGAGCTGCGGGAAGTAAAAATTACTTATACTTTTGTTAAGTTTAAACAATGATGTCACTTATACAAGCAACCAAAAGGATTTATTTGCTTTTAAAGTGTCAAACCTGTCAGAACAAGGCGTGATCTGCGAATTTATTTACATTTATTAAAAATGGCCAAACTAAACCAATACGTGTATCGAAAGAAATACAGTCGGAGTAAATCTGTAAAAATATTATTTTTGTAAACACAGAGCTAATGCTAATTAGTTAACTCACAATTTTTCGGCCTTCACCTAAATATGGTGTTTGTAAATATCAATCGAAGTATGCATAATCGATTTCACATTTATATTATAATGTAATATTAGTTATGGGCATAAATTAGTGGTGATTTTCCTTCATTGATATAAATTAAATATTTTTTTCGATATAATAAAATAATATGCATACTACTAAACATCCAAAAATAAGGGCCATTACACATTTATTTTTGAGTTACTTAAGCTTTTAATATGCTTTTAAGTGCATCATAATAATACAAAAGTGATCATAAAACCATACGAACGACTACAAAGTAGAAAATAGCTATTTTAAGATATTCCTGTTAAAAATCCCTTCAATCGGCCTCCAGTAGGTACATTTAGATTAATTAAATGTAGCGTAGCGTAAAGAAATATGTTAATATTTACGAGCTTTTCACAGTATGCTAATGACATGACGATATTTAAAAAAAAAACAAAAAACAACAGTGAAATATTTTGTTCTCGCATCATTAATTTCTACCTAAAAATGAATATACTCCGTAAAAGTACTGCTTCACTTGAAATTAAACGGACTAGAAATTATGTAAAGCGTCGCATAATTTTCTTTAGACGTTTAATGTTAATATTTTGTAAATGACGGTAGCATGCATAATAATTTGTAAGCGCTCAGGTTTTTTTTTTATACCTTACTTAAGACATTGGTAGCCCAGTAGTAACTTGATCGCTTGAGTGTGTAGCGGGTTGGAATCCCGGGTCTTGTACCTTTGATATACCTATTCATGTACTAATCATTTGCAACATGATTAAAAGTTGTCAGCAAGTTTACGCAAGACAGTTTGGGAGACTGTGACCCGGAATTGACCAGCATGGTTGACTATGCCCTGATCCCAGTAGACCTGTCCTGAAAAAAATGAAATGGCAATCTGATAAAAAGATCTAAAACTTTTGCATTTACACTTTTTTTTCTTTATAAGCGATGTAGTGTACGTTAGAGTGCTAAAGTAATTATGTATATGTACATAATTATTATGCTAATTTAATTACGTCAATGAGTGACAATAACCGTATATTTATGTATGTATGGATCCACTTGTGCAATTTTTTATAGATATATTGCTTAATCAAAATACAATTTTATATTATGTCAGCGAAGCCACGATTTCCTCCTCCTTTTTTGAAGTCGGTTAAAAGATAATTAGCCTATGTTACTCCTTACATCATAAGCTATCTGCCAGTGAAAGTCCCATCAAAATCGGTCTAGCCGTTTCAGAGATTACGCGGAGCAAGCAGACAGACAGACTGAAATTTTAAAAATTGTTGTTTTGTTGTAAATAGCGTTTATATACTTTCATATGCATTTAGTGAAAAGCTGTTAATTTGAAATTAAAAACAGACACTTCAATTTTATTTATATGTATAGATGAACGACTTACGATTACGATTATGTAATATAAATTAATAATGATTTGTTAAATTAATAACAATTATTATAAAAAGGTAGAATAATATTTAATGAAAATAAATCAAATTAAAATACCTAACTCTTATACTAATCTAACAATCGTGTTTATGATTCTAATAATAAATTCTGACGGAAATGTAAGACATTACATAAGAAGTTTCCGGTTCGAGTTCCGCTTGATGCAAATTATATTTTCGCCATATAAATATATTTTAATTTACGTCTCGTGTGTTTTATAGAACTTTTAAAAGACCTCAGGGTACCATTAAGCGTGCAATGTTATTAATAATTATTGTGTAAGGTATTTATGATAAAAAAAATAATTAAATAAAAAAAGGCAGTGGTAGCCCAGCGGTGACGCGCTCGCTTGGATAACCGAGTGATGCGGGTTTAAATTCGGATCTCACACCTATGATACGTTCATGTGCGAATCATTTTCGATCATGATTACCACTTAACGGTCTTAACGGTGAAGGAAAACATTGTGAGGAAACCTGCGGAAATGTCTGAGAAAAAACCTAGCAAGTTTTCGAAAGACATGTGAAGTCCGCCAACACGCACTAGGCCAGCGTGGTGGACTATGGCCTGATCCCATCATATGAAAGGGAGGCCCGTACCCAGCAGTGGGACGTTAAAAAGGGCTGAAGGCAAATACAAAGAAGCTACAATAAAAATGGTAGTATATTTCATATGGACGTAAAACTAAACATATTACAAACGCTAAGCAATAAAACTTTGCCGTTACCTATATATACTTGGCCAATAATCGCGTGTTGCTCGCTTTGTTCTCTGTTTTACTGTAATTGGAAAACAAATTTTACTTTTGTAGTTTTGTTTATGAAATGAATTAGGCTATTTAATCTAGAATTAAAACGATAATATTATACGATACACATATACATATAGCACCAGAACCAAACTAAATTATATATTTTATCTAAATTAAGTACCTACTTTATGTTAAATTTTTCTTACTTTACTAAATAGTAAAAGTTTTCTTTTTTATTACCTCAATATAAATACATTGAGGTAATAAAAAAGAAGGCATCATATTTTTTTTAAGTCACTACTTTGAAAGCTATCGCAAAGACCTTTTAAACTTAATCTTATTGTTGGACTTTGGCCTAAAATGTTTATTATTATATCAAAGCATTTTTAACATCTACAACCATCGTTGCTTAACGATTCTCGTTATAATAATGATTTCAAATTAAAAAATAGAATAATTACCGAAACAATTCGAAGACGTGATAAAAACCCGTTATCGTTACCACGAAAGCCATATTTCTCAACGGGAAACTCCTTTTTTAGAAGTATAAGAATCTCCAGACTTATCAATGCGAAAATTAATTAATGATGTCATGTTTATAATATCAGTAAAGACCATACCGATCTGATAAGGTCGTCAGTTGAATGGACAAAAGACGAATGTGCCACATAAATGGTAGAAACAGATGGCGCGCGGTTCACCTTAACCTTCACAATTTTATCATATTTGATTAGTGTCAACTTGGCCCTGTTTATGTACACTTTTCTGCTCCATATACAATAACGTGTTAACTTGACATTTTGATATGCCACTTTCTTAATTATTTAGGTCCAATACTGCAATGTCCAATACTTCCCAATAATTTGAGATTTTTCTGTCAACATTATCCAAAGATCAAATATTCATACAGAATTACATACAACCATCTCTGTTTTAGATGGCGATTATTAAAAAGTCGGTGTAATTAAAAAAACTAAGCGTTTCTGTGTAATTTGGAAATGAAAAAAACCTTAAAATATGTTGTGTTCTGATTCAAAATGTATACTTGGTGTCACTTTCATAATTAATTAGGAATCTAAGGATACCTTTGAAGCTAAAATCCATTGAGCCGTTCAGGCCACAGAGGCTGACAAACAATTATACATACATACTCTCGAAAAACGTAACCTTACTTCTGGCGCAGTCGGGTAAAAACAATAAACGAACGTCTCTTAAATTTTTAAAAACAAAGTTGCCATTTGTGTGTGCTGTAATGTTAATAAAAACAATTTGGTATTTTTCGATCCGCAGAACGTTAAAAATCTCTACATTTACAAGTATGATACGAAGTGACATGCCTACAAAGATACATTGCCTACCTAATTTGCTTTTTTTTATATTACTGAATAAACGGAGTGGACAGATGCGACCTCGGCAAGGCTCTCATGGCCAAACCCTGTTTTTGCCTAATTTAGCGCGAAAATTGCGCTAAATAACACTTCTAAATTGGAAACTTTATAACTTAATCACCTCTCTTAATAAGCTTCTTTATAATTAAAGATACTTACCGCCGCTCTCATAGTCACTTAATGAACCATTAAGTTGAGAATCTCCATACTAAAGAGCGACTTAAAGGTTCATGAAGTGACTATGAGTGTGGGCGTTAGACTTCAGCCTTATGTGTTCCTTTTAAAGAATTAGGTAATATTGATCCTTTCCTAGTAAGCTGAAACATTTTATGTATAATCTTTTCTAAAATGAAAGCAATCCACAGTAGGCTCTGTTTTACTGCTGATTACTAGAAATATAAATTGTAGATTGGGAATAATTTATACGATCATTTCCATTTCACTATTCGTATCTCAGTTAAGAAAATTGAAAACGCTATTTCACGTCAATGCTTAAACATTATCAGTGGCTACTTTCTAGTAATTCACCTACTTAGCTTTCCAATCCCGTAATTAGGTTGATACTGGTTATCGTTAGGCCGTGACAGGTTTATCTCTTAAGCTTAACTTTGTTTAACTTTGTTTGTGTACAATTGAAGAGGTTTAATGTAAACACTGGTTACAAGAAACTGGAATTGGACGGATTTCTTACTTAAATACTGTTTGTGGACGAAGAAAAAATATAATTTTTCCCCTTTATAACTCTAAGAATTCGTAAACAAACAAACAAAAAAAACGAATTCTACTGAATTTTACCTACACTATTATTTGTATAATATATGACGATATTTTTTTATGTAAAGTCTAAATCCAAAATCAAAAAATCAAAATCAAAATATACTTTATTCAAATAGACTTTTATAAGCACATTTGAATCGTCCATCATTATAGTCAATGAAAACTTTCTTCATTAATAACTGTAAGCTGAATTCATATCTATCTAGTGCTCGCTACACTGGCAATTCGTTACAGCGCATTCAAAGAACAATGCATAACAAACCTCGTTATCAGATTTTTCCATTTACGAGCGCAAATGTCCGAAGCAATAAAAATTATACCATAATTGAAGTAGATTTACATCCATTTTATGATTGCGATTTTTAAAAACGGATTTCTATTAAGAGAAAGTACTTAAATAATATATTATGTGTATAATAGATCGCTAGTTTTAGATATTTTTTTCGTAAACATTTAAAAGATATACACATACGAGACAAATTTTATATCTATACACATAGATATATAACACCTAGTCTAAGTCTATACATATATAAATACATATATAATCTATAATCAAATAAGTGATCACATTTAATACAAGGTTATATCCTCTTCCGATTCCGTTTTTAACGCAATTAAAAATCTAGAGTAATAATCAAAACGACTTGTTCATTACGTGTTTAATAACTAAACTACTTATCCTTGGGTCCAATTACGTCATAAAGACAATCATTTCCTTTAGCTGTCGGTAATCTACGATGGATGACAATCGGACAAACTCGTCTTTATGTCACATTAGTCATATTCTAAAAATATTTTGCATACTCTGAATACGTATGAATAAAAAACTAAATCTTATATCTTCACGTTTTTTTAATCACGTTACCATAAAGTTGAAATTAAAATTCTTGGATAAAATATTGAAATTGGTCAGTCGTTACTCTTATCAGCAATTTGTAAAGTTGTTAGAGTTAGAAATAACGAATATTATATAATGCAAAATATTCATCTTACTGTGCTTATTTATGGTAAAGTAATATTTGTTTTGTTAAAAAAAACTTTGGTTCTGAATCGTTTTTTAAAATATATTTATTACAAGCAGTGCCCCCTTTAAAGTATAGTCCCAATTTCTAGCATAAGTTTACATAGACCTTAAACTGGAGGTTCTCAAAGCTTCCCACACAATATGTCTGACATCACTCATCCCACAGACCGTTAGCGACCTTCAAATGTAAGCTAAATCGCTTTATAGGTATATATCGGTACATTAACTATGTGGGCGAAAGGTTTTTATCAAACTTCTATAGCTTTCTATTAAAAAAGTCTATTGAAATGATTTTGAAGCGAATTAAAAGATATTAATTTAAACAACAGTAATCTATTTAGCATAATAACTGTACATTAGAAAAAAGAATTAAGTCTTAATCTCTCATTTTTAAACAATTTAGAGATCTGAGACAGTAAAATGATACTACAATAGACAAATACAACAGCAAAACAAGTAAAAGTATATTATAAGTTTCGAAGTCAGTAGTTTTCACAATAGTGAAAGTCGTCAAGTGACTGCAACAGAGGAATAGACCACAAAGGTATTAAGTTCCCGTACACGACAATGTCTCAGTAAACCATCACAAAGAACGACAACTAGGTATGAATTACATGTGATATACGGTTGCATCGCGATCTAGTGTTAGAGTAGTTGATATTCGACCATAATTATTATTGAAAATTTGGGAACAACATTTATTAATTATGTTGATAAAAAACTGAAAGTTTCTAAGTAAATTATTGATACCGTTAAAGCTCGTTAATAATTACTAAACAAGGAAGAAAGTACTAAAATATTTTAATTTAGTATTTACTTATAAAAATACAGATTATTTTTTATCGCTTATAATATTTTAAAGATGTAAAGCAAGCGGAACAGGTAGAGATGTTATTTCTTATTCCTGCTCTAATCTATTATGGAGGAGCTCACATTCATTTACTATAAAAAACGAGGTGGTTCAGTAAAAAATTAGGCTATAAGTGTTTACAATGTTACACGGAAAGCCACTTAAAGCTGAAGCTAAATTGATTTGAACCATTAAATAATAATACATTTTTTTATATTTATAAAAACACGAAGGTACTAAAAATATAAATAAAAACAAATATTGTATCAAGTTTCGGTATTTCAGGTCAAACTTTCTTTACAAAAAGCTCAATAGCATAATAAATTTTACTATTTATAAGACTTATCAGTAATAAAGTTACTTAATAAAACTGCTAATTTATTTTTTTGGTCATTATTTTTCAAACTTGATTTCTTTACCAGTCTAAATATAAAATCTAAAAACTATTTTAAAATGCTTTAAAACTAATTCCTTCGTACTATTAACCTCATAATTTGTATATGTAAATGTCTCCTTCAATCTAATGGCATTAGACAAATGAACGTATATTTTGTTCCATATTTTACAAGTAAATGTCCGTACTATACCATATAGAGCGAATAAACGAAGGTAGAGTCTATAAAGTAACAATAAAGCTGAGTTATTAGGCGTGGGTGCGTAGTGGACATTGCGTATTTGCAAACCAAATATCTAACCTTCTCCGATATTTTCTTGTTCATTTTGCTTTTGAATCATTTATTAATTCTTTTCGTGTCTTTCTAAAGTATATAAGCTTCCTTCTAATTCTATATTAAAAATTTTTTTGACTACTTTGATACTTACCAAAAATGATCGATATTAATGATTTTTATGGAAACCAGGTAATTTGTGTGTTTTAAGTCCTAAATTCCATGATAACTTATCATATTATGAATAGACATGAGGATTTATAATCAATTCATGGAAAAATTATATATTATCACTTATAGGAGTACTAATAACCATGTTTACTATATCGTTTGTACATGTAATGTAAAGCAATATTATGTTACATAGAAATACACCGGATTCAAATAAATCACTAAAATATAAAAATACATTCAAACCCTAGAGTCCTAAGGTATAATCTCTCATCTAAATTCAGCTGAAATCGGCAAAACAATGCAAATTTTAATCAAACAGCGAGCAAGGACGGAATACGTAACAAGTTTACACAAAGCCCGAGACCTGCGAATACAAAAGTTCAAAATGTATCGACAGCAGAACACAGAAATGAAATGATATTGACACGCAACGACAGACGCTTTTAGAGCTTTGGGACTTCCTAATATATAACAAAGTAATATTACTATAAAAACATATAGTCGTATGTGACTTCGCTTACGTTTATGTTAAAATTTTGCTTTATTATAAATTTTAATTATAAATTTGAATCTTTAAGGATATTTGATTTGCCATAATTAAAATTATTAAGTTTTCATACAAAAAGCTACAAACAAAGTCGTAAGACACGCAAATTATACTAATCTCCGAACTTCGGCCATTAAACTACGAATCACGATCGAAACTATAAAGTCGATGAACCTCGTTAAAAGTTTCGGAGAATATATTGTAATTGATTTTATATACGATTGAAAGACTCCGATATATGATTTAAATGAAAAAACAAAGAGTGGCTGATTATTATTTAAACATCCGAGTCCAAGAAAAAAACCTACTTTGACTTTTTTCTACAGATAGTTTTTATAAACGATGACATTAAGTATTTTAATATGCAATAGGCTAATATAAAGTTTTGCTAAATCTCTTTTTGATTATTACTAAATATAGCCGTAGTTTCATACATAAATATCGTCGTATTTATTTTATATCATCATCATCATCAGCCCTTTTTAACGCCCACTGCTGGGCACGGGCCTCCCTCAATACGAGGGAGATCAGGCCATAGTCCACCGCGCTGGCCTAGTGCGTGATGGTGAACTTCACATGTCTCATGAAAACTTGCTAGGTTTTCTCAGACATGCAGGTTTCCTCACGATGTTTTCCTTCACCGTAAGGCAAGTGGTAATCATGATAGAAATGATTCGTACATGAAAATATCAGAGGTGGGAGACCCGGATTTGAACCCGCATCACTGGGTTATACAAGCGAGCGCGTTACTGCTAGGCTACCACTGCCTTTATTCTATATCCTACTAATATTATAAATGCGAAATTTTGTGAGTATGGATGTTTGTTACTCTTTCACGCAAATACTACTAAACCGATTACGATGAAATTTGGTATGTAGGTAGCTGAAGACCCAGAATAACATATAGGCTACTTTTTATCCCGGAGTTCCCGCGGGATTGACTCCTAATATTTAAAAAATTAACGCGGGCGAAGCCGCGGGTACTGCTAGTACGTAATACGTATCTATCTCGTGGGCGTAACGAATGACACTGAATACAAAATTAATAGGTATTTTACATTTATTATAATTTCTTGCTGCTCAAGATTAACGCCTTAAATATTAATGTTAATATACTAGAAACGGCATGTTACTGTAGTTAAAGTTGTAAGCCTTGCTATCTATATGCGATATTTACATTTCTAATTTATTCGATTTCTATAAATTTCTTGCATTATTTATTAACTTGATTGAGATATCTTATGTCCTATCAATTTAACTTGTATTGATTATGTTAATAAGTAATAACTATTTTGCAATATTAAAACACAGTCGTAATATTACTCATTTCTTTTGTAAATGGATGGTATAATATATAAATATTTAATAATTAAATGGTTATTATAATATAAAATATTTTTAAAACCGGTGTTATTTTTAAAAAAACTAAACATAACAGCCCGTTTAGTTTAGTCAATAAATCTCGACTGAGCTAGCGGTAAAATATTATCTTTCACGATTCATCAAACGAATATCGAATAGGTAGTTCGATGAACCTTGAAAGCTGCATATTCGCGTGCATCACCCAAATATCCTGGCCATTGCCATACAATACCATCGCTTTTCAAGGACGTGTATAAAACCTAACGTCACGCTACAAATGCAATTTACGATAGATAGCACGCAAATCAGAAACAATGTGTACTACCTCTTTTATTATTTAAATCTATACATATAACAATTCTAAGTGAGTCGAATCTGTACATTATTTTTTTTTTATTCTCAATAAAATAATGACATTAATATAATAATTATCACATTATTACGGAGATCGAACATGTAGTTTTTAGGATATTTTTTTTCTATATGGGAACATCATGAGAAAACCAATGAACAGATTTTGATCAAAATTTGATATGGTTGGCTGGTTAGTCGGGTAAACATATATACGATTAGGATATATTTTACTGCGGGAAAATGTCTTATCTAAGAGAAATATTTAGCAGGTATTCCTTAAAAACGTACTTAGTAAGTAGGAATACGGCTTAAGAATTTATTTCTCAAAAATAAGAATACAATTCACTATTAAAGTGAAATCAAGATAGATCCTAATAAATATTAGCATACACATGAATATAAACTTTTTTTTTGGTACTTTTATAAGTACTCAACTAATTCATTTCAATAAATCAAAGCCACTCCCATAAAATTGGCGACTCTTCAGTTTTGCTATTAAAAAATCACGTCATCGGCTTATTTAACCGACTAAGACTCCGAATAAGCATAGTAAACTTCAGAGTTATAATAATAGCATATAATTCTTCTTCTTCTTTATTTCAAAATTCGAGTAAAACATGATGTAATGAATGACAATGAAGCAAATAAAAATATATCTTATGTAAATAAAATAATATTATTTATTTGCCCTTAATGAGACGTACTAATTAATATAATACCGCATTTAAACCCGCAACTTTCCTTCCTTGAAACCATGACCGGTCAAAACCCATGCACCTTGCGTTTCTCCGAATTCAATATTTTAATTGCGTCGCGGTCCTCAGATACTTTAATTGTGTATATAATTGACTTTTTGTGATCTCACAATCCCGCTGAGGTTACCTTATAAAGGTTAAACAAAGTAAATGATTTTGTAAATAACTATATTTTTTAGCAATACTAAAGAAATATTATTTTACTTCTCGTATACTTACTGTAAATAATAAAATTCTAACTTAGTCGAATCTGTACATTGAATTTTTTTTTTTGGAAATTCTTATTGAAATACTCATTACTATCGTAGAGGCCGAATCTATAGTTTTTAGAATTTTTGTCTGTCTGTCTGTCTGTGAGCGCATCACGAGTAAACCACTGGACAGATTTGGTGAAATTTGGTATGATGATAGCAGGATAAAGGATACTTTTTAGTTTTTACTGCTGAAAAATATCTAATTTCTGAGAAATCTCAAGTAACCGTTAAAAAACGACTGTAAAGCATCACCCGGTACTCTTCATCCTCCGGTCCTTAAAACGCGGGCGGAACCGCAGGAAATGCTAGTTTAATATATAAGTATGTCATTTCTCTTAAAAAATATGTCGATTTTGCAAATAATCTTTATAAGTTATTAGTCAAGCTCACAAACATTTTAAATTCAAACCCACTTCCCTATATGTATTATATCTATTTTAGATAGGCAATATAAACATTATTAAAATATAAGAAGTGATTCAGCGACTATACGATCGTTTAAAATATGCCAATATATGAGAAAATGTGTTTGTTAGATTGTTTTTCTTTCACGCAGAAACAGATTGATACATATAGGCCGGTCGGTGCCGAGTCTCTTCGAGATAACTACCGAAAAGTGTAAATAGAACCAAATCCCACGACTACTTTGAGTACTTACTATAAATACAAACGTTTATATAAGCGAATGTGTAATGTGTATATATTTACTACGCTTTCATACTTAATTTAACGATTTTCACACAAAAAAAATTGTACATAACAAGTCACTAACTATATTAATACAACTAATATTTTAATAAATCTTATCATTTGTTATCAGGAACCAAGAAAATGGAGTACAAGGCAAGGCAGTGGCATGAGAAGTGTTTCTGCTGCGTAGTGTGCAAGAACCCGATCGGCACCAAGAGCTTCATACCGCGCGAGCAGGAGATCTACTGCGCCGGCTGCTACGAGGACAAGTTCGCAACTCGCTGTGTCAAGTGCAACAAGGTATGCCTATATAGCTTTGTTTATGCATTTTAGATGTAAAATTGTAGAAAAAAAAAAGAATTTAAATTGTAATTGACTTTTTACTAGTGAAGCTTTTCGCTTTAGGTATAGTTTTCTAAAGATTTACTAGTAAACAGAAATGTGTAAGTTAGACAAAACTTTACAATTAACTTTTAAGCTAAGGTAAAGTAATTTTTAATAAAACTAGAATTCGATACTGCTCGTAACGAATCTTAACTACAAAAAAGGAATGAGTATACACGCATGTTGTTGCAATTATTCTTTAAGAACTCTACATAGGTAATAACAGAGATATCTATAGCGACGCACACCATCGAAGCGAGGTTATGGCGCTAATCATCTATTTACAGATACATAAAATTGGAATGTCTGTCTGTAACATTAACATAACTTTCTACTGTAATCACATACGGTTCTGAAAAGAAAACACCAATTTTTGACATTTTTGTCTGCCAATCTCTGAAGCGGCTGGACAGATTTTGACGGGACTTTTGTTGCGCTCAAATAATTTATAACGTATCTAGGACGTAACCCGAGCTAAGTAAGTCGTTGGTAACCATCGACAATAATCACTGTAACCAGTGATCATAACCATTTATAATCAATCACCAGATCATCACCCAAGGCGGTGTGACGTACAAGCACGAGCCGTGGCACCGCGAGTGCTTCACTTGTACCAACTGCGACACGTCGCTGGCGGGCCAGCGCTTCACGTCGCGCGACGAGCGGCCCTACTGCGCCGACTGCTTCGGCGAGCTCTTCGCCAAGCGATGCACTTCATGCTCTAAGCCTATTACTGGTGAGTTTTATATTTTTATATATACAAGTATTTAAAAACACATGATAACTCTAAATAAGTTTGATTAAAATTGAATTCTCTTGTATCAAGATTGTAATTTTATTATTTCCATTTAAAGGTTTCAGAATGGTTAAAAAAATTAAATAGATAAAAGAAATAAGTATGTTATATAGCAGCAGGTTCTTCGTTCAAACCCGGCCCGGGGCAAAAATGATATTAAATAGAACAATACTCCCTACAGCCCTCTAATTATTTAGACTATTTATAATTAGAGTATATACTGGTACTAATGAGTCGTCACGTCAGTACTGTTGCTTAACATCATCATGATTCGGTTGTTCTGGATTCAAATCTCATGTATTTTCGAGGTCCTACTGTTAACCTAGAATTTCTGCAATTGCATTTATTACGGCGAGTGTTCTGAAGAGCTCTTCCAACTTATACCCTCCTCTCCTTTCTTCTCCAAAACCACACGTATTGGGAGGAATTTCCATCCTCACAGGGTATTACCCGTACAATCTCGTACCAAAAGGTTTGGCAGCTCCTACCTGTGGCGCACTATTAGGAAATGGAATTCATTACCGTCTCACGTGCTTCCCTCCTCCTATAATCCGGAGTCTTTTAAACGGAGCATAAAAAACAACATGTACAGGCCGACGAGGTGAGGTCGATCGATATCATGTCCCGGAACCGATGGATCTCGCTCCTGGACTTCACTGTCGCTTAACATCAGGCGGCATGGAGTCATCTTGTCGAGCGATAATAAAAAAAAATAGTAATTCAAAGTTAAATTCATTAATTATGACTTAACATAATAGTTGTCAAATACAATAAAAAAGTAAAAAATGTAAACCCCGCAGGCATAGGCGGCACCCGCTTCATCTCGTTCGAGGACCGCCACTGGCACAACGACTGCTTCAAGTGCGCGCAGTGCAGCACCTCGCTCGTGGGCAAGGGCTTCATCACCGACGCGCAGGACATCATCTGCCCGGAGTGCGCTAAACAGAAACTCATGTAAATATGTACACACATACCTACATGACCAATCTCTCGCATTATATATCTATTTGCCTATTTATATCGTTTGGGATACGAATTTTAGTAGTATAATTAATTAATTAACTCGCTCTTTAACGAAGTCATCTTGTCACTTATACTTAGTTTGGACATGTTATTACTAGTTATTTTATTCATAAACGAAGCTATAGCAATATGAAAGTTATTTGGATGTTTAAGTTATTTTTTATTAACTGAAGCTTATGCGATAATGATATTATGAATTACCGCTTCGCTGTTGTCATACGATTCGACTAATGATTATAGTGTTGCCAGGTATTAATGTTGTTCTAAATGTTGTTAATGTTGTAATAGATGTACTGTTAAACTTAATTGGTGTTAAAAAACATTTGAAAAATTAAAGTTATAGAAGAGTACATTAATATATCAGAAATAATAAGTTAATTCTAGTTAATACGCCTGGCAACACTGAAAATGGTCACTAAAATTTGTTTGTACTTGTGCAGCGACGAAACAGTACTACCGTTAGTCGCAAACGCGAGAGACTGGTGCAATTTTCGTCGAACCAGCAACCAATTCGACCTTTCCGACGAAAGTTTCAAGGTCAAAATATAACTACTTCAACTTGTTGACGATATTTTTATACGAAAACAATGAAAATCACAAAAAAATATATAATTGTGAATGCACAAATATTTAATTTCGCTTTTTATACTATTTAAGGTGTTTATATATTTTGTTTGACTAATTACAGTTTCGGGATCTATTATGTATACTATTTTAATGCTAATCGTTTCGTTTCGCTTTGGCTGTCGTCGAGTCCTTAAGAATAAGTACGATATACGATCTAGTGCAATTCACACGATGCCTTAATAACATATCTAAGTCAATTTGATATTTTATGTTGTAATGTGACAAAAATGGCGTCAGGCGTAAGCCCGATGTTGCCAGCTTTTTATAAGTGCTTGTTCATTGTTTAAACCGCGTAACATAGATAAGTAAGAAATATATCGACGAATATGTTTATATTATTTAAGTATTTATTAATGAAGGCAGGCCGTTTCAAATTATAACGTATTAGACACATAAGTGTTGCCATATTATCGGCCGTTAGCTTCCTAACCCTTAATTGTTAAGTGACATACAGTCATCTAGTTTTTACTAATGAATAATAATTATTTTTGTTCTCTAATGGGAACCAATCGTTACAATAATGTAATTGAATGTCTATTTTTAAATAATGGATACTATTTTTTTAGCGTAGACTTGTATTTTAAGAGTAACACCTGTGTTTTGAGATCGCAGTCGATCGAGATTTGAACGACCACGTCTGGGGATCACTTTGTAAGGGTATTCGTTAAGGGTTAAATTATTGAAATGTTGATAAAAGATTAATTATTTATAATTAATATACAATTTGAATTGCTTAGCTGTGTGATCTGATCTAATACGTCATGTATCTCCATAGAATGTATAAACTATGAAACTGAATTAAATGCTCGAAATAACTTTATTGTTTGTTATTATTTTACTACCCTTTTCTTTAGTAATATTATACATGTATAGTAAAACATACAGAAGTTTTTTTTAATAAGAACAATATTGTATAGTTAATTTTAATTTAGTAACCAAGTACTAATCCGCTGCAGATCAAGGTAATGGGTTCAAGTCCTTAGCCGGGCAAGAAAGACAGCTTATGTTTTCTAGTTAAAAAACTTTCAATTTAATAGCCCGAACACGCCAAAAGAAATATTTTGTACATCTTGTGGTTGGAAAATCGACACAGATAATATGCTAACCTTGAAAAAACAATAATAATAATTTATAAGTTTATTATGCAGCAAAAGATATAGGTATATTTCTGTAAACTAGGAATAAAAGACTTATATTAAATTAATTATAGTTTTATCTTCAAATGGTTAATAGATATTAAATTTACAAAATACATAGGTATCTAAAATATTATCATTGGAACAGGGCCTCGGATCCGGTTAATAAAAAGCAACGGTTGAAAAACCGAAATATTAATGGTGAACGGTTATTTTAAAAGACAGGTTATAATTAGATTTTGATACCTAAATTAACCGGTTAATTCATTCATATTGTCTTTTTCACCAGTTAATTTTGGTCATGGAACCTAAATTCGTCAAAAACTTCATCCAGGGTTCAACCGGTTAAAGAACATAACTGAAGCCTTAAACGAAAAATTCTCTTGGTTTGGTATCAATAACCAAAAAAATAGAACGGGTTTCCGAGCCCTGATTTAGACTAGACAGTAAAATCTTCTCTGACAAATAAAAAAAATCCGTTATTATTTTAGGAAAAGCCTCATTACAAGTTATAACATAACTGTCAAACACTAAAAATAGACACTACTAATTTTTGCCGACGCGGACGTCAAATAAAATAACTTTTAAAATATTTGTTCCTCCCTTGAGGTAGGAATATTTTATTAAAATGTACATTTACATAAACGGTAACAAACTTTAGGCAATACATACGAATATATAAGCAATTAAAATTAAGATTCATGAAAATCAAGACCGATTCCAATTATAACTTATTAGAAATATATAAGTGTTGCCATATTATCGTTAGCTTAATTACCTTTAATTGTTAAGTGTCATAGTCATTTAGTATGGTTTTAATTTATTTTATTGATTTTTTTAAATAATAAATATGTATAAAGTTTTAACTTTTAGGCAAAAACACGTAATTAAAAAGAAAGACTTGTTTTGAGATCAAAAAGATTCATAAAAACAGTTTAGAATTGAGACTAGTACCTACTTCCTTTTTTAATGTTAATCATATTAAATGGTAGCCTCCTTCAACTTCAATACTTTGTATGTAATGTTTTTTACTTACTTTATCAAGATTACTTAGAGATATCTCCTATATATAATTCTTTACTTACATATGCAAAATATATATTAGAGTGGAATATGTATAAAAAAATACTGTATGGCAAATCAGTTGGTGGTATGTATATGCATGGAATTGAATTGAATATAAAAAAAAATAAAATATCTGAATTCATTTTAATTGAGTATGCCTAATATTTAGCTACATGTTGATTTTTCTATACACAGTAAGAACAGCATAAATACTTAAAAACTGCATACAATATTTCAAAGCCCATTAATATAAGGAAAACGATTGAACATAGAATTCTATACTCCATTTAATATTATTTTTTGTGTATGCTAATATATTTTTATATAAGGATAAGTATATAAAATGTGCTTTACATTAAAATGAATCTAAATCATGCTTCAATAAAAAAAATTTTACTATATTATAATAGTTTTGTATTAATTTTTATCTTAGCAAATTTTCTAACATAGCATTATGCTAATATTTGATGAAAAAAAAATTTACTGGAAAGTAAAATTATACGCTTTTCATACAAATTATGCCAAATTAAGCCGTCATGCACCATTTGGAGGATTTACACCTCAAAGTCATCCTCATATCAGTCTGTCCCAAAGTACTTTTGTCCAAAATGGTTGGGGGCTACCGGATGAAGTTCAGAAGTAAGTATTTTCATCTTTGGTACATATTCTACTACCGCTTGTGCAGCAGCTGGAGTGCAGAACAAGTTTGACAAGATGATGCGTTCTTCCTTTACACCATGCTGTGTTAGGACATTCACGGCCTGGAAATTGCAGAATTGAAGAATTGGTACTATTAAGAAATAATCAAAACAAAAATGTTGTAAAATTTTGATTGAAAAAAAAACACCTACATTTGAGGTATGACAAAAACTTATGTAGAAGTAACCATTTTATATAAACTTATTTTGAATTATCAATAATAGAAAATATTTACATTAATAGTGTTCCAAAATTGAATGCACAAATTTCAATTGTTTTAGTAGTGTACCAAATTTCATTAAAATCAGTCCAGTAGTTTTTGAGTATATTTGTTACATACAAAAATACAAATCTTTCCTCTTTATAATATTAAGTATAGATACTTTTATTAGCAAAAAGTTATGAATTTTGATATACCTGTTTAACAGTATTGCCAGTTGACATAATAGGATACATTAACAGAACTTGTCGTCTAGCAATATCCTCTGGAAACTTAGCATAAACTACATGTGCCTCGTGGGTATCGTTGTCACTCTCCACAAGTATTTTACCTATGCGGATAGATCTACAGCAGTCTCGCAAGCCCTGAAATGCAGGAAATTTATATATTTATTTATTTTATTTTATAGTTATTTATATTATTAGTTATTAAAAAGCTATAGTATTGTTTTGTTACTTAATATACTCACGAAAAATCTTCAGCTATTTTATATTATACATTGATTAACAGATTCTTAAGTTAATTATTGCAATAGAGAGAGAGAGATAGTTACTTTTGTGAAACAAACATATAATATAACTAATTACTTGTTCCATAGCCTCTCCTGATCGAACAATTGATACACCACAATTCCCAGATCCATATTTTAAACCTTTGTACAAAGCACCTGTAGGTGTAACCACTTCACAGTCAGTGAATGGTAGCTTGTTTAAGCTCTCCTCAATAACTAGTCTGATTAACCTATCTGCATAAAACTTAAAATCACTTCGGGATGTGTTTCTGCAATTAAAAATACATATGATAATATTCAATATGACAAAATTTTCACTTTTCTTTTTTAATATGTCAACAAGTTGTGAGTAAAAATTTTTACATTGATAATTGACTAATTAATTTATAATTCGGGGTCATTACGATTTTGATCATTCAGATGTTTTTGCTGGTCTTGTTAAAAGAAATCGAGATTTTGAATGCCATCACGCAATGTGTTGACAATAAGGAAAACTAAATAATCTATTATTAGTGAATTACTAACATTTAACTCTGCGATGAATAATTTTGGTGAAGGAAATTAAAGAAAGGCATAACCTCACTTACTTGTCTCGAAGAATTGTTTGCAGTTCCTTTATGTTATCGTTGGAAGGTAATAGCGTAAGACTGTCACCAAATTGTTTTTTAACATCGTTGACGTCCCATTGACGAATATCACTATCAATTAAATCCATTTTGTACCTATTTAAATTTTGCAAAACAATGTGTACTTTGACAACCAAAACACTTTCTGTGCAAAAAAATGTCACATATGTCAAATATGATATGTCAATGTCACAATTGTCAGCTGATGTAAGGCTTAGGGCAGGCTAGATTAAAAAGGAAACATGAAGGTAGTTTTCCAATTACAGCACAAGAGCGCATTATGCGGCATAATGCTCAACGTTGAATGTTCCAACTACAGCAACGCTTCGCACAATCGAGCTGCGAGCACTCTCAAAAGTACTGTTCTCGGGTGATACTCGCATCAAGCTGCTAAAAAAATAAATATAAATATGGATGAAGGCAAGATGAAGGTATAAATAATTACTTTTTTTTATATTCCACCTTAAAATATGAATACAATTTTATTTTAAAATTCGAAACTGTAAACAAGTTTATTTTACAGGATTATACTTTTGCAAACATTATTCACGTTCCAATTAAGCTTCAGCAAAATTCGGCATTGTGCGCCACTGAGTCGCACTATGCTCTGTAATTGGAAAACTACCGAAATTGGCAAAGTTATCAATGCTGGACTACTTTGAAGCTATTCACAAGAGAATTAAATTAATTAAAAAGGCTTACATTACAATATATCATCTCTCTCTCTCATGTATAGAAACTGAACAATCAAGATCAATATTCGTAACAAACAAATTCGCTTATCGATTTATAATTTATTCATATAATAATTGCATTATTGTTTAAATCTATACTACTATTTATAAAGCTGAAGAGTTTGTTTGTTTGTTTGGTTGAACGCGCTAATCTCAGGAACTACTGGTTCAATTTGAAAAATTCTTTTTGTGTTGGATAGTTTGTTTATCGAGGAAGGCTATAGGCTATATTTCATCCCGCTACAATCAATAGGAGCTGAGCACCAATGAAAAATGTTGCAAAAACGGAAGAAAAATATTCCCTTTGAGAGCTTCCTTTGCGTGCGCTGCGTAAACGGTTAAAGTTTTGCAAAAATCCTGTATGACGGAATTGTTCCTCTTTAATAGTTCTATTAAAAACTCCGCGATAGCATATGTCTATCTTTTAAGGTTGACTCGCTGTAACCTTTTTTATGGTAATCAAATTTGTTTTAAGAAAATGCATTATTTGCGAAGGTGTTTTTATAAACATGATATTAATCCTTACCTAAATAAATAAGTTATTCATCACAAGTATTTAATTTTGAACAAAATGGCTCTTGACATCATTTGATTTCAATGAATATCTTACGAGATATCATCAGTTTTAAGTTTTAACATAACTCCGCAACAAAATAATAATCACCGCGAGCAAGACGGCGATGGCGAGGGGGGAACGACGCCGAAAAGAATTTGGTTTCCAGCCTTTAGAAAGCATGCGAAGCCGCGGGCAAGGCTAGTATTATATAAACAAGCAATATTGTTTTACATTATTACTGTAATATTTGAATATTTTGCTTTAGAATTTAATTTATTAAAAAATTATTGAAACCACTTAATATTTTAGTTTTTAATTTAATAAATAATGCAGCAGGTACTTAAGGAAGTGGTAGCCCAGTGATTACGCGCTCGCTTGGGACACCAAGTGAATCGGCTTACAATCATTCGCAGTCGCACCTTTGATATTTTCGCATGCGAATAATTTAAACATTATTACCGCTTGTCTTACCGGTGAAGGAAAACTCAAAAATAAAACAGGTTTTTGAATGAAGTTCGTTAACCCGCACTTGACCAGCGATGGACTTTGGCCTGATACTCCTTATATTAATGGCGGTCCGTGCCCAGCCGTGTTACGTTAAGAAGGACTCTATACATTTGTAAATATAATATTTACTACTCGTGGTATAGTTATTAAAAAGCTTAACTCGTTGAGTATCCTTTTAATAATAAAAAAAGAAAAGAACTTATTGACAGAAATCTTCATAAAACCACAGAAAAAACCCGTCTGTGGTATCTAGCACTATAATCCGAAACTAATTATTAATTTTATACTAATTTTACTCAGATTCTATTATATAATAATATACAATAAGTACCTAATTATATGAAAATAAAGTCAAAGACCAAAGTTTATAAAAATTATCTTTGCTCAAAGAGCCAAACATTATTTACTAACATGATCGATCGTTGTTGACTAACTCGAGCCAGGTTTAGGTCAAGCATGGCGCGATCAGCGATGTTTGTCAAATATTCACGTATCAACGGTCATCACGCCATGCCGCGAAGCGATAACTCTGCCGGTACCTACAGTAGCTGATCCAATATTGATAGTAATTCTGACAAGTGACATTCAATGCATTTGCATTAAGCATTTACAACGTGACTGGGGCTGACCGTGTGTTTCAGCTAACACTTGGGAGCCTCAACTAATTGTCATCTTGTTTTTATAAAATATACCTATAATCAGGCCAGTTCTATTTTTTTTCAAATTCTTTTAATTTTTCAGTTCTTATAGCTATTTTCAACAGACTTCCAAAAAGGAGGAGGTTCTCAATTCGTCTGTATTTTTTTAATATCTTCGATACTCCCTTTGGGGGCACTGTGTGCCCGCTCCCGCGTGCCCCCACAAAAAAAGCCCTGCCAATAATTAGAAATAGAGCCAGAAGAAATTAATATATCTATATATAAACAAATAAAATTGAATTTTGAAATTGTATGTTTTTAATTTCAAATTAACAGTTTTTCACTAAATGCATAATAAGAAAGTATATATACGATACTAACAGAAAAAAAATTAAATGTTTTGTTAAGTGTTTTCCTTCACTGTGAGACAACTGACAAGTGATAATCATGTTTGGAAAGATTCGCACATGAAAATATCAGAGGTGTGAGACCCGAAATTGAACCCGCATCACTCGGTTACACAAGCGAGTGCGTTACCACTGGGCTATCACTGTGTGTCCATATTATAACTAAGTATAGTCTATATTATCAGATTAGGGATCTATTTGAAGATTAAAAATTAGTTTTATTAATGTAAATCAATTTTAGAGATATTTGTAATCCCCTTATTAAAATGATTAATGATTAACAAACGCTGTTATAATATACTAATGAGTAGATTATTATCTTATTATAGAGATATGCATATTCTTAATGTTGATTCAAATATAAAATAGTGTAAGTATCCACTTTCTTTATAGCCTTAAAAATTTAGACTTTCCTACAGATGCGCAAATATGGCTAACGAATGAGTGGTTCAATCTTTTATTTTGAATATAAAAAAAATTTGGTCAATATAACCGTTTACTTCTTAACGCAAAATGCATATAGCGCCATCTATACATATCTAGTTTAATCATTACTTTAAAAAAAAAGGTGTGTGTGCGATTCACACACGATAGAAGTGAAATTTCAGTAAATCGACCAAAGAATGAGATGAATATATATAAAAAAAGAAATGTCAAAAAATAAACAACGGTTACCATGGCAACATGGGAATGTATTCTATCTCATTCTCTCCGACTTAATCCTATACTTTTATGTATTTCTTTCTTTATCGTGACGCATTTTCGTTTCATCGAGTTTCAAATCACAACGATTCTAAAGAAGTTTCACTTCAAAAATGGACAATTTCTATTAATTTCTTCCTGTCGTTCTGAAGTACATAACAAACAGTGGTATGAGTGCAGTAAACACCTGCACCTAATTCAATGTTTAAACGATTTTTTACAGATTTTTTCTTGTGATAGGATTTCTAGATTAGCGTTTAAAGGATAATAAAACAAAATGTGATTAAAGAATGCTTTAATGCTTTATTGCCCAGAAAATACAAATTAATTATTGCAAGAATAATTCCACTTTCTGTCATACATTACAACGCGTCACATTGTACACTTCGACTGGTCTGTATTGTAACCACAAAACATCTTCACAAAAATATATTTAAAAATATCTCCTCGATTATGGAACTGTTATTGCTAATTCGTTTTAGCTAGGCTGATCTACTTTTCTTGTTACAAGAAAAATACTAGTAAAAATAAATAAATGCTAATCGAATTTCGAAACAGACTCATATTAAAAAGACAAGCGAAAAATGTACAGATAGTATTAAAAATTAAACAAAAACAAATGTTTTATTTATGGTCTATTGCAATTATTGCTTTTGAATCTATTACTTTACCATAAAGTTTAGAAAAATGAGCACCAATAAATAAAAATTTTTAAGCGACATTTAAAGAACAATAGTAGACAATATTAACAAAAATTCGTAAAGAAAACAAAAATTTCATATAATAATATTATAACTATTCAAATACTTCCGTAACAGGCCAATATGTACACGCCTAATTATTTTAAAATTGAACAAATAATTATAACGTGTACAGTTATAGTTTATTTCGGTACATTTTTATGTAAAAAACCAATGCCTGCATTTAAGATATAAAAAAGCGTTCAAAGTTATACTTCATGTGTAATTTCATGACAACATAATATGACGCTGTTATTATAATGTTACCCAAATAATTTAGATCTATTGAAGGTTCTTTACATATTTACTAATAACTATATTGCGCATTAAATTTATTTTAGAAGTACAACTTCTTAGAAAGAAATATATGAAACTAAAATAACCCCTATCCGTGTTATTTGCTGTGAAAAAAAAAACATTTAAAAATCGTTTGCTATAAAAAATGAATCTTAAAACAGTAGAAAAAGTTTAAAAGGGTCTATAAAAAGAAAAAAAGTCTACATCGGGACTACTTTAAATTTTTACTATTAAACTAGTCGAAATTGACATTTCTAAACACTATGTCTATTTTGCACACCTCTTGTAGCATTACGTTATAATAAAAGCGGGTAATGTTTCAAATATGGTCGAAATGGGAGGTTTCACGCTAGGCTCGCCTCAGATGGCGCTACCAGCGCATAACGTCACCAACGAAAACCTCAATGCCGCCTATTTTGACAGACGCGTTTATTATTATAGAATAGTTAAGTTTTGTAAAATCAAAATATATAAGATGGAAATATACGGTGTTTTAACTATTGTTGAATTAAAAAATTTGACATAAAATTTGTCATAAAAAATTTGACATACATACATACTCGAAGCTACACTTGACGTTGTGTACGTTATGCGCTTGTAGCGCCACCAACGGCTAAAACTCGCAGTGAGACCTCCCATTGTTAATTTCTTTACCATTTGTGTCAGTTGTAAAACAAAATCGCATCAAAAAATATTGCCAGTATTATTATTTATTAACTTTTATTAATAATAAAAATAGCTTTTATAGTTATTATTATTTCCATACAATTTAAAAGCTAATGTTTGTAACGTTCACAAGAGTAAATGTATTTATTATATATCTTATGATACAATTTTGTTTTACGTACACGTAGAAGACCCTTTCAATCATTAGTTAATTTAAGTTAACACTAGCTCCAGCGTCCATTAATAGTTGGCGTAATTTGAACTGGTTTCTTTGCACTATTCAACAATACACACTTTGTACACTCAGTATCTTTTATTTTATTTCAAAATTTGCTGTTAATAAACAACATAATTAATATAACAATCAATCGCTTTGACCAAATGACATATAATCTATTTTATAAAACGGTTGTCTTATGAGAAGTTCTGCGAAAAACATCTTTTATAGTTTATATTGAGGTAAGTTTCAACTATAATATTATTTAATAATAAATCATTTGTTAGAACTTCTCTTACGACAATCGGATTTACAATTTATTTTGTCACAGATAATATGATATATTCAATAATTATGCCATGTCGGCCATTTTGGATCTTTTGTTTTGACGTTGACATTTTTAATTCACTACCTTGGCTTATTTACGCCACGATTCTAAATTTAAACGCATTTACAATAAATTATTTAAGGGAGGAGGGGCTTATACATATGTATATAAGTATACTAAACTTTGTACATAATGCCGTTGGGCACATTTGAAGCAATACGCGTCACGAGCCATGTATAGGAATTATTTACCTTTACTTAAGCTTTATTTTCGTTCGAACTATTTACAAACTGCCTTTAAGTTATTGTAGGCAAGCCATTTGATTTAAATACCCACAAGCTGTATTATAACCGTCAATATAACAGTAGAATCGCTTATTTCACTAGCTGAAGTCTAGACTTTGTGCACTTGTTTGACAAGCGTTTCAAAGTATTAAAACTAAACACCTTGACACCAAACTGACCCATCCCCGGTGTTAACGACTATATTAAAATCAAATAATCAAGGTTTAGAAGCGAAATGGCGACAGGTCCTCGGCTATACAGCCAACGTTGGCAATGAGTTGGGCCATTAAATGTTATTAGAAAAAGTTAAATTTGACTGAACTCAGAGCCAAGGTTGGTAGTTTGATTGGTCACAATGGAGGTTACCATCAACTTGGCAACTGAAACTGGTTTATTCAAATTATCACCAGTTTTAGTTGTCATGAAGAAATCAATCTCTAGAATCTGCACAGGTCGTAATAACTACCCTTTACAAATAAATTACATCAAAAATCCCTATTTTTAAGTAATAAATACGATAACAACGAAGGAGTTTCGCTTCTACGTGCGGTGCTATGAACAATTTATATAGAAACCCAAAACATTGACTATTACGTACGTAATTTTTTATAATTTTAATATGGAAACTAGAAATTTTTATTATTTCGTTTATCTAAAATCCTTTGTGTAAGCTATATATTAGTATCATAGCTATTGTTAGTAATTTATACGAAACATTACTTACTACGTTCACTATTAGACTAAAGCGATAGAATTTTAAGAATCTATTTTAAATACAGATTAAAAATTTTAAATAGCTTTTGGATTGTTCTGTATAATCTGTGCATAGGACTGACGTAGAAGTTCCAAGCGCTAAGGGCGGACTGTCACAAGCGGAGAAGCCAATGACATACCAGAGACCTAGCGTGGAATGTAACATGTGACTACCGCCCTAAAGCGAACGGCACCGACCGACAATTTCCGATTATAAATATATATAATTTATATTCTAATTAACATTAAAGGGAGCAAGGTCTTCAAGTAATTACTCTTATTTATTTCTAAATTTATTATTTTTTTAAAATTATTTAATGAATACCAAAACATCAGGTGTGTAGTTTGTCTTAAAAATGAATAAATATAGTTAATAAACATTCACGGCATTTTATTTTTTGTCAATCAACTCGTGTAATTAACGTAAAAAACAACTTAATTTCCTTATTTCAGAACTATGTAAATATTTAAAACAATTTATGTAAGCATATGTTACGAAGTTTGTATGAATTATTATATTATCTCATTAAAACTGTGTTGGAAATAACAAGTAGGTATAGTGTTTTGTTCGAATAGCAAATACACACGTTATAATAAATGAATCAGCAAAAACAATCTTAGCGAAGATTAAATATAACCTTAGATCAAAAGCTGTGATCTTTGACGAGTTAACTATCAGGTATAATGGAGAAGATGAGAGTTCCATGTTTTTGCGTGCGTTTGATCACGTAATTAGATAGTGCAAGATATGTTTTAATATTAATCAACAATGTTTATTAAATAATTCTACATAACAAGTGTTGTAATACGTAAATTATTTTCTTATAAACTTCGAATGGATACATAATTCATAACAAAACGTTTATGGAGTCGATTGATACCTTTATTACCATAAGTGTTCTAGTAACTACTCGTAGCTAATAGCTTGACGTGCTGACGCTTATCAAACGAGCAAAAAAATTGATAACAAATTGTTTTAAATTGGCTGTACTTTACTCGATTTTCAAAAACTTTATGTTGAAATAACAAACTATAGATATGGGAAAATCGGTGAATTGTTCAATCGGTGGACGTTCATAACCTGTACAATACTATCACAATGCTAGTCGGACTAGTGGACGACGCCGTTTCTTTGTCTTGGGTACCCGTTGTACTCTTTTTTCGATGGGGTGATCTCTGGAAGCGGTTCTACTTTAGCTTTCTTACCTGGCTTGGGAGATAAGTAGGCCTTGAAGAAGAATCTGGCGAAGAGAACGAAGTACGAGAAGTACATCGCCATTGATAGTTTAATGTTAATTTGGCTGATGTGGCACGTGTGAGGAGGGGCTGTGGTCATGTAGTTGTGCGCCCATATGTTGATAGCGCAGCCGACGATCATCTGCGTCAGTTGAAGGAATGTTATGGTCATCGCTAACATCTTCGGCGGGTACTTTCCCATACTAACCAGAGCGTAGTAGGAGTACATAACACTGTAAAAGAAAAATGGTTATCAGTTATTTTTTGTTACAATGTAATAGAAGTGTTTCGTGAGGTGAATGCTCGCTTAATCTAGCGGTAACTGAAACTTAAGTAAGGTCGATATCGAGGCCAATACTTTTTAGTGACTACGGACAAACAATATCAGTTTACGTTTTTGCTTCTCTTTAATTAATAATGAATATTTAATTCTTCTAATACTTTTAACACAAATGTAACACAGCAGACATTCGATTCCTTAAAAATAAGTATACTTAAACATTCTTACATCGTTTTTTCTACATAATGTATAGCCACAAATTAAATACCTATACAAAGAGATGTGGCTGGTATTTTTCCGATGCAAAACAACCGAGAAGCCGTGTTATCTGACCACAAAATAATTTTTGGAATTACAACATTAAGGAGATTGCAAGTTTCATACTGTATTTAAACCGTCTAATTAGACATTTGCTACTAATAAATTGAATTAATTAAATTAATAGTTAGGAAGTGGTATACCAGCGGTAACGCGCTCGCTTGTATAACCGAGTGATGCGAGTTCAAATCCGGGTCTCGCACCTCTGATATTCTCATGTGCGAATCATTTCTATCCTGATTATCACTTGTCTTACGGTAAAGGAAAACATTGTGAGGAAACCTACATAATATCTGAGAAAACCTAGCAAGTTTTCGTAATATATGTGAAGTCCGCCAACACGCACTAGGCCACCGCGGTGGACTATTCCCTCGTACTGAGGGAGGCCCGTGCCCAGCAGTGAGACGTTAAAAAGGGCTGATGACAATTGAATTACTAAGGTTGAAGAGCTAATTATGAGTATTTCTGAGTCATAATCGTATTTTGTTCCTCTCTATATAATATATACGTTTGTTGCATAACAAGAAACAGTCATCGGATCGTACTAAAATCTTAATTCTTGATACCAGAATGCTACCTACTCTAAAATTGTTTCGTACTATAAAAGGTAGCCTGACATCATACATAATGAAAATTTATTCAAAATAAGCCATGATTGAAATCAAGTAACAAATAAAATTACCTTTTATTGAAGTTCATTAAAACAAGATATTACAGAAATAATCCATACTGATATAGAATTTAATCATAGGTTTAATAATGTACTTATAATTATTATAAAAGAATTACTTGTACTTGATACCTTATCTTATCGAAATAGTATTTATGGCAGGTGATAAAACAAAAATTATTAGCTTGTGCAAAATATGCAATTACGAGTATTTTAAATTTATTATAATTTAAGTGAATATTTTTTCATTTTTTTTGAACTTGATATTCACAATCGCTTTGCTCGGGGTTCGTGAGTAATGAAGACGATTAATCCACGGGAGCCGTACATTATTTGGGATAAAAAGCAGACTATGTGCTATTCCATACTATAATATAACTCTGTGCCTAACTTCATCAATAACAATATCTCTTTAGCCGTTCTGGCATGATTGAGTAGCAAACGTCCAGATCCGTTTAAAAGGAGTTAAGTGACGTTAACACGGACCGAATTATCAACCGAGCCAACAATTATATAAAATAAAAAAAACCTAGAACCCGTTACTACAGCCATACCACATTACATGCATGCTATTACCGAATTCAATTGTAACTCTAAATCATCCAGTTACTATACTGTACACACTCAAAATCGGTTCAGCCATTTTGAAGGAGTCTAGTAACGTACATACGTACAGAAAAAATATCGTATATAAAGATGTTGTTAATACGCCAAAAGCTCTACAATATTTCAATTATAAAGTACCTGCAAATATTTTGCTCGTACATTTATAGAATACTTTTACAATAGACAATCATTTTAATAAGTTTCAGGTCTTAGGTCTCAAAGCGGCATGTCATGGACGGCTAGCTTAATTGCTACGATGTTTTGATAAAATATAACCTACTTTACTTAGTTTGTATACAATTTCATTTCTTTAGTGTAGAAAGTATAATATCTTGGCTTTTTATGAAATTGAAATTAAAAATATAACATTGCTCAAATGTTTAAAGAACTGAATTCACGTTTAAGATTTATAAATGTATATTTTTGTATCCTTAGATACTTAGAATCTTAGGTATATCTATATTTATAATAAAAAAATATATTGATTCGAATCTGTATGTTGAAAAGTTTTTGGAAAATCTTACTTAAATTGTCATTAATATCGATACAGAAGTAGAATCTATAGTTACCCGACTGCGCCAGAAGGAGGGTTATGTTTTTGGAGAGTATGTAATTGTTTGGTACGCTCTAGGGCCTGAACGGCTCGAAGGATTTTGCTTAAGGGGTATCGTTAGATTCATATTAATTGTGAAAGTGACACCGAGTATAAATTTTGAATCAAAACGCAACACATTTAAGGGTTATTTCATTTCCAAATTACACAGTAACTTCGGGTTTTAGTTTTTTACACTGACTTGTTTTTAGAAGTTTTGTGTGTTTGATTTAAATGCAATTGGTATGATGATAGTTATCCGGGTCAACATAAAAGGCACTTTTTACTGCAGGAAAATATCACATCTTTGAAAAATGTACACTAACTGTTATAAATTTACTTTTTGTTTTATTTAGAACGGACTCTGATTAAAAACAATATTATTGTTCTCCGATCGGTTTCGGCCATGGCGGCCAATCTCGTTAAAACTTACCAAATGCATAGGAGATATTATAGTGCACAAGTGTACGCGCAGACAAGTACACTCTCTGTCCCTATCACTATAGTGAGAGCTAAGTCGCAGGACTTACGGTTTTACGTGCTCTTCGAAGCACGGGGATAACACCCAGCCAACTTCCCAACTGTTGCTGTTACTGAGGCTTACTAAGCAGAAAGATTCAATAACTAAACTTGGCCCGACCCGGGACTCGAACCCAGGACCTCTCGATGTGTGGCCGTACATGCTAACTACTACACCACTGAGGCAGTAGGATGAAAATAATAATTACGCTTCTAAGACTAATTTTTTTAGGGTTTAATGAACAATTATATTTTAATTTTAATACTCTTTTTCCTGTATGTTTTTTTACTGTGAATGCTACAATGTATCTACATGATAAGCTATTATATTGTTTATATAATTAATGATAACAATTTTCTTAATTAGTAGACTAATAAGTAATAACTTATATTATCGTCACGGAAGGTTTGTTATAGAATACGATGGAATAAATGATTTTCCTTTAACCGAGTATTGTGTATATTTGCATTTTGAGTATCTGTATAATATACATATACTGTAAGGACGCTAGTAAGGAAAAGCATGAGAATTTTCTAAATACTACATTAGTATAATCAAATCACAGCACTCGTATGTGTCCGTAAAACTGCATGTTAAATTTCACTTAAATCTGTCCAGCCCTTTTAGCTTTTCCTAATTTATGATACCAGCGCTTATCAAAATATTTCTTAATAATTAAATGAGTTTTATTTAACATTAGCACTACTCACCTATGCACGCAGTAGTTCATAACGACGAACCAGCGTGCCGAGGACGTGTACTCCGTGAAAGAGAACCAAGTGTAGAGCAGCACGGTGATATGGTGGTACCAGTGGAGGAAGATGAGGGGCTTCTTACGTAGCACGATGAACACTGTGTCGCCTAGCTCGGGTAGCTTAGACAATACAAACATCCACGTCCAAAATCCGGATACTTTGTCTTGCTCGATGAAACTGAAATAACAGAATAGTTTTTTATATTTTTTAGGAATTAAAGGTAGCTCGTATCGATAAACCTAAAAATGGATTGTCTAAATGAAATAAAATGCTTTTTTGAGTTGAGAGTCGTACTTGTATTGGGAGAAAATATTTCAAGGAAGCAGAAAGATAATGTATTGTTTGTTGTATATAAAAACAAAATACGTGAAAATGGTTAGTATGGAACAGATATCCCTTTCTTGAGATGATTAATTCCTAATACTAACTTCCATGCGCATGATGACATGAAACTTTTAGTTTTCTTTATTCCATAACAAACAAACATAAAGAAAGAAAAAAATAGTAGTACCTATTGTAGATAATAATCCCGCATGTCAAACAATTTATTAAAAATTAGCGACTCACCCTCGCTTCACTTGGTTTCATCCCTAGATTTGGCAAGAGCGAAAGCGGGGGTTCCGCTAGATATATACTAAAACCTTCCTCGAGAACCACTCTATCCCTTGGGGAAAACAGCATGAAAATCGGTTCAGTAGTTTTTGGGTTGAGACAGACGCGGCGGAGGACTTTGTTTTATAATAATAATTTAATAATACGTAGCGATTGTTAATTTTAAAAATTTATTCAAATCACATGAGTACGTTTTTCTGGGCTCTCGAGGCTGATCTTACTTCTTAGTAGTAGATTATTAAAGTCTGAAGTTCAGATGAATTAATAGTTTCACATGAGAATAACACGAAATATTTTCAACTCGATTTAACAAAAATCGAAGAGCGATCAGTCAATATATTTCAATTTTTTACTAAATTCATTTTTGCTATTTACTTTATAATAGTTTGTGGATAATTCCGCACAGAGTAAAGACCTCCGTGAGCCGTCGCTTCAATACAAACGTAATACAAACACTTCTCTAGTAAAAAATATTGTATTGAACTATTTTATATCCAATGCAAAGAACTCGTTATTACCTTAAGAATCAACAATACAATACAATGTATGTACATTGTACATATTATTACAATACGTACAACATAGACAGAGGATAGGTACAGGCCTTAGTTGGCATGCAAAACAATAAAAAAACATATACCTAGGTGATAGGTTATATTTCCTGTTACATTGTATGTACTAATTAATCATAGATGTTTATAAATTATAGCAAACTAAAAAAACTGCGTTTATCATTTTTAAAACTAATTGTGAGATAATACATAAATAAAAAATTTATTCTCAACAAGTAAACAATAGGATTTTTAGTTATTACGAATGTATTACATATAAAGTATTACATAATATATAATATTAAGTCGATTCAAATAGAATGTTTATAAAATCATGCGTAGAGCAAAGAAAATGAACGTCAGAATTGTATAATTTCACGGGAATATTACGTTAAACTTCGTCCGAGTGACCGATAGACAGTAGAAAGTGGTGCATTGCATAATACGAAACGAAAACGCTCGCAGTATTGATGTCATGGTGCTACGTTTGAGATATTATGTTCAATTAACCCAATGATACCAACCTAAAAACCATAAAACCCGGAAATATGAATGTCATAAGTAAAATAATTGTGGAACCTTGTATTAAAAAGTTATTGATTACCTTTGTAGGTGTAGCCGTATTTTCATTTTTTTGGAAAAGCAATCGCCTATAGATATAGATTATTTTTGTAATTTGTTAATGAAACGTAGTTTATAGATAAGGTCATGACATGTCATGATAATAAAAATGATCTATGACACTTTAATTTGAACTATCGTCCGAAAGTGAAACTTTTCTACCGGAATAAGAAGAAGCCGTGTAAAGAGGATGCCGACAAAGCGTATAGCTATTAGGCAGGATCAACAAATATTTTAATTATAATTGTAGGTATAGTAGATCAAGGATTACATAATAAAATTATTACATACCTAATTATTAATAGCTTACGAAGGTTATTTTCAAATAGTTGCATGTATACATAATTAAATTAAAGTAACATTTATTTTGTAAATGGTAAAAAAGCTGGAAATGAAACATTTGATTTTAAATAACATGCAGTTTGTAGAGTTGCCAACTAACATCTGGGAGCTTGAGATACACAACGGTATATATATCGGCAAAAGATAACAAAGTTTTAAAGTAAAATGTTAATAGAAAAGCCAAATATAACAGCGAACCACTTAGACAAGTTTATCTGTGATAGGGTCACTGCGTCGGTTAGCGACCAGTTAGTTGGGCCGCTCACTTCAGATGTGTAAAAGAAAATGTTATCTACTCGCAACATAGTATTTGTTAGTGTAAGTTGGTCCCGAGTTTAGTCTAGTTTGGATATAAAACATAAAATATAATACTTTTATCCATAAATTATTTTATAATGCTGAAAAAGTGAAAATATAGCCAAAACGCCGGTAAACGACCACTTTCATCAGTTTATGACCACTCATGAGCTGGTTTACGACCATTATTTTAATATTAAAAATATGCCAATAAAACAATCATAATTGATTGAAATGATATTTTTAATTTTGTCTTTCATCAAACTATATTTCTTTTAATATAGTTTGATAATAAATTGTTAATAAAAATAATATATTAGTAAGGTAACCACTGGGTGTAATTTTCTGTTACGAGCGGCGGACGTACTTGGCCACTGGCGTTGAAGATGATTAGAACTGTCCTTTTCATTTTCGGCTTTTTTTGCCATGGTACAAATTTTGATATCCCTTCGGCGCTAAAACTTTTCCGGTTTTAGGACACAAAGATCCCACTTTCGTCTCCATTAAAGAGGCGCTCTGGGCATTCTAACATGTCTTAATTATTAGTATCTTTCAAGAACTCTTCCAATTCATTGAACCAAACTCTTATGGATTCTTTGGTTACTCTCGCTCTAGCTTTATGAATTCCTTCGGCTGCGCGGCATGATATATCGGGATGGCGCTTTAGGAAATTTAAGTACCAGGTTTGTCCCGGACTTACTTTCAACACTATATGACTGCTAATAAACATTTGATTTCAATATGAATTAATCGACCTAAAATGATTATGTTTGCAACGCTACCTCCCGGATTATAAACATGCCATTCAAGGTGTAAAAACTCGAAAAAACTGAAAGTCCGTCCAACTGAACAGTAAGTAGTGTGCACACGTGGAAGCCCGCCGTACTGATTAAGCAGTCGGCTGATAGTTGGCCGACTGTTTAGTTTTCAGGCAATCGTATAGAACATCAAACTTTTTAGTCGGCCGCACCAAATCGTTCTAATGTGCGCACTTCCATACATCTCCATACTGATTAAGCAACCACCTAAACTATTGGCCGATCGAAAGTCCGTAGTTTGCGGGGCTTGTAACAATTTTCTAGACTTTATCCACCAGGTCTTGTTTCTTGACCGAGAATCCACACTTTGGTATGGCCAAAAGCCACTCTTTAACCTGCTTTTCGCCTTCTACTCCTAGTATAGGATATGGTCCCCTTGTCTCGATAGCATCAGATCTCTTTCCACTAAGTCGATCTGGAATTGTGCTTCGAGGGATCTGATACCGTCTACAAGTGTCTCTTATTCCTTTCCCTTCATTTCGAAATCTCATTGAAAGCTTTTTTAGGGCTTCTTCGACACCGAACAGTGTACTGGACAGTTTCTTTGTGTCCGAACTTTTTAGGAGCTCCATCTAAAAAACCATTAGTTTAAAATATTATTTTGAATTTTATATACAACAATCTTTAGTATTCGTTACATAACAATCACATGGTTGTTAAAATAATTATTCAACAGATATTTCAATAATCAACCAAATTCAAAAAAAAATCAGACATGGTCGCATACTCAATAAACTTACGTACTTATTTCGGTTTGCGGCTACTGTTTTCTCATACTAAATTATTGCGGCCGCAAAGTAATGTTTTGTTTCAATTATGTGAGTTAACGACCACCCTAGTTAGCACCCAATGTTTTAAGGTAAATTAAACGAAATTCTTTCAAAGAAATTGGTGGTCGCTTACTAAAGAATTGCATCTTTACACTTTTGCGACGTTACACCCTAAATTGTAAGAATCCTATATGATCCTATTAGGATCATACTATAAAAAACAAAATAATGCTGTATGCGTTTGATTGCGACCATGTGGTCGCACTCCAACATTTTTCAAAAATAAGCACTTCAGTTACCGACCACTAGATTTTATATCAATATTAAGAATAAAATTAGTAAAATACAAGTAAATAGTAAAGAAAACTTAACTATTACACTAATTAATCATCTAATTTATGTGTACAACATAAAATAAGTAATAAAACTTACCTTTGCGAGCAGCGCGCTGTGTTATTTTTTTTTTAAAAACCACATAAATACACACGACTGATTTGTCACGCGCACTGAGATATTTTTTTTCGGCGCTGAGTTATCCGCGTTGTTTTCAAACTGAGTAATTTATTATTTAATAGTAATTTAATAATCGCGTAAGATTTATTTTTTATTCATATTACCTCTAGAAATGCTATTATTTCGATTTAAAGAAACTCAGTCCGTCAAGTGGTCGCCTACTGAAGCTGGTCGCGAAACCGACGCAACGACCCTATTTCCAATTCGACTTTGACCCTGGCCGTCTAGATTCTTATTCTTTTAAATGTTAAATCGATTGGGTCGAGCTCTTTACCGAGATTATATCATCTGAATATCTATACTAATATCTATATCTATACTAATATTATAAAGAAGTAAAGATTGTGTGTTTGTATATTTGTTAAATTGTAAGGGGTAATCTCGGGATCTACTAAACCGATTTTAAAAATTCTTTCACCAATAGAAAGCCACATTATTGCTGAGTGTCATAGGTTATATAAAAAACCGAAAAATAAAAAGGCTTTTACGTGGTAGTCCGTTTTGCAAAGTGAATCGGAGAAAAAACGGTCGAATGAAAGCGTTTCTTACGCGATTATATATGGAAATTACGTCATTTTCAACCGACTTCCAAAAGGAGGAGGTTATCAATTCGTCTGTATTTTTTTTTTATTTTTTTATTTTTTTTTTATGTTTGTTAGCTCATAACTTTGAACTGGGTGAACCGATTTTGAAAATTCTTTTTTTATTTGAAAGGTAGTGCTTCCCATGTGGTCCCATTTTAATATTTTCCAGTTCTGACAATGGTATCCATGAGAAAACCATAAAAGTCTTAAATTTGCATTAAGTATTTGCGCGACAAATGGACGAATAACTCAATATCACGCCAACCGATTTCGATGATTCTTTTTTTAATGGAAAGGATATACTTCAAGGGTAATTTGATGAGAGTTTGGTAAGGTTCTGATGATGGGATCCATGACAAAGTATCGGAACTCTTTAATTCTTTGGAGCAAATTAACGTAGCTCGGCCGAATCTTTTAAAGGCTATATGGATATTTGAGTCACGTACCGTAACTGATGATGGAAGGTACAACTCCTTAACGGTTAGCAGTTTAAAGAAAATTCTTTCAATATAATACGCAATTATGGACCGATAGTTGTATACTTTCAGGCTATTATGTTTACCTCATAATAGAAGGTAAATTTTTATAGTCATTAACACAATACGTATCTACTTTCCGCTAAAAATTTAGAAATAAATTATTTTTAACAAAAAAACAAAAACCGACTTCCAAACTTAATAAATCTAAACTAAAAAGTAGAAAATAATACTTTTAAGGACTTTGTTAATTTTGAAGTCGGTGCCAGCCAAAGCAAAATAACCTTAAATAGATACATATTTGATTAATCTATCAATTTGTAAACATAATCAAAATACCTGGCTAGCACCGACTCCAAACCGACCCGAGCGAAGCGAGGGTCAGTCGCTAGTTTGTGAATAAAATGATTATTACTAGATTAAAGACATTTAGGCTTATTACACAAACAACATTTAGGCTTTTTATCACTAGATTAAAGACATTTAGGCTTATTACACAAATGAATGCCTGTAGCGGGACCCGAACCCGCGACCGCTGGCCAAGCAAGTAGAGTTACCTCATACAAACTGAACCAAAGGTGTCGTTGTGTTAATTAAAAAAATATTTAGTATTTAATTTACATAATATAATAAACTATTAGCGAATATATAAATAAATTTTGAATTATCATACAAAATACGGTTATGACAATCTCAGGTATCTTGAAAAGTACTCATATATTGATACATTTACGATACGATTATATTGGCGCATTACGTAGTTAACTTGTTTCTTATGTTCTCCCCAAGGCATAAGTTAGAAATAGAAGTTTATTGAAAGATTTTGCTAAGGTCAAAATAATATACCGTTAGCTTCACGGAACTTACTGCTGTTATTAATTTTAGAGAAATTAACGACTTACGATTAAATTTCTAGGTCTAGTGTTAGGTTCAATAGAAATTCTACTCAAATTACTAACACTAGAGCATTTGAATATTAGACTCGAGCATGGCTGGATTGATTTCAATCGGATATACTCGTGTTAATCGTACCAATAACGTTTTTAATTAGAAATATAGCTAAGTTTTATTTTAAACGATCGAGCAAGTAAAAAAATAATATCTTAGATTTTCTAGAAATAAAGTGAGTAACCTTACAAACCGTAATAATATAATTTATATTTATATTTAATGGTGGATTTAGGCTCAATGCCGTCCTAAGCACAATATCATATGCCGCCCCTTTTGCGATAAAAAATGTAAATAAAATTACTAGGTATTTATTGATTTTTATTAATTCAAATGTCCATTCTCATTTCGTTTCTCAGATGTAATACTTTATTCTTATTTGGAATTTTAAATAATAATTAATAATTATATTATTATATTTACAGTTATCTTGTTAGATAATAAGTAAACGGTAATTAACTTTTTATTGCTCAAATATTATAAAAACAATTCAAAATAATCAAATAGGAACATTGAAGTGCTAATAAAATAAAAGTTGTATGTTTAATGTATAACATAGTTCTTTAAAGTAATATTTTCTACTTTTTATTTTTCTCTTTTTAGTGCAGATTTTTTGAAGTCGGTTTAATTTTTTTTTTAAAAATAACTTATTTTTACATTTTTAGTGTGCCTTTTATTTAGCTGATTTAATTATAGTGACTTACTATATGTCACTAATTTAAAATCTGTTTAAGCTTTATATTAAACAACGAGCATACCCATTAACGACGAAAATAGTAATTATCGGGTCTGCCGAAAGGGGGGGGGGGGGGGGGGGTGTTGGTGTCCAAAGAGTACTCGATCTACAACTACTGTAGCTGTAACTAAACTACGAGCTCATCTTTATGTTTACATTCCCCATACGAAATAGTTTAAATAAACCACGTCCATTATTCCACCTAACTCCTAGAGGTTAATGAGATTTACCTTCTATTATCATATTAACGTAATAGCCTGGAAGAACACAACTATCAATCTATATGTATGTATAATTTTAAAGGAATTTCCTTTCAACTCCTAGCCGTTGAGGAGTTGTACCTTCCATCATCAGCTTATCCACATGAGATGCTAATTATCAAATGCAAATCCTTAAAAAACTTTAGAAAATATATGAAAAATGTACTAAGTGCCTATAAAATTTAAGAGGTGCCATCGATTTCCCTAGGATCCCATTATCAGATCCTAACTTGGTGACAATGGGAATATCTTGGAAGTATACCCTACCAAACAAAAAATAAATTTTTGAAATCGGCCCACAATTGACGCATAAATCGGTGAACACAGATAAAAAATAACATTTGAAGAATTCTACCTTCCATCATCAACTCATCACATGAGATGACGATTTTCAGACGCAAATGCTTGAACAGCTTAAGAAAATATATAAAAAACATAATAGGTGCCTATAAATTTTGAAAGTTGCCCCGGATTTCCCTGAGATCCCATCATCAGATCCTGATTTTGTGATAATGGGACCCCCTCAGAACTATACCCTACCGAACAAAAGAAAAATTTTTGAAATCGGCCCACAGTTGACGGAGAAATCGGTGAACATACATAAAAAAAAAAAAAAATACATACATCGAAACATATAACCTCCTCCTTTTTGGAAGTCGGTTAATAAACTGTGGACGAGTACGGCAAATATTTAATCGTCACTTTAGTGCATGGAGCAAGGGATTTATTTGCATCTGCGTAAACATTAACCGTAAGTTATTTATATTGAACTCCAAGGACGTCAGTTTTACGTCAGTTAGATATAAATATTTTAAACATTATCCGAATATCTCCTATATGATGGCGGTTAGCACAAGATAAAAAGGTTTTATTTAAGTATATAGGTTAATAGTGTTCCACTTGTTGTAACTTTTAATTAGTAAACTTATAAGTTTACCTTTTATAAGCTACGTTCTAAAAGAGGCTTACAATCAGTAGTACTTATAAATGGAAGACGAAATAGTGTATGAAAATGGGATATTATGATGTTGAAACAGAACACTAGATTTTTTTACCGAATTACAGATTGACAATTTTATAACGTCGCGCGAACTTGCTGACCACCCGGGACACCTCATTTCGACCTTACTGACCCATAAGTTAATTTTAGTTTCGACCTTATATTTCCAAGTACAGACTAAGCCTTACTTCTAATCGAATTTAACCGCGTCTTATAATAAAACATAAGGTATATTTTTCGATAATATATAATTGTATTAGAGTATGATTGTATTAACTTTCACTCTGTATGTCCTCAATCCTTATAATATACAAGGTATATGAGACAAAATCATAGTGCATTTACTTATCTAATCTTTCACAGTAATTAAAAACAAAATCAGTAAAAATATATTGAAATGGTAACGCGCTCACTTGGATAACCGAGTGACGTGGATTCAAATCCGGGTCTCGCACCTCTGATATTTTCATGTGCGAATCTTTTCTAACATGATTACCACTTGTCTTACGGTGAAGGAAAACATCGTGCGGAAATCATTTCTGCGAGGAACTAGTTAAGGTAAGTTTTCGAAAGATATGTGATGTCCGCCAATCCGCACTAGGCCAGCGTGGTGGACTATGGACTGATCCCCTTCATATTGAAGAGAGCCTTTGCCCAGCAGTGGCACGTTAAATATGGCTGAATACAAAGACAAAAAATGATAATATGACATAATTACTTATTTGATTTCTACTTTAATTTTAGTAAAAATCTAATATTATAAGAAACTGAATTATTATGAAAATGAAAGTACTATTTCATATTCATCTTAAATTTTGAAGGTACAGCTTTGATACTGTTAGTTGATTTAATTAAAACCTCGGCAGACGTGCTTTAAATATTCAAATAACGAGCTAGTAAAATCTGCGTTAACTATAAAAATTAAGAATGTATTCCTCTCTGGAATCCAGAATAATTACGCATAAAATAATTTCCAGTCAATTTCCAGATTTTAACTACTGAACCAAGTTACTTGATAGGTTATGCCTATAGTTAGTTTTCATAAAATTTTTTATTTTATTTATTTCTTATAAGCACACAATATACATATACAACATTAGCACACTAAATTATATAGTATAACAATAACTCGTTCTCTGATATGTATATATATGAATAACAAGTGTACACAACATTTACAAACAAATACGTGTAAAACAAAATCCATATACATTTAATGATAATAATTTATAAAAAAATGGTAATTTAAGGCAATTACAGTCTGCTTGATATAAATTGCTCGTATCAGATTGCGTTGAAGGCTACAGCGAAAATATGTTCTCATCTTGGCTTGCCGGTCAAAGTCATTCAGAATATAAATCATAGACGATATTGTACCATCCAAAATGGGACAATTTTTTAAAAGAATATATCGATATATTCGATATATCGAATCTAGTTTAACAACTTACTTAATTGGACTTTAGTTATATCGATTTTATTAGTTAAAATTCAATTAGCGTTACGAGGGGCTTCTCACGTTTTGACCGTATAAGTCAACGATTTAGAGTATAATTGTACTCGTATACCTATTGTATATTGTAGTGGTAGTGGTAGCCTCGCGGTAACGCGCTCGCTTGGATAATCGAGTGAAGCGAGTTCGAATCCGGGTCTCGCACCTCTGATATTTTCATGTGATAATCATTTCTATCTTTATTACCACTTGTCTTACGATGAAGGAAAAAATCGTGAGGAAACCTGTCTGCATGTCTGAGAAAACCTAGCAAGTTTTCGAAAGACAAGTGAAGTCCGCCAACACGCACTAGGCCAGCGCGGTGGACTATGGCCTGATTCCCCTCGTACTGAGGGAGACCCGTGCCCAGCAGTGGGACGTTAAAAGCGCTGTTAGCTGTAGATGTATTATATTGTATATTATTTATCAAAATTAATCTATAACTAGCTAATTTAGTTTTGGTAACTAGTGCGGCCTCTGAATTTCTTAGAAAGTCCACCACTAAACGTCCAACGTGCCAAGATCAAAACAAATATAAATCTAGACAAACTCTATGTTTGTGAAATGAGTTTAGAAAATGTCATTTTGTGCTTGATCACAAACGGTTACGGAAATAGTTTTGCATTGCATGCATACAGAATTATGTGTTGCTAGGGGTTAACCCTAGCTTTACTCATCGTAGTCTTATACGTCATGCGAGATCATGGTCTATCAGTGAATATAAATTTAATTAAAATTAATCCATCCATATCAAGCTATTTTTGGATACTTGACAATTTTGACTCAATTTTCCTTGCTTTGAATTCACTTCGCAGACAATCTTTACATAAAGATTTCATATCTTTACCCTATATGTTATCGCATATCAGGCTTTTTGCCAGATTTATGTAACATAAGACTTTGGACTTTTTACTAGAATAATATATAGCAATAAAATTTTAAGTAAAGAAATAATTTTCCTGTATGGCAAGTATTAAACACATGTAAGTAAATAGTATTATTGATATATACTATATAATTAAATACAATTTTAAAATTATCACTGACGTTATTTTTTAAGACGTTATTCATTGACTTCAATCTCTTCACACGCAGCTAAAACATGCACATGATATGTACGAGTACGAGTATGTTTTAGACTGCAAAATACTGTTCTTTCGTCAGTTTTATCTTTTTATTACGTTTATAACGCAGTACCTAGATTTTACGTTTTTGAAAATAATAATTAGTAGATGACTTTTAATTTTGAGTAGAGTCATTTAAAAAAATCTACAAGATAATTTGTAAGTGTATTATAGAATCTCTATACTATTGATGTAAGCCAATTAACTATGAAGATCATTATTGATATTTAATTTATTGGACCGTATTGCTGTCTTCTTTTTATAGCGACGTCACAGTGCACAAAAAAATAGAGTGTGGCAACGTAAAGCCAAAATTTGGCTTATGGATGTTTGCTAATTAACGAGTATTCAGTATGTTGAGCTCTACAGCTAGTCCTTGATTAAGCGTACACGTAATGAAAGCTCTCATAACAGTGTTATAAGAACTTACAAGTTACACTGAATGTATGAATGTGGTATTCAAAAAAGCGGAGCTTTTATAAATTATTGTATAAATATTCAGGTTCCGGTCAAAACGGTTCCGTAGATAACATCTTTTTGCTGTCCCGTATAAGTACAACTTCTAATCTGGCGATCTAATGTTAGTTTAGCTTTTATTCTATAAAAATCGAATTCAGTCCAGGCAAAGTTGGATTCTCGTGTAGGATTATTTACGAGTACCTACTTAAAATAACTTCTTATATCATGTATAATATTAAAATTATAGCCTTAAGTGAACAGCGCCAAGTAAAAAGATATTGAGGAAGTGCCAAAGTTGGCAGCCGATACTCATTAATATTATGGTAATAGCGACCCATCCTCGCTTCGCTCGGATTCGTCCCTAGGTTTAGCGCGAGCGAAGCCGCAGGTTCCGCTAGTTTCTAAAATAAAAGTAGCCTTGGTTACTCCTTATAATATTAGCTATCTGAGAGTGAAAGTCCCGTCAAAATCGGTCCAGCCGTTTCAGAGATTAGTCAAAACAAACAGACAAATGGACAAATATTTCAAAAATTCTTTTTTTTGATGTAAGTACTGTATATACTTTCATATGCATTTATTGAAAAGCAGTTTATTTGAAATTAAAAACAGACACTTTTTTTATTTATTGATTATGATTACTTGATTTATTTTATTAATAACGAAACGAAAGAAACGCCACGTGAAATAAAACGTGAGTAATTAATTTAAATAAAAATTATGTAAAACACCCATTTTATCATAAAAGGATTAACTTGATTGTGTGTGTCGGATAAGCAATAAGTATTTTTATGATGTTTTTGTTGAAATTATTATTTTTTATTTTATATTGTTATTTTTAAGTTTAAATTATTATAAAGGAACATTATACATGCTTAAATTGCTTTTGCACCGACGCGACGGTGAGTCGTTCTAGTAATTAATTAAAATTTAAAACTCAATTTTTATATATTGAAATTTGAAGCTATAAAATACTTAAGAATAGCAGAGTAAGCGATGTGACCACTTTGCAAAACGCCGATGGATCTTAAATCAAAAGAAAAAATACGAGGGCCCTTCGCGGTTCTCATTCGCGAGGGTCAAGTGGAAAGAAAGCTCTACCAGTAACTGGCTGAGCATTCCTTTTTTAAGATGTCAAAGATTTTAAGTTATAAGTATAACCTTAATCATATTTTTATTATAATATGTATATATTCTTTTCCATGTTATTACATAATAAGGTTTTTTTTAATTTTGTACATAAATACAATTTATAATATTTTAAGGTAATGATAAAAAATTTGTTATCTATGTTCATATCAGCCAGTCAAAATACAAACGTAGGTATTGATAACAATAAATTAATTATAGAAAACTTTTAGTACTTTGTGAGTTTATTTGATAACGGCTGTTCTTAAGAACTAAGCTTTACTAAATCAATTATCGCAAAGCATTACGTTTTAAAAAGCGTGCGTCATCACTATTAGTAATTGAAAAAATAAGCAATCCGGGTCTCACATCTCTGATATTTTCTTATGTGATTAATTTTTAAAATTATTACCTCTTATGGAAAACATCGTGAGGAAACCTGCATGTCTGTGATAAGTGAGAACCTAGCAAGTTTGAAGTCCGCCAACCCGCACTAGGCCAGATGGACTATGATGACTGAGACTATGGCCTGAACCCCCTCGTGTTGAAGTGAGGCTCCTGCCCAACAGTGGAACGTTAAAAGGGCTGAATACATTGGTTTGTTTTTTCAGTGTTTTACAATATTTTCCTTAGGCTCGTTAATTTTGATAAAAATCTAACAACAGCGGTACTACGATATAAAACATCTAACAAAAACGGAAACAGCCAAGTTTAATAGTAAACTTTAACATACCTACTAACTAATGATCTTTATAGTCAATTGATTTACTCTAAAACGATGAATATGACAGATGACAAAATCAAAATCTGGTGTACTTGTTTTTCTTTAAGACTCCATTCGCTTGGTTGTGTTAGTATAATATACATTATATGTACATTGTACATGGTCATCTACTTTCACTCAAATCCGTTAAGCCGTTACAAAATGAAGAATTAACACACGAAACTCAAAACTTTTATAATATCAGCATGAATATTCATTAAAACTAAAAGTATGAGCATGGAAAATCAGCTATTCGCTACCTACTGTAATTAAAAATCAGCATAATAAGATAAATATTAAATATAACTGGTGGGTGAGATTTTGTGATATATCTATCTATCTATACTATTATAAATGTGAATGTAAGTTTGTTTTTTACGCTTACACGCAAAAACTACTTAACCGATCAAAATGAAACTTTGTACACATATTCTTGGAGATATTAGAAGTAACATAGGATACTTTTTTTTCTAGCGGGCTTGAAACCATGAACGCAGGCGAAGCCGCGGGTACTGCTAGTATTACCATAAATACATCAGAACAGCTGAACGAATCTGAACTAAAATTTGGCACAGAGATTGTACTCTGGAACAGTGCAAAGGTCAATTTACATCCCGTAAAAAAGTACGGTTTCCGTGGGATATCCATATTAACTGTTAAAATAGATGAATCCAAGTACTTCAATAAAACAAAGTACTCCGCCGTGTCTGTCTTTCTGTTCGCGATTAACTCAAAAACTACTGCACCGACACTTTTCATACTGTTTTCATCAATGGATAAAGTGGTTCAAGAGAAAGGTTTAACTATATAATTTGTCAAGTTTTTTGTATACATTTACTAGCGGAACCCGGCTTCGCTCGCGCTAAATCTAGTAAATAATAATACAGAAATACCACTCCACAGACCAAAATATTGAACAACTGACGACAAATAGGCGGTGTTATAAATCGGGTCATGTAATTTATCTAGCTCGTAGCGGTACGTGAATAAAATAGCTGAACGTTGAACACCGACGATATGAATCAAAGGAACGTGAGAAGTGAGGATTTTAGTTAGATAAAAACTCAACGCAATTAGCAACTGTATTGCTTAGTAGTACCTACTAACTGTATATTTTAAAGACGTTGCAAAAATTATAATAATTAGTTTACAGTAAGAAAAAAACATATTTTAAATTTAAAAATTGCTTCTCTTTTTTTGAAGTCGGTGAATATTGATAACAAACCGACTCACTATGAAAAGACATCCTGTCTTTTACATAATGCGCGATCATAATGGAAAATTAAAGTTCATTAAGTTTTGCAAATTAACACACAATTTACGTGACTGTTACGATAAAAAAAAACTCATTGACGCAAATTGTTAATTCGCTCGTATTTGATTTCTGTGTTGAAACTACGAACTGGCTAGTTCACGAATTAAAGTTATAACACAATAGCGACTCACCTTCGCTTCGCTCGGGTTTGTACGCCCCTAGGTACGCCCTTTAGCAAATTAAAAAAAAAAAATTGAATGTCTTACTTATTTATATCTCAACAGCCTAAAAAATAAGTTTTAAGCTTCTAGCTTTAAAAGTGACGTAATTTCCATAGAAACTTTCATTCCCTATTTTAACCCTTTACAGCCCTTTTTCCGCCTTGAAAAGTAGCCTATGTCCTTTCTCAGGCTCTAGTCTATCTGTGTGCCAAATTTCATTAAAATCAGTCCAGTACTTTTTGAGTTTATTCGTTACATACAAAAATACATTCATCTTTATAATATTAGTATAGATTTTTTGTTTGTAAATGTAATGTCACATTGTGTCTTCGGAGAAAAAAACATGGCAATGATGAAAATGTATGATTTTTTACTATTTTTTGGGAAGGTTGTATGTATACAATATTCAGCCATTTTTGAATTCCCAATTCCCATTCTTTTCCTTTCGTGGGAAGGTTGCTTACATAGTATTACCAAAGTTTGCGAGACATGGGTCTCTACTCTCTAGTATCTTCAGGCTTCAAGGCTAAACTAAAGGAAGCTGTTTCTAAAGTACTTACTAATAAAACAATATTATTTAATTTTTTTAATATAATAATGAAGTTAAAACTAAAAATAATATTAAAAAAAACTCTATATGAAGTTTTTTTTTAACTTTTTATGTGAAAAGTATTTTGGTCTATATTTTTTTAAATATTATGTTCCTAACAATATCTATAGAAAATTTTTATAAATAATTTAATCAATTCAAACTTAGTCGAATTTGTATTTTAAATATTTTTTGGAGAAACTAATTGAAATACTCATTACTAACGATACAGAAACCGAATATAGAGCTTTAGAATTTTTGTCTAGTCTGTCTGTGACCGCATCACGAGAAAACCACTCGACAGATTTTGATGAAATTTGGTACGATGATAGGTTATCCAATATCCAAGTCAACATATAATATACTTTTTACGGCAGGAAAATATCAAATTTTTGAGATATCTTTAGAACGCGAGCGGAGCCGCGGGAAATGCTGTAAACAATAAAAATACAGTTCAATTCAAGTTTTTATTGATGGATGGTTAAATGTGTTTAATTAACGCGTAAAAACTGCTGTTTAATAGCTATTATTTCACAGGGCACTCCTCAATATGTTACAATGTACGAAAATTTGTGACCGAGTACACACTTATACCAATTAAACTTTTCATTTTGACAGTTACATCATCACACGCAAAACATTTCGGACACGTTTCAAATCTAGCATCTTATCGTAGTGAAAATAAGGGTCAATATATGTAATGCAAAATTCTTTAAAGTAAACTTTCGCTTGAACACGAGCGTAGAATATTAACTATCGCACGCCTATCGCATACCTACGTGTTGCCGACTGACTATTATATATATAGGCATTCGGGAAAAGTCACGCCTTATCGTATATGGACATTTCAATTTCTTTGATGGGTTTCGTGCTCATGTAATTTTAGCTTTAATATAAAGTTCTACGATAATTTACTTAGAAAACAACAAAGTTCTTAAGACTGATTGTACGTAGTTTCGTAATTATCTCATTCTGTAAATAATAAAAGATTATTGACAATTGCCATTGCAGCATAAGTGATGTACATAAGTGAGTACTTATGTGGTTACACAGCTAACGTCTTAGCAAGACAAATACAAGGAGTTTATAGCAAAATTAAGCACCTACGTACTAAGTAATTTCCTACTTACATAAATATATACCTAATATATGTTTAAAAAAAACAATATAATGAGACCGTAATTACAGCCGCACTCAGAGTCACTTAATGAACCATAATTCGAGAATCTCCATACTAAAGAACGACTGAAGGGCTCATTAAGTGACTCTGAGTGCGGCGGTAAGATTTCAAAATCCTTTGAAATAATATTTTTTAATATTAAACATTTATTCATTGTTGGAAAACATAATTATATTATTTATTTATAGTTATTTTTTAAAAAGTTTTATTATATATACAATCATTTCCTCATTGACGGGCGTACTGCTTTATTTTTTCAACGCCGATTCTGGTATTATTAACCAGAAAGAGCCATAAATCTTGACCACCTTGAAAGAGGCCTATCTCTATCAACTCTAAAATGGGCTGATAATAATCGATTCCCTATTTATCTTAAAACATTTTAGCAAGTTCCACTGTTTGTATTCTCTACGGTCTTGTTAAATTATATTTATGTTTAAAAAAACATGTGCGAGTGTTAACTTTAAAAGATTAATTAACACTTGGTTCACAAAAGATGTAGCTTTTCGACCTCCACTTTTTTAAATCTTATAAAAATTGTTTTCAGTTTAAAAACTGTTCTTATACTTAGTTTTTATTTAGGTATGCTTAGCTAAGCCTTTCAATTGTTGATATGTAATAATGTAAATATTCAAAACTCGATTCGAAATACTATTAATAGTCCGCTTTTATTAAGTTTGAACGAGTAGCTGTAGATTACTTATGAAACGGGAGACCTTCCCTTTACCTTGACGTTGACCTCAAAATTATACAAACACTTTACATTAAAGTTAAAAAATATTTAATTTATAAATATAGTACACAAACACAAAGCATGTTGATCAAATAATAAAAATGACGTCAGAATTGATACTTTTTAGAAAAATATAAGATTTACATTATACAAAATTTTATAATACGAAGAAAGATTTCCTTGGCCTTAAGACATTTATCTAAAATCCGAAATATTTATATCATTTTCTTCAATCGCTAGTTAACAGTTACTCAATACAGTTAGTTCTTTCCATATCTATCTTGCGGTTCCGGTCATAGATATAAAACAAAAGTTACTATTATTTGGAGACTTTAACAATAGGCACCAGATACAACGATGATACAAATTTAAACTACACACATGGCAAAACGTAAAAACCTTTATAAACAGATGGTTTTTTATATTACAATTCAGTTAAAATTTCAGGACACTAACCGTTTTTAGCTTTATTTCGTAAGGTACTTCTTTCGAGCTGTGTACAATATTCGACTTACCTGGGCACACAAATGGAGTGGTAGAGACCGTGGTTTCGTAATACGTGGATGAATTCGGGCAGTGTCCTACAGGCTCCCATTATGCTGAACGCCGCTAACATGGAGTTCCATACTATAAGCGTACGACGTAACTCAAATCTGCAAAGAAAAAAATATCGCAGTTAGTAAATATATGATAATCGGTTCCTGGTTAATCGAAAAAGTAAATTGAAGTTTTTTTTTCAACAATTCATCAAAAATCTACTAAAATCTATTAAAACAGTTGTTATCAAAAATTTTTTGTCTGTTCTTTCGGAAAAATACATAATTATTGGTTGTATCAAGTCATTCTTAGAAATTCACGTGGCTTACACTGGCCAAATCTTTAGAGACCATCAAAAAAATGTATTCGCAAATTGTAGGCCTTAATAAAACCTACAAAAAATCATATCTATTAGAATTAACGTAAGCACCTGAGCAAAGCGACGGCAAAGTCACTAGTACATAATATATTATAGTGCATTGGTATGAAAGGTCTTTGAATATTTGATCTCTGAATAAATAGAGCTAAACATTTAAATATGAAGGCACATTTCGTATTTCATGCAAAAACTATCGTGCTCTAGATTCAGCATATTATCTCACTAATTTGAAATTTCAAGCTTTGACAAGAAAAGAGACAGAATCTGAAAGCAGCTGTTGCCAGAGTAGACGAATATTTCCTTTAGAAATAACTTCACTGCACATACAAAATTGCTCTTGCAACAAAGGTCTTGCAACCTTGAATTTTCATGCCTTAAATAGAATTTTATTCATTGTGAGTGGAGGAAGCTGAAGTATCCAACGTCAACATTTTATTTCCGCATAATAACATAATATTAACAAAAATCTTTAAATGATACCAGTAACTTTTTTGATACGTGTCTAGATGTAATTCTTAGCAACAAGCATTTATTACGAATTTATGCTATTTTCAATATTACAATTAATCAATTTAACTACCTCGTTAAGGTATTTTTGTTTCTCGAAGTTTCTGCAAGCAGTAATTTTCTTTGATTACTTACGTCATAAAAATGTAAACTAACCGGAACTCTATGGAAGATAAACATATTACGAAGGTGACCAACACACCATTGTATTTCATACCCTTCCATTAAAATTTTACGATAATATATAAATTCTAGTTACCATGGAACATAAACGACGAAATCGACTTTAATGCGGTTTTAATAATTTTATAGTTTTACAATTATAGCAACGGCTTCGAAAACACACATAACAAAATTATTCATCTTTATTAATTAGTATTGATACATTTTGATCTTGAAGAATGCTTTGAATTTCTAATATTTAGTCAATCTGGCTGTTTAGTCACGTACTTCTCAAGACTAGCTGGCTGGACTGGTAATAATATGTGACAAGCGATCATCGATAGGTTGCTTGTTATAGAATTATAAAATAATAATAATTAACCTTATAAAATTTTGTAAAACAATATTATTTTTTCGTAAAAGGACTACAAAAATAATAATTAAGAAGTTTTTTGCGCAAAAATACATAATAATAATACATACATGTATTTGCTTATAAGATATGCAAATTATATAGAGATTTTAACTATATATTTAAAAGTATCCCTATATTTTCCCTCGACTTTTTTAATTGTGTAATTTTATTAAATAAGCAATGATCAGAACATTTTCCGAGTCGTTAACATTGACCTTTATCTGCACGTGACGGAGATTATTGTTGAGAGACAGTGCTCAGAATGGTTATATAATAATATAATATCTTATTTACATAGCCTATAATAAAGAAAGAGCTTAATCATCTAATTTTTTTATATTTCCTACCAATTAATTGTAATTAAATAACATAAAACGTATTTAAAAACTTAACGTTTTACATTAACATTGTAAAATATTAATTGATAGCATAAAAATTATAAGTCATATTACAAAAAATATTCAAATATGATTCATAATATATAAAAATTAAAAACTTTTATATCAAATATTTAATCTACGAGTAGGTACATATCTTAAACAAAAAAATAATATTTGTATTTTAATTAAGACATGGTATTTATATTTTATAGAGTTCAGGTGTATGTGTTTATGGAATGATTTTCATCTTACTTCCTATTAAGCAGCTTCATCAATTTTTGAAATCTATATATATAAAAGAAAGTCGTGTTAGTTACACTATTTATAACTCAACAACGGCTGTACCGATTTGGCCGAAAATTGGTAGGGAGGTAGCTTAGAGCCAGGAGACGGACATAGGTTACTTTTAAAGGCGAAAAAAAGGCTGTAAGAGGTTGAAATAGGGGATGACATTTTGTATGGAAATTACGTCAAGCTTGAAACTTATTATTTGGCTTTTTGAGTAGATATAAATAAGTAAGACATTTAAAGTTTGTAAAAATTGTACACTAAAAGTAGTTTGTTATATTTCCTAGAAGAACTCTTAAGTCATGACAGAAAAAAGTCTACTTGACGGGTCGTTTAACAAAATAGCATCTCATCAATTACCATTGAAGCCTTCATTCAGTATTTTTAGTTGAGCTAATATTATTTTTATATCTTTTGTCTTCTACTAGGTACATACTAGATGTACAGAAATTCATTCGTTGTTTAATATTTAAATTGTTATTTCTCTACCAAATTTATATGCACATACTTAGTTACCTACCTACATACCGGTACCCACAGAAATCTAAGTGGGGTAAACGTACCAGTTTACCGGCCTCTACCCCTTTTCGGCCACTACGCACGTTTTTTTGAATAATAGACAGTGTTATAGACCGCTCTTTTATAATTTCGCGCCAATCGATCCGGATGAACTTCACAGTTTATAATTCAACGGCATGATCTCAAAATTTTCGAAATGAGCACTCAGTCGCCCTTTCAAAATATGGTGTGTGAACGCGTGTAAAATTTAGTGAAAAAAATAGCAGGTGGATTGATTTTCAAAGGTAAGTTCTTAAATGTTAATGTTGGTTTATTGGTGGTTGATTTGGTTTGTGTGTATTTAGAATGTTTAATTTCAATATTCAAGTGCCTAAACTCATCAATTTTTTTATAATTTATGATATTTTTGGTGGTCGGACAATACGTTAACGATTAATTTCAAAATCTACTTTCCGACCGGGTAGTCGCAAAACCGGTTTATTCACGTCATTTCTTTTTGCCTTTATTGCGGAAACCTTAAATTCACCAACATAGATTGCACTATATTTGTGAACAGCTAGAATTTTGTGAATTTATAACTAGATTCCGGCCGCCTGTATACCTTATATTTTCAAAGATATGACCTTCAAAAATACCAAATATTTAGCGGCCGATGACCAGTAAAAACAAAACCTGTCTCCGGCCGTTTCAAATAAAGGACGGCCGAAAATTGGTAAAAATTACGCCTTGATTCCGGCCTGTCGAAAACAGAACAAATGATGAAAACAGAACGAATGGATACATTTTGGTTGCTGTGCATGGGGTTAGAATTGTGCTTGTTTTTTTCAGATGGCATCTAGCAGTGAAGAAAAGAAAAAGAGAAAAAACGTTAGGCCTTTCAGAAGGTTTGCTTACAGTGAAGAAGCACTGACAAACGCTCTTTCAGATATACGTGGCAACCTTTGCAGTATCAGAAAAGCATGCCGGCAGTACGGAGTTCCAAGATCCAATATACAGGACCGGCTTTCCAAGTCGTGTTGCTGATCAAAGAAGAAAAGTTGGCCCAGATCCTATATTTTATTTTGATGGATTGGATAATTAAGTTGGCGAAAGCTGGAATTTATCCTATTCCGCATCCTCCTGACAAGCCTACGAAAAGCGCTACGGAGAAAATTTCGGGTTTTTTTTTCTTTACAGGACATGGAGCACAGCTCTATTCAGATTCCAGAGATTGGTTCTTATATATCTCGTAACGACATCTCTATAGCACCATTTGGTGACATTCAATTATCACAAATGTGTCAAGCTAGTAACGACTAACGAGATCGTTATTCCTTCTGATGATAGCCTCTCGATGCATGGTAATAATGTCCAAAGTAAGTCTTGGTTTACTAGGTATATAATTTCATGTTATCTTTGAATTTCATTTTTATATAATTATGTTAAGAGAATTTTATTGATCCTAAAGCCAAAAGTAGCTATTTGTTTAGAGTCGAGATTTTAATCTGTTACTTAATTTTATTTTTAAGATGTAAAAGAGAGTAAAAATATACAGCTTTTGTGAATTTATTAATTGTATTATTTTCATACTATTACAAAACTTATAGGCTATTACACAAGAGTCATTTTTCTACCGTAAATTAGGTGGCCGATAACCAGTGCACTAGTGGACGATAACTGATTAATAAGGCCGATAGCCGGTATATTTGCTATTTTTACGAATATATATTTTTTTTCAATTATGTATCACTGATACGCCTATAGACGCTAGGTTTAATGAAACTAGAATATTGTAGGATGAAATGAAAATTTTTTGAAAAGTTTTGGAGTACAACCTTTTGATAGAAATCAACTCTGAAGTCAACAAGCCGCTTAAACGGTCGATAACCGGTATGTTTACCCTGTCTTATTATTTAGATTTCTGTGCCGGTACCTCAAGTTTTGTTTATGCTTATTTCTTTATGTTAAATACCTTAGTTTCTTCCGTGACCATGATAGCTGTAAAGCGTTCAAAACGCAGGGAACCAAAAATCAAAATAAATCCGCGACAAAATCCGAAAAGATAGTTTCATTTATAATGTCGAATATTCGCGTAAACCTAAGTAAGTATTACGTTTATGTTAATTTTACATTTAAATTACTAATACTATAAGGGAATTAGCGATATAATGTCCATTAAGTAGGTACTACTTATTCAATTTAAATTAAAGTGCGAGTCATAAATCTGTACTATTGCCACACCTTACTATCGCCACGTAAGAAAGTATATTATGACATAGATTATTATATAACAGTGTACTTGGTCAGCGGAAACTTGCAAGTTGATAAACCTGTCCCTTGCCCAAGTGACCTAGTCGAGGAGACGGAAGATCTTGGGCGTAGGTACTATACACAACCTTTACTTCTTATTAAAATTAATTTATAAAGTTAATAAAAATATTAATAAAAGCTAAAATGAGATAAATCATAATAATTCCATATTGAATTATAAGAGTAGGTAATTGGAATTATAAGAACTGTTTAAAATTAAAATTAACAATATAAGGAAAAGCTGTTGATTTGAAATTAAAAACAGACACTTCCTTTTTTTGTATCTTATCTTATATATTTAAACGAGCAATTCTTGTATATAAATATATATATAATCTGAATCTCAGAAACGGCACCAACGATTTTCATAAAAATTATTATACAAGGAATTTCGGGGGCGATAAATCGATCTAGCTAGGATTCATTTTCAGAAAATGTTGTTTTATACGTGTTTTCAATAATCAACTTTATCGATAATCAATTTAAACATAAACTTATTTTTTATTGAAAGGAAATAACAAAAAGGTGGCGTTTGGGTAGCCCAATATACCACTTAAACAGAAAAATATGACTCTTCCCGACATCTATTGGCGAATAATAATAACATTTTTCTTAAAAATACCGAGCAAAGCTCGGTCATCCAGGTACTGTATACTGATGTCAAACATTAGAATAAATCTATCATTTCAAATAAAATACATTTTAACGACTGACTATATTTTGACTGTTGAACACACTGATTAGATAATAATCATTCCCACCCTGCTGAACTAAATGTATTGAAATCATATAAGCATAAAGGTACTTTAATGTAATTAAGAGGTGACAATATTTTATATATATGACTAGAGACTCACGCTCGCTCGCCTCAGGTTCGTCCCTTCGAGAAATAATAATGGTTAATTTACGTTTCTCAGAAATAAGATATTTTCCCGTAGTGAAAAGTATAGGATATCTTACCTTCATACTATCATCATACCTTTCATCAAAATGTGTCAAGTGGTTATCTTGTGATCGCGGTCACACACCAACAGTCAAAAATTCTAAAAACTATAGGATACAAACTATCAATAATATTGAATATTACAATAAGATTTTAAAAAATATTTCATCTACAGATTCGACTCAGATTTTGATTATCACTATCACTAAAATAAAGTCCTCCTCCGCGTATGTCTGTCTGTTCGCAGTTTTCACCAATAGATAGAATGGTTCTCCAGGAAGGTTTTAGTACATAATTAGTCAAGTTTTTTGCATACATATCCGTTAGAAGCCGGTTCCGCTAGAACCCGCGACTTCGCTCTCGCTAAACCCAGGGACGAACCCGAGCGAAGCGAAGTCGAGTCGCTAGTATGTATATATAATAGGTAATATTATTTCATGAATATCGTTATAAAATATGAATAAACATAATTTAATTAAAAGTTAATAATACACTTAGTAAGTACCACCTTAATTTACATGCGTGAATATTTATTGTGACAATGATCATTAATTATGCAGCAAACAATCAATCAATCTTTTATATATTATTATATGTTTAAATACATATCTATAAGTTATAACCAAACATCGTTAACCTTTATTAATTCAAAAAAGTACATAATATATTCCTGTAATTATGACAAATTACCATTAAGCCTCGAGAACCACGACATGGAACGAAATAGAAGTACTCTCGGATAATATTTGTCCTTTCATCTTTAGTAAATTAGTCGCTTCCTTAATTTCATAACGTGTTAAAGAAATTATGGCAAACATTCCCTTACATTATTAATTATATTTATAGGAGCATAAATAACAAAACCTAGAAAATATTGTTATGTATATTTGTTTATACGTTATATTTCAGAAACATTAGATGTAAGTTCAGTAGAGCGCGTCACGTCTACAAATTTAGATTTGAGCGCTTCGATACGTTACGACAAACTAATATGGTATTGATATTATTAGTTTATGAGATTTGATAATATTGTAATTTACAAGTGAATTTAAAACCAATGTTACAAATGGGTTTAACCCACGCATGGTTAAAAAAAATTAAATAAGTATATTATGCATGTATGATGTAAGCATGGTTATACATTTTTAAAAGTACCATCAAATAGGATCATTGAATAAAAGTAATACAAAAAAATCTAATGAGTCATTAAATACATTAAAACCAGTGTGAATTAATAATATTATTTATCAATTTTAGCTTCGTTATCTATGTAGTTTATGAAAAATCGTTCTAAGAAAGGAGTAAATACATTTGACTTTAAGCATCTATAACATTGTTACAATGTCAAAGATATAATTGATGAATAATTTCAGAGGTTAATTTATTAGGTCACTAAAGTAGACTTAACTTGCGGCTTTACTTGCATATGAATGTACTTACTTCCTACATAAATTTTAAAAGTAATTAACTAAGTAATCACTTAACTGATACTTGCAACTACCTGTTTTCAATGAAATCGGTCGAGGGTGCACGAATCGCGATAGACATGAAACTTGACTTTATCGCCGCACTCATAGTCACTTAATGGACCATTCAGTCGTTCTTTAGTACGGACATTCTCAACTTAAAGGTTCATTAAGTTACTATGGTGCAGCGGTAAGTTATAACATCAGAAATAAAAATAGGTATTACACTAAAACATTGGGATCGTAAAGTTACCAATAAAAATATTAAAGTAACAGTATCATAATTGGCACTATAAAACAAACTTGTTGTTAACAAGTATGTATGTATTCATTATTCAGCCCTTTTTAACGTCCCACTGCTGGGCATGGGCCTCCCTTTAATACGAGGAGGATCAGGCCATAGTCCACCACGCTGGCCTAGTGCGGGTTGGCAGACTTCACATGACTTTCGAAAACTTGCTAGGTTCTCTCAGACATGCAAGTTTCCTGGATGTTTCCTTTACCGTATAACAAGTGGTAATCATGTTAGAAAAGATTCGTACATGAGAATTTCAGGGGTGCGAGGCGAGACCCGGATTTGAACCCATATCATTCGGTTATCCAAGCAAGCGTGTTACTACTGTGTACCACTGTGTAATATAAAATAATACGAACTCGACAATTCTACAATTTTAAAGGCTGCATTGTATTGACATTTAAAAGTTACTATTCAATTAGTTTAACAAAACTTTAACTTCGTACGTAATTAATACGAGGTAGTATCGGATCAACTACCTTATAAATAAGTCATTTATAGGCTAATCAAAAAAAGTTATCTACTCACAACACGACAAATTCCGATGACATAACCCTATCTGTTTTTCTTTACTACGGATAGGCATAATTTGTATGTAAATTGTACTTATGTTGAATCGTTAACTCTGTAAGAAAATTTTCGGCAAGAATTATTGGGATTCGTTTTATATAAAAATACTATAAAATCAAATTTAATTTAATAGCGTTATATAATGTAAGTATTTACAACTAATTATACGAAAAGAAATCTTAAAGTAAATAAAACGTTGAAGCAGCTACATTTCTAGAGTACCTACTTTGTTATATAAAAAGGACTTGTTTCAAGGTCGAAGATAATGAAGGCATATAGGCCAGTAAAGATCATGGCAACGTTATAAGCAATTTAAACATATCTTACTTCTATGTAACGTCATCTTCTAATCTAATCTACTAATAAAAACGTCGTGTCACTGTTTGTTATCGAACTCCTCCGAAACGGCATGGACGATTTTTGCGTTTTTTTTTTTGTGTATTTGGTAGGTCTGAGAATAGGCCATAGGTTATTTTTTATTCCCCTATGTGATGAGGGTGGCCCTCTCCAGATGTTTTTATTTTTATACCAAATTTTTATTTTTTATGATTTGGCATCAAAAATAATAACCCTAAATTTTCATTCTTCTACCACCAATCACTATTTTTAATAGCGGCTTTATAAAGATAATTCTGAGAGAAAAATAGAAGCGATAGAAATGTGTAATTATATGATTTTTTTTGAAACGAGCCATTATTTTTGATACTCTTCACTTCCTTTCGGGACTTTCGACGACGCAAAAAGGCGGTATATAACTGGTATGAGTAACAAATTGCGGCATAGATTTTTTATTTTTGCATCATAATTAGGAATAAATAAATACCTAAATAAAAAATTGTTGTCATATAAAATACCCAGCACTTAGTAAGTACTAAATTTTGAAGCCAGTTCGACCGGACCGACCGTTCAACTCGCCGATACCGTAATACAAAATACATAATTATTACTTAATAATATTGCGGTGTTTCTTATCAGTTTTTGTTAACACGGACATGCCACTGAGTTCGGACTCACGTGTTATGTTCGCGTGTTGCGCGAATGTATCTCCAGTGCTTACTAAGATCAAATGTGAAAAGGCATTAAAAACAACTGTGCAGCGGAGAAAAGGTTAAAACCTACTTTGGATTGGTTTACAGTATAATTAATAATTCATTATCAATTCTTTATTTCAATTAAGAAACTATAGAATAAGTGAAATATAACTATAACAGTAACCAATGATTCAGACAATTCACCGGCACCGACTTCAAAATTAACGAAGTTCTTAAAAGTATTATTTTCTACATTTTAGTTTAGATTTGTTTAGTTTTGAAGTCGGTTTTTGTTTTTTGTTAAAAATAATTTATTTTCAAATTTTTAACGGAAAGTAGATACTTATTTTGTTTATGTACAAAAAAGAATTTTCCAAAACATACATAAAAAAAGTCCCCAACGAATTGAGAACCTCCTCCTTTTTTTAGAGTCGGTTAATAAGAGCCTGAAAGAATTTAACTATCGGTCTATAATTAACCGTTGAGGAGTTGTACCTTCCATCATTAGCTCAACCACAGGAGATGATGATTATCAGACGCAAATACTTGAACAGCTTTAGAAAATATATGAAAAACGTAATAAGTGCCTATAAAATTTGAGAGTTGTCTTCGATTTCCCTGGGATCCCATCATCAGATCATGACTTGGTGACTATGGGACCAACAAGAAACTATACCCTTTCAAACAAAAAAAGAATTTTCCAAATCGGTCCAGCCATCGTCGAGTAATCGGGGAACATACATAGAAAAAAAAAAAAGTCCCCGACGAATTGAGAACCTCCTCCTTTTTTTGAAGTCGGTTAAAAAGCAATGGTTTTTTTGTTAAAATATCGTATTTACATGAAATAATTTAATAGCTTCCGCGGTTTAGCTCCCACATTCGCAATTTCCTGTTGAAAATTCGCATAAATGTGGCCGAATTTTGTTAATACATACAACGCTAAATTCGCTATATCATCATGATCTTTGCATTTTATACATAACCATAAAGTAAAAAAAGTTTAATAATAAAAAAACTACATTTCTTAATATTTTTGCTTCTTGCGTTAGTTTTAAGATAGCACATCCTATTAGTCATGATCAGTCATAATAATATATTCCTAATTATGATTCATTGTCCTCATACATCAATATAAAACTGATAAACCTATTAGGTACATAGATTAAGTACACATGCAATGTTTTAACGTAAAATGCGTGGATGTATGTAAAGTTAATTGTATTTATGTATAGGCAGTGGTAGCCCAGCGGTAACGTAACGCGCTCGCTTGTATAACCGATTGATGCGTGTTCGAATCCTGGTCTCGCACCTTTGATATTTGTCTCAGTCTAGTCAACGTCGTGAGGAAACCCGCTCAACGTATGAGCATGAATTTCTTATCCCAGATTTTCTTATATCGGCCTTTTTATCCAATTTGTTTTTTTAGAACTGGTTCTACTCGTTGTTTAGGTCTACTTTGAATTAAATTGTTTAAAGTTTAAACACGTGTACGAAGCCGACCACGTGCGCATCCGTATTAGACTTTTATGTAATCGCAATCAAGTAAAATCGATTTTTATCTATATATCAACAAAGCTACTTTAATCGCATTACTTTCTGTAGTTTTAGATCGACGGTAATTAGTTTATAAATATCGACTATGTTAATTACTCGATTTGTAGTTTATTATTACACGAAATATTAAAAGATTACTCTGTAAAACAATAATTATGTAACACATATTGCCACCGACACAACTTATTATTCTTAGAAAAGTTAGTGTGCTGTGTTTTCACGTAAGTAACAATCGTAAAATCGATAATTATTTTAATTTTGACAGTATGTACAATCTTCGATTGATAACCAGTTATTTGGCAGTAAACCAGTTTAGTCTTATTTTCGGCATTTCATTTAATGAGAATAACTGTTATTCTTTGAATAAATTAATCAAAAAATATATTATACAAAAATGTTTTGTGGAAAGTTTTATCCTATAAAAATGTGTATTATATAATAGAATTGAGCCGGCTGCCTAAACGTTAAAGTAAATACGTAGAAAATATTCCTTTTATTTTTGGCCTTATAATGATACAAAAGTGACGTTATAATGAGTATAAAAACCAACTAAATAAGCAATGTGTATAATTTAACCTCATACCTATGTATAATCATATATTTAGTCCATTATGCACTATTACCTTTATTGCGCACACCAGCTTAGAGTTAATCTATGTACCTACATGTTTTATAGGTATTGCTCATAAGTTTTTTAAGAACGAGATGACCTCGTAACTTCTCATGAATCTCAGAAGCCTCTATCTCTAAATTAATAAATGGCGAGACGTTTTTTGTTCGCTTTAACTGCAAAAACTTCAAACCAGACAGACATGCAACTTATTTCATAATACATTCATACATTCACGATGCAGCGTGTTTCGGCGAAGGTTGTAGTATATGTAAAATATATAAGAACTTGCTTTTCGGACAATATAAAAAAGTAAACTTGTATAACTTATTAATCACGAAATAGAAAAAACAGGTGGAAGTGAAATACAACAAAATTTGTATCGGAACCGGTGTCGCCAAACTAACACAAATAAGCCGATAATCATATTATTCACTACAAACAAATTATTAATTTGATTCGTCGTTTTAATTTTAGTCATAAGTATCATAAGTCACAAACGTTTTTTCTTTTCCGCGTTATTAATAGAGTTAGGTTATAATTTAGTTAAATATAAAACCTTACGTAATTACTTATTATGTACTTATTCATTTGAACCTTAGCTAGTAAATTTGTATAATTTATTAATAGAGTTTAGTTATAATTTAGTTAAATAAAAAACCTTACGTAATAAACTATTACGTACTTACTTATTCATTTGACCCTTTGCTTAAGTTTTTTTACAAGTCAAGCGTATTATGTAGTTCGAATAATCATTTCGAGTAAGAATTGAAGTTAAATCAAATCAAAATATATACTTTATTCAAATAGACTTTTACAAGCACTTTTGAATCGTCACTTTTACATTATTATATAGAATTTAAATAAAATGTCAGTCTGTAAGTCTGGGACTTGGGAGTAAGCTACCACCGACTCGGAATGCTGTTCTGCCGAGAAGAGCCGGCGAGAAACTCAGCAGTTGCTCTTTTCAAAAAATATTTGATTACAATATTGCATTACAATATTTATCTATTTATCCTACGTGAGACAAAACAAGACATTAATCCCACACATTTACAATTGTATTCAAACATAGAACCTATACTGATCCAAATGTTTTTTATTCACTCTTCCACGTTTAGTATAACTCGCTCTTGATTTTCTTCAGCATAACGACCTTCGTTAAAGAACACTTTGTTCTGTTACTTTTTGTATTTCATGTTTTACATTTTTTTTACAATTTACACAAAATATTTCCTGATAAGTTTATTTTTAAAATATATGTAACTGACATTTAATTAATTGGTACCTGCATTGCAGTAATAAATCAATATAAAATTACCTTTTAATGATTACAAAAACTTCTTATTCTCATGATTTATTTATATTTTAATGACCTTTAATGCTTAGTTAATAAGCTTTAGTATTTTCATATTTTACCTTTTAGTTACCTACGTGTCAAATGCTTTGCAACAAACATGGTTACGGGACAGAGATATAGGTAGAGAGAGAGAGTGAGAGAGAGGATTATTTGTGATCGATGACTTATTATAATTAAATAGGTAGGTATAATATTATCATTATATTGACCATCTGCTGCAGTTACAGACAGACAAAAATTCAAAAAACTAAACATACCCGCGGCATTGTCTATGATAACTTCTTCACTCTTATGTTAATCTCCTTCGTGTCTTCTCCATTCTACGTGACATTGGCGAAGTAATCTGTGCTCAGCTGGCACGCTTGAAGCCATTAATAAGAGAATTGAATTGAATAACTTCTTCTCTGATTGCTTCTGATAAGCGCCATACTCCATATCTATATTCTTATCTTATCAGTTTTCATGCCGTTGCCATTCGAATCGATAGCGAAAAAATTATGCATGTTATTTTGTATATTTAATCGTTTCGTAGGTTTTACGTTATGAGTGTTTTAAGTTGCGATCCACGATTGCTATATTGGTAATAACTTATAACTACTTATTTGCAGCAGGTTTCGCAAAACAAAATCTTGTATATAAATAAATAAGTCCAACATTTATTACATTTATATAAAGTAATAAATTAAGAAAACAATTACATATTTAAAGCTGAAAGCATAAATTTAAACGGAAAATATGAAAACGTGTAAGCGAGATCGTTCGTTTGATTGCATACCTACTTTACCAAGGTCGTGAGTACATATCACGTTCCCAGTTAGTCCCAGTTGAAAGATCAAATAAATGCAAAATTAAAAACATGGTAATACTTTTAGTATACAAAAAATATGCTCAGAAATGACTTATTTTCCTGTAGTAAAAAGTATCCCATATGCTGAGCCGGATAACCAGCTATCATCATACCAAATTTCATCAAAATCCGTCGAGTGGTTTTCTCGTGATGCGGTCACAGACTGACAGACAGACTACCAAAAATTCAAAAAATTTCGGCCTCTGTTTCGTTAATAAATAATAATGCCTTTTTCAAGATTTTTCAAAAGACATGCAATGTAGATATTCGACTAATTTAGAATATTATTACATATTATACAGATATGGATGTATCTAGATTCTAGATAGAAGATGTATTAATTTTGTCTGCATCTAAGCAGTTATATAATGACGCGATGCAGATCAATTGCGGGTCACTTCAACCGTCCGGTCCGATATTTATGCACACATTACCTTATCTTTACAGACAAATAAAATTGAAGTGTCCCTTTCTCATCTTAAAAAAAGCTTTTCACTAAATAGACCAGGGTAGAAGCTTTTAAAAATAATAAAATATGAAAAAAATAATACTAGGATGAAACCCATTGGAAAAGGAGGAGAATAGGAGCAGCTTTTCTGAGAAAATTTACTATGGTAATATATATTTTTTTACACCATCTGAAAGTAGAAATTTGAACAAATATAAAACCTTCCGACTTTTTTTAAAAAGCAAATATTTAGACGGGAGAATTTTCGATGGAAAACAAGGGTGCTCTTTTTCGATATTAAGTCAAAATAAGTATAAAGAAATAAATATTTTACATCAAAAAAATTACAGTGTATTTAGGACATAAAAAGGTAAGTTTTCACCAAACGTGAAAAATATTTTCTTTTTGTAAAAGATAAAAATAAAAAACCAAAAACTTGGTTTTTTTTAAGTTTTCACATAAATTTTGAGGTTATGTGAAAAAAGTGTAAATACAAAAGTTTTAGAGCTTTTTATTACCTACAACATTACCATTAAAATTTTTTCCATGGGACTTGTAGTTTTGCCGGAAATCGAGATAAACAGTTTTTTACCCTTAAAACACCCCCCCTCCCCCTTTCCACTTCCCGACCTCAGATCGCAGGTAATTTATTTTTCCTTTCATTTTTATAATATTATCCTTCTTTTCTAGTGGGTTTCATCCTACTATTATTTTTTTTGAAATCAATAATTATCGACACTGGTCTGAAAGGCATACGAAATTTTATTACACACTTTTAGAAAAACAGTGTTTTTATATTTTTTGTCTAGGTGTTTTGGAGAATAAGCAGAACAAAAAGAAAGACAGACAACAACAGCTAATATATTTGCTTATTATATCTGTTGTGCTTAATATTCAATATAATGTTTTTTTATGTACCTAATTACTAGTTTTAATGAGTTGTATAAAACTGAAAATAATTTTACTACTTTAAATACAAAGGTATGTTGCAGATAGATGTTCACACAATGGTTGTTTGGTTCATATTATCTTTTTTTTGTACTGACCCAGATAACTAGCTACTATAATACCAAAATTGTCAAGACCAGTGGTTTTCTCTTGATTCTGTCATAGACAGATACAAGAATTCTGAAAACTTTAGACTCAGTCTATGATTTGATGACTATTTCAATATCCAAAAAAACAGCAATACAATAATTGATATGATATGTAATCTAATATATAAAAATCTCGTGTCACAGTTGTTCAACTCCTCTGAAACGGCTTGACCGATTTTTATGAAATTTTTTGCATATATTTGGTAGGTCTGAGAATAGGTTGTAGGCATTGTCATTGTATATTTTTTATTCCCCTAGGTAACAAGGGTGGTCCATCTGTGCGCGCGGGCGGAGCCGCGGGAATTGCTAGTAATATATAGTAAAAACAGTAATAGAGTAATAGATCACATTAATTTTCAGGCTAGTAGTGAGTAGATAGCTTTTTAATTTTTATTTGGAGAAAAATGGTGAGATATAACTGAAACCACCTACAACTTGATTGCTAAATGTCAGTGATAGCTAAGATTTATTTTTTGTGGTTTGAAATAATTCGGCAATTGTTATGCCTAGATAAAATTATTTGAATAATCGAAAATATTATGTAAATTAAGTTTGCATTGTTGCATTGTACTGTAAATTAATATAAAAAAAGTTCTCATAGTTAACATTTATTACATTTAAAATTTTAGTCCAAAATAAAAATATAAGATTTCTTTTTAATCTTTAATAACTATTATAGTAATTATGTAATTATATAATGAATAAAAATGATAATTGACAGGCACTGTAGATAATATAATCAATGCCTGAAACTTATTTATATACCTATATTATAGAAAATTAATTTATTATTAATAAAAATCTCACTTATTTTATACTGAAAATACCTAGTATAATTTTTTTAGTATAACCCTAATTCTTTTTCTACTTGTTACAAATTCATCATTAGTTATTTGCCAGTGAAAGCCATGTTTTTAAAGCTAGCCAAAGTGAACAGACAGACAGACAGACTGACAAAACTAGTGTTTTAAGTTTTTCTTATAAGAACTACATAATATATACTATAATGTATTTATTTAGTAAAAAGCTATCATTTTGCTTAAAATACATATTTCAATCTTAATAAGATATAACAGAGGTAGCTTATTTTTTTGTCAACTAACAAATTAAGTTTTTGTGTTGGATTTTTTACATTAGAAATAATTTATTATAAGCATGAATATTAAATATAATGAATAACCAATACGTAAATTTAATTAAAATAATAATTTCATATACTTATTATTTTTCAATTAATTTTAATAAAATATTATAGTAAGTTACAATTCAGAGGACAGAGGAATAAACAATTTTGGCTTTAAGAGAATAAATTTCACTAGTTATAGTAGAAAGTGTTAGAAAGTAGAAAGTAAGCAAAGATATTTTTAACAATATTTTTTCCTAAACCAAAGTAAGTATAATATAACTTACCTAGGCCGATTTTGCATGTAATATTGGCCTCCAAAAATAAATGCCATGTAGATCCCAACATAATAGAAAGCTACAGTCCAGTTTTCAGTCATCCATTTCCTGGAATTTTGATGAATAAATTCGTTTTCAAATTCGAAAATGTACGAATAATTTGGCGTGATACCCAGGTCGTAAGTCATTGCCGTCTCCATGGTATTCGAATACCGTAAAAATGAATCACTAAAGTACAATTTGCACAGTCTGAGTCTAGAATAATTAAAACGCACTGATATCACCGGCAAAGGATTAACCTAAAAACTGTTAACAAGATACATGAGTGTTGTTATATCACAGATGGCTAAAATGTCAATATTCCGAAGGGGCGGCAAGGCGCACCGCCGTTGAAACACTAAATTCTAGTTATGGACGTGGAATGGTTGAACATTGATTATATATTCACGGTGACGAGGCGTCGGCCAGAGCCCGATTTTAATTCACTCGTCACAGCGTTGAGACGAAACGATGAATGAACTCAGTATTTGCCTCATGCCATAATCACGCCACTTATGACACTATACCAGTATGTCCAGTAATCTAGTCAGCCCGCCGACCAACCGTGCCCCACAATGTCATTTATATAAAAACTATTTGACAGTTTCCCGCAGCAGGGCCACAGACTCAAAATTGTATTCGTTCTGTAACGTTCAGTCAAGAACGAAATTATTATGCAATAATAAATTAATTTGTAGTTTTAAACGGTAAATATACAATTTTTAAAACATCTACATTTAATAAAATTTAATACGAATTATAAAACTTACAAAACGTTTATAAAAAGTAGGTTGTTGGGTTATTAGTAGGTAATAATGCAACTGATATTTTAAAAATATTAAAATGAATGAAATTACTGATTCGACATTTCAATAAGTAAAACCGCTTCTGTACGTATCCTTAATTTTTGCTATTTTGATTTTTTGTTATTTTGATTTTATATTATTATTTTTAACCGACTTCAAAAAAAGGAGGAGGTTCTCAATTCGTCGGGGACTTTGTTTTTTTATGTATGTTCCCCGATTACTCGACGATGGCTGGACCGATTTGGAAAATTCTTTTTTTGTTTGAAAGGGTATAGTTTCCAGTTGGTCCCATAGTCACCAAGTCACGATCTGATGATGGGATCCCAGGGAAATCGAAATCGGTGGCACCCAAAGCAAAATAACCCATATTCGATTAATCTTTAAATTTGTAAACATAATTACCGTTCGAAAGTCCATTGTAAAGGCAAGATAAATCTATTCGTCTTGGCTGGCACCGACTTCAAAATTAACGAAGTGCTTAAAAGTATCATTTTCTACTTTTTAGTTTAGATTTGTTTAGTTTTGAAATCGGTTTTGGTTTTTTGTTAATATATTTTTTAAATCTTATCATCAATTGATGAAATCACTATTTGTATAGACAGACACGGCCGTGCAATGAACACTTGCAAACAGCCCGGTGTAGCATGAATGCAAAGAGTACTATTATAAAAAGGAACATGAATGACTGGCCCGGCCGGCGCACGGTGGAAGCGACACGGCCCACAGTGGATCCATATTGAAAATTAGTGGACATAGGCAACAAAGTTCCAATATCGATTCGATATTTTTTTATGTGATTCTTCATGATATTCCAGACAACTTTTACTCTTGTAAAATTTCTTCTAAAGTTGATCTTTTGTCTGAAAAAAAATAAATTAGATTTTTTTGTATGGAGCGAATCACGTTTATTTTTTTTTCTTCAATTGTACGAATATGTTGGGTGTATGACGTGAGTATATGATAGCTAGGGTCATTCTCTATCCACGAAAAAATATATCAGCGCCGGCCATCCGCGGCCGCGCGAGTAATCATTCGGTAAAAAAACAATATTGAAAATTAGTGGCCATAGGCAACAAAGTTCCAATATCGATTCGATATTTTTTTATGTGATTCTTAATGATATTCCAGACAACTTTTACTCCAGTAAAATTTCTTCTAAAGTTGATCTTTTGTCTGAAAAAAAATAAATTAGATTCTTTTGTATGGAGCGAATCACGTTTATTTTTTTTTCTTCAATTGTACGAATATGTTGGGTGTATGGCGTGAGTATATGATAGCTAGGGTCATTCTCTATCCACGAAAAAATATATCAGCGCCGGCCATCCGCGGCCGCGCGAGTTATCATTCGGTAAAAAAACAATATTTTCTATGAAATTTTTTGCCTTTTAAAATCAATTCAAAGTATATTTTCTGTCTCACTTGGCTGTTTTCACCTTCTTTTTAGTTAAATATATAGTTTTAATAGCACATAGGTACTCACAACTAGTAATTCTGGCACAGGTTTAGTTATTATTGCATGTTATCGGTGGCACCTGCATTGTGATTTATGACTCATTTGTTTGTGCGCTCGGCTAAGTGCACAACAAACGAGTCACTGAAAAATAATTGTCTCTGATTGGTTGTTATTTTTTTAACTACCTGCACATTATCTATTGTTATCGGTGGCACCTGCTTTGTGATTGATGACTCATTTGTTTGTGCGCTCGTCTAAGCGCATAATTGATGAGTCATCGAATGTCATGTTAATATGTTCACTACTTGAGTAATTAACACTGACTATAAATACAAAGACATTCATTAAGTCCCTCTAGTTTCGCTCTTGTCGCTTATTTGTGAACACAGTGAAATACTTTTATTTTTATATTTACTTTAGAACTATGGCTGGATTTTGTACCAACCTAGATCTTTTTGTGAAATTAAGAAGTGGTGGTGATCTGAAAAATTATATGTTTCTATATGAAAGTATAATTTCTGTTTTAAATACCACAGTTTCTGAAGAAGACAAAAACCTAATCAAGGAGTTCTGTCGGCTTTTTTGTGTAAATCTAAATAAAAAGTGGATAGAGTCAAGTAGAAATCAAAAAACTTTTATGAATCGTGTAAATAATCGCAAGTGGTTAGAAAAAAACATCAACTGGCCTGTTTGTGACAGTGTTGACCTGAGAAGTGAGTTGGGCTTTTCAGACGCAGCCTTATCTGAGCCAGTGGATATGAATTCCCATGTTTCTAATCTTGCAGTATATACTACGGAAACGGGAACACCTACAGAAAAGGAGCACAGAAAACCGTTCGAAGACTTAAGTAATAAGCAAAAAAAAAGACGTTCTACTTCCATAGTGGAAGGAAATTCCGAGGAAGAGTTGCAGCACTGGTACTTAACAAAATTGAAAGACAACGGCAAAACGAATCTGGCAAAAGTGGTCGAATTCCTTTCCAGTAATCCAGAAACGCTATACGAAGTGCACGAGCAACTATTCAAAAAGCAGAGCCTAAGTACTGTCTCTGAAGATAAGTGTTTAGCTCTTTATACATCACTTGCGCTCTCGAGATGGAAGTACTCGAAAACTGTGCATTTCCATCTTATCCAAAGCTCGTAAATGCCAAGAAAAGATGTTATCCACCACAAGAGAGTATGGAGATTACCGAAAAAGGAGCTCAAATTAAATTGCAAGCGCTATTGGACCACACTGTGGAGAGAATTTTACTAGATGTGAATTCTGTTGATAGGTCTCAAAATGAAGAACTCAAGTTGACCTGGAAATGGGGGCTTGATGGTTCTTCGTCGCAGAGTAACTATAAACAGAAAACTTAAAACACAGCTACAGAGTTCGGCGATTCATCAGTATTCATGATAAGCATCGTCCCTCTTCGGCTAGTGTCTGGCTCATCATCTGGGAATGAAAATATAGTTTGGGAGAACCCCACACCTTGCTCAACTCTGTACTGTCGACCAGTGAAGTTCACTTTCACTTCGGAGACAGCTGATTTTATAAAGTCTGAAGAGTCGAAGATGAAAAAACAAATTGATGAACGGATATCTACACAGTGTGGAAATATTATTGTATCACATGAATTGCATATGACCATGATTGATGGAAAAGTGGCCAATATTATCGCTGAAGTACCAACATTTGCAACGTGCCCCATTTGCTTGGCAAAACCAAGCGAGATGAATAATTTAGACGCTTTGACTTCCAGACCACTTCGTGATCGTCTACTTATTTCTTTTAGGTATCTTATCAGAACAAGCTTCGGAAGCCCGTAATAAGGACTTCAGAAACGTCAGAGAGAGACACACTCGGAAAACGGACAGAATAGCAACAAACGAAGACATCCTCCATGGACTTCTAACAAGCTCTGATCCCCACATATCAACAGGTTCATAGTGAGTTGTTGCCTGAAGCAATTCAGTTGTTACAGACTACCGAGCCTCCCTGTGACAGCGAGACTATGGAGGAAGAAGAATGCCTCGTAGCAGAGTCCGAAAATTTGCCGGACCCACTTCTGGAATAAGAAATAAAGTGATCCGGCTCTGGACTATTCCCACAAAAGCCCATCAGGGCTGGGAATATGACAAACAGCCCTTTTCAGGGCTACAATTATTTCACAATTTCCTTTCGATCATACGTACGATAACTTATACTATACTTTACATACGCTTGATTATTTAGATAATGATTATCAATGTCTTGCCAGTAAAAATTCAAACTATTTCCCCTATATTTTACAAAATCAGTATAACCAGAAACTTATTACTGTATTTATTTTACAATAGATAACGTGCAGGTAGTAAAAAAAATAACAGCCAATCAGAGACAATTATTTTTCGGTGACTCGTTTGTTATACACTTAGCCGAGCGCACAAACAAATGAGTCATCAATCACAATGCAGGTGCCACCGATAACATGCAATAATAACTAAACCTGTGCCAGAATTACTAGTTGTGAGTACCTATGTGCTATTAAAACTATATATTTAACTAAAAAGAAGGTGAAAACAGCCAAGTGAGACAGAAAATATATTTTGAATTGATTTTAAAAGGCTAAAAATTTCATAGAAAATATTGTTTTTTTACCGAATGATTACTCGCGCGGCCGCGGATGGCCGGCGCTGATATATTTTTTCGTGGATAGAGAATTACCCTAGCTATCATATACTCACGCCATACACCCAACATATTCGTACAATTGAAGAAAAAAAAATAAACGTGATTCGCTCCATACAAAAAAATCTAATTTATTTTTTTTCAAACAAAAGATCAACTTTAGAAGAAATTTTACTAGAGTAAAAGTTGTCTGGAATATCATTAAGAATCACATAAAAAAATATCGAATCGATATTGGAACTTTGTTGCCTATGTCCACTAATTTTCAATATTGTTTTTTTACCGAATGATTACTCGCGCGGCCGCGGATGGCCGGCGCTGATATATTTTTTCGTGGATAGAGAATGACCCTAGCTATCATATACTCACGTCATACACCCAACATATTCGTACAATTGAAGAAAAAAAAATAAACGTGATTCGCTCCATACAAAAAAATCTAATTTATTTTTTTTCAGACAAAAGATCAACTTTAGAAGAAATTTTACAAGAGTAAAAGTTGTCTGGAATATCATGAAGAATCACATAAAAAAATATCGAATCGATATTGGAACTTTGTTGCCTATGTCCACTAATTTTCAATATGGATCCACTGTGGCCGGGGCTCGGGCCGGCCCCGACACGGTGTAACGTGAATCCACCTTTATTCTAACAATATGTTTTCCAAATTGCAACAGGTTTAACTTATTCACACATTTGTGGTGCGCCGTGCGGTCAGCCGCGTAGCCAAGAAACGCACGTGACACGTCGCACAATGAAGTGGCCCACTACGATGGGCGGTGTGTCATGGGGGTTGCTCCAGGTGCTTCTCTGATAAGACTGAAGACTGAAGAGAGTGGACTGTAAAGCAACCCCTTGGCTGTGTTGTCTGCCACATTAAGACGGGAGAGGTTTTCTTGGTTGGTGGTGTGTTTTGGTAGTGGCTACAACTAACCACCAGTGAATGCATTTCCTATTATTAAAAAAAAGGATGAACATTCACAGGCACGCACTTACTCACGCAGGTTAAGCTTAGCGTTATATTGTTTTATACTTAAACAATTAGCATTGCTAAAAGTTAATTCAATTAAAAATATAAACAATACCATGGTCAAAAATGAATTTAGACAAAAATATAAAAGTTTGTAAAATATTTAAAAAATAAAACATCTCAAAATATTCGTATACATTTTAATAAGCAACACATAAATACAAAATACTAAAAAGTATTACATTAAGCAAATATTAAAATGCAAAACTATTCTTAAATAAAATTAATTTTTATGTTATAAATACTCGAAAGTCCATAGGCCATTGCTTTTTTTTATTAAATTAAGAACAACACTTCAGTTTAAACAAGATTTCATATGTATTCATTAAGATTAATTTCGCGAATTTTATCATATTATTAAATCGTCTCATTAGCTCCTGGTTTATGGGCAACTTTGGTTTAGGAGTTGGAGTAAGAGAATTAGCTGCTTCTGTTCTATTAGCGAATGTGTACATGTAATAGGCTGGCGTAGTCCCAATATTTATTATCTTATGGAATGTTCCAGAATATAGCTCAATTTTGTTCCCTTTTCCCAAACGATACGATTGTCCGTTCAACGTTGTAGTGACCTCAGGCTCATATGCCATTATCCCATCAAACACAGTCATTGTAACATTAAATAATTCATCTGGAATGTATTTCTCTTGTACATAATCTAGAAAAAGCGATATAGAAGCATTTAGTAAATACTATATATGCGAAACTATAATGTGTACTAGAAATTATAAATGAAACGGCTCTATTTACACGGATATAGTTGAACCTTCAACCCGTGGCATACATATAAATCATGGCCTGGATCGACAGTGAGCAGTAGTAATATAGGATAATTTTGTCCTGGCATTTCAATCTCTTGGGATACGTGTTTAAATTATGATAATAATTAATTAATTGAGTGATTTAAAAATAGTTATGGTTTACTTATGGTTTTCTGTTTTTGTATACGTTTTTTTTATCCACTCGAAAATCTTGAAAGTTTCCATTCTTTAAACAGTTTATATAATAACATTTTTATAATATAAACTTAAAAATTATACAGAAATATTTATCTCGTAATATTGTACCTCGGTACCTACTTGTTGATTGTATCTCATTGTATTTTAATTATTAACAATAAGTTTTATACTACTTTATACAGCATTTATTGCACTAAAATAAAATACAATGATTAAAATATGAACAATGAAATTTAATGGCAAAGGTGGACTAATCTCCGGAAGAGGTCTCTTCAAGCTGACCTATGGCAGTGAGAAATAATTATAAAGCGGGCAAAATCCCGCAATTATAATTAAAAGTAAATAATATAGTAATATTAATAGTGAAATAAATCTTATATACCTACAAATAATAATTCATCTCTCATAAATATTACAAACACGTTACGAACACGCGGATTTTACTCGATCACGTCAAGACGGATCTAGATGAAATTTGGAACAGAGATAGATAACACTCTGAATACAATAAATACGTGCCAGTGAAATATATTTATTTTTATATTTTCAAAGGGAATCGAAGGGATTGATTATGTATTCGATCTTTGCCTTTGGGCATCGCAGTGATGCAAGAAAATTTTATTGCGATATTTATTTGAGATAGTCTGGAATAGCATAATAGGTCGCACTTTATACCGAAAAATTGAACGGTTCTTGTGGCCCGTGGGAAACATTTTTTGTTTTATATATAAAAATAAAAAATAAAATATAAATAAAATAGAAGTGTTTTCCTCAAAATCTTACAAAAACAATTCAATTCAAGAATAATTCATACCTGGAAAATCTGCCATAAATATAACATCGCTATAGTCGTTCCAAGAATGAACGTCTTCCTTTATCTCTTGTAAAGTACTTCGCCATTCTAACGCTTCGTCCAGTAACGGCATTAAATACGATACCGGCTCAAAAGCTGACCAGGACACGTTTAGAAGATCCACCTTGTTGTCGAACATTCGTTGAGTGAACCTGCCATTCATTGAACACCAAACGTCTATGTAAATAGAGATATTCGTAGATAGACTCGCATCGTTTCGCTTAATATTATCTTTCAAACATCTAGCGTATTGGTAGACCATGTCCCCATGTCTGGTCCAACGGTCGTTGGGAGCGTATATGAAGGGATCAACGTAGAATGTTTCACGTTTTTCGTTATCGATCACTTTGATAACAACTGACTCTATGTCCCAAGTATGTACCATCATATCCCATGAATACCCATAGAGTCCTTTAGTCCAATTGTTATAACCCTGCAGTGTTAAATATACATACATATTATGAAATATTCTAAATGCAACAATTCTTAAAGTTTGTGAAAATGTAACTTTAAAACTTCAATAGACATTGAAGAAATAGGGAAATTGACAATTTGTTTTCTCATTTCGTATATTAACTTTCTTTAAAAGGTAGGTTTCACAAGTTTTAAACATATTTTTTCAAGTAAGAACTAAGTACTTGTAAGTTGAACGTTGTTGTGACATCAAATACAGGGAAAATATGTCAGCGTTGTAAAAAAGTTAAACTAAATACTGAGAACGCATTTTAATAATGAATAATTAAGATTTTAAGCATAATGATAAGAATGTTAGTCGCTACATTACATGGCGATTGGTAAGTACGCCAGTTTTCATGGATTCCTTATTCCTGTATATAGTAGGTAATATATATTGATTTTCAATGAATTCTCAGTATTAAACCGCAATGCTACGAGTAATTAAACAAGAAGTTTGTCATATGAAATGAGATGTCAAAACAGTTACTAAGAATTTAACAGTCTAACCTTCGTTATAAAATGCGAGTACGGCAGAAAAGCTTGAGACAGTAGATGAAATATTATTAAAGCAAATGTTACTGAATTTATTCGGCCATCTGAGGTATGCTTTAATTTATCCCCTTCTTTTTCATCTGTATTTGTTTCTCTTTCTTCATTTTTTTCTATTTCGTTGGTTACAATCGTTTCATCATCAGGTTGTATTTCCTCCTTTGTACCAGAATCTTTATTTGTTATATCCGCCGCGTTTTGTTGGACATAGTTTATATGTAGGTGAAATGCAAATATAAATCTGTGTATACACTTGCAAATTCCTCCTTTCACAGTTAAGAAGATATCTTCTGCATATTTCAAGATTATCTTTGGCCAATCGAAAGGGTAAAATAATGGCATCGTAGCTAAGCAGACCCATGGAAACATACCTTAAAATTATACAAATTTACAATTCAAAAGATTATTGGAAAATCAGCTATTAGATAACTTAGTTACTTAATATATTAGTTCCTATGTTTTACAATTTTTGACTCATTTAAAAAAATCTATAATTTAAAATTACCAAATACCTTTAGGAGAATGTTAAGAGACGTCGTGTAGAGTAATATAAATTCATAATTAAAATTTATATAACGTAATTACAGGTTACTAAATTGTACATGACGTTATGATGATTTTTCTTATCGACATTACATGTAAGTAGGTACCTACATATTAATTATGTGATCAAATAGCTCAAATTAATGACTATGTTTTTAGAACGTGATATGTGGGGAGTATGATAGGCAAAACATGTACATATATGAGTATAATACGATGTAATAAAAAAAAAACGACTGTGTAAAGCGAACCAAAAAGAAGAGAACAAATTGACAAAGGAACATTATTAAGTCAAAGACTTACTACACACACACAATTATTTTACAAATATATGTATGCATACAATGTACATAATCTAATTCATCCAACCGTATTGGACAATGATAAAACCTGTAAGATCCTCAACTCTAATAATATACGTAAAATGCTACAGAGATATACTGTTTAGACTCATTGAAATGACCTCAATGAATAGGTTTTTGATTTTATAAATGAAACTACCTTTTTGGATTTTATCGCGGATTTATTTTGACTTTTAGTACCCTATGTTTCGAATGCTTTACCGCAATCATGGTCACAGGCGAGACTAAGGTATTTGTCGTCTCATAGGTTTATATACCTACTTGTTACAGACAGTGCCTACCAACAATTTACAAAAATTTCAATATGGCACCAAAGTTACCTTATAAAATGTTAATTCTAAACATTTTAATTTAAAATTAAAAAAATTAAAAATATTTTATAAATATAGCAATATTATTAACTTATTTTTATTTTTTAAATAATCTATACTATTTATAAAGCTGAGTTTATGTTTGTTTGTTTGTTTGTTTGGTTGAACGCGCTAATCTCAGGAACTACTGGTTCGATTTGAAAAATTCTTTTTGTGTTGGATAGTCCGTTTATCGAGGAAGGCTATAGGCTATATTACATCCCGCTACGATTAATAGAAGCTGAGCAACAATGAAAAATGTTTCAAAAACGGGAGAAAAATATTCCTTCCGTTGCGTGCGCTGCGTAAACGGTTAAAGTTATGCAAAAATAATGTATGATGGAATTGTTTCCCTTTAAAAGTTCTAAAAAAAGTCCGCGATAGCATATGTCTATCTTTTAAGATTGACTCGCTGTAACCTTTTTTATGGTAATCTTTGTTTTAAGAAAATGCATTATTTGCGAAAGTGTTTTTATAAACATAATATTAATCCTTACCTAAATAAATAAGTTATTCATCACAAGTATTTAATTTTGAACAAAATTGCTCTTGCTCTTGGCATCATTTGATTTTAATAAATATCTTACATAACTCCGCAACAAAATAATCACGCGTGCAAGACGGCGCGGCGGTGGCGAGGGGGGAGGGACGCCGAAAAGAATTTGGTTTCCAGCCTTTAGAACGCGAGCGAAGCCGCGGGAAAGGCTATAATTATTGTTATAATTATTACAATTTTTTATTATTTTTATTATAATATTTGTTATTCAATAATATTGATTAGTGTTGTTTATAAATTATATAATAATATGTAGGTATATTTTGTTATACCTACTATAAATTATTTATGCTATGTTACATTTTATATATTTAATAATAATTCTAAATTTCGAATTATTGGAGTTTTCAATTCGATAGGAACGAATAATTCATAAATTCGAATTATTCGTACACCCCTAGTATTTAGTGAAAAGCTGTTAATTTAAATTTAAAAACAGACAGTTAAATTTTATTTATGTAGCTACTGGTTAATCGTTAAATAAAGGCAAAATTCGACCTAAGGTTTTATAACACAATATTCAATACAATCTGTATAATGTATTTAGTTATAAATAGGTACATGAGGTCTCATTATCTCCTTTTCCTGTTATAAATTGCAACGTAATAGGAACATATTATTCATTTGTTCATATTTTGCCAACTCATAATTTTATATGCCTTATTCTTATTAGGTATAAGAATAAGGCATAAAAAACATAAAGAACATTTATAAATTATTGTATTCAGCCCTTTTTAACATCCCACTGCTAGGTATGAGCCTGCCAGCTGCCTTCATTACGAGAGGGCACAGTCCACCGCGCTGGCCAAGTGCGGGTTGGTGGACTTCACGTCTTGTCTTTCGAAAACTTGTTAGGTTTTCTCAGACTTGCAGGTTTCCTCACGATGTTTTCCTTCACCGCAAGACAATTGGTAATCATGTTAGAAATGATTCGCACATGAAAATATCAGAGATGCGATTCAAACCCGCATCACTCGGTTATCCTTGAGAGCGCGTTACCACTGGGCTACCACTGTCTTGTTTATGTAAGTAATATACGGTATAAAATAATTCACAAATTGTAACTTTTGTTCTAAGATAATAATAAACCTTTAAAATTTAAATATGCCATTGATCACTGAAAATAATAATGAGGCTTCAGGCTGCACGTGACACTTTATTTACCTAATTATGAATCAACAATCCATTTTTTTTAATTTATACAAAAAAATTACGTTGTTCAATACAAATTTTTTTTTAAAAAAGGAAAATGAATCGATATAATGTATATGGATTAAAGGTATGTACTATGTATCTATTATATTTAATTAAAATAATCTGTTCTTTAAACGATGCGACGGAAAAATACTTTTGAGTGATGATAACCTCAATTTAAAAATAACCTACATTAAATTCGATCAATCATTATCATATTTTATGTTTAATTAATTATTTATTCTTTTGCATAAAGTAATATTAAGCGGTGATAACAGTGATTAAACTCTATTTTAGTCTCTCCCGTGACCATGATTGCTGTAAAGCATTCGAAACGTCGGGAACTAAAAATCAAAATAAATCCGCGACAAAATCCGAAAAGGTAGTTTCATTTATAATGTCGAATATTCGCGTAAATCTAAGAAAGTATTAAACTCTATTTTATTAAATTAAAATGTACGAACCTATACTGAATAGACGACTATTCATTAGATGGAAGAGAGCGCAGAAGATCATAGCGACGTGTCGGGTCCGCGCCCACATCATCCACATAGCCACGGTCAAGTCGAAGACGAACACAAACCAGTGAACAATAAGATAATCCGTCTGAGCAACAGTCAAGAATAATCTGAAAAAAGAAAATTATAATGTCTTCCCGACCGAGTCCGGTTATGGCGGCTTATCTCATTGAGACTAGCCAGCTGCGCAGGAGACAGTCCTGTGCCAAAGTGTACGCGCAGACACAAGTGCATTCTCTATTCCTGTCATTCTCATACTCCAGCGGCGGGACGACTGCTCGACACAACCTGCTAAGGTGCAGAACCGACGGCTTTACGTCCTCTCCGAAGCTGCACATGGGTGAAACACAGTTAGTTTTCCAACTTCGGTTACTGGGGCTTACTAAATAGAAAGACTTAATATATAAACTTGGGTCCTCACTAGGGAATCGAACCCAGAACCTCCGAATGTGCAACCGAGCTTACTAGCCAACAGACCACCGAGGCAGTAAGACGGAAAATAAGAGTTACTATAACATATGTGATTTTAATTTTATATGCAATATCTTTACTACGTTGTGTTGAAAAAGTAATTTTTTCTACTTGCAAATTAAAAAATAGAGTGCTAGATATAATTTAAGTAAAGTCTAAGTTATGTCTAAAACTATTGATTTTTTAAAAAATATTACACATATAGATAAGTACTTACTTGAAAGGATTAAAAACCCAATGTTCGCTAAGATTTTGTACGGAATATCCCGTTAACCACTCAGCAGTTCCTTTCTTTAAGCCGGCCATAAAGTAGAGTATGAAAAATTGGTATTTCAAAATAAAATAGTTCCAATACGGTACTGAGGGCTTCAACAGAGAGGGATTTAAGTACACATCTAAGGACCTAAAAGCAGTTATAGCTTATTTTATTAACCGATTTAAAAAAGGTCAATTCGAGACGTATAATTTATGGTATTGACGTTTTAGTCAGTGTATCGGCCTGACTTATCGACATGAACTACGAGTATGGTGTCAAAGGAAAAACATCACAAAATTTTGGTCTAGTGTGCAAGTAAGAAAATCTGTTATGGTTTTTACTTTAAAAAACTAAAAAATACGAAATAAAAATGTGATTTGTTAAAATCAAACCAAATTAAGAACAACATTATCTGACTAGTAGTGTTTAGTTATATAACCGCTTATTTATTACGTAAATAATAAATGAGCGGCGGGTTTAATTTATATCTTCAGTCAATCAGATGTTTTCGAAGTCTGTGCCAGCCTACGACTGCGAGGCTATAAGAAATATTACAGATATAGAGACATAAATTTGATATGATTTTGAGAATATCTGCTATTGAATATCCATATTGAATAATAAAAGCTTATAATACTTTTTTTATAGTTGTTTTTTTAAATTACTTTCTTTTCTCTTTTCATCTGACAAAGAAAATTAAATTTATATTTTTAGACATATTATGTTACAATATTATGATTAATAATAACGTTATTATTACGAAAATGAATTTAGTATTTCTTGTATAAAAGTACGAATACTATCTGGAATGACTTAAAATAAATATGTTTTATACCTATAGATTTCTACGTTTTACCATTGGCTTTGGTAAGAATGCTGTTTTGTTTTCTGTAGTACGAATAAACTCTTTTGTATTTGTAGGTAATAGAGAAAAAATCAAAATAAAAGAAACCTTTTTTGATTTTGATGAACTAAGCTTTTTCGTGTTAGTGTGGTTCAAGTCAATCTTTATAACAGTTAACTTGTAGGTAAATTTTTTTTATAAGTACTTAATAGTTAATAAAATCATTTTATCTCTATCTTTTTAACGTCCCACTGCTGGACACGGGCCTCCCTCAGTAGAGGGGGATCAGGCCATAGTCCACCGCGCTGACCTAGTGCGTGTTGGCGGACTTCACATGTCTTTCGAAAGCTTGCTAGGTTTCCTCACGATATTTTCACCGTATGATACCGTAAGACACAATAGAAATGATTCGCACATGAAAATATCGGAGGTGCGGGACCCGATTTGAATCCGCTGTCTCCGCATTACTCGGTTATTCAAGCGCGTTACCACTGGGCTACCACTGCCTATAATTTTATACCACGTAAGTATATTACAATTTATATGCTATGTAATATATAATGTTCTTTATATTTATTTTCAGTATTAAAAAAAATATATTTTTGCTTGTTGTTTCTTAATTCTTAATTATTTTATCTTGATTAATTACGACGTTAGATAAATTCATTTTTTACACAAGGGCGTCTTGTCATAAATCAAAATAATGTGTTATGCTGCCATAAGCATAGAATGTGGATATTCTTTGCTTACCAGAATTTATACATAACTACATGTAATAAAACAGTAACGTAGCAAAATGGAAATAAATAAGTATGTAGGTACTTTATACGAGTTAATTTTTGCGTTTCACACGAAAAGTACCGACCTATTTACTGATTTGATTTTTGTGTCGCCATAACTCATTGGTTGGGCTAACATTGAGGATAACCTTACCTTTTTCTGCAGGAAAATCTTTCATTCCCACGAGAAAACATATTAAAGGATTCTATTGGGTCATTCTTTATGGCTAATGCTGGCTAAATCTTAAGTGAAAATCTACAATATTTCTCTTAAGCGACTCTCGCAGTTACTATTCATATTTATTTAAATCGTACCCAGGGCTGAACTCGTGTGATGCGAGGGTAAACTATAAATAATATCTGATTAGCAAAAGATATAATAAAATTTTTAACGTGATTTACCGATATAAATTCTTCAATATAAATCTTCATTGCAGAAGCATGATAGAGCCACAATTTAACATTCTATTGTAGGTACATATTGTGTCCTTAATACAAGCAACATCGTCGTGCTCTATATATCTCTGGCAGTACGAAGTATTTTATTATTAATATTATTAGAAACATTTATATCATAGGCCATTTATATAATAAGACAACGTTTATAATATTATAGTTAGTTGAAATTTTCAAACCTAAACAGCAGGCATATACAATAATATACCTACTAGTATGTACATATGATGTTATTTTGAAAATATATAATTTATTACTTTATATACTAGCTGTGCCCGCGACTTCGTTCGCGTGGATGTCGGAACTTAACAATGTATTTTTTAGTGCGAAGCGCTGTTGGAGGATACCGATACAAATCATTTTTTTTTTATTTATGCCCTGAGCTTTATTAATCGTCATGGCATAACAGGGACTGACTGGGAATTGCACTCGTTTGAAAGAGAAAGGAAGTTGTTGGGAATTATAGGTATTTTTGGACTAAAAACAATATCACCGGCGCCGCAACCGGTTAATATTTCAGCTTCGATTATGTTTTGCTGTAGATTTGTGACTTTGAACCCAGTGCCGTTACGAAGTTTGGGAGGACATAAATTTCTGAGGAGAATTATTGGTACATCAATTTTTAAAACTCTTTTGTGGGCTGGAAGTCCGGCTGTGTTGGGGGAATCCAAAAATTCTACTGGGTAGTGCGTGGCGTCATCTTCGTCCATAACTGTATTTATAGAGGTGTATTCTCTACTATTCCCGGACACATGACTCAATATTTTTAAATTAATTGCCGCTGCTTGGTCATTGCGGGGAGTCAAAATAGCTCGCTGATATAGCCAAGAACCGGCTTGATTTCCCATGTTTGTGGAATCTCCGTACACAGAAGAATTAGCTCCTGTTATGATGTACCGCAAGAACAGAGATTAACAATCAAATTAACTTTTCCGTCTTCTTGTACGGGGTATGAGCCATCGCCTATTTGTAACAATAAATTGGAAAACTCCTGTGCATTTTCGCAGCCTCCTAACTGTGCACTAAAAACTTAATGATACTTCAATTTACGCACATATTGTTGTGTATAAAAGTTACGTGAAGTTGTGAGACCAAATGCACATAACCTTAATTTTACTACTGGAATTTCTCTATTTTTTTATTTTAAACTCAAATATCTTTTGATAGACTGAACCAATTGCAATGAAACAAAAACTAAATATTACTTCAAGTTACATTCAATCGTTGTGTATAAAAGTTATCTACATTGCTTTCGTACATTTTACGTGATGCCCGGATAAATAAACAGACAAACCGACAAACAGACAAACAGACAAAAATTCTAAAAATGCTGGAAATGGGTTCTATTGGTTGTCCTTTAACACCCTGGCTAGTTTTTTTGTAATTTTTTTTGATGTACAAAAACGACTTTTCTACAGTTTTATTATATGTATATATGTATAGAAGATAAAAAAAGACGTGTGGCATTCTGAGACTGCCGTGGTAAAGCTATTGCATAGCTGTTTTTATCAACTTACGCAATTATAATTATTTATTTATTTTATTTATGCAGTATTTTTTTTTCCTTTGTTTTTTTTCTTTAATATTAATTCAAGTTACACTTTTTGAGCGTGGTGCCCGATAAGAAAACATTTTTTTTTCTCTTATTAAATAAATGAGAAGTTAATGTTGTTCAAAATATTTTTATCACCTATTGAAAAAACCCGATGTTCGCCATCTATTTTGGATTTGAAAATAGACCTCATTTTTGCAATCAGCACCCCGAGAAACCTCGAAAATGACACCCATGCCATTATTGAAAAAAACCTGGATATCCGCCATCTTAGATTTGAAAATGGAACTCATTTTCGCAATCAGCACCCCGAAAAACCTCGAAAATGACACCCATGTCATTATTGAAAAAAAACCGGATGTGCGCCATCTTGGATTTGAAAATAGACCTTATTTTCGCAATCAGCACCCCGAGAAACCTCGAAAATGACACCCATATCATTATTGAAAAAAAAAACCGGATGTCCGCCATCTTGGATTTGAAAATGGAACTCATTTTCACAATCAGCACCCCGAGAAACCTCGAAAATGACACCCATGTCATTATTGAAAAAAAAACGGATATCCGCCATCTTGGATTTGAAAACGGGCCTCATTTGCGCAATCAGCACCCCGAAAAACCTCGAAAATGACATCCATGTCATTATTGAAAAAAAACCGGATGTCCGCCATCTTGGATTTGAAAATGGACCTCATTTTTGCAATCAGCACCCTGAGAAACCTCGAAAATGACACCCATGTCATTATTGAAAAAAAAAACCGGATGTCCGCCATCTTGGATTTGAAAATGGACCTCATTTGCGCAATCAGCACCCCGAGAAACCTCGAAAATGACATCCATGTCATTATTGAAAAAAAACCAGATGTCCGCCATCTTGGATTTGAAAATGGACCTCATTTTCGCAATCAGCACCCTGAGAAACCTCGAAAATGACACCCATGTCATAATGGAAAAAAAACCGGATGTCCGCCATCTTGGATTTGAAAATGGACCTCATTTGCGCAATCAGCACCCCGAGAAACCTTGAAAATGACATCCATGTCATTATTGAAAAAAACCGTATGTCCGCCATCTTGGATTTGAAAATGGACCTCATTTTCGCAATCAGCACCTCGAGAAACCTTTTATTATTGAAACCAAAGCCTTAACTATTATTAAAAAAAAACTGTCGATCTAAAATCGATTTATTAATCTACAGCGCCATCTATATTATTAATTATGAGTAACGTCAGACCTAAACAACACCTACAAGTAAACTAAAAGATAAACCATAGATGTCGCTACTCGTCGCATCACGCATGACAGGTGTTAGGTTTTTTTCGTTACGGAATTTCTGGATTCGGTCTCCACGCTCAAGGCCCGCGATAGAAGCTATGCAATAGCTTAAAATTTAATGTTACTTCAATTTACGCACATATTGTTGTGTATAAAAGTTACGTGAAGTTGTGAGACCAAATGCACATAACCTTAAATTTACTTCTGGAATTTCTCTACTTCTCCACTTTAAACTCAAATATCTTTTGATAGACTGAACCGATTGCAATGAAACAAAAACTAAATGTTACTTTAAGTTACGTTCAATCGTTGTGTATAAAAGTTATCTACATTGCTTTCGTACATTTTACGTGATGCCCGGATAAATAAACAGACAAACCGACAAACCGACAAACAGACAAACAGACAAACAGACAAATATTCTAAAAATGCTGGAAATGGCTTCTATTGGTTGTCCTTTAACACCCTGGCTAGTTTTTTTGTAATTTTTTTTGATGTACAAAAACGACTTTTCTACAGTTTTATTATATGTATAGATTACCACCTATGTCTAGATAGTTTATATCTCGATAGATAGGTTCCATTTTTATTAAGTTATATAATAAAGTTATTCAAGATATTATATAGCCAGTGTTAATTTTTCGCAAATTATACACAATAAAACATAATTATGTATTTGCAGCTTGACTTCAAAATGTAAATTAAAACAAAAGATACCTACCAATAACAATTAGCGTCTGTAAATGTGAACAACAGGGCGACCAGTCCGAATAAGTAGCTGTGATTGTTCCAGTAGCTCTTTTCAATCAGAAATATGTACCAATAGCAAACCGTGAACATTGACGCGCTCCAGCGGTACTTGTAACCCAAAGCAATACCGAAAGCTCCTTAAAAAATTCCATAATATTAAAACTAAAAGGGATATCATTAGTAAGAAAGTCTTAATTAGTAAGAGAATGTATGTATGCTGTTGTCCCAACATATTAAAAATGATTCTTCATTACCTAACCTACTCTTTTGACAGGATTAAGAATTATGTCATTCGATATAAGTCTAAAATAACTAACTAAGCTTTCAAGGCATACCAAAGACTAAGAATAAAAGCGAACCAAGATCATCCCATACTTAAAACAATTTCGGGTAAGTTACACCATTTATAACTCAAGAGTCAACATCTGGACCGATTTTTTCTTTTGTTTTCCGAGATCTTCGATTTGTTTTCCGCCCCGAATAGCAAATAACCAATAAAACATAGAAAACCATGGCTTACGATGACTTTAAAGTTAAAACTATTTATATATAAGTATTTTAAACGTATCTTAAAAGAAGAAGAAGCGAGGATAGGTCGTTCAGAGATTGGTTTGAAATAATAGTTATAAGCATTTATTTTCTTTTAAGACAGCTATATTTGACAGTCACCATAAAAGGATGAGAATATCTAATAGCTTTTATATGCAAATCTAACAAAACACAAATCTAGCATCTGTTGTCATGCATGAGGGAGGCAGTTGTCGTCAATTTTAATGTTTTGGTTAGAGGCTAGAAGTTAGAACGTACCGATCCAGAGGCCCGCATAAACCAGCGCCATATAAGGCATGGGCATCGCTCGCACGAAGGGGATGAGTGGGAAGTGACACGTCGATGGTTCTCCCCAGCGCTTGTCCATCACGGAGCCGCCGCGCTCGTCCGGGACATCGAATAACATTGCTATTCCTATTCAATTGGATATCTTAAATATATTTCAGTTATATATTTTTTCGTAATTATCAGTATTTCAAGCAATAAAGTATAAATTTAAAGTACATTATATATTATATACTTATTTTAAAATTATGGTAATTATAATTTATATCCAAATTTCTATAATTTATAAAGCCGATGCCTATTTAGTAAATTAATAGAATCGATCCAAGGCATAATTGAATAAATACACTTTAGTAATACATTTACAAATATTATAATATTAATTTAATATTATGTAAGTGGGTATTTAATATTTTGTGTAGTAATCACAACTCACCAAACAAAATTCTCGAGATTGCCAAACTAGAGGAGTCCTTGGGGGCGTTTAAATATTCAGAAAATTTGCCAAAAGTTGCTTCTTTAATATGAAATCCAAATTGTTCTTGAAATTTTATATCCAATTTTTCACATAAAAATAAAATACATATTTTTAACTTGTGACCTAAAAATAATTAAGAAATCAGACAAATAGTAACTATTCATTCAATAAAACATATTGCTGTTAAAACATTTCAAATAAGTATTTAGTTAATTATTAATTAATAATATAAAGTTAAAACAGTCCGCCATCTCGCACTTGGCCAGCTGGTGGACTATAGCCTAATCCCCTGATATTGAAGGGAGGCCCGTTCCCAGCAGTGGGCGTTAAAAAGGGATGAATACAATACAAATTTAGTTAGTTAAAATAACTTCTATACATATTTACAAATCCAATATATTGATACATACGTCATACATATGTATGACGTAGCATTTAGGTACTTACACAGGTGAAGAAGCTTTTCCATACTGGTGAGCTTTCACCGGCGGCACTAGCAAGACTGCGGTAAAAGGGGTAAATTGTTACAATTTTCAAATACTCATAATTTGGCATAAATTATATGTCAATTTAATTATGTATGAACACAAGCGTAACGTGAATTGAAGACGATCTTTTCACTCCATTGATTACATTTTGCCGTCAAGGTAAATTAATACAATAAAGTAGGCATTTGCTCTGGATAAATTTACTTTTATTTTACTCGACTATAGTGCAGCCTAAAGCAGGGTTATATTTTTAACCTGTATGTATGTTTGTGTGGTTTATATGTATAATAAACGTACATAAAAATTACAAATATGTCCGATTCCCTCGTAATTTCTAAACGGCTGAACCGATTTTCATTATTCATACGTTAGATTTGTGTTTGATAAGGTGAGTGTCATATGGTATATAAAAATCATAAGACATCAAAATGGTGGATCCTAGGCTTTTAATGGGAATTAAGGATTATTTATGTTATATGATTTTTTACTGGCGGATTAAAATTTTTGTAATTGAAGGTAGCGTTTGTGAAAATGCGAAAAATGAGAATATTTTAAAAATGATAAAAGCTCTATGCCTTATTAGGGGCGTTCATTAGGATCCGGCAATACAGCCCACAATGTGAAGATTGGAGACGGGATGACAGGCGGTGATTTGCTCCTAGAATTTCTACTTCTGATATCAGAGTAGAAATCTTCTGATATCAGATACTAAAACTGGTCTTTTTTTTTAATGGGACAAAGGGGGCAAACGGGCAGGAGGCTCACCTGATGGTAAGTGATCACCTCCGCCCATGGACATCTGCAACACCACAGGGCTTGCAGATGCGTTGCCGGCCTTTCAGGAAAGGGAGGGAGGGAGGAGGGAGAAGGACGGGAGTAGGGATGGGGAGTGGGCCTCCCGGACTCGCACTTACCGGACGAAACGCGACAGCATAGCTGCCACTTCACGCCCGTCTTCTGTGAGAGAGTGGTACTATACGGAGCGTGCCGGCCCATTCGGCTGCTACCCGAAGGTAACAAGCATGGCACTACCACTTTATAGGTCTTCGGTAGGTCAGCCGTTGTTGTGGTCATTACGGCGGTAAGGATCGTTGGGTTTTAGTTGGTAATATTGACATTCCTACCGATGAGCATCCACAAAACGCTCTGTACCTATTTTAATGCGGGTACAAAAGTGTCTACATAATGTGGGCTGAATGGATTATATAGGTACATATTATATGTTTAATTAGGCTATTATCGATCTAATTTGTGAAGTAAGGAGCTAGGTACTTAAATAAATATTACATATCTTTAAGGTGATGCAAGTCATGTTTCAACATATAAGGTAAATTGTATACTTTGATAGTAAGAAAAAAAGTGTAACTTTAAATTTAATCCTTCTTTTTTATCAATGAGGTTTTTGTAAATATCTACTTATACAGGTATGAAAAATTACAAGCAGTTTTATATAACTGCTGGTAATTTTTAAATAATAGCTTTTCATTAAATGCATATAAATTTATTTACCTACCTAAGTACTTATAAGAAAAGCACAACATTTAAATTTATTGTATGTATGTTTGTAAGACAGTGGTAGGCCAGTGGTAACTGGTAACGTGCTCGCTTGGTTATTTTTCTATCATGATTACCGCTTGTCTTATGGCGAAGGAAAACATTGTGAGGAAGCCTGCATGTACGAGAGAACCTTGTAAGTTTTCGAAAGTCATGTGAAGTCCGCCAACTCACACTAAGCCAGCGTGGTGAACTACCTCGACGTTAACAACCTTAAAAGGTGCTGAATACAATTTACATGTTTGTTCCGACTGATCTCCGAAATGGCTCAACTTATTTTGATGAGATTTTCACTAGCAGATAGACGATATTATGAGTAACTTAGGCTACTTTTATTTTGGAAAAAGAATTACGATCACGCTACAACAAAAATTAAAAAGAACGTAAGCAAAGCGAGGCTAAGTCACTAGTCTATAAGTCGATGAAATCATAACTAGCTACAGTAGGTAATAAATGTAAGGTCGGTAACAAATTCACAACATAAGTACCTAATTAGGTAATTAGGTACTTATGTTGTATGATAGTTTACATTTATCAAAGCGTAGGTATTTAAAATTATTTGATACTTCTATAATATTTAAATATGTATTATGTATTATATAAATACATTACAAGAATATAATATTATTAAATCAAAAATTCGATTAAAAAATGCACGTTTTCATGATTGTTGATTAAAATTAGGTAGATTAAATTGTAGGGATAAAAACCGAACGCGTAAGCAGTAAAATAAAAAATTTAAACAAGTTGACGTAAGCAGGTGGAAGATTAAGCAGTCAGCATTCTTACATACATACCTATTATACGATATACGTAAGCAGCTAGTAGGTATTTAATTTATTTATTGAATTCATGTAGGTATTCAGCCCTTTTTAACATCCCACTGCAGGGCACGGGCCTCCCTTCAATACGAGGGAATCAGGCCATAGTCCATCGCGCTGGCCTAGTGCAGGTTGGCCGACGTCACATGTCTTTTGAGAACTTGCTAGGTTCTCTCAGATTAACGCAGGTTTCCTTACAATGTTTTTCTTAACCGGAAAAGGAGTGATAATCATGTTAGTCATGATTCGCACATAAAAATAACAGATTTGCGTACCCGGATTTGAATCCGCTATACAATATGATTATTGGTTAATCCTTCATTTTTTACCCCACTGGATAGGTCTGCTTCGGCAGAGCTGTCGGGGCGTCGTGGTTGAATGCAAAAGCGATCCTGGGCCCTGGCCCCTGGATCCTGACGCTCCATTAAGACTGGAAAGGTTCCGTTGGTTTTAGTGGAAAATACTGCCTTGTAAGTGGATTCCACATATCCACCTGCGTATTGCATAAAAAAAGCTTCATTATCTTTAACCTTATTTCATCCCCTACGTTGAATCCCCACAGCTGTGGAACGTTATAAAGGGCTGAAATACAACCTTATTTCTTATTTGTAAGAAAATAAAATAAAACAAATGGCTGTGCTGAAATAATTTATTCATAAATATGAAACGACACTGCATTTGGCTACAATAACATTTATTATTGTCAATGATAATAATATTATATATTAATTACGCTCAACAAGTCACCTAATACAGTTTATTTTATATTTATCTACTGAAGTTTTAATGAAAATGTACTTCTAAGGAGGCTTCAGTATATAGTATTAATTACAACTAACATTTATTCATTTTTTTCTAACACTGTTGTCTAAAGGGCGTCAAGTGTGATGTCGACCACTAAGATTTTCACTTCCAGATTATTTAACTTTAACTATATAACTAAATTAGCTTCTTAGAAATTAAAAATCAAAAGGGATGAAATAAATAAAAATAAATAAGAATAATTTGGTATAACATTTATTTGCAAAATAAAGTAAAACGAAATATAATAGCGAAAATAATCATTTCAAAATAGAAAAAATTATAAAAGCACAGATAAGCGAATACTGTTTGAGTCTACTCCTACACGGATAGAGCTTATTTAATAACTTAAAAGGTACATTTTAAATATTTTTACAAACCCTTTAAAAACTTATTTAGGTGAACCAAATAAGCATTTTACCGACTTTAAACATAAGGTAGTTTGTTATTTAATATCTGTATACATTTATTTCAAGAATAATCTATAATAATTTAAAATTAGCAATGCAATTATTTGTTCACCAGACGATTTAATAAAAAAAAATACGCAAACAGAACCTTTTTAATGTTAACATTCATTTATTGTCTCATCAATTACATTGTATTTGCTATTTGAATTTATATTATGTATTTTTAAATAAACATTTTAAATACGTTTTATTTTCTATTGAAATTATAAAAACTATATCCACACACAATAATTGTACGTAATAGAAATTGTACATTACGACTCAAATCTTACAACTACAAAAGCTTCGCTCTACAAATATTAGCGGTTTCAAATATTTTAAATTATAATGAAAATGTTAATAATTTTTGACATTTTCAAATAAAACTATCTTTTCGGACTTTTTCAGTCAATATATATAGTGTCTATTGAGACCTCTTAAACCTTAGCCTCTCCCGTGACAATGATTGCATTCGAAACGGGAATCAAAAATCTAAATAAATATATTTTAATTAAAAATGAACTATTTCATTCCACAATTTCCATCATATATTCAAACACCACTCAAGTGGCCGCAAATACTTGTAAAGGTGTAAATAATTAACGTAGGAACTTTTCAAGCGCACACGCTACGTTAACTTTCTAATTAAAAATTATAATTAATCACAGTTAAATTATAACTCATTTTACGACCCCTCCAAATTTAAACTAAAAAAATATATATTATATTAAATAAATATTAACATGTTTAAATCGAAACAGAAGTAAGAATGCTTCCATACATATATGTATAACTGGTTCGATTTCCAGTTAAAGTAGCCTCGAAATGTTTTTTTTTTATTTGAGCATACTAAAAAGAACACCTTACATAGCATCGTTAAAACATCTATGCATAATATTATCATTGTACAATGTCTAATTATCTAATTTATTAGTTAGTTTTACAAAATTAATTAATTCAATGACGTTAGTTCACATGAAAGTGGCATGTAATAAATTGATAATGCGTATGAAGGAAAAAACGTATAAATTAATAACTTAATAATGTATGTGTATAAAGATCTACGTTTTAAGTTCCAATAACTTCGGTTCGGCTATATTTACACTGCGTTAGAAGGTTAGGGAAGATACTTTTTTAGCTAAATTGTACATAGTATAATGAGTTTTATATCAATTTCGTAACGCAACAAGATAGTAGCAAAAAAAAGCGTCGCGTCACGCGTGTCTTACGGGAAATTTCAGAGAATCCTCGCAGCTACACGTTTATTTGCTCATATATAGTTTGAACCTTACACAATTGACATAAAACTCATTATACTATGTACAATTTCGCTGAGGTCAGAGGGGCACAGAGCGTAAAAGAACATACTATTGAGATATATTTTATAACTAAAAATATATGTATAAAAAACAATGTATACAGCTCTTATACGTGAAGCTCTATACATTGTTTCATTATAACTAAGAAAATTTTAGATCTTATAAATTAAGTTGATGTTTGCTTTCGCCCAGTTTACTTACAACAGTATTTTGGTATATTATTTGTTAACTTTACAAAAACTTGTATGATAATCATATTTATTTCAACATTATAATGTTACTGTTAGGTATAAAATGATGGGAACAAAGAGAAATGTTTTAACGGAATGTAAATTAAATTATTATCAAAGTCAACATTTTAATTTCCATATTTAAATAAATATTTTGGGCGTTCAATAATTAATCTTTTCTTCAATTCAATTTATCTTTTCTTCATTTTGTAAATCGATTACTTACTATTTATTATTTACCATATACTTGAAAAATAAATTGTTTTTAATCCAATTAATATATTTTGCCACACGCGTAACGTTATAGCGTGACATATTAGTAGGTACTACATAAATATAAACATTTTGTTTAAATAACTGTGGGTGCATTTTACAATATCTCGGTTTCATCAATAAATTAAATTAAACCAAATGTAGTTTATAATTTTATTTGATAACACAAAAAATGTAATAAAAGCCGTATTCACAAAAACGACTTGTATAGTAGGAGTTGAGAAAATACATCTGACTAGTACCATACTAATACTTTCATAGAATTACACAAATACATAAAACCGCGCTATAAATAGCTGTTCATGGAAATAATTAACTATTAAATATTAAATAATTGCTAATAATCAATCATAATTACATAATATTTCAAATACGTATCTGTTCTTCGTCGTCGATGTCTCATAATTAATATATTGACGCGTTGATAGGTTGATAGTTTGTTCGCATCGGTTGATAACGTTGCTAGGTTGATTACACCGACTGATGTTGACTGAGTTTTATGGATTGGTTGATGATGCCGCCGGGGCCGGGGAGATAGGATTGGCCGGACAAGTAGATATCTACGGCTTTAGCCGCCTGTCGGCCTTCTGCAATAGCCCACACCACTAGGGATTGACCTCGTCTACAATCTGTAACAAAAGAATTCATTTAATACTGCAAAAGATATATTAATTACTTAATTATGTATCATGCCAACTGTGGGTATTAAAATGAATTGAATTTATTTAAATGATACACGTATATAAATAAATATGTATGTATATCTATACAGAGGTTCAGGGTCGTTTATATTATGTACCACGTGCAAATAAAATAATGAATAAAAAAAATACAATGAATTACCACATGCAAAAAAAAAATATGAATAAAAAACACATACAATGTTATGAATTAATGCCCACCTATACCCGTGTGAATAGTTTTTTAGAATAAACAATATACTGCATTGTTTAAAAACACAATCATATATAAAAAGTGCCAAGATCATTGTAGGAGAGGTAAGAATCATTTATAACCACGCTCTTACAAAATGTTCGAAATAAGAATATTAATTTAAAGATTATTTCTCGTCAAGGGTGTATTTTATAGGGAGTCATATAGTCTATTTCATAACTATGTGTCCAGCATGGAGGCAAATCTTGGGGATCCTGGGTTCAAGACCGGGTTAAGTTTAGTTCATTGGGGTTTTCTGGCAAGAAATTGTCAGAAGTAGCCACGAGTCGTAATGTGGGCGATCTTACGTTCATATCTTGGTGAACAAGAGTGAAAGGAAGAAAGAGTTTATCTGAGTCTACACAAACAGTTGTGCACTATTAGGAAATATAAGTTACTTCTAGAAGTTTCTGCAGGTTCGTGTCGCGGGTACTATGATTGAAAGGCTACTACGCGAAAGGAATCGGGACAATAAATTGTTAATATAACATACCCCCGGCAGCGAAGACATTCTTCAATGGAGTCTGGTAAATGTTTTCCTTTAAAGTCTCCACATTGCTGCGTGCGTCTAGTGGCAGATCTGAAATAATATATATTAATAAATATTACAGTAAAACTAAATTTACCTTAACGGGTCGGCGTGTTTGTGTTTTTACGTTAATCTAGCGTGTAACTAACTTCACTTGAAAATTTCTGTCCTGAAATACTTATAAGCATTCCTGAGCGAGAAAGTCGGCGTTATGCATTTTCGAGTGTTCCGGACTGTACATTGAGCTGACGGTGATGCTCCCAACCGATCGTGTCATACTGTTGTTATCAGATTATGAGGGCCAAAATAGGGATTAGAGCATTTGCGCCAGCGCAATACGTGCATTTGAGTGTATTGTACAAGTTTTTATTTAACTCGCAATGCATGTATGTATAATGTAAGTATGTTGAACGTTTAGTTTGGATGGCAATGCATGGTTAGCTGTGACGTCATTCAAAATCCAACATGGCGAAACATTCAAGTTGGCGGACTAGGGAAACCTGCATGTCTGAGAGAAGTATTCGAAGGACATGTGAAGTCCGCCAACCCGCCCTCGGCCAGCGCGGTGGACTATGGTCACCGCCTGGTCTCCCTCGTACTGAAGGGAGGCCCGTGTGTGTGTGTACCGAGCTGCGAGGCGACGTAGCGCTCGGGGCCGAGGAAGCCCATGGCGAGCAGCACGAGGTCGCAGCGCAGCGCGCGCACCGAGCCCACCCGCTCCGACATCTCCCAGCGCCCGCCCGCGCCGCGCTTCCACTCCACCTCCACCGCAAACACGCCGCACACGTTGCCTTCGCCTGCACACAAACAATACTTATTTATATAAAAAAACTATTTTCTAACTTAATATTTATGAAGCTAGACAGCTGTGGCAAAGTGGTAACGCGCTCGCTTGGATAAATAAATATGTTAGGACATCATTACAAGAGCGCCACCTAGTTCCGTGCTAAGCTGAGCTTGTGTTACGGATAGTTAATATACTACACATATTCATTTTATATACATACATATTATAAGTACCCAACACTGGAGTATGTACAAACATTCGTGCTCAACAAATGAATGCCCCCAGCGGGACTCGAACCCGCGACCGCTGGCGCAGAAAGTAGGGTCACTACCAAGTACCAACTGAGCCAAACGTGTCGTCGGTAACGGATAACCGAGTGATGCGGGTTGAAAGCCGAGTTTCACATCTCTGATACATTTTGATGTGCTTGTGTGTGTACCACTTGTCTTATGGTGAAGAAAAAACTGCACTTTTTCGGGGACATTAAAATGGGCTGAATACACATACATAGCTTTTCTAATATACGATGGGGTGATGGTGTGGCGCTATTATATCTTTATGCCCAAATAAAAATAAAAATAATTGATGTTATAATATACTAAATTATTTTTGTTTTACTATACATTTCCAACCGGTTTGTAATGATAAAAAATTCTTATATTAACATTTGAAATTTACTCTTTAGTTTGATCAAACATCACTTTTTGTAGGGAAATTTGTTAGGAAGTACGTATCTATGTTTTTATAGATCCATCAACCTTAAATAAAATAACTTGCTAAGTTTTAACTAGACAATAAAAACCCTTTGACACACAAGTATAAAATTATTACAACTTTACAATTTTAATTAAATTTAAATTAAAACGAACGCTTAAATATTTATAGTTGTAACGTCTTTATTGATTGTATGAATATGTAAATAAATGTATAATATATTTTTACACTATGTTTAAACTTAAGAATACGAGGAACATTATGTTGTAGATAGAAATTATAAGGAACTTACCATCATCGATGAATTCTTTGGTGAGTGTAGAGAATTGTCTGGGATCGTTTCCAAACTTCACTTTCACTTCTTCGTGTCCATAGTCAACCCTAAAGACAACAACAATATTTTTAAGACATATCTTTTTTTTGTAATGTTATACAAAAATGTAGTAAAGCAATTACATGGTAATGGTTCTTGAGAAATAAATAATTTTTTTGTTGAGCAATTACGAAAAAAAGATTATCTTAACGTTACATCTTATGGAAATTGTTTCCATGTTTTTGACGATGAAATGAAACACTACTGAATTAATAATACAAAATAATATTCTTATGCTGCAATAGCTACCTGAACACTCTCGGCCACTGCGGCCAGGGGTTGTCTTGGCCTCTAGTTTTCTTTGGTTCGGGTAAAATTTCAAATGTAGTGATGGATTTAGCGCCCTGACGAAGCGCCGTTGCAATACAATCACATCTATAAACAAGAATTAGTATATTATATGAATAAATTGATATGCTGGGACATTATTACACACATCTCCGTCAAGTTCTGTTGTAAGCTACGAAGCTGTGTTACGGATATCAGATAGCTGATACACTACACATATTACATATATAAATTTAAATACATTCATATTATAAATATATAGTATTTAGTATTGATCCATGTATTAGTATTTTTTGAAGGCTGTTATAATTAGTCTTCTACTAAAACAATACCTGCCGAGATCGTTTTTGACCAACTTAAAAAAAAGATGTACTGAATTTGTAAAAAACACAATTTTTTTTTAGAAATGTGACTCATGTCTTTACATTTATGAAGCTACACTATACAACCATAAACCATATGAATAAAAAAAATCTACCCTCATTTGTAAGTAGCATCAAAGTTTAACTTGTTTATCAAAGGTCACAACGTACCCGGTGTCACCTCCACCTATGATGAGCACGTCCTTGTCCTTGGCGGACAGCGCGGGCGTGTCCTTGCCGGCGTGCCCGGGCACGGGGCCCGCCTGCTTCTTCTGCCAGCCCTCGAGGAACTCCATGGCGAAGTGGATGCCGTTCAGCTGGCGCCCCTTCAGCGGCAGGTCGCGGGGCCACGTCGCGCCCATACATAATACTAGTGCGTCGTACCTGTAATTGATTGTTTCGTTGTTATATCTAAAAATCTAATTAGGTTCTAATATTATATTACATAATTTATAATTATTATTCTATTAACCAAACCCTTGGCTAGATGCGGAGATGTCTTCCTTGGAAGAGACACTTGTAATGGCAATCCAGTCCACTCAATAATTCTGCTAAAATTAGACACTGATTGCGGGTACAAATAGAAAAATAAAAGATTCTAATGCAAGCGCTAACCACTCACCCACCATACCTCTCTCTTAATATCCTGTCTCACATAATCTACCCATTTTCCTTTTAGATGCTTATTCTTTATTATATCAATTCTCGGCACTCTACACATCCAAATTAACATCATATTTTTACATACATCAGTTCCACAGCAAGTCAACCTTAAAAGGTAGACATATACTATCGCGGACTTATTTTAGAACTTTTTAAGGAAAACAATTCCGTTATATATGATTTTTGTATAACTTTAACCGTTTACGCAGCGCACGCATCGGAAGCTCTCAAAAGGAATATTTTTCTCTCGTTTTTGCAACATTTTTCATCAGTGCTTCGCTTCTATCAATCGTAGCGCGATGTAATATAGCTTATAGCCTTCCTCGAAAAACGTACTATCCAACACAAAAAGAATTTTTCAATTCGGACCAGTAGTTCTTGAGATTAGAGGGTTCAAACAAACAAACAAACTCTTCAGCTTTATAAATAGTATAGATTAGTAGTACTGACTCGTTGGCGAGGTCGGCCGCGGAGATGTCCTTGCCGACGTCGACGCTGCACTTGAAGGCGACGCCCTCGGCCGCCAGCAGGCGCACGCGGCGCGCCACCACCTCCTTGCTCAGCTTCATGCTGGGGATGCCGTACTGCAGCAGCCCGCCCGCGCGGTCGTTGCGCTCGAACACCGTCACCGTGTAGCCCGCCTGCGACATATGTACTGTGAGTGTATTCATTCAACCATTACAAGTAAATTAATGTTAATAAAACGTTAACAAGTACTGACTCTTTTTCAAGAGAAAAAGACTTAAGTTAAAAATACAAGAGAGTATAGTATTTTATATTGCGACGATATTTTTAGAAACTAAACATGACATTTTTAATATGTTTATGAAAAACATTTACCTTATTAAGTTGATGGGCACAAGCTAAACCTGACGGTCCTGATCCAACGATGGCGACAGTTTTACCGTTCCGGAATTCAGGAATCTGTAAATAATCGCCGAATTTTATTGAAAGAATATAATCACTACACATTAAATGGCTCAAGTAATAGATATTTTAGAATTTTCGTCTTTCTGTGAGTCTGTAAAAGCATCACGAAAAAACCACTGGACAGACTTTAATAAATTTTAGTATGATAAAAGCTGGCTATTCGTGTCAACATATAGGATACTTTTTACTGCAAGACAAAAAAAACTTATTTCTGAAAAAATAATTTCTAACATTTAGAACTTATATTGGGACGAATTCGGAATCACCATACTAAAGTCGCGGAGCAGGAAGAATTTCGTACATGGACAGAGGTCTTTGCTTACTGACAGTAGTCACGAACATTAAACTTTTACAACAATTACTAATTTGGCAGAAATAATAACATAAAATTTAAAAGAAAACCACATGCACACAAGAACAAATCTTACAGTCTCAGTTAAAAAGTTAACAATAAGATGGCGGCCATTGAATGTATGCGAGTGAGACCTAATATATTTACGCAGGATTGAAAGATTTAGATAATTAAAGGATAAAGTACGAATTTCTTTCTGCTTCACATGCCAACTATAGTCGTATATAAGTAGACATGAACTGACCTCGGGCTGTATCCAGCCGGCCTCGAAGGCGTGGTCGATGATGGCGCACTCGATGTTCTTGATGGTGACGGGCGGCTCGGAGATGCCCAGCACGCACGCGCCCTCGCACGGCGCCGGGCACACGCGCCCCGTGAACTCTGACATACACATCAGTTATCACTACATATTATTAAGCAAATGCCTCAGCCGTGTCTGTCTGTCTGATCGCGATAAACTCAAAAACTACTGCAACGATTTTCATGCTGTTTTCACCGGTGGATAGTGGTTTTGGAGGAAGGGTTTAGTATATAGCCAGCGAAACCCGCAGCTGAGACAGAATCACATAACAAATAATTGAGAACTGAATGTCAACATTATTGTATAGTTAATACACTACAACTATATTATATAAATTTAAATACATACATTTTATAAATATAAACAGCTGTGTTTGGTTTTAAAAAAGAAAGAAAGCCACAAGGTGATTGAGAAATAAGGGAAAATATACACAAGAAGTACCAAAAGACCTGACCGGGGATTTTTTAGTCAGTAGCAGCTAAGTCAGCTGCCGACACCCGAAAAATGAAAACACAAAAAAAAAGAGACAAGATGGTAGGAGATAAGAAAGAATAGATATAGACGAAACACCAATAGAGCTTACTAGGGAAGGAAGTTATTAGTCTTTAGCATCCGAGCCAGCACCTGCCTAAAGAAAGAAAGAGATACAAGATAGTAGGAGACCAAGGGACTCACCAGGGAAGTTGTTGGTCTGCAGCAGCTGCGCCAGGGCCTGGCGCCAGTCCGCCCTGTACACGAGGTCGTTCCACTTGGGGATGATGTTGCCGAGCGGGCAGCCGTGCGCGCTCTGGCAGAAGGGCACGCCGCAGTCCATGCAGCGCGCCGCCTGCACGCGCAGGCCGCGCCGCACGCTGCCCGAGTTGTAGATCTCGTCCCAGTCGCGCAGCCGCTTCTCCGCCGGCCGGTACAGCGCCGTCTCGCGCGGGTACTTGATGAAGCCCCTGCCATAACATAATCATAGCTTCTTGTACTTAATCAAATTTGTAGGGGTTCGACACGTTAGTGGTTTCATAAGTTTTTAGTTAAACTCTTATACTTGATGACAGTCCTGCGGTACCACATAGATAGTTCGTATACTTTTATACCAATAGCCGTATCTAGTAATATATAAATATTTCGGAATTATGACGTTGGTCGCACTCCTCCGAAACGACTCGACCGATTATAATTAAATTTTTGTTGCATATATTTAATGAGTATGAGAATAGATTGTAAAGTATTTAATGCCTAAAAGGAACTATCGTACGAAACATACAAAGAGAAACGTATAACGTATATATTAAAAATGACACTAAAAATATGACTGGATTAACGGGAAACCTGCGATGGCACTAAAGTACAACATCGAAATTATTCGCCATGAAAATAGTATATCTGAGCCCTTGCATTTGGCAACACTTCTATTAAAATCGATAGACGATCGCCTACTATATGAATTTTTATACTTATCACGAATTTTTATAATATCACGCATATGTGTTTGTTAATTGTTCCTTAGTTCAAATATTAGTCAATCAACTAATGAAGAGGCAAACTCACCTAGTTTTATCTAGAATCTTCTCCAAATTCTTCTTATCAAGTTCGACATTCCTAACCGCTTCTTCAATGTCCACGATGCCGTTCTCCTCCACTGTTCCGTTCGTTTCCACTTTAGGAGTGGATTTTTTAAGAGCCATTGCCTTGAGAGCTCTTTGGTACTCGTATGGGAACACTTTGATGAACATCTTAGCCGGCTCTGGCCAAGTTTCGAGAAGGTTCTTAGCGATTATGGAGCTATAATAAAAAAAAGTTATATTTTCATAACAACATTTGTTTACTTAAATATAAATGACAATAGGTAATAAGTACAATTTTTTTTGTTCCAAACAATAGATCCAATAAAATCTGTAAAGGTCATATTATAGATAAGCCATAAACTTAATATAATAATAAACCTAACATTATTAAAATCTTACCCAGTATATTCAACAAATTCTTCTAGAAGTGTCCGCACTTCATCCAGATCGTCTTTGTTTTCTAGCGGCAGCAACTCTACCATTTCAAGATTACATTTCGACTTGAACGAGCCGTCAATATCGTATACGTAAGCGATACCACCTGTTAAAATATTTTATAACAATATATTGTATTATTTTTAAAAAAATGCACCTAAAATTATATCAAATAATACAATAAAAAATTTAGTAGTATGTATCAGTATTCTTTATAAAATTTTGTTGCAGGGGTTGGTTCAAATAAACTGTTTGCGCACAATGAAATAATTGTGAGACAAGCGTTAAAAAGAAATAAATAATATATTAAAATTAGTTTTAAATGGTTAAGTAAAGTAAAATTTGGAAATCGATATTAATAACATCGAATACATATCTACTAAATCATTATGATAATTACTAAAAATTTTACTTATTAAAAAAAATGCAAAAACTGTTTCGAAATAATATAATATAAAACTACTTTTAAGTATTTACTGCGTCTAGTGTAAATCAGTGTATGCACTATGCATGTATAGTCTGTCAGTGTGTGCGTGTAGTAGCTATCAATGTGTGCGTGTAGTATTTGTCAGTGTATGCGTGTAGTATTTGTCAGTGTAAGCGTGTAGTGTCTGTAAGTGTGCGTGCGTGCGTGCGTACCGCTCATGCCGGCGGCGAAGTTGCGTCCGACGAGGCCGAGCACGAGCACGGTGCCGGCCGTCATGTACTCGCAGGCGTGGTCGCCCGCGCCCTCCGCCACCGCCACGCAGCCCGAGTTGCGCACGCAGAACCGCTCCGACGCGATGCCTCTGTGGGACACGTGCCGATATCTTTACTTGCACATTATTCGTTCATCTGCTACTAATTTACTTAATAAATATAATAATCAAAGTTATAATTACATATCGAATGAATAAATATTGACTTGGATGAAATTAACTCTAAACACAAGTGGTAAAAATCCTTAGGCAGTGGTAGCCCAGCGGTAACGCGTCGCTTGTATAACCGAGTGATGCGGGTTCAAATCCGGGTCTCGCACCTCTGATATTTTCATGTGCGAATCATTTCTATCATGGTTACCACTTGTCGTACGGTGAAGGAAAACATCGTGAGGAAACCTGCATGTCTGAGAAAGCCTAGCAAGTTTTCGTAAGACATGTGAAGTCCGTCAACACGCACTAGGCCAGCGCGATGGACTATGGCCTGAACCTCTCGTACTGAGGGAGGCCCGTGCCCAGCAGTGGGACGTTAAAAAGGGCTGATGATGATGATGACAAGTCTAAATTATAGCATATAATATAACCTTCTAAAACACTTAATGTAACCCACCTGCCAAAATATCATTTTTACAGTAGACCTATGAATAACACAGATGTGGCTTATTTAATTATTAAAATGCATTACTGAAAACATGAATATAAAATTAAAGAATTTTCTATACTTAGGTTGACATTTTATGACTTACTTAGTCATAAATAAATTAATGTAAGATATTTTATTAGGAAATACAGAAACGCAAACTACTAATCTATATTAATAATTCCGTGAAGGGGTACGGTAGACTCGATCGAAACCTTAGCTGAATAATAAAACATGAAAAAATAAAAATTTCGAGTCGACAACATATATCCGCAAAATTCGGATTGTCGAGTATTTCGTTTAATTCTATGGTGACAACCATGGAGATTAGAAACCAGGAGAACCAAGGCCCTAGAATGTAGTGTCTCAGAAATATTGTCAAACCAAGGAGGCGCTGCGATCGCTATGTTGTCTCAATGCCTAACTTCACGTTGTCACAATAGTGACAGTACTCATAAATAGCTAACTTCACAGATACTACTTATTGACGGCAGCGCGCTATAAACTCTACAAATTTTCAGAGACAGGCGGGTAATGCTTTAGTATGAAGCGTTGGTTCTCCTGTATCTAACCTCCATGGTGACAACAGACAAATCGCAGTCGCCATATTGGCCACTCAAGCGAAACGTCACTGACATCGGATGACACCTGTGTTGCCAGAAGGTTACATTTCTTACATTTTACGTAATTTTTAATAATTTAACATACAGTAACATGTACGCAAAAACAATTTTTAGTCATATTTTACTATTCAATTTTAGTAAGTGTTAATTGTATTTTGTTATAATATATTATATATACCTACTATATATTTAAAAATATATCGATAATAGCCTTAATATGAAAAGGAAAAATTGTCACGATTACATTACTTTATTTTTGTGAATTGCTTTATAAGACTGTAGGTAGGTAGGTAGATAGGTAGATAGGTAGATATATAGGTAGGTAGGTAGATAGGTAGGTAGGTATGTATATTTTTGTGTTTTTTTGAAACGGCTTACCTCTGCTAAAATTTTACTCTTCGCAACTGATACGCAATACTTATTAATATTTTTGGTGGATAAAGAAGAGTTAAAGCATAACCAAGTTTTCTTATCTTATTATTATGAATACAATCTGAGGCATATATTATAAGTATAAGCTGTAACATTATACATAATTAAATTTTAAATAAATCAAATGTGTTTTATTATAAACTGCAGCCACTATTAAAAATTTTGTACTAGCGAGTAGCGACTCACCCTCGCCTCGCTTGGGTTCATTCCTAGATTTAGTGCGAGCGAAGCCGCGGGTTCCGCTAGTAAAATATATTATAAAATATAAAATATAAAAATAGCCTTTATTCTCTGATAATGTTTATACATTACTTAATAACTAGCTGTATTACTAATTTTCCTATTGCTAATGTTTTAATTTTTTTTTTTTTTAAACTAATTAATTCTAAAAATTGGTAACACCAGCACTAACATCTCGATCAGGTTGTCCTCCTTGGACATAGGCCTCCTCTAGAATTCGCCATTTTTGTCTGTCAGTTGCTAATCTTCGCCATCCTTGTGGTAGGTCCTCTTGTTCTTTTACCATCTCTGGGGTACCAGGACATGACCTCTTTGGTCCATTTTTCTTTAGGTGATCTTACCACATGACCAGTCCAACGCCATTTAAGTCTCTTGATTTTCTTTGAGACATCTGTCACACCAGTGATCTTTCTAATTTTTGTCAGTCTCCACTTGTCTTTCAGTTTGATATGTAGCATGCTTCTCTCCATCCCCTGCTGGCATACCTTTAGTTTTTGGCTGTGAGCCTTTGTCAGGCCCCAGGTTTGGCACCCATATGTAAGTATTGGTAGAATGCACATGTTGAATACTTTACGCTTATTTGGCATTGGAGTGTTTTTGTTTTTCAATATTTCCTTCAGCGACCAGAAGCGAGCCCAGGTGTTATTTACTCGTGTTTGCAATTCTTTGTCCATCTGCAAGTTTGGTGAAATTATTTGACCTAAATAGACGTAGTCATTCACATACTCAATGTCATGGTTATTTACACAGATTTTTTGTTGATGTCTATTGGTCATAACCTTTGTTTTAGTTGTATTCATGGTCAGACCAGCTTTTTGACTCTCTGTTGCGAGTTGTTCAAGCATTCCCTGTAGAGTGACTGGGTCCTCGGCGAACAGTACTAAGTCGTCTGCAAATCGCAAGTGTGACAGCCTACATCCATTGATATTTATTCCACACCTTTCCCAATCTAAATTTCTGAAAATTTCCTCTAATACTGACAAAAAAAGTTTGGGAGACAGAGGATCCCCTTGTCTAACTCCTTTTTGGATTTTAAATTCCTCCCCATTTTTTTCTAATTTTACTTTTGCCGTGCTATTGGTGTATATATTCTTTATAAGTCTAATATACTTATTTTCTATTCCTTGATTAACCAAAGCTTTATATATGTAGTTATGAGATAGGGAATCGAATGCCTTATTATAGTCTACAAAGGAAATCTAATATGGTTTTCTGTACTCATTGTATTTTTCAATTACTTGTTTTACCACATGGATGTGATCTACTGTTGAAAAATCCCCTCTAAAGCCTGCCTGTTCTCTAGGTTGTTCTGCATCTAGTCGGTTAGTGAGTCTGCCTAAGATAATTTTTGAAAAAACTTTGTATAAATTTGTCATGAGGCTGATGGGTCTATAGTTGTCTATTTTGTCTTTATCACCCTTTTTATGAATCAATATTATAGTTGACTTTGTCCATTGTTGCGGAATAAATTCACTATCTAGGATTTCATTGAATAGACTTGTTAGTGTTTTAACTATTGCCCCCAGTGACGCTTTAAGCAATTCATTGGTTATTCTATCTTCTCCTGGGGCTTTGTCATTCTTTTGTGATTGTATGGCATGCCTTGTTTCGGTTTCTAATATGTAAGGGACTTCATCTTTGTTGTTTGAGTTTTCGATTACTATTGATAATTCCGATGAACTGTAGAGGCTTTTGTAGAAGTTCGTTGCGATTTTACTGATCGTTGTTCTTTTTGAGGTTGTATATTCCTCGTTTTGTTTGTTTCTTCCCTTCATTTCCTGTATCCAAGACGAATGATCCTTAAGTTTTTTCAGTACTCTCTTGATCCCTCCTGTTTTTTCGATTTCAGATTGAATGCTGTTGAAACGTATTTCCTTCTTATGGCCTCTTATATTTGATGTGATCTCTTTACTTAATGCTTCGATCTTTTTAATGTTCTTCTTTCGGTCTACAAACAATTTTCCTCTTTCTTTTATCAGGGTTCTTGCGTTTTGTCCTATTTCGTCCATTTTGTTTAACTTGCACATGTGCCTCAATTCGTTTCCTAGATTAGTTAATATTTTTTCGAGTTTATTGTACTTTTCCTGAATTGAATTATTGTTTCTAATTTTTTCCATCTGTCCTTTCACTTTATTAAGGATATTTTCTGGAATCGGAGTCGCTATTTGATCTGATCTGCTTTTTATGTGTTTCCTTGTTCTTTGTTTGTTTGCGATTCCTAGAGTAGCTCTAACCATTCTATGGTTTGTACTGAAGTTTAGCTTATTTACTATGCCTACATCATAAAATAATCCTGGAGTGTTAGTTATTATAAAGTCAATTTCATTTTTGATTTTTCCATCAGGAGAAATCCATGTCCATTTCCTGCTTGTTTTTTTTCTTATAATAGGTGTTCATTATTCTTAAGTTGTTTTCGAGAGCAAGATCGATTAGTTTTTGTCCATTTTTTATTCCGCCTACCTTGACTGTAGGGTCCTATGATGTTAGTTTCTCCATATTGTTGGCTACCTATTTTGCTGTTAAAATCTCCCATTACAATCTTATTTTTGTTGGTTTCTTCAATAGTTTCTTGTAGTGATATGTAGAATAAGTTTTTCTCTTCGTCGTTTGCATTCTCTGTGGGCGCATATACTTGTATTATGGACCATGGCTCTTTGCCGTCTTGGATAGTCAGGTCCAAAATAGCAATTCTTTCAGATTTGCTTCTGAATTGTATTATGGCCTCTTTTAGATGCTTTTTAACGATAAAGCCTACGCCATGTAACCCCTTCGTTTCTCCTTTGTAGTAGAATATGAAGTCTTCATGCTCTCTTACTTCTTCTCCTAATCGTCGTACTTCGCTCAATCCTATAACGTCCCAGTTTATTCCTTCTAGTGCATATTCTAGTTCCGCCAGTCTATCATCCGTTCTGAGTGTCCTTGTATTTAGGGTTGCTATGAATAGTTTATTGTGATCTTTTCTTTTTGATGAGTTTGGAAAATTTCTGGGTTTTAATGTTTTTCCAGTTTGTTTCTTATTTTCTAGAGGGTGGTGGTCTAACGTCCCTAGGTGACCAGCCTGGTTGGGACTTTTCCTTGTTGTTGTGTTATTTTCTGTTTGTAAGTTTTTAGTTTTCCGTTCGGTGCTGGTGTTACTTAATTGCTAATTCGCGCTGCTAGTTCCGCTAAAGGAGAATGATCTCGCTTTGTCGAAATAGTTAACTCTGCTCATTTTAGCCTTGTTGGTATTTTTTGTTTTAACGGCGTTTGATGCGATTGGTGACCCTGTAGGCGACCGCTTCCTTTTATCTTTCTTTCCTTTTATTACTAGTCGATCGTAAATAATATATCCCTCATTGCCCTTTTCTAGTTCTTCTTTTAGTTGAGTTTTTAATTCTTTTCTCTTTAAAAGTACTTCTTTGGGATAATCCTCTGTTATGTATATATTTTCTGGTAGATATTTCTTATATCTTAAAAGCTCCATTTTTCGCCAGTACAAGGTGAGCGTCATACAAATGGGCCGTGTTTTACCATCAATTTTCTTTCCGATTCTTTGAATGTTACTTATCTCCCATTTGTCCCAAGATTCTATGCCTGCTTTGTCACTAACAACATTCAGAGATGAGATAATACATTTCATTAGGTCCGGAAAATTAGTTTCAGTTTCTTGAACACCATGTATAATTAGATTGTTTTTTCTCGCTTGTCTTTCTATATATATCTATATAATATATTACATAGATTTAAATATTTCATGTTAGTAAATTCTAGGACTTTTTATATACAATATGTGTACACGAACTTTTACGATTTAAAACCGAAATATCCCGAGTGTCAAAGTTAAAATAATCGTATTATAACATACCTGAAGTACGCCCTGCCGGAAGTTGCGCCGTATAGGCACACATTCCCCACGATCACGTTCAAGTGCGACTCGAACGGAGAGTTCTTCGGTGGGTAGATGATCACCTTACCACCAGACAGGCCTTTACCTGTGATTAGGAATGTATTTTAAATATTTTTCTTGTGTTTTCTTACTACAAACCATATATGAATAAATATCGGTACAAGGTTTATATCATAGACCACTTTCCTTTTCATTTAATGTTAATATTACGTAAGCGGAGCCACGGGGAACAATATAACTTAATATTTATAATAATTAATAAATAATAACGAAATTGTAAGCGACAAAAGAGAGCATTTAGTTCTTTAAAAAGAAAAAAAATTATTGCCCTAGGTGATAATGGTAGGCCTCTCTAGATATTTTAAGACCAATTTTTTTTTCACTTTTTTATGATATGGCATTAAAAGCCGCGGAAATTGCTAGTTATTAGTATAAATATACGAGAACTAACCGACATAATCATTAGCGTCTCCCTCCAGGGTGACGGTGACGCCCTTGGAGAGGAACGCGCAGAAGCTCTGCCCCGCGGAGCCCGTCAGCGAGATGTTAATGCACGTGTCGTCGGGGAGACCCGCGTCTCCGTATTTCCTTCGGAAAAAAATGCATTTCTTCATAATATTCATTATAGACTATACTCTGATTTTTAATTCGACGAAATTCTGACATTTCAGAAGTATTGCCAAAATTCAAACATCGTTAATAAAAACGGAAAGCATTTTAGCAAAATAAAAAATAAACCTTTCTGGAATTTAAAGTTTCAATGAGAAACAATAAGACTTAAAAAACTAGAAATAACTATAAAATGGTAATTACATTTTTTACTATCTTATTATTGCAGTTACAATGATTGTTAGGGAAATTATTTTTCTATTACAGGAATCCCTGTCAAATTTTCCCTGAAAACTCATTGGCTGCAAACATTTTTTAGGAAAACCTCTTCATTTGTAAAATCTTCGTTAATATTTTTTGTTAGAGCCAATATTACAAAAATATTTACAATATATATAAACAATTGATATCAGAGAGCATAAATAATATCACAGCTCAAAATTGGCAAGTATACTTAAACCAAATTATTTAAAGAAGAGGATAAAATGTGTCCTCCTCATGATCTGATAGTGTGTGTGATTTCTTTATCATCCAATGGTGGATGATGATGACGACAATGATGATATAAATGATAATGATTAATAAATATTTTCATTTATTTATTTATTCATTCAAGAGATATGTTGTCGATTAGAATCGGCTTTTTAATTTAGGTAAAAAATATTTATTCTAGTTAGTGAGCATTGAACGCACAAAACAAAAAACAATTTACAATAAATAAATATATATAAAAATATTCAAAGCAAAAAAGGTTTATGATATATGAATTGTCAAAGAATGGCAGCTGTCAGAATTCCGTCGAATTAGAAATCAGAATATAATGTAGTCTGAGAAAGAGATCACCCTAAAGAAAAAGGTATATATTTCCATAGTAAAAAATATATATTTTTATTAAAAAAAAAACATTTATATGACAAAGACCGAAATACTTTTGAAACTAGACAGTTATTTGCTCCATAAGCATTAAATAAAGCACATTATTAAAAAATAATAAATGCATTATTAAATGTAATACTTACAAGGCAATGTGATAAGACAGTGTAGATGTGAAAGCGCGGTCTTCATTCGTAATTTTCATATTGATGTTAATACATTGTCTAGTACCGTCCAGAATGTCACTGCACTGTTGAATTAGAGTGTTGTCCAAACGCTTCTCTAGTTGGAAGTCCTGTGATAGAGTTTACATGTAAATGACCTCATATTATTTTAAGACAAAAATATAACAACAAGATAAAAAAAAAGCATAAAAGGAATTCTAATAACGGTTTCAAATAGTAATGAACTTGACCGAATTAGACTTTTCGTTTGCCTGTCATAGTTGATTTCGAAAAATAAAACAAATAGTATACGTTAAACACAAAAGTCTTCATCAAAAACGGTACAGTCGCTAAGAAGTTTAGTGACTTGCATACATACAAAGAGAAAAAAATATGTACATTTATTTGGTATACATCTCGCTCGTGTTTGTCCCTAGATTTAGCGCAAGCGAAGCCACGGGCTTCACTAGTAAATGTATACAAAAACTTGACAAATTATATTCTTAAACCTTTCTCGAAAACCACTATGCATTGGCGAAAACAGCATGAAAATCGGTGCAGTAGTTTTTGAGTTTATCGCGAACAAACAGATAGACGCGGCGGAGGACTTTGTTTTAAAATATGTAGTGGTATAACTCTACACTAAAATACATGTTCTAAACCAAATGTAGAGTGTATATATAATGTTTTCTATCAAATCTCGGTAAATCCAATTCAATTTTATCAAACTTCGATAATTCTAAAATTAGTTTTTTCATTAATGGATAAATCCCTCCATGTTAAATCAAACTTAGTTAAATCCAAAGTAAAAACGCATTTTTAAGTTTATGGGACGAATTATTCTTTGTTTTGATTGTTGTATTCGATTATTTACTGTTTATTTTCCTTAATAAAGATTTTGTTTTAATATGAAAGCGTAAATAATGTTCAGAATCCATTTTTGTCTTATATCTCACAATTACAGACAATGGATTTACCTTTGTTTGAAGTTAAGCGACTCAATTATGTTTGTATAATATTTAAAAACTAAATTTGAATTAAGGATGTCTTTAAAAAATAATGAATAATATAGAAAATGTCAGTCTGTCAGTATGTAAAAAGATGTACGAATAATAAGACGTACTAAGAAAAGAAATATACATGTCAAAAACTTTATCAAGATATTGTAGTTCTCATTTCTAATCATCCCATTTCGGAACAATACAGACCTGTGCTTTGGAGCCCCCCACGATGTTGACGCCGGGCCTCATGTGCAGCGCGTTCTTCAGTATGAGGGAGAGGTTGAGCAGCCGCGCCTTGGGGTTGTCGTTGTTCTCGCGCACCTTCAGCAGGTCGGTGCGCCCCACCAGCTCGCCGAAGCGCCGCACGCCCACCTCCGACATGTGCACGCGCACCTGTGTGTGGGAAATGTCTGTTCTATATATTCAAATTTTCAACATATATTTTTATATCCATTTCCATATTTTTATTTCCTTTTTACTCAGTATAAAGTAAAATATTAAAGTTACATTTTAAATAAAACTTAATTTTACCGTACCCAAAGAAATAATTAAATTGATATCTAATATGTAAAAGCATTTTGTGCAGACATTAAAGGAACTTAATAAAATGTACTAAATTTATGTGACTTATTAAAATTTAATTTTTAATTTTATAATTCAATTGACCTCTTCAGCCAACATGAACAGGTAGTTGACGACGTGCTCGGGCTTGCCGGCGAACTTCTTGCGCAGCACGGGGTCCTGCGTGGCGATACCCACGGGGCACGTGTTCAGGTGACACTTCCTCATCATTGTGCATCCTGCCAATACATTCACAGTATACAGTATAGTGTTGTTTTTTGCCTCTTCGTTTGTATTGAAAATCTATTTAATATGCATTTGAAACTCTTTTACAAACGTTAAAAAAAATCTAAAAAAAATCAATGGAAATTAGTCCACTGTTTATATTGATGATAACTCATTTTATGAGATTCACTGTCACTAACACTTATTTGTACATTGTGTAGCTAAAAGCTATAGGTATTGTGGTGAACCTCTTTCTCTACTTATATAGTGAACCTCTTTAGACACTTTTCATTATTTATTTAAATTGTTATATGGATGTTTGTCATTGTCATAACAAATACTATGTCACGTTTTGCTAATTAAAACCTACTGTATAGGTTTTGGCTATTATTTCAATTTAATTAGCAAACGGAACGACTATATCCCATGGATAAATATCTACGACCTGAGCGGTTCGATGGTGACCCATCCCTAAGCTCGTCGGCCGCGGAGTGGGCTCACTGGAAGAAAACGTTTGTCAACTTTCTTGCGGCGCAGGACTCAACCACTACTACTGATAAGGTCAAGCTTACCGTACTCATTAACCATGTGTCACCTAACGTGTATACCTACATAAGCGAATGCGAAACATACGAACAAGCGTTGACTCTCTTGAACAAACTCTACGTTAAACCAAATAACATCCTGTATGCTCGCCACGCTCTCGCCACTCGGAGACAAGCTAGTCACGAGACTATCGACACCTACATCCAAGCTTTGAAGCAACTGTCCAAGGATTGTAATTTTTCTGCTGTCGATAGTAAGACGAATCGGGATGACAATATTCGCGACGCTTTCATAGCTGGCATCTCCTCAACAAAAATAAGAGAGAGGCTACTTGAAAACCTAAGCCTAACGTTGGACGAAGCGCATAACCAGGCGCGCTCTTTAGAGATGGCTGAAGTCAATACGTTACACTACAATAACACCTCATTGAATGCTGTTACCGAAAACATCCCTGGTCAAACTTCTATCTCCAGTGGAAATACCTCTGCAGCCACGTCGACGCCGACCTTTCAGAACCGCTCAAATCGAAAATGTTTCTTCTGTGGAGGACGTGTGCACCCGCGCAAGTCATGCCCCGCCTTCGATGTGACGTGTCAACTATGTAACAAGAAAGGGCACCTTGCTAAAGTCTGTCGCAGTAAGAACACAATTAGCGCTGCCACGCCTGACCAGGACAATGTCACCGCCTGCATCATCGCCGCATCGCCGTCGTCCCTGCATAAAGCTATTGTTCCTGCATATATCAAAGGCATTAGAGCTGAAGCACTACTAGATACAGGCAGTTCTAAGAGCTTTATTAACTTCGAATTTTCTAAACTTTGCTCTCTGAAGATGAAACCTAGTCAGCAGATGATATCTATGGCCTCTCTTAACCACACTTCCTCAGTGAAAGGAGAAACCTGCCTGACGCTTACCTTAGGAAAACACACATACGAAAACGTTCAACTGCTTGTTGTAGAAAATTTATGCTCAGACATGATTTTAGGACATGACGTATTAGAAAAGCATTCATCCCTCGAATTCGCATTTGGTGGCCCGAAAGAACCTCTTGTCGTCTGCAACGTAGCCGAAGCATCTGTCCCTGCAGTGCCTTTATTCGCCAATCTATCTCCAGAATGCAAACCAATTGCTATAAAGTCTCGAAGATACAGCGATGATGACCGACGTTTTATTGAGGAGGAGGTGAAGAACCTCTTAAATGAAGGCGTGATAGAAGAGAGTCGGTCACCATGGCGAGCACAGGTACTGATCACTAAGAATGCAAATCACCGGAAACGCCTAGTAATTGACTACTCCAGAACTATAAATCGATTTACAGAACTAGACGCCTATCCACTTCCCTGTATAGAGGAACTGATATCAAAAGTGGCCAAATATTCTGTGTTTAGTACCATAGACTTAAAAAGCGCCTATCATCAAGTTCCTATCTTACCAGAAGAAAGACCATATACTGCGTTTGAAGCAGCTGGAAATCTATACCAGTTTCGACGTATACCATTTGGAGTCACAAATGGAGTTTCCAGCTTCCAAAGAACCATCGATTGGCTTATTAGAACGGAAGATTTGAAAGGAACATTTGCATATCTCGACGATATAACAATTTGCGGCAAAACACTAGAAGAGCATGACTATAATCTACAAAATTTTCTTGCTGCAGCTAGGAAGTACGGCCTAACACTCAATGAAGCAAAATCCAAATTTAAACAAACTTCTATCAACATACTTGGCTATACGATCGCCAACAATATCATCAAACCTGACAATGATAGATTAGAACCTCTTCTAAACTTACCTCCTCCTCAGGACTTGCCCAGCTTGCGAAGAGCCCTAGGTATGTTCGCCCATTACTCAAAGTGGATATTAAACTTTTCTGAAAAGGTACATGAACTAGCAAAGACCAAGACATTTCCGCTGAGTACCACTATGATTAAAGATTTCCAAGAACTTAAAAAGGCCATAGTCAAGTCTTGTGTTCACGCCATTGACAATAATGTACCATTCACTGTAGAAACTGACGCCTCGGAACACTCCATTGCAGCAACTCTTTCACAGGCTGGCAGGCCAGTAGCCTTCTTTTCGAGGACACTTAACCCCTCTGAACAAAATCATTCAGCAATCGAAAAGGAGGCTTACGCTATTGTTGAATCGTTAAAGAAGTGGCGGCATTTCCTTATAGGGAAATCATTTTTGCTCATCACCGATCAGCGTTCTGTTGCTTTCATGTTCAACACTAAGCACACCAGTAAAATAAAAAATGAGAAAATACAGCGCTGGCGATTGGAACTATCTCCATACAAATATGACATCGTATACAGGCCTGGCTCGCAGAATCATGTAGCGGACGCCCTCTCTCGTGTCTGCGCCATCGTTGAAACACCAGGGAAGCTACGATCGCTCCACGAAGCTCTTTGCCACCCAGGTGTAACCAGAATGGCACATTGGGTTCGTTCCAAAAACTTGGCCTACTCGATCGAAGAGATAAAGAGCATGACGAAAGACTGTCGAATCTGTTCAGAAATTAAACCTAGATTCATTAAAGCTGACCCGCAAAATAAACTAATTAAGGCTATAGCGCCTTTCGAACGACTTAGCATGGATTTTAAGGGACCTGTACCATCTAAATCGCAAAACAGATTCATTTTAACGGTAATCGATGAGTACTCTCGCTTTCCATTCGCTTTTCCGTGCTCTGACATAAGCTCTGGAACTGTAATCAGGCATTTAGATAGCATTTTTGTCATGTTCGGCACCCCAGCTTATGTGCACTCAGACCGAGGGACATCATTTTTATCGGCTGATGTTAAAAAATTCCTACACTCCAGACAAATAGCGACGAGTCGTACAACGCCATACAATCCTCAAGGCAATGGTCAAGTTGAAAGGCTCAATTCTACGCTCTGGAAAACTATACAGTTGGCATTGAAAACTAAGAACCTACCGATAGAGAGCTGGGAGGATGTCCTACCGCAAGCATTACACTCCATACGTTCGCTCTTGTGTACTAGCACAAATTGTACACCACATGAAAGAATGTTTCGACACTCACGTAGATCGACAAATGGAGATTCAATTCCTACATGGCTAACGGACTCAAGCAGAGTGCTTATGCGACGTTTTGATCGGAAAACGAAATATCAACCGCTAGCTGAGGAGGTGGAGGTACTGGAGACTAACCCCGCCTATTCGTACGTTCGAACGATGGATGGTCGCGAGACTACTGTGTCCAACCGCCATTTAGCGCCTTTGGGGTGCAACGGAGAAGATATCCTCACAATTGACGAGTTTGTAGATGCCGAGCCCGAAAGATCGCACTCTCCATCACCACCATGTTCGCCACCGACGACTTCGCCTTCATCGCCAATAGCATACTATTCGCCACCAGTCTCGCCGCCAGAGACTCCTTCGTCACCGCCACCATCTGAGGTCTTGCAAGGAGTACCAGAGCGAATGAGCGTCCAAGCAAACGAGCCCGCAATTGCGGAGCTACCCCGGAGATCGGCTAGATCACGGAATCCGCCAAAGTATCTACGTGATTACATCTGGCCGGGGTGAATGTGGTGAACCTCTTTCTCTACTTATATAGTGAACCTCTTTAGACACTTTTCATTATTTATTTAAATTGTTATATGGATGTTTGTCATTGTCATAACAAATACTATGTCACGTTTTGCTAATTAAAACCTACTGTATAGGTTTTGGCTATTATTTCAGGTATATTGAAATTGTAGTACAAAATATAAATTTTTTACAGCTTGAATAAAAATTACTAAAAGTATTGCGTAAATGTTAATTAAAATTCCGTTTACATGTATATAATTTGTGATTGTTACCTAAAGCAATAAGCGGCGCAGTACTAAATCCAAACTCATCAGCTCCGAGCAGAGCAGCGACCATTACGTCGAAGCCCGTGCGTATCTGACCGTCTGCTTGTACCACCACTCTGAAAACAATTTACTTTTTAAACATGTGGCTTATCACGAAACAAGATGGCGCTGTGTAATGTCTTTACGTATTAAAACAAGAGACTCCCCACTTCACTCGGGTTCGTTCCTAGGTACGAGATTAGTAGTAACTTCTTAGAAATTAGATATCGCAATAAAAAGTATCCTATATGGTGACGCGGATAGTTAGCATAACAAACTTCATACAGTGGTTTTCACGTGATGCGTTTACAGACATAGAGACAAAAATTCTAAAAACTATAGATTCGGCCTCTGCAATGACAATAATGATTTCAATTAGATTTTCCAAAACATATTCAATGTAGTAATTTTTCTAAATTAAAATTTAATCAAATGTATCGCAAAAAATATTCAATGTAGAGATATATTGTCTTAGTTAAAATTTGATCAAATGTATCGCATCGCACCTGGATCGCAGGTCGTTGAGCACGAGCACCTGGTGCGTCTCGGCCACGCCCAGCTCCCACGGCAGGCCCGCGCTCTTGATGCCCGTCCACGAGCTGGCGCCCGTGCCGCCGTCGTGCCCCGAGATCACTATGTGCTCCGCTTTGCCCTGTATCATTCATATTGCTTTACTTAAATATTTTATCTTTTTCAATAATTCATTAATTTCGTATACGAAACATTACTTTAGAAAATTGGGTGTAAACAATTTTATGTCTTAATTTCTGTTGATACCTGATTTTTAATTATTAAAGCTCCTTCATGTCAAGGTCAATAAATAATAAAAGGAATGAAAATCATAATACACGAAATTACATTGTTTTTTTTTTATAAAATTCATACATAAATTTAACAAAAACATTAATATTTCTCACCTTGGCTACACCGGAAGCCACAACACCAACGCCCACTTCCGACACCAACTTGACGGATATCCGTGCTTTAGGGTTGGCACACTTCAGGTCATAGATTAGTTCAGCCAAGTCTTCTATGGAATAGATGTCGTGGTGCGGCGGCGGCGAGATCAGCCCTACGCCCGGCACTGAGCAACGAGTCTTGGCGATTTCTTCTGTTACTTTGTATCCTAAGTTAACGAAATAATTAAAATATAATTAAGAAGAAGTCATATAAATTGGATTGATTTTATGAGAATTATTATTCAGTTTGAATAATAATTAAAAATATAGAATTTTTATATTTTATGTGATCGCAGATCTTAAATACCTCTAATAGACAATCCTAAAGTAACATACTAATATGTAAGAAAAGATGAAACTTCGCAATCCACAATCACTTTAATGGGGAGCATAATGCTAGGCACTAGGCTGTGCAAGCTGAATTCAACTTTATTGCGTCGACCATGAGTTCCTATTCCATTTAATTTATTTTCTAAGTATGACTTCACTGCCTAAGTATATAATATATATTACAACATATTCTGTAACAGTAAATAGCTGTTTGCACATACCAGGCAGCTCGCCGCCCTCGCCCGGCTTGGCGCCCTGCGCCATCTTGATCTGCAGGTCGTCTGCGTGCGCGAGGTACGACGCCGTCACGCCGAACCGCCCCGACGCCACTTGCTTGATGGCCGAGCGCTTGTTGAATTCTGGGTCCTGTTATAAATATTAATTAATTACTTAACTTTTTTATTAATTATACTCTTATACTTTTATAAGGAATGTTGAATATTATTAATAATTAAAATGTAGCAACTTGTAATATTGATGATTTTATATGCGAAAATTTGTTTGTACCCACATTGTTACGCTGAATCATATGGACGGTTTTGGATGTTTTGATTACGTCTCTGATTACAAGTTAATATGAAGGCTATAATATTAGGCACCTAGGGAAACGAGAGTAAATAAAAATATGCTTATAAGAAACATAAAAATAGTTGCCTCTCAAGAAATCAATGTCTCATGCCTCAGTATAATAAATAACTGAGTTATTATTGGAAATGGCTTACTTGATTGAGATACCGGTCCGCATCCTCGCCGCCCTCCCCGGTGTTGGACTTTCCGCCCACGCGGTTCATGGCGATTGCAAGTGTCGTGTGCGCTTCCATTGAGATCGATCCGAACGACATGGCACCTGAGAAATTACATCGGTATTTATTTACTAATTTATATTAACAGTGTAATTCAGCAAACACAAAAACACATTATTAAAAAAAACGGTAACACAAATTTAAAATTATATTTACAATACATTAATACTGTATATAAAAACCGAAATATAAAAAAAAAAATCTCGAAAACTAGAATTATCCAATTAAAGTTTGGCAGGCAACTAATTTATAGTAAGGAGACATCAGAAAGAATTTTGCGCTATCATTCATTATCAGATTTAAGCAGTCATTCATATAATATATATTTCATGCTAGCTGACCCGGCAAACGTTGTGTTGCCATATGAATTATTTCTATAGTATGAAAATAGATATTACTAAATAAAATTAAATTACTTAATGATGAAAAAAGTATACTGTAATTATTTATATTTTATTTAAGTTATACTTTTTTTGGCGCGTGTAGATGAGAGTAAATTTTGTGAGCTGCGCGCGCAGAAAACAACAGGATAGGTTAGCCATAGAATAGAATTAAAAATATTCATTTTTACTCAAATAATAAAATATATATTTTACTAAAATAATACCTCTTTAATTGATTTTAATATTTATATTTGATCATTACAGCGTTTTTATTATTATAATTTTTTTCATATGACAAAAAAGTATAACTTTTAACGCATGTAGATAAGTACACACACATTTCTTTATTTAACCTACCTTTCACAATATTTCTCTTTTGGAATAATAGAGTAAAATTAGTCTTCAAATCAATAATTATATCAATTATTTATGTAATAGAAACTACTAATGACATCCCTGCAAATTGATTATAAATTCTTGAGAATTACACGAAAATGATAAAATGATAATTGTAAACGTCCCTACTGCGATCGATGTACAAGCAATAATAATGGCCGTAATTTTCCCGAAAACTCTGTAAGAAGTAAGATACAGTTTATTGCAAGAGAGTCAGGAGAGCACTCCTATCCCCATTCCGTGCTGTTTACGGGGTGAAAAGTAACACCGGTAGACCCCTAGCGGGGATAGTTGATCAAGTGTTAATGGGGTCCCTTTTTGCCAAATTTCTCCGCTTGAGCACTCCTATTCCCACTCCGTGCTGTTTACGGGGTGAAAAGTAACACCGGTAGATCCCTAGCAGGGATAGTTGATCAAGTGTTAAAGGGGTCCCTTTTTGCCAAATTCCTCCGCTTGGGAGTAGCATAATAGCAAGTTCCATCGACTGCAATTTTTAAAATACTTTTTGAAAGTAAACATTAAACAGACATTATTAATTTGTTTAACAGTTATTTGGGGAAAAAAATTAAATATATAATTATTGATTAAATTATATTTTTCATAAATATTAAAGGTACGGTATTATTGTACCTTTGTTATGATCCAACATATATATATAATATTCATGAAAACTTAATTATATATTAGAAAAACTGCGCTCGACGAAACTTGCTATTATGCTGCTCCCAAGCGGAGGAATTTGGTAAAATGGAACCCCATTGATCAGCTATAGACCGGGGTTAAAAAATATAAAATGCTATTAAAACATAAGGGTCAGTGGTAGGAGGGCAAAAATTTAGGACTAAATGTATTTTTTAATTCCACATCATAAAAAAATAACCAAAAAAAATTTGGCCAAAAAAATAAAAAAAAATTTTTTGGGGTGAACCACCCTTAACACTTAGGGGTGTAAAAATTAGTTATAAACCTATTCTCATACCTACTGAATATAAGTATAAAATTTCATCAAAATCGGTCAAGCGATTTCGGAGGAGTATAAACACTAAAACTGTGACACAAGAATTTTATATATTACATAATGTATGCAATAATTTATGCAACATAAAGGTAATCGTTACTCAAATGAGCTATTCTGGTTACATATAAATCAATTATTATTGTAACTTACCAGTAGCAAATCGCTTGACAATTTCAGAAGCAGGTTCGATTTCCCACAATGGCAAGGGTTCATCCAATTTGACAAGTTCAAGTTGTCCACGAAGTGTGCAGGCGCGGATTGATTCTAAGGCGCTCTCCCTGTGGTCAAATACTTTATATATATAATGATATTTGTATAGCATATATTTATATAATTAATTTTAATCTTATGCCTTCGACTTAGACATCTCACATCACATGGATGAAACGTGGAGATATTATGGAGATTTAAAACTCTAATTCAATAAATTTTAAATTAAAAATCAAAAAAGACGTGTGGCACTCGGAGACTGCCGCGGTAAAGCTATTGCATAGCCGTTTTAATCAACTTATGCAATTATAATTATTTATTTATTTTATTTATGCAGTATTTTTTTCCTTTGTTTTTTTTTCTTTGATATTAATTCAAGTTACACTTTTTGAGCGTGGTGACCGATAAGAACACAATTTTTTTCTCTTTAAATAAATGAGAAGTTAATATTGTTCTAAATATTTTTATTATCTATTGGAAAAAACCCGGATGTCCGCCATCTTGGATTTGAAAATGGACCTCATTTTCGCAATCAGTATCATCTTGGATTTAAAAATGGACCTCATTTTCGCAATCAGCACCCCGAGAAACCTCGAAAATGACACCCATGTCATTATTGAAAAATATCCGGATGTTCGCCATCTTGGATTTGAAAATGGACCTCATTTTCGCAATCAGCACCCCAAGAAACCTCGAAAATGACACCCATGTCATTATTGAAAAAAAAAAACCGGATGTCCGCCATCTTGGATTTGAAAATGGACCTCATTTTCGCAATCAGCACCCCGAGAAACCTCGAAAATGACACCCATGTCATTATTGAAAAAAAACTGTCGATCTAAAATCGATTTATTAATCTACAGCGCCATCTATATTAATTATGGGTAACGTCAGACCTAAACAACACCAGTACAAGTAAACTAAAAGATAAACCATAGATGTCGCGCTACTCGTCGCATCACGCATGACAGGTGTTAGGTTATTTTCGTTACGGAATTTCTGGATTTGGTCTCCACGCTCAAGGCCCGCGATAGAAGCTATGCAATAGCTTAAAATAAGCTTTTTGATTTTAAAATTATATATGAAATCCAACCAATATTAAGCTTGCATTTGTAATTTCACGTTCACTGACTTGCTGATAAGCTAAGCTAACAAGTATAACAACAATGTTGACATAATATAAAAATTTTATTAATAAGATAATAATAGAAAAGATGAGCCACCTGTATCTGTCGTACGCGGAGGCGCTGTTCCCGGTGACGGCCTCCTGCAGGTTGGCGATGGACGTGGGGTCGTTGATGTGCTTCTCGCCGCCCGCGCGCCAGTGGTAGTTGCCGGGGTTCCTGCCACCATGCACATTGCACATATAAAATTATTTTTAAACAAAAAACAAAAACCGACTTCAAAACTATACCTATATGAACAAGCTCAAATCTATACATATTATAAAACAAAGTCCTCCGCCGCGTCTGTCTGTCTGTTCGCGATAAACTCAAAATCTACTGCACCGATTTTCATGCAGGTTTTACCAATGGATAGAATGGTTCTCCAGGAAGGTTTTAGTATATAATTTGTCAAGGTTTTGTATACATTGGCTAAAATATAATGATATATGTTGAGGTGTCGGAAAAAAATAAGCCGTGTGGGAACTTTCAACGAAAACGCTGCCTAAACCCTTTGAGATATAACAAAATGATGTATGGTGGAATTGTGTATCTTATATAGGTCTAAAAAAAGTCCGCGATGGCATATATGTCTATTTCTTAAGAATAACATACTATATCGAAAAAAATTAGGAAATTTAAATAAACTTTCAAGTTTAAGTTAAAGATAAAATTTAAATTTGAAACAAAAAAATAATTTCCCAAATTGGTTCAGACGTCTTCGCGTAATCGGTAAACATACATTAAAAAATATTTCGACGAATTGAGAACCTCCTCCTTTTTTGAAGTTAGTTAAAAACAAAGCACCAATGAACAGTTATAATATGAATATTATGCTTACCTCAGCACTAGCATATCTTTACTTTCACCGTAAGTTAAGGCATGTCTGTCAAATGTCTCTTTTGATAAAATCTCAAAAGTAACGCCACCTGCAAACACATATAATTCATAAGTAAACTCAAGGATAAAAAATTACAAAAGTTTATGTTATTTTATCGGTGAAGTTGGTGGGTAAGTCATGAATGAGTGATATGCATTCTAATTTCGAGAAAATTGAGTTAAGTTTGTGATATATATGACGCATGTATATAAAATGGTAATGAAGTGGCGTGCACTGATATCGACTGTTTTTAGATTAAAAACTGTTTATACACTCGTCGTCGATTGACATCCTATGCATAAAATAGAGAAAATTCAAATATGCGACATATCACCTTCATCCATTCACATTATCAAATATTACAAGAATACTTGGAACATAATTTACTTACCAATCCTAGACTGAGTGCCTTTAAAGCACTTTTCAATGACCTCTTCACTCAGACCGACCGCCTCAAATATCTGAGCACTCTTATACGACTGTAGCATACTGATGCCCATCTTGGCCATGACCTTGGCCAGGCCGGTCTCGATGGCCTTCTGGTACGCCAAGTAAATGTCGTCGTCGGTTAAATTGGGGTCTATGAGGTTGTCGTTGCGGAGGGAGAAGGCTAACTCGAACGCCAAGTATGGGCAGATTGCGTCCGCACCGTAACCTAATAAATGTCATTAAAATCTATAAATAAAATGTTTCAAATATTTTCTATCCTTTCTCACGAGAATAAAATTCACTAGGGAGTAGATGTCACAAAGCGAGCGTATTTTTTTCTATTTACACTCAAAGAGTTAATTTTTTTTTATGTCAGTTATTATTTAATGTTCATTTGTTATATTTTCAATATTACGTATGAGATCATGTTATATACTCACCAAGCAACACGCACATGTGATGAACTTCTCTTGCGTCGGCAGTTTCCACTAGAAGCCCAACTTTCATACGCTGACGCGTTTCAATCAAGTGGTGATGGATAGCACCTAAAAGAACATACACATTGTAATTTAGTGATTATTATTCAAGAAACTTCTCATATGAAATGAAAAACTTTTTTGATATTTCGAAGTTGATTATTAAATAAAGTTTAAGGTAATAAAACGTTAAAAACGAGCCTGTATCAGTATCACCGTAAGCGAAATAATATATAAAAAAAATAAAAAAAAAATATTCAATTATTTAAATTGAAGAGTCAGTGTACTCAGTCAATGAGGCTCCAAAAATAGTTTTTCTGAGTGTCAACCGCTTTGTGAATTTATTACAATTCCAAACATTTTCTTCAACAAGAAACTGTGCAACGTGTGCGTGCTCACCGAGCGCGAGCAGCGAGGACATGGGCACGCGCTGCGGGCCGGCGGCGCGGTCGGACAGCACCAGCAGCTGCGCGCCGCCGCGCGCCGCCGCCTCCGCCTCGCGCGCCACGCGCGACAGCCCCGCCTCCAGCCCGTGCGCGCCCGCCGACGTGGCGAACGTGCAGTCTATGATCTGCGTCTGCACACACAACACACAACAGACGATCATTCATCAATTGGTTGGGACATTGTTACCAGCATCCGTAACAACTCAAAATCGGCTGGACCGACTTAATGAAATTTGGTGCACAGATAGTCTAGAGCTTGACATAGGCTATTTTCAAGGCGAAAAAAGGGCTATAAGGGGTTGAAGTAGGGCATGAAAGCTTGTATGGAAATTACGTCATTTTTAATGCAGATTTTAAAAGAAACTTGAAAATTATAATTTAAAGCTAGAAGCTTGAAATTTATAAATTAAGTTTGTCTAAATTATATGCTAAAAGGGATACCTAGGGACGAACCCGAGCGAAGTGACGGTGAGTCACTAGTTATAAATATAAACACCCATGACTGGAGTACAAACATTCGTGCTCAACAACAAAATGCCCCTGCGGTACTCGAACCCGCGACTGCACGCAGCAAGTGTGGTAAACTATAAACTAAGCCAAAAGTGTCGTCAAATACAAGTATATGTACTCACTTACTAGCTTATTATAATATAAATATTTAATTATGTTATAGGAACATGCTAGCAACTGAGTAAGAAGCTTGACCTAGTTTAAGAGTTAATGTATTTAAAAATTGAATGAATTGAAAAGAATGAAATATATTTATGTTGCTGACAGCTAGCAACTGTTATTTTGTCCCGATTCCAATAAAATTTTAAAAAAATATCAATAAAACAAAACATCAATATTTTTTCCCAAAAACTCAAAATACTAGCTTTTTGAATTTTAGATATATGTTAATCAAATACCACTAACCGATTTCTAAATATGACTTAACCAAAAAATAACACTACTAATTTTATGTCTATACATCCTATAAATCGCGATTGAACAAACTTTTTGGTTCACTTTTTTTGAAGCTTATTATGCTTATTAATAAAAAGCAAAAATACTGGTCTTTACAATCACTTAAAAAGCTGCTGGAACTAATTTGTTCAATTTATTTTCAAGATAGAACTTAAAGACCAACAACAAATTCATTGAAATTGCAAAATAATTAACGTCGAATCATTATTGACGTATTTGTTACGCATGAATATACAAAACGATCGTCTCACGTTACGGTCAATTTATTCATTCAATACAGCCTTATGTATCTTGTTACAACATACCTATACATATATCTATACTGTAGATAAAAAAATCTTACTGAGTCAAATTTGTACATTGAATATTTTTTTTGGAAAATCTAATTTAATAATCATTATTATCGATACTAGAACCGATTCTATAGTTTTTACCCACGACGGATATTCTTGGTTTTTTTTATCTCGCATTACGTTTATTTTTAAGTCGGGGGTTTTTTTATTATTTTATCCTTTTTTAATAACCGTCGCGTCGTGGGTTTTTTCAAAATTTTTAATTTTTGGAACTGTCGTCTGTCTGTCTGTGACTGCATCACGAGAAAAACACTGGACAGATTTTGATGAAGTTTGGTACGATTAGTATTTACTGCAGAAAAATATCTCATTTTCGCGAAAGAATGCTAACAATTAAAACGTATTCTTTGCTTATATATAAAATCCAAGAATTAGGTTTTCGGTATTTAGAATCCGCGCGGAGCCGCGGGAAATGCTGGTATATAAGTATTTCCTTTATGTAGATAAATGGACACAAATATTCCATAGACAATCATTCCTTAAGAGATACCTATTACCTATGTAAATACTAAATATCAATATTAATAAACATACTACGCAAATCAATGACGACATTGAAATTATTCAGTAATTCAAACAATTCATAATAATACGCAATACGTATAGTACTACAACTTATTAGAGCATAGATAGTCTTACAATATTGTAAATGTGAAGATTTAGCTGTCTGGATGGTTGTTTGTTACACAATCACGCCAGAACGGCTAAACGGATATGGATTAAATTTGGCAGAAAGATAGATTATAGCCTAGAATAGCACACATGTTACTTATTTTAAACCTGGGAAAATGTACGGCTTGTGTGGGATAAAAAATCGTAATTCACATAGGCGAAGCCGCCGGCGTTTGTTAGTTATGATAGAGCGAGTACACCTTGTTTCGGTGTAATTTATTTGCTTTAACACATTTTTTTTAAGAATTTTGCATTAAAATTATGCCCCAGAGTGACCCGCTTCTAGGACATCAAGTGATTAATTAAATTTAATTTATTTTCAAATTGAATGCCTGTTTCATTAGTTAACATTTACAATTATCATCGCTTATTTGATTGTAGAAGCCATTAGACGCTATAGCCTATAACGATTTGCAATTTCCATCAAAAAAACAGCTTGCTTCAATTTAGGATTAGTAATATGTATATGTATAGAAATACCCTCCAGCCGCGATACGTGGTGCGCTTGAGGGCCTCGAGGTCGGGGATGGACAGGATGGGCTGCGGCAGGAAGATGCGGTGCACGAAGTCCGGCGCCGGCTGCAGGATGTTGGCGGCCGGCCCGATGGGGCACAGCAGCGACATCACTATCTTCTCACTGGCAATGAGGATATATATCGAGTTATTATAGTGGTATTTATTATGATTATTATGATAGCTTACTTTTAAAATCCCGATATTTCGGCACTTTCTTCGTACAATGTGTAATTTCAAATTTGATATAATTATTAAAAATATAAATAAAAATCTGGATGTACTACTTTATTCATTATGGGATTCAAATAAAATTAACTTTCTCTAAGCAATCAAAATGAACACTTAAAAATTTCGAGTAAAATTTTAAAGATATCACATCTCCTGATTCAACACAAGACACAATATACTATTACTCTTAGATATGAATAGCTTCCCCGAGCAGTGCCGAGGGCAGCAGCTAGTGTACTGACCGGAAGGGGTCTATGGGCGGGTTGGTGACCTGCGCGAACAGCTGCTTGAAGTAGTCGTAGGGCAGCGGCTGGAAGCGCGACAGGCACGCCAGCGGCGCGTCGTTGCCCATGCTGCCTAGCGCCTCCTTCCTGGAAACAAACATTCAAGTTAAGCTTTAATATTCGTATATTTATCAAAATAGCACTAATTTAGCGATAAACAAAACTACACTAGCTTACGTAGACAATACAGCCAAAAGTTTGTACTACGCGATTTACATCTTTGTATTTAAAAATATACATTTGGGGCAGTTTAATGTTTTTTCCGATTCAAAAAATCATTTTTCGACACTTAATATGATAAACTATCAATCACTAATAAAATTCATAAAACATATATTTTGTTAATTTCTTAAAGAAGTACGAAGAAACTCCTAAAAAATAAAAGAACTAACTTATTCTGTATCATGGGCAGCAGCAACATGTTGATGGACTCGATGGTGTACCCGAAGAGGCCGAGGCGCGGGTCGCCCAGCCCCGTGACCGCGACGTGGCCGGCCTGCGCCGCCGCCGCCGGCACCGACTTGTGGATGTCCTCCATTGTTATCTGTTTTTAATAAGTGCTTTTGGTTTAATATTATAAATGTGAAATTTTGAATCGATGGATGTTTACTACTTAATCACTGGATGAGGTATACTTCAACCAGCTTGCACTTGAGTCCGGTAGTCGGGCAGAGAGTATGATCAACGAAATGGCTTGGAATTAGTACGACCTACGAAAGATTGACGGTAGGTGGCCCTCAAGTCAAATGATTCGTCCGAAAATTCCAAAAACTGTGGTGGTTTAAATTAGTACGACTATCTAAAGATTGACGGCATGAGGCCCTCGAGTCAAATGATTCGTCCGAAAATTCCTCAGTAACGTTTGACAATCCAGCCGTGCGCGAAGCCAATAAACGCTTAGGGAAGGCCTACTTCGGTGGGTGCAGCAGGGAGGGCCCACTACGGTGGGCGATGTGTCTTGCGGGATGCTCCTGGTACTTGTCTCGATAGCAGAGTGGGCTGTTGAGCAACCTGGAAGGCAGACCTGCCGGATCGTCGGGGCGTCGCAGTTGCATGCGCAAGCGATCCTGCGACGTCCCATTGAGACGGGTGAGGTAAGATGGGTTTAAGTGGGTAGTACTGGCTTTAGGCCAGTGAGTTCCACATAACCGCCTGTTTTCTACAGGTAGTATGCGTGGTATGGTATGCGTATCCAGTGATTAAGTTGCACTAGGTTACCGAAAATATCAACTAAGTTCATTGTAATTATTTTCAATGTTAGCATTATTTAAGCCTTTTCGTCCCTAGGTACTATGATTTTTATGAGCAAAATCCTAATACGTTTTTTAAGTAAAATCAGTCTTAGATAATCCTTATTAATCCTTATAACATCAGCTATCTGGCAGTGAAAGTCCCTTAAAAATCTATTTTTTACTTACTTACGGACCAGTAATTTCGAAGATAAGCCGGAACCAACAGACAGACAAAAATTATACAAATTGTATTTTTCCCATGTTTATCGTTATACTTTCATATGCATTTAGTAGAGTTGTAATATTGACGTTACAAACACTTGGTGTCGCTATGACGACACAATAATCTTTTTTTTATTCGTCTATCATACGTCGTCTTGTACTTTTAGAAGAAAAATTTATTCATGCACTAAATATTTCAAATTCCACATATCACATGTTCTACTCACCATCTGTTAAGTTTATAATAAAAAAAAACATCCCAATAAACGCAGCATGAAAACAATTTTAAATAGGTTGTTGATATAAAGAATACTTCGTACTGCATTTATACTATTTTTAAGTCTTATACGAATTTATGGATTCCTCTTAGAAAAGATAATAAATAACAAACGATTTTTTTTTTATTACAATGTGTAATATTCGAATGATGCATAATATTAAATTATTATTGTAGTAGCTATTATATACCTGTTCCTTTAACCACTGGGAGTGAGGTCTGCTTTGAGCTATTTGCAGCTTCAGTTCCACGTCTTGAATAATTTTCTTATCTTGTGTATCCACCAACAACATACGGCCGGGTTTTAGACGACTCTGTTGAGACAAATGACATTTTCATTTTATCATATTACTGGATTTATCGCGAACAAAGCCGCGGGTTCCGCTAGTTAAAATAAATAAAATTTGTACAATAAAAGTATGTAAGCCTAAGTTACTCCTTATATCATTAGCTATCTGCGATTGAAAGTCCCGTCAAAATCGGTTCAGCTGTTTCGGAGATTAGCCGAAAAGACAGACAAACAGACAGACAAAAATTTCAAAATTTATTTTTAATTTTTTTGATGTAAGTAGTAAGTACAGTATACTGTATAAGTATACTTTCATATGCATTTAGTTTTACAAGAATGCTGTTTTTAAATTAAAAACAGACACTTCAATTTTATTACTTCAATTTTATATAATAATGTATACATTATTATATAAAACTACACAAGAAACTCTTCATCTCATCAAAGAATTAACTTGACCTTCATTGTTGTGATCAACACAAGTTTGATGCTATCGCTCAGTATGCAATGAGAATCTGGCTAGTATAAATCTACTCCACTAAACGACCAATTCATGTTAAATCCTAGTAAATACTTTAAAAATAGAATTATTTATTTTAATTTTATATAATATAAGTATCCACAGTACTTTTATTTTCAATTTCTTCATCTGTAATATTTTTCAAATTAAACCTGAACATTATAACCACCATATTATATGTCGCTTTTAATAATTATAGTTAATTTTATTAATTTAACAGCAACGAATTAAGTTTACTTATTAAAAGAAATGTTCACACAAAAACAAATGTAGTCTACATTAATATAATATGTACAAACATATCTAATTTAAAATAAAAGATGTAATCAAATCGATGTGATTTAATCGAAGAAATTTTAAAACAATCATAATGCTTCAGCATTCAATGAAAAACGATAAGCACTGACCTTGTGTATGACCTTCTCCGGGTCGACGTCATAGACGCCGACTTCAGACGCCATCACCAGTATGTTCTCGTTGGTGACGTAGAAGCGAGACGGCCGCAGACCGTTCCTATCCAGTATAGCACCTGTGACGAAATTATATTTCATTGAAATTTGGACATCATTAATAATATATTGTTTCTTATAATTAAGTAACATTTTGTACTTAGAGGTTTTTATTTATTATCATCTGACACGATAGACTTTGTCATGTCCCCATTTCGATAAAATTTATAATCGGAGGTCATGTAAAACCGTTTAGAGAAAAGACAATAAGTTTACTGCGAATTTTTCAATTTTGTGGATAATTTTTCTATTTTATCAAGTTCCTTCTATAACGTTTGCATAATGCTAAATCGGTCCAACCTACAAATTTACGTTCAATAGTTTAATTGGCTTTATTACATGTAATTAATTACGCGTGATATTATATTCAAATGAAAAATTTTTAGAAATTCCTATCACTCTAGTCTTATTCTCTGCCACGGTGGACAAAACCAAATTAATTGAGATCTCAATTAACTCAAAAAACATTCAAAAACAATTCTAATGATCGTAATAAACCACCTTATGTTACTAAACTTACCAATATACCGTCCGTCGGTAAAGGACACGAGGGCGGGACCGTCCCAGGGCTCCATCGCACACGACGCCCACTGGTAGTAATCCCTCTTCTCCTTGGGCATAGTCGGGTCATTATGCCAGGCTTCCGGCACCATCGTCATGACCGCCTCCGGGAGGGTCCTGTTGCCGCAGTGCATGAGGAACTCGAGCACGCAATCGGCTGAGCCCGAATCAGATAAGTTTGGTTCCACTACCGGATACAGCTTCTTGAGATCTGAATTGAAATTGCAATTATGAAAATTTAAGCATTTACAAATGTAAGTGTAAACTGTGCATAGAAATTCATTCGAATTTTAGTTTTAAGGTAGATTACTTACCCTCTCCAAACAGTTCACTTTTCATAACCCCTTCACGAGCCTTCATCAAGTTCACATTACCTCGTAACGTATTTATTTCGCCATTGTGGGCAAGCACTCTGAAAACAAATTACAAATATTTCAACCGTATTCATTAAAATAAATTGATTTTATTAAGTATGCTGCTAATGATACCTTAGAGGATGCGCTCGCTCCCAACTGGGGAAAGTATTGGTCGAGAAACGAGTATGCACTAACGCCAAATATGTAGTAAAAGCTGGGTTGCTCAAATCCTTGAAATATTCCTGTAAAAATAATAAATATATTAAATTTTATTTTAAAAAATCATATTCTTGTACGTAAATTTAATTTTTATGCAGTTAATTTAATCTTACCCATAGTTGGTTGGAAGTAAGAAGCCCCTTGTACACTACAGTCTTGAGTGACAAGCTGCAAATGTAGAAACGTGCTCCCGGCACCACTAGCTCATGAGACGCTCGTTTACGCAACACGAAAATCTGCGAACAGTGTGATACCATTCCACAAATCGAAGTACTGGGAAACACAGGAAATAAACACGCAATGTATATATTATAAAGGTACGTTTAAATTTACGTTCTCAACGATGGGCGAAGTTCCTCGGAGCGCTGGCGCGATACAACGATCTGAAAAAAATGCTTCAAAAGTGCTTTGGGTCCTAACGAAAATTTATATAACGAGTTTGAAATCGCAATTTGGGGTATTATTGCGAGTTCATACTCAGTTTTAGCATTCGTCGTTTCGCTTTAGTCACCTCGCGTCCATGTCTTACCTGACGTGCGAGTTGGTTTTCGTCGCTGATATCTCCGGTAACAAACACTTGACGCATATATGGCTCCGAGTTACGAGCCACCTGACCTGAAAGCGAGCCAAATAAGGCCATTACTGACTGATCTTGCAATCGCTCCTATCATTCTTAAGCTATCAAAACTTAAATTATACTATAAGATATAGAGCTCTGATGGTAAATTATTATGGAAATATATTAAAAATTGCCTTTAAATGTAATAATTTAAAAATCTAAACTTTTGCTCCAATTTTAAGTCATATTTATAGAACATTGTTGTTTTTATTTACCATCTAAGCTTAGTAAATCTAAATAATTTATTTAACTTGAGATTTTAATGATCATATTTTGTTTGATTTATTAGGTATATGTTAAAGTTTTATAAAACACATCTCAAGCTAATCACAAAGATATAATTCTCAATTACTTCATAATTCTCTTGGCACGGACTCGTACTTCCATGGGTATGATTCGTATTTAATTTATATTGTGTAATAATATGTTCCGTAATAAATACTCGTACATCAATAAAAATAATAATCAAGAAACATTGCAAGTGGCCGTTAAAAGTCCGCGCCATGGCACCTCAATAACAAGCAATGCTTCCATCAATTTGCATCGCAAAACTAGTTGTCTGACTAGTATGCGCGCTCATACTTGGTGCAAATTAATGGAATTTTCTTCCAAATATAGCAAGAAAAATTCGATCGATTCTCGTTCTAAATAAAATTTTAATATTCCAAATAACTGGTTACATTACTTTACGAAATCAACATCAATATATTATTATGTATTGGTCCTTCGAAATATTGCAATTAAAATGTACCTTCACTCTTATATAATTAACTTCGTTAAATATTTATTATATAAAACAGTTATGGCAGTAACTGTTTTTTCTGCAGCTTAAAACTAAAGAGAACCGAGAATCGAACGAGTTTCCCTTCCCGTTTCATATTTTTAAATTAAACAAACCGTATGGTCAAGCATCGCAAGACCGCTCGGCCGCGTTAACGACCCAACCGACTTAGACTACGTGTACGACCTGGAATGATAGTCGCAAATCGCAAACTGCCCGTATGCACAAACAAGCTGGACAAATGTTCGATGATGGTGATCGAAACGTTTGATTGACAAAATAAAATGACAATAATTATATATTAAGAGCTGCTTTCATTACCATATAAATGTTGGAAATAGTTTTAACTATAATAAAAAAAATTGTACCTACGTTTAAATTGTTTTAAGATTAAACGTGATAATGTGAAAGAAACTCTTAAAAATATTGCACATAATTTAAATAAGTTTAACAAAAAATATGATAGCTCTACAAAAATATTATTAGAGTTAAATTGAACTGTTAACATTTCAATGCAAAATGAATAAATTCATGAAAGTATTTGCTTTATTTAGTATTCAATTAAATGCATCTAAATTTTGCTTCCTCTATTTCTAATCAACATTAAACACATGTAAGGAAGGATATTTTCAATGACTCACCGATGGTAGAGTTATTAGTTGGTACAGTTCTCCAGCAAATCACGCGAAGGCCAAGGCTCTCGGCTAGTTCCTGGAACTTCTTCTCGATGTCCTGATGGTGGAGTTTATCGAGGAAGAAGATGCCAGTAGCATATTGCCCGAATGCAGGCAAGTCTAGCTGATGACTGTCTCTGAAAAGATTATATAAAGGTTGTCGTTAAAATGAAACTAATTTCTTGATTGTACTAGTATTTACGATAGTGCTAAAATATTTAACTTTATGCACTTTAAATAATAAATATTGTGAAACACAGACCACCCCCAAATATGGTTACGTGCAAATATTTTATGTAAAAACACAATATTTCGGTACGATACTGGTTTTATTACATACTTAATATTTAAGATGTTTTAGAAATAACTATCAAATATCACGCAACCTCTCATAATTAATTATACCTTCACTGGTAAACATATCTACAGTCAAATTAATGAAATCATTCATGGATGTTGATTAACATTGTTAAACGACTCTCATTCTATTATAGAGTCAAAGCTGAGTTAATTAGTACCTACATTACAATGGAAAATTAAATCGTACTTCACTGGCTTTCTTTATGAATTTAACTATATTATATTAAAGTATACCTTAATATATAGTTAAATTTATTATTAAGTATAAAACGAATTTATATCTATTTCTGTCCGCTTTATATGAAACCGTATAACAACATAAACGTGGGGTTCCAAAGTTCTTTTCATTACGACTTAAGCTCGTTGGTAACTACAGTTTTCAAGTTATAAAGGCTTCCATACAGAAATAGCCTGTATATTTTTCAAAACATTTGCTTAGCAGAGTTGTTTTAAAGGTCAAAGGAGCATGAACGAGATGGAAGATGCGCGCGCACATTTACGTCACGCCTGAAACCGACACTATTGACCAATATACGACGAAATATATTCCACCAATGTCGCATCAATCTTCTACATTAGACAGCATAGCATCAACCAATGTCTATAATATCTTGCTGCCATGCGCGTAATAGGAAAACTACTAACCGTGTCTAGACGACATTATCTTTTCGGGCCTGTAGGTACCTATTTATTTAGGTATCTAACTAAATGTGTTAGGCTTCTAGAAAGATCCATTAAAGCTAATGTTTTCCTTGATCTGTCTTTTTGAATATTTCTTATTTGTCTTTATACGCAGTAGAGCAAAATGATGCGCTACAAAACATATTTTTAGCTATAGTATAATGAAAAAGGCCTTTAAAATTAAATAATTGCTAGGTATCATTTTATATGAGACTGTAATACGATACATTTTATTGGTACTTCAATAGGTAGCAGATATTAAAATCGTGGTATATCGGTGGAAAAAAATATTGTGTCTTCATTTTCACGTCGGAAAAAAACGGACAAAATTGTGACGTCAATAGATAATGAAAGTACAAGTTATTTGTGAGCGTCTTGTGCAATTTTAAACTTACAGTCTTCACAAACATCTACGAAAATATCACACGTTGATTGATGTTTGTTTTAAATTTTGGATTTTGTATATTTTTTTAAGTTATACGTCAACCATTAAAATCAATAACTAAATATAGAAAGAACAATTGAATTTGATTATTTAAGCAACTGGTATTTTTAAATCGCGTATTTTGTGCAAATATATCAGGTCTATTGATTCTGAAACATTCTACTGCACGTAAAACCTACCTGATTCTCTTATTATAACACTATTTTGAAGAGAACTATTTCATATGTAATAGTGATTGTTAGATAAACGAGCTTCGTTAGCAAACAAAAAAGTTATCGGAGTTCTGTTCTAAGAAATTGTGAATAAGAAAAATATTTCTGTAACTTTTTATCAAATAAGTATTTTATTAACATGAATATGTAGGTAGGTATTATGAGAAAATAATTTTAGGATCAAAAGAACTCTTAAATTACAGAGGACGTAGAAAAAAGTATATTTCCATACTTCTTAAAAACCGTATAATAAAAATATAATTTTAGGTTTCTTATATTTTATCGAATCCATATAAACTACATTGCCCGCAATAATACTATGATATAACTATAAAAAGTTTAAATTCAATAAATTAAACCATAAAGAAATATATGAAATGAAGTCATATATTACAAGCATAATGCATACCTACGCACATTCACAAGGACTTATAGTGTGCTAGTTCATCTCTTATCTAGAGTGCATTACAATACACGGTGCGACACAGATCCCCGTTATCTTCACTCATAAACGACCAGCATCCGTTGATGTACCGCTGATGAGAATCTTTTCAGTCATGGCTTATTGGATTAATATAGGTAGGTTTAAGAATACTTGCATGTATTATTTTATACTTGTTTTATATGGAATATACCTACCTATTGCTTCAAAGCATATCTATAGGTTTAACAAAAACTGAGTCGCTTAGACATTACGAATTAGCAGAATAAAGTACGTATAATATGGTATGTATATTTTAAAATTAGATAATAAGACAACACGCAATACAATCACATATTTTAGGTCAAATAAACGATACACTCAACTATTTTGTACATTAAAATTTGCAACAAAGTTGATATTAAAATTGTTTAATCAGGTGGATTGAATATTGTTTTAAGTCACAAGAAAAAGAAAAATCATCTAAAACTTCATTCTAGGCTTTAAATTATACATATTTACAGCCTTCATTACAAGCATAAAATAAAAATTAAAAATGATCATTTATTATATAAATCTAAACTAAAAAGTAGAAAATAATACTTTTAAGGACTTTGTTAATTTTGGAGTCGGTGCCAGCCAGGTATTTTGATTGTTTACAAATTGATAGATTAATCAAATATGTATCTATTTAGGGTTATTTTGCTTTGGCTGGCACCGACTTCAAAATTAACAAAGTCCTTAAAAGTATTATTTTCTACTTTTTAGTTTAGATTTATTAAGTTTGGAAGTCGGTTTTTGTTTTTTTGTTAAAAATAATTTATTTTAAAATTTTTAGCGGAAAGTAGATACGTATTGTGTTAATGACTATAAAAATTTACCTTCTATTATAAGGTAAACCTAATAGCCTGAAAGTATACAACCATCGGTCCATAATTGCGTATTATATTAAAAGAATTTTCTTTAAACTGCTAACCGTTGAGGAGTTGTACCTTCCATCATCAGTTACGGTACGTGACTCAAATATCCATATAGCCTATAAAAGATTCGGCCGAGCATCGTTAATTTGCTCCTAAAAATTGAAGAGTTCCGATACTTTGTCATGGATCCCATCATCAGAACCTTACCAAACTCTCATCAAACTACCCTTAAAGTATATCCTTTCCATTAAAAAAAGAATCATCGAAATCGGTTGGCGTGATATTGAGTTATTCGTCCATTTGTCGCGCAAATACTTAATGCAAATTTAAGACTTTTATGGTTTTCTCATGGATGCCATTGTCAGAACTAGAAAATAATAAAATGGGACCCCATGGGAAGCACTACCTTTCAAATAAAAAAAGAATCATCAAAATCGGTTCACCCAGTTCAAAGTTATGAGCTAACAAACATAAAAAAAAAAAAAAAAAAAAAAAAAATACAGACGAATTGATAACCTCCTCCTTTTGGAAGTCGGTTGAAAACTAAATCAAACCGATAGATTGTATTCATATTTCTTCTTTATGCGCAAAATGCGTGTAAACAATGGCCGGAATCACATCGCTTTGATATTTCGTGTCTATTGATTTTCGATAGCGAGCTCGCATATTGAAACAGATTGGAGGATTGCTAAGTTCAGTAATTGAGTTTGCTGTTTAACTAGTTCCAGATTAAATAATATTGCTTTTAAATTTTGTTAGCTTAACAAAATTTAAAAGAATTCCCATACTGTGGGATAGCTAGTTTTATTTTTATTGACTAGTAAATAATAAATTAATAATCGTTTACATACGTGTTATGTATGTATAGTATATAAACTATAAAGACGTAGTGCCATTCTATAAGCACTTTCAATGTAACTTATCAGCGCAAAATATACGAAGTATATTCACAGATTCAGCTGAATAGATTGAGTTATATAACCGTTCTTACACGGCCCTAATGTTTTCTACTTAAGCAGCAACGACTGAAACATTACTCGAGTGTTTCCAATGGCGTCAATATCATTTAATATTGACATAAACAAGTAACCTGTCATGACACCATCAAATGCTGAGCACATGGTTATGCATGTTTACTACACGGAATGCCGGCTGCTGGACAACTGCCAATATGGCGGACGCATTGGGATGTTTACCGTTTACACCGACGCGACGACGCGGCCGCTGAACTTCGACGAATGAATTAAATATTTATTAACTAACCTGTTTTTTATTTATAAATAGGTACATGGTGATATTGAAATGATCTTTGTTGAATAAAAATAGCTTATAATACACAATATATTTAGAGATAAACATGCATAGCATACCTATTTGTTAGTCTGTTGCCGAGCCCAAAATTTACATCAGAATTTTCCACGATTTTTATACGTTTTAATTCTTTAAAATGGGCTTTTATTAAATACTCATTGTATTTAATAAAGGCCCATTTTAAAGAATTACATTCCACTTTCATACGCATAGCTTAAGAGTATGAATTCTGGGATTCTTTAGTTACGTAATTAATAATTATGTATGTAAGTACGTACAATACAAAGTTTCGAGGAAAACTTGTAAAGTAAGTAGGAAATGTTTAGGTTATTTTATCCTTATATTTGTGGATATTTTTTGAAAGCTACTTTCTGTCTAAAGGGTTTATTAATTTTAGCCCTTCAAATTTCATTTTACCTGCTTATAATTTCTGCTTTTGTAGGTAGCACCCACATACCACGTGCAGCAAACGATAGCTATTTAAATAGCTGACGAAGTTAGTCAAACGTTAGAGTTGCAAAATATTTTTCCACAAATTATATAAATAGTACCTATGTACGTATGTTTTCCTTTATAAATTCATGCACGCTGATCAATTTCTTCGTACAGTATCTAAGCTTAGCAGAGATACAAGAAATATTATTTTATTAATTAATAATTAATATAATACGTTTTAATACATAATATTGCATACAAGCATTTTTAATTTTTTTATCTGTCTGTCTGTCTGTTTGATCCGGCTAATCTCTGTAATTTTGTAAGTAACTTAGGCCACTTTTATTTTATTAAAAATTACAAAACCCCGTTTAATTTGTTTTAACTTACGCCCAGCGAAGCTTTGCTAATAAAAAGTATAATATCAAGTTAACAGACCAAAGACAAATTAATTAAATTACTAATAGGAATTATGCTTATTAATAACAATAATCTATACTACTATATAAATCTGTTGAGTCTGTCTGTACATTTTTTTTGTCGAATTTCTTCATAAATACTCACTGACATCAGTTTTACCATTTTTGAAATATTTGTCTGTCTGTCTGTATGTACCGCTATAATTCAAGAACGGTTGAACCGATCTTTATAAAAATTGGTGTACAGTAAGTAGTAAGTACATGTGATTGCGCAAATGATATTTTTTGTTGTTTTTGTATTTAGATTTTCGAAATTTCACATGCCATGTGTTTTTATAGAAACTCTGTGTAGCTGGACCATGAAATTTCGCCTTTTGACTGCCGGGTTTTCAACGTCAAAAATATTGAACAGGTAACAGTCGAGGCGGAGTCAGAGGCCGATTGAGTTTGTCGCGAAAATTCAATTAATTTTTTAATTGTGTGTTCCTGTTATTAATTTTATTATCTTCACTATTAATTATTATTTTATTAGCTTATATATGTTTTCAATAAGTTCAATAAATATATTAAAAATAAAAAAGTGGGACTTCCATTTATAATAATAATAATTATTATTATTATAATACACCAATTTTACATAAATTTTAAAAAGCCCAGCGAAGCGGGTGGGTAACAGCTAGTATAATATATTACTCGTATAAAAAAATTAAAAGTGTATTTTTATTTCATGGTTAGTCTTTTCACGCGTAATTGATTATGAATAATCTATGGTCTGCTTTGATTTTTAAATTAACAGAAGTATGATCCCCTATGACGAGCATCGAAGCGAGGGCGAGCTCCTTTAATAATAAAGTTAAACTGACATTCCAATGAAGAATATATTATACTTGATTCATCATTCAAGTATGACATTTTCTGAATTGCTCATTAAAAATGTGTATTTAGATTTAATATGTATTTTTGAAAGCAAATGAGCTAACTACATTGCGTAGGAATCACAATATGCTATATTAATAAAAAACAAAGCTTGCCAGCCAGCTTATACAAATAACAAAAAACACAAAAATCCGTCCCGAAATAAATAAAATAAATATTCATAATTTTTTTTAAATAAAAGTAGCCTAAGTTACTCCTTATCCTGCCAGCCGTTTCAGAGATTAGCCGGAACAAACAGACATAATATAGACAGATATACAAAAAAAAATGAAAAAAATGTAATGATTTTTTGGTATAAGTACCGGATATACTTTCATATGAATTTAGTGAAAAAAGTTTATTTAAATGTATTGATTAAATAATAAAAAAAGATTACAAAAAGTTTCATTGAGATATACCTACTGAACTTTTAAAATTACATTCGTCTCCGTATCAGTAGATAAAATCGTTGGCATGCAAATAAATCCTTGAGAAAGCACTTGCTGGTAATAATTTAAAATGAAAATGTAAGAGTGATTTATAGTAACAGCGTATGAACCTATTTATGTATTGAAATAAAAAAAAATCCAGATACTATCGTGTCTGTCCTCAGCCCTTTTTACGTCCCACTGCTGGGCACGAACCTCCCTCAGTATGATCATCATGATCATGGGGATCAGGCCGCTGGCCTAGTGCGTGTTTTTTTTTAATGTAAATTTGCTGTTACTTGTCTGTTGCTTTTTATTTTGCAACAACCTTTTTGTCTGTCATGTTAGTATACTATTCTGTCATTAATTTATACTTTTTCTGTTACTTAAAAATGTTCTTATCATTTATCATATTGACTATTATCATTAATTTATCGTGATTTTTACACACTTATTATAATTACGCCGTGCGTGTTGGCAGACTTCACTGTCTTTCGAAAACTAGCTTGGTTTTCTCAGACATGCAAGTTTCCTCACGATGTTTTCCTTCACCGTAAGACAAGTGGTAATCATGATAGAAATGATTCGCACATGAAAATATCAGAGATGCGAGACCCGGATTTGAACCCGCATCACTCGGTTATCCAAGAGAGCATGTTTCCGCTGGGCTACCACTGCCTACACTATCGTGTATTCCTTGTAAATTCTAGTCATAATGTGTCATTTTGTTATGAATACCTTTGGGATGTGTGTGCCTAGTGACAATAATGTTAGCGATTAGCGTGTTTGTTATTATGCATGTGTTATACTGCGTATCAAAATAATTACAATATTTTGCAATAATTAAATATGTTTGAAATATATAGAGTATTTAATAAGGTATACTAGTTTAGGTGTTTATTTATTTTTTGTGTGTAAATGAAATGCCGCGAGATGTAGATAATATTTTCTTGGCTTCACATTGATTGCATTAACATAGCCTCGGTGCTATGTAGAACTTAGCACGTGCATAGCGCATGATTCTGTACATACTTATGTTATCTTTACTACTCTTGCATTACATTTTAACCACTGTTATCACTTCCGTGCATTATTAGACTTACATATTTTTTATCGTGGGGCCTAGATATATTATGTGCATTTAAAAAAAATACTTTTTCTAGCGATCAATTAATTAAATGTAGATGGATTTGATTAAAATCTATAGAAATCGAACGGTGTGAGACAGACAAGTTGTAATCATTTTAATTATATTAATTATCGTCCAAATCCCTGTCTGTTATCTACTGGAAATATTTCGACTTCTTCGTTCGTTTCAAACTTCGTTTTCAAGGGAAAACAGAGTAAGATTGTAATTATTGAAAATATAATATTATTTTTTATCTACAATATCCCGACTATTGATAATGTTTTTATTAATATTAACCGATAGTAGAATGATAGCAAAACAGACCACTAGACAAATTTTAAATATCCCACTTTACACAAAAAAAAATGTTGAAATTGAAATACGATTGTTATTGTGACACAAAGTATAAAAGTGGTAAAGTTATTCTTAGACTTTAAAGCTCTACTTGTTGCAGTTACATTGGAAAAATAACAATCTTTAATTTTTGTTTATTTCATGAAGTTCAAAATATAAAATAGATACAATATGTACATTGTACAATGTACATACATAACATGTTTGTATAGCTTTAAAAATATTATAAACTTAAGAGCTTTGTTTCTTATAATAACGTTTGTTTAATAAGTACCTACGAATAATAGTCTTTCGTTCTGTTTTTATGTCGTAGGTATAACAATTTGTAAAAAATAAGATGTTTTTCTGTTACTTTAAATAAACTCTAGGTCATAAATATAAATGAAGTGTTTTTTGCGATAGATATGAAGAATCCTGGAAAATTTCGCCCTCTTAGTATGAGAGCTTAAAATAAAATTATGTGCCTACTTGAAGTTCAATACACTCGATATCAGTATATTCGAATTATATGTTGATTTATTAATATTGCTAATAAATCCCTTGCGGTATGATAAGTTATTAAGTATATCTTCTTTGTAATTTGATTAAAACGGATTATATGAGTCAACAATGGATAGGATAAATATAAAATAAAAATAAACAAAAAAAAAAATTGCGTAAAAATCGACCTAAGAAGGTGGAAAGGAGTCGTATACCTACTTCTCGGTATGCACTCTGAAGTCTGAACTCGGGGGCGTAAACGTTTTAATCACGAAATAGGTTCCGTGATTTTAACTTATGCAGCAAGCGAGTCTTTTAAGTTGTTTTACATATTTGATCATAATAACATCTCCGACTTTTAAGTCCGCTTTATACGAAGTTGGAGTTTACATTTAATTTCTGTAATTTAAATTTAATTTAAGGCTTTTTAATTTGACCAGTTGTAATTAGAGTTTTAAGTCACAATTTCTCTTAAAGATTTGTTGTAATTCGCTTAATAGGTTAGTTAAAAAATTAAGCAATTTATATATATTGCTTATATATAGCATATATATGATATAGCAAATTAAAAAGTAATATAACAAACTAATTAGAGCTGATTAGGTTAATTCAAGCTGAATTAACCTAATCATCATTCCACAAATACAAAACCGCCAATACGTATAAATACTATAACTACCGGCAAGCCCAGTTAGTGTACAAGCAAATGACGAAATATGTTTAATGACCATGTAAAAAATATACTAGTAAATATTATTTACGTTATAATTCATACGTAGTTAACTCCTCGACCCCGGTCTAAAATGTAAACAAATGATAGTGCATTTGCCAAAAAAGGTCAGTATCCACGAGTCGGCCTCGTGAGTCGTGGTGTTCAGTGCTTATCAGATATAACCCGTTATCTTTTTATTGTCTTAAGAGGCACCCTAATACAGTTTTATTGAACAATACCCCATGTCAACTGAGTTATGTGCAAGATAAACAAGTGACACTGGCCCTTTCACATTTTTCCTATAATGTAGGTAGCTGTTTATGCATGAATTGAATGTTGAAATTTAATTTCGAATGAAATGGAATAATTATATTTTTTTATATGTATAGATAACAGTTCAATGACTTATTTTTATGTTATTTATGTTCATGCGGCATCTTAGTTGTTGCTCAGCAACTCATTTGAATGTGACAATATTTATTAGACTAACAATTGCCGCGGCTTCGCCCGCCTTAGTACAAGGACAAAAATTTAGGGTTATAACTTATAAGTACTAATTGATGCCAAGTCATAAAATAAATGAAAAATAAATAAAATTAAATATCACCCAGGGGATAAAAACTACCAAGTAGGCAAAAAACGTAATCTTGCGGTGGGCTATAACTTATAAGCATGACATTCCGATGTCAAAACTCGAACAAACTGAACGTCTGGCCGACTGAACAGTCCGTAGTGTAGAGCGTGGAAGCCTGCTATACTGACTACTGAAGCAGTCGGCCGACTGTTTAGTTTGAAAGCAATCGTATAGAACATCCTTTTTAGTCGGCGGTACCAAATCGTTCTAACGTGCACATTTCCATTCATCTCCATTTAAGCAACCAACCAAACTATTGGTCGATCAAATTCAAGAGTCGGCTGTTTGCGAGGGCTCGTAAGTCTAACACATTAAAATGTTAAATATTGCTTTATTTCGAATTAAAAAGATGTCACTGGCATTAGTAACGTTGACTGATAAATAGCAGATAATATTAAGTTACGACTATAAACAGTCCGTAACCGTAATGAAAAAAACGCAAATAATTGTTTGAAATTGTCATCGGTAATGATAATAAAATTATGTTCGACGTATTGTTAATATAGTAAAAGACAAAATAATATCTAGCTCCAAATACCACAATGATGGATGTATCGGAAAGATAAAACGCTGCAGTTCAGGGTCGTTACTGTGCACGCGCTAAAAATCCATAAATTTTGCCATCACCTTGATAAGATGTTAACACGGTATAGATGTTAACTAAAACGTGTTTGTTATACATTCGTAATAATATGTGACGCGTATGATGATAAGTTTGCCTCAGTTTGTAGTACCCTACTTGCTTTGCCAGCGGTCACGGGTTTGAGTCCCGCTGAGGGCATTCACATGTGTGATGACTGATGAGCACAAATGTTTGTACCTAATACAGTTCCAGTCACGGTTGTTTATATTTATAATATGTATATATAGTATATATTTAAAGTTATACATATGTATAACTAAGTATCTAGTTTCCATATCACAAGCATCGTTGCTTACGATGGAAATAGACAAAGTTGTGTTAATGTATAAAACATATTTATTTATATTTATAATTAAATAATCTATCTACACATACTATAAAACAAAGTCCTCCATTATAATTTGTCAAGGTCTTGTATACATTACCTAAAATATAATGATATTTGTTGGAGTTGTCGGAAGAAAATAAGCCGTCTGGGAGCTTTCAAACGCTGCCTAAACCCCTTGAGATATAACAATATGATGTAGGGATGAGAAAGGGGTAAGAATTGAGTATCTTATAAAAGTCTACAAAAAAAATCCGCGATGGCTTATGTCTATCTATATATCCATTTTAATAGTTTAAAAAATGGGCAATTATAAAGCGGTAATTGGAAAACTATTTACACAAATACGGTATTAGTCTTTATTATTTTAAATAAGTTAGAGGCTTAAAGAATTTAATGCACATTATTTAACTCTTTTACACCATATAATTTAAACGAATTTTTAAGAGAAACCACAAAAAAAGACGGACGCGAGAATAAAATGCATGCGCTGCTTCAAGCGCGCGCCGCTTCACTTTATGCATTCGCCGACCCTACCCCGCACCGTCTTGCCCACTGTTTAGCTAATATGTAGCTTTGATTTGGCATCATAAAATACTTATTAAATTTTCAACGGTCTATCACCAATTCCTATTTTTTAAAAGTGATTAGAACGCGGGCGAAGCCGCGGGAATTGCTAGTTAGTAGATAATTATACAAGCAAGCTGTTGAATCAGTCTTCGAATATTTTTAAGTATTTAATTTTGCTTGACAAAAAACAAATGTACTTCGTAGGTCCCTATACAACTCATGTTTTTTTTTATTTTTACCCATTTTCTATTTCATTCAATATTATAAGTATAATTATATCATTATATAGAAAACCATTTAATTCTTTGTTCTCAATTACCACATATTGTATTTTATGAATGATTGTGTGCTTTGATATTACAGTATTATATCAGTATCATTAATGTACATTAATTGTACTTATTATGTGTATAAAGATAATGTGAGCAATAAGTACTAAGTAGTTTGCACCAGACTTGACTTATTATATTTTACTTAAATAAAAAGCGATTAGACTTGGTGTTAACTTGATACGAACTAGTTAGTTAAACATTGTTTGTAACTACTTAGTAGTTTCTATTTTGTTACGTTTCAAACCGTTCAAAGACTTCACTGATAAAACTTTTGTTAAAAATTGTATATTTTATACCTTTTTTGTTACTTGTTTTACAGATATTCATAGCTCTGTTACCCTGACAGAAGCAAAAATGAATGCTTTTGTTTTTCCGGCTATTGTCTCTGAGAGCTAATATTTACACACTTAGAACAGAGTACACTTCTACTTCTCCACGTTATCATTAAGAAAACAGTTATAATTATACCAATTACTGTTATCTCAAGTATCAATAAAATTAATTATCATTTAGATGGGAATAGTAAACGGTTTGAGTCAGTTCAAAAAAATCTAGTACTTTGACATGTGTAGATAAAAACAAATTCAGAAAACTTATACTAAGTTTATTTGACGTCAGTAAATTACAGTTCACATTGGAGAACTTAGTATTCTCCGCTTTACACTAACACCTAGGTATCAGAATATTTGCTAGAAATTAGAATGCTACCTAACATGATCATTTATAAGTTTATAATACGAAGCATTCAGAAGGGACATAAACAATAAACATCTAATTTATGCACTGATCCAGTCCCCGACCGCAAGCTTAGCCTTCAGACACTCGTATTGATATTAAATATTAATTGACTATGTATAAGATTAAATAGGTCTAATGATATCGACATAAAACCTGAACAATTATATGCTATAGGTATTTAATAGCTTTCGATTAAACGCCAATATCTATTTCCTAGAACTAGTCTGTTCATTATACATGCTAATTGTTGTTGATAAATGGTAATAATGTTAACTCAATGTTCAAATATGATAAATGCCTATTTTTCTAATATTTTTGGCAGAAGTTATAATGTGATAGAACTTATTTTTAGTTCAGTGTAATACAAATCATATTTATTACGTCGTACATATGTCGTAGGATAATTTGATAAACCGAGTTTTTGCAAAAACTCTAGGGATATCGCGAAAATACGGATAATTAGACAATGTCTATGATATTTCTCAATGTTACTGAAAAAGGGATAGGGTTTTTGCGAAAACACTAGTTGCTTTAGTAACTTTGAATATACTTATCTCTGATTGGCTTGATTTTGGTTTATAGGCCAACTCTTTTTGTGATTGGTTGTGTCATAGAGTTATAAAGCGTAAGAAAAGACAATGTGATATAGGATTTTTCTTAATATTTTAGTTAAATAAAATACAAACTTTGGACCTTTTAAGAGAAAGATAATTCTTATATTGGCGATGCAAAGATTATCCGCGCGCCTCTAGCGGCGAATTCTAGATGTTGTCTAAGAACGACACTTTGCTATAGAAGTATAGACTTAAAACTTTATAGCTGTTCATAGAGAGTTAAGAGTTTAGCTTTAAACATAGTAAGATGGATCACGATTACATACAGAAACCCGTTGCTAATAAAAGCAAAAATACGAAATATTGTTGCGTTCCTCAATGTAGTACTTATGGAGAATCGGGAATAAGTTTTCATTTGTTTCCAAAAGACAAAATGGAAGACTGCTCTAAGAATAGGCAAGCCGGTTTTAACCAGTAATGAGATCAGATAACACGTTGTTTTGGTCGATCCGATTGACCAATAAGTGCGCTTTGTTTATAATAGCGAATGATTCTATTCGCAGTCTTACTAAAGCGAGTAGCGTTTTTCCAAAAACCCTATCCTTTTTCAGTAACAATGAGAAATATCATAGTATTTTCACGATATCCCTAGAGTTTTTGCAAAAACTCGGTTTACCAAATTGTCCTACGACACATATAAAATAAATAAATATGCACGACACATCTGTAGAAATTTTCCACCTTATGCAGCGATTGCCGGAGCATTATATAAACGTCTTATAAAAATTATATTATTATCTTAACGGGAACGTTTCGCAATCAGAACAATGACCATTCAGTGCTAAAAATATACCGCGAAGCCGCGGGCGTCTGTGATCAATAACAATCTTTTTCTGGACACGTCGCCTTACTAAGGCGCTAATCTAGGCAAACTTTTACGAAAATTTGGCTAATGTATGTAAGCCAAATGAAATTGTAAAATATGTCGGTACTTTAGTGAAAGCCTGTAAATAATATTAAAATTCACCGAAGAGTCAGATGAAGAATCTGCCATCAAAATCTGTCCGGTATTTTCTCATGATTCGGCCTCTGAGTCGATAATAATGACATCGACAATCAATCGTCAATCGATAATTTTTAGAGCTTATGTCTGTCTGGGAACGCATCACGAGAAAATCATTCGACTAATGAAATAAGGTGGGTGGACCATGGAAGGCCACCTTAACAAATAAACAGTTATAATTTGTTTATTTACTAGATAAATTGATCAAACTTATTTTTTAATAACACTTTGTTTTATTATGTAACATATTAAACACTTTTTTTATTGCAAAGTTAATCACTATCTAATAAACGTAGGTTTTAGAAAGCTCTTCTAATATATCATATAAGGGCAATATTATAAATCAGTCATTGAACTGAAAACTAACTTATGATTATGAAAATATCTGCTTTTACTTAAACTACATTAAAAGGTCTTTCATTATAACATCGATAAGAGAAGTCAATATATCGATGGACCGCATTGACATAATATCGGCGTGAGGGACTTGCCGCCGCGTCTATGTATTAATATAAGTAAACGGAATTTGTCATCAAATGGCAATAACTATGACTTTTTAATAATTGGCCTTCGAAGGAACATCGAAGGAACTTCCATGGTCCACCCACCTTAATACAATGATAACTATTTATGCGGGGAACCACATTAAACACTATACATAAAACTTTTTACTGCAGCAAAAATCTCATCTTACATCACTGAGAAATACAGACCTAACAACCAAAACGAACTGAGAACGATAACGTTAGAACCCGAGCGGAGCAAGGGCGAATAGTTTATTATTATTTCTTAGTTCTTCTTTCGATAGTTTCTTGGCGTATTTAAATTGTAATTGATTTACGTGTAATATTGTTACAATTAAAAAAAACACTTGTTTTTTTATTTGTTTCATAAAATCTATTATTAGGTATATTCCAAAAGAAAATGGAATAAATATTAAATTTCACATACTATTTTTAATAAATATACATATGTATATGTACGTAGGTATATTATTGTCGCCTTGAAATGTCCTTGCATAATATTGTTACTAATAATATACTACTTAGGTACTTTGTTACAATACGCATATTACATGTTATCAGTAACAATAAGTTAGGTACAAAGAACACAATATTGTATGAAAAACAGGTACTACCTCTATGGTAATCGGTGTTAGAGTACCTATTTGAATATATTTAATATTTTATCTGTAGCGCATCGCGGGACCAACTGAACCAATTTGGCTAAATGTTTTATTTTAAGTATTTCAAGTAAATTTAATTTTTAAAATTAGTCCGAATTTTCCAATTTTCTAGAATCTTTTGAACAAAACAAAGTCTAAAGAATCAGTACTATTAGGTAAACATATTATGTATATAATAATATAAGGATATATTTTGAAACTACTAGAATTGCGAGTGTTAAGTTGACAGACAACCACTTAGAGGACATAATACTCGTGACCTAAATCCAGCGGCAGGGGTGACACGAAGTTTGATTCAACGCTGGAGAAGCATTCCTCAAATGTTAGTGATATTAAGTTTTCTAAGAAATTTAATTATTCAGCTATCCTCTATTGCATATCTTATCTATTTCTGATTTCTACTATATAAACTAAATCCTTCTCAAACAAAATGACAAGTTTTTTTCAAGTTTCTACCCTAATTATTATAAATACTTAGCCAAATCAACCGGCCGTTCCAGAATGTCGTTATATGCTGAAGGTACTCAAGTTATTAATAAGTATATCCCTACATTATATTCCTTATGTAATGATTGTCAAACGATAAATATACGGAGCACAGTATCCGATACGTCCTTGAATCATTGTGTGAACTCAATTAGCAGCAGCTGCTATGAGAGAATTGCACACGCACGACACTGCAATGATAGTGTTCATAGAGTGGTTTAGTGGCTAGCTTGTACCCGGAGGTCTTGTGTTCGAGTCTCGGCGTGAGGTCAAGTTTAGTTACCGAGCTTTTCTTTCAAGAAATTATCAGTAACAGCCTAGAGTTGCTATAACACCTATCTGCGCATCTGGGTAGCGTCATTGGGATTGGCCGCCCTGGCCGAAATTGTCTAGTCCTCCTTTCGTTTATTTAAATTTTGTTTTAATTTCATTTGTCACCTATGAATTGAAGCTTACAGTATAATTCTATAACAGAATTGTTCACGAAATATCACATCCTTATTAATTTAAAGCACACTCCAAATTGACATGCTTATCCCTCGGAAATAACTTGCTTATAAGCTAAGGATTTTCGATTGTCTATTTATTTATAACATAATATTTAATAACTATAAAAACTAACATTTCCGGTATTCTATAGGTACAAATAACGTATTTCTAAACTGCGTAGTTAGGGATTGTAAATCGCAATACATGCTATTATCTACTTGAACGGTGGGTCAGAACACAATAAGTGATTGGGATAGGCTAACTATGAGTACCTATGAACGCTTCGATTCGAGCTACAGTGTACTTTGCAACAGAATGGGTCATAGTAGTGTTCTTATAATTAAGAAAAGTAAAATATTATACCTACTACACATACGAGTAATAACAAAATTCCACGTCAAAACGATGAAGCCTAGAAACATAAAGGTAAAAGATCACTACCAAATTATGCCGATAATAATCGATACATCATTTATAAAACAAAAAAATAAGTATATACAATGTACAAAAACAGTTAAATGAACAAGTACATATCGCAATTTTAATTAAATTATTTAAATTTGAATTATAAAGTCTTGCTTGCCCCAAAAAATCTATAATTTTGATATGAATCCTATCTAAATAATATGAAATATTATATCTTAATATATATTTTTCTTGTGTGCGTGTGTATGTGACTGAACTCCTCCTAAACGACTGGACCGATTTTGATGAAATGTTTTGTGCGTGTTCGAGTGCATTCGAGAATGGTTTAGATTCACAATTCGGTCCACTACAACATGTATTTTTTGAATTAATTAGCTATTTATACATTTACACAATAAATGAAATATCCAATTATAAACAAGTCGTTGCTAGGCAACGTTGTTTTGCGCATGCGGACAGGACAACGTCTGTCGGGTCCGCTAGTAATAATATGAAATATTTAGGTAGGATTCATATCAAAATTTTAGATTTTTTTGCGGCAAGCAAGACTTTAATAATAATAAAAATAAATATTAAGACTTAAAGTTATAAGCAAACCTTGTCGTGCTTTCTTTATTAAAATTTATGTGACTTTGGCCGACTAAATTACGATCAACTAACGCTATAAGGTCATTAACCTGAAACTATGATTTTAATATTATAATTAGGTATAATACTTTCTTGAATCACGAGAATATTTGACCTTTTACACAAAAGAATAATTTCGGTAAAGCATTCTAAACGTCTGAAACCAAAAATTTAAATAAATTTGCGAAAAATGTAGTTTTATTTAAAATATTGTGTTAATAGTATAAATGAAATAAACACGTGGTTTAAACTGTACACTGAAACACACAACTGTTTCTCAGGATGCTTAGCTAATCAGTTAATTCAAAAAAATTGCAGTAGAAGGAATGCGGATGACAGCGATCAGATCTATAGGTACTGATAGCATGTCATTTTCCATTTTCCTTTATTAATTAAGCCAATACGGATATCAAACGAGCTTCAATTTTAAAATCTTACATCATTACTTTAAAATCTTTTTCTATGTATCTTATCAATACGTAATTAATGCCTGTGTTGGTATACAATACACAATCCCTATCGGATGTAATATAATAAACTGGTAAACCACAAACTATACTTTACATTGAAGTAATCATGTTACAAAACTGCGCTACCGATATGTGATAAAATATATAAGTTTATATGTACACAAGTCTTTTAAGCTCAATAAATATTATCGTTTTTAGGACGCGGTTATAACTCGTTATACGTTTCTTGTAGTAAAAAATGACTTTTAACGGTAATTGTACTGAATACCTATAATATAAAAATTACATTTATTTATTACAAAATAAAAAATCTAATTGGTTAAAATAATACCTCAGTATCGACTAAAGAAGTATATTATTCATTATAGCATCGATAGGGTTTAAGTGTTCATACAACCAAAGCGCAGCTTCCAGGGAATCGATTTGTCAAGGGGAGCGTTGGAACTATGCCAAGTAAGGCGAAACCATTGTAATTAGTAACCCGTACTACACGTGGCTTGACGCCAATGGCTCCTTTTGATTTAATTTTGTTCGTCATTACGTAATATTTAAATTAATATTGTTTAAATATAACTATAATTAATCAATTTGCAACCATATTTGTTTTTAATTTTTAGAATTTATATCTGCTTCATTTATGGGCACATTTTGTTTAGGTGGGCTAAATGCTGAACGGGAAAAAAGCGGGAATAAACTTGTTATCTACGTCAGTGTATCTTTTAATATTAGAAACTTATTGCAAAATATATAATATTTAAAAACAAAACTAACTAGTGGATGCCCCGATGCCAGCCCCGCTCCTAATAGCAGCCTATTGATCTATCTCATTATATATTATGGAATCATATTATTATTGTTAGATTTACTAGTGTAAAAAACAAAAATACTATTTAGTATTTTTGAGATGGCGACACTAGTAAATCTAACAATAAGATTCCTTAATATATAATGAAATAGGCTAATAGGCTGCTATTAGGAGCGGGGCTGGCATTCGGGGCATCCACCCTATTTATTGTTATACATCTAGGATTTTACATAAATCTGGCGTTATTGATGTACCTACTTGTAAATATTATCCATTAATGTGTTATAAAAATAGTTATACGAAGTAATACATGTTCATGATATAATATTTTTTTTTCAATATTGCGATTTATTTGTTTCATTTACTCTTGAAAATAAAATGAACTGAATTTGCGGTTTTAAGTAAGCGGTGAAATTTTGTAATAAACAACGAGGTCGAATAACCCTATTTAGTTTATGATTATAATAAGAACAATACTATTGAATAACCATTTGTTTATTTGCAGAATCTGTTCGACAAATAACGCCTGTTATTAATTTTTTTATTCTCTACATATTTATGAAGATAATATGTTGATTCACAACCAAGTTAGAAGGTACTAAAGATTGAATTATTGTGATCATAGAAAACACCTAACAAATAGTAAAATTTCGTGCATCACTTACCTAAGCTGAGCGCAGTAGAACTGATGCGGAATGGCAGTTAAAACTCCTGCACCATCTCCTGTATCGTTGTCGCATGCGCACGCGCCGCGATGTTCCATACGTTTTGCGAGAGTTTCCGCATCACGGACAATCTATTAAAATTGAAATATAACATCCTTATAAATAATTTTATAATCGCGATGCGATGGGAAGGTATTTAGAAGATTTACAAGATTTACCTAACCATGAATGAAGCTTTAAAGTTTAAACGGATATGGATGAACGTATTCATTCATAAGTTATAATATTGCCTAGTAAAAACACGCTGAACACGTAATGTATTGGTACTGGGCACGCTGGTCAAGTGCGGGTTGGCGGACTTCACATGTCTTTCGAAAACTTGCCAAGTTCTCTCAGACGTGCAGATTTCCTCACGATGTTCCATCGTTTCTTCACCGTAAGACAAGTGGTAATGTCGCTACATGGCTACCACTGTCTCATAACATGTTACCAATACAAAAATATAATACCAGTATACTATTTGCGCTGTAGCATAGTGCGGGTGACAGTTTCAGTAACGTTTCATTTCACTCTTGAAAGTTGCCGCGATTTACAAATTATGACTTAGTATTTCAGCTGTACCACATTCGTAATATTGTAACGAGTAAAGTGAAGTTAGGAGCGGGTGTTGGAGAGGAGGCGCTAGTGTGGCGGTGTGAAGTGTGAGGCGAGTAGAGGAGAGTTGACGGGGATGGCGGATATTATATAAATGTTTTGCTCGAGTTTGAATCTCTCTCTATTTTTCTGCAGTGTTAATGTTAAAGCGTTGTTAAATATTTACATTAACAAGTGTGTTGATTTAATAGAAAGTTAACAGTGATAATTGTAAAATCTATGATATAAAGTGATTTGTGAAAATACTGTTTTATTTTCTCTGACTGCTTATCAGTCAGAAGTGGGATAAGAAAAGGCCCACATTATGAAGCGAAGACAGTCAGGACAGTATGTACAATCAACTAGAAGACCCGATTAAATAACGATAATGAAAATAATATGTCTAGAGAGGATGTACAATCGATGATTGACACAAGGGTAAATTCTTTTCTTAATGAGGGTAGTCGTGAGAGTGGTGTGATTAAATTAATTAATACTTATAAATTAATACCGGATTTCGACCCTGAAAATCGAGATATGAATGTAAAAAGCTGGATACGAAAAATTGACCAACTAGGTGACATTTACAAGTGGACTGAACTAACGAAATCTTTTAATTTACAATCAAAATTACAAGGTCAGGCACGTATTTGGTATAATCGCTTAGATTCATATGATCATAGCTGGGAAGAATGGAAATCCATGTTAACAAAGGCTTTTCCAATATATCATGATTATGCTACGCTTCTTGATGAACTTACTTCTAGAAAGAAATTATCAAATGAAACTATGACTAAATATTACCAGGAAAAGTTAGCTATGTGTTTTAGATGTCAATTAAGTGATCAAGCCGCTGTTTCGTGTATTATACGAGGCTTGCCTGTCGAACTGCAGGCCAATGCACAAGCGTATCAATGTAGCAACCCAGATGCATTATATGAAGGGTTTCTGTCCGCATTTGATAATTATCAGCCTATAACGCCCGTTCGAGTAAGCAGTGCGAAGCCACGAGTAGAACCTAGTGCTAGCAAAGAAACTTTGGTAAGAAAACCTCCCATATGTTATCGCTGTAATGAGACGGGGCATGTAGCTCCTAATTGTTCACTTCCCGACAAGCGTAAATGTTTTAGATGTGGTAAGATTGGACATGTTGCTAGTTCGTGTCTATCCCAAGTTGTAGTGAAAGCAGTAGCGATGAGGAAATTGTTACTAGAGATGATTTAATTGACTTATTAGAGAGCTAATGCATTTTTTTTCCACCAATTGCGGTGCAATTGTTGCAGGATGGCCGACTGTAACGAGTAAAGTGAAGTTAGGAGCGGGTGTTGGAGAGGAGGCGCTAGTGTGGCGGTGTGAAGTGTGAGGCGAGTAGAGGAGAGTTGACGGGGATGGCGGATATTATATAAATGTTTTGCTCGAGTTTGAATCTCTCTCTATTTTTCTGCAGTGTTAATGTTAAAGCGTTGTTAAATATTTACATTAACAAGTGTGTTGATTTAATAGAAAGTTAACAGTGATAATTGTAAAATCTATGATATAAAGTGATTTGTGAAAATACTGTTTTATTTTCTCTGACTGCTTATCAATATATTAAATCATTATTTACTGTAGTAAATTAAATTAAACCCAACCAGAATGTTCTAGTCTGCAAATAAAATCTAATGAAAAGAAAAATTAAGCAAAGTGCTATGCGTATAACGTAACGCCATAGACGTAAGCTAGTGATGGGATGTACTGCTACGATGGATAGTCGATGTTTTTTTATAATAAAAAACGTATATTGGGAGTAGTTCAATTATAGTCTATACTTATATTAATAAAACAACAGAACATATATAAAAAAATGATTTTATTCGTCTAAACTCGTATCAAGCTCCGTGAGTGAGGTGCTCCAAGTGAGGCCAGCACTACCAAAAACAATTTTTTTTTGTATGCTTAGGCATCGCAATAACAACAAAATCAACAAACTTTAGCAAATAAAGCAAAAAATAACTTGAACACTTGGGAAGCTGCGGGTACTGCTAGTTTTATATAAGAACAAAGATATTATTATGTAGCCATAAAATATATTTATTGAAGTTTATACACGTAGTTACACTGCGCAACTGAATAACACAGTAATTTTCATAACACTTTTAATGAGAATTAGATTTATGCTGCGAGTATCGTTAGCGATAAAAATGAATTACATAACGTCACATCCCTAGTCATGTGGTACTGACAGAAGACAACGTCATATAGGAAATTGTCACCCGCACCATGCTACAGCGCACATAGTATAGATCATTTATTTGAAGCTGTATGACAGATACTGTGAAATAATTGCACATGTGCAAGTGACCTATAAAATATTTCAAGAGCGAAATAACGACCACTTGAAACAATATTTCATATCAGAACAAGGCTACTAAAGCTTATTCGATGTCAAATATATGACAATCAAATAAACATTCTAATTAGACCTTCATCAATGTTGTTCATAAAAATGTCATGCTACAGGAAAGTTTTTATCCAACTGGATACAAGTAGTTTGATACAACAAGTAGTATTTAAGTGGAAAATTACACTTGTCTGTACCTGATGTATTTTTTGTTTATTTATTCAAATTACCTTATGTCCAATTGATGACTAACATCATCATTTAAATAAATTTACTGTTCTATACTTGATTATATTACAGGTTTACTTACTTTATGGGAACGTTTTCCGTCGATAGCAACTACAAAACCAACACCGCAAGCCTCATGCTCATTCTGAGGGTCGTACAAGCCTTGCTTGGGCGGCCCTACCCACTCCATACCTATTAAAAAGTAATTCCTTTTACATAAATTAATAATTTCTGGAAAATCCTTTGCAGTGGGTATCAAAAAATATAAAAAGTTTAAAAAATATAAAAATATAACCTTTTCATAACAGAACTGGTTTAATCTGGCTTACTTACCTCTAATTATTTAGATACATATAAAACGGAAGCAGTAATATCTTGAATTAATAAGATGATATCTTTATAACATTCACTTATGGCCTTATTTTAGCCCAGTATCTTAAGTTTTTATGGCAAAAAATATACTTTGTAAAAGCTCAGTAATTTAAAAAATTTAAAAAGCTTTAAAATAAATAAAACCAGCTTTTATGTAAATTTCTTTTGGTGGCAGAAGTGGCAGAAACCACTGTAGAATGAATAGGAAATAATTTCATAACATAATAATGCAACTAAGTGGCAGTAAAACACCATTATTCGTTAAAAATGATGTTCTTTTAATGAGTTTTCTATTTGTTTACAATTATTGACTTGTTTTTGCTTTTTGTCAGACCTATAACCTAACATTTGATAAGAGTTTTCATTCATTTTTATAGTTCGATAACAGCAGAGCTCTTCTACTACTGGTTTTACATAGCTCCAAGTGTCACAGATGTTATAAGTTAGGCAGAGTCAGGCCAAATACAAATGCGGTACCTATTTATTTCAGTAATAAACATAAACGCTATATTATGCTCTCATGATACTAAGCAATAGATGTAAAAGTAGGTACTAATATTCAGTACTTACCAATTCCTAATCATGACTAAATCTTTCCAAGGTGACTCAAAGGTCATAAGATTTAAAAAAACTTTGTTACAGACTAGTTTTGCACATAATGCTGGTATCATTAATAAACAAACCATCAATAAACTTGAATGGATATTTCTTTTTAATAATACATTTACATTATACATATGTTTAGGTAATCAGAATGGCTTTTATTGCTAATTTTGTGTTATTTAAAACAAATTAACTATACTGTTATAAATTTCAACTTCAATTCTGGGATAAATAAGGAATATGTAATCAGACTACTATTACATATTATGTGAAAGTTTGATTTTTTGTTTGTTAATCCTTTTCATTTAAAATTGCTAAAATTTGAATTAGATTTTGTACACATACACTAACATGGAGTAATATGCAGGCTATAAAATTTAAATAAAGTCCGGCTAATACATGTCTAGATTCAATTTTTCAGACACTGTGAACCCTTTTTATGTCAAGGTCATCTAGTAAAACCAGGTTATATATTTGGTGCAAATATTTAGATTTAAAGTCATATCTCAATTGCTCTAAAATGTTAATATTTATATCCTATCAAGTAAAAAGGAATATATATATATACATACTTATTTATACTATACTCGTGATTCAAGATTATGTTCTTGAACCTTTTTAGCTGATGATTTTAGTAAACATTATTTGATTATATGTATATGAAATTGTAGTATAATCCTGTAGATTGTAGATCCTGATTTTCATTATGTGGGATATCCGTATACGAATATTAATAGTTGACATTACTTATTACCAAATTAGTTTTTTAAATACATCTTTCAAAACCTGTTAGAAGTGCCTGCATGTATTTACTATTCAGGTATTCAATAGCTAAAACTGCGCAGTTTCTATTGAAACAATATCAAGTGTACGTAAGTTCCTCGGGGACTCGTACGCCTTGGTATGATGGTATTTTATAAGTAATTTTGACATTTAAATTTAATATTAATTAATATCGGTTGACCAACACGTATACACTACACGTGGACAGCCCTTTTGAATCAAGAGGAAATAAATTGTTGTGAAACTAAAGTGTAATGTTAACATACCTTAAAATAAGTTCTATAGTAGAATGAAACTATAGTAAAGAAATGCACTTCGTAAAGTATGCACTTTCACAGGCCAAATGTGTAGTAAGTCAGAAATATAACAGTACTAGGAAAGATTTAACTAAACTTGACACACTTAAAAAGCCGGCAACCCGTAGTGACTCCAGCAGCCGACTACAAGGACCGGTATTTTACGATTGACTGATATCATTTCATATAAATTTTGATTATTGAATGTTGAATGAGTCAGGAATGATTAACGAATGGTTCTTTCTCAGAATAATAACAAAGCATAGAAGCCAGGCTAAAATAAGAACAGAGTAATCTATAGTTTACTCATTTAGGTCAGTTAGCATGTGATAAGGTGTGAGTGAAACAAAACATGGCTGTTTGTTTATATTATTTTTGAACGTTTCGCAAAGCAAAAAATGAGAAACTTCAACCTTTGGTCACCATAATATAATGCTAACAAATACTTGTGTTCTATCCAAGACGTCAAAAAGTTTAAGTTGGCTATCAACCTAATTTTTTAGTATAATGTTTTGTTGATACATGTCGGGAGTTTGTCGAATTCACTGAGTGAAAAAAGGGATATAATTATTATTTTCTGTCTAAGAACGTGGCCAGAAAGTTTATTCGTGAGGTGTACAGTGCTTTGGACAATATGTCTTTTATAGTTGAAAGGTGTAAAACCCATAGTTCGGGAAAAGAAAATGAAGACGAATCGTTAACATATCATCGGTTAGTTAAGAGATATATTGTTCAATATTGGAAATATAAAAGTGATAAACGGTAAGATAAAATAGTACTGTATGTCTATGTACTCAAAAGAATAAACGTATTGGCTTTATTTTATGATTTTTCTGAAAAATAAATTGCGATAAGTATAGGTTACTAGTGATGTAATAATGTCTGTCGATAATCATTTCAATACTGTTGCAGATTTCCTAACGATGAAATGAAAATTAAATGGATTCAGTACATCAATAGGTTCAACTGGACTTTAAAAAGCACAGCAGAATTTGTTCGAAGCATTTTACGGAAGACTCTTTTGTGAGAAACATATTATGCATTTCATTTCTTATATTTGCCCGGGTTCCATGCTTTGTCATTGTTCCGAGGGTTCTTTCATTATCGAATGGAAGGAATGAATGATCGTATTAGTGCGCTAGTGATTGGTTGTTCTTTAATAACGATGTTGCTATATCATAAAAATATCTACTTATAATGTAAAACAATAATTGAAAGTAAAAAGTTCTATAAAAAAAAATGATTTAAATTGCGATAAAAATAATAAGCATAAATAATATTAAAATTACCTTGACTACTTCTTAAAAGAAAACTAGCTTGCTAGTTTAAACGTGCCCTAATTTGACATTGACGAAATTTCCTGTTCATTATTTATTTTCATTCTGGTAACTTTGTAAGAAGTCAACCTTAGCTGTGAAATCAGCCAATCCGCATCAGTTATATATTTTAGCGGCAAAGGTTGTACGTTTGTAATGTGGCGCGCTTAAAGTGATTTACGAAACTTTTATTATAAGTTATAACTTCGCAGTTCGCAAAAGCATTTAATTGCGGTTAATGTTAAACTATAGTTGTGAATGTACAACATACACTAATTCTCTGTTATACCCGCGTTCTTTTTAGTTTTAAAAAAAATATATTAACAAAAAAATAATAATTTGTGAGTTGTACATTTTTCGAATAATTGAATTATTTGTGCAAAAATGAGTTTAAGTAGATTGAGGGCTGCAGTGAGATATGATTTAGTGAAAGTAAGTCCATCTGGCGCCCTAGTTTCAAAGCTATGGGGACCTTGTACTAGACGGGAAGTTAGTACTAGTGACACTCGACGAGCTCTTGCACAACAAACGAAACCAGACTGGAACAGGGCAGTGAGCGAGGCTGAGAAGATCGTCGGTTACCCAACCTCTTTCCTCAGCTTAAGATGGGTGTTAAGCGATGAAATAGCAAACGTCGCTCTACACTTGCGAAAGCTTGTTGGAAGTAATCATCCATTACTTAAAACCGCGAAGTTAGTATTTCTCTATATATTACATAGTTTAAAAAAGCCTCTAAAATATATTACTTATTACATGAAAATATATTTGTAAAAAAGCAAAGAAAATATTAAGCGGCATTAAATAAGTATCTTGGTATTTGCTTAGAACTATTAAACTATTAAATATTAAAATAATATATTTATTTTAAGAAAATCTAAAATGAATTATAATAAGTAAAAACGATTTAATTTGTTAACGAAATAAATACTTATAAGAAAAACAATAAAATATTAATATAATTATCTAAATTTCATTTATGAAAACGTAAGAAATAAACAGTACAATGCAAGTTAAATAAAAACTTGCTAATAATTAAATAATTTACAAAATAAAAAAAATGGTAAATTATTTTTCTAGGTAAAAATAGATTTGTTACATGGTTATTGATTTCTTCACGTAATCTCTTGTAATACCTACTAGTAATTATTCATTTTGTATTATCGCGTGTCACTGCAAGTAATCGACTAGTTGCAGATAGAGCAACACCATTTTTACGTGGACATAATATTGACACTATGATATTATAGAGTCATTGTTTTTAAAGATCTAAAAATTTGTAAATACTTTTAAAATAGCTATTAATATGGGAAAGGATACATACACGTACATTCTCTTTTTCCTCAAGCTATTTACTTATTGGGTTTCCTGTTTAGTAAATTTACTTAAAACTAACGACTCATCCTCGGTCGGGTTCGTCCCTAGATATGTTTTATTCTTTTACACTAAACCATAATTCTTTTTCTTATCTAAATGCAGCCGAACTTGCCATTGAAAGTCGCATCAAAATCTGTCCAGTTACACAAACAAAAATGTTAAAAAATGTTTTTCTTGTAGGTAGGTAGGCTACATAATATTTTTTTAATCTAATAATTTTAAAAGTGCACTTCCAATAATGTTAAGCTGCATAGTTTTCACACTTTCTCATTTGTCATAAGTCATAACACATCTCGCGTATTATTAAATTTTAATATTCAAAAAGCTAAATATTTTGTTAACTTACTTTTATGATTTTAGAAATCTAATTTACAATGGAAAAAATAACATGCAAGCGTGGGGTCTTATCGTTCTGTTGGTGTCAAAGGCAGCGGGACATAGCCCGGAGATCCCCGACATGGAGCAAGACAAAGCAGCTGGAGTTTTGCACAGGTATACATACATACATGTATATCACAGTATTATTATAAGTAGAAAAACGTTTATTTGCCTGCTTGTTCTACATGAACTCTTATCAAACAGTATAAGTAACAGTAAGTTATATATGTGATTTATAATATCTTAGTTTCAGTTCGAATTTTTAAAATGGGTCATTATTTGTTTATTCATGTATTACCAATATACTTTAAAATTTAAAAAAAAAGTTGGCATCATGTCATGTGGCTTATTGGATAGCATTTATTATAGTATAAATTATTTTAACAGCAAAGTAAACCTATAATTTACCCACTTTAAATACCAATAATATGCAAATAAAATAACCCTCATCTCCTTAGTCAACGTGCACTTGCCGAGGTCACGGAAATGATCCGTACCTCGCACCTGGTACACAAAGGGCTGGTCAACATGAACGCGCGGCAGGTGGTCGCCGGGGAACCCGACGACATGATGTTTGGGAACAAAATCGCGTTACTGAGTGGCGATTATCTACTCGCTAACTCCTGTTCGGAACTCGCTAACTTGAGGTAAGATTTTTACGTTCAACTTTTCATTTAACGATGTGTTTTATCTCTATAGGTACCTACTATTAAATGGCGAGATTTTACTTTCTTAGGCTTACTTTACACGAATGTTCGACATTATAAATGAAATTATCCTTTCGGATTTTGTCGCGGATTTATTTTGATTTTTGGTTCCCGACGTTTCGAATGCTTTACAGCAATCATGGTCACGGGCGAGAGTCGCTCGAATAAATCCGCGACAAAATCCGAAAAGATAGTTTCATTATAATGGCGAGATTTTTTGTTCGCTCTAACTGCAAAATCTACAAAATCGGTAGACATGGAACCTATTTCAAAGGATGTAGGGTTCTAGTATATTATGTAAATTATAAAATTTTGGTTTCCAGTCTCCACAACGCGGGCGGAGCCGCGCTAAATGCTAGTTATACTTAGATGTTATGTAACATGTTTATGATATTCTTGCTAATGCAAATTTTTTGTTAGGCAATCAAAACATTTAAGATTTTTCCATAATAGTACAGTAATATTTTTTTATGTACCTAACTTTAATTAAAAAGTGTTTACATATTATTTAAACAGCTTTTTAATAAGTCCTATTAGGTATATTCTATTAATATTTAATTTTTTATATCGTTATTATATCATAAAATTATTAAAATGGCATATTTTGTACGCACTCGGTAATGACTAGGTATCCTCTATTCAGTATATTGAATCGCACTAAAAGCACGAAGCGTAACGTTAATGATTACAGTAACAAACTGCCTTGAATTATAGTACTTTGTCAAGCAAAGAACACAATATGACTCAAATTTTTTTAATATTATGACATAAAGTTTGTTTGTCTGCACATCTTGTGCTTTTCACCAAACGTACTATATAATTAGTAACTATCTTTTGTGAAACTTATTATTGGGATCAATAATTAGTATGTAAGTATACTATTTATAACAGGGAAACAGTTTTCCCACGGGAAAACACATTTATCAACTTGTACAATGTGTTTAATAATTATTATTTATTACTAGATTTTAAATGAATAAGTATGCTGTATGTTTAATTAAATTGAAGTATCCGTTAAAATAACAACTTTTTACTAGATGCAAAAATTGACCGTCTATCTGTCTAGCTGTTTATTCCGCCGAATCTTCGTAACAGCTAGGTACACCGAATTTTAAGAGACTTTCGTTTGCAGTAGCTAATGTAATAAGGAGTAGATAAGCTACTTTTATTTTAGAAAATAATTAGGGTTCAGCTCAAAAAATTAAATAAAACGTGCTTAGCAACCTATCCGAGCGAAGCGAGTGCAATTCGCTGTTTTACATATAAAGTATTTATTCGTACAAAATGTAGTCGCTGTATGTATGTTTCTACAGCGACTTTTACTTTTGGCTTAGAACTAACAGATTTTAATAGTACTTTCTTATAGATGACGGTTTACCATACCATTAGAGATACACCAAATCAATGTAACTACCTACAAAAAATTGAATATCTTAAAAAGCTCACAGAAAAGTCCGCGATTGCATGTATAAGGTACACTCGCAATAACTATTAAAAAATAAGTGAGAGCGAAGCGACAGTTAATCAGACTGACACTTTAAAAAAATATTATTAAAATATTTACTCTAATCGCAGATTATTATCACACTTACAAATGTTTAAAATAAAAATACACATAAACATCAAGATTTAAATAACACTAACACGAAATCATTTAATTAAACGCTAACGAATATATGCTATCTTGTATAACTATAATAGAGTTAATTATAAAAGAGCAGCAATTAAAATTCTTTGCTTTTGTTGTTTACTCAACGCTACTTTTTTAAGATCATAATTTCTAATTTATAGACTTATTTTTCTACTTTTTTCGTAGTATTCATGTGAAAGTAATTATAAGTTTTTTTTAAGTTTGTAACTCCCGATCTCGCACCTCTGATATTTTCATGAAAACGCCCGTAAGGAAATTTGCATGTCTGAGAAAACCAAACAAGTTTTCGATAGACAACGCCAACACGCAGTAGGCCAGCGTGGTGGACTATGGCCTGATCCCCCTCGTACTGAGGGAGGCCCGTGCCCAGCAGTGGGACGTTAAAAAGGGCTGAAGACTTGTTGCTAAAGATATCATATTACGGGTACATGTAATTGTCAAAGTTTTGGAGTTTGAGAAAAATAAACATCAATTACTATAATAATTATTAATTAACTTAACTTTTTTTTCGAATCCGTCGAAACAACAACATAATATAAAAACTCTTTTATTGTTAACCGACTTCAAAAAAAGGAGGAGGTTATCAATTCGTCGGGGACTCGATTACTCGACGATGGCTGGACCGATTTGGAAAATTCTTTTTTTGTTTGAAAGGGTATTGTTTCTAGTTGGTCCCATAGTCACCAAGTCACGATCTGATGATGGGATCCCAGGGAAATCGAAGACAACTCTCAAATTTTATAGGCACTTATTACGTTTTTCATATATTTTCTAAAGCTGTTCAAGTATTTGCGTCTGATAATCATCATCTCCTGTGGTTGGCTAATGATGGAAGGTACAACTCCTCAACGGTTAGGAGTTAAAAGAAAATTCTTTCAATATTATACGTAATTATAGACCGATAGTTAAATTCTTTCAGGCTCTTATTAACCGACTCTAAAAAAAGGAGGAGGTTCTCAATTCGTTGGGGGCTTTTTTTTATGTATGTTCCCCATTACTCGAAGATGGCTGGACCGATTTGGAAAATTCTTTTTTGTACATAAACAAAATAAGTATCTACTTTCCGCTAAAAATTTGAAAATAAATTATTTTTAACAAAAAACAAAAACCGACTTCAAAACTAAACAAATGTAAACTAAAAAGTAGAAAATAATACTTTTAAGAACTTCGTTAATTTAGAAGTCGGTGCCAGCCAAAGCAAAATAACCTTAAATAGACACATATTCGATTAATCTATATCTATAATATTTGTAAACATAATCAAAATACCGTTCGAAAGTTCCTTGCAAAGGCAAGATAAGTCTATCCGTCCTGGCTGGCACCGACTTCTAAATTAACGAAGTTCTTAAAAGTATTATTTTCTACTTTTTAGTTTACATTTGTTTTGCCACAAGTTTCAAATCGTATCTGTTTAGGTATTACATTTAATATTATTTAAATAGCAGATAAGTATTTTTAGTACGATTTTAGATGTTTTCTATCTGAATGTGCACTTATTCCTACCTAACTAGTGAATTAAGTCTTGATTTACATTTCTGTTTTGCATCAAAATACCAGTATGTTACCTGACACGGTTTTAGCATTTATTTACTTCATGGGCAACTTTATCTAGGTTACCTATGATAATATGTACACAATACACAACAAGTGCGCAAAATAATTAAATATCGTCTGATGTATTTTTAATCTTTGACCTTTAGAAAAAATAAATTTTCCTGTTTCTCTATACGAGCATCGATCAACAACAATATAAGTGAAAGTTATCTGCATGACTTGAAGTATGTAACATCCGTGTGCTCTTCCATTTAACGGCGAAGTCACGGCCGGTTGTTTAATATTTATACGGTGTTACAGACCGGGGTATTCCGTGCGTATTTTAATATGTTGGAAATGCAACATGAGATAACGCTCTATGCACATTGCCCATATATTTTATATCATAAATGATGGTGTAGCTGCCTATTTGCATACAAGATGCAGTTTTGTTTACGCCTTACAAAACTTAAAGCGTAAACTTTTGCTCATTTTATAGTTAATTCTTTTTTCATAATTCTGGACAGGTAAAAATGTTATTTAGTTAATATTTTTATACAAACAGTGGAAGCCCAGTGGTAACGCGCTCGCTTGGAAATCAGGATCTCGCACCTCTGATATTTTCATGTGTGAATCATTTCTAACATGATCATGATCCACTTGTCTTACGGTGAAAGAAAACATCGTGAGGAAACCTGCATGTCTGAGAGAACTAAGCAAGTTTTCGAAAGACGTGTGAAGTCCGCCAACACTCACTAGGCCCCGGCCAGCGCGGTGGACTATATGGTCTGATCCCCCTTCTATTGAGGGGATACCCGTGCCCAGCAGTAGGACGTTAATAAGGGCTGAATACAATTTTTATACGAATTAATAACACAATAATTCTTTTGTATATTTTTTCTAGGACGTCTATGTAATGACTTTAATTTCCTCTTTGTACTATTATATAATTATGTATTATTTTCCGAATGACTGACCCACATTTTGTCGTATAATTGCAACTCCTACGAGTATTTCATAAGCAATTATTTATCAGATATCGGTTCGCAATGTATCAATGATAGAGAGCCCTTCATATGACAGTTACACTAGCGGACTGTACGTGTCTTAAGTGAAAGGTTGCAGGTTGCGGGCTGTGCCACTTGCGATTAATCAACTGTGTTGCTCTTCACTAGTATTTTTTGAAAGTCTTATTGCAATAGTCATTATAAACGATACAGAGGCCGAATCTAAAAAAAATTTTTGGTTGTCTGTCTGTGGCCGCATCACGAGAAAACTACTGGACCGATTTTGATGAAATTTAGTATGATAGTTGGTTATCCAAGTTAACTTATAGGATACTTTTTATTATCCGAAAATATCTAAGTATTTGAGAAATCCATACTAAATGTGTATAGACACGTATATAATTAATTCTTTGACGGACCCAAGCGGAGCTAGGGTGAGTCGCTAGTTCTTTTTATTCTTATATTGAAAAATTTTTTAATTGATTAATGGAATTTTATTTGCAATTCATAACTTGTATTTTATTAAATTGCTTTAAGCTTTCATATAAGCTCGTTTATTTATAAGACAGTATAAGAATAGTGCGTCAAAATGATAAAGTACGTAATGAAGTACGTTTTATGGAAGTTGCGGTCAAAACCTGAACAGTGTAAACCGCTTTTATGATCGAGGTTGCTTTAAGAATTAAAATTCTACTCAATATTGCGGAAGAACAAATTTGGTAAACGATGCGTAAATATATGGCCTATGATGGACTATGACTAATTAGGATGAACTTTACTGTCTCAGTACATGATTACATTATACTTGTTACTTACTTATTTACAACTCTGTATAAAATCAGATGCTACAAAACATGTCACAATAAAATGTTATCATCAAATAAAATCTTTAAAAAGACGAAAACAAGATATAAAAACACAGAACACAGAATAATGTAGGTAATGGACTAACTGCTGGGTACATAATAAATATTTTTCGTAGTTTCCGAACTGCGTGATCAGGTATTTTATTATATTCATATTCCATGATACGCCATGAAATGTGAAGAAAGAAGTTCTTAATTATTTACTAGAGATACCTATAGATTATTTATTAGAGACTCCCCATTGCTTCGCTCAGGTTTGTCCTAAGTCAACACTACGGGAATCGTACATATTTACGGGATTTAAACCGAGTAAGCTATGTGTTAATCCATACTATAATCTATATCTGTGCCTTTCATCCAGATCAATCAAGCCATTCTGGCGTGATTGAGTAAACAACATCCATTCACCTAAACTTTCGAATTTCATGAGATATAGTTGAAACGACAACCCATTCGAAATATTCCGTAGAGACATAAGGTATACTCAAGCCTTCGTGACAAAAAAATGTCCTAAATCATGAACGGAAATAGAACTTGCGATATTTGGCTTGAAGGCGAAAGTACAGTTAACTCTATATATAACTGCATTTTACACTTCACTTCCTCAATCTAAGTAGGCATGTATACATATTATATCATTGCTATGTTCCACTTCATGAGAATATCGCGGAAGTTACAGCGAATTGGTTTTTAATCAACAGTTGTAATAAAAATTCAAATTAGGTTTAGTAACATTTTTACTATGACATGTTTATTTAAACTACCTATTATTCTAATTTACTACATGTGTTAACTATTTCTAACATAAATATTATGTATATTATAACGCAGTACCATGACCCATTAAATGAATATTGTAGTTTGTCCCTATTTGATTAAGAAACAGTGTGCTGTGGAGATTCCCCGTTCAGAAAAGTGTCAGAATAGGAAAAAAGCGCAAGGAAACGCATAAACAACGTTAGTAGATTATCTCAAACTGAAGGTGCTTTAAGGTAAAGATATACTTACTTAAAAAGATAAAGAGATACTTAAAAATGTTAAAGATAAAAAATCGGTCAAGTGTGAGTCGGGCTCGCACACGAAAGATTCCATACCATCGGACAAAGATATAACACTGTACTTTTTAAAGTATTTTTTAAAAGAAACAATAGTGATGCTATTTATTGTTATACAACTTTTGTGAAAATTTCACCTCTACCTTTTGCGGTTCATATGATAAAGCCTATTGATAGGCAAACTGACGGACATACGGACGAACAGTACAGTAGAGCCTTAGTTATAGAGTCCTGTTGGCTTTAGCACGAAACCTTAATAATAGGTATAGGTATTATAACGTTTTTGTAGAAAATAATAACTACCTTCTCATGCTCACGTTTCTTCATATAATTATTTGGAAAGTTGAATTCGAGTTCTGTTTTTATGTAATTTTTATGATTTCCATCTATTTCTTAGGAAATAGTTAACTAGTTGGAAGGGGTAAGAACTAAGATATACGTGGCATAAATGATGTCCTCCTGACCGATGCCGGCCACGGCTGCCAATCTCTTTGAGACTAGCCATCTGCGCGGGACATATTATAGTGCACGAGTGTATGCGTAAACACAAGTGCACTCTCTATTCCTTATCACTCTCTATTCCTTATCACTCTCATATTCCGGTGGGACTTCCCAACTCCAGGCTGTTACGGAGGCTTACGAAACAGAAAGACTCAATAACTAAACATGGCCTGACCTGGGACTCGAACCCAGGACCTCCCGGTGTGCGACCGTACATGCTAGCCACTACACCAACGAGGCATAAATATAACGTATGCGGTATGAATAGTACATTTAAATAAATATTTATTTCGAGACGTATTTTAAAGTATTGTTATGGATGCTTTGGATTTGTATCATTTTGTATAATACCTATTCATAAATATCTATCTTTAATGGGACTTTATTATGAATATTTTTAATTAATACTTGGTTATGAAGATTTTTCACTTTCACTTTTATCTTACACTCTTTTCCATTATTTACTATCTACTTCTTCCGTGTAGTTTTCCACTCGTTCTACAATAGTTTTAAATATAGGTACTTATTTGTGTATATTAGTGTTAATACCAATAATTTTCTAGATAGATAGGTACCTATATAGCCAACAATACCATAACTTTAAAAAGGACAGGTTTTCTATGCATGTTTTTTTTCTCATCTGTAAACACTATTTGACGGTAACGGTATAGTCTGGAGGTCAATAGTACGCAATAGTAGCGACCAGCGTTTTAATGTGCCAATAACTTGTTTTGCAAGATTGGCTTGTGTATTACATCGAAAACATGAGGCCACTGGCCTATTGACATATAGTTGTTGTGCAGTGTCCAAGATGTTCCGACAAGATATATTTTTGTTAGGAGCTAAAGCTTAATGAAACTTTACCTAACTCGACATAAGCTTATGTAATTATGTAAACAAATAATAATAATTTATAAATCGGTTTACAAATATGACTTCGAAATTCAGACAAATAGAATATATGAACCATACTATTTTCGTAGAAGAGAGTCGTCCTCTTTCACATATTAGATCGGTATGAGCAGACCGGTCTTCAAACGCGCTACTTTCGCCACCGCGCCCGCCAAGTTTACTTTGCTTTAAAGAATTTCTTTATATTTCCGCTTATTGTACTCGTGTTATTCAATCATTTTAATGGCAGCCAGTTTTTTTTTAATTTATGCATTACATCTCATAACAGCAAATTTACACGAACGTAATTTATTTCAAATCAATTAAAATCGGATAAACGTCGGAATGATTTTATTCGAAATTACAAGTTGTGTGGACATTTTAATTATCTTACCATTAAAATAATATTTTGAACATGTGTATTATATGTTCGTAGTATTTTATAATGTTGTAAAAAAGATAAAACGAACATATTAAAAAATATAGATTTAGATAACGTGCAACATTGAGTAGGTACCTACTATATTATGAATTTGTAAAGTAGGAAGTATCTTTAAAAGGTAGTTATACAATAACGAGCTTAATAGAGAAAGGTTTACAGTTATGAAAATTGTAAGTCTAGACTAGTACTATTCAATCTAGTACGTATAGGATCATAAAATTTTATTTGTGGTAGCCTCAATCTTAACCTGTAATTATTATTCTTAAAAAACAGAGTAACTTTTTACGACACTGTCATCAATAAATATTTTAAATGGAGTTTGACTCGGTTGAACATTTTAGATTGTTCTTTTTAAATTTTGCTCTCATTGTATCTCCTGCTTTGGCCATCTCACCTGCCATTTAATTATTATGATGATATTATCTTACTATTGAATATAAACTGGTCTCGTGTGATAAGCTGCGGGTTTGGGTGAATAACCGAACAAGTCAAAGATACTTTCAATTTTAATATTGACGTAATTTTGTGATATAGAGGCTTATAAAAACTTGTTTTGGGTGTTGCCGTGGTAGCACCGTTGGTGTTTGTAATTTTCCATAAACAACACAATGGATTTATATTGTTATACACAAACATTTATTTATTTCATTATATTCATAAAGTAGATTTCTTACAGATGGTTAAATTATATGATTATATTATTATTTTTGCGCAGAAATTGCTTATGTATGTACTCGTACATAAATATACTTAAAGTGAAAACCAAAGTATAATAAATGTTTTAAATTGTTTATAAGAGAAGTAAATAAGCTTCTGCGTTTAAAAAAGTATTCACGTATGTAACACGAATGCTAAAGTTACTTTTGTAGTTAGCTTGATTCTGAAGCAAATATGTAGAGACTACTTTACTTGTGTCCATTTCACAGAACTGCGAAGTAAATAAAGTTTTATTATTAAAATTTCTTTTTTCTCTATGTCTCTAAGTTTCAAAAGTGTAAATAAACCTAAATAAAATGTTTGAAAGTTAAATATAAATACTTTTATGTTAATAGGAATCAAGAGCTAGTCGAACTGATGTCATCAGCAGTACGAGATCTAGCTGAAGCAGAATTTCTTGGGGACCGAGACGAACAAAACAACCCATTGCCTTCGCGACCATTGCCAGAAGACCAAAGAGAGGCCGCATCAGGTAAGTTTTCGGTTATATAGATTATATTATACTGCGAAATTCTTATTTTTAAGTACTCAGAAGTATTCCTTTTCAAATTAGTTAAAATATTTAATATTCAAGTCTGAGACTAAAGGGCATAACATATACAAAAACATGACTAATTGCAAAATGTAGAGCACTTAAATGATGAATAAGTGTAACTTAGAATCTATGTGAAATTTGTAAAATTCTCAATAAATTGCGAACTCAATTTACATATTTACGTCAATTTAAGCACCTTTCGACCTAAATAAAGTTTCACCATGACATGTTCACGTGGATCTTAGACTATAAATGAATATTAAAGTAAACTGTCAAGCCATGTTTGCATATCTACGCAAATAGGTTAACTCTAATCTTATTTGCATTAGAATTAATGAGACGTGCTCATCCGTCAAAAATGCTAACATGTTATGTCATGTCCTAAGATTAATTCACTAATACGCGTATATTTTAATTATTCATACACCTTTCTCACCTCTTGTTTATCGGTAAAATTCATGCATGTATTTAGGAAAATAATATCCAAGAAAATGTTAGATTTTAGAGAGTTAACGTTATAAATGAAACTACCTTTTCGGATTTTGTCGCGGTTTTATTTTGATTTTTAGTTCCCGACGTTTCGACCATGATTGCTGTAAAACATTCGAAAAGTCGGGAACTAAAACTCATAATAAATACACGACAAAATCCGAAAAGATAGTTTCATTTATAAGTCGAATATTCGAGCAAAAAAAAAAGATAAGAAAAAAACCTAAGAAAGTATTAAGAGTTAACGTTAAGAAATATAAGTTCAAGGCACATTTAATAAATAACCTAGTTAAAAGTGGGACTTCTGAATCATTAATTTTGATGATAGAACTGCAACTTTCTACAATAATTGTAAGTGTTCTTCAATTTACCTACGATTTAACATAACTATTCTTCGCTTTGATTATATAATAATATAATAACTTTGATTATAGAAACTGATCGGAAGTTTAACTATTTAGTACTTATTTATATAATGTAGATTATATTAATAACTGTTCAATTACGAGAGTTTTATTAAAATTCGTCAAGCCTTTCCAGCTCATATAAATATTAACTAGGTAATTAGTACTGGTTTCCTGTAGCCAAAAAAAAAACATAAGTACAGGTAAAATTGTTTCTAGATAGCAAAACCCAAAGGATTTTTATCAAAAATTACGAAATCCAGTAAAACATGATACACAGAGTCCGCTCTCAATATAAAATTACACTAATATGGATATTTATAGGACCGGAACGTGTTAGTTTCTAAGTATGCAGATGCACTTTAGCAAGTTAACTTTAAATGTATAATTACATGTACAATTCTGTACTTACACACGCGTAATGTGAAGAATATGCTAAGTTTGTGAATTGGCTAATTTAAGTTTTAAATATATGACTGTTGTATCCGACTTTATAAAGAAGACGGCATTCACTTGATTTGGTTCTATATTTCGTTTTGTGTGCAAATTTACGCTAATTTTAAATAGATTTTTCATTCTTATAAAGATAAATAAGAAAACATTAAGGTAACCTTTCTTACTTTTTCTTAAGATCACTTTATAAAAGTTGTCTTTCCAATGAATAACAAAGTTAGGATTTTTAACTACAAATAAGCTGTGTATAAAATGCTAGTTTTACAATTGACATTCACATATTATTGTTAACAAAACCATTGCTCTACTACGATTTCGATAGCCTTAATTTTGTTTAAACTATTGTGTCGGAATAGTGACGCGCGCAAGCGACGCGCGTGTGATTTGAATTCATATCAGTTAGGAGTGGCCGATACATTAATGTATCTATGACAGAACAATTTTAAGATTTAACCTGCTTATTTATACCTGGGTATTGATTGAACTTTGAAATATACTTACAAATACATAAAAGTAAAAGCTCATACAAAATTGCTTAAACAGTTCGTCCTATCTTGTATCTTTCGATATTTTTACAGTTTAGTTCTTTAAATTTGTTAAAGAACTAAACTGTAAAAATATCGAAAATGAGATAATTGTATAGTAAATTAACACTAAATATGGCTTTAATATTACAATATCTACTTACTGTGCATAAATCATATGTTATAATCATTTTAATTGCTTATATTTGCAGCAGAAATCATAGCGTATTGCATATCTAGGTTTATTTCCTTAAAGATCGAAAAGGACTCGCTTTCGCTGGTCAAACGGTACCCGTAAAAAGCAACGGACTTCTAAACTGTTATAGTGCCCTCAATATTTTCGCGTGTGCTAAGTTTCATTCATAGTTTATGTGCTCATTCCATACTTTATATTAAATAACTTGATTCTAAATTATATAATATAACCTACTTAATAATTTATTTGCAAATATTGGCAATAAATTTTGTTTCTATTTTCATTTGCGTATTTATGTATAATTATTATATAATAAATATAATCGTTTATGACCGTCTATTTTTAGATCATTGATTTAATCTTTGGTATAGTAATTTACAAGTAGTAAACCGGTCGAACAGGTACATTAATCTACATTTAAGTTTATGAATTAACATTAGTACTTGTGCTATTGTGGTTTTGGCAATCGTAAAAATTTGAACAAAAATTAAAAGTAATAGGTACTTACTACTGTAAGGTCACATTGAAAAGAGAGTATTCTGATCATGAGTTGTCATTAGTTTTATTAGTTACTGTGTGTTATGTGTAAGCTTAATATTAGAAAGAGAGAATATTTTTGAGTTTGTTGTTAAAACGCATTTAAAGGATTTTACTTTTTAGTTCTAATTAAGGTTTCTGTGTAAATACTAACTGTGCTGTCTTTTGTTATAGGTTTAGTAAGGATTTACTTCTTTTATAAAATTATAATTTAAATGTATTTATTGACGCTATGTTACCGACCAATCTTTATCGTGTCTTCTCCATTCTATATGACAAGTAATCTGTGCTTAACTGGCACGTTTTGAATCCATTAACAATAGAATTGAATTGAGTTCTAGTTAAATAACATGTAAGTTCTTAATGCGTATGTAAAAAGTTGCACTTGTAAAAACGTTTTAAGTAATACCTACATATTATAAATATAACACCCATGACTGGAGTACAAACATTCGTGCTCAACAAATGTTTGTCTCCAGCGGGACTCGATCCCGCGACCGCTGGTTCAGAAAGTAGGGTCACAACTCACAACCAACAGAACCAAACGTGTCGTCAGATGTTTGTTATTTGTTTGTTTGTCGTTGTGCCATGTAAGAGTGGGAGTGCATCCTGTCGCCGCTGCCGATGCAGGGCGTGGCGGGCTGCGCGCGGCGCGAGTGGGCGGCGCGCCACGTGCTGGCGGCCGGCGCGCTGCTCGGCAAGAGCTGCTCCGCCGCGCTCAAGCTCGCGGGGCACAAGCCGGATCTGCAGACGCAGGTAGAAACATTACCTTGCTTTGCTGATGATTTTTAAGTGGAACCCTTTTACTAAAATTTAATTACGTTAATCCTTTAAAAATTAACTCTCTGTCGCTAAAAGTCCCGTCGATATGTCTAGCCATTTTAAAGATTAGCGGGAACAGCAGACAGACAAAAATGTTAAAAATAGTGTTTTGCTTTTATAAGCAGCTGATATAATAACATATACATTTACTATTATTTATATTAACTTATATACAAGTGAAGTAGACGAAACTCCTTATCTTAGTCGAGTGCCGCCAAATATACGGTAACATTCCACTAAGCTCACCGTAAGAGCTACATACGTTTAAATATTTACTTGACATTTGGCACACCGGTAATGTTTATTCTACACATATTTCTATGATCTATCGAATTCCTTACGGGAAAACCACTGTATCATATTTTATGAGAAGCACATTTACTTTCGAATAGTGTACAAGAAACAACCATTAGGCAAAATCCAATTTACATTCGAACGGATTATGATAGACATTTATAAGTTTTGCAATTTTGCTTTATTGTTATAAGTTTAACATATTTTTTGAGTTATACGACTACATGCAAAAATAATAAGAGATATTTTTGAGAATTTTGCACGATTCCAATTGCTTTATAGTATAATGTTATGCACATACTAGCGATTTATCCCTGCTTTACTTCAGATTCGTCTCTAGTGAGAAACAAAAACAAATTTATCCCACGGAATCCATACATTTTACCGTGACAAAAAGTTACCTATAATAATGGTATTCCGTTCTATAATGTATGTATCTGCCAAATTTAATTCATGTCCAGCCAGCCTTTCTGGCCTCATTGAGTCATCCATCCATCTATCCTCACTATCCTATCTGTAATTAATCCATTTCATTGATATTTTCCAGGGGTATCTCTTCGGCTGCCACCTCGCTCTCGCGTGGCAGGCATTTTTGGACCTAGAAGCGTTCACGGGCCCCGAACCCGCTAGCTTCTCCCTCGTGGGGGCGCCGCTGGCCTTCACTCTGGAAGACCGGCCCGAGCTGTACTCGTACATAGAGGCTGGCAAAAAGAGTGTACATGATGTAGACTATCACGCGGTAAGTTTTATATTTTCTTCCAAGGTTTTTGGCTTAGATATTTTCTTAGTCTACTTATGACTGTCATGTGCGAACTTTGTACAAATAAAAATCCGTATCGATATTATCGAACGTATTGTATTAATCGTACTTATTTAAATAATTAGTACTTAGTAATAACTAATAAGTAAATGATAAATTAAGTTTAAAAATAATTGTTAATTGATATTTGATACTTACTAGTATAGATTTGATTCGTATAGATTTCGATTCTAATAGATTTTCATAAAAATTTGTCTTTAGCTATTCAAGTAAGTTGTTCTAAATTATCACTTTTATATTCAGTATGATAGTCCTACAGACAACTCGGAACGATGATTACACTTACACGATGATTAGGCTGTCAACATTTACTTGCATTTAGTTCTTTATACCACGTAGTAGGCTTAGTGCAGGTTAGTGGACTTCACATGTCTTAGATAACAGGGTACAGAAACAAAACAAACCTAATATAAAATAAAAATAAAAAAATCTCCGACATAAAATAATAAAAATGGTATCCTACTAGTAAAGCCTTTTCATTTGATACCTATATTGAAGGAGCTGTGAAAAAAAAAGGAATTTGTCATTTTGCGGTGGCGGCCATCTTGGATTTAAAATTTGTCAGTGTATAGTATTTTACTAGTCAAGCCTTTCATTTGATACCCATATTGAGGGCGTTGTGAAAAAATATTATGTACTCCGCAATTTTCCACACACTCCTGACTAATTTATTTTACAAAAGAAAAAACAAAATTAAATTCGGCTCATCGATGGGCTATGGCCTGATCCCCCTCGTATTACAGGGAGGCCCGTGCCCAGCGGTGGGACGTTAAAAAGGGCTGATTACAGACTTGTAATACCTCGTCGTTCTTACATGTTATAACCTCCTCCTTTTGGAAGTCGGTTGAAAATAGAGGTAAAGGTTATAAAGACGAGTTAGAATGTGTGTGTCGTGTGCATGGCAGCTGTACTGCGCGGTGGTGTCGGGCGCGGGGCTGGAGCGCACCAAGCAGCTGATCCTTGCGCACATCTCGCGCGCGCGCGCCGTGCTGCCCGCCTTCCCCGCCGGCGACGCGCGCACCGCGCTCGCCAACATCATCGTCGCCATGCAGCCCTGATGCCTGATACACACTATGTGAGGATAACTTATGTTTTATTATCAAACCGTGTATGATCTTCCCTATTTATAGGAAAGTGGCTGTAGAGATTTTGATAAAATTTGTACGCAATATTCAGATTAGGACGTGTAATCCTGTGAAAGTTATAATGATCGCAAGTAACACCAAACTGTATCTTTTTTCATTGAAGCAACCAATTTAAACAAAATCAAGCGATTGAAACAATTCATTTCTCTTGCTGGCTTTAGACAAGACTTCCGATTTTATCACCTCGACTACAACAGCCTCCTCATTCAACCCTACTAACTTCAACCCTAAAGCTGGTTCCGACTGTCACATAAAAATATACATGACAATTAAGTGCGGATATATTTTCATTATGTGACGGTATGTTTTACAAAAAATACAATGTTATGTATATTTACTTACGTAGATATATTATATATATATATATATATATATATATATATATATATATATATATATATATATATATATATATATATATATATATATATATATATATATATATATATAATATATCTACGTAAGTAAATATACATAACATTGTATATATATATATATATATATATATAATATTATTTAAAAGAAGTATGATAAATATTATAGCTTTTAAATACCAGTTTTTAAAATTATTTTTATGACGGTGAGGGCTTGAATTGTTCATTTAAATATATGACTGTTTTTATTAAATTTGCTATACAGAATATTTTTAAATTAAGTATTATGTTACAATCATTATTGTAATTTTTAAACCACAATTTAGTAAAAATGTATATTCTGAATAACATCCTACATTTTTTTGAAACTGGTAACACACATGTTGCCTGTTTGTTACCAGTTGCTATACCTACCATGCTTTACCTACACTGTATACATATAGTCTTAACTGTGTTGCTTACTCTTTATAGGAAATGTAATCTTAATGCTAAGTACTTATTAATATGAAGGAAATTAAATATTCTTCATTTAAATTGAAAATCATTTATACAAATATTTAGTTACCACAAAGAGAGATTCTATATGTAGGTATGTATAAAATTATTCAATAAAAAATAAAAAAACCCTTGAAAATTTACTAAAATTTAACATTTTATTGTAATTAAAATTGTATCTTACAAAATTTATCAATTGTTATACATATTAGTCAAGTTTAGTTTGTAAGTTCTAAGTATTCCAAACTGTACCTTTATTTTTACTATTTTGTACATTAACGAGCTTTTGCTCATTTTAATAAAGACATTAAAAATTGAAATATTTTCTTTTTATTTCTCACACACCAGGACTTAATAACAAATAAAACAAGGCAATGTCTTTTTAAATTATTATATTAATAAATAATGGTAGTTCTATTTACATGACACATTCTTTTGTTTTGGCAGAAGACAAAGTATTACACAAATAGGTCCGTCGTAACTGAAACGTAACGAACGTCCGGGAACGTTCGGGAACGTCCGGGAACGCTCGGGAACGCCAACGCACTTACTTAAAAGAAAACTTTTTGGTTACAACATTAAAAAATACTGGTCGTTTTTGGTTAGAGGCGGCGACACGAGTCATTCTATTCTACATTTAAAATTTAAATTGTTGCGTTCTGCAATAACTAGTGTCGGCCGCGGACAGACATACATACCATACAAGCAAGCACTCGTGAGTTAATGGTATATCACAGGTTTCTAACGTGGCCTAAATGATCCTTATAAAAACAGCTCGCAAGAAATACACCTATAGTTATACAACCTCTCAAATTGCAACCATACGGGTATTGCAGATACAAAAATAACATAATATCATATCCGAATACTTAGTACATAAAACAAACGTAAGTTCTAATTTGTTGCTATAACTTAAAATCGTTTACATCGTTTCTGACAATAAAATATAACTCAAACTATTTTAGATTTTATTGTTTTGTTTTTTTTTTATTTCATCTATATTTGAAGAAAAACTGCTACCAATTATTATTTTTCACATTCCTTATTTAAAACATGGAAATGACTTCATACAAACTGTTTTTAAAGCTATAAATCTAGTTTGAGTTATATTTTTTACAATTTTAATAATATCATAGAGAATTTAACATATTGTAATTTACTGTGAATGCTTCTGATATGTCTTGTCACAAAATGCGTCTCCACGTACGGACGTTACACAAAACAAAGAAATCAAGGCAAGATCAGGCATTTACCAATGACAAAAGAATATAAGATTAAAATTTAGGCAATTTCTGGTAAGAGTAAGTGTTTCCATAAGACAGACGATAAATCGCACCATTCGTTATCTATAATATTCATCACTCCTACATTACAATGTACATAGACCCCGATGTCTATTATTGCTTAGTTTTTATAAGTTTTGTTCTCAAAACTTCTTTACCTATAAATAATTTCACGTTCCAATAAATTTACCATTCAATAAATACGTACACGTAAAAAATATAAACTATATCAATAGTTTAATCTTTAAAACAAACTTTTCTTAACCTAATTATATATTAATAACTATTCATCAGTATGTTTTCGATCATTTTCAATAATATGCCTACTTTATAATCTTTCCAAGCGCCTGAATTTTTTGCAAATACTCTATATCTTATAAATGTAATTTATTACTCTTCTTTTCTTTTATGAACGAACATATCTAACTTTTCACAATCGCTATCTAGCAGAACATTAATAGATGCACTCGATTCTTAAATAAGGTCACATTTAAATAGTTCAAAAGTGTTTCGAAATATGAATTTCTCTCTGGTTTCGCCAGACGCAGGCACTCAAGTTAAAGTAAAGGCTCTCGAAACATGCATAAAACAACTGCCAATAATTTAATGTCAAATCGTAAAGCAAATATATTAAATATTAATACCTACGCTAAATTATTACAAAGAAAATGATTTCATAATGGTTCACGTAATACAATATAAATAAGTTAAATATTCTAAAAGTTAAAAATACACACCTCTTAACCTAATATAAAAGCACTCGTTACGTTTGTGGTACACATGCTGCCATTGATTGTGATTGCGCGTGGTCCATCGCAAGAACAAAATGCTAATACAAACAACCGGAAAGGCAGAGGAATGATAATAAAATCATTAAAATACAAAGTAACTAATAGACAAAGGTACAAAAATATAAATAAACACGATCGTCGAACGTGACTCCTCCAGAGGCCAGCGTTATAGCCTTCCTTGTGACTTTTGTACTTTCGCTCTGAATAATGATTAAAATGAATAAATCGTAGTTAGTATTTTATGAGATCATTGAGTCGCATAAAACATCGCTTATGCCTTTAATTAGAAACTTGTCAAAATATGCAGACAAACCGTATGCTAATGTCATTTTACAGAGCATGTAAAAATATAAACTTATTCGGAAAATCGTCGGTAAAACTAAATACATCAATATACAAATAGCTCTACAGTTACGGCCTAAGAAATACCATAGCACTAACGTAGTAACGTAAGACTAGCTGAAATGCGATAAACACTATTAAAATATAAACTTAAATTACATCTTTGATTAAAAACTCACTCGGTTTGAAAAATACATGTTAAAACGGTAGTCAATTCCAATGTAAATGCAATACTCATCGGAACAATGGACCAGTCTCGAGGATCGGAGAGCTTAATTCTATAAATCCAGGAACTACAAACGATTTTGGAAAGCACATCGCTATAGAAGACATAGATCGAAAGGCCACTCAGACCTAAGTTAGATCAAAAGGCAACTTAGACTTTACATGCCTAAGGGAGGGATTTCACTCCGCTTTTTGGAAGAACTGTGCCCTACTGGGCCAGGTTTACGTCAAGTACCAGATTCTTGGTACGGACCAGTCACCGTACACGGATGCATAGGAAATAGAGTCGTCCAGGACATTGTTGTTTGTGTGTCCGTCCTTAACCTGATTTGACCACTCTTTTTAGCAGCATTTGTTGCCTCCACTAAAGCGGATAGCGAACTAAAACCTCCTGGAATGTGGTTTTCGTTGTTCTTCCACTTTTCTGTGGGAGTTTGCCTTTGGTCGGGACCAGGCGTGGTCGCTGGCGAAACTGAATTTGAATTTGGTCCCGGAGTACTCGGTGTTGAAGGATTTAGACCTAATTTTTTCAACCGCATCTTTTCTTCCCATTCTTCGAGGCCGTGTTTGGGGCGATTCAAATTTCTATGTTGATAGAACACTAGTGATATCCGCGTCGGGTTTACTCTGTTTGGGCTTTTAACAGCTGTTGTAGAATGCATTTCATGTTTAGCGCATTCAAATAAAACGCTTCCGTGGCCTAATGCGATGGCAACACCTCCCATTTGGCTGTCCTTGAAACACTCAAGATTGTCGCTTAACCCTGTAACTTCTCCTATGGGTTCCGCTTTCGGTGGTTCTGGGGGATACGGAATAGAAAATGGTGGGGGATATAAACACCAGTTGGGTGAAGATTGGCACCAATTGGGACTTGGATTTTGATAAAAATTAGCTGCAAAGTTGGGATTGTATTGGTATCCATATGAATTATAACAATGTGAGTTCCTTATTAATTCCTCTCTTTTATATTTTTCGGCATTGTAATACGCGATATTATAATCATTATACGAATTTTCGTAAGGGTTAAAATGACCATATGGATTTGATGTGAACGGATAAGCGTTGGTCATTTGTGGGTAGTTTGCATACCCCTGCACTGGTCCTTGATTGCTGTAATTATTTTGACTCACTGGATGAAAATTATTGCCTGTAAATTCGGCGACAGGTTTATTTTCAGCGTTTTGGGTGTCTTCGTGATTTATGGTAAAGTTAGTTTGGGGCGCTGATGTTGGAGGTGCATTATTCATTCGATTATCATAAGGATTTCTATTCTCGTAACCTTGATTCAGTTGAGGTCTCTCAGAAGGTGGGTAAGGTTTCAAAAACGTAGAATTTTCCATGTTTTCTGCGGGGTTTACATACTGAGATCGCGATGGCGGCCTTGCTTTTGGAACTCTGAAAAGTGTACTTTCATTTTCATTTATTTCTTTGGGTTTAGGCGACTCCCAATTTTTTGAATCTGGTGATTTCCATACGCTTCTACGTAATTCAGAATTGTTATGAGTATCATTATTTGGAGATTTCATTTCTTGTATTGGTACCGGTGACTCTCGCGTTCGTTGCGTCTTTTGAGAAATTTCTGTTAATCGTGGGGAATTCGGCATATCAAATTCTGGCATTTTTTGGGGCACATCAGCTATAGCATTTTGTTTATCTAGTTCTGTACTATTCCGATGAGTTTGCTCTGAATTTGTTTCTCTTCTATTAGAATCAGGACTATAGTTATTAAGTGGGATATTTAAATGGGCTGTTGTCGAATCTGGATCTTCTTTCACAACATTGTTAAATATTTCAGGATTATCAAAATCTGGCCACTGTGGTTGGGGATTTACTGGTACAGAACTATGTGTACTAAACTGCGGACCCCTTTTTTGTAAAGCAGGAGAAAAACTTGGCAGTTGATTGGGATTATTATTTTGACAGTTGTTTTCCACTAAAGCGGGTGCATGATTATGATTGTACACCGGGTTTTGGTTGTGTATATTATAGCTTTGGTCATATGCATTATAAGGAGAATCAAGCACAGTGCTAGAAATCTGATTGCTTTGCAATTGAGCATCAGTGAAATTATCTATCATTGAAGCCATGTCGAGCAAAGCTGGGTTACTTAAATTAGGATTCATGAGTCCTGAGTTTGGGTTGTGCATATTAGGGTTAACAAATGCAGAATTATAATGGGGATTATTTGAATACTGAGAGTTTGGTTGATTATGAGCTGGTGTGCTAGCTCGTGGAGAAGCACTGCTTTGGCTTCTTGGGCTAGGATTGTTTCTCATGTCATTTGGTTGAGGAGTTTTCGGTGCAGGTGTTGTGCACTGCGGTTTCTTCTGACTCCCGGGACTCTGCTGCGGTGTGTTTGTAGAATTACTTGATTCTGTATTATCTTCATCTTTTCTTTTCTTTCCGTGTCGTCGGCACGGTTGCAATGGTACTGATCGAACTCTCACTTCCATAGGGTACCTGCAATGTAAAAGTGTTATTTTTAGTAAAATATTATAAGCGCGTAGTTTTCATAAGTTAAATAAAAATATTTTTTTTTAGTTGACAAATATTGTTCAGGTGTTTAAAAAGTAATAAAAATATATAATGAAGATTGTACATCACCACTCACTTGTCCAAGACTTCTAAAGCTCCATTTTTGATCTTCTCTTCCTGTGCTTCTTTAGATCCAAACTCATCGGTAGTATCGAGAACGTATAACGGTAGAACATGAAATTGCTCATCGTTGGGTTTAGAGAGTGCCCGATGCTTAGCAAGAGTCACCACAGCAGTACAGCCGTTGTTCATATTGTGTAGATCTCTATGAGCGTGTGCGCAGAAATCTATGCATGCTGTTACACCTTGAAGTGAAAATAGTAATTTAATATCATTAGCTATTTCAATTTAATAATAGTTAAAATCTAAAAAAAATTAAAGAAAGATGAATTAATAAAAAATATTTTTTGTATAGATTAAACAGCAACTTACCAGAAAATGGACGTCCTGGTTTAAAACCTAATCGACAATCTGAAGCTTCTTTTTCAAACTGACACTGGTTATCAAACGACTTTGGAGCAAGATTCATGTACAAAGGGCTCAGTAAAGTCGCCAAAACATGCATGCGCTCTTCAATTTCGCTCTCCTCAGTTTTGACCGAAAGTCGGAACTTGCGGACGGTTTTCGAACGGGCGTATTTGCATCCATTGTAATACATGGACCAGGAGCAGCCGAAACTGTATGATGCGCCGCACGTTTCTGGGTCGAGACCTGAAAAATAAATGATATCTTTCAAGTAATCTATTTTAAAATTAACATTATTATAGAAATATTCTCTCATTTTATAACTCTGTCACAGACCACAATAAGTTAACGCCCCAATGATTTATTAATTAATTTTTTAATACTTACCTTGGCAAGCGCAAGTTCTGTTCTCGTTCGTAGCACATCGACGCGTCGTTGGTAATCCGTATCTATTTAATTTATGAGACAATAATGTGTAATCTAAATCAGCTTCAGATTGTGGAATCCCCTCCCACGCCACCAAACAAACTACTATCCAGGAAGTAGGACATTTATGGCCATTGCGAAATTTTACCACAACTAGTACTTTTTCAGTATAATTGGACCGGCGAATTACCTGTAATATTAATGAAAAATTATTATTTACAATACAAAGACAAAATTAGATTAGAGAACGCAGAATGTGTAAGTAATAATAAAAAATAGTTTCGATCCATACACTCACCCACTTTGCCATAGGACAACCTTGAGCAGTTTTGCCTTCTTTCCCAGTATAACAGATTTTCTCAATCCGTAATTCTTTGCCAGTTAAGCCTGTACGTGCTTCAAGATCTTTTCTAAGTTCACACAAAGATGATGCTGCTCCTGTAATTTATTATATAAGTTTAATATATTGGGACAAAAACTTAGAGGGTAATATTGAATGAGATTTAAGAAATACTGCCTCACCTAAGTGAGTATAATAACTGCCTGGTTCAGGAGGATTTTTGTCAGCAGGAAAGCAATTACAATCTGGTACTTCTGTCCTTGAATTGTTTCTTAGCCTTTCTAAGTTATCTAAATATTCTTTGGAATAATTGAATTGATTTTCCTTTATATTTTTAACATATGGATCTGGTACGGGAGTACCAGGCTTAGATTGACTTTTTGGATCTGATTTATCGGCACTATCAGGATCATCTTCTAAAACTTCATCTTTGGTTTGAAGCCCTGGACATGCACCATCTCTTAAATGTTCCGGCGGTGGCTTTTTAGTAGAACCTTGTCTACAACAGGCGTAACCAACTTCATTTTTTATGCAAACCGGTCCACCTTCTCCAGCAAACATGTATGGTTCGTTTCTTGGTGGTAAACTATGGTAGCTTAGATTTTTATATATCTTATGTCCCGGTGGTGAGTGCTCTGATTTTATTTGTTCTATATAGTATGGTTTTGGATCTACCGGAGTGTTGCGTCCGGAGCTCCCTCGGCTTTCTATTTCCTTGCTATATCTGGGATCGTAATTTCTATTATATTTTTGAAACGCTAAGCTTTCTGGCATTCTAGGAATTGGAGAATGAGTGCCCGATTTATTAGATTTTCTATCGTAAGCATATTGAAGATTCTGATAGTTTTGTGGTCTATGTGCAAAATTTTCATGCTTTATCGTGGATATAGGTGGTAATATAGAGACTTGTTGTGGTGAAGGTACTACACCGTTAGGATAATCTTTATATGGAATGTTGATAGGTTCGTTATGTTTTGGGTAATAATTTTGGTTCATACTTCTTTGAGGTTCCGTTTTAATAGGATCTCTCAAATATTGATAATTTTCAGGTATTTCTAATTTAGGTATTAAAGGTGCTGCGTGTCTAAAGTCTCTATCATACGCTCTCTTTTGTGCGTTTGTTTCACGTGCCAAATTTTGTTGGTTCATATCAGAAACTGGCCCAATAAGCATTTTTGATTGAAAGTCTTTGTTGTCTTGTTGACTATAACTTAAATTATTATCACTACCGTATATTTCGGCATACTTCTGCGCTTCATAAGGTATGCTGGGATACGATGCGTACTGTCCTCTCATATCAGCATAAGATGGTAATTTTTGAGGAGTTTTAGAGACGTTCTTGGACAAATTGTGTTTATCATAAGATTTCGAGACTTCCGTCCCCCCCTCCCATACTTGGTGGCCACCACCTCCGAATTCACTCACGCTATGAGCATGAGTGCTTTGTGAATAATTACCAGCGACAGGAAAACCCTGTTCGCCTAAACGGTAATTATCTCGGAGATGGTGGCTATACGATAAAAAATGACCGGTGTTATTTCTTTCATCGGTCATTCCACTCTTTCTATCATCTACGTGAGGAGGACCTTCTCCAGGGTCTCCTTTGTCGGGTGGTGTGTTTGTGCCATCCCTTATATGGTTTTGCTTATTTAATATCATTGTTTTCAGTCTAGAGTTCAAATTGACCCTGTCAGATTGAGAAAACATTTGCTGTTCAGATTCTTCTTGTCTGTGTTGTTGCATTTGCTGATTTTGCATTTGCTGTTGGTTTTGATGATTCTGAATCTGATTCTGGATTTGTTGTTGATGTTGATTTTGCATTTGTTGTTGTTGACTTTGTAATTGATTTAACTGCTGTTGACTTTGAAGTTGCTGCTGATTTTGAAGCTGTTGCTGTTGTTGTTGGTTTTGCAGTTGCTGTTGATTCTGAAGTTGTTGTTGTTGGGTCTGGTGTTGCTGCTGGTTTTGGATTTGCTGTTGATTTTGTAGCTGTTGATTTTGAATTTGCTGTTGCTGATTCTGCATCTGTTGCTGATTTTGCAATTGTTGTTGATTTTGCATTTGTTGTTGATTTTGCATCTGTTGTTGATTTTGCATCTGTTGTTGATTTTGCATCTGTTGTTGATTTTGCATCTGTTGTTGATTTTGCATCTGTTGTTGATTTTGCATCTGTTGTTGATTCTGAATTTGTTGCTGGTTTTGTAGTTGTTGGTTTTGCATCTGTTGGTTTTGTAGTTGTTGATTTTGTATTCTTTGGTTGTGCCATTGGCGCTGTTGCCAATCATTTTGGTTTTGCGTTTGCCCATTTTCCGTATACTGTCCGCCTGTATAGTTGCCCGGATACCCGTTACAATCTAGTGAAGCTCGCGGACCGTTGCTCCCCTGCAGGTATCCAGGCTCGGCGTTTCCCGAATGCTGACTATTCGAGGCATTTTGTTCTTGTCTATCACCATCATTGCTCTCAACCGTATTATCCCCGCTATTATAATCTTCAGAATGTTCTGTTGAATATTCTGTGCGTTCGTAGCTCGGTTGACTGACTGTGTAAACTGATGCAGCAGTTGTTGGTACCGAGCTTTGATATGAAGCAGCAGACGCAGGTCTTGAGTCATTGCCAGAAGTTACACCGGGGGTGGGTGCTTGTTGAGCGTATTGTTGTTGATATTCTGTTGTATAATGCGGAGCTCTAGGGGATGGCACTGGCGTATATGCGCCTCGATTGGATGGTGGTCTCTGCGCTGGAACAGCTGGGACTCCAGCTTGATAATAGGTATTACTCGTAACATCAAATGTTGTTGCGACGTTTTGGACGGTGTAAGTGGTGTTAGCTTGGTAGTGAGGAGATGTTGCGTAAGGAGTATGATTTCCTTGATAGTCTAAAGTGGTCTGACCCGTTTGTGTTGGTAGTTGTTGAATAAACTGGTTCTGCCAACCTGGAAAACAATATTTTAAATATGTACTAAAATATATACAAGAAGAAGATTTTTTAACAGGAAAGTCATCGAGCCTCATAACAATCTTGTAATTAAAACTGTTCATTAGACTGCTGTCGCACCGCTAATCCGCTGTCAGCGTTAATTATAAAATTTGTGGAAAACACACGTCCTCATTAATTTTTTTTTCAACTTCGGTAGGCTTAAACTCGGGGAAGTTTAATTTACTCGAATAACATTTTAATGAATAGTAAACACTGGCACGTACCTTGCGAAGGATCCGTTTGCCAGGCTGTGGGGAATCTGTTAGGGTCTCCCGCGTAGAACGGCATCGGCGCCTGAAACAAAAATATTTACATACATTTGAAATTATCTGCTGCATTTATTAAGACCTTTATACTAATACTACATATAATATACGCAGAGTCTACAACCCAGAGTTTGTTTATTCATAAACTTCAGCTTAACTTATTAAAAAGACAGTGGCTACTAAATATGAAAATATTAAGCGTTTCAAAAGTTTTCAGTTAAAATAAGTATGCGTAACTAAACGTGTGTGTACAATAGTTTAAGTCGGCCAAGGGCATGCGACCTCGGGCGTTGTTTACCTAATTACCTGTGAACTGCCCAACGCAATCACGCATCGAGGTCAACAAACCATGTACTATGGTCAGGTAATACTACAGGTAAGTAATTTTACACCACCGGCATTGCTATAGACGTTTCAAAATTACTATAACACTTTAACATCTTCTAAATAAGACAATGTTTTGGACTTTGTAGTTGTTAGAAATATTTTCTAATTATTTTCATCATAATGGACTATTTTCTAAACTAATTTAAGGTAATTTAGATGTAATAACTAGTATCTCTAATAAAATTATAGTGGTTGCTATAAGTCTTGCTGCTATAAGTCTTTTTTGTAAGACAAAAAAGTGAGTTTCTAGGAGTTTCTATTTCGTAAGGTGATAAAAATGTAAAAGCTAAAAACATTTTGACGATTAATTTATATTCTGTCGTAGACCTTTAGCGAGATATTTTCTCGCGATGAAAAAGAACTTAACACAAATTTTCATAAGCAGAGTTTAATTTTCTTTCGAGAATTTTATTCTCATTTTCAAAATTAGTTTTATTACGAAGTGGTATTTAATTTTCTCTAAAAACATGGTTCTTTTTCTTAAAATGTGGCGTAAGAACGAGCGAAGAGTTTAAGCGAATTATTACAATATTTTTTGCAATTTTCCGTTCAGAAAATTAAAAATAGAGCCATTCAAAATATAGCGTATGAAAAAGCAAGTTGAATTTTTAATATCTTTCAGAGAAAAATGATTAAATTCTGAAACTCGCTAAAGAAATGAAGGTGCGGCACAAATATGTTATAACATTAGATACTTGGTTCTTTGAAACTGTTGAACTTTGACGAAGATTTTAATTTCTTACAAGATAAGTTGAAAAGTACAAAGTTGAAAATTTATTAATGAACGTTCCGCCACAACACGAGCTTAATTGTTAAAATGGTTTGCTAAGGTGTTGTTCTGTGTATTTGTAATTAAAGCAATTATGACGCCTTTAATACTCGTAGTTTTTTAGGTTTACGCGGATATTTGACATTATTAAATGAAACTATCTTTTCGGATAATCTGAAAAGATAGTTTCATTTATAATACGCCTTTAATAAACTTTACGTATAGGTAAGTATATTAAAATTGAATGGGAATAGCGGTATAATAAGGGAATAAACAAATATGTTAAAAAGAACAAGTTGCAAATCGGGACGTTATTCACAAGTGTTCGTTTGTGAAGTACGACAGAGCGCAGAGTTTCGATCGACACTATAAATTGGGCGCGTGTTGCGACTGTGCCTAAATTGCTCAAGTTGCCGTTGAAATTCAAACACTGTTGAACTTTTTGTTATGTTATTTATACCGAACTGTCAATTACTTTTTGTTTTTTTTTTATTATTTTTTGGTGAAAATAAGTTTTGTATACAGCAACTCTACATTCTGTTTCTAATTTTAAATGAGTAAGAGACTAAGCTCAGCTTTAGATTAGGTTACTCTCATAACAAAATGAATTTCGTTAAGAAACAAATACAATTACACTGTACAAACTTGATTTGATTATAATTATGAAAACCTGTTTCATTTTGTAGAAGAATATTGGGGTAAAGATAAACAAATTAAGCAAGTTCTTTGACGAGACTCCGCATATTTTATTTGTAAGGAATTCGATTTAACATCGCACAGTATAGACAACAATTTCTGAGCTCGTGTAATTACTTTAAGTTTCATATTACTTTAACCGTTGTTAGGTCGCTTCCATTAAACTTTATTAGTTTATAAATATCATATACCTCTTATAATTGGGGCAATCATTAACATAACTACAGTAATATTTGTAATTATTGTTGTTTGTTTTAAACTCATAATAAACTTACTAACTATGGTAACTTTTAGTGATATTTATTAATGAATTGCGTAGAAAACTTAGTGACTTATACGTCGTGGTTAATTACTTTAATTAAAAGTTTGTTTTTGTTTATCCCTATAGTATTGTACTCTACCCGAGTTACAAAAAAAAAACATTAATGCATAAGTACCTAAAGTGATACTGCGATTTAGACTAGACTAGGAAATGTGATAATGTAAGCAAAAAAAGAATTATAATTCCATAAGGGAAATATTGTGAAATTGAAAAATATTACTGAAAGATGTTTATTTTTGTAAAATGCCGTGATGTGTCAGAAATTACAGACTTCAATTTTGCTCTGAAATTCCCAATTCCCGTTCTATCCACTCTACAAAATATATAAGAAATGACAATTCCGAACGCTTCTACTCCCCGGAAGACGAGTCTCCGTGATCAAGAAGAGGAATCAAAAGAAAAAGTAGAATTTAACTAATATCTCTAACTAATGCTACTGTAATTTACAAGTCTGTTTCTCCTTACCATCGGCTGGCTAGGGTGTTCTTGCTTCATAGCTGGCGCGGTGGCGGGCGCGGGGCTGGGCGCGGCGGGGGCCGCGGGGCCGGGCGACGCGGCAGCGGGCACGCCGGGGCTGAGGCCGACCGACACTGCCCCTCCGAGGGGCTTGCGACCGCGGTAGCTCTGGAAATATTTTGTTTTTTAAATTATTTTTATATAGTGTCTCTCTATGTGTCATTCCAGTTTTAGTTTATGTGGATAATAATTTTCAAATACCCAGTATTTCTTTACACCTATAACAACAATAGGTGACAAAGGAATTTTATTCGATGTAATTTAATGTAATTTTTTAATTTATACACATATACAGTGTGTATTATTATAAAGTTTTAAGGATGGGATAGGTTTTATTTAAATTGGTTTAGAAGTGATTAATAATTATATGTACTCGAAGATAAATGAGAGTGTACATTATTATAGTTAAAAAGCAAAATATTTCAGATGCAATTAGGCAAAAGTAAAAATAATAATGAAAGAATTAAAAGAAGACTAAAGATTTGGTGTTAAAGATTCTTAAAAATACTGTGTCTTAGAAAATCAAGTGCAGTCTGTTAGGTAAAGATCGGAACAAATTATAATAATACATTTTTATAAGGACGCAGAAACCGAAAAGTTTAATATGTTAAATAATAATTAATAAAAATATTTCTAATTTATTAAACTATATCTTCTATAAGTTAAAAAATAACCGTATGTAATTATATTTAGGTTCTTATTCATTGTAGAATCACGAGCTTATTATTTTATTACAATTATATATAATTACATCTATACATATAAATAAAATTGAAGTGTCTGTTTTTAATATCAAATTAGTAGCTTTTTATTAGGCAGTAGCATCAAAAAAACAATTTTTAATATTTTTGTCTGTCTGTCTGTTTGTTACAGTTAATCTCTGAAACGGCTGGACCGATTTTGACGGGACTTTAACTCGTAGATAGCTAATGTTATAAAGAGTAACTTAGACCACTTTTTTTCGGAAATATTATTTATTTTAACTAGCGGAACCCGCGACTTTGCTCGCACTAAATCGTAGAGTAATAAAGTTCATCGGGCCTGAGCTGCACTTGTAAACCGAATACACGATAATTTTAAATTGGAAATAGAAAATTGAAGATTACTAGTCCTATGTCATTATTTTCTATTACCAGACATAATGGGGCTTATTTACTGTCATTAGGAACATATTTGAACTTTTCAAATAACAGTGTAAAATAAAGGAATAGCGTTTTCATATAATAATAGATAATTGAAGTTAATTCACGTGCTTGCATCGAATAACGTTGGTTATAAATAGTTGATTTGACTTAGCAATTGCTGCTGTCCGTACAAGAAAATAATAATTTATCAAACACATATAATTACCAAGTGAAAAAGTTCAAAAGTTTTTATGCTAATACAATCTAATGTTAAGCATGTTTAATAAACTAATTATGTACAACATCTTCTACACAGGAAATGTCAATAATTAAAAAAAATATATAATAACTAATAAAAAGCTATGTTAAGCTACAAAAGGGCCCCAAGTATTATATTGTCTTAACGAATACTCTTTTTCGCAAAATTAGTTAAGCAGCGAAATTATGGATAAATTAGTATTCATTACATCCATGGTGTATTGCAAACAATGGCGCGATTGAAATAATATTAGGTTGAATGTTCATTCGCCGTGGGACAATTAACTTTGATCCGGATCGTTGGACTTGGAACTATTAATATGTTTCATATTATATATTGACGTTATATTTATGTAGTTGTTTAATGTGTTTTTACTTTTTAGATATTGCTAGAGAATCGTTTTAAGGACGGGTTGAATATTTGTCTTAAGTCCGGAAGTATTACAGGAGGATGATTATATAAACAATAAATAAATCAGTTATACCTAATTATATAATTAAATAGGAAGTGGTAGTCGCACCGCTAATAATTTCATGTGCGAATCATTTCTAACACGATTGTATTGTACCACTTGTATTACTGTGAATCTGAGGAAAACATCGTGCGGAAACCTGCATGTCTAGGAGTACCAAGTATATTTGCAATGTGAAGTCCGCCTACCCGCACTTGGCCAGTTTGGTGGACTATGGCATGTACGAATTTACAATTCACACGGTATAATTTTTCCTATACAAGCGTTTTTTAAAATTGATTCATTTAAAAAATGGCTCGGAGACCTTGTGTTTGATACATTTTAAAGTCACATTAAAGTCACGGCTCATTTAAAGAAAGAGATCGAAGGTAGTATTCGAGAAGACTAGTTTATTCTTAATACTAAACTTTAATCGTTAGTTCTAATCCCTTGACTTTAGGATCGGTGGGTGAAGTTTTCTTGGTAGTTAGTTTTTGCGAGCTAGCAATGTAGAGTGCTACTAAATTGGGGTTAACACTTTTAATTTGAATTATATTATTCATAATTATTGTACTTCTAAGCTTTATAAATCTAACTTAGTATGAAAAACGTAAATTAAAAACCAACTTTGTATAAAATACGAAAATATTATAAAAAGTTAATCTTATTTTAAAGATGTAAATACGAAGCTAAACCTAAGTGCATTAAAAAAATCGTTTCTTTTGAACTATCAGATCTCTTCTATTTAAAACTTCCACCGGTTCATTAAACAATAATTTGAAGGCAGCTGTAGGTTCGATATTTGCGCTACACTGCGTTAACTTTAATCTCCATCTTTTAAGAACCCTTGCGTAAATATTAAGTTTTATTTAATTATAATATTTCCTATTGTTGTTGTTATTCTATTATGGTTTAAAATGTAAAAAATGGAGCTTTTTACAATACGAGCTTTTTGTATTCTGAACATATTCATGTTTCTTACCTGCATTGAAACTTTTTTTTGATAGCTACATTTAAATAAAAATAAAATTGGTTCTATTATTATAGATTCCCACACTGCTTGTATGTTTTATAAACTATGGAATTAATTATTAATGAATATAAATAATTACTAATTATATCTCTACTGTATCTAAAGATTGGGAAAAAAAATCGTTAAATTGTGTTTTTTTTAAACTGTGCCTATGTAATGTAAATTAAACTCTAAAGGCACACCGCGAACAATAAGTCAAAATTTAGGCTCGCGACAAAGGCCGTCCATTACCAACAAACAAAAGCTCATTGTTGGCCGCCCACGACTCGCTGTAAACCGCTTTGTGTAACTTTGTGTAAGCGCCTTTAGCTCTCATTTTAATTGCCTTTATAGTAGTATTGATAAATTCTTGCAATGAAACTGTCATTGCTTAAGATTCCGGCTATCCGAAGTTATACATTAATGTTGTATAAAAAGCTATCTACAAATTTAATTTTGAAAGCTTAACGTATACAAAAGCCTTAGAAAGTATATTTAAAATGTGCTTACAATATTGTTCATTTTAAACTTATTACACATCTGTCCTTAAGTTTTTAACTAGTACAATATATAATAATGTACTTTGGTATGTATTAGTCTATATTATATACTTTTATTATGTATTTATGTAATTCGTATATTATGTAGGTATATGTAGTGTATATTTTTCTATATTTAAGTATACATTTAAGTTATTCTTTTAATGTTTATAAATTGTTTACTTTTTAATTTGTCTTTGCACTCTCTCTTTCTGTCCCGCTATGCAACACAATCTCCCACGCACATGGGTTGACTGGAAGAGATCTCTTATAGAGATAAGTCCACCTTTGTCCACGTCACTTTCTATGTATTTTTTTTTCTTCATGTATTATTTTTGTGCAATAAAGAATATTCTAGTACTAGTCTAGTAATAACTTTTAATCACATTTTTGTTTAACCTATTTCGAAATCGAAAAACTTTAATACTTTATTATAAAGTTTCATTATTAAGCTATATTTTAATGCCAATTTTATAGGCATATGGCATCGCAGGTGTATCGTAGATCGCTGGCACCGAAGGTCAGGCTGCGTTTGATCTTTTTGGCGCTGGATCAAAACGCGTAAATTACAAATTTGTGTGACTTTCAAATTAATTTCAGCGGGCGATTGTTTGCTTTTAGAATATGATACGTGGTCGGTATATATCATAATGATTTATATTACGAATGTTACTTCTGTTGGTGAGAAAACAATAGGTTACATAAGAAATAATGTTACTTACGAGTAAGAAAATTATTTAATATTAAATTACTATTTGGTTTGATTTAATGCTGCTTCAATTGAGGTTTAAGCAAATCAATCCACCCGTAAGTTAGTTTAACTTGTGCAATTAAGACACAAATCATCATTTGAATAAAAAAATCCATATTTATATTACTGAAGATTTAGTACATTTTTAAATATTTTTAAATATTAACACAATACATTTTTATATAACTTTAAGATTTAAGACGAGTTACTTTTTAAAATATAATAAAATGTTAGAAAATAGGCCTATTTTATTATTATTATCAATTACAATGAAAAACATGTCTAAGGCACACCCGCGGCCTCGTTAGATAGTGCTATCAGAGTGATGGTTTCCGTCTAAACAACTTATTAATCACCATGGGCCGAGCAAATAGGTCGCGGTAAATTTAGAACCAAGAAAAATGTTTCATTAATATTTAAAAGTATTCAGTTCAAATTGTAATGTAATGCCGCAGTTAGTATTTTTTTTCTCAGGCATAATATATACCCATAACACACAACTAAAATCTGAGTCGATCCTGTAAGTCTACATTAAAATAGTTATTATAATCGATACAGAAGATATAGTTTTTAGATTTTTGGTTTTTCCATCTGTGGCCGCATCACAAGAAAATCTCTGGACAGATTTTGATAAAGTTTGGTATGATGATAGTTCGTTTTCCGGGTCAACACGTAGGCAAAAATAAAAGTATTTATACCGGAAAAATATATTATCATCTCTAAGAAATGTACACTAACCGTTATAATGTATGTAGGGGAAGGTTATAAAAATGTATGGTACATAATATTATGCTTTTGGAAAAAGAGAAGTACCTTCTCAATTGTAGTATGGGTTTTGTGAATGTGAATCGATATCTTCGTCGATTCTGAACAGATTTCATTATTATTCTTCTTCAAATAGACCACATCGCGGGTGGTCCTATGTGAATTTTAAAAAAGTTCTGCCTTTAAGGGTAAAATAAATTCTTTTGAAGTTGATTTATCTTTCAAGATAGTAACTATGCTTTTAAAAGCTTTACACCAAATAAAATTCAATGTTAAAATTTATCAGTTTTGATCCGTCTCTGGTTGATTTTTTATAACAGTGCTATTTATTTAACATATATATTTAACCCACTAATATTTCAAGATAACCCGTTTCAATAATAACCCTCAAAAACATGTAATATTCATGTAGATATATACTAAATGCATTATGTTTGTATATCTATATAAATATCATTGCCTTTTAACCATATTATATTAGCATATATGAAAGTAAAACTGGCATAAAGTATTATAGAAATACTTCAACTTGATTAATTTGTAAACTAATTGACTCATTGAACGGATCGAAATCATGACTTCAATAAACAGCAGTTTTAACTCTCGTGCTAGAGAGCAATTGGTTTAATTAAAAGAATTTAATCATCAGTAAATGTTTCCGCTGCATTTCACAGTACTGTAAGTAATAGTTAAAGCTTATCTTCTTATAACATTTTAAGCAAACTATCAAGACCACATTATGTAGACATCAAATATTGGTTTCATATCTAATGTTTGCACTAACATTTTGAAATAAAATAGACTATCGATGCTTTGAAATTATTTCTAAATTGTGTAAGATGCACTTACACAACAACTCTCCGTTATATACCTAATGATAAAATATTTTATTTAGTCTGAACGGTAAGTAAAAGGCAAATTCGGGAGCAAACAGTACATTTCCTTTCCTTGCGTATTATAATACATAAATTTTTAAATACACACGGTTTGAGGAAAATGCTAATCTGGCCGCACGATATCTGATAAAAGTGGCTTGTAAAAAGCTCGGAACGGCAAATATATGTAAATACGGCGGCAGAGAAAAGCAATACTTTAGGCAAAGTGCGCCGCGGGCAATAAACGAGACTCATTACAAAAATAATATTCAGCTATCCTGTGAATGTTTTTAAATAGGAAACACCGATTTTTGTCTGTTTTTAAGTATATTTTTGCATATAAAATTTAAATAAAAAGATGCGAAATATATACAGAGAATAAAGACGGCCTTTTAACTTTAGCATTAGGTACTTTCCAGTAAATATATAAAACGGTAGCCCAGCGGTTACGCGTTCGCTTGGATAACCGAGTGATGCGGGTTCAAGTCCGGTTCTCGCACCTCTGATATTTTCATGTGCGAATCATTTCTTTCATGATTACCACTTGTCTTACGGTGAAGGAAAACATCGTGAGGAAACCTGCATGTCTGAGAAAAACCTAGCAAATTTTCGAAACACATGCGAAGTCCGCCAACACGCACTAGGGCAGCGCGGTGGTGATCCCCCTCGTACTGAGGGAGGCCCGAGCCCAGCAGTGGGACGTTAAAAAGGGCTGAAGACAAATATGTAATAGTAAGAATTTTACTATCAAATGATATTTCATTAAAACGTTTGGTCATAGTACCAATTTAATTTTTTATTGTTACTAGCGACTCACCCTCGCTCCGCTCGGGTTCTTCTCTAGATACGTTTTAACGGTTAATATAGATTTCTTAGAAATAAGATATTTTCCCGCAGTAAAAAGTATTCTTTATGTTGATCCGGATAGCCAGTTATGATCATAGCAAATTTCATTAAAATCTGTCGAGAGGTTTTCTCGTGAATGGTCACAGACAGACAGACACCCGTTCTAAAACTGTAGATCCGGCTTTTGTATCGATAAAAATAACCATTTCAATAAAATTCTTTAAAAAATACTCGATTTGACTAACTTTAAATTTTATTATATAAATATATTTTAAATATTTTACTAAAATACTCAATCTAATATTTTTTTATGTTTATTTTAGTGGTAATATATTACAGTACCTTTATGTTTCTCAACAAATCAGATCTCGAAAAATGTTCTGAAATATATGCTTCAAATATTTTACTTCGTAAGTAAGCGTATTATTTATTGTTATATGTTTAAGCGTATTTTATCTGTGACATGTGCGATTTACATGTTTTGTTTTGTAAAGAAGTAGAATAAGTTTACAAGTGTAATACGAATTACATCTTCTCTAATATATAAAAATCTTGTATCACAGTGTTTGTTATCGAACTCCTCCGAAACGAGCTTTTTTGTGTATATTTGGTAGGTCTGAGAATAGGCTATTTTATATCCTAAGTGAAAGGGTGGCCCTCTCTAGATTATTTATATTGCACTTTTAGACCACTTGTTATATATTTATTTATTTTAAATTATTTTGTGATAAGATAAGCCCCATTAATAAAATAAAAGGTCGCGTAATTAAGACCATCAGTCATATTATCATTGTCTCTTTATAGTGGACGAGGATTATTGATCAAATAGAGAACAGAAGACTTTAACTAATATAATATACAGTTTTATTGTGTGGGTTTTCAAAATTTATTTAATAGATGTTTTTTATGCATGACTTAAATGAGTGGAAATAGACTACTTTAGAGGCGCGGTATTTAAATCGCGCTTACAGGGTAGTTAGCGGGATTCGCCCCTTAAAGTACTTAACTATATACCCCCTAAAGTACTTAAGATATAATTTTAAGTTCAAATAATACGCATTAATGTATTAATATGTCCTGTTCAAATGTCTATTGCTAAAATAATTTATTTTCAACGCTTCAAAACTTGAGTGTTATTCTTAGAAGCCATGAAAGTGACTTATCACCAATAACTATGATAAAAGTTAACCTAGATTATGTACGTAGAGGTGATATTGTATTTAACTTTAAACTTTATAACATAGAGGTAAAGTTTGAAATTATCTAACAGTTTAACGTTGTACGTGATTTTGAAGTACGCGAACAGAACACGTGTTACACCACGTTGGCCGATATTTATTCCTGCCCAAGGCGGGAGTACTGTAGGCAAGGTATATACTGTGTTAATGTTAGATAGTAAAATGATACTAACGCTAATAGAAAAAAAGGCTATTATTGTATATGCTAAATAAAATTTTAATTACGTTGTGTGAAGCTGCATGACTAAGATACGATAAAATGCGTGCAATTTTTTATGTAACTGATTAGAATATTACTCGGGCATTCTTTGTGTAGCAATAAGGTTTCGTTTTTATATTTAGAATTAAATACAGTAGGTATCTCTGTATAGAAATGGTTTGGAAATGTGAGGGAAAATACATATGAAAACTTGAATGGCCATTGTCATGGAGATCAGACCTACCATCTTTCATGTCATGCTATCTCTATCATTCGTAATACGAGTAAGGAAGACAGATAGTAAGATACACTATTTGTGTTTTCCAACAACTGTGTTACTTGTGGCAAGATGTGTGTACAAGAACATAACGAGAGGCAAAGCTGCTGGGTACAGATTGAAATAGATGTACATAATAATGAGATAGATTACGATCAGTTTTTGACATGCATGACAAATGGTATTCATAAATATCCGTCCTATTTAAGTGTACTCATTTGTTATTTTTTACTTTTAAATTTAATATATTCTGTAGAGTCAATAATGAGATCTCCATACACAATTACACGCTGAAGTATAATTTAAAACATATTTTATAAACATGTTCGTTTAATTGAACATTTGTTTTATATGAGAAGTAATGAAAACCAGGGTTTTATTAATATTTATAAAATTAATACAATGACCTTTTTTTGGAATATTCGAGAAAAAAATGAGTGTTAAATTTACATAATATGGCTATTTGGCACGATGGCACCGACCTGTGTATCAATCTGTTAATGACACAATTTAATGTAAATGCGAAACGAGAGTATAACCTAAAATTGTTTATGAGGAGCCCTTAACTGTCACATTACATACCTATTAAAATGATTTAGAATTAAAGAACATGAAACTTTATTTACCTAATTTACGTGAATAATTTTTCTATCAACTAACAATAAAAAATATCTTATAAGTTTTGAGTGTATATTGATTATATTTTTTTTACATAACATTTTTAAATATAATTTAAATAAAACCAATGCCAACTTTTGTAGGCGTACAAAATATAAAGAATTGATTAAGATATTAATATTAAGATATTAATATATAAGATATATTTCAAAAGTTAATGTTAGCAATTGCTCGATATAATTTAAATAACTCGAAGGTTATCCGTATTGTGTTACGATTGACTCCTCACCTTCCTTATTGAGCCCATTATGTTCTTGAATTGATTGCTTCCGCAAGAGCTATGTGTACCATGTGGCTTGAAGTCTAATGTTAATATAATAATATATTCAAATATTTTTTAATATTTTATAAACTAGGCAGTGGTAGCCCAGCGGTAACGCGCTCGCGTAGATAACCGAGTGATGCGGGTTCAAATCCGGGTCTCGCACCTCTGATATTTTCATGATTCGTGCGAATCATTTTCTATCATGATTACCACTTGTCTTACGGTAAAGGAAAATATTGTGAGGAAACCTGCATGTCTGAGAAAAACCTAGCAAGTTTTCGAAAGACATGTGAAGTCCGCCAACACGCACTAGGCCAGCGCGGTGGACTATGGCTTGATCCCCCTCGTACTGAGGGAGGCCCTTGCCCTGCAGTAGGACGTTAAAAAGGGCTGAATACAAGCTTTTAACCTTTTATGGACCCCAGGACATTTTTACTGTTATTTTAGTTGTCCTTTTTTTTAAAAAAAGAAAGTCAATACGATAATATACGAGTATACTGTCACATAATATATTAAAGTATTTTTTACTGTATTAAAAATGATAAATGAAATAGAAATTGTACCTAAACAATATTTTGTAATAGCCATTAATAGATCAATTTTATAATCAGCTAGTGACTCATTTTCTAAACAACTAGTGACTCACCCTCGCTCCACTCGGGTTCGTCCCTAGACACATTTTAACGTTTAGTTATAAATTTGTCAGAGATGGGATATTTTTTGCAGTAAAAACTATTAAAAGTGTTGATTCGGACTATCAATTAGTCGTATCATCTTTCCATCTTTCATTAAAATCAGTCTAGTTGTTCTCACATAAAGTGACACATAGAAAGATAGGCAGACAGACATCATTTTTAAAAATTCGGCTCCTGTATCGATAATAATGACTATATATGAGATTTTCCGAAAAATAACGTTCAGATTCGACTAAGAATTTTATTACTGTAGAGTGTAAACATAGAATAAATAGAATGTCATTGTCTTCATAAGGAAGCGCATTGAATTTTGTTTTATTATTAAAAGACTACCGAAACGTTATTGGAAAGACGTATTCCTAAATTGTTATATAAACATTAATGATAATGTTTAATAAATATTATTTCATTGCGAGTGGTAATAATTCTCGGGTATTCCAAACATCCGTTGCTCTTATCCAAACATCTATGTTATTTGACAGTGACTCAGGCTGAATCAATCAACGGGAAATTTCTATGGATGCTTTTTATTAGGTATTACTTTTTATTAGATATTTTAAATGATTCGTAATCGATTTATCTACCAAGCTTGGAACTACAAGGCAGTGGTAGCCTTGTGGTAACTGCTTGGGAAACCGAGCGGGTTTAAATCCCGGGTCCCATACCTCTGATATTTTCATGTGCGAATAATTTCCAACATGATTACCACTTGTCTTAATGTGATGGAAAAAATCGTGAGGAAACCTGCATGTCTGAGAAACAAATCAGTTTTGGAAAGATATGTGAAGTTCGCCAACCCGGACTTGGCCAACGCGGCGTGGTGGACTGTAGCTCGATCCCTCTCGTAATGAAGAGAGGTCCGTACCCAGCAGTGGTTGGTAAAAAAGGGCTCAATCCATAACATTTTCTACAAGGAAAAGGGCTCAATACATAAGCTATAAGGATAACATTTTACAAAGAGTTTTTTCTTTATCCAAGAAATTTTATTTAAAATATGTACTTTATTATAACAGACCTCTATTTAATTAACAAATGTGTATTGCATACTCCATATATGAATTTAATATATCTTTAAATGTATTTTACATGAACGTTATACGAGATGCAAATTTGGTGGATTCATATGCTGGATATATGCAGCTCTCAGCGCCCCGAGCAGCTCTAGTTATTGAACAATAGAACAAGTCACATGAAAGACTGCGAAACACTGAAACCTATACAAGCAAGTTGTGATAGAGTTATTGTAAAATAGGTTTGGTTACGGGTAGTGTTTGGTAAATAGAGTTTGGTTTTGTGGTTATAACTTAAAGTCAAAGTATTTATCTTTTATCAAAAAGTTAAAGAATACATACTATAAATTCTTCAAAAATTCTACAAAGAAACATATTTTATATCTATTGTTTCATCTAAACTTAATCATATTGTTATTGTTTTTTAATTAAGCTTCATTATATCGTTAAAGTTCAAAAGGAAAGTTCATTTATAATATTAAAACATCAAAAGTACATTTTCCTGTCAAGCATGACTACAACGTAGTGTGTAACCGGGAAGCAATATATGCTGAAGAGAGGGACGGCAAGTGTGACGTCACCTGCGCAGGCACAGCACAGAATGGCAACCTCGCTTAAAATGTTTTGTAAATAGAACGATTGTTGTAAGAGCGAGATGCATGCACGAAAACAAAAGGGACAGCCGATATGTCAAAAACAATATTGAACTCTATGACCAAGAATTATGGAACTCAGAATATGTTTCTGGAGTTTTTATGTACAGTTAGCTGTATTCCAAACTACTTGCGCGTTTAAAGCTTTAAGTATTATAATATTTCTTTATCAGCAAAGTCTTTCGTTTATTACGTTAGTTGCAACGGACTGATTAATTAATAGATTAACGCATCCGTGAAGATTTCTTCCAACAAAGTTAATTAAATTTTTAAGGTTGCGTAATCTGGTTTTGAAAATCGTAATCTATTTTTAGGACCATATTGTGTCCTTGGCTTCATTTTTAATTAATTTCCCAAAGTAAAAGAATGACAAAAGAATAGATGCTATAACTTTACGACAGTCGGCTCAATTTATGGTGACCCTTGCTGTTCTAGCGGTTGCAGGTTCGAGTTCTGGTAGGGGCATTCATTTGTGCGATGTTTGTACTGTAGTGTATTTAAATTTTTAATGTAATACTTATATGCGTAGTGTATCAACTCTCTGGTATCGATAACAAAACCCTCGTAGCTTACCATGAAACTAAATGGTGATGAGTGTTAAAGTCCCGATATATTTCTTTTATACTGCCATTATATAAATTGCAATAGCCACTATACTTAAACGGAAGAAATACTAACTCAAAGGTTTTACTGTATTACGTAATACGTTCCTATAATTCATTTTTGAATTGGTTATAGAATTCTACCATCTAAAAAGGAACGGAGCAGTTAAATTCAATTTAATTTTATTGACTCTTATCTCTTACGTAAGACTAATATATAGATATACTTTTATCCTAGTACGAAATTGTAATATTATTTATAATTATTATATAATACTAGCAATTCCCGCGGCTCCGCCCGCGTCCAAGGGATGAATATTTAGGTTTATAAGATTTTTTTGATGCCAAATCATAAAACAATGTAAAATAAAAATTTGGTCTAAAAATATAAAATAAAATATCTGGAGAGAACTACCCTTATCACCTAGAGGAATAAAAAATAGCCTACGACCTATTCTCAGACCTATCAAATATACAAAAAAATCATAAAAATCGGTAAAGCCGTTTTGAAGGAGTTCGATAACAAACACTGTGACACGAGATTGTTATATATTAGATTATTTTAAAAAGTTCTTTTAGTTTATATTTACAGCTATCAATTACTTTAGTATGCTTTTACAAAATATTAGACATTCCTAATTTCATCTCCCCTCCGTCAATATATACGAAATAATAAATAAATAAGTGTCGGGTGGAGGGTGGTTTCAGGCCGGGGTCGTCGACCCATCGACCGCCCCCCCCACTCCCTCCAGTCGTATCGAACCTTCGCGGATGTGATATGTCTTAGTTATTTTATATAGGCATGTAAAATACTAGACTACTTGAGCTGTCTCGCGGACTTTGTCAATACTTTATTAAACTTTCGACATGAACTGTGCATTTTTATAGAAATAATCTTATCTTTCTCGCAATTAATGTGAAACGTAATTATAATCTATGATTATAATTAATCTCATTCTGGAAAAACCATGCTCAAAATTATATTTTAGGAATAATAAAGAATAAATAAAGGTTACAAGCACATCAGAAGATGGAAATCTAGAACAGAGAAGAACGTGCATAAATGCAACAAAAAAAATAAAGCTATACGACAACGAAACAGATAGGTAGCTAATAACAGAAAAAAATGGTCCATCTATATATTTACCTTGATGTCTTGTAAGACCTGTAAACAATTAGATTTATATTAGTTAAAGTTTATAAACAGCATTATATTCTTACAATACACCTTTATATTCTAAAAAACACCTGAAGCACATATATTATGTACATAAGTTTTAAGAACACAATATGTAGTTGCAAATTATAATAATTTACAGTACAAAAATAAATACGATTTTTATAATAAAGAGTTAAAATTAAATTATCAATAAAATTCAATGTGAGAATCCCAGTAGAGTATGAAGATAAGCGACAAAATGCGGGTGAGGGCGTCGATCGACACAAGCAACGGAGTATGGGTGTAATTTGCCTTAACAAATTTTAAACAATTTTAATGTATTTTTAAGTCAAAGGTTTCATAAAAATATAACTTAAAATACACGTATATTAAGCATATTGTTAAACTTTGTTTTTGTTTTAATTTACAAATGTTGTTAGTTGAATTAGCCTTTTAGGTCTAAAACATTATTTTCATTTTTTTCCTAATCCTGAACTGTTTTTTTTAAGTTTATACTATGCCCAAAAGGGGTTATTATCCAATTTTAAATTACAATATTATTTTTATTTCACAAGCGTCCTTAGATATAACACTTCTACAAATTACCGAATATATTATGATATATTAGTATTTGGTCGAGGCTTCTAAAGGCAGCAAAGGTCGGCGCATGGGAGTGACTCAACTCTGATAATCACCGCTTGGACTTAGGTCAGGTTTGTTTACACTACGGCTGTTCCACGCTTTTTGTCAAGTTAGCTGAGTTCGTTAATACGTGTACAACAATTTAAATGAAGTCGAGAGAAAATCGTCTCGGCCGATCGATGGCCAGTTTGAAGATCGATCGGTCCATTTTGAAATAACCTACTACAAAAAAATCTACTGCGAAAATTTTAATACTTGTGTTTGATACTCAATGGTTAAACGATTAAATTAAATATACAGATAGCTTATAACTTGAAGAAAACCGATAGGTAATGGGCTACTAGTATAAGGCACCTTGCGTAAAGACATAAGTCGCTACTACGACTATTAATAATATCTGCAGTGCAGCTTTTAAATCAAATATAGATTTAGTCGTGATAAAACTATTAGTGATTAAACTTATTGTATAACACAAAAGTTCTGCGACCCAGGCAACTGTATATCCGGGTAATAGTAGTTTCATTTATCGTCACGATCCGCGAGAACTATCGCTGTTCAAACAAGTGCTAAACTAGAGCTGAGCTGAACAGGTGTGTTGGTTTTTATCGATTAAACAAACGAACTGAATTCACTTGAAATTTGATTTCGTTGAAAAAATTGGGAATTGTTAGATATTTTCCATTGAAACGTAGGTTTAGAGTTTTAAAAATATTTTTAAAGCTTTTTTTAAAGTGTTTATTAAGCTTTTTATTACTTTAAGAAAAATGTTATGGCTACTATACAGTACTTACCTATACTAAATATTATTTGATTATATATTGATTGATTTTCAAAATCAGAAAATTGACGTGGTCTTTTATTTAAAAAAAGCTAACAATAATAAATACTAATATTATTAAATACGTCCAACAATTAGCATAATTAAAAAAATGGTTTTCTTACCAAAGCAGAACAAATAAAGGCCTCTGTTTATTTGTATCAAACCGTGTATTTGAAATTCAGTGTTACAGGTGTTATAATAGACAATGATTGCACAACACGCTAACAGGTGTTTAACTGCTCTAATTGACTGCCATACACAGTAGTAGGTACTTGTGTTTGAATAACTGTACGTTTCATCAATAAAAATCTGATAAAGCCGCATAGTAGAAACTAAGCGATTGAAGAGAATCCTTTATTCGGTTTGATTTAGATTTCAAAAATTGTATTACTTATTATTTAAAACTTCGATAAGAAGCGATATTTTTTTTTCATATATATCAATATTAAAATTCGAAAATAAACCCAACTGAAAAAATGATTATTTTCCACCTATGGGATGATTTTGAATTCGATTTAAATGTCAATTAATTAAAGTTTTTATAAGTTAAAAGTTTTTCTATAGTGAAAATCCATATAGGTATGTTATATGGGAAAATATTTTATCTTTCTTATATTCTCCAAATATTTAGCAGTAAAATAAATAGAAACGTAAATAATAATGCCTTTTACATAATTTATAGATTGGTTGTATAAGTTGGTTTTTAGTGCCGAGGCGAACGTCGTCGATCTATATTCATGATCGAGCCTGTTCCATCTAATCACTCTCCGAGGACTACATCTGCATACTTAGTCCTTTTGAGACCGTTTCATAATATTGTTTGGCTTATTTTATAGGTTTATGTAAAATAATTCTACTTCAGACCGTAAAATTGTAAGTTTTAAAGATTATTTTTACTACCTATATATTTCGTTGTAAAAAATTATAAAAGTAATCTTTGTTTATTTTACTTAGTACATCCTTAACATTCTTTAAATAAATTAAAATATTTATGTTTCCTTAATGCCCAAAATAAAGACGTAGAGTAATAAAAACAAAACCATGTCTGATAAAGTTTTCCAACATTTCCATTACAATTATTCATCCCAGTTCAGACGTCAGTCCCTAGCGGGTGAGATCTACAGAGGAGGTAAACGTCCCGGGATCGTCACGCACAAGTTCAAGGCCGGGATACACCAGGATCCCAGAAATCCCGAGGGCTCGCGATCAACGACTGAATGGAACCATTTAGGTTTGTTTGTAAACAAACTTTACATTTTATTGTAAGTTCAACAACCTCCAGCACCTGAACCGAGTTCAACGTTCTGGTTATTTGAAGTTCACTAAGGGCTCTATTGATGCTTGTACTGTAATAAACTTTTAGTTGCGCTTATAACTCGTCGGGCAAGGGCTTTTAACTTTCGATCTCCGATGGTAACTAAATTTCATTTTCTACTTCATCTTAACTTTACCGTAATGCATATACATTATACATATATGTGTATATCTAATAAAACGAGCAACTTAGCATCCCTAGGTACTAATAGATTAAATGTTACTACAGTCTATGTTTGTGGCGAGTACCAAAAACACATTACAAACAATTGTATTCAAAGAATCTTAAAGAAAGTGTTCATTATTATTATATTAAAACTTAATTATCACGAGGACTAAAGCAAGAACAGTAAATATTGCTGTGAAGTACATTTAAAAAAATACTTATTCAATGCCAGCTCTATCAGATTACATAGTAACAGATTTGATATTATAGTGCTTCGCGCAAAACGATACTTCGCGCAAACCTACCACAATATAATTGAGAATTTAAACTTTTCAGTTTGCACCGCAGCAATAAATAGAATAGAAATTGCACTTTGTAATATTACTTTGATATTTATGTTATAAGACTGTTCAAATTTTGTTAAATTCTAATAGTTTTATAGACAAACTATAGAAATTTTGGCAAATACAATTACGGTGATAAGATGTTCATTTTAAAAGTTCTTAAATTACGTTTGATTCAGTTGGTAGTGACCCTACTTTCTACGCCAGCGGTCGCGGGTTCGATTTCACGTCCCGCTGGGGGCATTCATTTGTTAAGCACGAATGATTGTACTCCAGTCATGGGTGTTTATATTTATAATATGTATTTAAAATTTACACATTCGTGTAATATCTATTTAGTTTATCAACTATGGTATCCGTAACATAAGCCTCGTAGCTTACCACAGAACTAGATGGCGCTGTTGTAATATTCTCCCACTATATTTATTTATTTTTTACATACACAAACTAATCAGAAGTTCTTATAAAATCTTACACAGAAACAAGAAATATATATTGCAAAATCGTAAGCAAACAAACGTTATCGTAAAATGGCACAAGATCAGCGGGTGACAGTGGTGAGTGGCGGCGCGCTGTCTACTTGAATTTAGTTAGCAAGACTATGAGTCATCTTCATATAACACTTATATCTGTAATCTAAATGAAAAGTAACAACTAATGTTGTTTGCTTTTTTGATCATATACTTACAAATGACCGTGGAAAAGTAGCATTTGACTGCATACTTCATACTAATAAAGAGGTAGAGTCTGTTTAGTTTAGGGTGCTAATCTCAGGAACTACTATGCCGATTAGAAACATTATTTTTAAATGAGATGGCCTTGGTACTAAGAAAGGCTACTTGTTATATATTAATAAGCTTCTACGGTCTACCCAAGGGAACGGAAATGTAAACAGGTGAGAATATCCTAACTGTTGAAACACACCTAGAGACGTACCTGATTGAAGGGAGGCTGAGCCGGTAGTGACGTATATTTGTAAATTATATCGTACATAATTTTGGGTTTTGTCTTTTAAGAATATTCGTAACTTTACATTTTAGACGTGTAATTTAAAAAAAAACGGATTAAAAGTATTCTCAATATTAAATCACTGTTCTAGAATGTGCCTTTGAAGTTTGACATAGTTAACATTGAAAGCACGTTATTATACATTGTATGAAATGTTATGATACAGTAATATAATTACCATATGAGTTAAAGGCGTTTGAGAAAGTGCCTTCGTCCCATTTTTCCTCAATAATGCAAATATCGTTCCATTTTTAAGTGGAAAGTATGAGAGAAAGTTACAGATGAACTAAATGAGTTCACATACTATGTATATCATAATATGTAATGTTAGAGTCAATATTAAGAAGGTCTATTACCCTACTCTAATAAAAAAATATATAACTTCAATATATATTAAACAGAAATAGAACTATGCGTATTTATTTTTTGACATTAAAAACGGAAAATAAAAATAATATACGACTAAAATACATACGAATATAAAAAATAGAGCATTTAATTTTTAGAAGAAGCCTTGAAAAGCGTGACACGGGCTAATTGTACCTGATATGAGTCGTAAAGTCAATTACGGCGCTCGCAACGCGCAGAATTAAAATTTACACTCGCCGTAAAAGCCCCACGTGTAATGGATGACTACAAAGTTACGTTTTTTATCCTCATTCCCATGCATTCATTATATAATGGAAATTCAATTATAGTGATTGAAACACGATATAGGAAAGCAGAAATCTTTTTTCTATTTGTTTTTAATTGTTTTAGCATCAGAAGAATAACAAAATATTTAATAATAATAAATCTAGCAAAATAATTTTAATATCAAATAGTTTTAACAGTAATAGTCCTTTTTAATATTTCGGCATCTTGTGATGAAAAAGTGCAGGTCTTTGTAACGAATCACATAAAACGGTTAGATGAAGTTTGATTAAAAAGCAAAATTATATTTTAAATTTCTTTGTGCATGTTCATAAGCCTGGGATATACAAATTTACGTAAAATATATGGCACTAGTAAATAAAAAGACACTCGGGCGTACTCGCGGACTGACCAGTGGGTAGCTTTGTCCTAATATTCATTTTTGCTAAATGAAGTTTTGTTTATCATTAAATGATAGCGTAAACTTAGAATTCAAGCTACTACAATAGTTAATAGTCTAGAAACTTCCGAAACTTCTCTTTGTACTAAGACTCTTAGAGATCCAAAATCCAAAACATAAATTAGATTACTTCTTGTTCGAACTTGTATTACTTCGTGTAGAGGATTAATGTAGGTATATTAAAACTCATTATAATATTATAATATGTCTTATTTCATTTCTGAGATTTTTTGCAAGTTCTTCTCAAGAATCGAAATAATTTTACTAAAGGTAGACTCACAAAAAATTGTAATCATTTAATGTGGAATTTGACATCAAAATATACGCAGTCGTTTTTCCTTATTCAATTAAGATTCGCCGTCGGATTAACTTCGCATATTGGTTATTTTTAACGATACCTTTTCAATTTAACCAAACTTGCTTTATGTGAATTTGAATTAAAAGTTGTAAACAAATGTACACGTCACTGCAGGGACGTGCAAAAGTAAAAATGTACGGCTTTCACGGTATTCCAATTATCTCGTCTGCCGGTGTCCACTATTGATTTTCACTTTTTTGCCCTCCCACAGCCGTCTGCTTTAAAATACGCTTATTAAAAGCCTGTGTCCTGTCACCATGTGTTGTGTAGCACAAATGCGGATATCGAGGGTTATACTGCAGTTTCAGGGTGGCCTTATTTATGGCCAAGTTCAAGTGACAGATTAATGAAAATTTCCCATCACTAGCCTTTTATATACTATATTTCTATTATAATATTTCTCGTATAAGCATATTATCTGGATATTATACATATATGCTGATATTTTTATATTTACGTAATATAATATGCTGATAGTCTTTATACATGTTAGACAATGAATAAGCTTTATCAGCTAGGTAACACCAAGGTATTAGGTGAGTTATATAATTGAGATCTGATTATAGGATTTTAAATAAAAGTTTCTGCTGTATATAATATAAATAATAAAGAAAAATCTTAGCTTCAGTTGAAGGTAGATACTTTGTCACTTGGCCATGCGTCGTGTCTAGTTTTATTATTTATTTGTGTCGGAATGTTGACACTCGTTCATAGCGTTCACATACGAATACTACAGATGCCAGCGTGCGTGAAAACCACGTGTTTTTATTTACACCACTATCAAACGGCTATCGGCTCTCAATGGATCGAGGCCAGAGTGACCTACATTTTTATTCACCATGCCAAGCTGACTTGCAATGTAACCATCAATTGACATGTCATGCGACGTCATTGCCAAAACGATCGAAACGGAAGATATATGCAACTATATGATACCGCGTTATTCCTTCGTTACATTGATTTATTTTATGACATAACGATATTCTTATTTATTTTTGTCATTAAAAATATCTAATTAGCCATTTTATAATAAGGATTACATTTAAGCTCCAACGACAACAAATTAAGTCGCCGATTTATGAAAACGTAAACCTATTAATTTAAATGAAACGTAAAAGTTCGATAAAGGTCTTGTCACTACTGAGATCATAGATATATAACACCTAGATGGAGTGTAGGTCCAAGCGAATTGTAACCACTTTTTGTGGCTAGACTTCGAGATATGGCTAGATACGTTTCCGTCGTGTCAATGTCAATTGTCAAGTTACACAACTACATACGTACAACTCCCGCTTTATTAATTTAAAAATGACTTGCTGTGCATTGAAAGGGTGTCATAACACGTCACATAATAATACTAAGTAAAAGAAAATCACATTTCACAGGTAGGTACTATTTGGCAACTTATAATTTAAAGTAAAACATTCGTCTATACAGAAAATTAATTTGTAAACAAATCAAATCAGACGCCATTAGATTGTGACACTTACGCACACATTCATACTAATGCTACTTCAATATTGAGCGGAATTATGTATGAAACTATCAGTCTAGGTATTATTAGTCTAAGACTGAGATATAATTGATCTAACAATTTATAATGCTAAAAATGCTAGTAGAGTTGATAAAGAGTGACTTCTTTAATTAGTTTATATAACTAAAAGAAAATATTAATAAGTAATATTAGGTATTCAAATTACTAGAAATAATTTGGCTTTAACTAATTACGCAACAATAAATATTGTAACATTACAAACATGTGGCAGTTAACATCTTGATTTGGTGCCACACGTGAAGCAAAAGGTATTTAAAAATAGAATGAGTCCTTCAGTTCTTTGATGTAGATAAACAATAATAATACAAATGCGACAATGGAGTTATAATCATAATGATCTTTAAATACATTTAAATGTATTCTCTTTCAAGGCAGTGCAGATAAACCCTGTGACCCTAATGATATGACAAAAGAAAAGAAACAAACATGTACTTAGGTACGTCAATTTTGTTTATTTTTTTTAGTAAAACATAACAAGCTATTTATGCGATGGAAAAGATCCATAAGTGTTAGTCCTATACCTAATCTATATTTACTCAGTTTTGTCAACAGTTTCACGATAACCGATGGAGGTTTAGTATTTTGAACTCAAAACTTATCTTATCAGTTCATTAGAGGATGTAAGAATTAATAATTTCGTAGCCAAAAAATTGATAACTTCTAGTCATATAAATTTCAATTTTAAAAAAGATAACATTGCAAATAGAAAATACAAACATAATATAACAAGTATCCACTGATATTTAAAAAGATGTAGATTTCTTATTTTTTTTAATACACGAATTTAAAAATAGTCGCATACCTAATAACTTAAAAAAATATAAATCAATCTCGCATAATTTACCAACCAGTAGTTAGGTATCATGTATGGACTTTAGTAGAATGTATTCGTAATTAGAAGCTATTTCAAAATCATAGATATTTTTATGTATTTCAAAAGGCACTTTAATTTTCACCTTTGAATTTATATGTTACTAATCAAAAAATAATTAAGTATATTCCTTTTCTCATTGCTTTTATATTTGACATTATAATGGAAGGCTACTACAATTTAAATTCCTAACGAAGCTTTAATTAAAAGTTGTTTTATATTTATGTTAGAGTACAGGTTCACGCTCTCGCGATCATTCACATTATTATATAACAAGCTTTTGAGTTAATTTATGCATAATGATTACTTATATTAATAAGAACAATAGTTTTACTATAAGATATTTAGAAAATAAACTTTTATTCGATTTTAGTATCTTTTAAAATTAGGAACAATTTTTTTTAATATATATTACAATTGTTATGTGCTAGAGTCTCATGATGCTTTAATTCAAAACTTAAAGCAAGAAAAGACAAAATAATATTTGAAAAAATGATACTGTAAACAGTGTCAAATATGATACTGATATAATTTAATAAAACATTTAACAAGTGATAAGCGGTCAAGCATCAGCTATCCATCAGATCGGACGGTAATGCTCTACATTTACCGTCTTAGTCGCGTGCCGTAAAGTTTATCGACCTTTCTATTATTACTTATTTGAAATGAATAATTTTAAATGAATTAATTTAATTTATAATTCGTTTTATCTAAGATCTGAATTATTTGTAACGAAATTAAAATACTAAACGAAAATTTTAAATTAAAAAAGAGAAATATAGAAAAGAAATAAAAAACAAACCTCAAGATGTCAAAAACGCAGGTCGAAAATCCAGTCACAGATTCCAAAAACAACACAACACACGCGTTCGAAATTTGAAATAATTCGAAGTGATTCGCGCGGGAAGCGACGGCTCGTTTAAAGCGCGTGGCGGGCCCGGAACGTCGCACGTGACTGAGCGAGCGAGCGCGCCCCCGCCCCGCGTAAACAAATTACGATTTTGTAGATACGTCGAGATATGTCGAGATGCGATGGACGTATAGGAATTTTTATGGCCTGACATTTATTTGACTTTGCTTACTTTATAATTTGTTCGTATTATGCTATGTTAATTAATGTTAATGTACTTAAGTTGCGGAAGGTCACAGAAATGTCGTATGAATCGAAGGAGTCTTTTATTTAAATGTAATAATAGAATGAAAATTATTATATGTAAATCCGGAACTCGCAATCTTAGAATTTTTGGCACATCAAAACTTTTTAGTAGTTATTTTAATGGAACGCTTTAAAATAATCAACTCTACCTTCAATCACTCTTGATATAATTTATAAGTTCGTTATCCTTATGGCTTATGTACATATTAAATGATAAACATTTTATGGTTTATTTATAAGACGTTTAAAGTTGGCTCATAAATCATTTATAATAGGCTATTGTTATGTTAAAGATCACAACAAAATGTAAAGCAAATCGAAAGAACCGAATCATAATAATTTCAATATGCTCTCAGCATAAGCATATCAGGTATTGCATTGTTATTTATCCTTTTCATAGTTTAAAAATAATATACGGTAATTACTCTCCTTTTCCGAATAAAAATATTATTCTCTATCTACGAGTAAAATATATAAATAGTAAAAAGCAATACAACTTTAAACTGTCTGTTTATAAATTTCTTGAACAAAATTCTTGTATAAAAGTCTCTACCTACCTTATCGCAAGCTCTACTTCGTGGCCTATACAAATATTTGATGCGATTGATACTTCAAAATGCTATATCCAATGCAAACGACTGACTATAAACAAAATTGATCTGATTTTTTATTTAAATAAAAAAGTATGTATAAATTTATAAATGTTTATTATTTTATTCTGGTATCATGTGAAAAGATCATAAATCATAATAAAATTAGAATTATCAATACGATGACGTCTATCTTGTTATCATAAATCTTGAATTAAATTACATTGCAATTCCATTTTTTTTTAAACTAACGAACTCATAGTTTTTCTTGCTTGTTAATCTGTGATTGAACTCGTATGTAAATGATTTTGTCTGATTGTTTAAAGGAATGCTTTATTTTGCTTTATTAAAGAATCCTATAGTCAAAAATATAATTAAAAAGAAAAACAGTAGATCTAGTCAATTTAAGAACTATAATTCAGATTCTTATACAATATCCGAGTCAACTAAACAAAAATACAGGTTACTCCGAAGGTAGAAGTAAACTAAAAAATATAACAAGAACTGGAAACATGTGTCCCTTTATATTTTTTTAATTATCACTATCATATTTTAATTAAATTTAGTTTAAAGTTAACAAACGAAACAGGACCTAAGCGTGTGCTTTTTAATTAAAACTTTTTAATTTGTTGTTGCCGCCGCAAGACGTTAAATGTTAATGACACGACTTCGTTCGCCATTTTCTTCGCATTTGTGCATTTTCAACTGTTTTTCTTTTAATTATAAATAAAATATAAAATTAGAAATCCGAAAAATAACACTAAAAATATTCTGAGCGAAATATTTAGGTACTTTTGATGCAAAATATTTACGTTTCGTTCTAACAATTTGGTAGAAGTTCGGTATCAGGAAGCGCTCGAACACGTTAATTATCGCGTATCTTATTATGATGAATGTATTTTCTTTCCCAATATTTTGTGATAAGCAATGTGAATCTTGTGAAATAACGTTGTTTTGGGTATTGCATAATATATTACCATTACCTTACTTCTACTTGTACTTTGCATAGCTAAAGTAAAATTGTGTCTTCGCATACTATATAAGATAATAAGAACATTAGTGCTATGAACTATATTATACATGAAAGTAGTACTGGTAGTAGTTACTAATAGAGCTAGAGAAGCGTCTATTCAAATTATAAAAATAAAATAAAATCGATATACGATATATTATCGATAACCATCCTATGGAACTCTGCAGATGACATCACTATACAATAAAAGTGGGTAAAGATTTGACAGCAGGTTTCCGGAATTATGAAGGCAATCATTAGCTCTGAAGGATTGTTAGCAAAGTGATTTAATGAACAATTAACGAGCTACGAGTTCCGGCCGTAGTCCGTAGCGGTCGTAGACGCGTTCCGGTCTACGCGGTGCTTATGCAAAAGAGGCCGATATTTCATCGCTCCCCGTCTATTGCAGTCCATATTATCATAACAATCGCGGACTCCGCTAAGCGCTTCGCCCGCAGCCTTCTATGAATTTATGCACATGAAGCTCATATACATAATTTTATCTGCATCAAGCTTTAACTCGATACTCGTATCGGTTGTCAAAGGGGGTTAATCGATACGTAATAAATCGTGTATGACGTTATCGATACTTTCAACTTTAAAACGTATAACGGAAATAGATTATTCTTTTATCAAGGACAAAAATTGGATATTTTGGTTATCTGAGCACTTACAACTGTAAATGTTACGTTGGATGTTGGCTGTTTTGGAAAGTGCGGCTATAGACGGTCGTGGTTGCATTATTCAGCTGAATATGCAATTAAATGAGGGCAGTTCGAGAGAGCGGGTGTGAGCGAGAGGGCGCACCACTCGATATTATATTGAACAAGTTTATAACTACGTGTATTAGACGAACGAGTTCGTACAGCGTTTTCTCATTTCCCGGGACGAAACTTTTCTAATATTATAGTTTCATTCATATTGTCGGTAGTTTCGCGGAGTTTTCTTTCGTGGAAAATGAAAGACTATTTCCATAACTATTATTTCGCTTTTATTGCTTTGCCAGTTTCTTCTGCTTCAAATAGATTTGTTAAAGTTAGAACTTTCCACTTTATCGCCTGGAAATAATGTTTATACTCAGTAATTGAATAATGCCTATCTTTACAGAAAACAATATTTGCTTTGTATTTGCTATGGAAACATAATTATAATTAAAGGGTACTTACGTACTAACGATGACGCACTTTTAATTTTTCTATAGATTTGTGTGAATGTGCTTATATCGTAAAATCTTTAATCGAAAATTAATAATAGGTTCATAAAGTTAATTTTAAGTATGTTTCTTTCAAGGTTGGTTAGGTTAGGTTAGATATATGACCACAATATCGCACGAGCCGAGCGAGCGCTGCTAGCGTGCCGCGGCAGCGGCCGGCGAGTGCCATAGTCAAAAATTAATAATAAATTCATAACGTTAATTTTAAGAATATTAATTTTAATTTATTTATTTACCTAGAAAGAAAGAGTCATAAAATTAACCTTATGAACCTATTATATGAAAACCCAAAGAAAATAGTTTTTTTACGATATAAGCACATTCACACAAATCTATAGAAAAAATAAAAGTGTGTCATCGTTAGTACGTAAGTACCAAGAAGTTACTACCTTTTCAATTTTTATGTATATTAATTATTATTAGGAAATCTAAAAATGCTTTATTTTAACATATATTTTACTGATTATAAGGGAAGGTGGACCTGGGAACATTAACCCAATTTTAATTAAAATAAGTATTCGTGACATATTCTTTATTTATTAGATTTAAAATACATAATACCAATATTTATTTACGAATGCATTACGGAAAGAATCAGCGGTAAAAATATTAAAGCACTTTTACTAAAAAGCTTTTAACGCGACATTTTTATTGGAAAGTCTACTTTAAATTTCAATATTTAATCTGCGGTCCGCAATACTGTCGATCTTGCGACCGGTAACATATTGAATAAACATGGTTGGCCTATGATTATAGATGATTACAAGCGATTACAGCTATTACTCAAATTGTATACCATCATTGACTGCTTCACAATATTTTATATTGTATGGTACTCCTATTTATATGGTATTAAGCTATTTTTTTTTAATTTTGTGATGATATGAACCTTGAAACGCTGTCATTAACTTTTAATAAATTATATAAAATATTATATTTGCTTTGTAAAAATATAAATTAAATGTTTATAGCAATGAACGTCTTTATATGCTGTATGAAGATTGAATAGAACGTAAATGTTGATTTTTAATTATGTAGAGCTCTGCAATTTATGCAGGACCGTGTCTCAGTTTTCTGTGTAAACACCACGAACGAGCTCAATTTGCGTTCGAGAATATGCACTTAAACACTTCAGAAATTATGAAGAAACTGTAGAAACCTTATTTAAATTTCGTTTATAAAAATAGCCCGACCGGGCAAGCGCTTAGGAAATAACGAGTTCCAAGTTTCATTAGAAAAAGTTCTTTTGTCGTTGAGTTAAACTTTCGCACAATGGTCGTAATTAAAAGTTGGTAGCACTGCGCGGTGACAGCAATCCGCCATGTCTCAGCGCGGGTAAAAAGGGCGCCAAACTTACACAGATAAACAACTTCTTGCCTTTTTGTTGCGATTTGGAATATCTAAAGCGCTCACTTTTAATAGACTTGAAAGTCAAAAGTCAAGGTTCAACTTCCATTTAAACGATTAATTTTTAGTCGCAAACTAGTTTTTCGTGATTTTTGTGACGGAAAAAACATAATAATTATCAATTTCTATTCATCGTACCTATCTATTTACTAATAATTTTAATATATCACTCTAAATTTATTGTACGCATAAAAACTTTTGTTATCTTTAGTAATAAATGTACTCTAATAATAATAATAATCTGAATAATAATAAGCAATATAAATTAGAAATTTAGTTATCTAACATATCATTTTACAAATTAATGACCATACGATACGGAAATTAAGCGCTATACGAGGGAAGAGGGGTAGACGTTCCTCCCTGGGTGTAGGGAGAAGGTGGGCTCTAGAATAGCAATCTAGGGAGTCTGAATTGTCTGGCCGCTTGAATGGAATACCTGGCGTTGCTGACTGCCCATCACTACGAAAATACATTAGGTTTAAATTAGGCTATGATAGCAAGCATGATTCAGAATTATTATAAATTTAAACGTTTCGTTAAACACAAGTCAGAAGGTTTCCGTGATTTTTTTAAGCTCTTTGTTGAAATACATATGCATATAAGTAATAAGAAAAATGTAAAATTGTAATATAATGTAAATTAAAAACATTTTTAGCCCATAATACAGCTTCGATTTGACGTTAAAAGCGTATGTTACATTCAAATTCCTACATACCCATCGATCCTCATAACGAGTCTAAGAAGAATGCAAATGGATTCTGGAAGAACAAACATAATTCCATTATTAGCGAAGACGCTGGGTGATATATTATCAAGTTAAAATTAAATTAATTCCGCCGCACCCCGCACCCTCACACCCCCGCGCGCCCCGCCATCTGATATATAGAGGATGTTTAATTAAAATATCTTTTAGTGATTTACGAGTGTCGATAATTATTGGTTCAAGCGCGGTTCAAGACTGATTTATATCGAAATTATGAATGTTATTTCCGATCCTACAAATATGGAAAACATATATTTTAATAATTAATATATCAATATTTCTGAATTAAATATAAATTTATAAATTATTACAATAATAAAAAATTTTTAATTTAATTATTTATTATATTAATTAATTAACTGTACGTAATACAGTCGAATTTAGGGTGTTTTTATAGTACTAATCCCAATATGCATATATAGTAGGTACACGTTAATAAGTTGAATATTGTAGAACCATTTATTGGATTTGTGTATAAAATGTAGATCTACTACAGGAATTAGAAAACAGCGTTATAAGTCAATTATTATTTATCGCAGTGTTACTTTAATCAACAGCATATCACATACCTACATATTTAAAATAAGTAATATTTTACTCACTGTAAGCCATGGTAACCAATATTTTATAATATTTTTTATACCTAATAGAATGCCTCATGAAATCTACTTTACAGAGAGATTTTGAGATTTAAATTAGTATTTAGTATTTTTTTACTAATAAATGGTTGTTAAGAAGAACTTTTAATATTAAAATTTAAAGAACGCCAAAGTGGAATAATTTTGCATTTCTTTTTCGTTTCACTCAACTTATTACATTTTTAAGTTCAAACAAGTAAACAAAAGAGTCTTTAAAATATCTTATTTGATTCTAAGCTTCTCATAATTTGTATTTATGGAAGTTTTATCGGCTAAATTCAATTTACTGCAGCGCCGCTATGCCTCGGGATAGCAATTTCTACAGTAAATTAAATTCAACGCTCAAGGAAAAAGCTATACGCCTAAAACAAGGCAAATATCTTAGAAACTCCCGTAGAATATTTTTATAGCAATTATAGGATCTTCCATAAAGCATGTAATCTTAAAGTTTTGACGCCGACTAATACTATCCAGTTTAAATATCCACGTCCGTAAATTATTAGAATATGATGTCTTCCTTCAAAGGTGTAAATACGACTAGAGATAAATCCTTTTATTTTAAATATAATAATTAATAAAAAATAAAAGTGCCACAATTCTCATATTAGCTAGTACAACATTTTTCATCGTTGTTTAACTAGAGTTTTACGAGGGCAATAAACGATACGCAAATTTCGTACAATAAATATTGAATTGGCTATAAATGTATAGGTAAGCTGCGTGGAAGTATAATCTTGCTATAAAGCAGATTTTAGAGCTCTGTTGAGTAATCCGCGATATATTAAAAGTCGTCGAGTAAGCCTCTTAGCGTACAACCCGCCCTTGCACGCCCTTATTACGTTAAGCATACGTATTACATTTCATGCGAAATCTTTTTTATATGAACGTTGTATGCAAGGACATACATAAATAAAGTAGTAAATCTATGGTTAGATTTAGAAAAACTTGCCGTTCTTATTGTTTTTGGGTTATTGTAATTTTTTAGATGGCAATTAAAAAATATTTTCTAAGGATTTTTTTTAATAATTCTACTAGAATATACCTAGCAGCATACTCATACATACACAACATAGGGTACAACAGTACCCTGCGTTACTTCACGCCACAGTCTACCTTTATAAGAAATGTTATCTTAAGGTATTTCAGTGTCACAGAGTAAATACACATGCACTTATTGCACATTTATAGTACTTCAATACATATATGTAAATGATTGCAGTAAGGATATACCTATTGTGCATTGACTTTTAGACTTGAAAAAGTCAACACCTTCAAGGGAGACTTACTGAGAAAAGTGACAGACAGACAAATTGACTACGAGGTGATCCTAAAAGGTTTTTTCCTTTTGGGGTAAGGAACCCTAAAAAATTTTATTCATATTCCAATTATATTGTCCGGATTGCTATATTTCTTAACTACTAGAAACATTTTTGATTTGAATAAACTTTTCTAAAGTTCACATGGCATATTTAAATTAAACTTAAGTTTTTTCTTGAACTAGATAATATGTAAATGTCGCAGAGGAACTTTCTGGAAATTGACATCGCCCATGAATAATGTATGCGGTAATACATAATGTATATTTTATTATCTTCAGCATTGGTATCGTTATTTTGTTGACATGGTAATTTGGTTCCGTACCACTTTAATATATTTTCAATTAATTTGGAGTATTGTGAGGTGTATAAGGTTAAAAAAAATGTCATTAGTTTTTCTAAACAGATCACAAGTTCACTTCCTGTATGAAGCCAATATTTTAAGTATTTAGAGACTTTCAGGATTATTTTCATTATTAAGAAATAAATAAATATACTGGAATCACACTGGTTGTAAACTATATAAAGTCAAATGTTATTTAATGAACAAAAAAACACAATATCAACTTATTCGTTTTGCATATTTGCGCTTGTGCAAGAGAATTTAAAAGCTTTTTACTTTGTGACAAGCATGTACTAACTTCCGCTGTCGCTATTCACGTGATATCGAAAGAGTTATGTAACAGAACTACAAATATTAAATTATTTTCCACATAATTATTTTCAGTGTTTCTAAGAACAAATGTGTATTTTTGGTGTTTTTTATTTATAAAAATAAATGTTTTTGTATGATTGTATTCTATGTTGCATACATTCCTAACCTATTCGTCAATTTTTATAGCACTTTGGTTATCCGTGAGATGTTCTGCGTAAATCCGCGAAGGTTCTTTTCATTTTTTTTATATAGGTAACCCAAGCGAAGTAAGGATATGCCGCAGTATTCAATATTAATTGTATTTATTTCATAAGATGCTGAGAAAAGAAAAACAAAAGAAGTCCTGGCATGTTCTAATAATAACATAAATACAATTACTTTCAGAGATAGTAAATAGCATTACAAAGAATTCGTATAATATAGGTAATAGCCGCTGCTTATTTTATTTACGTAATATCCAACAAATACTGAAAATTCAATAATGTACGAGACTAAAAGCACATCTTAATACTTAAAAAGATCAAATTTTCAATCGAAACAATGCATTCTAGTTCGTTCAAGTCCCCATATCGTTTTCATTGCACAATTCAATGCACAGTGGAGGGTAAGCGTGTTTTTATTTCAGGCACGCACGGTGACAACGCACTAGCTGTTATCGGGTGAGGATTTATTGCACTTGTTGCACAGATTCTTTCACAGAGCGACATTGTGATGCCACTCGTGATATATGCTAGATTATTTGACTGTGATGTGCACTGAACACGTAAGGCACCTATCTTTTGCTATTCCAATGGATGGAACCTTTAAATATTTAGTTTCTGAGTTAGATTACAAAAGAATTGTATAAGAATCTAATATTTTGGTTTCTCTTCTTTCTTAAAAAAAATATGTGTTGGATGTCAAATTTAATAAATATTATTATTATACTAAAATATAAGGTGGTCCGCTGCATTTTACAGACATCCAAGCAGAGACGCAGGTAAAAACTAACTAAATATTGTTTACAAAAACATTGTTTTTAAAACTGAAGTAACGTTTAAAATGATATATCTCTTGTTCTTGATTATTTATTGACTATATTGTCTATTTCTATTTTCGTATAAGCCAAATATCGGCAGTCTAAAGTGTTCATGTAAGGCGATTTCTATACATTTCATTCAACTGAAAGTTATATTATCATTTCAGATACATTTGTCGGAAACACCACTAGTTGTTATCGGGAGAGGATTTACGGTACTTGTTGCTCGGATTCTTTCACGCTGCGACCGCGATTGTGTTGTCACAGATCATATCGCGGGCTGTTTGGCTTCATGCAGTCAGTGCTTGACGCTAAATTATATTTAAAAGATTGTTATATTCACATGATTAGATATAGAAGTGGATTTATAAAGTTTCTTGAGTGTTTCTTATTATTTATATTAATTTAAATTTAATACACATCGCCACAATTTTAAATGATGAGGAAAATGAACGAAGGTAAGTACCCACTAAGAAATTATATAATTCAACATTAAATATAAATTCATACGTAATCAGACAAACCGTATAACTAATGGGCGATTAGCTGAAAATAATATATATAAATACTTTTTATTTATCCGTATTTGAACATAAATGCCTCCACTTAGGTGTCGATGCTCGCGGAAATCCGACGATCCGACCCCACTTGTCATGATCCCATTGGGCGTGAGGGAACAGCTAAACGGTCCTGCGGTGTTTGTCACAGTGTCTTATTAGTGTCGGGTTCAGAAGTCGATTCACTTGTTGCTTCTCAACAATTTACAGAATTGCGATAAAATGCCGAGATTTTGAGGTGGTAATGTTTGTCGACTTTGGGTTTTTGATATTTTTTTTTGTGGTTTTGCAGTTACTGGATTGTGGATAACGTTGTTCTACGAGTTTTCTTATTTACAGAAATAACGTTTATTTCAAACAAACATTTTACACTGTTTTTTTTATTTAAGTTAAATATTATGTCACGTATGTATACAAAATGCTATGATTAAAGTTAAGAGCTTTTTAGAAAATTTCCTGGTATACATACGGGTCAGTTTCACATTATCGAATAAACAAATCTGGCAGAATAAGCGAATTTCTCTGAGTCCAATACATATAAGACTGTATTTGTATTGTGTAATAGCATGTTCTATCGGATTTTTCTGATTCAAACACCCGTTTTCATATGCTTGTACAAAGGAACACAAGGCATTCTTAGCGGCAGACGTTCACATCATCATATTGGCTCGTTAGTGCAAGAGACAAATGCATATTCTAAACCTTATATCTTTGAAAATAAAAGCTATTTATTAATGTCTACGTGGCCTGCACGTAAAATGCAGGCGAAAATGTTCGCAATGTATGCTTCACGTTGAATGTGTGTGTGCCAGACGGGTTACAATAGGGCATTGTTTTAAGTACTTTTTTTGAGTTCCGAATGTTGCCAGCCTTGACTTAATTGACTAACGGAACTCTGCACGGAAAAGGTTTTATATCTGTTTTGTTTTTGTATTTCAATTCAATGAAAATTGATTTTTTTAATTTATTTTTTAGAAAGATACGAATATAGATTTACAAAAACCTTATACGTAAGTGCATATTTTTAGTTGTTGTTAGTTTAAAAACTAACAACTCTAACGTAAATAATACATATGCATGTATTTTTGGTATAGCACACAACGTAATTACGAGACTTGATAATTCAAATTTTATCTTCTCTACCGCACGTTAGAAATTAAATTAAGTCTAATATTACAGAAAGTTTTCCAAGAAAACTTTATATTAAACGGAGAGAGTTAAGGTAAGTTGGTCTTATATAAGGATATTACATATTTACGAAATCAATTGAGAGCTTTCTCGTAGCCGTTTGTTTCTGTAATCAAAAGAGCAATTTCGACTGCGAATAAAATATTTAACGTCTCTTCGTAACAGCCGTTTGAAAAGTTATGAAATTTTCAAATATCCGGAAATTAAGCTTTACATGAAAATTCCAGGAATGCGATATGAGCAATTTGTTATATTCACGAGTTCTTTTTTGACCATTTTTGCCTGCATAAAATTGTTATGTTTTCACATAGGTTTTAATTAATAATGAGCTTTTCATGACTACAATTAGTGAATACATAAGGCTATGTTTTAAGGGTATCATTTAGAAGACTAAAGAAATGTTGCGTGAAAAAAAACTATTAAGTAATAATAATATTTAAAGAAATAGTCTATTTGAATACTACGAAACAACCATAAATTAATAAACTTTGAATTAAATTATAACCAAAACAATACCACTATTTCAAAGTTAGAACACTATTGAAACGGCAAAGGGACACCGAAAATGCATAACGAGGCAATAGAATGCATTAATGAAACTTTCAGGCAATAGTTTAGAGTAACTATCCAATAGCGACGGGCGTCCTGACCCCACTCGCCCCCACCTTCAACCCGCAATCATAAATTCAATGGAAACTCTAAAGGTTTCCGCCTTAATAAAAATATCTAATCTTGCTTATTAAATTCCATAGACAAAAACACTTTTATGTTTTGGCGCGTAAATTGTATTTTCTATAAAAAAAATAATAAAGTCTTGCCGTATTGATCGGGGTGCGGCGCATGCGTGAAACAACGAAATTTGCAATTACAAAGTGCTCTGTGCAAATTTCGTCCGAGTTTATAATTCGGAGGTGGCCTTTAGTGGCGATTTTTGCTTCACGATCGTAAGGAGAGGGACGGCATATTGAAAATGTTATCCAGTAGATGCGCCACTTTCAAAATTCTCACATTCCTTTGCCTTTAAAATTGTTTGAAAAAATATGTTAATTAAAAACTTTGACCTGTCATAAGAAACTATGAATAATTTAAGATTTTTACGTCGACTTATTAAGTACTTTGTTTCAATTAACTTTAACTATTATTATAGGCAATGAATTAAGTGAAATTTGCTTAAGTCCTTGAAATAAGTATTTTATCGGTTTTTTAAAAGAATAGAAATAATGTTTTAACAAAAATAATAATGGACAGAATTTTCATAGTTCAAGTACCTACATACGTATTTTAATGTAAAGGTATAAAAATATAAAATATTTTAATAACCCACGTAAATAAAAGAAATTTAAAAATTTCGTTAGGTATTCGTTATATGAAATTAATTACTTAAGCCTAATATTATATTATTATGCTTAAATAATTAATATTATAATACATTTTATAATATAGTCAATAGTATATTATAAATCGATACATGTTTACATGTAATAAAAATTTAAATTTGAACGATGCCTCAAATATTTCTTTTCGAATAAAATGTTAAATGATTAATGCTACCAAGAATTACAATTCATATTGAAGTACGACATTGAATAGCAATAAACATCAAAGGAAAGTGAAATGAAATGTGATTAAAAATGCATCGGTGGGTGGCGTCCGAATTGGCTAATCAGGCGAACTATCTCGACGTACCTAGACATAGTCTAGCTTTTAGAGTGCACCGCGGGGAGGGCGGTGGACCCCTAGGGGGGGAGGGGGCGCAGTCTGGTTGCCATGGTAACCGCAAGATGGCCTCCGCGAAATTAGTACCTACGTCTGCAGGCTTTATGCGCACCGTCTTCATTATGTCGGATTTCAATTTATTTCCGAATTGAACTTCGGATTAGAATTTGTATTAGTTTCGCTTCTCTAGTTTTGAAAGCTCGCCTTGTAGACTTTAGTGTGTAATCTTTTAATAGAGTACACTTTATTTATTAATACATCACATGCTTCATAGACATTGCCGTTTATAATATTTCGTTTTATTATTACTTATGCCATTACAGATTTATTTATTTACATTTTTTATAAATACCTAGGAATATGTCCGAATCAATAAAATTATAATATAATTAAACATTTATAAGTAAAAAAAGTATGTAAAAATTTGAAACATGATCAATTAAAAACATTAATAAATACCAAACTTATATGATTGAAAGAAAACAGACTTTTATCTAAAGAAATTTTCAGAAACCTTTATTGTATTTTCATTACATTACAGACCTTAAGGCGTGAATCTTTAGAGTACAAATTTCCTTTTCCCATTTAAATAAATATTTAAAATTGTTCTGAAGCATTTATTCTTCGGAAATTTTTAATTAGTAGAGAGTATTTTATATTAAATACGAGAATGTAAGAATGTAAAATGTAATGAAACTTTTAAGGTATGTAATAAAAAATGTAGCGCAAAAATAAGAGTAGTAAGGTCGAGGATGGTTTATATTCAGCGCTTTTTACGCCCCACTGATGGGCACGGGCCTCTCTTCTATACGAGAGGAATCAGGCCATTGTTGATGGTTTGGTGATTAGTATATATAAATAAAATAAAATAGAAGTTTTTAATTTCAAATTTGACAGCTTTTCAATAAATGCATATGATAGTATATACGGTACTTACATCAAAAATCATTTTTTCCCTGTCTGTTTGTTCCGGGTGATCTCTGAAACGGCTTGACCGATTTTGACGGGACTTTCATTCGCAGATAGCTAATATTATATATATGTATATGTTTTGATTCACGCCCAGCGAAGCCGGCCGGATTTGCTAGTTGATAAATCTTAAATAAAATTGCATAGTTCTGAAGCTTTAGTTATTTTTCGTATCGTTGGGATTCTTTACGATTTATATAAAGATACAGAGATTGATTCGGATATTTTGTCAAAGTGACCCAGGTTTTGCGAAAATCTAATAAGTTGGGTATTTGCTATAACTCACATTGAATTGCACGATTGCGATATGATATGTAAATTGGCTTATAATTCTAAAGGTGATCACTCGAATCATTTACGGAAATTCGCAATCCGCTTGCGCTACTGTAAACTATGTTACAACATAAACTGCTCTACCCTTGTGTACACTGAGGCCCTTGGACTGTTTCTTATTCCTAATAGAAAAACGTTTAAACATAATTCCGCGATTTATGAAAAAAGTGTGAATCAATAAAGATATTTGTCTTTTCACCCCTCACCTTCTATTTTCAAACGTATGTTTTTTTAAAAGGCTTACAAGATACCAGAGCTGTATTGAATACAACAGCAAGTAGAACTTGAACATGTACTTTCAATAAAAATATATGTTTCATCGAAATATGCATCGAAGTTACTGCGAACTTGTCAAAGCCGGGTCCCACGGCCCGTTTTCTCACAGATCAGTCCGCGCCGCGCCGGACCGACGGGTCGTGGGAACTGATGCATCCGATGACGCCCGTGGTGGCCTATTGTCGTCCGTCCGATCCATCGGGAGTCGGTAAGTTCAAAGGCGCGGCGCGGCGCGGCGCGTCGGCGCCCGTCGCGGCCTGTATGGGCGCGTCTACGTTGCTTGTTAACCCTTAACTAACATAGTGAAGTAAATTAATACCCCAGTCGTATATTTTTGATTATATTTCCTTAACCTTTTGTATTAGCGACTTCCACGGCCAGGTATTCTCAGTCGAGCACATGCGCTAGGAACAGGAACAGGTGGATGCGCAGCACGCAACGTTGGATGGTTTTCGTGCTATTAGCCTTTGGGGTAAGTTTTTACCCCACTATGTTATTAGTGTAACATATTTTTTTTCGAACAAGTTCTTGTTTTTTTAATATTTTTAACATATTTTTGCCACAAAATGTTAAAATATTTAAATGAAGAACAAATAATGACCATGTTCAACATTCTGATTCAGAGGAAGATGAGATTACAAATCTGCCACTAAATCAATTTGAGAGTGATTATGAAGATGGCGTAACTGCTGAAAGTGATCATGACACAGAAAGTGAGTTGGAAATTGAAAGCGATGCAGAAGCATCATCAGATGAATATTTCAACAGTAATCAGTTTTCATATTCAGAGCGTGCAAACTTGAATCAAAAATGAAACGGCGAATCTTCATCAAAGATCTTGGTCCTTCTTTAATTAAACTTCATGTTAAAAAGAGAAAACATGATGCTTTCAGGTATCCGAAAGAGCTAAGAGAACATATTTATAATTTTCTTGGATGTTGATTAACGATGGCGAACCACCAGCAAAGAGAGTGAAATCTGGACACTGTTACCTCTGTACGTAAAGATGATCGTTTCTATCGAATTTCGATTCTAGATGTCATGATTCCTCTTCTTGTCTGAACAAAAATAAAAAAATACTTTTAAAGAAACCAAGATCTCAACTTAGTTGATAAGAAATAAAGATATCTCAAAACTGTTGATTAGCTTTAAAAGATTTTTAATGTTTGATTAGTTTTAATTGTATTGTTAATGTTTAAATTCCAAAAAATATGATCGTTTTAATTATAATTGAAAATACTTTAATCCGTGTTAATGTCACAAAGTATTGTAACTAACTGCAGGATACATAAAGTTGATTTTTTAATGAAGATAAAACCAATATAATATTGTTTAATTTAATAATAAATGGTAGATTTCTATTTCACTAAGCTTAATCAAGTAATATATTTATAACGCTGAACTTAATCTAGTAATATAAGTATATCACTAAACTTGGACCGTTTTATAACTATATTCCTAGTGAGATAGTAATGAATCGCTTTCGTATAACTATGTTACGGTATATAATTATATCCCTAGGGATATAACTATATTACGGTTATATCTATCTTACTGCGACACATATATAGCTCTGAAATTGGGGTGGATTTTTACCCCACGATGTTGGTTATGTAACAAAAAGTCACTATGTTAGTTAGGGGTTAATCGTTCATTTCGCCTGCGGCGGCGCATGCGCGTGCACTCACTTGATGGAGTGGAGACTGTCAGACAACAGACCGCACCAGGCGGGCACGGGCCGTGGGAACGCTCAAAACGGGCCGCGACGGGCGTACACGGATGGAGCAACGCCTGGCGCGGCCCGTCGCCCGGCGCGCCGTGGGACCGCACCGTCAGACGGACGACAGCGTCTCTTCAAGAGTTAAGACATCTTTCGTGCACTGTATTATTAGTTGGGTATAAACTATTCGACAGTCTACAGCCTTCGTTAAGAGATTTTACTTTTATAATAGGATATAAAACTTTTAGTTAAAATTTTAAACAAAATATTATGTAATATATAGAGATTTTGGTTTTATTTTGTAAATAACTCGAATTAAATATATTTGTTCCGAATTTCATTGCTTTTTACTGCATTACTTAATTACGTATATATTTATATTTTATTAACTTGTAGGTACGTTTAGGTTAAATACCAACTTACCTAAGCTTCACTCGGGTGCGGTCCTTAATAGAACTATTAGTAATGTACTTATATAATGTTGTTCCAGGTATTGTCTATCGGTATACTAATTTTCATCCATTTTCATTTCAAGTAATAGACAACTTTCGCATTTATTATACATAGTAGCCAGATGTTTCTACAGTAGCCGCTTTTTTATGTAAGTGAGGTCACGTTGAAGTGAACCTAGAATTAATTGTTACCGTAAATATAACCTAGATTTTTTTATTAATTAATATAAAAGTTCTTTATACACTTACATTGTTTTCTATGCTCATAATACTACTCCTATAAGAGTGCCTTCATCCCTTATTTGTAGCGATATACAGATATTTGCCCCTTTTCAATTAAGGCTACTGCCTAAAAGCCTCTCGTACCGAATCGTACAATAGTGATGGACGCATAGTTTCACAAATATATTTTGTGTGTGGTTTAAAATAATTAAGAATTCAAAGGCGGATTATCTTTTAAAACGTAATATGAAAACGATTCAACATTCCCATACCTATTCATTAGTCGTTTATTAATACAACGCCTTTAAATATCCGTTCTAAGTATGTGAAGAATAAAATAGAATTTGGTTGTATATTAAGATGACATAAGATAAGTTCTACTGTGAGAAAAATAATGTAGAGATTGATATCGCAAGTCGTAACTCATCACTCATGGTGCAATTTCTACACCGTTCGTAAGCGGGCCTCCAAATAATACATCTTTTTTGTATTCACGTACGTGTTCAACATGTAAGAGTAATAAGTATCTCTACGAATGCCCCAATAGGAACGTAGAGCTTTGTATAGTACCAGGTAATAATACTCTTTCGCTTCCTTGAGTACTTATAATACACCTTTTCCTTATTTGCCATTGTGTTGGCAACATAATATGCATTGATCTTTATTAAAGATATGAATAATTTCATATTATATAATTAATAATAATGAAATAAAAACAAAAAAAAATATATGAACGTTAAACGCTAACAGAAAAACAGTCCGTAAAAATGCAAGGCTGACTCTAGGACAAAGCTTAACAATGAGAAAATTTTCACTCATTGAATTACAATTTGCAATTCAAAATCCGCCACTGAATGAACTACAGGTGGCAGGCCGGAGGCTGTGAAAAGCTGGACCACGATGTGATCTTTTCTACAACGTCATTTGCATATCTCGTTTTCTACTGACAAATGTTCGAAGAGCTAGCACGAAAACGGCAGTGTACATTGAAATGCGTTTGTAACCACTTGTTGTGATGCACAGGGTGCTAATGTTAGTGAATGGCATTTGTTTCTGCGGACACGCGGGTTACACTTTATTCCTACATTCGGACGGAAAGGGAAAGCGACCCGCTTTTTGTTGATTTATCACTGCCCGACTTTAGCGACCTCGATGATTTGCATCCAGCTGGCAACCTAATTTTCTAATGATAATAGAAAGTTTGTCACAAGCTTTGGAATACTCCCTAGTATCTACTAATTATAATTACCATATTTGTATATTAAATTCTAAATAAGCTTTTTTGATTATCAACTTCAGGTAGTCAATTTCTAATTTAACACTTCCGATTGGGTAATTTATATGTCAAAATAAATATAAATAATGATATATATAACGTCATCGCAGGTGCTTCTTGTAGATTTTTTGTTCTTGACGAGACAAGAAAGTAAATAATAATAAGAGTTATTGTACAAAAAACTTAAAATATTAGAAACAATGTAGAGTAGTACGAGTATAAGTATTAAATTACGTCGTTATAAAGAAATGTACATATCATTTTAATTTTTAAGTGTTAATAACAATTAGTCACAAACACATGTTTAATGGTAAGGAAGGGATAAAACAAAAGAAATAAGGAAAGTAAGAAAGTACTCACAGGTGTCGTAGAAGCGCGCCCTCTTCCGCGACCTCGGCGCGACTCGCTCTTGACCGTCTGCAACGTCCCGTCCGGCGCCAAAATAAGCTACAAAGACACACCACAGACTTAACATAAAGCAAAATAAAGTAAAAATAAACAGAACGTTAACACAAAAAAAGGGAAAATTAATAGACAATCATGCAATGGATGGGTTAGATGGCGACAGATTAGTGATTTTAGTGCTTATGAAGAAATTATTTGGTTTCAATCTAAACTTTTGTAAGGAACTTAGTACAGCGCCATCTGTCGTACCGTTTACGACGCCTGCGTGGACTAGTTCCTAGTAGTTACGCTATCCTACGATAGAGGGCGCATGTACCAGGATAACTAAAGTAATTCTTTAATAAAGGAATAGATGGCGCTAGTATTTTCGTAATCAAGGTAAAATTTCGTTCATGTTTTTACTAGGTAGTTAATAGTTTAGAAATTATGGTTATTTATTTAATTTTTACAAGATCTTTACTCTTTAGTACTATAATATCGATAAATGTCTATCTTAGTAAATTCTTAAATTATTTTCTAATACAGAAATACATTAATGTCTAATATATTATTTTATAAAATAAAACTTTACTTCAGAATTAGAGCATTTAAATCAATTATTTCCATATTAAAACCGTTGAAAACTTTAATTAGCGTAATTTTATGAATCTTGCTTTTTTACATTAAATTAATTAATTATAAAAAGTACTCGTTTTAGTTTTATATAGACTAATAAAGATACTTGTATAATGACTTAACACGAACAGTTTGAAAATTAAGATAAATGCCATACAAATGTCAGTTGTTATGGATTTCGTGTCGAATCGCTAGATAGAACGAACACTCAGATACGTATAAATAAATGTAGTTTCTGTTACCGAGCACATGGCATCAGCTCACACCTGGCGTTTTAGTTCGTTACTCCTGTTTTGTGTTAGAACGCACGACATTTGTTCTGTCTGTCTCTCTCGCACTATTTCTCTCTCCTTATCTATTCCCATTGAAATCGCAGGTTTTGTAATTATCCTTGCGAGGTCAGATGACTTTTTCGTGTGCTCATGATTTAATGAATATTAAGCGCCTACATCGTATCAGCGAGTATGACGGTTACGCCGCAGCTGCGTTAAATAGATAAACCGGTTATCGTAAACTTAATTAGAACAGATAAAACGTGAGCACCTAATTTTTACTGAATAATTGTTGAATTATTTATTATTCGCTTTTCAATATTATAGACAGTTTGATATATCTATGTTTATGTAAATAGAGAAATTTTAAGTAGATTTGATTAATATAATGTAATTAGACAAAAAATATTACGTATTTCAGTATTCAAAATTTTATATCTTTGCTTTAATTTTTTTTTTAATAGAAATATCATTGACAAAAAGCGACTTAACAACAATATCGGGTGTTTACCTTCGCGCCTAAAAGCTCGTTTTACTCTAGCGTGTGTAACGTAATAATGAGAATGTGCGTAATGCGTGGGCCGCTTGTTGGGGCAGGTCGTGACACGCAAACCCTGATTGCTCCATTGATCTGAATGCTCTGATACAGGAATATCATCTCGGATGTTGATATAATGCAAGTTCTTACATAATATATAGTTCAAACCACTAAGCTCAATGACCTCAACGGTTTAACTGGAACAGTAGAATTTTAATATTGGCTTCATAAAGCAATTACATCATAAAATATGAAGATGTTGGTGATCATAAAATATAAATATAGATCACTTGTGTATGCAATTCAAATTTATATCGCAATTAAACGCCGTTTGCAGTCATGATTCGCTAAATTGTCGCGCCATGATGGATGGAAATGGCAGTTATTTAAAATCGGTTAAAACGGCAGGTGTAACGTATCACAAGATAAAAGGTAGAGATAATCTCTACTGTTAATCTCTATAGAAAAAATAAAGAGGTTAATTGGAATGTATTTTAGTTTTATTTTACGGTGTTTCGGTTTGCAAGCCGTTGGTAAATTATTTTTGCCATGTTTAGTTCCGCTATTCGACGACAGATGGCGATATTGGTTCTGGGAATTTAGTGATGCAAATATAAAAATTAATGGTGTAAAATTTGAAATAGTGCTTTACATATCGTAATAAATGTTTTGAATAACATAATGCAGCATATGGCTTTAAAGAGGATATGATATTTATTTTTAGCTAGTAATTTAGTATAAGGATAGGCTATTTAATACTATAAGTAAGTACGCATCATTAAATTTGTAAGCGGATCTATATTAGAATAGACATTTTTAAGAGAGAAAAAATCAAAAATACCTTATATCTTAAAGTATGAATAGTTGCCGCTGGCTATAAATATTCAGTTAGCACGTTATAAGACGCAAAATACGATTTGACGCATCAATTTTGGCGATAACGTTAAACCAAGGAGAAAATTGTAACTTTCAATCGAAATTTTTAACATATACAATTCCAAATAAAATAGAGAAGATTATAAACGATTTTTTTGTATGTAGCATAATATTATACTTAAACTTTTTTAAATAAGGCATTACTTTTTTTTTACTTTTTTTTTGCTTCAATTTTGTTAAATTTTAAATATCAAGTCACGGTAAAGAAATGTTACGTAATCTGTACATTGAGTCTGTCTGTCTTTAGCCCTTTTTACCGTCCCACTGCTGGGCACGGGCCTCCCTCAGTACGAGCTGGCCTAGTGCGGGTTGGCGGACTTCACATGTCTTTCGAAAACTTGCTAGGTTTTCTCAGACATGCAGGTTTCCTCACGATGATTTCCTTTACCGTAAGACAAGTGGTAATCATGATAGAAATGATTCGCACATGAAAATATCAGAAGTGCAAGACCCGGATTTGAACCCGCATCACTCGGTTATCTAAGCGAGCGCGTTACCGCTGAGCTATCACTGCCTGGTACATTAAATATTTTTTGGAAAATCTAATTAAAATAATCATTACTAACGCTATAGTTTTCAAATTGTATCCTTCTGAAAGTCTGTTATCGCATCACGAGAAAACCACTGAACAGATTTTGATGAAATTCGGTATGATAATAACTGGCTATCAGGGTCAATATGTAGAATACATGTTACTCAAAGAAAACATCTCATTTTCGAGAAATTTATAGTAACAATTATTATAACTTTAACTAATTATACTATAGAAAACACACAAGCAAAATTTTTATATAGGTAATATTAGATTAGAAGACATTGAGTCAATAAGAAGTCAGCAAAGTGCCGAGATAGGGAAATATTTAAATGGTAAAGTTCAAACAGATTAAAAATGGCTTATCGATCATTTTGTCTACATTTTGCATTCAGAGGGGTATCCGTATATCAGAGTCCAAGGTTACAGGTGTTATTTAGTTAGCTGCGTCTGACAGCGAGGGCGCCGCGCCGGGGGCGCAAACTGATTGAGCGCAAATCGCCCAGAAACTTCGTAAATAACCATCACGTATGTTTAAGTACCTTGAAATTGTTGAGAAAATGTATTAATTGAGGATTTTCGTTTTGTGGTTAAATTTAAAAATGGTGCTTTACTTTATCTTTAGTCATTTGGAAGTCAATAGCTGTTTGTTTGATTTACTATGTAAATTAAGATAAAAAAGTACCAAATTATTCCAAACAAACATAACAGTATTCCAAACAAACATAACATAACTCATTGGTAACGCCTCGCTTGGATATTAGAATTATGCGGGTTCAAATTCGGGTCTCGCACCTCAGATGTATCATGTGGGTATTATTTCTAGCATAATTACCACTTGTCTTACGATGAAGGAAAATATCATGAGGAAACCTGCATGTCTGAGAAAACTTAGCAAGTTTTCGAAAGACATGTGAAGTCCGCAAACACGCACTAGGCCAGCGTGATGGACTATGGCCTGATCGCCCTCCTATTGAAGGGCGGCCCGTGCCCAGCAGTGGGACGTTAGTAAGGGCTGAATACAATTCAAATAACCTTATATCTACTTTTGGTTTGCACCTAAACTACTTGTAGTTACCGTTCAAAGTTGATAGAAATGCTCCTATTTCTTAATGTTGTTAGGCAAACCTTCTTAATATTTTTATAACTTCTTTTTTTATGGAGAAATAAGTTAAACTTCTGAAATGTTTATTACTTAGAATGTTTAATACATTAAATTTAAAATCTGGTAATACAATCTCATCTGCATCATTTATAACAAAAATAGTTTTAAAAGGAATTTTAGCTATTTTGTAAATTAAGAGAAACAGAAATATATATACCTATGTATAAAATATATACCTATGTATTACAATTCGATCAATACTTTGGCTTATACTTTGAAAATTTGTGTATTTATTGTTGGGTACATACGGGTCGAATTAATAGCCCAGTTTTAGGGGTTACAGACCGTATAGTAGGGTTTACACTTTAACTTAGTTACTACTTAACTGATTACATTTTAATCCCAATGCAATTTACTAGTTTTTAAAATTCGAAAAGTTTATCTTACACGACATATAATAATAAAAAGCATTATTTTATTTCTTCTATTTTTTTATCATAAATTATTAACATATTTTCGTTTAAAAATGTATTTTAAGCTCAAACGGTCAATATAAATTGAAAATCCTCCAAACTGCAAACGTAAATTGATCGAATATCAAAATAAATGTCATGAATCAATTCAATTACAGAGTGGAATAGTCGGTCAGATTGGCATTGTTTAGAGGCCGGGCTTTTATCCTGCGACGGAAGCTTAATTCAGTGCAATCAGGCGCGTACGCACAGTAGTTGCGTCACGGAGACGCTATTGACGACAACGGTAGAGCGTTATTTTATGGATTAATGGACCTTTTCTATTCTATACCTTATTTATTTTAGATTTTTTTTTATATAGAATAAGTTTTAAAAAGCTTTTTAGTAGAATAATTATTAAATCCATATTTTTGTGAAGTAGTGTTGGGTTGATGTTAATGTACTCGTAAGAAAACTTTTAACTTGAATGTGCATACGAAATATTAATAAAAATTTAGTTGAATATAATTTCACAAAGTAAATCTTTCTGCAAGTTCTCACACTATTACATGCGACGTCGTTTAAAGCCATTAATCCATCCCGTGTCTAACAGATACTTCACGAGGAACAATGCGCGAAAATCATTGACATCCTTCATAATCCACTCACGAGTGAATCTGTGCAACGAGCAAATGCGCTTAATTTAACAAATTGAAGCGCCTTCCGCCGAGCCAAGTGCCGGATACGCCATGATGCCGCGCTGTGACGCACATTACGTACACAGCCATTAGGCAGAAACAAAACATTTTTCATCCTGGCAATATACCAAATATTATAAATATTTATTTCAAATCTATCCATCTACCTTTCATTTATATAAAATCTAGCGACATTGATATTTTTCTAGCAATGGACTTGTAAATGAAAACTATCTTTAAAATTTGGTTTATATCTACCAGAAAATGTCAACACCGTTGTAAATCAGTCACGTTGTTCCCACGCCATCGCTTATTCCTTAAGAATAAAAAAATATATTTGAAATTTATAACTTAAAAACTTTATATAAAATAAAATGTCAATCACGCGGCAGCGGGATAATTTATATTTGGAATTCGCGTGAAAAGTCACTGGTGAGTGGTGATTCAGTTACATTGTGTCGGACACTGATTCATACATCCGCAGCAAAGTTGTGTTTACTTCATACTGGAATGGAACATAAAATTAAGATATTGTGGAAATTTTGCGTAAACAATAGCGTGAATTTTTACAGAAAAAATAATAACATAGTCGCTTTATTATACATACTTTGTAATAAATAATAATATTTTTATAATTCTCAAAGTTACATTTTCTTAAAATGCGTCTAAGTCTCGCGCGAAATAGAGTTCTTCATACTATGAAAAAAGGTTAAATAATTGTAAAAAGTTAATGATTTTTGTCATTTTCCATAAAATATATAATCGGTATACATTGTTTCGTAATTCCAGGCACAGAAGATTTGGTGGCGAAGTAAGAAAACAACAATTTTTGTTCATTAAATAAACCTTTTAACTATTTTAGCTTTATTAGCATGAAATAAGCAGAAGCAACGATTTTGAAGAACTTTTTAGTTTGTAAAATTATTAAGTGTTATTAAATCGAAAAATTTTACTTTTAATTACCAATGGATTGTATGAAAACATTGCTTCTTACGAATATGTTATATTTCGTACGTTCGCATTCAAATTAAATTGTTATAATTTACAAACAAACAAACAATTATATTTATATGTTTTTTTAATCAAATTATTTATTTTTCGATTGCGTCACTGTAATATTTCATCTATTATTTAGAAATTACATCAATAATCAATATTATAGTAAGTTAATTCTTAATATTGTCAAATTAAAGTAATCGCTTTTGCGTATAGGAATGTAATGTTTGTTATGAAGTTCACAATTATTATACAATACATAACTTGTTGTTTATATACGTTTGAGCAAAGTTATTACGTTGTAAGCAAAATGAAACCTCAGAAGATTATTTTTAGATTAGACAAATTAATTATCCTCGACGTTAGGTACTCGTATATTCATTGTTAATTTAGCTTTCGTTATTTCAATTTCGATTAAGAAATGTCTTTATATTTATATTTAATTCAATTATTTATAAGCCTATAAATATTTTAGAAAATCTCAACGATCTAATAACCGTTATTATAGTTTTTAAATGTTGTCCTGTCCGTCAGCCTGTCTGTGACTTCATTAAAATAAAACTATTCTGAGAAATGCTCTAGCTCTTAAAATGTTTGCAGGGAAGAAAACCAAGCGGAGCGAGGGTGATTCGCTAATATTTAATATTGTATGAAATGTATGTACAATGTACATATATAATTATATGTTTGTTTGTATGACCTACCACTTAGCACAACTTGCCTCTAGACTATGAGAATAGGGAATAGAAATAGGTGTCCTGCTAGTATATATTTCGTAAACATATTATTTTCCTGTCAAGTTCAAGGGCATGCCTGACCTCGGATACATGTGAGTATTTTTGTGACCGGTTTATTTCAACTCGGACCCAACCGTTTTCCTCTACGACCTTTTCATGATACCCCGAAAAGGTAACGCTTCACTCCTTTAAGGTCACATAAATCGAGTAACGGATCAACATGATTTATGAAACATGTCATTGTTTTAATACATTACATTTAACAGAAAATACTTAATACTTACTATCACTATTAATAGCAAGATTTTTACATCTTTAACTGATTTTGCTACATCTCTTTTAAGTTTTAAATGTGCGAAATATAGTTTAAAAAATTATACTTATTAAGTATCAAAACGTATAGTTTTCTTAGATTATAAATAAATATTCGCGAAGTAGGTACTAATGTAGGGTGGTCTATTAATCTGTCTAGACGGTATAAAATTTTGCCCCTGTCTTCGGTCTGTGTATGTCAGTGGTGTCATGGCAATAAAATGCCATCGTAATGGAAGAATAATCTGATTATATGCTAAGTAGTCAAAAATACATTTTAAAAAGCAATATAAATTTTTAATGTATTTTACTTTCGACGTATTTTTCTATGATTTTAAAAACATTGCTTGTTGTTTACTTAATATTATTTATTTTATAACTTACCTAAAAGAAAGCTCTTCGTTTTTCTAAAAAAACATCTACATTGAAGACGAAGAAGTATATTTATGATCGCGCATATTTTAATGCGTTTTGTAGGAGTGTTTGCAAGAAAGAGTGAAAAAGAGTGAAATTAAGTAAAAAACCTATGAAAAATTAAAAACTTTTGTCACAAAAATGCTTTTTAAAATACATATATTTATATTTCATTTATATACCGCAATTTCGAAGTCCAAAATTTAATATATCGAAGACATAATTCAAAGCTGTAATGTAAGTCCCTGTAGATGCCACATTATTTGGGGAAACGATTTGTACCCTCTATCTATTGCAAGATAACGTTTTCTTCTGCCCCCGCGCCCCATTTCGTAATATTTTGATTAATGATTGATATAAATCAACTCAGAAGTGTTCCATTTTTTGATAAAATAAACCATAAACAATTTTAACTATCCGCAATTATTATATATAGATAACACGGTTTTTGGGGCATTTTTATTGTTCTGAAAATTAATTATAGGTCGACAAAGATAAAAATACAATTTTCTACACTGCATTTCAATGAAAAAAAAAACGTATAGACATACTCGTAGAACGAGTATAAAAATGAGAGTCCTTTGAATACAGCTAAATGGCCTGCGTGATTTTCTTTGTATGTCACTAAAGGATGTAAAGGATGGAGTGCGGTCTTGAACCTGACCTCGGTGCGGTGTCCCGGGATTACGCGGGAATCCCGGACGTAACGGCCCTAATCCCGGTCAAGTAGACATCGTGTAGACGACCAGACACGCCTACACTGTTACAGGCGGTTTGTTGCTTCTAAGTATATGATATTTACTAAGTACCACATATTTAAATTATTATAGCTTAGAATTGTTTTAAAAATGTAAAGCTGCTTTTGAAAATCACCGAAAAAGTAACCAGGTTCAAGTTACAAGTAGGTACCTATTTTTAAATTTATATATTATTTTAATATTATTTACGATAAATTAATTTATAAGATTATAAATTTCTTATTCTTAATAAAAATATACAGCACCAATAATAAGAATTTGCGGAATAAAAAGATAAGAAAACAACGACTTCTCAGCTTCGCTTTAAATCAACCGTAAAACTTGAACCCGTGACGTAAAAATGACGTGAAGAAAAAGGTTTACGTTACGATGTTTTCCTTTACGACATTACCATCCCTTGGGCTTATGAATATCCGGAGCTGGTCCCTTCGGACCGTCTGGCGCGCGTCTGGATACGTTATCGAGATTAATGCTTATCTATTGGCTCAAGGTCAGGGCTGCAGGTGTGGGGATCCGAACACGCATACGAAATACTTTTGACATTTAAAAATGCATATCTAATATTATCTATGTAATTTTATATTTAATCTGTATGCATTGGCATTGAATTAATTATCTATATATCGTCTTACTTCACTAATCGTTAATTTACATAATCACATTAATTGTATATATATGTAATAATCACATTTATTTTATATATAATATTAAGATGTATATAATATATAATAAAGTTTATTTAAATGTTTTTTTCTTAATACAGCCCGAGATAAAGATGACAAACAATTATTAGACTACAAAAACGATTTCTTTGTTCTAGAGGCTTCTTTTAAGTACCTAATTGCGTTCTTTCAGTAAGTCTTTACAGATAAACAAAGGTTGAGGATATTTTTAGGTAGGTACGAAATCTAGACGAAATAAGACCGGGATGATAGGTACCTATGTAATTTATACGACATAATACGTTTTAATAAAAATATCGTTAAATCCTAGCATTATTTTTTATAGTATGACAATAATTAACAGAGAATAAATTTAGCACATATTATATAATAGCATTTGTATTTTCAAGCCTAAATAATAGAGAGATAGAACAAAACAGTGCTATAGCATTGTATTAGCATTGGCTGGAAATAGACGCGGAAGACACGTGGGGGACTTTCACCCTCGCGCCAAGGTCACAGGGTGTCAGTGTGGGTTCAGTTCGGCTACGAATTCGGCTGTTTACGTCAAATCGAAAGTGACGTTACCATGGATTTAAAGCTCGAATTCAAAAATAAATTTAAAGTCTAAAAACGTTAAAATGTGCAAAGTGGTTAAAATTATTTTATATTTATTACTACAAGTAAATAAATAAAACCTGAGCTTTATTGAGCAAATTATAAGTCAATGAACTACAAAAGCAAAAAGAATTCAATTATGTTTGAAATACAACTTTGCCGAATAGTTTTTCTCAATAAACGTAGACGTTCCAAAATACTTGATTATAGACTAGACGCGCAATTTGTCGACTCGGCGTAATTTGGGCGGGAAATTGATTTTTTATGCCATTAAAGATGGGGGTGGGGTAAGGGTGACGGGGGTACGAAAGTTATCGGATTTTCGCGCCTCCAGCCGTGAGCTCGGCGCAATCAGTACGAAGGTTAACAGCTTTATTTCACTATCGCTCGAGTAATTATCTGTCAAGACAATAATATCGCTTCACGAACTGTCACAGATAATACATTATTTTTGTGTTATAGATTAGCTTGCTGCTTTTACAACTTACAATGTTACTTTGTTTAAGCCAATTGAACAAAGAATTGGCCATTTACTATATTTATTGCTTGCCAAGCTAGGTAAAGTATATCGGTCTTTATTTGAGACAAATATATACGAAAGAAGATTAAGTTTCACTGAAATTAGGGCTATATTTTTAGAAACACAGATTGAATTTGAAAGCTTGATTTTGTTTAGCGTTGTTTTTTTATACCTTGATGAATTATTATTATTGCTTTGTTTGTTTTATCTAAATGGGCAATACGATTAACATTTTTGGCAACCTTACGAAACAAAATATACATAACAGTCAAAGGTATAGAAAATATTAGTCGTATATTATATGGAGTTCATAAGAACTTCGCAGATCATTAAAACTATCTTCATTAACAAGAATCTATAGAGTAAATACTACATAAAAAATAACAGACATTTAATTTTATTACGTCGATGTCTTTAATTGTCTCTACGAAGTCGGCGTCTACGAAAGTCGATCGAACACGGAAGCGTCGTAGGTATACTGCAATGCTCTTACGAATTTGATGCACACAAGCGTAAGTATTCATCAAAACAAACGCACACAGCGGTCATGCGTCTACCGAATTACTCACACACGCATAGCCACACCACTCGGCTTTGGTGGTGTGCGTGAATGAGAGAGAGAGTGTGACGAAATTTCACTTTCCGTTTTGGCAACGTCGCACCCCCCCGTTCGTCGACATTTGAAAGGGGGTGGTGCGGCTAGTTCGTTTCGAAACCGACATTTTTATTTTTAATGTTGCCATCTGACATCTAAGTGCGATATTATTAGGTACATTAAAATAATCCATTGAATATTATTTTTACTTATCCTTTCTTTTAATATATGTATAGTAATAGCGTGTCAATATAATGATTTCTATTCACGGTTTGATTCTTATTAAACTATTCTTAATGTTTTTAACTATTTGTAAAAAAAACTTATATAGACAAAGTTTTATTTATTTACTAAAAAAAAACATAATTTTGCCCAAAAAAAGTGAAAGTCATAGTAAACTAACGGTATAGTGTGTAGAGCATTTCGAATACGCTCCCACTTCAAAGCTCAGACGATTCTCGGAAGTGTCATCCTTGGTTGTGTGAGGAGTGGATCCGATACTCTGTCCTTCTCTCACGACTATCGACTTGCAAAGGGACGCGAGTTGAATACTTTCCGTTTTGGAGTTTTATAATTCCGTTCGCGAATGTTGAAATTGAAAGTAATGACTATGCGTTAGAATCTCTTGATAAAGGCCCTGTACCTTTAGTTTTGAATACAAAGTAGTTTAAATGTTTGCTTATTGTTATTTTTGGATGGAGCTTTCGTGTACTAAGCACTTTAACGCTTAGTACAAAGTTTGGCTGTAATTTAAAATATACTACAATCACTTAATATATCCTTTATAAATATATAATATAGGTCTCCTTTTTAAAATAAATTTTGTTTCTTTAATTGTATATAATATTATGATGTTACTATGTTATTGTAAAATTGATACACAATTTCAGTTAATATCTAATTATTTAAATTATACATTTTAATAAAAAATGAATTCTTAGAGACAGAAAAACTATGGAAAATTTACTATTTATATGCAAATTACAATGTGATTTACTGCCCTGAATTAATTTCTATTCTCCGGCAAATTTTAACAAAGCGCGGCTAATGTAAATAAATTATAATACGAGTATTCCTTACTTTTTATAGAAGGCCTTGTTTTTATCAACAAGGTTAACATATTACCTACAAATTTATAATAGGTATTGTGATTGTTTTATTAGAATAAGATTGAGATATTTATATTCGCGTAATATGTTTTACTTACAGTATTTTTATTTTTTATTGTTTTCGACATTGAAATATCAATTTCATTTATAGTTTGTAAGAAAATTGACTTAAATATGTTGTATACTACATTTAAACTGAAGTAGGAAATGCAAATCTCTTAGTATGAGGTTTAAAATAATAATTTAAGTTCAATTAAAATTTACTCTCTTAGGTGTCTAGTTCCGCTTCCTTTGAAATGGAGCATTACTTATTTTTTTTCTATAAAGGCTTCACGACATCAATCGATTGGCTAAGCAGGCTGCGCCGGAGTCGAGTTACGCCGGATGCGATCCGGCGGAAGTACAGGACGCGCGCCATCTTGCGTTTGCACTGCGTTTTTATACACGAGCCTCATTGAAAATAGGTTTTTGTTGGTAGTGTATGGCTTTACAAGTCTAGCTTCTTTATTTGAAGCTGGCTAAATGGCTAAACCATGTATAGATTACAAACAAAAATGTTCTTACATTTTTTTTAAAATACTTGACAAATAATTTAAATATACGTGAACAATGAACATGTAGGTATTATTATTAATAAAAGATAATTCAAAGAAAGTAAGTCTTAATTTATTGTTATCTTGAACCAAAGTGATTCCTTTTCATCCCCACAACAATATATTATGATATGCGACATTGCAGCTAATGTGTGCATCTGTTCATTTTTGATACCCGATTATAAGCTTTGTTACTTAAATAATAAGGACTATTTAGTTTCAGTTGACATTTCTCAGTTAAGCGTATAAGGTATTGTTGTTAAAAATAAAGAACCAGGTAGTCCCTTTTGTGTGACTCTTGTGCAACGAAAGCTGCGATTTGCGATGAACAATGTCTGATAAATCGTTTGCTAATTTAGTAGCTAAGCAGATGGTACCAACACTGGATTTGAGTTTTTTGGATAAAAATCAAATATAAACAAAGCTAGAATATTATTCATATTATAATAAAATAAACAAAATGTATGGTATTTTCATTTACGTCGCGTACCTCTACATCCTCGTCTAACGATACGCACCTACTGCAAAATGTCACAAAATCTAGGCCACGTAAACGGAATTGTTAATGGTTTCTTATAAGTAAAGTTTATTTAATATAGAATAGTTTGTTTCTAGGTATTTATTTCATATATATACCTGTTACCTACATAATACCAAACGATAAAAAAGCAAATTAAATTATAAGTACTTCAATTACGCAAACTCTATGCTTTATAGTACACAAAAAATCATGGTGAAAAAAATTATATATGATATCTCTTCGTGCAGTAAACCTAGACTAAGCCACGAAGCTACTAAAAATTATGTTTTTTTTAATTAAAATTAAATCAAGGTTTTTATGTGAATTTTAATATGAAACACGTCTGACTCAAAAGATCTTGCATTATAATATAAATTCTTTGCGTTTTAAAACAATCCTTAGTAATTAGAGGGCGAAAAGAGATTTCTGCGTAGAGCAAAACCGGGGAAATGCAACGTCGCGCTCCCTCACACTCCCCTGTGGTGACTCATTCAACCTTTGTATCGCTACCATTGGTTTTCGACTCGGCAACAAAAATATGTACGAAAACTCAACTATTAGAGTAATTTAAAGTTTAAAAATTACCAATACTGACTAGAAACAAGTTTTAAATTGTAAAATATGCAATAATTTTCGGAATATATATATATATATATATATATATATATATATATATATATATATATATATATATATATATATATATATATATATATATATATATATATATATAATCTAGAGCCTGAGAAAAGACACAGGCTACTTTTTAAGGCGAAAAAAGAGGTTGATTGATTGAAAAAATAGGGCATGAAATTTTTAAAGCTAGAAGTTTGAAACTTATTTTTTTGGCTTTTGATTAGATACTAAATAAATAAGTAAGACGAGGGACGAACACAAGCGAAGCGAGGGTAAGTCGCTAGTATGATATAAGGACTTGAATTTTATTGAAAGTTTCATATGTCAAGCAATCGAGCGCACGTCGCGCTTTTATTCTATTGAAATCAGTTTAGTTAAAGCACTGCGATGCGGGTAGACATCTTTTGAGTTCAATCTCACCGAAAAACGTAAAAAACCAAGTCTAAATAAAGTATATGCCATAACTAGAGCCAAAATATATGTCATTTTCTCTAGCTTTTAACGAAAGCTTGTCGATCGATTAACCTTAATTATTTTTAAAATTATTACCACCCAAAAGGTGTTAGAAATAATTACGTAAACCTGCATTGGTAAATTTATCGCGAGTTTTAATTACGTTTTAAATATTATTAGAAATGTAGCAATCTGTCGACTTTCACCCACTCTACGGCTTAATTTAATGTTACCTTATTGTTGATCGCCACCCAGCTATTTTTTCATGATGATTCTGAAAGAACATTAGAAATCTTACCTGTAACAAAAGAAAATACTTGTCAAAAATTATGCAAACGAGAGCTTGCCTGTCGATTGCTGTAACTAGACTAACAATTGTGATAAGTTTTGCGTAATTATGGAGTTGTAGAAATTATTAAATAAACTGTAATTAAAAAAATAATGTCCCAACATATTGTTAAAATACTACTTTCTATTTAGATTTACTTGTACGTGTATTCGACATTTTAAATATAACTATCTCTTCGGATTATTTCGTGAATTTTCTGATTTCTTTGGAGCATTACCAATAAATTGGTTATTCCTCCTCATTTTTATGCTGTTTGATTCGTAAGTATATCATTCGATTTAATATAAAAATTAGTCTTATAAACCATTTTCGTACGAAATAAAAAAAATCGTACATATTAAAAACAATAAAATGTTTTTTAAAGATGTTATGAAAGATCTATAAGTTTCTAATCCATGGCATATCTATGGGAAATAACATGTATTTTTTTTAATTAACCAAGCTAGTAAATCGCAAATAATGTAATCGCAGCATGATTTCATATTTTAAGGCACGCGTATATCGGATAATGGAACAATGCGATAAATCCATTGGCGGAGGCAGCTGACATGTGGACATATGGTGCTTGCTTCCAGCCAGCTGCATAGAGGTTATGATGACTGGCAACCAGTAAGGTCATCTCTTTTCTTAGTTAACAATCGATTTCTTTTAATTAATACGTTAATTGGTCTAAATTATAGAAAATAAATAGCAAATGCTAATTTAGTCAAATCTGTACGTTAAATATTTTTTGGTAAATCTTATTGAAATAGGTATTATTATCCATAGACACAGAGGCCGAATCAATAGTTTTAAATTTTTTTGTCTGTCTGTTTGTCTGTGACCGCATCACGAGGAAACCATTGAGTAGATTTTGATGAAATTGGTATGATGATAGCTGGTGTTCGGGTCAACATATAGAATACTTTTTATTAAATATCTAATATACCCTAACCTAGGAACGAACTGGAGCGGAGTGAAGTTATATAATAGATACCTATTTCAAATCATTTCCTATTTAAAAAAATGTTATATACCTAATTGAAATTATTGTTTCAAGAACTACAGCAGGTACAACTTTTTTTTTACCTAAGAACACTTATCGAATTGTTTAAAGTTACCTAAGTAGGTATGTCGATGTTTAAAATCGCAATGTTAAATAGGTGAATGATTTAATTTTTTTATTTAATTTTTGAAAATTATGTTTTAGTTTAATAATTTTGGGTAATTTTTTGTCTCATGTGCACGAAGTGTTTGCTTTGCGCATTATTAATAAAATAAGAAAAAATATATAAATATTTTCCTCTCCAATTAAATAATTGTCTTAACTTGTAGTATTATTCTTAATTTATTTGTATAGTGATTCAAGGGAAAAAAATATAGAGAATACAAGAATAATTATCAGCATTAAATTTTCATTAATAATTTAACTATTATAAGAAACAAGAACTTTTCACTTCGTTCTATACTTACTTAAAAATTTTAGTCGACGTCAACTTGTCAAAAAGCACTTTGTGAATTAAATAGATCTCAGTTATTCATAAAAAATATAGAGAACAATATACAGAAATAATGTTTTACTTGAACATTATTATTATATTAACATATTGAATGATTTTTAATTTAAAGCCATTTAGAAGAGAAAATATAATTTAAATATAAAGTGACCAGTACAAGAATCGAACGTGCACTTTTTTACGTTCTATAATACATAGGTATAGTAAAATCAGATTAATGTTTAACGTCCTTAGCGCCACGAAGCTCGTCATTCTAAATAGAATAAGATGTTTACACAATTTGTAAAATAATATTTTACAAATTCTTCAAATTAAATGGTGAATAAACCTAAAAAAACGTATCGGACTATCATTAAAACTACAAAATCTTATATTTTTTCTTAACGTTGAAACGCGCGGACAATTTTCAATGAAAATCAACACATAAATAGGATATAAACTGACACAGATCATATTTTTTTCTCGTTTTAAAGACAAATAATCATTCATAAAGGTATATCGCCGTAGCATCGTGAACTAAGGAGCTGGAGTATCACTATCTCTTATATTTCTTAAGGGGCAAGTTTAATGTGTTAAGGCATTTAATAAACAAAAAATATTACAAGGTAAGATATTCAATGTAGACAGAACATTTTGTATCTCCCTAAATTATGTTATTTATAAGGTAACTTTAATGCTCAAGCATTATTTTATATATTATCTGTTTCTAGAATCATCGTATAGGGTCGTGACATTTTATTGCGCAGCATATTTCGTAAAATGCTAAGCATTTTAACTAAATGTTATAATAACGAACCTAATGTATTTATCATAGACTCACGTTAGAATTTTTTACTTCCCATAAAAGATATGATGTTATACAAAAACATCGATTCCACCTGGATGCTATTAATATGGTAGCATAAAGTCAACTCTATTTTTACAAATAATTGAAGAAAAAGAACTGCATAAATTAACAATAAATTAACTGTTTTATATATATATATATATATATATATATATATATATATATATATATATATATATATATATATATATATATATTGTAAACGATTTACTTGTTATTTGCAGGTAGAGTTCGTAAAGTTTACTCGAAACAGTGTGAAAATTCAGAATTATAATGAGGTATTGACTAAAATGCTACTTTTTGGATGTCTCTACAATGTTAACAAACATGAAATAATAGCAACATGGTTTCAATTGCTTCTATCAAACCCTTGTATAGGATATATACATATTTTCCTTACATTTTTTAATTAATGTCGTAATAATACAAAGCAATTATTAAGTTTAATGTAATAAAAGCTTGGTTTATAATGTTATATTTGTTAAGTTGATATCTAAACATAAGGTTTCAAAATACGGTCGGCCTTAAAAGAGTCTACCTGGATAAGGAATAAAAAACGGGTCATCGAACTCAATGCAACAGCTGCTCCAATTCAAAATGGCGGCATTATGTCAAAAATTAATAAATGCACGCCGGCTTGATATGAATTGAATTGAGATTTTATGCATCGTGCGTAATTTGACCTGCATTTTTAGGAATTAGTACGTTATATTTAAAATAACGATAAAAATATGGTATAACATAAAACTAAAAGTTGTCCCATAGTGGGACTGTTAAAAACGTCCTTGCAATATTAAGCAAATATTTATATTTTGTCTCTATATTCTTCCCCTTTCCCTCTCTCTTGTTCTCTTTTCTCTCTTTCTTCAAAATATTTTGTTGAAATAATATTAAGATCAGAAAATATAGTAATATATATTATGAGCAGTGGTAGCAAAGCGGTAATGCTCGCTTGGATAACCGAGTGATGCGGGTTCAAATCCGGGTCTCGCACCTCTGATATTTTCATGTGCGAATCATTTCTATCATGATAACCACTTGTCTCTCTTATGGTGAAGGAAAACATCGGGAGAAAACCTAGCAAGTTTTCGAAAGACATGTGAAGTCCGCAAACACGCACTAGGCCAGAGCGGGGTGGATTATGGCCTGATTCCCCTCGTACTGAGGGAGGCCCGTCCCCAGCAGTGGAACGTTAAAAAGGCTGAAGAAAAAGTAAATATTGCAGTTTAAAGGAAAATAAACGTGATGTAGTTATTTCACGTAATAATAATTACGTTATTAATGCTTTTTCTGTATTATGAAGAAGGTGGGGTGACATTTGTACAATATCGTTCAATACCTAGTTTAATAATAGTGTGGTGCAAGAAAATACACCATAATTTCATAATTTATTTCACAACTTGATGACATATCTGTCATAACTACAACAACCGCAACATATGGCGCCATGCAAATGATATGCGTGTCTAAACTTACTATAGTATAGTTTTAATTATCTGTTTTAGTTCCGATGTGAAAACGAATTTTTTATCTGTCAAATGTTATAACATGCTAATATATTGTCTGTTGCCACGCTTGACCGATTTAAGGGTTGTGCGAATAATGATCAAAAAATACAGTAGGTACGTGTTAAACCTACGGTTTTATAATAATAATAATGATAATGAAAGATATTAATTGTTATTATTTTTGATGTGTAATTGAAATAGTACATTAATATATTCGTTATATATATCCAAATAAATAAATACGTATTTCACTTAAATTTTCAATAAAGGCACTTATTTGTTATAAGTATTCGATTTTCTAGTTAGTTGCGATAATACATAAACAAATTGTTTATCGATAGATAGCAGGATTATTATATAAGAAATTTCATAGTCAATGATGATGATCATGATGACCAGTCGTTCATTGTTATATTTTTTTAAATTCGGCGTGAAATCATGAACAAGATCAACAACAATAAAGCACTCTAATGAAGTGACTTGAAGATATGTAATATTTTATAATTTTTGAACTTTGTCACTACATTCCCATGCCTTTTTTGAATGAAATGAAAAAAATGAAACTAGACATAAATCAAATAAAGGTGTCTCCGTATAGCGTTACAATGTTTGAGTGAGGCGCGGCGGAAGCTCGGAACCGGAGCTGCATCATAAATTATACTTTACTGTTCCCGCCGGGATCCAGTTACGTTAGTTATTACGATTATCGCTTCTCGATTGTGATTATCGGTGAGAACGGCTACGCTTCAGAACTGCTCTGATTAAGCGCGCGTGTGGTGGAAGTTAGGGAACAAAAATCTTACTTAAGGAGTTGGTAATTCTCGCATTCTCGGTTATTATATTAGTCTGTTTTGGTGCAAAGTAGGGGTGAGATTTCCTTCTTTTATAGATCTTCTAGTGCTAGACTACAATGTCTACTGTAATTTAGTACCTACTATTAAGTATAATATATACTTTTTTTACACACATTAATATAAAATTAGCGCGACCATTTTATGTTATTTTTATGAGATTCATCAAAAAATTAAAAATAGAGGTGTATATTGACTCTTGTGGTTCAGAGACTAGCTAATTTTTGCGCAGGACCAAAATGATGAAATACTTTGTCTAGGTATAGTTGCATAGTTTGTTTTTATTGTTTAGGCTTTGTAAAATAAATAATTGTTTGTATATCATATATGCTTAGATCATCAATCACGTTCCCATTAGAATGAGAAAAGTTTCGTATTTCAAAAGTTTGGTATTAGGCGGCTGCCTACCATTTTTAAATTAGATGAAAAATTTAGATTTGTATAGTCCTTTGTAGTCTTTGGTTATAAATAAATTAATTCGTTTATAACAAGATAAAATTAATAAATAATAAATTCATAGTTATCTACCCAAAATTGTCGTTATTTAAACTTAATTACATGCATTGATCAAAATATTGAATTATATTTTTATAAGCAACTGCTTATATAACTCTACGTAAACTCAGTAACAAGAGTCGACATATAAAATTATCCACTCATTTAGTAATTAGCACTCCATCAGGCTTCATTAGAGTATTTTATTTACCTCAATTGCGTGCCCTCGTCTCCCTTACCCTACATGTATAAAGCTGCAATCACCTATCACTCACAATACTAAGTAAACCCTAACCAGTCTTATCTGACCTTCCGCACCTCTTGATAACTTGGAAGATTGGATAACTGAGAGGGTGGAATACGAAGATAGAAAGTCCAAGTGTGAATGGTAAAAGTTGAAGGGGCAAAAGGCTTGATGCTGGGAGGTCATTAGCCTAGCTTTGATTGTTCGACGAGTATAGCAATGAGTTACTTGCCCGTATAAATAAATGGGAAATTCATGAAAATACCTTTAGTACTTACAGTATCTTTCACAAAAAAAATATTAAATATACAACTTATTAAAAAAATGTAAGTATATGTAATTTGTGTATATTTTAATATTTGTTATTTAAACACGAATTTATAAATCTTCGTAGATTAGCGAACGTTAAGTTTGAGGATATGTTGGTAAACAACGTTTGATAGGGGGAAACTTTATTTACTAGGAAATAGAATATTCTTTGAAATGAGTGTACGAGTTGAAACATAAAAGGCTGTTCACGTAAGAATCGTATGTATTTGCTTTTCCCCGTTCGCCCCTATGTGCTCTTGTAAAGTAGGCAGTGCGTCACTAGGTTATGCGTTCCCCCTTCGACTTCTAGCTAGTACATAGGCATTGCTTAGTTTTATATAGTAAATAAACTATCTTTAACCCTTGCTCTCATTACCTGGATCGCCTGAGGTGAACGGATAAATAACTTCTTATACGTACAGCCAAGAAGTAACGAGATGAAAAGATGAGTATCTCCGTACCAGTCTTTGAAATCTACATACATATAATAATTATACGAGATAAGTATAATACTAGTATAAGCAATTTTAAACGAAATTGTAATTTTCTTTATGTATACCTTTAAAAGAACATAATATTATAACGAGAAAGCCTTTCAAGTAGATTGGTGATAAAATGATCAAAAAATATTTACCTTTCGTTTTTAATTAAAATTCGAAGAACAAAAACTAGAACAACACTAATATTATATAAGACACTAGTATTTCCAGCGGCTCCACCCGCGTTTTAAAGACTGGAAATTAAATTTTTACATTTCATATACCGTGTAATGTTTTACAACCGGTTTTTAACAGATACTTTAGATTTCTCAGAAATCAGATATTTTCCAGTAAGAAAAAAATCCTATGTACTGACCTGGATCAACAGCTATCATTATCCCAAATTTCATCAAAATCTGTCCAGCGGTTTTCTCGTGATGCGGTCACAGACAGACAGACAGACAAAAATTCTAAAAACTATAGATTCGGCCTCTGTATCGTAATGTAATAATGACTATTTTAATAAGAATTTCTAAAAAAATATTCAATGTACAGATTAGACTAAGTTAGAATTTTATTATATGTATAGATAAAAAATAATTTAACAACATCACAACTATTAATTGCATATTGAATGTAAATCATATTTAAATGACACAATTCGAGGCGTAGGTCAGCAGATGTGGGTTAGGCGTTCACTGGGGGCGGAGCGTCTAATACTACTCGTACATAGCTTGTACATAAGCTAGAAAGAAATCCTCGACTTCCTGCAGGGAAATGTGTTTATGTATATAGCAGAGCTTATGGTGCTCAAAAGCTTAGAGATGTAGTTACAATTGCCATTAAAACTTTCCGGCTTCAGGAGATGAAAAGTGAAAATAATTTCTATTTATTTTTAGTAAACAAATCGTTATGAATAAAATATTTATAATTCTGATAAAAATACGAGGTAGCAATAGTATTTAACTTAAAACCTATCTACCTATGTTATGACATAATAATATTTGAAATATTGAATATACTAAACGGAATCAGGAAAAATTGGAACTTTGGAACTAAACTACTTATTCCAGATATAAGTTTATCATTGCTTATTAATAAAATCATCTTTAATTCATTTTGACGGTTATTAAAGTCTCATACATATTTTATTGTCGATCATTAGTAAATATTAAAAAAATGAAAGTATCTGTTTGTAATTTAAAATTAACAGCTTTTCACTGAATGCATATGAAATTAAATATGGGGCTTAAATTAAAAAAATCAATCAAGTTTTAAAAAAATTGTCTGTCTATCTGTTTATTTGTTCCGGCTAATCTCTGAAACTTGACGGAAAGTTTTGACGGAACTTTCGCTCGCAGCTATTGTTATAAATAGCAACTTAGGCTACTTTTATTTTACTAGAAAATTATAAATACCATTTAATTTATATAAAATTACTCCCAGTGAAGCGGTTGGGTTTGCTTAGTCTCATATTTGTAACTATCATAATATATAATACTATATGTATATTCTTTATTTTTAAAGCAATAATAAATGTTCAGATATTTTATCAAACTCTATCTGTTCAATTTAAAGCCATTGAAAGCACAGTATTTCAAAGTTCATCGTTTTAGTAATAGAATTTTAAGTATTTTTAAAAGCCCTTATACCTATGGACAGGAAACCTGAAGTTTTAGTAACTTTTAAATTTTCCATCAATATAACGCATTACCTGTTAAATAAATGTGTTAAATCGGACATGCTTCGCAAAATTCCAACTAAATAATAGGTCGTAGATTGTAGGCATAGGTATTCTAAGGACAGAATTAGATATCAGGGGTGAGGCGTTCACGCTGCATGCCCCTGACGCGTGCCTGTGGGGAAGTCTCTAATGAACTAGAAGTTGCGTACAAAACTAAGCCTAGACCCAGTCACGTACAACTACTTTCATGTTACTTTACCAAGTATATTTTTATAAGTTTTATAAAATTATAATTATGTTACATTATTACTAGGTTAGCGAACGACGATAAAAGAGATCTCTATAGCGCAATCTATGGCATTCTGAGATAATGTATGGAATATAATAAATATTAAAAATATTCTTACATATTAAAGACACAATATTGAAATGTGTATGTTGGTATGTCCGTAAAGTAACAACATAACTGATCGATGTGATATTTGCTGTCATAGAGCTAATTTATCGGCTGGAGAGTGAGAATGCTTACTAAATATCCCAGTATATGTATAATTTTATAGAGAAAAGTTACTTCACAAACTATATACGGTAAAAAAACTATAATTTTGTATAGGCATAATATTTAAATATAATTTAAAAATTCGTTAAAGAAGAGAAGTTATGTATTTAAGAAGGTCAAGGGATGCCTCTAATTAATGAACTCGAATTTTTATAAAGTATTCATATGGAATTTCATTAAATAATTACTATTTCAAAATACACAACAAATAATGATTCCTTAGAGAAGTTCTGGCAAAATTATAAATGAAAACGTCAGACATAAAAATTTTGCGTGCGTTAAAGGTTTTTTTTAAATATGTGTTAAAAGCACTTGAAGCTACATTAGAATAGTTAGAGCCCGGGGCGCGGAACTGCGTATGCGTGGCCACGCGCGATTTTACCACCGCATTGCGTCTGAACGCATCGTTTGCTTCCACCGCTTTACTTAATGGCAAGAGGTCGGGTTTATTCACACGTAATGTACCAAAAAATAATTAAAATATGTAAATATTATATACTAGCGAAAATTACTATAACGTTATTTATTTATTATTTAAAACTGGATTCTTAGCGTATCATAGTTATAATATTATTAAAAGATTTGATATACGACATAAAATAAAAAAAAAACCGTTTCGTCTCGTAAATGATATGCAATTAAGTTTAGATGGTCAGTTTTAATAAATCATTACGCAAAATGAAATTTCAAAGAGTAATATGATAAATAAAACGCAGCATTTGTATAATGTTGAATGCGTAGTAGGGGTGCATCAACGCACCCCTCACGCACTTACGCACACTTGTATACACCAGTGCACCTATATTATGAAACTGGAACACGATTGGTCGAGATGTTTCTCTGTATGTGTACCTGTTTGGTGTAGAAAAGAGGTCGTATAGATAGAGTTATTTATGTCTAGGCTATATGAATTAGTTGCGTGCATTGGGGTCTTCGCTAGGAAAAAGTATTGATTTGTTGTACGTTACAAGAGTTTTGTAGAGCTTTTGCATTTTAAGATTATTCGAGAATTGTTAAAGTTAAACAGACAAATATTTAAAACCTTCTATTATACTTAAGTTCATACGTGACTGATACATGAAAACCTGTTTGAAAGGGCTGACCACCATTTGTTAGCTCCCTCTTTGCATTATATAAATAAATCTTTTTAAATTATTATAAAAGAATAATGGTCAACACACGTTATAAATGGTATGCTAAAAGAACTAGTTTTTTTATTATAAATTATATTTAACCACCTTTAATATTTATTATAAGACGATATCATTATATTTATATGAGAAAACTTTAATGCACAATTTGTGCGAAATAATTGAGAAAGAAAAAACAAATTCAAAGGTAATAATCATTGATTAAGTACTTCCACGTACAACTCCATTATAATCGCATATAAATTTAAGCCTACATCAATAATAAAAAAGTGTTTAAAACAAGTACAATTAAAAAAGCTTCATTACACAGCCTTTATTACGTCCGTCAAGATGCATCATTAACGCGTCGATCTGCCGTTACATCAGCTGATAGCACAAAAACCCTACCATCTGCCGGCACATGAATCACCGGCCCTTGGCACGTGCCAAAAAAAACAACTCAACCGTTATATCTGTGGGTCCACCCACGTGGCAGGACCCCCGTTTAAATATCGATTTTTTTATGCCACGACTTTGCCATTTTTTTACTCGATTATTTTGTTATCTGTGCTACTGATTAGTGGGGAATTTCTTTTGTGAATTTAACAATATATAAAATTAAAAAAGTTAGCGTGCGTAGCAAACTTGAAAGGGATGTTTAATTTTGGTTTTATACTCAATGTCTAATAATTAATTAATAATTTCGTTAATATGAAATGTCGTCACGAATTTCTTAGAATCAACAATAATTCTTTCTAGTGTGAATAAAATTGTAATCAACTTGACGTAATTTACAATAAATTTATACAAAACTGCTTTATAGTTATAGCTTTATACTACAAAATATAATAAAATAAAATTTACTAGTCTTCATAAGTTATGGTTATGTTTATTAGTTTTTGATTATAGTAGCCCAAAATTCTCATAAAACTATGTAAGTATGGTTCTAGTACCATTATTCTAATAAATATCGGCAATCTAGACGTAATATTATTAACGTAAGACATTCAGAGTGTCTTAGAAAATAAAATACCACTTATAATAAATCCTCTTTAATTTCGAGATGTCGCGACGGTATTCATTGCCATTAATTCGAGTGCAAAAAATGTTGCCGATTAAAGTAATCCACAAAACAAAAAAGCCATTAAAATCTGCGACAAAAGCAATGGATTTGTAACAAAGTTTTTTAGTAATGTTTATTGCTGTATTGTTCGTAACGTTGCGAAAGGAAAAGCGAAAATTCATTGTTTTTTTGTTATGTACGAGTACGTTAGACTATTTTTTTGGTGCTTAATTTACATTTTCGTCAACGTGGAAAGTCATTTGCCATTTAAATTTTAAAAACCTTTATACGAGTCCTGAAATCGAGGCGTAAAGATTTTTAATCACTATCAAGTCGATAAAAAAGATTATAATTTCATATAAATTGTAACAATCGTAACATCTGCCTTATACAAAAACATCAACAAAAAGGCACCTTTGGTCGACAATGGGTAGGATCGGCCTATGATAAAGATCCTAGAGGTGGATCCACTGCATCGATTTTGATTGGAGCACGCTCGCAGCTGTCGAGCACATTGCGCGACTCGTGCGCACAGATAATGTGGGCGACATATGAACCGTAATATAAATAATCTTGTGAGGTTTTACTTAACTAAAAAAAAGACAGTAACGGACGTCACAGCTTGTGTAAATAATATTATCTTAGTTCCTGTACCGACGGTATAAAATAAAAGTATGGTTTATATTAATATTTTCTTTTCTATCGGGTTGTTTAATCTATTAGAACCTAACTTGCTTAATTGGTATATTAAGAACTAACTTAATGCTTCTAATAAAGACTTTCACTTTGTTATGCATAGTATTAAAATTAACAAAAAATTATAAATCAGACAATAAACAACGTCTTAGTTATTGTTAGGTATCTAATAAATACAGAAATAATTACTAGATTCAAGCGAAACTGCAGGTTTACCGCAATTTTTTATAAAAAGCATATGTTTTTGTAATCAAAATACCCCACCGTTACATAGCAATAATTATGTGACAACTCTTCATTCCTTATTATAAGCCCATACTTGATTTATGTAATTCTAATGAGAACACTAGTAAAAACGTCAGGCACAGCATAATTGCTTTAGAAGGCTTTAAATAAAGGTGAACTGAACAAGGGAATGTCTCCCTTCTCTCCCTGGCTCAGCTTTACGGCGGTTGTTATAAAACTAATTTGCTAAGTTTAAGTTACTTTGCAGCCCTTAACTTATAATCGTAAATTAAGTCAAGTAGGTTTCTTCTCTCAAGTTTCTGCCAAAACTTTTCCCTCGGAATCTGCTCCATATTAATTATTATACTTTTTCATTCTTTTATTAAAATAGTTCTATTACAATATTTTACGCTGTATTTATTTTTGTTCATATTAATTATATTGACATCGTCTAATCAATGAGAAATAGGTTCTAAAAAGAAAAATATCTATTGGGTATATCGTAAATCTTGTTTACGAAGCAATTTTATCGCTAATATCCACTTTCCACACATACTTTATTTGCAGATTGATTTCTGTAGGTTGATATTTTTGGAGTAAAATGACATGAAAAATCAAACTTACGTTATTTTTTACGATGATATTGTTAGACTAACCCTCGCTCCACTAAGTACGTGTTAACTGTCAATATTTTTCCAGAAATTAAATATTTTCCTGCAATTTCATCAAAATCTGGCCACTCGTTTTCTCGTGATGCGGTCAATAGATTAGATACTTAGATTTGGACTCTGTATCAATAACAATGACTACTATATTAATAAGATTTAATGTACAGAGTTAGAAAAAAATAATAATTTTGTACATTTTTTATGAAATAAGTTTTTTTATTATGTTTTTTTTGAACATAATGTAGCATACACTTATAAAACAAATGGTATTATTATTACATATAAATTTTAGACAAAAATGAAGTCGAAAAAGAGATTGCCTACAATTTTTCATGGGCTATTAACTTTGCAGTTGTTTTTATTACAGTTTTATGGTAATCGCCAGTCTTTGTTTTGAATTTCGATTTGCAAAATACATTATCAACATAGTCGCTAAATAAATGTAAGAAATGACTCATAAAATAAATGTTATTTTCATATAAAATAAAAATGTTAATTGGTCAGAGTTTGAAATGTATCAGCTCGAAACAGAAGTTACACGGAATAAAAACCTACGCTTATAGTACGAGTAATTAAAGTCATAGAAAATACAGAATAATTTATATATAATATAAGTGTATATACTTTTTATTAAAATTATTACAGTAAAGTGAAATTCATAATAATAAATTTTTGGGCATGTATACCGTATATTCCGGATATAAAGTGTGACACATTGCTTCCGCCATTTTAAAAAGCCCGCGAAACCGACAACTCAAAACAAGATGGCGTTAATCTATGCAGACGAATAAATTAATGCAAATTATGCCTCGTAAATAAGTCATACAAAGTATTTGCGTCATTAACAAATCGAATTTTGTTTCAGTTGAATTTACAACGAGTATGTGTCACAATACCTGAAAGTAAGTACATTTAATAAACAAACGTTCTTGTCACGGCATTTTTTTTATAAATATGTTGACGACATTCTTAAATTCGAAAATGTAAAATGTATTAGTTACTAAAAAACTGTCTAAGTTTTTTGAAATGTGAAATCTCTTATATATAATATCTCTTATATATAAAATTCGCGTGTCACGATGTTGGTCCGCGATGAGCTCCGAAACTTCTTTAAAGGTAGGATAGTTTTTTTCGGTTTTTTAAATAGTAATACTGACGATTTTCATATCTTGAGATAGGTTCCGGATATAGAACCTGAGATACAACGGTATTTCATAATAGAGTAACAGCTCAAATCTGTATACTTATTAAATATTTTTGGTAAACCTTAATGAAATAATCATATCGAAACAGAGGCCGAATCTTTAGTTTTTAGCATTTTTGTCAATCTGTGTTCGCATTACAAGAAAACCATTAGACGATTATGATAAAAGTATGATGATAGCTGATAGAGTACTTTTTACTGCTGGAATATATAACATCCCTAAGAAATCAATAGTGATATATAAATCAAAGATCTACTTATATTCACGAGAGCTTTACTAACTGCTAATAAAATAAGTCTATAAGAAAGGGTTAAAGAAGATTTGCCATATAAAAAATATTGAAGAGTGTTTGTGTGTTGATTTTTATACTTAAAATGTTTTTCTAACAATATGTAATCGCCTCAAGGCTATTCCAATTGGATCTTAAAAATTTGTGTTCCTTATTTTAATAGTTAAACTAAGTTGCTTTTGACCGTTTTTCTGGGGAAGAGTTTTGGCTCGTAGATTTGATTAACAATAAGTTTACTTCTGTGATATTATACTGAATATTATTTTATATTGAGTAGGTATGAGTTTTGTTTGGCTAGTTCTAGACTTTAGTTTAGATAAATCAATTATAAAAATAATAATGAATAAGTCAAAAGAAAATTTTACTACTCTTCTACACCCTAACAGCAACGACTCTTAACACTGGCTGTAGAAAAAAAACTGATTTTTTTGCAAAAATAATCGAGAAAAGCGTCACGTAGTACCTTTCTAACATAAGTAAAAATAAAGTCTTTAAATTTAAATTCTTGAATATAACACGGCCTACCTTTTTCTCCGTCAACTTCTCGCACCGTCGCTGCTTGCATATTTGGTGGGATTTGTCGTTGCGACACGGCGCACAGTCGCCACAGTTGTCTTTTCTTTGGCATCCGATGCATTCTCCACATCTCTTCCTCTTTTTCTTAGTCTGTGATAGGAAGCACTAGAATTCAGTCAATTTGTTTGTCAAACTTCAGACGGTAATAAGGTAATGTATAGAATAGCTATAAAACTAGCGCCTTACCATCGCTTTGTTTTGGTCTCTATTATGGCAACCTATGTGTTCTAAACTTTACTTAAATACGTGCAGTCAATGTGGCAAAATATCCGATTATTTAATAATTAATTCGCTGATATTGTTGTTTGTGTTAGGTATTATTATAATTAATGATTTTGTGTGACGGAGAATAGAACTATAATAAGTTTAAATAATTAAATAAAGTATTTCACCTCGACTTTGTCAGATACAGAATAAAAATATTCAAAATAAATGTCTTTAACAACAATGCCTTGGTATTTTTTGACATTTTTTGTATTAATAATAATGTAAATAAAAAATTCGCAATGAAATGTTGTGCTCTCAATATTTGGCTTGCGTGTCGGAACTTCCGTACAAACACAAAGATTGCAATTATGTGCAGACAACAATTTCGGCGCATTCTGAACTCGTTAATGACTCGTCTGGCTCATGCGCATGCGCTCGATCGTGACGGCTTTGATATCAATCTTTGTTAACATTATATTGAATTATAGTGTTAAAGCTGCTTAGATAAGATCTTGGAAATTATAAGAAACTAAAATAAAATAGTTATTGTGTTTTAAATTATATTCAATTAATTTATTTAATATAAAGTTATAAAATTAATGACTTTAATTAAGAGCAATTGTTAGAGTATTCATTTTTATTAGCGTTATCCCGCGGCTAAACCCACGTTAAGCATTAATTTATTATTCCATTTATAATATATAGCCAATGTTACATGCATATATAAATTATACCATAAAGATCATCCGTGAAAGAGAAAAAACCTTTTTACATCTATACGGCCATATATATTCACATACATACATACGTACATACATACATACATACATACATCCGAATAATTTTTCGCGTTTACTATATTAATAAGTTTTAACTGCTATAAACGAACAAACTTACATTATAACCATAAAATTAGATACAGCTGTGATGCGAAGCCGCCATTTTATCCACGTTCCTATCGCGATTGGAATCGGCCGATTGTTCCCGACAAACAGCTGACGCGTTATAAAAAGGGACTTTGCTTTTACGTAGTACTAATAATATGTGTTTGATATAATTTATAACTCTATATGAAATAAACGAACTTGAAATACAATAATATGGAAAGCTTATATAAAAGCTTAAACCGTGCTTTTTATTGATAAATGCATTCAATCGAAAGTAACTTTATTATTTGTTATATATTAAGTAGTTACTAAAATTTGTATTCGATTAACACTTATTATTTTATATTTTAACACCTTTGCGGTTGGGCAGATGTCGCACCCAGGTAATATACAGCGTTCTAATTAAACCTGTTTGGATGTATCCATATGCATAAAATGCATCAAAACTATGCATAACCTTAAAGTTAAATAGGGTATATTTGTTTTGAATTTAAATGAACTAACTAGTTTAACAATGCTATCGTATCCTGCCGTATCCTACACCCATATTATTATTAATGTAAAAGGTATGGATGGATGTTTATAAATTAATCACTTCACTAAGACTGAACGTATCCAGATGAAATTTGTCGTAAACTACAGCTTGAAACTGCAAATCTACTTTACAACCTGGAAAACTATGATTTCCGTCGCATAGATTTTTTTACTAGGGGTAAACCTGAGCGAAGCTGCGAATTATACATTGATACACACAAACTGTAGGTACAAATTATAAACACAGGCCATTTTTTACAATAGTAGTTGCTTCGAAAAATATTTGTATGTAAAATGATAATAGAGCATTAAGTATTAAAATTTAAACGTTTACTATATTTCAATTTAATTTTTCAACTTTATACAAAAATACAAAGTAATGGTCTAATGGGCTTGTTTTGCGGTTAGTTTCTAGGAAACTTTGGTTTTCCCAGCTTGAGTCATTCGTACGACTATACCAAATATTAAAAGCCTATCTATGCTATATATGTGGAACTATTGCGAATGATGTTAATAATATATCAACATAAATAACAAACATTACAAAAACTATTACATTTTAAATTAAAATTAACACAATTATTTTAAAAAAAAAACAAAAATTAAATGAAAAGTAGGCATGGTTTATTTTTCTAAGAAACCATATCATCCGACTTGGAAATTTTATAGAACAAAATGCCTAACAGTACTTCATTATTAAATTGTCATTACTCAATGAATACCATTTGCGTGCCGCTAATGTAGCTTCTGATAAAATCTTTATATCAATACTTAACTATAACTTGGCTATTGTTGGAAAATTTTAACACATTATAAGTTATTCATATTATAAAACAAAGCCCTCCGCCGCGTCTGTCTGTTTGTCTGTTCACGAAAAACTCAAAAAGTACTGCACCAATTTACATGCTGTTTTCACCAATGGATAGAATGGTTCTCGAGGAAGGTTTTAGTATATAAATAGTGGGACCCGCAGCGTCGCTAGCGCTAAATCTAGGGACGACGACGTGAATCGCTAGTTATTAATAAATGATTGAACTACTATTATTAAAATACTTTGTGCTTGCTTATTTAGCCGTTTGTGGCTTCTAATTGATACATGTCCGTTTTTATTACATACGTAAATAGTATTCACGTTAGCTTCCATAACGTTTTATTGAAAAAAATAATATGCTCTACCCATTCATGTTTAAAAATGTTAATGAATTTAACTAAAATATCATTCATATATAGTAGGCAAATATTTTTGGTTTAATTTTAGTTTTAAAAGTGGTAATGTTTGCTTTACTAATAGATGTGCCACTACAAATGAAATTATTATTTAACCATACAGAAATTCCATTGGTTACAAAGGCGCCTTTTAATTCATAATTACACATAATACCTATTTATTTTACAAAATTAGTGAATAAATTTACTAATAAATATAGTAAAATTTTTATAATTTCTTATATTGATTTTAATTTAAATTAAAAAAGATATCGTTAATTGGGTCTGGAAATATTTTTTAATTTAAATTTAATTATAATTAAGACGTAGCTACTAGAATGAAGTTAAATTCTAATAGTCAGGAAAAGAACGTGCCGCATGTAATTAGTCTAGTATAGATGCGAGCAGCTGCGCCTCGCAAAGGTGTTCATTATTAGACTAGGAAATGCTGACATTTGTAATGGAATGTCACCTTAGCCTGAACCTTTTCTAGAAATTAGAAGCTTTTCTTATGTTTTTTATGATTTCTATAACCATGGCTATTATAAATAAAGGACCAACTATGGCTTATTATATTTTTAACATGACATTGTTGTATGAAAATTACACTGTAGTATTTATTTATACTAAACTGTCTTTGACTTTAAGATGAGTTTGGAACTTGATTTGGCTTCTATATTGTTTTTAAATAAAACGTCATTAGCCTTAAAGCCTTATGGAAGAAAAGAATAAGCAGGACACGCGTAAATCGTCCGACTTTAATTTGTGTTTTAAATGAGAGAGGAAGTTAATTTATTGGAGGAGCAAGCGAATCGGCTAACTATTAAATTTATAGCCGCGAAGACAGAGAGTTCGGCTATTTCGAACTCGAAGCGGGAATAAAAACTGCTTCTCGAATAATAAAAGGTGAAATTACTGGAAAACTTTCTCGTTTTCAAAGTCCCGAATATGTGCGTTAGGCGTCCTCGTGTAGCCGGAAACTCGGGGAATTCTCATATCTCAAGCCTTATATTCGCTATTCTGAATTCCCTAGCGTCTTGTTTACACAATTTACCAATTCGCGGAAGGAAAGATTTGCTGTCTCGAATGACTTTATACAGTGCGATTAAAACTCTATTATTGAGACAATAAATCACGTGTTTGTAAAGCGTTTATCAATTTAGTATCTGACTAAGTCGAGGTAAATAGTTTAGAAAATATAATACAATGAATAAATGCTCACCTGTTTTTCACTTGATATATCATCAAGATCCATTGGTCCAGTGGCCATTGGCGGTGCGCCATGCATAGGAGATTTGAAGCCTGCAGTAGACGATACTGCGGCAACTTGACCACTACTCTCTGACCCTACTTCCATGTTGGAACCATCTGATTCTGAACTGTTTGCACGCATTTTCCGTCTCTCCTTTTTTCTAAAATCTGACCTTGTAGGAGAGGAGCCACTTCCAAAACCATTTGTCTTCTTATCATACCCATTGTCAATGAGCATGGGATTTTGGAAATTACTATGATGTAATCCGTTCGGAGTATATTTGTCTTGTAAAGATTTTACATCAAAAGGTTCATTCTTCAATACGTGAACTACGGTAGGACTTTGGATGTTCTGTATTAAGCTTCCATTTTGATGTAGAAGCGTTCCATTTTGGTGTAATATACCATTTTGTGTAGGAAACGCATTTATTGTCGCAATATTTGGCTGATAAAGTTGTATATGCCGATCGTCGATATAAGCTTGACCGGCTGGCGCTAATTCTCGAGCTTGTAAAGGCGCAGGAACTATTGGATAGCTCCGAGCGTTTACAGCAGTTAAAGTATGGAATGTTGTAGCATTAACTGGTGACAGTGTCGTTAGAGTTGTCGACAGCGGCGCCACCTGTGCCAGAGTGGTTAAATGTGGTGATGATGGCGTTGTGAGTTGCGTGAGCTGGGTTAACTGACTAGGGCTCGCGCTAGGGGTCGGGCTAGTTGTGACAGGTACTGGCGTCACACTGGGGAGCCCCGTTTCTGGTATCACTGTGGTTTCTGGAAATGTTTGGAATTGGCTTTGGAAGGACGGTAGCTTATTCGCTATTGGTTGTAGCGTGACTGATTGGTACTCAAGAGGAGATGAGAAACCAGCCCGGAGTATTGCATCTTTCGAGTTGACCGTAAGAGGCATAGACTCCCACGGGCGGTATTGAGGCTGGCTGGCGATCACGGATACCGTGTCGCCGGTCCTCTCGTAGTACTCCCAGCCCGGGTCTAAGAGCCGGGTGTCGGCGGTGAGTATCCTTTGCTCGTTCTCCATCTCGCCGAAGGTAGAGAAAGGCGGCAAGTGCGCGCTATCCGCGCCCGCCTCACTACGGAGCGCTTCGCTCATGACGTGTTACCGCGACGCAACTTCATCGCGTCACTCTTATTCACCTATCTTTAGAAAAATAAGCTCTACTAAGTCTATATACGTTGTACTGAACACTCGGAACTGAACTGGAACTTGATAATTTGTACTCTTTGAACTGGCTTCGTTTCGTCCACGATATACTAAATAGCACTTAAGTTACGGTTATACGGCACACTGGTTGACACTACACTAATCACAATATCTTCGATTTCTCACTATCAAATAAATTATATAAAAAGTCCTTAACAACAGGCAGTTAACTTATATGAGTCTTAATATCTAAGGTTTATAAAAATCTTTGGCTGACTTTTTTAGAAAATGCTCGAGGAATTGGTTCGTTTTTCTTTAATTTTTAACTATTAATAAAATATTTTGTGCACTCATTTAACGATCTATTTTATTTTGGAACGTTAAAATACTGGTCGTTGATAGATTCTCTTTTTAACTTTTGAAGGCTTCTTTATTGTAAATACCGATCACTTCAGACTTAAATTAATTTGTACTGTTTGGGAGTTAGCGTATACTATTTGCGTAAAGTTAATCGTTAAAAGGTTTTAAAAAATAGTGCTTATATTAAATTTTTGAAACGAAAGATATGACTGGAGGCTTTGGTTTGAGGCTTTTGCGGCTTTTGGTTAATTTTGTTCTTCAGTTCTGTCTGTCTTGAGGCGGAGGCTGGCCGGTGTTATCCGTGCGGCCTGCACCAGTCTGTGGACAATAAAACATAAAATTTACGTTCAAGTTTAGTTGCATGTTGTTTTATTTAAAAATATGGCAACACTCGGCTATATTTATTGCTCAAGGGAGCGCATGCGTATGCTGTGTTTTGAAGCGTGCATAAATCGATGGCGCGAAGCATGGTGTTTGCACAATTGATAGTAGTTCCATATAATTTCAATTGATTCGATTGGTCCAAATACAAAAAAAAACCTCAAAGGGAAATTACATTAATTTAGAATAATATTTACATTTCTTGATTTACTTATGCATTATTATACTTTTAATTTAACAAACTGTACCTACAATGTGCACTTCTAATAAACATTAATTATTTATTAATTATTTATGAAACCATAATAAGTAATAAACATGCCTTTAACTGCGTTATGTTAGTATAATTATATAACTTATTTTTTCTTTTGAAATAGTCCATTATTTTTCGCTGTTATTTGAAAAGTTGCAAACTTTTTTCTTTGACTTGTACGACTTGAAATATAAAAGCAATACTTCGAATTATAAAATGTTTATTTTCCTCTTCTTATAGGTTATCCCATCCGCTATGATATTATTGTAAATTTCACAAGCCCGGTTTGTACATAACGTTTTGTACGTCCCACACTATTGGGATATCTCCTCACGTGTTGCTGTTGTAAACAAACTATTAATAGAAGGGTACGCTAGTGCCACGCTCTATTTCGGAGCCACTATTTTAAGAGAACTATTTTCGTAGATTTTAATTTAAAACCGCGTATTTGATAGCATCTTATTTTTAAATGTATTGTTTTTATGTACTGCTTAAAAGTATCTTTAAAATAGAAATATATTTTTACTTTGAGTAACAATAATAACCTAATTATAATCAAGGTATTTCCCTCAATCTGGTTTTTGAGACAACTTGAAAAGATGTCTTTTGTTTGTCCTACAAAAAGGGGCTAAATTGCAACATGCTTATTTTGACTTTTTCAACCCCTGAAGTCGATTTTCCTGGGGAAAGTAAAAAGTTTTTATGTCCACAACTTACGCTACTTGAGCATTTCGAAACTAGCTGAGGAATCGTGTAAGGACCTCCGTGGAGCTAGCTTCAAGTTTAGACGTAGTTGTTAAAATTATTGTATTATTTACAATATATTAACATTTTAGTATTTTATGACACATTTTAAAATATATTTTACCAATTAATACTTTAATTATAAAATAATGAAATAGGTACTGTAGGTATAGGCATTGTACATTAATATTTATTTTATTCAATTCCTTCGAAAAGACATCGAATTCTCTAAAAATCAAAAGAAAATTATTTCAGCATTGCGTCATCAAGCCTTAAAAGTACGATCAAAACGTCCCGACTAGTAATCACAAGGCGAAACTCTTTGTAGATGCGCACAAAGAGCGTTCGTCGAAAAAAAAGATTAAAAAGCTCAGTCGGAACGGAACGCGAGTGTTAGTTTGTGTGAGTGTATTATTATTGTGCGATGCTTGTTTGTGTGCGCAAGGATATGTCTGTGTAGTGTGTCGTGCGCTTGTGTGCGTGCAAAGCGCGTGTGTGCGAGCGGAACGCGATAGTATCTGGGTCTCGGTTGTCAAGGGCAACCGTACAACCGCTGCAGCGAAAGCATTGCGCTTTCAGCTTTGCGCTGTAATTATACGGCTTATTTTTAGCATCGGATGTTGTCGCCTTTTTGTCCTGGCGCGTTCTGGCGCAACGATGCACGTTTAGATGACGTTCGGAAATCCTTGAATCTTGAAAGCTGAACTTGAAGTTTGCTCGCTATTTTCATGTTTTCGCTTTTGCGACGCCGCTGTTGAAAATGTGCGCGCAGTTAATGCAGTACCCATTGTTTCACAAAAATTAATGTAGGTGTTTTTGGTAATGCAGCTAGATTTCTCGTGATTCTTTTGTCAAGAACTTTAAAGTGACTATGAATGAAGGCTTTTCAAATATAGTGAAAGCTTAAAAACGTTGTGCATTCAGAATGTTCGAGTTTAAAATTATTGGCTTATTTAAATAAATTTTATAGCACTACCGGCTGTGTTATACAAAGTATCACATCCGGCGCCTGCGCATTATACCTGCACCGGAAACTGATATCTCCGTTACAGTGATCATATTGCTGATAAAACTTATCGATAACTATATCTATCAATCATGCGAACTTATTTTATACTTCTTAAAGAGTTGATAGCGACGTTATTTACAGTTGAAATAAGTAATATTATTACAATAAATAACACGAGTAAAAGTTACAACGCATCCGAAAGCTTTCAAAGTTATATTAGCAATAATGGAATTCATGGAATTTTATACTGTCACTCTTTATTTAAACGTATAATAATGTATGGTGAAGCAATTTCTGGCCACTCCTGCGCACGCCATCAATATAATAACCACAAACACAGGATATGTACATCATACTGATTGCTATAGTGTGGACCCTGTTTAATAGAATTTATTTTGAGCAACTTTCTTCTTTAAAATATTGATCAATGCTTTTGACTAATAATCCACACAAATGTGATGAATACGAAAGTCTGTCTGTCTGTCTGTTACGCTTAATCCACCGAATCGATTTAGACGAAATGTACTATAGTATTTTATGGTTCTATGGAGGACATATATTTATTTTTTACTTTATATGTTATGTTCTATCGCAGAAATTATCCTTTAAACGGTGAAATGCGGTATAGAAGGTATCGATTGCTTCTTAAGTAAGCGATATAAAACGCATCATACCTATGTATAACCGTTAATATAATACGTATATTGTATGTACGTTATGTACGTTTAATAATAACACATTTAAATGTCATGTTAAAATTAGATATGTATATTTAAAAAAGTCTAGGAGTATTCTACATTCATTGGCTTTAAAAAAGACTTCTTTATCTCATTTCATTAGTTTAATTATTATTTTCGTTGCTGTATTTTTTATTAATAAGGTTAATAAGATTTTATATATTCTAGGAAAGTTTTTAATTCAGTGAATATAAAATTAGTTTTATTGTCCGCACATTAAATAAATTAGAAAGTATTATAGACATTGACAAAAGGATCGTTGATTGAAGATGATTATATCAATTGTTATATGTAAGTACTCGTCACTATAGAACAGTAGAAATTGTAAAATACAATTACTGTTACTATTACCTATTTATTAATTGAATTGTAGTTAGTATATGTATAGGTACCTACATAAATAATAGAATGCTAACTGAGTTCAATCTGTACATGACATATTTTACGGAAAATCTAATTTAATAGTGAATTGTTATCGATACGGAGACAAAAAAACCACTGAACAGATTTTGATGAAAGTTTATATGATTATAGCTGATTATCCGAGTCAACATAACTACGTATTACTGCGTTTAAATGTTTACTAAACCTTAATATGTACCTAGGGACGAGCCCAAGCAGAGCGAGGATTAATCGCTAGTGGTAAATTATATTTACCAAGACCAGTCCCTAATTTAAAAAAAACACTACAATCATACAATAAATTTAATATTTTATTCAATCAACTCATTTAAGAAAAAAGATAAATTGAAAAACTGAATATATAACGCTCCAACAAAGCAAAAAGACAAGCGCGAGCGCATAAATTGCGAACACATGTCTCCGGATACAAATACACCGAAATTCATACCTAAAGTGTGATCTGAGTTGTGACGTCAGTGATATAAAACAAAAGACGGGTCGTGATTAAGACAGTACAATGATAGGAATACCGATATAGAGTTACCGTCCCATCCCATTGAGGCACTCGAATCATGAATAGAGACGCAGATGTGGCGTTTTTTACAACAATCTTTCCCACACTACCACTTTTTCTTACGCTTTAATACCTCACCATATTAACTTATAATGCATAAAATAAGACTATAGAATTTTAAGCTTTATTTGATAGATATTTAAGTTCTAATTTGAACTTTTTAGGATCTCAAACGCAGTGGTAAGTTGGTTGTTATAGTTTTGTAAAGATTTTTTGTGCATACGTCTTTTACTATCAGATGCGACATCGGAAATTGAGTATTTTTTGTACTTACACCTATGAGACTGACTAAATTTGAAGGAAGTCACACATGTACTGTATGATTTACTATTGTTTCCTTTTTGGATTGTCGCTTTTATTCATTATTATCGTAAAAAAGTTACATTTCACATCAGCTGTACGCTTACTAAGTTTAACATAGCACTTTATGTTCCATACAATTTCTAAGCTATCCAAATTATATTTAATAGGTAGGTAATTCACGTCTTTTGTTTTGTAATCTAAGTTTCTGTAAACATTGATTCTTTGGTTTTCATGTAGTTCACATACATACATTTAAAAACAAAAAAAAAACGTACAGTTTAATATGTGCATGAAATAGAAGGTAAATGCCATTCATCATCAACAACGAGTCGCGAATTTATTGAATGAGAACTAAAATAGAAATTGGAGTGCGATCTGTGATACAATGCCATCGAGCGTTCACCGGCGAGACTCCGTCTAAATAAAATATCGTCAATTACTCACAAACTTTGTCCGGCGATGTTTGAACGTACAGCTTTATATATTCAATATGAAAACCGAAACCCTTAGTTTGCTTAGAAGCAATAAGAAGCGGATTATCCTTAAGAAAATATGAATCGATTTAATATATTACTTGTAGCACTCGAATCGCAGACGTAAAGCATTTGTTTGATACTTACATGTTTAGCGTAATTAAGAATATGTGCGATATTTTTACTTCAACAGTATTTTTCATTTTTAAATTTTAAGGCTAATGAAGTTAAGTGTAATAATTTAAAAAATATTATTTTCATACCATTAGCCCTAATAAAAATTTAGTTCTCTAAGAGAGTATACATTTTATATACAAAAATTGTACACGTTTATGTATTATTTAATCGTAATTCATTTTAATACATTAAAATGTAATAATTTTACGTACATATATTTACAGCACAGTATATTGGGTAGCTGACTTCATTATATATTTACTAGAATGCATACTAACTCTACAATATTTATATTCTATATAATAGAAAAATAAGGTTTGGAATACACTCCAATAACATACTATTAAACCCTTTATATTTTTTTCAGGAAACGATTTACTGTACTCTTAATAAATTATTACATGAAGGTTTTCAAAACATAAATACTTTCTTATGTTATATCTGCAACATGAAAGTGTGAGCATTTTTCGTATTCTTTCGAGTAATTTTCTACAAACGTACTTTAATTTATAAATACTTGTATATAAGATAAATCCTCAGAAAAGTAATATAAAAATAATATTTATTTGCGATAAGTAATTAATATGCAATATTTATTTTTAAGCTACACTAGCGACTTAGACTTAGACTAGGACGCAGAGTTTACCTATTTATAGAGTTACAAGAAATTGTTTCAATTTTTTTTATTTTTTTCCTCATATCTCTCAATCTTTATTTAAAGTAAATATAGTCTAAGTTACTTCCTATAACATTAGATACCTATATGCCAGTGAAGTTCCCATCAAAATCGGTCTAGAACCAGCCGTTTCGGAGATTAGCCGAAACAAGTAGAGAGAGACAGATAAACTGACAGACAAAAATGTAAAAATTTTATTATTTTATATGTATAAAGTCAAATGCTGTTCTTAATTACATAATTACAAACAGGCACTTTAATTTATTTATCTGTATTGTTTGAAATTTGTCCGAAAAATTATTTTTTCCTAAGATAATTTAACCTTTAAGCCTACTTTATTTTAGCCATATTATTTTATATTTTAAAAAATTAAAAAAAGTAAGTATATCTACGTTTAAAGTCTCTAGGTAGAGTATCTGTCATCAATCATGACATGGACTATGATCAAAAAACTAAAACTAGAAAAAGGAAGCATAACTCAAAGGAAGTTCGTTGCACAACGCTCGACATCGGCGCGGCAGTCAGCGGCAAAATTGGCCAATTTGTTTATTTGTTTTCATTGGCCGCACTGAACTTGACTCGCCATTATCGCATTCACGGGAGGAAGGCGTATTATTTATTCGATTATTCCGTGGGACCGTCCGGGTCATCTTCGAGCTCGTGTGTTAACTGGTTACTCTAATAGACTCTTATCGTAACCATTGTATGTAGCAAGAGCGTTAGATGTAGATTGTATAGTACTGTAATGCTTTAGGATATTATAATATATTGTAGATACTAAATTAATTGAAACATTCATATGACTTTTCATATTCGTATGAGATAACCTAGCAAGTTTTCAAAAGATGTGAAGTCCGCCATCCCGCACTAGGCTAATGTGGTGGACTATGACTGATCCCCCTCGTATTGAAGGGAGGCCCGTGCCCAGCAGTGGGACGTTATAAATGAATGAATACATACATACATAGGTACATAGATATAACTATACCACGTTATAATTATAATACTTATTTTATTATTTCCTGTAGGATCTTGTTCTCTTTAACCATAAACATAATATCATAGGTAAATAAAAATAATGAATTATATTTTAGATACAAAAATTAAAACAATAATTGGCTTGTTTATAGAAATAATAAAAGATGAACTAAACCTATCAAAGTTCCGCTTATCCCGTAAAGCCCAACTAATATCTATCGAAAAGTGAGAACGTAGAGCATAAAAATAGACCGTATATACATTAATCAAAATTGACGCTACACTAAGAATCAAGAAATGTGCATTGTCATTATGACGATGATGATCTTATTGGACTATTAGTTATTTTTAAACTATATGTTATAAGTTTATCTATGGTTCCTATTATTTATATGCATTTAGTTAATTATTTTATATAGTTTCATTCAAATTCCACAGAAAAAAGCAATATATAACTAAAAAAAATAATGAGTCACGATCATCCATACAACTCTACTTGTTATAGTACGGACTGACACAATTAAGGGCTAAATTGCGAATCATGCGTAATAACTACGATATGCCTATGCATCATCACACTCAATTACTCTACACCCCGTGTTCCTGCGCGTACACATACAAACAGTATCTCTACAAAAGGGCTTTATCTTGTTACTTCTCATGACTTGTTTTAAACTAAGCTAATATTAAATGTAATTAATTAGTAATCAAATGAAATATTAATAGGCACAGTTTTACATATTTTTTTTTTCTTTTTAATCCTCATATTGTGACAAACACCACAGCAGGAAAACGGGGATCAATTCGCGAAAGCACAACGAAAGCTCTGGCGGAAGCGTGCAAGCCGGCACCGGAGCCCGCTTCACGCTCCACCGCCGTCGTCCTGCCTAACTTACAACACACAAAACAACCAGAAGCTTCCACTATACTACTTTACAAACACTTCCACAACTTTTGAGCCCGCACAAAACTTTACAAACTCGCGGTACCTTCTCCGGTCGCTTGATCCATCCGCTCCTTTTTTTCTTCGTCTCGCTGCTCCGAAACACAAAACGGCCCGAAGGACGCGCGCGAAAAATAAACAAAAAGGGCTGCAGATCGCGATCGCGTCGGTGCGCGTGTTGCGACGCGGAAATAAAAAGCGCGTGCAGTCTCGTCAGCGGTCGGCGGCGGACTGGCGCGGGCACGCAGCTGCCGGCCGACGGCCAATAGCGGTGGGTCACGTGACGCCCCGCGCCGCCTCCCGCCGCCCCGCGCACCCCCGCGTTCACCCCGTGAACGCACGCCCTCCCCGCGCACCCCCCGCCCGCGCCCGCACGTTGTTTACAAATAATAATAATAGGGCCGGTGGCGCCTCTACGGTCGCGGCGTACAGCTACGCGCTACGAGCTACGCACAGCTGTCGCTGCATTTGGCGGGATTCGAGCGAATGCTTCATTCTGTTTACTTACAACTCTTACTAGCTTTCGATCGATCGATCGCATTTTATTTTGCGTTCGCGTCCACCGATTCAGTTTTGTATTCTTTCGCATATTCGTCGATTCGGTTTCCACGCTCATTTCCATACCGTTTCCTCAGTTTATGTTCAATAATGGAATTATTTCGCAATTTCGGCGAGGGTGCGAGTGTTGCGACAGGTTGGTGTTTCCGATTGTTTTGCTCGTGCTATAAGGTGCAGGGAGGGTAGAGCCCTATGGTTCACCTATATCGCTGGCCCCACACGAGGTGCCCCGTGGCCTGTTATTGAAACACTTGACAGACTCCGAGCTGATCCCCTTCACCCAGTTAATACACCCTCGTTATCTCGCCGGTTACCTTGTCAACCTTTATAAATTACAATAACATACGGTGGCAAAATATAGGGTAATCGGTGTCATCTTTCAATTGAAAATCGATAAAGAGTTACTTCGTTTTATATTTAAAAACTAAGTGAAATGTTACATAAACTTTATTGAGAAGGGGCGTTTTAATAATGTTTCTTACATAAAAATTCAAGCTTTTCTATAAATGTCTTTGCCTTTTCTATTTTTTTTAACTACAATCCACAGCTACATACAAAAATAGTAAAAGTAATAAGTTCAAAAAGAAAAAAGTCTTTATATAATACAAATATTTATGAATGCAGTATAAATCACTACTTTCTTTAATTTTATGAATATATTTAAAAAGTGCGAACTGAGAAAACAATTTCGAGCAGCTATCAATGAGCAGCTGAAACAGTTTGAATCGACGGTTAACTCAGCAGATGCAAACTTATACAATCACAAAAGCTCTAAGACATGTTGACATCGATTATATCGATGTTGACATTGTGGTTACATTTGAAACATAATTCTTATTATTATCAAAAGAAAAAGCTTGATAAAGAAATTAAAAAAAATATATGTTCAAAGCTTTCGCGAAAATTATAGAGTCGATATAAAGTTGAGTATTTCGTCCATTGTAGTACAGTGAAGTGTGTATGTAACATGTATATTGTATATACCTGGAATGGCTATTCCTTATACATTTAACGCCGCGTTATATGTACATATATTGTTTTTGCACATAATTGTTTGTCTTGGTCTTGTCTTAACCTACGGAACTGAAGCATAGTAAATTCTTCAACCAATCAATATTAATCGAAGAAGACAAAGAAAACGGATTTATTCTAACGAATGAAAATTTTTAAATTTAAACTTAAATACTTTTTTAATAACCGTTATTTATTCATACACTAGTAGATTATTTTAGCGATTAAAATTACAATTAAGTTACGACACGACATTGCGATGTAATTTATATTAAACTAGTACCTATTTGTTTCCTTACCTTATTTATATCTAATGTCGCCTTTGCCAATGATTAATGGCGTCCATGGACTAGCTACATAGAAAAGAAAAATGAAAGAAACGTCTTCTTAATATTTTGTTGCTAAGTTAGCAGTAATTAAACTGTAACAGAACATAATTTTATATAACATTACTTTACATTATATTACTTTATATTAAACTCTTTTGCAAAAAAAACGGGCACTTAAGCAAAGAACTATTTTATAGTTACTATTAGTTTGTTTGACAATTTTAGGTCTTGTTATCCTCAGAATTTTATAAATTAATTAGGAAGGAATAGTTTTCATCAGTTTTATCATAACATTTTGATTAAATTATTGAGAAATAACGTTTAAGCTCAAAACAATATTATTGTACCTGCTCGCTAAATAAAAATGAAACGCGTTAATTTCTTTGTTTTTCTTGAATACATTAAAAGCAGATAAAAGTTTAGTATTCAGTGTGACCCCCCTCTTGCTGAAATCACAGCTTGCATTCGTCTGGGCATGCTAGCGAGTATATCTTTTATGGTTTCTTGGGGAATACGTTCCCACTCCGCGGTAATCACATTCTTTAGCTCTCTGATGGTCTGCGGAGCCGGCTGCACTGATCTCACTCGTCGCTTCAGAACGTCCCAGACATGCTCTATGGGGTTGAGGTCCGGACTTCTAGCTGGCCAGTCCAAACGACGAATTCCGACTTCTAGCATATACGCTTCCACATCGCCAGACCGGTGAGCGCGAGCGTTGTCGTCCATAAAAATTGAGTTTTCGCCAAGAGCGGTTAAAGCGGGTTGTGCGTAAGGAATTAGAAGTTCCGTTATGTATCGGTTTCCAGTCAGTGTACCGTTTTCGATGAAGACTAACTCCGTACGATCCATAGAATTTATTCCTGCCCAAAACATAACAGAGCCCCCTCCATAAGGTGTGATTTCTTCAAAACATGCCTCTGCAAAGCGTTCTCCTCGTCTACGTAGCACTCGCCAACGTCGGTCTTCACCATGCACAGATATCCTGGCTTCATCGGAGAACAATACCCTATCCCAGTCTTCATGAGTCCATGACACATAATTTCGAGCGAAGCTAAGCCTGTCAACTCGATGTCCACGGAGTAATTTAGGGCCGCGTGCCGGGCGATGACTATGTATATTAGCAGCGAGAAGCCTCCTCCTGACCGTCCATAGACTAATTTGCACATTCCTTACTTCTTCGAGGCTGTTCTTGAGGTCCACATAAGAAGATTTGCGATTTCTCAACGCTTGGCTAACTAAAAAACGATCATCCCGTGGTTCGGTACATGTGTTTCTGCCAGAACCAGGCCTTCTCTTGACGGAACCGGTCTCTTGATAGCGCTGCCAGGTCCTTTGAACTGTCGACTGACTCACATTTAGCCTCTGAGCCACGAACCATTGACTGCAACCTTCTTCAAGCAGCGCAATAATTTAGCTCGCTTTTATCACTTTATCTGCCATTTTCGAGATTGCTAAACAGCAATTACAATAAGTTTAAATGTCAAGGACTTCAGATAATTTAATAAAAATTGACAAAAAGTTAATTAGAGTCGATATTAACTATAGGGAATTCGCGCCACAAAATGTAGTTAAAAGTTGTTTTCTTTGAAAACCAGGCTCAGTCAAAAATTTGAATTTGGAATGTACTCTTATAAACATTATGGCACTTTTATAACTGGCCAGTAACATGTTCAAGTGATTAAAACCTTTTTGGTATTTTATTTTTTTCAGCCGGGAAGAAAATCGAAACGGCCCGTTTTTTTTGCAAATGAGTATATATTACATTGCACATGGCTTTTTCGAAATAATTATAATGAATATAAAAACTTTTTATTTGATGTATGCAATGTAAAGTTGAATTTTTCAATATTAGAAATGTGTGTTAATTATTCTTCTTGAAACCGTTGGGCCCATCTTGGTTTGTACTTTGTTAGCTTTATTATAGTATGTATTTAGGTATAATGTACGTATCATACTTTCAATCAATTTCGAAGTAAAAATTAAAATATTTTTTTCATTACTCTATTATTAATTTTTAACCCTGCAGGATAATGAGACCTAAAATTTAAGTTAAAAAAAGGTATCTACGCTATATATATTCGTAATATAAGGACACATTTCTGTTTTATTAAGTTTTACGATTCACGCTCTCTTTAATCGAGTTTGTCGCTAGTAACGGTTAGTATGGAATATGAACTTATAAAAACTATCATGGAACACAAAAACAAACAGATTGCACGGAGGCAGTACATTTTAACGTAATATAAAGTAACAAATGTGCTATTCTAAACTATAATATATCTCTGCGTCCAAATTTCAATTAGATCCAGTCAGTCATTCTGACGAGATTGAGGAACAAACACCCATTCATCCAAGCTTTTGCATTTCGAATTTTTAGTAGTTCCAAACACAACTTATAGAACTATCGAATTCATTAAGGACATTATTTTACTGATAGAAAGCTACAGTATTCCTGACTTAAAAATACAATTTGTATGCAAGAAAGGTAAGGTATATTATACAAGCAAATTCAATGTATCCATACATACTTAATTTAATAAAATTTAATAATCAAATCTATAGGGATATTCTTCAATATGAACATTCAGAGATTACTAAGCCATCGTTAAAAGTGCGACGTAGAAGTACGACAACAAGTATGCATTACATCCAATAACCACTTCTATTTATTTATGAATAAAGTTTATATTTCTTAAAAACGCGCAAAGTATACTTTAAGCTATACTAAACTCGGCTGCGCGATCGATATGAGCAGGGACTCTGCGAGAGCTTTACAGAGTCATTTATAGTTTATTTGATAAATGATACTATTTATTACTCACGTTATATGTTCTTTATTTAAATAATATTTAAATAAAATTAATATTAAAACACAACATGTAACAATAAAATATATTAAAGTTTTTTTTTAAATTACGTTAACATTTTCTAGTAATTAAAAAAAAGTCATACGCAATAGCATGTACTTACAAATTTTATGTGAAATATAAAAGTTGACTCTATGTTTTAATTTATCATCAAATAAAAATAACAAGTATATTAATAGGCAAAATGCTTTTTAAAAATGGCGCCCAACATTACCCCGAAATTGGAGAAGAATAGAAAATCATGTATGAATCACTACGTTCTTCCATACCACCCTACGCGTAACCTATAAAATATTTTCAATATCAACTATGACTCATGTTTTTTTAAAGTCAAAACATTTACAGACATATAATTCTAATTTAACAAAACATTCTAAACAACAATTACGTGGTAATTATTATTTCATTTCCATATTAAATTTCTAAGAAAGTTTTAAATTCTGCGCAGTTACAATAATTGCGACGTTTGCCCCGCGCCTGAGTGACTCATCAAATTTTCACAAACGAATTACTAACTGTCCCAACTTCATTACTTCTTCCATACATGCATTTCCATTTGCCATCTGTGCACTGTTATTGATTATATTTTTATTGCTGACTAATATTTTATGCGGAGAAAATTGGAATCCAATTTGAATAGAACCAATTTTGTTAGTTTCTAATATGATTACATTTATTATTACTATAGTAATATCATCTATAAATTTTAATATATTTTTATCAAAGCAGTTATGAAATTACCTACGAACATATTATCATAATTAAAAAAAATAAAAACCAATGATAAAATCTTCTTAAAAAGCGATAAAAAATGGCTTTATTATACTTGTATATAAAAAGTAACCATATAAGTTCCAAAAACGTTCCAATAGCTAGTATTAACTAAAATATAACAGAATCAAAAATTAAAGGTTGCAATGCGTGCAAGCGTTCTTGCAGCGCGCCAATTTCATAGCTACAAAGTGCGTAATATCGATTACCGACTCCCTCGCCCCGGCCCGCCTCGACGCACTATCCTATATTCCAATAACATCGTAAAACGGAACGCAGCCAAACGTCAACTTTGCGCGCGAAGCACAAACGCCATTTTGTTTTCTTCGCCGCTATAAGCCCTTTTTTCCCGCCATGCGTTCCCCCCGCCGTGGTTGCCATGACAACCGATCTGTCACACGCACAGAACATAAAACGCAAGCATTGATTTTTTCCCCGCTTCCTCTTTTACTTTTACGCGTGTCGACTTTTTGCTTGGATTTTTATTTTAAAAGCGCGAGTTTTGGCGCTATGTACGAGTGCTCTCGGTTATTTGAACGGGTTGCAACGTTTGTGAGACACTAAACGTTTTGCATTCGTTTTGTTTTAAGCTTTGTAAAAGTTTAGAGTTGAAGGAAATAAATTGAATGTTGCTACAAATATGCTAATTTTTATTATTCCTTTATATTAATTCACTATTTATTTATTGTTTAACTAATTGTAAATATTTATACTGTTATTAAGATGATTTAAAAATAAATAGAAATTCTATTAGATTTTTATTTATCACTTAAATACAGTAATAATTTACAGAAGGTAATATTATTTATAAACAAATTACATAGTTCCTTAAGACGAAATAAGTTAAGGTAGGCCCGTTAACCCGAGGGCCCATGCTGTCCCTCGCAATTCACAAACGGATTTTCACCCTCTAACTCCGTTGTTAACTCAATCTGAGGAAAATATCAGAGATGCGGGCCCGTCTTAGAACTCAATGTTTTACAGATTTACTCACAATATAGAGCACTACGGATATATTTATTTATATTTATAAAGAAATTGCATAAAATAATAATTGTACATTCTAGATAAGTAAAGTTACTTTTTAGTTGATGTTTTATTTAAATTGAATTGTTTTTTTTAAATTTGCAAATTAAATCTCACATTTAGTTTCACAGATTAAAAATATACAAAATTATAAGTCCAGAGGGAAAATGTCAAGCTTGCAGTAGAGATAGTCGCGTATAGGCGTTTAATCTTACACCCTTATAAAGGTAAAGTATGTTTACTTTTTTGTATGTAAGGTAGTCTTTGAAAATAAGGAACTGTGCTTACTATCTTGAGTGACATTGGCTACTTTACTTTGACTCAAAGTGAGCAGAGTTATAATGACACCTAGTAGGTCCTTTATAAACTTTCAAGATATAAAAATATTGACTCTATGTTCCCGACCAATCTCCTTCATGTCTTCTCCATTCTACGTGACATGGCGAAGTAATCTGTGCTCAACTGGCACGCTTTGAAGGCATTAAACAAGAAACAATTTTTAAGATATGAATAATCACTTTGTCCGACTTATTCATAATAGATTTTTATTTCAATTGCAAAAAGTTGTTGAATTATATTAATAAGCTTCATTTTAAATCTATCAGATATATAATTTCATTAGTAATTAATTATTGGCTATTTTTAACATTTTTAACAGTATCGACTTACTTTCGCTTAGGTCGGGTAGGTATATCCTGTAATGGCTTGGCGGATGACTATAAGCAGCGTTTGTTACTTTAGGTCATAGTCTAATGTATGCTAAAATTTCACCCAAATCAGCCCAGTCGTTTCAATGTGAATTATAACAGTATTCATATTATGAACATTTTTGTTATAAGTAATAGATAAAATAGAGACTAAATCGTATGCCAGAACATTAAAAATACACATTAATTTGTAGCATCCAAAGTTCTTAAAGACCATTGTGTTCAAAGTTTTAAGACTTCACAACGAGCACGCATCAAGTTGGTTTGAAAAAGCTATCGAGTAATAACAGCTTTTTTATGATTTGGGATCTCTTGTTTGTTTAAATTTTAGTATTTATTATTTTTTAATTTTAACGTAAATTATTTATTTTTAATAAGGAAAATATATGTTATATTTTTTTGTATTTAAAGATAGGCTATTATTGCAACTGGTGAATCATGATGAGCCACGGGTAGCAACTGGTGAGCCACGGGTAGAATGCTGTAAAGGAAAATCGATTATATCCACCCGATTTTTTTTCAATACAATCGTAACACTTTCTAATGTAAATGTTCAATGTTTTTACATTGTCTACTTAGAGAAATAGTTATCATTATATATTCTAATATTGTAAAAAAGTAAAGTTTGTATGTTTTATATGTAGGGTAATCTATAACTAACTATAAAACCCATTCTGAAAATTCTTTACCTGAAAGAACTCTACATTTTCCCCAAGTGCTAGGTTTAGGTACAAATGTATTTTTTGTCAGAAATCGCCTTATAGTTTGTAAAATATAGCTTGAGTCCTGTGACAGATGTCATCCAAATGACGCCTATGAAGTCCAGTATTTTAATGTATGAAGAATATACGCGAAAAATATCATACTTCATTGGTTTATGCACATTAATAGTGACGTTCCTTTTGTTATCGTAACCAGTCTATAACTTACGGGCACCACATAATATACCTTAAATCGGAATAAGTTGTTACTTTTTAAATTAAAAATCTTTTTATTTACATTTTATTAATATTATTAATTAATAATAATCTGCAGGACTGCTCTAGCGACTCCGAATGTGATGATAGTGATGATTTGGGATGTGCACCACTGCTTAATTAAATACATTATGAAATCTTTATCCCTTTTGTTTAATTTCGTTATAGTTACAAATAATTTTCTTATTATAGAATCAATGAAAATATAATAATAGAGTAAGAATAAAATCGACATTTGTAGCTAGTAATAATAATATCGATATCATTGTGATGGATTTTCAACATTGCCCCAGTGCTATTTATGTCAATCTGACAACTGTCACAGGACTCAAGCTATATTTTACAAACTATAGTTCTCGCTTATCATGTCGAGCATTCGTCCCACCGAAACATGAGAGTGACAAGGAACAGAGAGTGCACTTGTGTTTGCGCGTACACTCGTGCACTATAATATCTCCCACGCCGTTGGCTAGTCTCAATGAGATTGGCCGCCGTGGCCGAAATCGGTCGGGAGGACATTTTTTAAGAAATTATAATAACTTTTATTGAAATCAGAATAAACTAGCCGTTAAATTGTGTTATTGGTGTGTACTTCTTAAACAGTTTAAAATAAAGCTATTAAATGTATGATAAAAGACATCTAGGGACGAATTTCGCATGTCGCCAGTAAGTATCTAGTGACTTACAAAGCACTCTATTTTCTCCTTAACGCATTGACCGATATTTAAGAATTTTATCGTACTAGAGGTTTTTATCAATACCGATTTCGACCAACTTCACTGCTAGCCATCTGCGCAAGAAATATTACAGTGCGTAAGTGTATGCGTAGACACAACTGCGCTCTCTATTCCTCCTCGATTATTTCTCCTTAAAATCCATTTTGATTGTTATAGGCAGTTCACTTTTTTTTATTCCCTATTAATCCTATAGGCTTATTCTTGCTTGGGATAAAGTTTTCAGACTTCTTTCTCAATTGACTCTATTTTCTATCTGCTAATAAGAGCTAAACTCGTATCAGCCGATACTGAGCTAAGCGAAATGGCTGGTTTTTTTTGTATTGATTATAAATATCCGTGTAAGCTACAGGTTGTTTTAGACATTATTTTGAAACCACGGACCGATTGTTTTACTGAAAACTGTTATAAGTATATATGCACATTCATAAAATATACTGAAGACTTTGTTTTCACATAGTTTAGATAAACTTAAAGTCATCATACTATTTATCTAAAGGAAACAGTGATAGGGTACATAATAAATTAAACCAGCCATAATTTTCTTTACTGTTTTATTTATTATCATTTCGCGAAACAAATAAAATGTAATAAATTGAGATAATTTAATTGAAATAAAGAAAAATGCAATGTGATTATAAATTCTCAGCCCAGAATCACTAAATTAAGTTCCACAAACAATAATTATAATGACATCTAATAAATAAAATTAGTGTTACATAGATAAGAGAGTATTGTCTATAGGACTCTATATTTTATAAGCAGTAACTTATTAAGACAAAATAGCTCAATGATTACCACAAGAACGTTTCTATAGTACTTTTTAAGCTTTTTTTTTTAAATAGATGCTTCTGTAAAATAAAAAAAAATGATAGATGAATATTATATAAAGTACTATTATATAAAGTCTAGATTTCATATTCCAGACGCGCACATGTACTTTATATTATTATAGTCTAATAATAAGCCAAAGTGTCGATGAGTTAAAAATTGTTTGAGTAAAAAAACTCGTTACTTGTAATACAGCTATAGTAATAATTACAATATAATAAACAAGTCCTGAATTGCAAGAGATCATTATAATAAGCATTCATATGTTAAAATTATTATTGTAATATATTAATCGTAAAAAATACACTGTAAATGGTCTCAATTTTTGTACAGCAACAGCTACCTTTTCCATTTTTTTAATCATCATTTTTGTCTTTTCTACTTATTTACAAATTGCATAAATTACACATAATACTCGATTAATATAAAGCTATGTTTATATACATATTTATTTAATACTCTGCCATTAGGATTCTATTGTTCTATGTTAATCTAATATAACTAAAACATTACACAACGACGCCATTACAAACTTTCGTACACAAATGGAGAACATAACAATATCAATGTCATGACTTTGCATAAATAAGTCAAAATATAAAATTTTATTTAAGAATAGCACAAATGATATAAGGAAAATACATCGTCGTAAAGTGAGTTGTCTGTCATATCAAGCCTTTATCTGAACAATGCTCTTAAGTTTTATTAGTCATATACACAGTAATTGAAAGCTTACGCCTGTAACGCCATCTAATGACGAAAAGTAGAAGCTCGTGCTCGTTGGTAGCAACCGTAAACCAAATCTTAAAATAGCATCACAATATTAAAAGAACACCTATTAATTAATATTATTTACGATAGTACACTGACAACAACTTGGTATCCAAAAAACGTCGGTATATAAATTCTCTCCAGTAGATTCAAGCGCCACCAAGCGCTTTTGAATATATTTTTGTTCGCAACGAGAAGTGTATCCAATAGGTAACGTACATATTCCATTGCATTCAGTCGATCTGTATAACAATAATTATATTATTTATTAGCAAAGTATAAATAGATTACAATATTTTTTATATAAAAATATGGTTCTACTTGCCAATAGATGGCAGTGTAAGTCGTAGTTCTCTAAACTAAACATAGATGGCGTTAATACACAAAAAATTAAAAAAACGTAAATCATACACAAAATAAAAAATAATTTATAATCTTCGTGCAATATCAAAAAAAAAAAAAGGAAATTTCAAGTTATAAATATTGTATTATTCCTCAACTTACAAGCAAATCTCAGCTCTAACCAGCTGTGTCATGTTATCAGGCATGTTGACGACGTACCGCCAGTTGCCTTTATTATTGAGGGCGGCGCGCGGCGTGATGAACTGCGTGCGGACCCTGCACAGCTCCTCAGTGACGCCCGCTTGTCGCCGCGGCCTTTCCGCTGACACGTCTTCGCTGTTACACATAGTGTTATTAAGTCTATTACCATTAAAATTAAAAGAGAAGTTTAACCTTGTTACTTTTGTTGAATGAAATAAACTATTTATTTATTTATTTTTCATTACGTCAGATTGACTAGCGTGTGTTGGCTTTAAGCCTGTTTCGACATACTGGTTATATACCGGCTGGTATGTATTTTCCAACATTAAAAAAAGAATCTCTAGAAATATTACAAAGTTTTCGTATTCTAAGATAAAATATAAAAATTAAAATAATTTTTAAGTAAAATATAGAGCCTCCATGAACAACAGAAAGAACTTTTTTACTATATACGTATATTATCGCTTTTTTTTAATTTTTGGTTTCCACCGTTTCGAATACTTCACAGCAATCATATCGCGAAATGATCGTGTAAATGTAAAGAAGTAATCAGTTAGTTACTTAGCTAATCCCAGTGCTATCCTCAAAGCCTCAGTCCCAGTCAAGGTCCTGGTCGCCGCGGCCTTCACGAGCTCGGCGTTGCGACGTCGCCTCGAATGTAATGTGGTGGTCCGCGTTGGAAACGTTATAGACCGTTGAATCGTCACGTGCGTATCCGACCGCGAAGGAGATACGTACCTAAAAATAAAAAAAATCTATTATAATAACGAAATGTTTCCTTAACGGGATATAAAAAGAGTAATTTAATAATTTAAACGTAAGTAGTCAATACAAGTTTCGAGATAAGTCATATTGCTTTTAAATAAGTTCTGAATCTTATTTTTTTAGTTAATAATTAGAAGGAGATTGTATTATTCATTTCTTCGAAGCCTACGTGAAAATTCGGAAAATTAAAATGTGTGAATCATTGAACCGACCACAATATTATTATTTTGACAATGGTGACTAAGTATAGATGACACTTGCTGGGGTAAACCCATTAGTAAGCAAACGCTTAAGCAATCATCATCTATTATTCAAATTCAGTTTCAGTCATTAAAAAGAAAATAAAATTTTCAAAAATATAAATAAATTATCTTAGTATATCAATAATCGGCACTATTAAATGCATATGCAGCTCTGCCTGCGCCTTTTATTTAGACCCACCCTAAAACCCACAAAGATTTTTCTAATAAGACTTAAGTACAATTACAATATTTCAACATTATTTGATATAACGATACACCTTAAAAACAAGTATAACTGAAGGCAAAACATATATTAAGTAATATTTACAGCAACTTCTATATATTTATATACTAGTATTATATAGAGGAAAGATTTGTTTGTTTGTTTGTTTGTTTGTTTACTTGCATTGAATAGGCTCCGAAACTACTAAACCGATTTGAAAATCTCTTTCACTGTTGTTGTGGAAGCTTAACTATCCCCGAGTGACATAGGCTATATTATATTCTCAAAAAAAATTAGAGATCCTTATTAAAACTCCAATAATGTAACCCAAGGTGTAAAAAATATTCCTACAATATTCTTTACATCGCTTGCGCTGCGAAAACTATTGATGATAGAATAAAATAATGTACAACGACTTTGCAGAACACATCATTTACAACTAGCGGAACCCGAGGCTTTGCTCGCGCTAAATGTAGGGACGAACCTGAGCGAAGCGAGGGTGAGTCGCTAGTATAGTATATATGCTATACCTACCTATCTCTTGCGGGTTCACAAGATAAATTTAAATAATGTCATCGAAATACTTTAGAAAGGAAAATCGATATTATTGCGTACTCTACATAGTCTATATCAACTACAGAATTAATATCAATGTATAGCATAGGAGCACTTACTTCCACCATTCACTCGGGTTATACTGGGTCACTCCACTGGACGCTTTTAGCCAATCCGACTGATAGTTTTGGTATAACGGTGCGTTGAATAAGTTCTGATTGTAAATATTTAAATTGTTATTACTATTTTGTCTTAATCTTCTATTGTCATAGTCATATTGCGTTTCCGATGGGTTCCAGTATGGGAAAGTATGGTGTCCTTGGAAGACGGACTTTGAGTAATTTGCCGCTTGATAAGCTTTTATGTTGTAAGGCGATGGTCCAGCTATAGACGGTGGCTGAAGAGGTGTCTTCTCAGAATATACATCTGTAAATACATGGTTAAAAATAAAGTTACTAAGTTACTGATACAAAACTAAATAGTTTACTAATATAGATTTTAGACATTTGCGTGTTAATAACTTAATTATAAAGTTAAGCATATTATTAAATTTATTCTTATATAATATTATGATAACCATTTGAATATATTTTTTAGTATTTTTAGTGATTATTAATTCATAAACGCACTATGCATGTATAATAAATTTACATATTACGTACTTTTATTAATTTTAAACTCAACACACTTTATATCACAATAAACCATTGAGTAAAATTAGCGATGACATTTTAAAGGCTTTGACTTTTTATCATGATAATGATTCTCACAGCGAAGTTAGTTACAAATTAATTAAGATTTTCTCTTCAATCAATCTAATTTTATGTATCTATCACACTTTCTAAATCTTCGTCATATCAAAAGATGATTTCGTGTGTTGAGATGATTTATCACTATAATATATCATTTGCATATAAGGTAATATCTTAATATGTTTTAAATTTAACTACCGATCAATTGAAATAGAAATTATTGTACAATGTACAATAAGTTTAGTGGCAAAAATATTGTACAATAAGTTTAGTGACAAGAAAAGCTAGTTTAAGCAATTTGTGATGTTTTAATTTTATCTACCAACATTATTTCGAAATAATAATATATTATTATGGGAATGATTGCTTGTTGTACCCTTTAGATATTTATTATAATAATAACTGATGGTATAGGTAACCGAGTGAAGCGAGTTCAAATCCTGGTCTCGCACCTTTGATATTTTCATGTGCGAATCATTTTCAACACGATTACCGCTCGTCTTATGGTATAGAAAAACTTCGTAAGGAAACTTGCATATCTGAGAAAACCTAACAAGTTTTTGTAAGCCGCCGCCCGCGCCGGCCAGCATGGCGGACAATGGCCAGATCTCCTCATATTAAACGGAGGCCCGTGCCTGACTGAAAAATACATAAATGTATTAAACTTACCGTGATTATATTTATTATTGAACTTTGTATTAAAATCCTTGTGATATAGACTATCATCAACCAATGAGATTTGGTCGACGTGAGGCAAAGAATTAGGCCCGTAGCCGTAAGGGTAGCTTCCTTTCTTATTCGATTCGAAGTCGTCGCGGCTCTCGTCAGACAAAAGTGTTCTAATGTCGTATTGCCCGGCTTCAACTAATTTTCGTATAACTTTTCTGAAACACATTATACATTGAATTAGTACTACCTAGCTTGAGAATAAATTACTTGTTTGTAAGAAAAAATTAAAATAAAAAGATAACTTGACGACTCGTTTGGCTCAGTTGGTAGTGACCCTACTATCTGCGCCAGCGGTCGCGGGTTCGAGTCCCGCTGGGGGCATTCATTTGCTAATCACAAATGTTTGTACTCCAGTCATGGGTGTTTATATTTATAATATGTATGTATTTAAAATTTATATGTGTAGTATATCAACTATCTGGTATCCGCAACACAAGCACGTTACGTAGCTTACTGCGGAACTAGATGGCGCTGTTGTAATAATGTCCCAACTTATTTATTATTTATTTATAAAATATTGAACAGGTACATTTACAATGTAACAATTACGTTAAATAATTGTTTTTATCAAATTAGTCAACATATAATCCAAAAATGACATCTAACGTATACAAATGCACAAATTAGACATAAAATAATGAAAGCACCAAAATCCTAACTAATATTATAAATGCGAAAGTAACACGTTTGGCTCAGTTTGTAGTGACCCTACTTGCTGCGCCAACGGTCGCGGGTTCGAGTCCCGCTAGGTGCATTCATTTGTTGAGCACGAATGTTTGTACTCCAGTCATGGGTGTTTATTATTTATAATATGTATGTATTTTAAATTATATATATGTATTATATCAACTACCTGGTATCCGTAACACAAGCGTTATAGCTTACCACGGAACTAGATGGTGCTGTCTGTCGCGCTTTCACGTCAAAAATACTAAACCGATTTAAATGAAATTTGGCACACGCACTGGAGGGGCCACTTCGATGGGCGGTGTGTCGGGCGGGTTGCTCCTGGTATTTCTCTAGATAGCAGAGTGGACTGTGGAGCAACACTCTTGGCTGTATGATCTGCTTCGGCAGACCTGCCGGGCCGTCGGGGCGTAGTTGAATGCGCAAGATCCTGCGACGCCCCTTTAAGACATGTAAATTCTGTTGGGTTTTAGTAGGTAGTACTGGCTTATTTTAGGCTGGTGAGTCCCACATAACCACCTGGTGGTATGCGTCAATGCATTTCCCAACGTTAAAAACAAAAACATCAGGGATCAACGTTTATATGGAAATTACGTCATTTTCAAGGCTAGAAGCTTGAAAATTATTTTTAGGATTTTTATTACATATAGATAAATAAAAAAGGCATTCAAAGTTTGTAAAAATTTTATCCTAGGGGGTACCTAGGGACGACCTCGAGCGAAGCGAAGATGAGTCACTAGTACGAAAAACTATCTTACTCGGGGTAAGGTTCAGGATGCAGGCAGTAGGTGAGGCCGGGCTGGGCGCAGGCGGGCGCACGCCCGGGCGGCGCGGGCTCGAACCCACAATTCTGTCCGTAGGGGCAGTTGTACCCGGCGCCGCCTCTCACTGCCCATAGTATCTGTAAACACAGTATAATAAAAAGCTTACCTTCTATCTTTACATACAATAAAATTGTAACAGAGTCAAATCTGTATATAAAATATATTATTTTGGAAAATCTTGAGTGTCATTATTATCGATACAGAAATCGAATCTATAGTTTGTCTTTCTGTGTTCGCGTAACGAGAAAACCACTGCACAGATTTTAATGAAATTTGATATGATGATAGCTGATAGTTATACGGGTCAACAGACTTTTTACTGTCGCTTTAATAAAACGGAGCGAGAGTGAATCTCTAAAGTGTACATATATACTTAGTAGTTCTTTTTCTGTGCGTCGGTACACTCAAAATGATTTCGTTGATAATAAGTTTATAATTAATGCCTCACTACGAGAGATCAAGAGCGAATTCGAGCAGTGTGTCGCTAGAGTGAGCCGCTAGTTTATAAAGAATTGCAGTTCTTTGCAGCTACAGAGTATTATTATATATATTACGTATAATACAGACAGACAGTTCCGAGAATAGGATACATAAATTCACAAAATATATGCTCGTAATAGGTACATATTTATAATAGTTTCAATTATCAATAATAATAAAAGTTTTGTTACTATTGATACAAAGCAAGGTAAACAATAATCGTGAATGTTATCTCCGCCCTGCATTACTGTAACCAAGTAACACCCACTGGTTTTTATACAAATGTCAATGTCATTATTACTCATCGACAGCGAATCTCATGCAAATAATGAATGAAACGACTATTGATTTCCGATATCAAAGGCTTTTAAAATTAAATATAGTTTAATAACTGTCTCTCACATTTTACTGTCTTTTAAATAGACTAAAAATCGTAAAGTGAATTTGTTCCTCAAAAAAACATCGAATGTATGTATATCTACTCTTACAAGAAATAACAAGGCACCATTAATGAAAATTGAAAAGTAGAAACATTTTTTTTATTTGTTTTTTTTTTCATCACTTATTAATAAACTAGCCACCCCCAAAGGTATATTTTTCTATTGTTAGGAAAATTTTCCTAAAATTAAAGCCTTAGTTCTCTCTATAACATCAGCTATCTGCCAGTGAAAGTTCCGCTAAAATCTATCCATCTGTTGCAAAAAATAGCAGAAACAAGCAGACAGCCAGACAGTACATAATTACATAATATGCATTTATTAAAACAGACACAAAAAAAATTAACTGTAACTTATGAAGACGTATAAATGTATAGATAACAAAATATCTTTTATAAACCACCATTTTTCAAGCAAACTTTATAGAGAAAGTCCTTATATTCTAAAATCTACATATGTAAAAGATTCGTATATTTTTGTTTACATTTATTGCGATGTAAAGACATGAGTGTGAACGGATATTCAACAGGCAAGTCAGATTAGCGCGTCGCTTTCATTTGTGTGATACGAATAAATGATTACAATCCCGCTTGGTTGAGTCATTGGACTGCTGGAGACAGTTAGTTGGCAAAGAGTATTATTGTGACGAAATAAATACCGATTGAGGAAAACAGAAAAATATTATAAAAACTAAACATTTTTTTTTGTTTTTATCTTTAAATTCTAATTTATTTTAAGTAATTTTAATCAAGTTTGGCTGTAGTATCCTAAAATGTGATAATATTCAAGAAATGTTATCGAAAAGTCCTAAAGTAAATTGAAGTGAGAAAAATTTATAACGTACATAAATATTAATGTCATCATCAGCCCTTTTTGACGTCCCACTGCTGGGCACGGGCCTCCCTCAGTAGGAGGGGGATCAGGCCATAGTCCACCGCGCGGGCCCAGTGCGTGTTGGCGGACTTCACATGTCTTACGAAAACTTGCTAGGTTTTCTCAGACATGCAGGTTTGCTCACGATGTTTTCCTTCACCGCAAGACAAGTGGTAATCATGATAGAAATGATTCGCACATGAAAATATCAGAGGTGCGAGACCCGGATTTGAACCCGCATCACTCGGTTATACAAGCGATGCGTTACCGCTGGGCTACCACTGCTGTTAATATTAATGAATATTAATACTTTCAATCAATTATTATTAATTATTATCTATCAAGGTAAACTAGGTAGGCTTTACTGATAACTAATTAGAAGTATCGATGTTTTACCTTCTGTTGCTGCTGATCACTTTGACTTTTACCTATATGTTTCTGCACTTATTTTTCACCAGACTAGTAGGTTTTTAACATGGGCCCATTTAAAAATATAATCTGTGACTTTTGAACTTAAGTGAGATATCTCCTAATATTTAAAAATCTCGTGTTTGCTATCGAACTCCTTCGAAACGGCTTGATTTTTTTTTATTTTTTTTGTGTATATATTTGTATGTATATTTGTATATATGTGTATGTATATTTGATAGGTCTGAGAATAGGTTGTAGGCTAATTTTTATTCCCCTAGGTGATAAGAGTTACCCTGTCTACATTTTTTATTTTTAATTTTTGGATCGAATTAGAACTTTCTATTTATTTTTGATTTGGTATTAAAAACACTTATAACTCTACATTTCCAAACTTTTCCCTATTTTTTAATAGTAATTAGAACGCGAACGAAGCCGCGGGCATTGCTAATACTATATTACATAACAAATAAATATTAACTTAAATATTAAATATCTGTCATTAAAATTTACTTAATATATTATGTACTTTAATTATTTCGTAGAGTTTCGTAACCGTGACTATAGTTTATTCGTAGGAATCATTGCAACAGTCTTTAGATTAATTTATAAGGGCAAGGTTTTGCAATCTCAGATAATCACGTCCATTACAATAATGAGTGCATAACATATTATCATTAAGAGTAGACACCAACAATTGCCTGCAAATTAATCTGTAAAGCTTTGGTGTCAACCTCAAGTACCGATGAGAGGTTGAAAAGACTTAAACGATCACTGTATCTCATGCAATCTATTTTTTATTTGCGTGTATTTGATTACTAAATCAGAAAATTTCTTTATGTTATCCAAAGAAGTGCTTTTTAAGTTCCGCATCTTAAGATCCTGGACGTCCGTAAGTCCTAGTTTTAAATAAATAAAATCACAATATTTAGATCTTCGAAATACAGGAAATTATTGTGTTTTTATCGATGAAATAATAAAACTTTTAAAGCAAAAAATTACAAAAACGAGTAAAAGGCTCTATAATATATGAATACAAAAAAAAACCTTTTCATTACATAAAAAGATTTCTCTGATAACGAAACCTAGGTATGATACTGGCTTACATTTGACTTAATTAAGTAATGTTATGTTAAAGTCAACGTATATTATAATAAAAAAAGTAGTTTCCGATTGTCCGTAATGCTGAGATACATTTGCACTGCTCAGTAATCGAACCAGTGACCTTGGCAGCAATATTAATAAACGGAAGTAAATACTTTATTAAAATGCTAATTTCCGAAAATTCAAAACGCCCGTCGAGTAATTTACATGTAAATGAATTATAAATTACTTCAAATGCTAGCGCCAATCATTTTATTTGTTAATTAATTTTAATAATGATAGGATCAAAAGTCAAAAGTGGTTTTCCCAAATAAGTTTAACACTTTTTTATAAATATTTAAAATAAAAAAACACTTGTGTTAATGTTAATGGCACTTACACAATAGAATTTATGATTAGCTTAGTTATTAAATCTTGTAATTTATTTTAAATTGCCCAGTTACTAATTGTTTGTAATTCCATAATTACATTACATGTTACATGGCAGAAGGCCATATTAGAAAAATATCCTTCCCAAAAAAAAGACTGAAAAATCACGAAATATTATTATACATAGTTGAATCTTCTTAGATTTAAAAAGTGCTCAACTGGAACGCTTTGAAGCCATTAACAAGAGAATTGAATTGAATAGATTTGAAAACTTAATAATTTTTTTTGTTTTGTTTTTCTTTATCATAAGTACTATTTCTATCTGATGTTAATTAAAATAAACTAAAATCTAGTACATTTCATAAATATGTAGGTGTTCGAATCCTAGACTCATTACTTAGGAACTTCTACACAACAAAACAAATGTTTAAACTCTGCGTTTCAACTAAGTACATAGGCGGAGTTCAACGTAATTTATGTGTAACCAGAACGAACTGAGAGCGCCATTGTTTAGTCTATGCAAATCTTATTTACATAATATACGTATTTTCCCGCTTGTATTAGTGTTATTATATTTAGTGAAGAAAAAATGATAACATTTCTCACTGTTATTCGAATATTTAAATTTTGACAATTTATATATTCGCAATACATCAAATACATGAAAGTCTTCGCTTATAAGCTGGACTGCTCTTTTTGCTAAAAATCTTTATGGGATTTATAGCCTACGTGAATATCGAGTAAGGATATTATAGTATTTATAAAGAGCAAGTGGACCTCACGTATGTTTCCCTACCTGAACATTGGCTTTGCATTTCGGTGGCATTATTAATCTCGACAGTAAAAGTAGCAGTATTGAAAGAAAGAAATACATTCATAAAACTATTTTTTTTTAAAAATTTGGTCCAGTGCTTTAGGAGAGATGACATATAGACGAATTATTTAATGCTATATGCAAATGCCGATTTATTTGGGAAGGCTATTAAAACCATTCACCAGCATGGTCTTGAAGATACGAACAGATTAAGTTTAATAAATGTGTGGATTTTGGCATAACCGATTATACATTTCACTTTTATTTTTAAGTAATAAGTAAGTAGAATATATTTCCCGCTTAGTTTCTTTCGCCTGTTCATCTCAAATGTGAATCTTCGACTTTCCGTACTGCTACTTGACTCACGAAGTTTAGAAAAGAACATTATTACTTAATGCTGAATAAAATATTTTAAATATGAAAAACACTTTGTGTGTGGAGTTTTTAAACTAATTTCCTCATAAAAGAAGAAAAAAAAGCAATAAATTACTGTTATATGATCCCGTAACATTATTGCCATATTAATTATGGGAAAAAATCGGAAGTTACGTTAGGATTACGTTAGGCATTGTGTGGTAACCGTACGTGCGTGTAACTACTAGAACGCGTCATTTCTTCATTGCAATTAAGGTAAGGAAAATATTAAGTAAATGCAAATTCGAACTTAAAGTATATTTTTCGTATTTTTACCAGCTTTTCTACTCTTCTTATTCTTCTTCTCTGTCCTTATCCCACACTATGTGCGGTCGGCACAACATGTCTTCTTCTTCAACTCTCCTCTGTCATTCTTTGACACTCTTATACATAATATGTTGTAATTGGTTTGGCAAGAAATTTTGCAACCGGCCGCCTGACGTTAAGCCTCTTTGGGAATGCTATTTTCGGTGGAATTAGTATATAACAGCCACCACTCGCTTCAACAGGGTTGTGTTAAAAGTTACCCTTTCACAAAATATCGAAAGGTGGATAATCGCGTATATTTATTTTAGCGACACACTATGACCCACTATACCCAGCTTTTCTACTAATAAAATGTTTATTTCAGGGAAAGTAAATTTTATAGAAAACAATCGTTAATAGAACTAAATAAGAACCTATGTAGTTAAAAAAACTTAAAAAAAAAACAGATAAGTAATTACTAAAAATCTTCATAATAATTTAGTGTTATTTATCCTTTGTCATGTAAGAATTATAATTTTCTCAAAAGCTTTCAATCCATTAAAGCTTTTGTTTAAACTTCACAATGTACTATGATTGGAATAAAATTTTGTTAAAGAAACTTCACAGAACTTATCATGATTTGAATGAAAAGTGAGGCGAAAATCGCACATTACGAAACATTAACCGTAAACAAGTTGCATAAGTTATTATTTGGGGTAATATCCTCTTTATTTTAACCAGTTAGAATCACGTCCTTTTTTACATAATGTTTATGGTAGAAGCGTTTTGGAAAGTAAACCAAAGCTGGCGATAACTCAGATACTGCGCAATGAAGATAAAATCTGTCTTCACGCTGAATGCTAAGCACCATCTAATGCAGATATACATATGTGTTTGTGACGTATACCGTGAAATAATAACCTGCTACGAATTATAAATATTTCCGCCAAAAGTAACGTCAAAGGTTTTGGTAACTTTTATAAGTAACGTAAAGTTTTTCGTAAAGAATAGTTTCTAATGTTTGAATCCATTTGAGACTCAAACTTATAAAGCTTAAAGACATCGATAGCAAGAGCTTTTCTTGTTTATATATTTAATCAGAATCAAAATCTTTCGAGTCGTTTTCTCGTGATGCGGTCACAGACTTTTAATATTAGACAGAACAAAATGTTAAAAATTGTTTTTGTCTTATACGTAAAAGTACGAAGGGGTTCTGTATTGAAAATAAATAGATAAAATATTTTTCATAAATGGCAACATTTTTTAAGTATATGATTTCTTTAACCCATATCAAAAGGTACATAACACATACCTTAGCAAATTAAAAAAAATCTATAGAAAATATGACTTGCGCCTCATATCATTTGTAAAGTAAATCATCACCACGTGACAAGTTACTCTCAAACATTCGAAATTACTTTAAGTACATATGTGTCTAAATGGGGAAATTGTTGAGTCATCCTTGCCCCAAATTACGAAAGCAACTGTCAACAGAAAGATAAACAGAGCTAAATAAAGAAATGTATGTGTATATTTACGAGGTTTACAACTATTACAAATAATTTTCTACTACATTATGCATTTGCAAAGATTTTGTGAAGAGGGCATTTAGCTGTCGATGTTTACTACGCAGCTCTCGCTTTTCTCGCAGTTTTTCTATTCTTCTGAGTCAGAAGAATTACGTTTTTATACAGAGTCATTGCAAAAACAAAATGTTTTGAACATAAGTCGTGACATATTCGTGTTCAGTTTATCAATTTTTTTAAAGATCTTATAATAATGTCTTAATATATTATATATTATCTAGTTTTATGGCTTTTTCAAATATTAAAACTTATCACAATATTGGATTTAATTGTATAGATAACGTTCCTGCTAATGAATTCTTAAAGTCAGAAAATAAGCTTATATTTTTAGTTACTTTTCATTTGGCGTATGTGTACGTACGTGGATAAAATATCTATGTTATTATCAAGCATTTATGTAATTTTTTTAGTATAGAGTGAAGAAGTGAAATACACACTTGTTAACTCACTTTGTACCACATATACATTCTGATTTACGTATACGTATTATTATATAGTATGTTGTTGGTTAATAATCTTTAAAATTAATGATATTTAAAAATTAAAGGAAACACTAATATATATATTTTAGGATTTTGGTGACGAAGTAAATAATGATCATAGCGTCAATTCGTTTGACGTTCTCTACCTATGAGGCTTTGGTCAATACAACCGTCCTGTTAAAATTAATTACGCCAATCCGGTCTTTAACGAGTATCTACGAGAAATAACTGAGACAAATTTTATTTATATCATTGATTATTGATTGATTGGCTTTGATATGAACACGATATGAGCTATTTTTAATTAAATTGGCTATGATTTAATATTTTAATACAAAACATAAGCTATTGTTTGCGTCCGTTCACCTCTTTCATTCTTTATAGAAATACTTTTTGAGACTTGAAACAAAAAATCAGCTTAAGGCAAAAGACTACTACATTTTATTACCTACATTATCCTGTGCATTATGTTTTGGATGTTTAACATAAAAATCTAGATTATTCAGTCTATAGAATTAACTAGCGTGTACACGACACATATTTATTGTTTTATCGTTATTTCGTTAAATGAAGTTGTGATTTAATTAATATATTACGTTATTATTAAACATGAATCATATAAATTTCATGTTGTTCGATTTCTGAGTAAACAAACTAAAATCAGTAGGAATTCTTCAATATACTTCCTTGTAGTGCAAAATGTTTCGTTGCAGCCACACCCACCTCGTGACAATAAGCGTTAGGAGCGAAACGAAAGTGCTATATAATATGAATCAAGGATAATCGTGCACGACTCCTAATACGCATTGGCATAACGAAGATTTGATACATTTGGAGTAGTGACTTGACTTGTCTTAGTTGAAGTCCATTCTTAGGTGCTGTAGTTTGTGTATTATTAATAATAACGTTCTCCGACCGATTTCTGCCATGGCGACCAACCTCATTGAGACTGGCCAACTACGCAGGAGATATTATAGTGCACAATTAGTGTACGCGCAGACACAAGTGCACTCTCTATATCTATCACTCTCATACTCCAGTGGGACGACTATAGTAGCGTTAATACCTCGCTGCAGACTCGGCCATCCGAAAAATAATATTTTATGCAAATTTTAAACTTGACGCAGAGTAAACAAATGTCAGGCCGCAATTAAAATAATATCAAAAGGTACTTAAAGATTAAGTATTTGTATTACTAATAATAATAATTGTATTTTAATTGCGTTGTAAGTGACAAAAACACTTCCGCACCGATCAATGCTCTATCATTTTATAACCTTGTCTCTCAGTCACGACTGTTTCTATATATTTTGCTAACTAACTAAGGTTCTAACGAAATATTGTAATTACACAAATTTGATTTACGACGTTCTTTGGTTCTCAACATTTCGAATGCTTTACAGCAAATATGGCCGTAGGAATTAACTATATTTTACTCTCGAGATAACCGACAACTTAAACTTGGAAAATGATGATGATATTTTCATCTCAAAATTACCCCTTTGAGTTTTATTTTTTAATTTTTGAATCTATTATTAAAAAAAATAATTAAAATTGGTTCAGTGGCTTAGGAGTTAGCTTGTTCTAAGGATTATATAAAAAAAATCATAAGAAATCAGTAAATGTATTACATTCAAAATACAAATAAAACAAATGAATGATGATGTCTATTTTAGTGTAGCAATTCACACTATTGTACTGCTAATTGATATTAATTAACAATGCTTTATCATCTTTCCGTATTCACGTAAAAATTTATTTTAACAAATAATTAATTAGAAATACCATATGAAATGTGAAGCGGATTCAAATCCGGGTCTCTGAGAAACTAGCAAGTTTTCGAAAGGCATGTGCAGTCCGCCAAATCGCACTTGACCAGCGTCGTAGACTATGGCCTGATACCCATCGTATTGAAAGGAGGCCCGTGCCCAGCAGTAGGACGTTAAAAAGGACAGTATCGTGCATGTGTTGTACCACATGCATTAAATAATATATTTAAGTTTCTCTGATAATTTCCAATATACTCACTATCAAGTATGTTTACGACGACACGTTTGGCTCAGTTAGTAGTGACCCTACTTTCTGCGCCAGCGGTCGCGGGTTCGAGTCCCGCTGGGGGCATTCATTTGTTTAGCACGAATGATTGTACTACAGTCATGGATGTGTATTGTGTATGATATGTATAATATGTATGTATTTAAAATTTATATATTGTGTAGTATATCAACTATCTGGTATCTGTAATACAAGCCTCGTAGCTTATCACGGAACTAGATGGCGCTGTTGTAATAATGTCCCAACATATTTATTTATCTATTTTATGTGTAAAAAAGCTAATGTTTATGTATATAACGAAACAAAAGACGGATACATAGGTCCTAATACGGAGTCTGATTGGACGGAAATCTAAAATTTAAATATGTATATATAAATTCCCGATATTCTTAAGTACTTTTAATTTAAAACACAGAATTACATAAAAATGTAGCTACTAATTACTTTAGTAAACAAGGTTAATACTTTGATATGCAGTTTTCCTAGGAAATAAAATTTTCTAATGATTGAAACGAAGCGGTTTATTTCTCGATTGCGTACATTCGCAAGAAACGATCTTTTATACCAAACCATTTAATATAAAAAAAATAATGTGTTTCTGATAGTGTATTGCAGATGCAAATTAGATAATTAGTATCGATTAGAAGAAAAACTTAGTAATTATTTTAAATGTATTTCGTTTGTACTGTTTAAACCAAGGTGCTTTTATATATTCTTAGAATAAATAATTAGAATCTAAGGTTATTAGAATTAGAATAAACTTGATGGAATGTATGAGTATATTCTTATCCCTAAAATATACACCGAATACTCAAATCTAGCCTTCTCAAACCTAGCCTACTTACAAGGCTGACCATTATTTAATCTACGCGGAATTCGAATCCGCAATAAGTCGCGGACATACAGACATACATACATATCTTTACTTTTCCATCTTAAGAGAAAAATCGGGCGCAAGAATAAGTATAGGTAGTATAAGACATTTCAAATTCGCACTTAGTAATATAGATTAAGAAACTTTGACACTTGCGAGCGCGCCGGTGCAGCCTCGCTCTATATGCATCTCATTAGACCACAATAGAGACGGCATACTAATTATTTGTATAGTGCGATATCGTTCGGTGAGCTTACTCATCGTGTAAACGTTGGGGTTTTATTACAGAAAGCTGTAATGAAAAACTTTTTTAAATATAATGAAGATCATATATTATAATTTAAAAGATCGAAATGGCTTATAGTTGTTTCTGTATAATAGTTAAAAAAATGAATAAATTAGGTAGAGATAGTAAAGGTAGAGATTAAGTAGTTTATTTAATACTCCACTGAAACTCCTTTATACGATCATTTGTTAACGAAGGAACATTTGTTAACGCACTGACACCTGAGGGAGCCTGCCCATTCCAATAGGGCGTCGCATAATCACTTAGGTTCTTAACTCCAAACATCATGTCGGAAGGGTTTAGTCCATGTGCCGACAAAGGGTGGTCGAGACTGGGAGGGGATAGCAACCATTATCATTAATTGATTTTTTATTTGTTCTAAATGATCATAAACATCACGCTGTTGCTTCACATCTGTCATTTTTTAGTACTAGTAATTACTAGCAAGCCCGGCCTGTTTCGCTGGGTGTAAGTTAAAATAAATTAAACGGTATTTACAATTTTCTAATAAAATAAAAGTAGCCTAAGTTACCCATTATAAAATTACTAGTTGGCTATCTGCGAGTGAAAATCCCGTCAAAATCGGTGCAGCCATTTCAGAGATTAGCTGGAACAAACAGACAGATAGACAGACAAACATTTTAAAAATTTAATTTTATTATATGCATTTAGTGAAAAGCTGTAAATTTGAAATTACAAATAGATGCTTCAATTTTATTTATATTTTTTTATATGCACTGACAATATTATAACTGTGCAAATTATAAATATTTACAGGACTATCTTTTATTTTTTTAATATTTTGTGAATGATGGGGGAAACCCGCGGTTACTTTAAAGTAAGCTTTTAAAAGTAGGTATTTATATTGTTACTAGTTGTATCGAGTAAGCAAATTGTTGCAAATATAAATAGAAAAGTTAATTCACTAAGCGACATTTAATAATCTCATAACGTAACGTAAATCTATCAGTTAAAGTACAGTGACCCGGAATTAAATTGGCCACTGCCTTTTTTCGCACGGCTTAGTTTTTATGAAGTTTTTATCATGGTATTCAGATTAAGAGTTAAATAAACTTATTTTATAATAGTTTATTTATTTTCGTGATTTGAAGATTATCAACACAAAAAAAAGAACATTCGAACAAAAATTTCTTTTCTTTGTATCCAGTCTCATGACTCATCAATCAGACATCGCTGATCATCGCTGCTAACAAATATCACAATTATATTAGGTAACAATAATATAACAAAATTGTAAATAATATAACAAAAAAACAAAATTGTGGGCTATAAACAATTGAGAGTTATCGAACAGAAGACTGGATTCTGTCACTTTTATAAGTCAATATAAATAATCACTCTTTGCGCAAATTTTTAGAATATATTTGGAAGATTTTAAATATATCGAATTTAATGTAGGATTTAAAATAGAAAGTAAAAAGGTAAAAATCCAATAAAAATCAATGGCAATGTATATAATATGACTACATGACTTAAATATTCATGAACGTAGAAAATACTGCACTACTACTACATAAGCACATTTTAAAATTAAAAAAAAGTTAATGTTATGTTGTTCTTCATTTACTCCCTTTTGAGAGTTCGTACATTACTTCAAAAGGAACCCTAAGGAAATTCATAATTTTAAGTAATTATAAACTTATTTTAATGTTTCATACTACGGAACCCTTACTGTACCATTCAGACTCGGACTTCTCCGATTTTTTATTTCATCTTACCATGCATTTCCTTAATAATTATTATCTCTCTCGAAAATATTTATTCTAACTGAAAGGTAGCTATTATTAGAACTAAGAATTGAAGCAGTTTTTATTTGATAGTCGAGTTTAAAAAGTGAATGACACTGTTTTTGTATTGTCAATTATTTAAGGTATAATTTAACTCAAGGACTTCAAAGATATTTGGTTTTAATTACCATATAATTACTTTCAAAATCGTGTACTGATATTATCTATTGTGTCACGATATTTGATTTGTTTTAATCTGATTTTATGTCGCTGATTAATTGAATAACAAAGCCTAGAAGGAAATCCTTGAAATGACAATAATAACTCTTATTAAAATATTCTTATTTGTATATTTAATTAGATCACTAATATATTTAATGTTTTATAAGCATTGCTACGCAAACTATTATGATAATAGTATGCGTAGCATAGTTATACCAGCCTTGGTGGTGTAGTGGCTAGCATGTACGGTCATACATCGAGAGGTCCGGGGTTCGAGTCCCGGGTCGGGCCAAGTTTAAGTAAGTCTCAGTAACGGCCCGGAGTTAGGAAGTTGGCGGTGTGTCACCCCGGTGCCTCGGAGAGTACGTAAAGCCGTCGGTCCTGCGCCTTAGTTCTTACTGGTCGTGTCGAGTAGTCGTCCGACCGGAGTATGAGAGTGATAGGAATAGAGATTGCTCTTGTGTCTGCGCGTACTCGTGCATTATACTCGTAATATCTCCTGCGTACTTGGCTAGTCTCAATGATATTGGCCGCCATGACCGCAATCGGTCGGAGAGAACATTAAAACATTATACCTAATAAAATAAATTATGCTAAAGTCGAGTACCTACTCATAAAAAATATATAGCATATATGTTATAAAGTGATTATTTTAAATATTAACTTGTACCTATAAAGTCATCGAATCTATAGTTTATAGAATTTAAGAATTTTCATTTTTGATATAATATACCTAAATACCTATTTTACTGCGGGAAAATATCACCATAGTATAAAGAGTAGAGAAGTAGGGTATCTCCGGCCCAATCCGCGATATAAATGCCTACCGTACTTGCCTGTCTCAGGGTTGTCACTGTAGCTAAATTATTCAGTGCTCAGAAATTGGCAAGGCCGAATTGAATGGCCGGGAAGTAGTATTTTTTATTTGTGCTGTCTGGGTTTTATTGAGATCTACAGCATATATTTTTTTTTAGATTTTACACGCTCTTATTTTAAAACATAAAGAACAATATAAAATATTTTGTTTTTAATTTTTGACTAAACAAACATAAAATAATACAAACACATCTATTGAATCAAACGGAATTATTACAAAATTACAAATTAACTACAGAAAAATAATTTTTCATATATTTAGCAGTGCCGGAAAGTCGTAACGCGCGAGCCTTGTGCGGTGTCAGCCTTTATATATGTACCAGTATACTCTTAACTCTATGACTGGCGCACTGATAAACGATTCGAGATATTGCTTGAGCATGCGTGCGGCGACGTAAAGATACTATGGCGCACACATACAAGCCGCGCGCGGTGCGATTGTATGAAGATACCCTACTTCGAACACTTTATACTATGATATCACTGACAAATATTTATTCACCGTTAAAACGTGCGTTAATTGAACGTATAAAAATGAGGGTATTTCAAAAATATATAGTTTCGATTAAAACTGTACACATTAAATAAATGCCACGGCTCATTAATCAAATGCAACCATATGGCAATAATATTAAAACGATTTCATCTTGCAACTTACATAAAAATGAAATATATATTGTACAAGACTGTAACATATAGCTTTGTAAGAATTAATTTAGGCAAAATATTTAAATTTATTAAGTGGCAACACCGGTGGCGCCTACGACGGCGCCTTTAGGCGTCAGAGAATAAATGTGGTTGCAACTTCTATAGCTCGCGCCAAACTTCTTGGCCGTCCCGAACTAGGCTCATTGCATTGCGCAGAACACAAAATCAGGTATTAGCGGGACGCACAAGAGCTTGGGGGCAGGGCCACACCCCGCGCGCGCGCACCGCTCACCCGCGACGCGCGCTGCTAGTGTGAGTGCTACGTCCGTACACAAATCATGCACTTGTTGAGCTCTGAGAGTACTATCGCGTTCAGAATTCGTTCGATCGTTTCGTTAATTTGTTGTTATAGTTTTTAGTTATTGTTACTTGTTGTTATTGTTAAGAGTTATTAATAATGAGAAAGAATATAAGAAAATGTGATGTCATCATAGATGACCTAACTGAAAACATAATAATTCACGTGAGCGATAATGAATCAGATGAAGAAGATTTGGATATTTTTTGAGAAGAGAGTGATTCGGATGCGGAATTTATGGAAGGTGTGGCCCCATTGTGAATATAGTTTTTATTTATATTAATGTTTTTTATTTACATTTATCCTATTATTACCTAACCTATATGTTTTACAAATAACACATACATGGTATATTAAATTAAATTAAATAACCTATGAAATAAACACGAACTTTATAATCAACAAATAAAAATAAATTGACATAATATAATAAGTATTAAAAATGTTAGATAACGAAAATTGTTTGGTTGATTACGTATTGCCCACTCGACTATACCATGCGCAAGTTCGGACTCGCGGCTACATTCAAGGCGGCCACAAAGTTTGGCGCGGGCTATACCTGACTTATTAGGGTCAATGTTTAAAATTCGCGGGGTCAGCTATAAAAACTCATGTTAATGTAAATGAAATTAATCTACAAAATCTAATACTACATTATATAATAAGTTATAATTTTTACTTTGACACACCCCGTCATTTCTACTTTTACTTGGCCAACCATCCTTCTCAAATTAAAATTTGAAAATAAATGAAGAATAATATTATTAATGTGAGACTTTTAGAACTTTCATATAAACAATACTATTAATGGAACAATATTACCTGTTAATAATAAATTGCAAATTGTACATTTTATAAACAAAAATATGAATATGAACCATTTACTTTATTCTGAACCTGCAGAAGTAAAAATGTATGAAAATTAAGTAATTGATAAAACAAATGTTATAAAGTCGAAAAATAAATTAAATTACACGAACACATGACAGTTTAAGCCATTAGTCAAATTCATTTACAAAAGCGGCACTGTGCCAGAGTTTGCCTGTTTGAGACGCGGGCTCTTTGGATTTTTGGATTTTGTGGCGGATTTATCTTGATTTTTGGTTCCCAAAGTTTCGAATGCTTTCAGAAATCATGTTCACGGGAGAGACTGATTGTCTCTCTACTATTCTTCTTTTCATGGTTAATATTATTTAAACTGCCTTATTGGTTTATTAGCATATGTACATAGTTGTAGATGCAAGAGACCCTGCAGTCGAGACTCAGATCGGGCCGAATATTCTGATTATTTATAGGTTATCTCGATCAAAAAATTCAAAGTAACAGTTTGTAATTAGGAAATTGACGGTTGTGTTTTGTGGTTCTGATAGCACTTTTTGAAGTTGTCAGGTCTGCGCTCATCTTTTTCTCTCGTCAGTTGTGTCAAATTAATTATCTTTCTACTGAATACTAAGAATAAAAAGAATAGAGAGTGTCTCGTGGTTGAATGCATAGATATATTGTAGGTACACCATATTTTTCCTGTGTATATCGCAAGTCTTGTAAAGCATTCGAAACTTCCATTCAAAAATAAAGCATTACGAATTTCCAATTAAAATTCAGTTTATACCTATATGATAATATATGTAATTAAATATACATAGGATATGTTATTTAGAATTGTAAGTGAAAGATATGATAACAAAAAACTACACTCTTATTTTGAAATTACATGTTAATTTGTATTTTCTAAATGTTAGAAATTATAGATTACATTTTTTCAACTTTACACTTGAAAAAATGTAAACTATAATTTCTATCTCTACACTGCAAAATACCAAAAAGCCATTAATATTATAGCTACAGCCATAGAATTGTTGTACAAGTACTTACTTATACTAAATAAACGATTAATCACCAAGCTTTATTGCAGATTTTTACGCAAGCGATGATTACACTTTCATACATTATGTCTCAAGGATCTCTAATGTTGTAGCTGAAATGACATTTCAAATGTTTTTGTTTGAGTTATAAGATAAACATGATTATCATGCATCTTAAAACATAACGTATTAATGTGTTGAGAAGTCAATTATTTTAAAACTAGCGGTGTACCCTTGGTCCACTCGGGCTCGTCCTCAGGTGCGTTTATTTTTTAGTATATATAAATGCTAGTAATAAAATGTAGCTTAATAGTATTTAACTTAAAACTGCGGGTCGAGTCACTAGACGTTCTAAAGAATGCTTAATCTAATTCGCTTCCACTTCATTTTAAAATCAATAAATTATTTTTAACAAAAAAACAAAAACCGACTTCCAAACTTAATAAATCTAAATTAAAAAGTAGGAAATAATACTTTTAAGGACTTTGTTAATTTTGGAGTCGGTGCCAGCCAGGTATTTTGATTATGTTTACAAATTGATATATTAATCGAATATGTATCTATTTAGGGTTATTTTGCTATGGCTGGCACCGACTTCAAAATTAACAAAGTCCTTAAAAGTATTATTTCCTACTTTTTAGTTTAGATTTATTAAGTTTGGAAGTCGGTTTTTGTTTTTTTGTTAAAAATAATTTATTTTGAATTTTTTAGCGGAAAGTAGATACGTATTGTGTTAATGACTATAAAAATTTACCTTCTATTATGAGGTAAACCTAATAGCCTGAAAGTATACAACTATCGGTCCATAATTGCGTATTATATTGAAAGAATTTTCTTTAAACTGCTAACCGTTGAGGAGTTGTACCTTCCATCATCAGTAACGGTACGTGACTCAAATATCCATATAGCCTATAAAAGGTTCGGCTGAGCATCGTTAATTTGCTCCTAAGAATTGAAGAATTCCGATACTTTGTCATGGATCCCATCATCAGAACCTTACCAAACTCTCATCAAACTACCCTTGAATATATCCTTTCCATTAAAAAAAGAATCATCGAAATCGGTTGGCGCGATATTGAGTTATTCGTCCATTTGTCGCGCAAATACTTAATGCAAATTTAAGACTTTTATGGTTTTCTCATGGATACCATTGTCAGAACTAGAAAATATTAAAATGGGACCACATGGGAAGCACTACCTTTGAAATAAAAAAAGAATCATCAAAATCGGTTCACCCAGTTCAAAGTTATGAGCTAACAAACATAAAAAAAAAAAAAAAAAAAGAAATACAGACGAATTGATAACCTCCTCCTTTTGGAAGTCGGTTGAAAAGAGCCTTTTTCAATAAAATGTTAGCTTTACAAACCATTAATAGAATATACAAATTACTAAATCAATTAATACAAAAACCAATGAATTTATGAAAAACTACGAATGAATTTATCAAGTTTAATACGATTTTGCGATTGGACAGCAATTATTGTACAATTTACGCTATCGCGGATGGATTGCTCGATACGTAACCAGCCTGCCGGATAACCTGCTATATTATACCATATTTCATCAAAATCTGTCGTGATGCGTTCCCGCACAGACAGACAGACCAAAATCTTAAAAAATATAGATTCGGCTTCAGTTTGGATAATAATGAGTAATGATTATTTCAATAAGCTTTACCAAAAATATATTTATTAAATGGGCGCGATTCAGTTAAAATTTTATTAAATGTATACATTATTATCATGTGCATTATACGTATGTACGAGTATAAGTTCAAAAAACTAATTAAATGTATGACAAAGTGACTGATTGTCCGATAATAGCTTCACAAAGAATCTTGAAAATAACTAGTACCGCTTTACATATAACTACAAAAAATATTCAAAGGAGAGGCGATTGCATAATAAAGTTAAAGAGAAATCCATAAATCGACGAAAATGTTTAAACATAAATTAGAAGAGATTTATTGCGGCACTAACCACGAGGTTTCTTTTTTAGGGGTCCACGAAAGTATTAAAATAATTAGATTAAGATAAAATATAGATTAAATGTTTTTTTTTAAATCATTTAAAAGTAATAGTTATACTCTCAAATGTAGTGTAAATTCATTTTTTACACTAAAAATATCGTCACTTAGTGTGTAGCAAAAATAATAATAATTATTTTTAAAAAAAAATTAAACCGACTTCAAAAATCTGCACTGAAAAGAGAAAAATCTAAACTAAAAAGTAGAAAATAATACTTTTATGAACTTTGTTAATTTTGGAGTCGGTGCCAGCCAAAGCAAAATAACCCTAAATAGATACATATTCGATTAATCTATCAATTTGTAAGCATAATCAAAATCAGGGGGATCAGGCCATAGTCCACCGCGCTGGCCCAGTGCGTGTTGGCGGACTTCACATGTCTTAGGAAAACTTGCTAGGTTTTCTCAGACATGCAGGTTTCCTCACGATGTTTTCCTTCACCGTAAGACAAGTGGTAATCATGATAGAAATTATTCGCACATGAAAATATCAGAGGTGCGAGACCCGGATTTGAACCCGCATCACTCGGTTATACAAGCAACGCGTTATCGCTGGGCTACCACTGCCTCTAGTGACTTACTATATGTCACTAATTTAAAATCTGTTTAAGCTTTATATTAAACAACGAGCATACCTATTAACGTATGTAACGTAATAGTAATTAATTATCGGGTCTACCGAAAGGGGGGGGGGGGGTGTTGGTGTCCAAAGAGTACTCGATCTACGACTACTGTAGCTGTAACTAAACTACGAGCTCATCTTTATGTTTACATTCCCCATACGAAATAGTTTACGTCACACGTTTCACGTCCATTATTCCACCTAACTCCTAGAGGTTAATGAGATTTACCTTCTATTATCATATTAATCATATTAACGTAATAGCCTGGAAGAACACAACTATCAGTCTATATGTATGTATAATTTTAAAGGAATTTCCTTTCAACTCCTAGCCGTTGAGGAGTTGTACCTTCCATCATCAGCTTATCCACATGAGATGGTAATTATCAGATGCAAATCTTTAAAAATCTTTAGAAAATATATGAAAAATGCACTAAGTGCCTAAAAAGTTTAGGAGTTGCCATCGATTTCCCTAGGATCCCATTATCAGATCCTAACTTGGTGACAATGGGAACATCTTGGAAGTATACCCTACCAAACAAAGAATAAATTTTGAAATCGGCCCACAATTGACGCATAAATCGGTGAACACAGATAAACAATAACATTTGAAGAATTCTACCTTCCATCATCAGCTCATCACATGAGATTACGATTTTCAGACGCAAATGCTTGAACAGCTTTAGAAAATATATAAAAAACATAATAGGTGCCTATAAATTTTGAAAGTTGCCCTGGATTTCCCTGGGATCCCATCATCAGATCCTGATTTTGTGATAATGGGACCCCCTCAGAACTATACCCTACCGAACAAAAGAAAAATTTTTGAAATCGGCCCACAGTTGGCGGAGAAATCGGTGAACATACATAAAAAAAAAATACATACATCGGAACATATAACCTCCTCCGTTTTTGAAGTCGGTTAATTAAACGAGACGCGTCTGAAGCATGAAGCATGCTTTTTACATCGTATGACAGTTATAGTCATGTCTTGACAATTAAAGGACAAGAACATTTAATTATAAATTACCGAGTGTAACAGAGAAACAAAACGTTTTCAAGAATTTTAAGATTGAAATTACTAGAAAAGTTTCGAATTGTTTAATCACTAGTGATAGAGTTTACTTCTTTATTAGCATATGAAAAGGGCGGTGTTGTGTAGAGATCAGTTGATATTCGGAGCCAAGTGAAAATTGAGAAGAAATACGAAAAAGAGGAAAAGTGAAAAAGTTAAAGTCAAAATTATACTCTATCTGCGGAGAAAAGTTAATATAGCGCTTTCTCTGTCACGTAATCCCATACAAATGACAAGGACAAAAACTCCCTTCGAAAGTTAACAATTTCGACTGCGTGTACACAGTAGGTGTTTTATGCTACTATTAATTTGAACTAGCATTCTCAAGCTCAACATCATACTTTGACGAATTTTTTTTCGAAATTTAAATAAAAAGAACAACAATAGATTTCAGCGAGTCAGGAGTGTGCGTGTCCACCGTACGGGGAGTACAAACAGACTAAAAAAATCACTTACTGTGTTACTTACTGTGTTACGCTACATTTGCGCTTACCTTAGACCAATCACAAACTAGCCGATATTCTTCCTATTATTAAACTTGACTCCGCGGATAGAGTATATACCACAATATTATTAATTAGACCCAATAAGCCATATCACGCATATACGTGAATCATTTAATAATAGTACGAAAAAATGCCTATTTCACTATAACATCTATCATAACGTCAATGTGTTCATCATATGAAAGAAGGTCAAACTAACAAAAACATTTTCGCAACAGAAATATTTATAAGGATATTTTTTTCCATTTGTAAATCATAATTTATCGTAATTAAAAATTAAGTTTCAGATCGCATTTGAATCAAATTTTTAAACTTATTCGAAACTCATTTTGTTAAGCCAGATAATCTTACTAACTTTTTTACCTTGATATCGGATAAATAAATATTGCGATTGCTATAGATTAGTATAGATAAAGCATACATAATTTAATTCAATCCAGGATTGCTCTTATTTATCATATTTTAATTGAATATATGTTGGGACATTAATACACAACACCATCTAGTTCCATGGTAAGCTACGAGGCTTGTGTTACGAATGCCAGTTAGTTGATACTCTATACATATGTATAAATTTACATAAGCCTTTTATTGACGTTATCACCATGTTCATCAAACTGCAGTCATCATACAGGTAATTTTAATATAAACAAAATGATTTATAAAAATAATTTACAATTGATTTTTGATCATTTTAGTTACTATTATACTGCCACACATTTTTTTTGTGTAAGTGATCTTTGAAATGGCAGAAAGGGACTGATACGTAAACACATTTTTATTAAGTATACTGCTAGCAATTCTTGCGGCTCTGCCAGCGTTCTAATCACTATTAAAAATAGTTATAAAAGCTTGATCTAAAAATAAAAATTCGGAGAGGGCCACCCTTATCACCTAGGAGAAGAAAAAATAGCCTACGACCTATTCTCAGACCTACCAAATATACACAAAAAAAATCATAAAATTCGATCAAGCCGTTTCGGAGGAGTTCGATAACAAACACACTGTGAAATTGTCAAAACAAATTTTATTGTCAAAATTCTGTACTTAATCTCTTGAAAACCTTAAATAAATAAGTGATATAAAACCACTTTAATTAAGAGATAACCCCAATTTTTACTCTGAGAAAAATTATTTCTGTTTATGTCAGCAAAATGATAATAAAAAGATCTACCTATAATGGGCGGGCCCTAAGATGCACTTTGTATTTATAATAATATACTCAACAGTATTAAGTACACACATAATCTATTTAATATGTATTTTTAAACCAAATATTTCCAGATGTTTTAGCTTAGAAGAGCTTAGCTAGAATTTTAAATCCAACATTTAATAATAATAGGGATAAACTTTCCGTATTTTCGTTATCCAAATTACAAATCGCATTCTCAGAAGCTAGACCTTTAGCAGACAATAGTTCGAGCGGCACGGAGACGCAAGGGCGGAGCAGTGTCGCGGGTCACGACTTCAAACACGGTCAAGAACGCACGTCTCAGAGTAGAAATTCGGTATTGGTGACATTTTTACAAATTAACGTTTTATTTTATAAATTAACATATTATATAATAGTTATTTATTGATTAGCTAGTGATGTTTTTGGTGTTTTGTATCTATTTACTTATTCTCTTCAAAAAATCATGTCGATTTGTTACACCTTTGCTATATAAAAAGGGGCGATTTTTGTTTTGTATAAAATAACCGATATTAAAATGACAGTGGTAGATTAGTAGTACGCGCTCATTTGGATAACAGAGTGAAGCTCGTTCAAATCCGAGGTCTCCCACCTCTTATATTTTTTCATGTGCGAATCATTTATAACAGGATTAACACTTGTCTTACGGTTAAAGAAAACATCGTGAGGAAAGCTGCGTGTTTGAAATAACCTAGCAAGTTTTCGAAGGACATGTGAAGTCTGCCAACCCGTACATGGCCAGCGCGGTGGACTAAGGCCTGATTCCCCTCGTATTGAAGGGAGGCCCGTCCCAGCAGTGGGACGTTAAAAAGTGCAATATTATTGTCATATTTTTTTCAATTTCAACTGTTTTGTGAGAATACAATTGGAGTATAATTTCATAAGCTCTTTTTTTATGTGGGCCAAAAGTTTGTGAAGTAAACTAGTAATAATATTTTAAAGATTAAGTTAGTATGGGTATAAAGTGTCTAATTGATAAGATAACTATCGTAGACTTATTTAACGAAATAAATTCAACCTTCTTCAAACCAGGGCCAAGATCAAGTTCAATATTTCACGACATGTGTTACCTAATTATCATATATGAGACTTTTTCTTGTATATATACAATAACCAACAAGTCAAATCTGTACATGTATAGAATATTTTTTTAAATCATTCTCGTATTCATCATTATTAACGATATACTGTCTCTTTGTCTGTGACCACTTCAAAACCGCTGGGCAGATTTTGATAAAATTTGGTGTGATGATAGCTGCATATTCAGGTCAACATTTGCAGGTATCTCACTTCTGAAAAATCTATACTAACATCCATATCGGGACGACCCCGAGCGGAGCAAGGGCGAGATACTAGTGTAGAAAACAATTGATATATATTTTTTTTAAAATTAGATAATGTTACCGACCAGTTTGTATGGAAATAATAACACTTTACATAAATATTATGGGAGAAATAGATTTTAACGTCACTTTAAATACTATTTGTTGATAAAATCTTCTTTGAATACATTATTGTTCGAGCTTTGTAATAATAACTTTGAAGCCCCATGTTGTTATTATTACTTTTAAGCTTATATCTGAATGTATTAATTTCTATGTCGTGAAATGATATGTATTTTAAAGCAGATTGTAATAAATAAAATTATTATTAGCACTTAAAATTCTGGTTATTTAAGAAAATAGAAATATTTTGTGTTTTAAAAGTATATTTAAATTATATGCCATGAATATGGATATGGATAATATGGATTTCCAATGAAGGTTTTTATCATATAAGATGAAGTTCGAGGAGTTCAACGATCGAATGGAATCACTATACGACAAAATTAACATAAGCTCGAGTGATACATGCATACATATTTTGCTATAACAAAACAATACTATTTACTTTTTTACTTACTTACCTATTAAAGTATAAATTGAAAAAAGAATCATCATTACTCAATTGGGAATTTAAGAACGGTCATTTAATTGTTGTTATTACTTCAGGTTATGGTTTATCTATCTATATAAATTTTATCTTAATCTTTTTTTTTTTTTTTTTTTTTATGTGACAAAGGGGGCAAACGGGCAGGAGGCTCACCTGATGGGAAGTGATCACCTCCGCCCATGGACATCTGCAAGACTGCAAGACTGCAAGACTGCAGGTCTTGCAGTTTTGCAGATGCGTTGCCGGCCTTTTAGGAAAGGGAGGGAGGGGGAAGGGGGGAGGAAGAAGGACGGGAGGAGGGATAGGGTGTGGGCCTCCCGGACTCTCACTTACCGGACGAAACGCGACAGCATAGCTGCCACTTCACGCCGGTCTCCTGTGAGAGAGTGGTACTATACGGGGCGTGCCGGCCCATTCGGCTGCTACCCGAAGGTTACAAGCATGGCACTACCACTTAAAAAAATCTGTCCAGCCATTTAAGAGTAAGGCACAGTTAATAAACATATACATACTACAGCATGTAAAATATACTAGTACTAGCATTTCCCGTGGCTCCGCCCGCGTTTAATAGACCGGGAACTAAATTCATAGATTTCACATACCGTGTTATATTTTACAGCCAGTTTTCAACGGTTACTTGAGATTTATCAGAAATGAGATATTTTCAAGCAGTAAAAAGTATCCTATATCCTGACCCGGATAACCAGCTATCATCTTAACAAATTTCATCAAAATCTGTCCAGAGGTTTTCTCGTGATGCGGTAACAGACAAACAAAAATTCTAAAAACTATAGATTCGGCTTCTGTATCCATATCCATAATAATGATTATTTCAATAACGATTTCCAAAAAAAGTTGTTTTGTCTAAGCTAGAAATTTATTATATGTTTAAATTAGGTAGTAGAATGATAATAGCTAGAAATTAGAATGACATAATTCAAAGTAGTCGAAACGTAACTTCGACAATATAATATGTATTAGAGTGAGTCAGTGGGTTACGTAAACGTTAAGGCAGCGCGGGCGCACGCACTGATTTGGACGTGTTTTGATATTAGTACAATAGAATGATTGGTCTTCTTAAATTATTTCAACACCAAATATGTACCTATATGCTAAGCAAATCATGACTTTACGTCTAAGTAAGTTGGATCATTTTGAAGTTTTGCATGAATAAACTAAAGAGGTATAAACCAACTGCAAGCTGTCTTTAGTCTCTCAAATAAATGTGACTAAACTATTATTCCTACTGAGGAAGGCCCGTGCCCAGCAGTGGGACGTTAAAAAGGGCTGATGATGATGATGATGAAACTATTATTCCAAGAATTAGAATAAATAAGAAAGGAACTCCTACTTTAGTGTTTGATTTTCTATTTTTGTAATTAAAATTTCCATTTTTGTGATCTAATTTGACGTATGACCTATTTTTCAAAAAAATCTAACCTAAAGCGTAACTAGTAGATTTTTAATAGCAAAAATCTGATAAACGAGACTAGAGTCCGCGATAAGACTTAGATCCGTGAAATTGTAACACCGATCTGATATACTAATAACTAATTTATGATATCCATAACACGAACCCAGTGGTCAATAAATTTCAATTATTCACGCCTAAATTATATTATAAGCTAAGTCATTTTGCACTTTACCCTTATACAATAAGGTTTAAAATTAGCTAAGTCTGTTATCGTAAATTAACATCTAGTAAATGCAACCTTTTAGAAACAGACTGTTGAATTTGTTAGTATCTTAAAACATTGAAAGTTGTCAATACACTATGCTATTTACAAAGACTTAGATTTTAGAATTAAATTTGCAATTTAGACTAATTTAATCTTAGGATTAATCTCTACTTTTCTGTATCTTTGAAACTTTTCCACAACAATTTTATTTATTGCTTTGTTTTCTTCACTAGTAACTGCTATTGTATTTAGCCTTTATTAACGTCCCACAGCTGGGCATAGGCCTCCCTTATACGAGAGGGATCAGGCTGCACGCCTCATTAGCACGCTGGCCTTATGCGGGTTGGTAGACTTCACATGTCTTTCGAAAACTTGCTAAGTTCCCTCAGACATGCATGTTTCCTCGCGATGTTTTATTTCATCTTAAGACAAGTGGTAATCATGTAAGAAATGATTCGCACGTGAAAATATCACGAGGTGCGAGACCCGGATTTGAACCGGCACAACATGGATATGCGAGCAAGTGCGTTGCCGTTGGGCTACCACTATTTACTTCAACAATATTATTTATTTTTTGCAATTTAGACAAATTTAATCTAGAAATTTAGTTCTTTAACTTTCCTGTACCTTTGAAACTTTTCCTGCTATTCACATCAACAATTTTATTTATTGCTACAATTTAGACTAATTAAATTGAGCAACCTACGTTTTATCCGTGGACTCACCAGCTAAAAAGCCAATACTACCCACTAAAACCGAACAGAACCTCTCTCTCTGAGGATCGCTCAAGCTCTCAACCACGACCTGACGCCAGTTCTGCCTACGTAGGCCACCCATCCCAGTGTTTGCTCCCACGATCCATTCTGCTGTCAGAAAAGGACCAAGAGTAATCTGCATGGTATGTACATCTCAAATTGGAGTCTGCACCTGCCTGTATCTTCGCGTTGGGATCCTGTAAGTGGACGCTAATGAGCTTCCCTACACGACATGGTAAACACGTATTAGGGGCTTATTTCTATGCTAACTTTTAATACTTTACAGCAACTTATGAAATTTTAATAAAAATAAAACGTTTCTAGGATGCAGTCGTCGTTATGACGATTTGGTGCCGCACTCGTGTCAAGTGTGAGTGGCGAAACATGTGGTGTGACGTTACGTTTGCAAACTATTACCTATCAATTTAAATACGAGTAGCTAAAGTTTTTGACATGTCCATATAAAATGTTGTATATGGAGTTTATCGAGTATTTTGGACGTCATAATACCTATATTTTACCGCTACCTAACTTCTATCTTAACAATTACCACCAAGAAACAGATGTTTTGTAACTTAATATCGTAGCAAACACGAATTTAAATTTTTAAATGTTAGATACATTCATTTCTATTTTTGTATTATATTAAAACTGATTCACAGTGTTGTTTTACGCAGGTGTCGATGTCTCACTACTACCTAAACGCGATTTTCGCAAAGGGTACTTATAAATTATTCTATTAATAATAAAATTTCCAAAGCCACACGGACGAAGCGACGGTATACCACTAGTGTTCTAGTCTTCATAGTAAGTTTGTTTTGTTATTTACATATTTCATATATTCACCTGCATTTAAAGACAGTTTGACCTATAAACCATTGCGACTTATGTCAAGTGCGTGTGACGCAACGTAACGGTGAAATAACGTGACTCTCTCTGTGAATAATGAAACGAAACGATAGAGCCACTTAAAACAAAACAACTAAACACATTGACCCTAGTGATCCAGTCGAATTTTAGGCCGCACCTCACTACTTCAATTTCCACATACTTATAGCAAATATTATTTATAATGTCAAATGCTGTATGTTTTATAAATTATATTACCATAAAAATAAATAAAGCTTGACAGTTGGGATATGTTTTAGTTTTCAAGTTTGGTCAGAAGAGCTAAAAGTTTAATAACATTAATTACAAATTAACTTACCATCAAAAACGTTCTCAAATGTAGAGTGAGTCTTCTAAATTTTACCGACATGTTGAAGTCTTTGAAGTTAATCTGAAACAAAATTGCAAATAAAAATATATTATTATAAGTTAATAATCCCATTAAACTATCACAAGAAAAAATTGAAATAATTTAACAATTTAGCGCTACATTTGATCTTACTTCACTCAGACTGATAGAAATATGTTGGGACATTTTTGCAGCAACATCTAGTTTAAATACATTAAATTTTAAATAGGTACATACATATTATATAATTAACACTCAGCGGGACTCGAACCCGCGACCGCTGGCGCAGAAAGTAGGGTCACTACCAACTGAGCCAAACGTGTCGTGTACAATTTTAAAGAAAAGAAGAAGAAGAAGGAAGAAATAAAAGTGAATTTCTGCATTTTATTTAAAAAACTATTGTTTTAATATGGTATCTAAGTCACATTACAAGTTTGTTTTCGTCACTTAGCTTTATGGCCGTTACATTGATTACATTTTTAACAATAAGTTAACGTTATTTATTTCAGTCATAATTCTTCTTTTTTTTTAATAACTCACTTAGAGTTAGGTGAAGTATAATATAATTTATTAAAAACACAGTGAGTCATATAGTACAATGTAGAATAGTATATATGTAGAATGAATAATAAGAAAAATGCTGTGTTATATAGTTCTTTTCTTAGCTCTACTTACTAGACTTGAATTTTAATGCTTAGTAAATATAAATGAAATAATAACAGACTATTACTTAAATTTTAGTTTTCTAGACCACACCTTTTATATTGAGTTATTTTTAGTGTAAAAATATGCTTGGGAAACAATTTTCGACATGGCCTCATTACCTGTTGCCCAACAGGGAAGGTGAACATCGTGATTAAAACTGCATGTCTGAGAGAATCTACGAGTAGCAAGGTATCGAAAAAGATACGAAGTCCGCCAACACGCACTCAGCGTATGGCCTAATAACAAATCGTATTAAGTGGTCTTCCGGGGAAGCAGAGGTACTTTATAGAGGGTTTAATACTTAGTTGAAATTTAATATACTAAGGCCCTTACTTGCACTTTGGCAAAATTTATATCGAACATATTTCAAATAGAAAACAATAAAGTCTACTAGATTAATAACCTTCAGTTAGTTACATTGAAATACACACATATATATATATATATATATATATATATATATACTAGCTGTACCCGCTTCGCCCGCGTTAATTTTTTTAATCGCTACTGAACTTCATTCGATCACTCGCTAGGTTGATCTGTAGATTACCTGAAAATTTCTCCAAAATTACTCCAGCTATTTCAGAACCCATCGTTAATATAGGCACTCCTGAGTCGCACGGCTATCTATTTCATATAATATGTGCACGTCCCTTGCCCGTTCTTGGAACCCCCTCCCTCTCCTAATTGCACACTGAGCTGCGCTTTATCTTTCCATTAGTATTTTGTTTAGATTAACATTTTTACAGCCGTATTATATTTTGAATGGAGTTTCCGATTTGTATAATTCTTAAAGTTATATCAAGTTATTTTCAGACATTCATACGAAATAATGAAAGCACTAACACCACCTTAATCTGGCCATATCGAAAACCGTTCTTAGCGGACTTCTACTAACTATTAAGTAACTCCCTACCAAGTTTAAAGTTTGTAGCACAGAAAGTGAAGGACTTTCATACAAACTTGCGAGAGCCCTTAGACTAACTCAATTCGACCCAGTCGCAAAATCCGTTCTTAACGGACGTCTACTAACTATAAACTTCCTCCCAGGAAAATTTATAGTTTGTAGCACAAAAAATTAAGGACTTTCTTACAAACTGGGAGAGGCCTTAGACTTCCTTAATCCGGACCTGTAGCAAAATTCGTTATTGGCGGACGTTTACTAACAATTAACTACCTCCCTGCCAAATTTAAAGTATGTAGCACAAAAGATGAAGGACTTTCATACAAATTTGCTAGAGCCCATAGAGCACCTTGATGCGGCCCTTATGCAAAATCCGTTCTTAGCGGATGTCTACTTACTACACATTACCTCCTTGCCAAATTTAAAGTTTGTAGCACAAAACATGAAGGACTTTCATACAAATTTGCGAGAGCCCTTAGACCACCTTGATCCGGCCCTTTCGCAAAATCCGTTCTTAGCGGATGTCTACCAACTACACATTACCTCCCTACCAAATTTAAAGTTTGTAGCATAAAAAATTAAGGAGTTGCATAAAAACTTGCGAGAGCTCTTAGACCTCCTTTATCCGGTCCTGGCTCAAAATTGATTCTTAGAGGATATCTACTAACTATCAACTACTTTTCTGCCAAGTTTAAAATTTGTAGCACAAAAAATGATGGACTTTCATACAAACTTGCAAGAGCCCTTAGACCACCTTAATACGGCCCAGTCGCAAAATTCTTTCTTAGCGGACATCTACTATTTATAGACTACCTGGCTGCCAATTTTCATCTCTATACGTCCAACGGTTTTCGAGGTTTCGTGATTAGTGAATGAGTGCTTTTCGCGTTTATATTATATATAAAAAAAATTCTGTAATGATTTAAACGGGTTGTTTAGTAGCTACCTGGTGGTTCGTTGGCGGAAGCTCCTGACTCAATTAAGTACTATTGATTTTTATGTAGTCACTAAATAACTAAAACTGAGAACAATCACCAGCAATTTTTATAATTGCAAAATAAAGCTAAGATTAGTAGTAATAGCATTCCAAATTAATAATAAATTTTGTATGATAATAAAATAAACATGACAGTTGTACTGACAAAGTAAAACGTCAATGCTACGATCGATGCACAGAGAATAATAATGGACGGCACTCAATTAATTCAAAATACTAATCTTAATATTAAAAAATAGGGATTGGTGGTAGAAGCCTAATAATTTAGGGTTATATGTATTTTTTGATACTAAATCATAAAAAAATACAAAATAAAATATTGGTCTAAAAATGAAAAATAAAAAATCTGCAGAGTGCCACTCTTATCACCTAGGGGAATAAAAAATAGCCTACGACCTATTCTCATACCTACCAAATATACACAAAAAAAATCATAAAAATCGGTCAAGCCGTTTCGGAGGAGTTCGATAACAAACACTGTGACACGAGATTTTTATATATTAGATATATATATATATATAAAATACATAGTTGCGCCTTTTATATAAATACTAACAGAAAATATATAATACTTAATTACAATGTAGTACAACTTTATTCGGACTGTTATCAGAGTTTTTTATTGCTATATAATATTGATAGATAGCAAACTATCGAACTCTTGAATTTTATAAGTATATAATGTGCTGTAATTCAACTTCCTTTAAAAAATAGTTTACGTAATTTAAGCCGTTTTCAAGCCGTTGTTAATGTAAAAGCCGCGCCATCTAGAACACAGTCAAACTTACTATATTCTCGTAATAGCAGATATTTCAATAATTAATCAATAAATTTAAGGAAATGTAACTGACATTTATAAAAAAAAATTAATACACCTTTTTGGGATACATAATCAATAGTAAACTGCAAATATTTTTCGCAAAAGTTATTTTGAACTACTTTTTCCATTATCCAAACGACCTATTGGCATGGGCGTTTGTCCTTCTCGCGAAAAAGCTACGAGCGAAATATTATTACAACTGATTCAACCGTCAAGTAGTAATTAACTTTTTTTTAAATTCATAATATTAGAAAAGATTAAGGTTAGATAATTTGAAGAAACTAATTTAATGAGTAAAATAATTATAATTATTTTGGATCATAAATTTTCAACAATAAGTTTACTTTGCAAAACAATACATAAGCCGACGTTAACCTTTGTTTCTCAAGCAATTAACTATTTATTTTAATTTCTTGTTCTATTGAGTAAATTCGTACATGAATCTAAGGCTCTATGCCTATTTGAAGTTTGTATCACGAAACAATTTGCCTTTTCCGTTAAGTAAAATATAACTAATTAGTTAAATTAGATGATAAATAAAAATATGGTGTTTAAGCCTTAGCTAGTTTACCTAAAATAACATTGTTTCAAAAAACTTAGAGACATTGACTAAGTTCTTAAATCCGATTTGATTTGATCAAACAAATTGTACGAATTCACCTGTTACTACCACTTTAATTTTGTTTCAAAGATTTTTCAGTTTCCACTATTGCAAATCAAAACAAAAATACAAAAACAAATTCTTTCACCATCCATTATTCATACTAAGCAAAGTAATTACTATTTGGGTACATAATTGTACTTAAAATTGAAAACTTTTAGTACGTAATAGTTTACAATTTTATCAGTACAATAAACGCTAATTAAAAATATATTTTTTATTATTAATGAGTCTAAACATGAATGAAATAAATGAAATCTTTAAAATTTCACTTCTTTGTATATCACAATATGATACATCAAAGAATTGGTAAAGACCACAGGGTCAGAGTGCAATGAGCAATAGTATGGGTGAATATTCCAACGCCTACGTTTCTACAGCTAACTATAATTTTAACTATGTCATTATACACTTAAAAATAATATGTACGTACTTAGTACATATTGCGCTAATGTTTAAATTACATTGTAAGTGCAAATTAAAATTAATTTAAAATACAGGCCTTCACTAAAGTAGTACTCGTATATAAATTTTAGAGATTGTTAGAGGAAAATCATAAATTATATTGTTCATTGTCGTGTAATAGAATGTTAGTAACCAAGTTGCGTATACGCTTTTATGTAATATTATGTTTTATAGTCATAGTAACCTAACTAGATAGGCTAAATTTTATTACTAATTAATGGTGCAATATATAACATATTTATTGTTCAAGACAGCCTATCGTCATATTTCTTGTTTAATTTATAGTATAAAATATATTAATGTAATATTTTCATTTAAGTAAACAATAGGTTTAATAAAAAAAATAAAAAATACGCCTGCCATGTTAAAAGACTTACTAAAAAGTAAAAATAAGTGAAAATATTTATTTCAGTGTTGAATGGGAACAAGGTATGTCAATCAAACTGCCTAGATTTTTTTCAACGATAAAAAGCAACATTTTAATTGCAGCCAAGGGACAGTTCTGTGAAAAATTTCTTTAAAGGCCCCCCGGAATCGACTGCCAGTTCAATTTCCATAGTAAAAGACATCAACGCGCTCTCAGTAAAGCTCGCAGTAATACCTAAAATCTAAGGTTGTTACATATAAAATAATCTAAGCTTAAAATATTAAATTTCTAGATGATCTGAATCATAGTGTTTTAATGAAATCGATCTACATGATAACATACATCAGATGTAGGTATACAGTACACACGCGGATGCGAATTTTGTATTCGGTTAATTACCGTGTGATTCTTCTGTGTGGTCGTAAAAAGATACGAAATTATAAATAAATTATATCTATGCCGGATCTAAAATATAATTTCAATTAATAACTTTGTTCTTTTTAAACCTAATTATTTTATAAATTACTACTTATAAGGAAGCACGCAGTATACCTAAGTATTTTACTTAAAATGTTAATTATTTTGAACGGATGAAGTTGCAAAATTGCTAAAAGATGTTAGAAAATACTTTATTATCTAGAAAAATGTATAATAAATGTAAACATTTACATATATAAAGAGAAAAAGTTACATTCACAAATGTTTTTAGTATCCACTAATAAAATTAATAGTTGATAAGCAATTTTAAAACGTGGATAGAATAACAAGTAGTCGTTTCACTAATAAATATAAAACAAAATCATATAATAAATAGGTTTATTTGTCAATGTATATCCTAAAGAACATTTGATTGACCAAATAAAATTATTCATACCTATTTGCTATCGAGCCTACGCGTAGACTGTCCACACAGCACTAACACTTAAATAGATCAAAAACGTCTAAAACTGATCTTACGAAGTCGAATTTGATAACCGCGAGTTTACGATCGTACATTGCATTTAGTTTAATGCAGAAATGATACACGCATGTAAGTCCGACGCGAGCTGCCGCGGTACTGCCGGATAAACACTCGACACGTCGATCTAATCGGCGCATAATCATGAGAGAAAGTATGTTCGATGATATATTTTCGTGTGAATTACCTAATACTGACTAATTTTTGCAATGTGAAGAATGCAGATGGAGATTTATAGTTGTCTGATTGAGATATTTTCGGAGCTAATGATGTAAAAGCAATTTTATATTAGGATCCACTTAATATCAATAGTATTTGCACGTCAATATATATGTATGCAATATATCGTATTGCATAATGTACTCTTAGTGTAATTTATATAAAATAATATTTTTGTTAATAATATTAAAAAAATGACAATTATTTTAATTTTAAAAGAGCCTATTATTTAGACTACTTCAGATGATAGTACATCATACATTGCATGTCATAGAATCGCTTAGCGCCTACACTTGGTATAACCGGACCAACCTACTTAGAAGGCAACGAAAGCAACATATATTGTCCTCAAAGCTCCTTCATCGTCACTCATGTATTAAGGTATAAAATTATTTCGGATTTTAATTTTATTTTTATTACTAAACATAAACTTATTTCAATTTTAAAAACTTAAGATTACGTTAGCTTAGCTTTATAGTTTTGATACTTTCGTTGGTAAAAATTAGTAGAGCTATTATTTGTAAAAATACATTACCTATATATTACTGTATGAAATTTTCATATAGCAAAGATGCTAATGCGCCATTAAAATAATTAAAAAAAAATAAATAAAAAAATATATTAGTCCAGCTGAGTTTCTTTCGCCAGTTCTTCTCAGGTAAGCGGTTTCTTCCTTTCGAACCTCTAGTAGGCTCATGACGTTCAATAACAAATTGTAATAATTTCATGCTGAATAAAATATTTTGAATTTGAATTTAAAAAAAATAAGCTGCAGGGTCTATGTTGTATTTAGTGCGAAATGTTTAATGATCTTTGATATCTTTATATCCCTGAATCGTGTCAATACTGTTTTATATACTTTTATAGTTCATTCATATAAGACAATATTCACAGTATATGTAAATATAGGAAACGAATCAGTAACAAATCAAGTTTCGGCGAACAGTTATCACATTTGTTCTCCATGGCATAAGTGACGTTACGTAAACACGCAAGGTCGTCAGTTCGTCGTCTCGTGCTATTACTTTTTGATTAGATTCGAAAAATTGTAAGTTAAAGAAAGAGTTTAATATGTTAATTATATAATTGACATTTAAATAACAAGTACTTACACATTATTTATAGATGTTTTGAAGTGTTTAAAGGAATATTAAAATCAAAGGGAAAAAGATATTGTCTGTTTAAAAATATCCTCTTGATAGATTTTGTACATGTGAAAATGTACGTGCAGTCTGCAGATATAAGTTCACTCCAATTCCTGTCACTCCATGTTCGTCGATTGTCATGAAGTGACATGTTTGATGTCTTGATTTTACATGAGCGATGAGACACTGGGTCCAGAAAATACAGTCAACCCAACTCCAGGTTTTTAAGAAATATTTCTTGACAATAATACCCAATGACTTGGACTCGAACCAAGGACTTCCTCGATTTCGGGCGATCCGGATATGTTAGCCACTATGTCACTGACTGTTTAAATATGTAATAACGAGACTTGCCTTTCCTTAGGTCCTAGACACCTTTTGATTTTGTTATATTAAGTACTGATTACCATAGGTATAAGCTTTATGTCATTATCTATCCGTAGTATCTTAATCCGTCGTGCAGTGTCAACGAGACTGAAAAAAAAATTTTTTGCATTTATTATAATTTTGTATTTCTGAGACCCATTATTCTTGTTGTGCTCAACTGTGGGTTGAACAAATCGAAAGTTGAAAGTGATAAAATATTTAAGTTTATTGTTTATTATGCAGACACCTGGTGGTTTATTGTAGACTAACCTTTAAAATAATACTAGTGGTAGCCTTGAGACTAATATGAAGTTACATAATACATTTAGATTTATGGAAGTCAAAGTTAGGTTTTAACTTCACCTGATTTTTTTATTACTTATCTATACACAAATCTCAAAAAAATTCAAAGCATATTTTTTTTAAAATCTATGTATTATTTAAGTACTCTTAAGTCAAAAGCTCGTGTTACAATAATCGCGGCGGTGATAATGGACATCTTTCACACGACTACGAGTACGTATATGACATTGATAGTAGGAAAAAATATATATTTATAATCCATTACAATTTTTATACTAAATTGACTAATTTAACATTTATTTTTAAAAACTTTTAAAAAAGTAGGCAAATAACAGATTATTTATAAATGTATATTCTACTCGAATATACATTTGTCTATACACCTATAGCGTATTTTGAATGTTACATAAAGCTATGTTGTACGAGGCATTGCAGATTAGTATTATATAAATCCACACTTGTTCTAAGACTAACAAGTAAGTACTTGTAACTTATTAGCAAGGAAAATTGTGAAAATCTCTAAACAAGAGCCGCCAATTCGTGCAAATTTGTTATCCAATGGCGTAAGTACATCTGTATACGCTACGAGTATATTTCAGGTATTGCACTTTTTGTTAAGCTACAATAAAATACAAACGATAGCATCTCTACTAGTAGACCGAGTTTAAAACGTTTACACACCATGTCTTCAAACGCACCGACGAAGTGATCATGAAACCGCATTACACATGCAGAATACAACTTCGTTTATATAGCTTCAAACAGTCGGTGTGTGCGTAGGCCCTTTGGAGCTAGGGTAAAAGCTATGTAGGACGGTAGCAAAACATACACTTATTTTAAAGAAATTTAGCGAGCGGCCGATGGAAATGTACCGGACTGGTTACAAGAATAGCTGTGTTTTAAAAGATGCCATCGTTCCTAATGTTGCATACTACAATTCATAACTATAGGCTATAGAAAAGAAAATCACATAGAAATATGTGTCATTGTACTTAATAATATACGTATATTTATATTACAATTAATTTTTTATCTCGTTGGTCACTGTACTAAGTAAGGGTTAATGAACTGAAGCACGTTAATTTCAAAAAGATACCTATGGATATGGTTATTTTTTTGTAATGCGATCGTTACGTAGTGGCTTTATATTAAAAATAAATACTGTGTACTTCTTTATTTTTCTATCATGTTCTTTCAATTTATCTTCCATACTTATTTAATTTTTCAAAATTGACGATACGTTTGGCACACTTCGATGTGTCTCTACTCACCGTGCCAGCGATCGTAGGTTCCAGTCTTGCGGGCATTTATTTGTGTGATGAAGATGAATGTTTTGTTTGAGGAATTGTTGGATCTAAATGGTGCGGTGTGTTTAAGTTCCAATATATTTAAAAAAAATATTTTTTTCCTGTTAAAAAAGAATAAATTAGTGATAAAAAATCGTAAATTTCTACCGTATCACTGTTTTTTACTCACAAAAGCGATCTAGTCGGATTTCTTCAGATAATCTAATAAAATAGTCTATAAAAGGAGTTAAATGACTTTCCCTTTTTATTCGGATCGCAGTCGCATTGACGCGGTGTGAATAATAAATGTATCATCTTTGCAATACTCGTGCATTAACGTGTTTCCATTATCTATGTATTAAACTTGGATTTAAAAACTTTAATAAAATGTTATAATAAAGGTTTAGTCTATGCCTAATTTTCATACAAAATTAATAGAGTAATAATACATTTTTATGAGCAGTTTTTTTAAATACATTTTATATAAATACTTTAAAAAATATATGAGAAACTAGAAAACTTAAACCGTATATGAAAAATTGAGAAATATATAAAAAAACAACGAATAAAAAATATTAATTGACTTGTTTGCTAAATAAGCGCACCTAATTGTCTCGTCATTCGCAGATTTCACTTGGAGTTAAAATCTTACAAAACTAACAAACTTTTAGCATTTAAAAGACAGATGAATAAGCTTGGAATTAAATAGAATACGTACTTACTTTGCGCAAGCCACAATTATTTTCTATAAATCTCTTACAAACGCTCAAAAGACTGCCATTTGTCTATATAACAGGTAAATAAAAAATAAGTTAAGAAAACTATTACCCGACTACGTAAAAAAGGGGTCAAAAAAGGATGAAACAAGGAAATAATTCAAATAGAAATCCAAATATACATAGGTAGTACCAATGATAATATCATTGGGTAGTACGTACAAAAATGGTCAAGGTAACTGTATACCTACCTGTTATGATTAGTGGATACCAGGAACATTTAACTATAGCTAGTCTATACATATTAAAAAACAAAGTCCTCCGCTGCGTCTTTCTGTCTGTCTATTTGTTCGCGCAAAACTCAAAAACTACTGCAACGACTTTCATGCTGTATTCACCAATGGAAACAGTTGTCTTGAGGATGGTTTAAGTATATAATTTGTCAAGTATTTTAATTTATTTTGTATACATTGGCTAAAATGTCGCAAAAAATACGGACGCGAGAATTTTTAAAAAATAAAACTTTTAAAAAGAATTTTTTTATATTCTTTAAAATTTTTTTTTTAAATAAAACGCAAGCGCTGCTTCAAGCGCCGCTTCGCTTGATGCAATCCCGGACCCTACGCGCAACGTCTTGCCTACTGTTTGCCTAATAGCTCTTACAAGAAGCGAAGAATTTTTTGAAAATTCTGGAGAATTTTCAACTTTCTACCACCAATATTTTAGTAGTAATGAGAACGCGGGCAAAGCCGCGGAAATTGCTAGTATAGTAGAAAGTAAAAGTGTTTGTTTCCCAAAATCCTGACAGATTTTGACTGGTCATTCACTGAGCTGATGTAATAAGGAGTAACTAAAGCTACTTTTATTTTAGAAAAAGAATTAATCTTCTGCAAATTTTCCTTGTATAATAGTAGTATTCAATTGTAGTAACAAGAACGAATTCCATATAATCTATTACAGAAAAAGTTGTAACGTAATTTTTCCATATAAGATAGTAAGGAATTTGTTCTCGTTTTCGAATTTCACTATAAAATGCTAATGTAAATATACTTTTATAGATTAATGCGAATATTAAAACCCAATCAAAATTAAAGCTTTTCATTCGTAGTTATTTTTCTTCTAATTTAAACTTTTTTCTCTTCGATATATATAATTTTAAAGGTGAACCGTGAGGAAAATGATATTAATACGAATACCTAACGACAAAAGCACCTACTACTTCTAATTTACCGGTAGCCAGCTATACGAAAAGCTCTTGTGTTTGCCATCATTTTGCATATATACATTATATTTTTGTTTTTTATGTTTTTTATATTTTTGTTTTTGTGCATTTGATTTCGTGAAAATCAAATGCACTATAATTTTATCAAAAACGTATCCATATTGAGCCTAGAATGTCGTGTCGTATCCAAAAGTGCGGACGAATAATGCTTATGTAAGCTGCGTGGGAACGTATCGGCTGTACGTTTGCATTCAAGAACTAGACCGCCGGAACTCGCATCCGACTTGTGTAGGTAAAGAGTTGTATTATAGAATATAAATGTAACAGATTAAATATATTTTTCGACTTTTATCAGTGCCTTATTTATAATAAGGATTGATGAAAATGATAGTGACTTAGAATTTACAGCTCAATGTTAAAGCAGTAGTACCCATTTCCAGGTGTTGCGTTAACTGATTGACAGAAATCTTTGTAAACAATCATGGAGATTAGAAACCAGGAGAACCAAGGCCCTAGAATGTAGTGTCTCAGAAATATTGTCAAACCAAGGAGGCGCTGCGATCGCTATGTTGTCTCAATGCCTAACTTCACGTTGTCACAATAGTGACAGTACTCATAAATAGCTAACTTGACAGATACTACTTATTGACGGCAGCGCGCTATAAACTCTACAAATTTTCAGAGACAGACGGGTAATGCTTTAGTATGAAGCGTTGGTTCTCCTGTATCTAACCTCCATGGTAAACAATAATGAACAGATAAATACGCATAGACATGTGTAAAATCTGTGTTATAACATTACCGACTCTTAACAATCTTAAATATCAATTCAATTCATTCAATTTTTAACATTAAAATAAATACTAACAGCCTAAATTATATAAAATTTAAAAATGTTATTTGACCTTCGTCACAGATTTTCCTATTGTTTTTTGACCTCAGCTCGCAATTAGCCTTATGCGGAAACAGTGAATGAATAGTTAAACGCGCTTTGTTCTATCAGACATGGTTTATCCACAAAATCCGTAGATCCTTTATGGTATTGATAAAATATAACAGTTATAGAAATCGTCACTAGAATTTAAAGTATTATAACCGATATACTTAAAGTATGCTTTATAATGTACGCAGTTCGCCTATAATTCGTGTAAGTGAAAAAATGCAGCCTGTTTTTCCTTGTGCAACTATCGATCGTATATTGTGTTAAAAGAATAAGGAAAATTAATGTTGTATTATATTCGGACCTTTCTTTTAAAGCCCCTTTAACTCTTAGGGGTCCTTCGCTGCAGCGCAAAAAGCCTATAATTTAGCGGACTTCTTTGTTAAGTTCTATCAAAAACACTCGTATTGTATGGAATTATTTTCGTTACGAAATAATTAAGAAGATATTGTTATCGTATAAATTTCACTACCATCTATGAAGGTTAATTGCAAAAGATATATTCTTAGTTCCCTTCATTTATTTTATTATAGAAATAATTCTGATATTTACCGAAGGAATCGTAACGTTAAATTAACAAATCTACGTATTACCAGCAATTATATTATATACAAGATACGCCACGAACGCACCAAACCCGTGCCGTGGATTGGTTACATTTGTAACCAGTCAGTCGAGCACGCGTGTCGAATAGCTGTCTCTTTCACTCTTACGCTTAGCGTATTTCCTGTCGCACTTACCTATAGCGTGTGTTTAGATGTACAGTGTTATTAAATGTGTATGTGTGTGTCGCGGAACAATTATGTTGTGCGTGCAGTATGATCGTAACGTATCTTGTATATAATATCATTGATTACCAGTAGAAAACCTGATAAAGAGCATCCTTACAACTAAAAGTGTAAGGAAAAAAATTTTCATGGACAAAATAAAAAACATTCAAATCTGGAATCATGTATTTATTCAATACAATAAGTCACAATAAATTATTCTATAATTACGACACATATCTAATACCATAAAGAATATAGACAAGGAGCCCAATCTCAATGAAGTTTCAATGAGAAATCCGTCACCATAATTTTTACGGCTATAGTTCTAGAAATTGCCATGAGTCGTGACTGACATGTAGCTAACAGAAATGTTAGCTGACAAGTAGTGATACTTAATATACACGTTCCCGGGAACGTATATATTCCTCTTTATTTTGAAATCGGTTAACAAATCAGTGTGATTTTCAATCCCTCTTGGGACATAGCGACCGCAGCGCTCTCTGTCGTCTCTCTCTCCCACTATTATTTTTCAAATTTTTGGTACAATTTTACAGTTGAGATTGTACTCCTTGTCTACATTCTTCATGTCTAAAACTAAGCTATCGACATTCAAAGTTTTAATCGTCAATAAACATTCTTCGATATCGAAAGTTGGGTAACAAAAATTAAGTAGTGTATTTGATATATAGGTAAAAAAATATTAATTTTCTGGAAATATGCACTGCGGAATATTTCTAGTAATCGAAAAATGTTCAAAGACTAAATATTATAATCAGATCTTTACTTAACCGTACATTTGTGACAAAGAGATGAAGAATTATATGAATAGTGATCTACTTTATACGACGAATATTTTCTACTACAATTTACCCTCACTGTTTCCCAACCACATATAGAGATACAATTTTCAAAAAATGGAAACTTTTTGGAATATCTTATTAATATCTATTTTATTTATTATCTGTATTACATATTGATTAATTTTATGGCATAATCCAGGTCATGATTAAACGATCTATTTTAAAAATTTAGCACACGTCGTTCCATCACTACGTTATAGAACATCAAATTTAAATACTAACACGACATATATAGTAAAATGAAATAATTACAAAGGCCAAATTAAATTTCCAATAATACATTATAGTACTAATGATAATACTCCTCTTATTGAGGTTCGTGCCCAATAGTGGGATGTTAAATAAAGCTGAATTATAATAATTTTTAATATACGGAATATTATAAAGATACAAATAATAATAATAATAAATATGTTGGGACATTATTACACACAGCACCATCTACTTCCGTGGTAAGTTACGAGGCTTGTGTTACGGATACCAGATAGTTGATATACTACAAATATATAATTTTAAATACATACATATTATAAATGTAAACACACATGACTGGAGTGCAAACATTCGTTCTCAACAAATGAATGCCCCCAGCGGGACTCGAACCCGCGACCGCTGGCGCAGAAAGTAGGGTCACTACCAACTGCCAAACGTATCGTCGATATGGAACAAGAAGTTGTGGTAAAAACTAATTTACATTATAAAACTATGTTAATCTTTTCTGTTATGATTTTTAAGTTATTCGGGAAAATAATACCTACAAATTATTACTGAGGGCCCTCGTATCTTTAAGTGTGCAACAAACCTAATATGGCCTTATAAATTATTTCACTGTACTAGCATTATACCTATTATAATTTATATTAACATCAAATAAATCTATCGCACACTGAAACATTTTGCTGTTCTACGGCAAATAAAATTAAAAGCTATCAATTACGAACAACAATAAACGAAATCATTTGGTCCTTAGAATACTTCTGAGTAAACATAAGGTACAACGTAAAATATTATTTTCAAAGCATCTCAATATATAAATATTTCGACTAATTCATATTTAAATATATATTCAAGCTGTTCATTGTGAACAGAAGCATTTTTTTAATTATTATATACTCTGGTAGGACGTCGGTATAGGAATACGAATAACCAATGAAATGTCACCGACTTCAGTGAACAATTTTCACACACACACTAATTCAAACTAAACTTACACAAACGTCAACTCAAAAATCAACGTAACATTATAACGTAACGTAAAAATCACATAAATAAATCACAAAAACTTAACAAACTACTACGTATTAAAAAAAAAACGCAACTGTCAAGATGAAGTCTACAAATTAGCTAAGATCCTATACATAATAAAAAAACAATGTCATAATAAATCATTAATAAATGAGAAAAATATATGGTAATATATTAAAGTATTTTGAGGTACCAAACTATTAAAAAAATCAAGATGGTATAGCCAAAGCCTATGAAGCATATAGTCGGTCAATGGACGTGACAGTCCAAGTTGCCATACACTATTGTCCCAAGTGAGTGTATAGCAGCTTTGGTATAGCAGTATATTATTCGCCAATACATTGACGAAAACTACATTCTATAATCTATATACCATATTAGTTGGCAAAGTTACCGCACTTCATGAATTTATTTATTAAATATTCCATGGATTATAATTTTAATTAAACTTTATAGGAAGAATATAACATAGTTTCTTATAAAGCATATACTAACATCTTGACAATTTCTATTTAATTATAAATATTTAATTAAACTAAATTATTTCTAAGTGATTTTTAATTAATTTAATGATTAAAACGTTTATATTTGCATTATCTAGCACAAACAGTATAGAATAAGTATTTACTTATGTACTACATTGAATTTATTATAATATATCAATGGATGATAATTATTATTAAGAAGCAGAAAAATAGTTTTAAATTATTTCAGTATTATAGTATAGAAATACGACAATATTCGATAGACTGTAGAGAAAAAATATTATTACACTATAAAGCATACTCTTAAGCAAAAATATTATTTTATAGCCGACTTTCATATATTATAAGAAAAATTGAATTTAATTATATTATACACAATACAATATTAACCCGTAGCTGAAACTAAACATAGAATATTTAAACGAAATATCTGGTCGTCCGCTAAATGGATCAATAAATTTAATTATTAAATATTAGAAAAGGCGTACTATTTAATAAAAATGACAGAAACAAAAAATAAATTAGAACGAATTAAAAAAAAAACTTAACTTACTAAAACTGCAACTAAAACCAAAAAAAAGTTGCAACTAAAAACTAAAAACCAAGTAAGTGTTAGAAATCAAAAAAGTGATAGATATTCGTACAAAACGACAATAATCGAACGAATAATATTTTTTATTCATCCGATTAGCGAACGACCAGCAACAGCCATATTTAAATGTAATTATTTACTTTATTGAATGAATGAATGAACGAATGAATGGAAGTCTCGTATGAGATATATCAAGTAAAATACGTAGAAAAATATTTATATAACGTTCGAAATAAGGATACAGTTCGAAATATTTAGCACACAAAGCAGTCGATTTTCAGTCTAAATTATAGAAAGAAATGCAAATTCCCTGTTTTATCCAATTCAAGAAATCCATATTGCCTAACAAATAAAAAAATTATGGCGTATTATTACCAAATGTTATGGAATTTTAAGCAATCAAAGTGTATATTATTATATGCATATAATTTAAAAAAATAATAGTTCCAAAAATTACAAGTATTACATATAAAGTAATTCATGGAAAAATGGTTTTCAATAGAAAGATCTTTAAGATACAAGACCAGGATAAAATATTTATTAGTATAAGTAAATAATGTAGCATTAATAATGCCTTTATTTTTTAAACCATTTTAAATATATCTGTTTCTATAAGGTTACAAATGTACTATAGATGAATTGAAATGAGTATGCAATAAAAGACTAGAATATGCTGTTTCGATGAACAGTCCAGGATATGTCCAACCTTAGTGTAGTGTCACACTTAAATATAAAAATAAACTATTATATTTTTCGGTGGGTGAACAAAAATATATAAAAAAGTACCTATATGTATAGAAAAAACTATATTAAATAGACATTTAGTTAATTTAAGAATCAATTTTATAAAAACTCATTGTATAAACAAATCGCATTAAAGGTCAGGTGTGACACTACACTAACAATAACTGTCAAATATCTGTCAATGTCAGACCTGTGATGGATCTAAGGTACCAAGTTGAGAATATTTCTATTCTCAAGCGACTCTTTGAGAGCATAGAACAGTTGCAATTGTTGTTCTGGCTTCAAATTGTACACCTGCAATTTAAAATATAAACATATTTACCAACAATGTCTATGTTATTTTATATATATACTTATAAGTTTTTAAATTAATATACATATCATGTTAACAAATTCTCTCTCCCGAATTCCTTTCCAGATATAAATAAATAAATAGTTTACGTTTTTGTGATGTGCACAATAATATTATTTATAAAAAGTAAAACACCAATTTCACTAAGTTTAGCCTGTATTGAGTAAGCCTCAAGAATCATCCTCACATCTGAGAAAAGCTAATAAGACTTCAAATTCAAAAATTTAATGAAAACATGATTTATTTATAGCGGCCAATGAAATTGGCTATAATCTGATTGTCCACACGTAAATGAAGATCGCTTATTTTTGTTTTATTTTGTTGCCCCTGTTGAACTGACTTGATTAATAAAAAAAAAAGAAATACATGTCTATGGACAAGACAGTGATTGATAAAAATAAAGCAACTGAGTTACCGATGACCTTCAATTTCATATTACTATCCACACTACACAATTCTATTACCAATCTAGTCAATTTTGTCGTAAAGTTGTATTGTGTGAAAGCCGCTTAAGGTTAACTGTGTGTTATGTACCTGTTGCAAGAGTTTCTGGGGTGTGGCGGTGCGGATGAAGCTGGTGATGTAGACGTTGACGAAGGTGGCCATCAAGAACTGGCAGTCGAAGCGGTCCATGATGCCACCGTGGCCGGGAATCACGTCGCCAAAGTCCTGAACCAATTATATATTTCATATTAATATTAGTCTTTTTAATCCAGCCTATTTTTGAACCAGCGTTTTCTTCGTAAAGAATTAGGAAACATACACAAATCAATCAATCAATCAATCCAATCAATCAATCAATCAATCAATCAATCAATCAATCAATCAATCAGCCTATCGTCGTCCACTGCTGAACTAGGCTTCCCCCAATGAGCGCCAACCATCCCAGTCTTGGGCAGACCGCATCCATCCACTGCCCGCCATCTTTCTTAAGTCATTGGTCTATATATCCCCCAATAAGAAACATACACACAAACATACTAATGTTCGTATTTATAATAGCAGTCACAATATTTTTTATATAAGTATCAAATTTCAAAAGTCCTTACTAAGTTTAAACTTTTCATATTCAATTAGTGATCAATTTATTTTTTTTTTTTTATATTTCTATTACTCCATATAATAAAACCTCCAACACGATAACATAAGCAAAAGAACAAACCTTAATCTTGAAAGCACGTTTGAAACCAGAAGCAAAGAAACCTCCAAATGGTCCAATGACAGAGCTAAAGATGCTGAGCGCCAACGAATGGATCATGAACGGGTACATGATCATTTTATCACGACCGAACTGGAAGAAAACAAATCAAGCATTAACCAAATAAATAACACTCTTCTTTAACTGATGGTTAGCAGTAACCATAGCCTTTATGCATATTTTGTAATATTAGTGAAATAAATGACCTTCTGACCGATTTTAGCACTTCATTCAAACCTCACTAAGATCCAGTAAACTCAAGAAACGCTTAGGGAAGGCCCACTACGGTGGGCGCTGCAGGGAGGGCCCACTACGGTGAGCGATGTGTCTTGCGGGTTGCTCCTGGTACTTTTCTGAATAGCAGATTGGACTGTAGAGCAACCCTTTTGGCTGTGTGGTCTGCTTCAGCAGACCTGCTGGGTCGTCGGGGCGTCGTAGTTGAATGCTCAAGCGATCCTGCGACGCCCCATTAAGACGGGTAAGATAAGCTGGGTTTTAGTGAGTAGTACTGGCTTAAGGCCAGTGAGTTCCACATAACCACCTGTTTTGTACAGATGGTATGCGTCAATGCATTTCCCAACTATATAAAAAAAAACCAATAACTATAACTTAATCAGACCCGGGGGTTGAACCCAAGACCTCCACTGCCTGCACTCCAATCACAAAATCATGAGGCAGTTCATTTCAGTAAAAAAAAAACATATATAGTTCTAATATATAATCAATAAGCAAAAATAAATACTTACAATTTTCATGACAGGTTGTAAGAATTGCGGCGGGGTATACTCTTGGAGGCGGAACAGTGACGACGGTTCGCAGTCCATTGTCATGCGACCTAACGACTCCGAATACTCGATGGGGCACACCAGGTACGGATATTGAGACATCATGTAGGCCAACTGAAAGTAAATAGATTAGATTCAAAATCAAAATTAATTAGGATTTGTTTGAAACTAAAATATCTGTAAACAAAGTTGAACATTAAAAAATCAATTACTTAGAACTTATCTATGATTTATGGAACATGCAACGATATTCTAACAATAGATATGTTGGGAGCGCGCAATCGTGAAGACTCGAAAACGTCCTAATTGGGACGTATTGCCTTTAGTCTGTGTCACGCATGGCGACGAGTGGTACGCTGCTAAAAAATTTAAAAAAATGCCATCCTGTGTATTTAGGAAATGCACCAATTATGATACCAAAGTTAATAAAACACAAGGGATCTCATACCACATGTAAGAACGCAGTATACTTTGATTTATTAATATATTTCAATTATTTGCCTAATATTCTGATATGTTTACATTGACGCGCAATTGACAACACTAGCTGTCTCTTTTTTTCTTATTGATTTTATCGACTATCCCCTTTCTATCATTTTGACTTGTAGTGAAGTGTACCTTGAATGAAAAGTGTGTATGTGTGCTGCGCGGAACACTTTTTTCGGTTGTTTAGTGAGCGTATAACATATCTGTCTATTAGAATATCATTGGGAACATGCATTTTATTGATTAATCGGTGTCAGTGAGTTGTCGGCCGAGACAGAAAAAAAAGGTTCATTAAATGGGCCATAAATCGTGAACGGTAAGTTTTACAAAAAAGTTTACAGGAAATAAAAGATGCGAATTTTATTCTCTATATGGTTTCAATAACTTTTGCTTTAAAGTGCATAGTTTCGAAGATATCGGCCAAGAACTTTCAAGATGGCGTTTGAAGCACCACCTGGATCTGACAGCGTTTTGTTTTTATGTAAGTGACCGTAAACCTTTTAAAAAAGAGAAATTGGATCGGAAATTTAGAGCGAGGTTAAGTTCTATTTTTACTTTAAGTAGTACTATATTATGTTAAAAATGCCAAGTGCTAGAATAATGTTAACTTTACGATAATTTAAATACGAGTTTTCTTGATTGCAAAAAGAGAGAATTTTTATAATAATTATTAAATTAAAATATTTATGAGTTATTTCGTATTTTACTGACACGTAAGATATATAAATTTTCAACGTATATAAATAAATAAATGAAGCAGACATGACAGAATAAAAAGTAAAAAAGGTTGGTATTCCAGTCTCATTTGCTGCGAGCTAAATTTCATCGAAATCTGTCATCGTCGTCATTAATCATAGTATATCGCAACAAATGTTTAGTTGTAATCGATACTTAAATTATGTCAAAAATTGATTTGTTATATTATATATACATACAATATTATGCATTACAGTTACTTAAAAGTTGTTCCAATTTAAAACATTCAAGGCAACCAGTTTGTTTGCTTGCCTTGCATTTAAAGTAGTAATTGTATAACCGCATATTGATAGAGATATAAAAACATCTATTATAAGTAAAAAGGTGTAGATACGTTACCTAAACGACATTCTACCTTCAAAAACGGCACACTAACGCACACATGAATAACTAAAAATATTGCAATAACACTGAACACACTACATTACGATTAGTTGTCAAAATAGGATGGCATGATTCAAGTATCGCCAGTGAAAAAGAGACAAATATAATTCGCGACAGTGCGTCGTCAACGCGTGATGTTCAGGTGGGCCAATTAGCCTAGTTTTGGTGTGCCGCTTTTTGAGCGCGTATGACTTATCTACACCTTTTTTCCTAGTATATCAATAACAAAAGAGTTTAGAATTAATTTTCTAGCGATATTAATTGAGTAGTGGAAATGTGCAGACCAATATATCAATTAATCAATGTCAATAGCCATTTAGAATATCATGTGGAGAATAAGGAAGTATTATTAGAATGCGACAGCCATTCATAAGTGATTGAATTGAAACATACACAAAAGTAGAGCAGGCTATACACCCTACTCATACATGTTTTTACTTTTTATATCGGTACTTACTAGCGACTCATCCTCGCTTCGCTCGAGTTCGTCCCTAGATTCAGCGCTAGTTTAATTTACCCTAGATTTTCAAAAACTTGACAAATTATATTCTAAAACCTTCCTCAAGAACCACTCTATTTATTGCTGAAAATAGCCTGAAAATTGGTGCAGTAGTTTTTGAGTTTATCGAGGACAGACAGGCGTGACGGAGGACTTTGTTTTTCGGTTTTCCGATACTCGACATTGCGTCGGCTTAATAAATATCCCGTCCTACATCCCGTAGGAAAAAAGATATCTATTTATTCCCTATCTTTGTCTTCTTCTTCTTCTTCGAGTCCTGCTTGATGCTGTGTTTGATGTAGTGGATTGGTGATTTTCAGTAGTTGGAGAGTGTGTGGTAGACGAATGTTGGGTGATAGATGAGTGCTGTGTGTGTGATGTTTGTTGTGTGTCTGGCGTGGGCTGTGTATTTGGTGTACTATTTACGAACACAGTATCTCCTAATACCTTGCTGAGTATGGTGACTGTGTGTATGGCTGCTTGTTTTTGTAAGATTGATTATAAGCATACAGACGGCAGGAAGCGACTTTGTAAAAATAATTGAAATATATACTTAATTAATAATAAAAATAACACTATCCGATAACCTGAATCTGAGTATTTTATGGTACATTTTACTGAAAAACTATCACGCCTATATATTTGTGCTTAAACATAGTAATTTAACCTCATATCTAGATGTGTTATCTGACAAAAAAAAACTTTTAAAACCATTATAAAATGAACCTTAACAATTTTGAGTTTACTGGATAGAATGTTATTGTACTACTAATGCCATTTGTTAGAAAACCAAAGAGATGACATCGCTGTAACATTACTACCCGTTAGAAAAACTACGCGACCCCTCACAAAACTCAGATTTTGCTAGTTTATTATTTTTTGAACATATGTGGGATCCTTACCTTGATCAATCACGTAAACTAAGAACCTACAAAAAGGATAAAAAAGTTCGAAGTAAAAGAACATACCACAAGTCCAAAAACGACAGTAGAGACGCCTCCACCGATGAAGCCTTCCCAGGTTTTCTTAGGGCTTAGTTTGATCAGAGGGGTCTTGCCGAAGAAGAAACCGAACACGTAGGCCATCACATCGTTGCATATTATCATGGAAACTGGTACTATGAACCAGATCAGACCTAAAAGTAATAAAAACATTAATAATAATTTCAGACATTTTAATATTATTTAAAATCGCTATCTATAATACCTTATTACTACAAATCATATAATGTTATGCTTTATCCCATGTAAATAAATCGGACAGCGCTAATTCGGGCTATTCTTCGGATTATTTTTGTTTGCTTGAATAGATAACAGACTTTGATTCGCAAATAGTTTTATAAATATGTGCAAACTAATAATTCGTAAATAATGTTAAATTAATTCTGCATTCGGATAAACAAAATTAATGATAGGGTTATCACTTAATTGTTTATACAATTCATAATTCGAAACGAAAAACGCTGTAAATAAAAACCTGTAAATATAATCATCTAATTGGTGATAATATCAATATATAACGACTATTCATCATCGAGCAATAGTCTCCTATCACTAAGACTTTACATAACATGAATAACAAATAGCATTTTTTTGTAATTTTGAATATATTTAAAAATATGTTCAGTTAGTAATCCATTAAGTTTATAATAGGCGGATTTAGAAGAAATATAGGTAGGTAGGTGTTTTTACACCTTGTTTGTAAATCATACCCACGATACAGTGAAAAAAAATATTATAGTATGTACACTGTATTTAGAAAATTATAAAAACCGTTTACTTTAACTTAATACTTTTGGGTTTAACTAATATTATAATATAGGTAAGTATATAAATAACATTCATAATATGTATATTTAAAAAAAATGAAGTGTTTTTTTGACATCATTCAAGGCGAGTCTTTATAACAATAGCAACAACATTTTTTTCCTACAATATGAGAACTCATATAATATTTGTTCTGCTTCCCATAAAAGAGATTTTATTGAAATTTTAAATATATTACATGATTAACATACAATGCAATTTTACATACATCGAGTGTAATTTGAATAATTTTAAATTCAAGTTACCCCGTTTCGTTGTAACGGCTATTTATTTACGAGGGTAAATGTATCTATAGGTAAGTTGAAAATAAGTTAATTGTAAGAGAAAAAGGAAAGGTTGGGAATTTACGGCGGAAATAACAAAAAATAGTTAAAACTATTAGTGATTTAACTCCAATGGAATAGTGTCAAAATATAGAGATAGCCAGAGAGAAACAGTCACAAAAGCTATTTAGATAAAAGAAAGAACAATAGTACAATTGCTGATTGACAATCCATGAAGGCAGCTAACTGGTAGCCTAGTAGCAAAGCGCTCGCTTATATAACCAAGTGATGCGGGTTCAAATTCGGGTCTCACACCTCTGATATTTTCATGTGTGAATCATTTCTATCATGATTACCACTTGTCTTACGGTGAAGGAAAACAACGTTACACCGGAAATTTATATTGAAAATATATATAGGTAAGTATATAAAAAAATCGTGTCGCGATTTTTGTCCGCGAGTAACCTTAATCTACTTTTCCGACCTTAACGATTTTACTTAAAATGTGTGATTTGTCCCAACTTTTTTAATGAAGAATGAAACGTATGCCGTAAATTAATATTGATTATGAATTGGTATGTGGTAGTGTGAGTTCGAATTTAAGAGATAAACTTGAAACAGACGTAAGTATTTCGATTCTTAATCATTGAGTTATTATTATATTACCAATAAGGTTTTATATTCTGTAAATACAATAGCTTAATAAAAAAGTATATATATAATAATATAAAATGTTTTATCTGATAGGGAACTACAAAATAATTTCATTATCTGTATTAATTAACATAGCAACTCGATATTGTCACTTCTGCGTAGACCTTTTTTTTACTCTTTGATTTCAACAATCATGGCCGCCGCCGCATGGCGCGTCGGCATGACTTTAAAATTATACAAAATTATTAAATTAAGCGTGATTAAACGAAAATGCAGTAAACTTACGCGTGAAAAGTCACTCCTTGACTTTTATTTGATTTTCCTGAACGGTTTGTACAGTACCTCACTACACATGACGGCATATTTAGACGTAATAATTTTTACTCCAATGCGTCAAGCTACCGCAGCCGCTCGGCACAGACTAAACGCGTATATGCCGATCGGCCTATACAGGTGTTTGAATAAATCTAGTTGAGGCGCCCACTCTATACGTAGTAATAATAACTCAATGTTCTTAATAGGTACTATTTCGCGAAAAATAAACCCAATTCCTTAAATCACTTCATTCTGGCATGTTCTATATTTTTGAGTATTTTAAAATTGAAATATGTAATTTCAGTGTATATTTCTATAATATTGATAGTAAAATATATTCGACAATTTACAATAAATGCACTAATACAAAGAGTCGTACAATGCTCTAAAAATCAAAAAGATACCTACAACACACAATAAAGATAATAAAAAAAACAAACTATTTTGATAAAAAATATAATAAAGATAAATTGTACGATATTTACTCTAACATTTTGTTATTATATAATCAACAAAATGTGATTGTAGTGATGGACATTGAATAAGCAACGTTTTCCGATCTTCATGTCCAGAACTCGACACTTGTATAGTGTGACGGAATACTGACGGCGGTTGAATAAAACCCTTCATTGGTATTCAGATTTCAGAGACTTCACAACATACAGAATAGAAAACTTAAACGATTATTTTTCTTATATCTATAAAATCTATCTATAGGTACGTATAATAAAATTCTAAGCGAAATGTCCACATGTTTATGGAAAATGTTGTAGCAATTGTCATTATCTATATATATAAAAGAAAGACGGGTTTGTTACAACACTTATAACTCGAGATCTACTGAACCAATATTCATGGTTATTGATTCGTTGGATTTGTCTCCGCCCCGAATAGCATAATACATCTTAAAAACAATGAAAACTCGATATATGTAATGAATACTTAATCATTTCAATAAATGCTGATTTGTTTATTTCATGTCAAACATTTGTTGTCCAATCCTGTCAAATACTGTAACAACTATTCATGTGTGCGTTCAGAAATTTATTTTTTGTAAAATGTCTTGAAAGTTCAGGTACTGTTATATATTTTGTTTGTTTTAGACATTAATTTGTGTAAATTATTTATTAAATATTAATTTTTAATTTCCGAAAATAATACCTAAGATTTATTGTACAGGTTAACAAAAGTGTAAATGTCTTTTTATAGGTTGTCTATAATTTTTCTAGATAAGCTATTTATATGTAGTGGTTATATAATCTTTGAGCTATTGTGTATGTCTCGAATGTGGTTTTTTTGTGGTTTTATGCGAGTGCCCATTCAGTATTAATATTAATAACAATGCCGCGTCCTAGAAGATCTAATCTTTCCCAGCGGAGCCGTAATGCAATTAGGCAACGGAATATCGCGAGTCAATTATCTGATGAAGAACGAGAAATTGCACGAGAAGAGCGCCGCGTTAGTATGGAGCAAAGAAGGGCCTTAATTCGTGCTTCTCAAACACAAGAGCAAAGAGAGGTAGCCCGTGAAACGGCAAGGTTAGAAACGAGAAATCGTCGAGCTTATCGTACAGATGAACAGAGGAATAATCTTCGAAGTGCAAGAAGAAATGATTCAAGTATTGATTTGAATCGAGCAGCGTTTCTATATGATTGCACCATTGACTACAGCTTACATCGTTTAGTTTGCATTGGTCCAATGGACGTTGTTTGCCAGCATTGTGGAGCATTGAGGTTTACTGGTGAAACGCCTGGTTTGTGCTGCGTTAGTGGTAAAGTGAAATTGCCATCATTGGTCCCGCCACCAGAGCCATTGTGCTCCCTGCTTTATGGCGAAACACTAGAATCACGACATTTTCTAGCGAACACTCAAAAATACAATGTCTGTTTCCAAATGACTTCATTTGGGGCGGAAATTATAGAAGAACATGGATATAATCCGACATTTAAGGTAATTTACGTTAAAAACTATATTTTCTATGATTGTAAAAAAGATCTGGAATGTAGTTTGTTAGATTTCTGTATTTGTCTCTGAAATAAAAATGGCATATTATTATTTAAAAAAAAAAGTGTTTGTAAAAAAAGTGTTTGTAAATCTAACTATAACTATGGCTTTGACTTTACAGATTCAAGGCCAGATTTGCCATCGCATTGGATCATTGCAACCTATAGAAGATGCACAGCATAAATTCTTGCAAATATACTTCATGGGCAATATGGAAGAACAACTTGACCGGCGTCAAGGGATCAACACAGCTACGAAAAGAGCTATTCTCCAAGATCTGCAGCAAATGCTTCATGAACATCATGCATTGGTCAGGCTGTTCAAGACTGCCTTAGAGCGCATGCCAAGTGATGAATATAAAGTTGTGATCAGAGCAGATAAAAGACCAGCTGGAACACATGAACGCACATTTAATGCTCCAACAATCGATGAAGTGGCAATCCTGATTGTTGGTGAAAACTTGGAAACACGTGATATTGTACTTACACGACGCAATACTGGGCAACTACAAAGAATATATGAAACACACCGTTCATATGACGCGTTACAATACCCGCTGATGTTTTGGCAAGGAGACGATGGATATCACTTTAATATCAAAATGATTAATCCATTGAATGGTAAAATCAATATTGTTGTTTTCATTTAAACTTGATATACATTTTATTCTGTTTGCTTTTAAGTTTAAGTACCCAAAAAAGTTGTAATTTCTAATTTAGTAGAGAGTAGCTGTAAGAGTCGTTAACCTATTAGGGGTTCTAAAATACAATTTTTACTGCATTTGTTTCAGGTGAGGAAACTACCAAGAAGGTTAGTTCAATGAATTATTACGCATATCGTTTGATGATTCGTGAAAACTCTGACAATTATTTGTTGCGATTTCGTCGACTGCTTCAACAATATTGCGTTGACATGTACGTTAAAATCGAAACGGAGCGCCTGAATTTCATTCGGTTGAATCAAGCTAAATTGCGTTCGGAAGAGTATATTCATTTACGCGATGCAATTAGCACAGAAGGAGATTCAGAAAATGTTGGTCGGTTGACTATTTTACCGGCGACATACACAGGTAGCCCGCGTCATTTGCATGAATATGCGCAAGATGCAATGACATATGTTCGTCATTATGGTCGGCCAGATCTATTCATTACATTTACATGTAATCCGAAATGGATAGAAATTATTCAATTGCTGCTTCCCGGACAAACATCAAGTGATCGACACGACATCACCGCACGTGTTTTCAGGCAAAAAATTCGGTCACTAATGAATTACATTGTTAAGCAACACGTCTTTGGGAATACTCGATGCTGGATGTATTCAATCGAATGGCAAAAACGAGGCCTACCGCATGCTCACATTCTAATTTGGTTAGTCGAAAGAATTCGGCCAGATCAAATAGATGACATCATATGTGCGGAGATTCCTGCTCCTGAAACCGATCCAGACCTACATGATGTTGTAATCACGAATATGATTCATGGACCGTGTGGCACTATCAACCGCCAATCACCGTGCATGGTCGACGGCAAGTGTTCCAAACGGTATCCACGAAAATTGACGGCAGAGACCATTACAGGCAACGATGGTTATCCATTGTATCGGCGTCGATCGCCCGATGATAATGGTAGAACTATCACAACTAAAGTGAAAGGAAACGATTTTGTAGTTGACAACAGTTGGATTGTTCCATATTCGCCACTTCTTTCCAAAACATTCAAGGCACATTGTAATGTTGAGTATTGCAATTCGGTCAAGTCAATTAAATACATTTGCAAATATGTCACGAAAGGGAGCGACATGGCGGTTTTTGGTATCCAAACATCCAATATCAACGATGAAATCACGCGCTATCAAGTCGGTAGATATGTGAACTGCAATGAAGCAATTTGGCGTATATTTTCATTCCCTATTCACGAACGTCATCCCACTGTTGTACATTTGGGGGTGCATCTAGAGAACGGTCAGAGAGTATATTTCACAGCGTCGAATGCTGCTCAACGTGCCGAAACACCTCCAGTGACAACACTGACCAGTTTCTTTTCGATTTGTCAAAGCGATCCGTTCGCACGAACTTTGCTTTACTCAGAAATGCCACGTTATTACACTTGGAACGCTACATCGAAGAAATTTCAACGTCGGAAGCAAGGCGATGCAGTTCCTGGTTATCCAGATATGCGTTCTACTGATGCTCTTGGTCGTATTTACACAGTTCATCCGAAGAATGATGAATGTTTCTATTTGCGGTTGTTGCTGGTACATGTTCGAGGGCCAACATCATTTGAATCACTACGAACTGTTAATGGTATAGTGTGCCCCACATTTCGTGCAGCATGTCAAGAGCTGAATTTGCTTGAAAACGATACTCATTGGGACACGACAATCGCTGAAGCAATTATTTCTGCATCTCCAAGTCAGATACGCACATTATTTGCTATCATCATTTCGACATGCTTCCCATCGAACCCACGTGACCTATGGAACAAATACAAAGATAACATGTCTGAAGATATTTTACATCGAATTCGCGTCAGCTCAAGAAATTCCGATCTTGAGGTGAATGAGGAGATGCATAACCAGACTTTGCTCTTGATCGAAGATATGTGTTACCTCATGTGCGGCAGTTTGTTAGTTAGGTTAGGAATGCCAGCGCCAGATCGCGGAATGAATGACGCATTTAATAGAGAATTGGAACGTGAACGTGAATATGATCCACATGAACTAATCCAATCAGTCCAAACGAATGTACCTCTGTTGAATCCTAAGCAGAGGGAAGTCTATGATACACTGATTAATGCAATTGATGATGGAAATGGCGGCTTATTTTTTTTGGATGCCCCCGGTGGAACTGGGAAGACATTCCTCATGTCATTGATTTTGGCCACTGTACGTGCAAGATCCGAAATTGCGGTAGCAATTGCTTCTTCTGGAATAGCGGCCACATTGTTAGACGGATGCCGTACGGCTCACTCAGCGTTAAAATTGCCATTAAACCTTCAAACTACTGAACAACCGACATGTAACATTTCGAAACACTCCGCAATGGCCAAAGTTTTAGTAGCATCAAAAATCATCATATGGGACGAATGCACAATGGCGCACAAACGCGCATTGGAAGCACTAGACCGAACATTAAAAGATCTGCGCAATGACTCGAGATGTTTTGGTGGTGCAATGATTTTATTATCTGGCGATTTCCGACAAACACTACCAGTCATTCCAAGATCTACTGCTGCCGACGAAATAAACGCTTGCCTCAAAGCATCAAATCTGTGGCGATATGTAAAAAAACTTCAACTGTCTGTAAATATGAGAGTTGCATTGTTGAACGATCTATCTGCTGATGATTTCTCGAAGCAATTGTTGACTATCGGTAATGGCCGTGTTCCTGTTGACAAATCGAGCGGTTTGATTTCATTTCCTCCAAATTTTTGCAATTTTGTATCATCAAAAGACGAGCTTATCAACAAAGTATTCCCGGATATCATTGCTAACCACAAAAATACTAAATGGTTAAGTGAGCGAGCAATTTTGGCCGCTAAAAATAAAGATGTAGATGACCTCAATTTTATAATTCAAAATCAAATCGTAGGTAATCTGTATTCATTCAAATCTATCGACTGTGTAACAAACGAAGAAGAAGCCACTAATTATCCAAGTGAATTTTTAAACTCCTTGGATGTGCCTGGTTTACCACCGCACAATTTAAAACTTAAGGTTGGCTCGGTAGTCATCATGCTTAGAAATTTAAACCAACCAAAACTGTGCAATGGAACGCGTTTGGTGATAAAAAAACTGATGAGCAATGTGATTCACGCGTCGATACTTAAAGGAAAATTTAAAGATGAGGAAGTTCTTATTCCAAGGATTCCGATGATCCCAACGGATATGCCATTTGAGTTTAAACGAATTCAATTCCCGATTCGTCTTGCCTTCGCCATGACGATCAACAAATCACAGGGTCAATCCTTGACTATTTGTGGCCTCAATCTAGAAAATGCATGTTTTTCTCATGGTCAATTGTACGTGGCATGCTCACGTGTCGGCAAACCATCCGCTTTATTTGTTCTTGCGCCTGACCAAAAAACAAAGAATGTCGTTTACCACAAGGTGCTTGAATGAAAATCCCATTAATGAATTAATCCGAGTGTATTCCAATCTGCACAACATAGTTTTCAATAATTTTTTTCTGATATGAGTTTGAATTACTTAATTATTATTATTTTTTTAATTTTTATTCTCATTCTGTATGTTTTCATCATTATTCATCATAATAAAATACTTTTATGTTTCTATCTATATTAATATTATTTTGTATCATTGTATTACGTTCATCAAAGCCTAAATTAGTTCAGCTAAAGCCTAAAAGGTAACACGACATTCATTGACTGTTAGGCGGTACGAAGTTCGCCGGGTCAGCTAGTTATCTATATACTTGTCTGTGTCCACATCACGAGAAACCCACTTTTCAGATTTTGATAAAATTTGCTCGTTGATAACGGGTTATTTGGGTCAACATATAGGATACATTTTACTTTGTGAAATTATTTAATGTCTGAGAAATACATACTAACGTCACGTAGAACGTACGAAAACGTTTACGATAAAAAATCTCAAATATCATCACCAAATCTCAAATTATAGTTTTTGATTTTTATACAAATCGCATAGTCTTGAGAATTTTGTCCTTTTTTACCCATTAAATTTAACATATATATGTTAGTATAAGCCTTAGAATAAACCACAATCATATAAAACAAACTGTTTTTATTTATAGCATAGCTTTAATGAAATTACACTAATTGGTCAAAACTACTTCAAAAAGCTAATGGAAGAGAAATAAAATTATTAAATAAGAAATGTAATCAATTGCGATATTAACCTAATAATTATTTAATACTATCACGTGTAAATAGAGAGTAAGTTTTAAACTAATTTTCGTCGAAGTACTCAAAGACTATGACGTATTATACCTACGAGGGGACTATCTATCCATTTAGACACTCTACAATAGCAATACAGCTAGAGGATAAAATCATACATCGTCTAATAATAGCTTATTGTTTACAGAGCAACGTGTACGCTTAGTATGAAATATTATGCACGGTCGTTCCGATTTAAACTGCTTCATCATCATCTGAATATGCGGGAAATATATAGATTGTAGAACAACTTACAAAATTTATAGAATACGTTTTAAAGTACATTTTGAAGATAACAAATATTGGCAAGCCCAATATATTTAGTTAACTTGAGACTACACTTTTACAATTAGCATCGTTGTTTTTCAGAAATTACATATATTTCCGCAGTGAAAAGTATCGTAGATGTTAACCCGTACAGCTATCATCATACAAAATTTCATCAAAATCTGTCAAGTGGATTCCTCATAATGCGGTCACAGACAGACAGACGAAAATTCTAAAAACTAAACATTCGGCCTCTTCATCGATACTAACGATTCTTTCTTTATTGCAAAACATATTTAATATATTAGATTCGACCGAATTGTAATTTTATTATAAATCACTATGTCTAAATATCCAGAATACTATAATCAAAGCATTTGAAACATATAATCGGCTAACGGGCGTGACAGCCAGCCCAAGCTGCCATACACTCGCTTGGGACAGTGTAAGGCAGCTTGGGCTGCCACGCCCGTTAGCCGACTAAATGTTTCATAGGCTTTGCTTTAAATACTACTGCCCATTCCAATAATTTATCTTTTCGGCACTCGAAAACGAGAACATACTGGTACGATGAAATGACTGATACCGCTTTTCCAAATAAAGATAAAATAGAATTTTTTATGTTATCAATATTGCATAATATGTATTATTCTTTGTGTAAACAAAATATGTAGATAGTGATCGTTTTAATCAAAAAAAAAAAAGAAATGCTGTTGTGACCGTTTATACGACCAAGTAATTTGACATTAGTTAAGCTGTTTTAGTTATTTTTGATAATAACCATCATAATATTTCTAACAAGGAGTTTATGAAAAAAAAGAAAAAAAGCTCGCTTTGGGAACAAGAAATAAATCGAAATTTTTAAGATTTTCATATGAACACAAGAACTTGATAAATAAACATTAAAAGTGAATATTTATAATTTATCCTACTAAAAGTGCAGCTAATTAAACTACACTTGAATACGAAAACAAAGCAAAGGCCAGCTGTAAGACATATTAATCGAAGGTTGATACTTTGTTATCAGCGTGAGAAAACTGTCATCGTTATCGATCCATTAATTACTCGTAATAGCAATACAGGACCGTATTAGTAATGTCTGCTACTCTCTCATGTTATGTATTAGATCATTGATGCTTGCTTACTTCTAAAGGGATAGAAACTAAAATATTTTTTGGTATTTATTTTTTTGTTAAGGATTACCAGCAACTTTATAATTTGTATCTTAACTAGTACAATTCAAATGAAAAATCTAATTATTTTAAATATATTTAAACGTAGAAAAAATGTACGATTGTATTTTATTTGAGAAGTGGAAAATTTAAAAGATAGTATAAGCGTATTATAATAATAAGCGTATAATAAGCGTATGTATAATATAAGCGTTAAAAACATACTAGATGAGTAACAGCAAAAATAAAAAAAATGTTATTTCAAGATATAACATGTTGCAAAAAACATATTTGAATACAATTTTAATTTAATTAATAACGTTAACTCTACATTATAATACCTTTATTTTTACCTGCTTAATATATATATTTAATTACTTCTCACCAAGGCATTGTTTTTGTTACAAATATAAACCTAATTTTTAATGAAATAAGACTCGTTAAAAATACCAATTATTTTTAAAGGCCTATTGTGTAAGAAAGCGCAAAAGAAACGTTGTTTATGGCTAACGGGAAAAATAAAAAAAAAACAAAGGTTATAAAAGTAGCTTCAAATTATTGTTAGTATAGGAAATGGAAACTTTTCACGAACAATGTTTTTTTAATCTGTGCACGATTACGGGCATACTAAAAAGTATTTGGAAATAAACATTTTGTTTTTATATGGACAACGGAAATACATGTAAGTATATTACGACATAAAATCTTTTTAGGTTATTGTTGTGTTTAACATAGATAAAATTAAGTGCCCTTTCCAATAAAATCCAATTTAGCAACAGGGTTGCCATTTGCCTACCCATCGTAAAAATCAACCATTTCAATATCATTGGGAACGGTTTATGCTAATTTTTATAAAAATCTACAGTCAACAAAAAATAACACGTAAATATATAGCAATAAAGCAAACAAGTGATAATATTTTTCTCATCCAGATAGGATAGGGTCTCTCATAACGACAACCCTATTGTATGACCTAAATAAGTTGAAAGGCTTCCCTGACAATGTACGCGCAGCGTCGATGTGTCAGATTTCATCTATATTGTGACTTCTATTATAGTTTATGTTTGTACGTGTTTACTTTATGTACGACTTCAAAGCATTCTAGAGAGTAAGAAAAATTTACATCATTTAATTTTTTTTTTGCACTTGTATTTATGTTTAGTTCTATTTGATTTCACCACACAAGGATAACTAGTTTAGTTAGGTTTGTTATATATTCTATATTTTTATTTTTATTATAAAACAACGTTCTAATAATAACTAAAGTTATAAATCACAAAGCTAGTTGTAAAAAAATACTAAAAATAAGTACTTCCGTTTTAAAGATGAAAGATAAATCATAGTAGATATATCGTCATCGCACTCAGGATAAGAAGAGATTAAATTAAAAACCTACGTAGGTTTATTCTCTAAATAAGGAAGTCTAAATTTAACACTTGACTACAAATTTTAAACAATCTGAAGAAAATATTGTGTTTTGTTAGAATCGATTGATGTAGAGGTCACCAAGTATGTTCTTTTAGGCATTTTATATGTAGTAAGTAATAAGTAAATTAATAAACGCCAACTAAGCATAAACCAAACAAGCGAGGAAGAAAAACAAAAATACATTAATTTTTTTTTTAATTATAAAATTTTAAGCCAATAAAAAATATAAAATATCTAAACGTATTGATCAGTTATTTTAAAAATTTTATGCTTGCAACTTCTCTTTTAAGAGATTAGATAGTCTACGTAGTACGTACCTACCGCGCATGAGCATTATATCTGTCCGTATATTAAGGTTTCAAGTTGATCAATAACAGATTCTCGCGGTTCACTTCGCCTTATTCTTTACGCAATGATAATGTTGTTTGGTCTTGAATTATTGCTCGGGAGTTCATGATGTTTATTGTGAAGTTTTCAGTAAAAGCCCGATATATAGAAGATGACCGTTGGGGACAAAATAAAAGAATATCCATCGGTCGAGTTGAAATGTCGTACCTACCACTAATACATTTAATAAATAAATATTAAAATAGAAAGTGCATTGGTATCTTTATCCATATACTTCGTACCCACATATATATGTACTTGTGCACTATAATGTCTTGTTATGTGTACTTACATGGCTTATCTCACTGAGATTGGTGGCCATAATCAGGAAGACATTATTATAAGTTATTATGAATGTGTCGAGTAATAAAAATAATTTTTAGATTGACCTCGTGATAACGATCACACATTATATATCACAACATTCAAAATCCGTTTCTCGTTACAATTATCAATACAACGCCGCGTCGCGTCGTTTGTTTACCTAACGATTACTTAAAGGTTAAATGAATTAACATCATCTTTATCAATATTATAAAGCTGAAGAATTTGTTTGTTTGGTTGAACGAGTCACCTACTCTAAGTAGGTATTGGTTTGAATTGAAAATTATTTTTGTATTAGATAGTCCTTTTATCGAAGACGACCATAGACTATACATATAACATCACGCTTCGACCAACTTGAGCGGAGCATCAATGAAAAATGTTACAAAAACAGGAAAAATTATTCCTCTAAAGATACGCAATGATTATTATATAATGTATGAGGGAATTGTTAGTTAAAAGTTATTTACTTTAAAAGTTCTAAAAAAGTCGGCGACAACATATATTTTAAGGTCGACTCACTATACAATATCTTTAATAGTGAAAATATTAATTTGTAAAATACAGGAACTCGGTTTGCGATGTTTAGAACGCGGGCGGAGCCGCGGGAAAAGCAGCAAGACCTAACTCGATATGATGACAATGTACCCTATTTTGCTACACCATAATACGTAATTTTCCGAAAAATCTGTAATAATATATTAAGATCTAACTGTAACGTAAAACGTCTGCCTTTGCTCCAATGACAGTATTAAATCACAGAGCAAATAAAGGCTTCTATTAATCTAGGAAGATCTTGTATCTACATAATAATCTTGAAAACAATAATGCTATAGTATGTGTTTTATACCCTTTGTGAGATATCTATAGATTTACATAAGCACTGATTTTCGTAAAATACTTTCTCATCGATAAAATTAAACTTCCATGTTATTTATCGAGCCGACAATATAAGTTATGCATAAGAATTGAACACTGAAAAATTACGTACGAATATCATGAATCCTTTGATAACCTATTCTCTGTCACATTTCGCTAACCATACCTACTCTTGATACCTACCTTTAAAGCAAAGATTTTTATCTTATTTTATAAAAATTATACAATAAACTCACCTTCAAATATATTTTGGATGATCAGATAACTCTGTGTCACTACGATGAGCAGAGCGACGTGGGTCCAGGCGAAGAGGCTGAATTGGCGCATATAATATCGCTTCACCAGCGACAGCACGAACCAAACAAATCCAACGCAGTACAAGCTGAACGATATGAAACGGTGGTAGGTGACCAGGAAACGGAGATAATCCTGAAAGATAACGAGATATTAACTTACGTCATAGATCATATATCGACTCATCCTCGAATCGTTCGGGTTCGTCCCTAAAGTTTAAAAGGTTCGTGTAAAGTATAGAATATCCTATATGTTTGGACCCGGATAAACCCTATATATTTTAAAAAGTTTTTACCAGGTTCAAAAATATTTGGTTACAGCGTTGTATACTCGTACATTTTTATGTATTGATAATAATACATAATTTCCGTCACATTACTTATAAGTAAATACATAGTTGAGATCGTAAAGACAATGCTGTTATACAGTGTGTTGCTATTATATAGTCTTTTTTGATGAAGCAATATTAATCTTATGAATTCGCTGTTACGCGAGGCCATTACCGTTTAACGGAATAAATTAAATCCATATTCACATACACGATTTAAACCTGATACATTAGCCTACTGTAAAGTTGTAACATGTAGTAAGAATATTTAGTAAAATTAAAAATATTTTACTTGACTGACCTACAGCTATAAAGATGTTATTTATAATTTTACGATGTTAAATTAATAATTTGTTAGTATTAACACCTACCGTAGTGAGCCTAGGGGCAAAATTTCTTGACATCAATCGAATTTAGGATCTTAAGATCTGAAACCCTTCGTGCTACCTTAGATATTTCCATATTTCTTTTTTTGTATCAAATCATCGGAATAACATAAAGGAATAATAAATAAAAATGTTGTAGCGTACACACTTTTATCACGGAAATGGACGATAACACAAATTCTTGCGATATAAATAAAAATAGGCCTAAATGTAGGCCCCTTATCCATCAACATAATGAAATTTTTACTTTAGTAATTTCCCGTGAGAAAATTATTTTCTATTCATACACTAGACATATTAAATGAAACCGTTGAAAACTTATATTACATACCTAGGTATAGTACTAGGTAGGCTGGTATATTAAGGTTATCGGATTCGGCGCAAATCCCGTTAATTGATTTAACCTCGATTCTTATACCAAAATAAATTTAAACAACTGTGTTGACGTAAAATATCGAAAATACCTAACTACAAGCGAAATGAAATCCAGGATACTCCAGGTATGTCGCTTTTAATAAAGTTTTTTTTTTAATTTAATAATTTTTCTGGCCCTATTTTAAGATGTCATAGTCAATGCTCTGGGTACCCACTATTTTAATACTTTTTTTTAAATGATGCTACTAAAAACTGCTCTGTGTAATAACAACATAAAGTATTCGAAAACCACCTATGACCTATTTGCCTACATTAAGTACATAGGTAGGTAACGTTAAATCTATTTACGAAGTAAAAGTAACAATGATCATACTTCTTTGCTTTGTACAACCGTTACAAATTCATTAGATGCAGGGTTCATACAATCTGGTAAGCACCTATAGCAGCAAGGAACTCATTAATTTCATATACATATAATACATAATACATCAGATATTATAAATTTAGGTCACCTGCTTGACCCAATTTATAACATTTAATATAACATGTGTAAGCAATGGATATCTATTATTAATTTTTCCTTATCCTAACAACTCGTTTTGGAAGATGTAATTAATAAAAAAATTACAAAAGTGTGTATAAAATGAAATTTCATAGTTTTACATCCATATTGCTTATTATTCAACGACGTTGGCGGAAACGCCTGAAATTTTGTAACCGACATACTTATAGGTAGAGCTCAATGCGTTTTGAATGTGTACAAAATATTTTAAATTAATTGCTATTGTACCTTTAAACAATTAGTGACTCGACCTCGTTCCGTTCGGATTCGTCCCTAACTACCGCACTCATAATCACTTAATGAACCATTAAGTCGAGAATTTCCATACTAAAGAGCGACTTAATGGATCATGAAGTGACTCTGAGTGCGGGCCTAAGTATTTTATAACGTTTCATATAATCTTTTCAGAAATCAGATATTTTCCAGCAGTAAATTAATATTTACTGCTATATCCTATACTATAGTAGAGTTAATACCTCGCTGCAGACTCGGCCATAAATCATAATCGGACTAGGGATGTGCGCTAGTTGCGTGCGCGCAAGGCTGCTATCGATAACGGAATCATCAAGGTTACGACGTAAACATACTGCATTTATTAAGTATGCAGGGTAACTAATGGGTACTAATGTGATTAACCAACTAATTATTAAAAACTTAAGAGGGTAATTAGCAAATATGTTTAGCCTGTTTAGTATAACTATTTTAGCTGTGCTGTGCTACTAAGTATATTTAAATCGCTACAAAAATAAATTAGACCATTACGTGTCAAATAAACGTGTTTTTATTTCTATCACCCATTTATAAAGATACAAAAAAAAGAACTATCGATATCACTCATCGACTGCAGTAATGCACAGCGTAGTAATGCGTAATGCCGTGCCATAAGGCCCGTGAGTGGGAAAGAGAGCGAAACACTCGAATGATTTATGGCCGAGTCTGCAGCGAGGTATTAACTCTACTATAGCGACTCGCCTTCGCTTCGTTCGGGCTCATCCCTAGGCGGTGCGGTAGGCGATTCGTAAGTCGGCGGTCGCGTCCGTAATTTTTTTACGATTACTCTTAAGATATTCGTTGTAATTACTTGATGTGAAAGAGTAATATAATGTGTATGAAATTCTTAAAGCCCTTTACTTATTTATAAACCTTCCTCTTGAATCACTCTATCTATTAAAAAAAACCGCATCAAAATCCGTTGCGTAGTTTTAAAGATTTAAGCATACATAGGGACAGAGAAAGCGACTTTGTTTTATACTATGTAGTGATTTGAATCTATATAAAAAGTCAAAACATTTTGTTGCTTGTGAAATAGATACTACTTATTCTTATTTTAACTACATTTTCGTTTGTGAAAATTGTATCTTAATATTTTAAACCAAATTTCTATATTAATTATTTATATAAATTTCTATATTATTTCTATATTATTAATTTTTTTGTGATTTGACATCAAAAAATACTTATAACCCTTCATCTTTCTACCACCATTATTTTTAATAGTGTCTAGAACGCGGGAGGAGCCGCGGGAATCGCTAGTTTTATGATAAGTTTTTTTACCTACTGTCGATCATACCATAAAAAACTACAGCCACATATGTATACATAACAATCTTAACGAACTAAATTGAACTGCGATAGCAGAACAATGAAAACAAATTGTTTGACATTCAATAGTTGCACATAAATTAAAAGGTTAATCACACAGATACTGAAACCCGATTTATTTTGTTATTATTAATTAATGACTCTATTCTCGGCAATCTTATTAGTGTTTTTGTTAGTACTTAATTGAATTACCTAAAGTAGCTTATTTTTAACCGTCTTACTAAAAGGAGGATCTATGTCCGTAACGTACATATGTATATAATTTTTATGTATCTTCATCGATTTGGAGGCGGCTCGAACGATTTTGCTAAAGTAAAATGTATTGTAATTTAAGTTGTGTCGTTGGGTAGTTCCCGAGGTGATTTTTTAAATATTCTTTGACATATTATGTAGTCACATTTTCGAAAAATCTGAATAACTATGAAATTATAAATATGTTATTAGATCTAGTTACGTACTAATTCGACAATATCTAGTATACATATAAGTTATCTAGTAAATTAAATCCTTTTCAGGTATTTTTCACGTTTCAGTTTAAAGCTGTCTTATTAATTTTAGTCACTCGTCACGAAATATCGAAAACAGCTTGATGTATTTAAGGTATGTTTGGCAGATAGGTAGTTTACCGTTAGTAGACGTCCGCTAAGTACATATTTTGCGACAGGGCCGGATTAAGGAAATCTAAGGGCTTTCGCAAGTTTGTATGACAGTCATTCATTTTTTGTGCTACAAACTTGAAATTAGGATACCTAGGGACGAACCCGAACGAAGCAAAGGTGAGTCACTAGTTTAATAAATAACTGATAAATACAATGTATTGAGAAACATCAATTCATATCCTTGAGAACTGTTTTAAAAAATAAAAAGTACCTACTCTCTTATCTTTTTTTTATATTTTTTAACAACAACATAGGCACAATGTCAAAGTTTATTTATGTAAAATATATTTATCTATAACACAACATGACTTAACAACTTTATACTCCTTGTAATAATTTATATATCTAAAAAATCAATGGATGTCATTACATTAAATATGTATATAACTTGACCTACTTTGAGTTATATGATATAATATCCATTGTAAGCTAAATGTAAGCAACATTGTTCATTTGATGTGAATACTATGAAGAAAACAAAATAATAAATATTCACCACTTGTAAAATTCACACTAACAAAATCTTATATAATAGTGTCAGGAAACTTAATTATTTTTGTATTAAATTATTTTAATTAGTTGAATCTCATTAAAAAGCAGGTTTATTCATAATTATTCATTCTGTTAGTTTAAGCTGTAATTAAAAATATATTTTCAATTTGAATTAATTAAAAAGTAATCTATAACTTTAAAAAAGTGTCAAATAAACTAATTAAACAGTTTTTATCTATATCCTACTGAAATTTAAATTAAAATATGCCTTTGTATTGCAATTATTTGTCAGTGATAAATCTTTTCAACAGTTAAGACAAAAAAAGAACAAAATTTAAATTAGAATATTAATTACCGGCCTGTTCCTTGCCTGTTGCTTGTTATTATCAAAAAGAAATAAAGTCACTACATCTACCACTTTAATTATTAGCAATAAAGAGATAAAACTGTCATGTATTGTTCATTTGTCATCTACTTCAGTAATAAGTTTACAAGCAAAGATAAGTAATTATTAAGATGCTATTATGCATTTATCTTTTATGTATTGCATTTTAAGTGCCATTGATAACATAGAAATGTGGGAATAGTTTAATAGATAAATATAAATAATAAATATGTTGAGATAAATATATGTATATTACCCATGTGTTATAAAATACCTAGATTGTAAAATTTTGATTAAAAAAAACTTTATTGTACTTATTATTTATTTTGAGAATGCTTTTAGAAATAAATTATGTATTAATAAAGTAAAAAGCTTCCATCAACACAGAAATGTAATATTTTTTTGAAAAGTAATGAATAATTATAGATACTTAAGTAGTTTACGAACAAATTAACAAAATTAATAACTCAAAAAGACTTACTGTTCTATTAATCACAACACCAAAGTAATCAATCAAGTTCTCCCCATAAAGGAAGTAGTTGGATGTTAGTAGGAAGTACCAAGAGAGGGAGCGGAACCATGGCAGGCCATGCACCCTGTACACAGCATATCCAATGTTTATGATTTCTTCAAAACATTTCACTTGCACACACAATACCTAAAAAAACAAATATTATATAAAGAAAAGTCAGTACATAAATAATAACTACAAAAAGTAATTATTAATAATTAACATATATAAATTAAACTCAATATAATAATAGTTTAATAAATAAAAAACTTACTGTTATCATCAGAGCCAATGGTCCTCCATAAATGAGCAAGCAGAATCCACCAATCATCAGCCAGGTAAAAATACCTCGAATTACCCAGTTCCTCCATCTAAACAATTACAAATTAACATTTTAAGAACTAACTTAAGATAAGGTTTTATATACAAACAATGTGGTGAATTGCAACAAAAAAAAAATAGAATTGATGTATGGTATTACCTACTGATATAAGATATTTATGGGTAAACAATAATATTTAAAATTAGAAAGAAGAAAAAATTAACAGGAAGCACTACTAATATTTAAAGGAACAAGCATTTATCAAATTATTATAAAAGTATGCACTTACCGCGAAGATAATCCAGAGAGCGCCGAGTCCAGAATCTCAGGAGTTTTGTCAGTACCTTGAGGCAATGATTTCGCTAATTCATCTACATACTTCTCTTCTAAAACCTTCTCTTCTTCGGAATCCACCTGTTAAACCAACATCAACAATAAGGTATATATTGCAACACATCTTAACAAACTGGTTTATAAAAATGAAATAAATCATTATTTTAATACATGATCGGATTCTCCAGCAGTTTCCACTTTTTCGTTACCGTCTCCATTAGCTCGACGCTGTCTCAATTCACTCATGTTAACTCACAAAACTTCTATCACTCTTATTAACAAGTAATACTGGTGCGAATAAAATATTTTATCCGACAAATCTGTTTTCGATGTTTTCCATTTGAAGCCAGTTGTCAAACGAAAAATCAATAGTTCAAGTTTACTTTTTTAAAGTCGGTCTTGCTAGCTATATTATATATTTGATATCTTTTTAGCTTGTATAACTTGGAAAATAAAAATAGTTCCTTTTAAAAAAAAATAATTAAAAATAACATTTAAGTTTGTAAATAAATTGAAAGGTTACTTCTTACATCACGTAAAATTACTTTTTAATTTGAATATTTCATTTGTTCACTTAAATGTGCAGATTTTTATTTATAGATTTTTAACATTTTCGTTTTCAAAGAAACAAGTTATTTCGAATTAATGCATTCAGAGTACCCAAATAATAAATATAAAATATGAAATTGAAGTGGCAACATTATGGTAGCCATGACTTAAAAGACTTTCATCTACATATTACATACCTTCACAAATGACAACTGACGTTTTCAGTATTATTAAAAAAATATCCTAACAACAACAAATATGGCGAGTGACTCTGACGATTTTGAGCAAAATATTGAAAATGTAAGTATTTTTTATAAATTATGTATCAATTACTGTAATATATATATTCCATTAATAACGATATTTCTTTTAGATAAAAGCGACAGTACGAAAATCTTTTGCTCGCATTTATGCAAGTTTAAAAGCCAGGGAACTAAAAACATTAAGACAACTTGATGCTATTCGGAAACAATGCGAGAATGACAATGACTTCGAGAGAAATTGTGTTCAGAATATTAAAATATGCTATAGTGATGAGTCCAGTTTATTAGAATATATTAACAATTATGGTGTAATTGATTTTGAAAGACTTAGTTTTGATAATAATACATTTATATTAGAAGACTATATTAGTCCAAATGATGATCATATGTACTCTTATAAAACAATAGAACAATTAACTGAGAAAGAAGATCTAGAAGAATTGGAAGCTATTGAAGAAGCTGCATTGAAACAGGTTACAGAAACTGAGGATTGTGTATGCTATGTCAAAGTTCAAACTGAAGAAGTTTCAAAACAATTTAGAAATTTAGATACTAAAGTTAGTCAAGTTAATAATTCTATTAGTAATAATGAAGACTCTATGAATAGTCCTAAAGAAACAGAATGTGAAGAACTTAATTCTGAAGAAGAAAAAAGTGAGTGTTCTGATTCAGATGTAAAAAAAATCAATCCTACTGATGACTGGCTAAATTCTATTAAAACTCAGACTGAAACTGAGCCGTCACAAGTTAATGATGTAATGGAGCATAGTACTATAACTTGCTCTTAGTGTTAATAGGTATATAATATTTTAGTTAATACTTCAAAACGCATTTAATAAAATTTTCTATTTTATGTAACCTTTGTTTCAAAGGCTTTATTTTTTTTATGGTACACAAGGTATGTAGGAAAAAATGAAACAAATAAATTAAAGCATCAACTTATATTGTTAATACATTTTTTTACAAATGGCGTTACTGAACACTTAATCCTAGTATGCATTGACTTCCGATTATATTCTCTAATGAATAAATATTACCCTTCATTTATGCTTCACTTAAAGTGCAGCGAACAAATAAACATAATGGTCGCCAATTTTCCAAAATCATACCAAAGGTTTGATTTACATATTTTCATAACATTATGGTTTTATGGCACTTATACATGACATACATTTTACATAACACCCCTATAAATTACCATCTTTGGATGGAATCTGTTTTTCATAAAGAGATGTATTCTAGTTTGTACTCAACTTTTTCACTGGAAGCTGTGATGGCACAAACAGAAGTGCTAATGCGTGGAAAAGGTAAGTCCTAATGAAGTGAATAGATATGTGCTAAAGGCTAAATTTTAGAATATTCTAGTACTACAAATAGTGACAGGTTATAATCTAATACTTGATATAGGCACTAAATTCCTTTATGGATGGTTATTCTTAGGCCACCATTGTTTTGCATGGAGTGATTTATTGTCATACTCATTACTTTTGTTCTAGTATCAGTATTTTACTCAAATTTTAATGAGTTCTTTTAGTTTTGTAGTTCTTGTATAGGGTCAAGAATATTAATTGTATTAATAACTGAAAATTGTATTATAACCCAAGTTAATTATGGTAAGCTATCTTGTATGCCATACACTACACCTGGATTACTGATACTAGTTGTTACATTTGCAGTGAATTACAAACTAAGAATTTACCAAATGTTAATTTGAATACTGAATCATATAAATTTCTACATTTAATAGTGTAGATAGGTTAGTACACTAAAATCCATTAAAGGGATACATGAAAAAATTTCTAAAGGACAATTTTAAAAGTTGGAGAGTATAAAAATGTTAAATGAGTACAAAGTCCAAACTAAATATAGCGTGTATCTATAGTATGTTATGAAATTACAAATAAGTTTTTAACTACCTTATATAGATCGATTAAGACTAATATTGTACATTTAAACAAAATAAACTGCCTAAATACTATACAAGGCCGAAGTCCGTACACACTGCAGCGACGTCACGGTTATTTTGCTTCTCTGAACCGTTGGCAGCCATATTTAACTCTACCAACGTGTCCACACTATTTATACTGACCCCTTTCAATATCTTTTGTGCTGCTAAACTAGTAAAATTAAAGCTCAAGTCGCTCAGGCTTGGAAAATTATAAAAGTCGTGATCTTTCTTACTATCCTGGCTGAGGCTGTACCGTTTCTGTTTGTTATCTAAACAGTTTATTTTCTCCGTCGAGGTATTAATATCTTTAATCAATTCTTGATTTTTCAGTGCAAGATTGGGTTCCGAACCTAGTACTGTCGGTTTTTGATCAATGCCTTTCGTCAATAAATTTGCTATAGACTCGGAGCTCATTCTGTTGTTTACGTTTGGAAGCCCATTCAACATTTGCAAAGCTGCAGCCTTTTTCAGCAAGTCGACGCTTTTTAATTCGCTATTCGAATTTATATTCGTGTGCAGTCCGCTATTCGCGGATGTTAGTGAGTTTTTTTGGTACCTTAAATTACCCAAAGATCCGATCACATTATCGTAACTTTTTGTCGGTGTCGACGGATTGCTATTGGCACTAGTTTCTGTGTTATGGATATTGTTGTGAATAGCTGGAGAAGCCGGATTTGAAGCAACCTCATTAGTATTATTTAGCTGGTTCTTGTATATAAAGCTATTGTTGTTCGCTGCGCCACCTATTTGTAAAGATAGTTTTCGATTATTATTCATACCCGTGTCGTTAATCGAATTCTTATTGAACTTGTTTTCTTGTACTTTTACAGGTTCCGGCTCTTGGTACATTTGTTTCTTTTTTTCGACGCAGACGTCAAATGAGGTTTCTTGCGGGTTTTTTGAGGTTTGATTAGTGACTCCATTTTGGGACACCGATACTACCTGTCTATCGTCATTGATGATATAGATGTTACTCCCATTAGTAGCTTCGGTAACTTTACCATTTTCAAACGTGATAACAGATCGGACAGGAGAATTTTGTACGTATACTTTGGTGTTGGTTCCGCCATTTTGTGACATAGTATTGGTAGTGACTTTTAGTGTAATAGAGTTGTTTGAGTTGGAGCTTGCAAGCATAGTAGTCGCAGGATTTTCAACTTTAGACCCTAAAGTTTTGTTATGCAGAGGGGTTGCGGTTTTTTTGGGTGTATTGGGACAGTTTTTTGGCGAAGTTCTGGGGGTGGTAAGAGTACCATTTTTTATTTCACCACCAGCGATTGGAGGTTTCGTTCTATACTTATGTAAACTTTTTGGCGAGCTTTGTAAACTTTGAACTTTAACAAGTGACTGCGCTCTGCTCAAACCTGTTCCATTACTATGACTAGGCGAGGGTTTAAGCGTGCGATCTGATATGTGCGATTCTAAACTGGAGTGACCACTGCTGCTAGTTAGATAGCTTCTTTTTATCGGTGAATTTAGATCGGATGGACCGTTTTTACAGTCTTTTCTTGGTGTTCGATGAATATTCGATTCTAAGCTAGATGGACCGCTTGTAGACATCACAGTATCAGAATAGTCCACACGTCTTAAACTTCCATTAGGACTGTCCCTTAACTTAGGTTCGCTATTTCGTTGAGGTGACCCAAAATGATCTAATATTGTTTTATTAGTAGAGCTTCTGCTCAATGTTGATCTTGGAAGACTTCCGGAACTAGGGCTTGATTGCCTTACGGGTGAATGATCGTATTGTATAGAAGTAGCTAATCCTGATTCGGTAGAAAGATGTCTTTTGTGCCTCCTTGGAAGTGTCGACGACCGATTGCTAATCTCCGAACCGTCATAGTACGATGATACTATTGAAGTTTGACTCTGCAGGGACTCCTGAAAATAGATAATAAAAAAATTAATGTCAGCTTAATATTAGAACGCTAATAGATTAAAGTAGATGTTATCTGTGGTTCTTACTCTCTTAGTTTGCAGTAGTTAAACTATTTTTCCCAATATAGTTGTATTGTATTAAATTAGTGGCTATTCTTAAAACCATACTGATCTAATTACTAAGTAATCTAATTCGTCTTGTACAAGAATCGAACTCGGGAACTTGATGGGTACATGCATTTTCTGTATAACCTCGATACAAAATTTTGGTAAAATTAAGAAATCTTTTATGAGGTTAGGCTAGCGTGCAGGTCTATTTGTGGACTAAATTTTATCAAAATCCGTCCAGCTGTTTCAACATGAAGAAGTAACAAATATAAGGATAAGCCTAAAATATTTACCTTAGAGTCAGTTTGCGTTGCAACACAATGCAGATGTACCGCCTTCGAGTTGAACCACTCAGTGGGCGGGAACTGGGCAGAGAAGGTGCTCATCGCGCGGGTCTGCTTGCTGCGGCCGCTTCGTCTGAATAAGCGGGAGAGCAACGACACTTTTTCTGGAAATTTTGAGATGAAAAACAGTTAGTGATACAGTCTACAGATAAGTTGCGAAATATAAAGTTAACCAAATCTAAGTTAAATGTATTTATTAAAGGTTATGATTATACACGTACCTACAGGTTTAGTTAATTTCGACTACTAGGTGAATACTAGTACAAGTATACTTTCTATTACCATAAAAAATTATTAGAATGAAAAAATAAACATTCTGTTTTAAAATATAAATACCAAAAATGTACATACATTCACATATCCAAAAACTACTATTTAAAGCAGCGCTTAAGAGCAGCAACATATAAGAAATAGTTTATAAAAGAATGGCATGCGAAACATAACTTACTAGGCGACGCAGATTCTACGCTTGGAGGATAATCGGTGGAAGACGAGCTATCTGTTGTGTTGGCGTGTTTGTGATGTAAGCTGCGTGTTGAAGCGCATCGCTGCAAGTACTTGCTAGATGAACCGAAGATCCTTAAAGAATGGCGGCGGTCGAGGGAGCGGGGCGCAGGAAAGGACGCGCTGCGACGTTTGTTTGGTCTCCCGTACAGGATCTTGTCGTTGGGGTTACCTGGAATAAAGGAAATAGTCACTTAAAATTTTGTTTCTTAATACATAATACCTTTGATTATATCATAATACATATCATACTTAGTGAAAGGACCGCCGACCACACTAGTCGAGCGTGGTGGACTATGGCCTAATCCCCCTCGTATTGAAGAGTCCAGGTCCCAGCAGTGCGACGTTAAAAGGGACTGATTACAAAAGTACCGCAACCGCAGAAATAAATATCTGTTATAATTTAATAAGACGTAAATATGATAATTAGTTGGGGCCATTTGATAAGTCGGTTTATAATATCCCTTAAACTTTCTTAGCGTTCTTTGGCATGTTTTTACAGTAATTAGTTATCGAAAGATGTGCAGTCTGCCGACCCGCACTTGGTCAGCGTAAGCTTTTATAAAATATCTAATTATAATAAATTTAATATTCCAATACATTATTCGTATAAATGTTTTATAGAAGCAAAGACAAACTAGCGATGTCAGTACATAAGAAGACTTGAATATAAAATGAAATTATACACAAATTATTCACCAGCAACATATCGAACAAGGCTAAGTAAATATTTATTGTAAGTTTCAACTGTATAATGTGAGGAAATTTTGCACTGACACATAAAGTGTGAATCTTTATGGGCAAGTGTGTGACTTACATGATTAAATTTCGTACGAGAATATGTATATCAAATAAAGTTATATTGGAATGTGAATAATGGAAATATATTAAAACGCTATCATTATACTATATAATATACAAGGAAAGCTGAGCTTTAAAGCTAAGCTGTAGGTTTTATAATTGATAATACCTACTTGACTTAAAAATGACTTAAGATATTTTAATAATAAATAATTTTAACGAATGTATAGGTAGTAGTTACTCTGTAGAATAGACACAGGGGTTAAAAAATCCTGCTATAATCCGGAGATCGCAAGTTCACCACAAAGAAAATATATTTTATTATCTTACAGAAATATCGTACTAATAAATACCTAAGTACCTTACTAGGTAAGTACCTAGGGACTTCTATCAAATGTACAGAGACCGGTAATAATGCTCTATTAATAAATGACTCATGTAAATAAATTAAAATGAAATAAGCATCCGAATTCCCTCCCAAAATACTCTAAACTAAAAGCAGCTGATGCATCTCACACGTGACTCACAAAGAGCCGCAGATGTTCAAATAAATCACCCGTGAACTTGACAGTCGATTCGATGTATTGTTGCATTTTATTTGCAATGCGCGATAATAAAATAAGCATAAAATTAGTGTGGTTAGTGATTGCAGTAACTAATTCTGATATTAACAAGTAGCGGAGTATGTCAACTTGGCACTTCATTTATTGTTACACTCGGTGACTCGCATTTTTGGTATTAGTAACGTTTTTACATAATTGTATGGGAAAAACAAAATACAGAGTAAATATTATATATGTAAAATTGATAGTACTACCGAAGTACTTAATCACCGTGAAAAGAAAAATTGGTTGCGGAGTCACGTTCGTCGCGAATAAAATACCCAAAATATATAAACCATAAAACTGCTTAAATGTCATAATTTATGTTAATTATTGAAATCAATCTACTAGGAATTTTTTTTTTATTATATATAATATAACATCATCATAATGGTATAAAGTATAATTATTATGTCATAACTAATTGTAATATTTCATCTAATGAGTCTCTTTCTTTTCTTTCTTTTGTAAGTTTTGTCACGTATAAATTTCGATCTTCTTGGAAATTTAAAGCATACGTGATACGAGGCAATGCCAAAATATATTAACTACAGGCTAAAACCCAAGTTATAACACGTTAAATCAATTATTTGCTAATTTATCCCTCATTTGCAACCTTTGTAAACAGCTTCGTATCGTCATTCCAGTGGAATCCCTCTCCATTAAAATACCATCCTGCGTTCCGTTACACTTACAGAAATAAACCGGTATGTCACACGCCGTTTTAAGCCACAATTAAAACAAAATAACTTGCAGACATTTCAGTTTTTGAAAGTACGTGAACAAGTACAAGTTTAGTAATTTGCGAAATAAAGATATTATTATGAACATGAGACTTGTGAAAAAAGTTATAATCTTTAAACTTAAAAAAAAAACTACATTCCTTATTCAATTTAAAACTTGTCCCTGAAAAAAAATACAAAAAGTAAAATAGGTATAAATCCCTGCTAGACGAGACTTTATTTAACAACAACATTTGCTACAGTCAATAAGCTGTCACCGTCCGCTATTGACAGTCGTGTCGTTGCCATTTCAGTCGCAAGAGCTCTCGACAATGTTGTGGAGTGTTTTGATCGACTCCAGTCTACATTGTTGATGCTCCCTTTAGCGTTTCAGACAATAGAACACATTTCACTTTTCGTCCTTTTACTTATACAATCTATGGCTGCTCTGAAGAAAACCAAGTTGTCATCAAGCGACCACAACGTACCTACTTATTTTGAAAGCTCAATTCTTGAACTGATATATATTTTTCGGTTTTAAGCGTATAGGAATACATAGCGCTACAGTACACAAACATTTAGGTATATAGTCATAAAAAATAAATTATCGGATACAAAAAGAAAAAGACAGACATGAAGTACCTCAATTCTCCATTGTCTATGTATTTATTATTATTTATTGCTTTTCGTTTGTTATGTACCGAAAAATACACTAGAGATATAAAAAAAAGATTGATTCAATCTTTAACAGAATTCTTTATATTAATGATTTTATATGCATTTTCATGCAGTTTCATCATAAGCAGTTCTGTTGATACTCAAGTCTTTCCTCGTTTTAGCACTTTACTAGAGAGCGCTTGAGTCTACTGCTACGATGTACTTTAGTGTTTGATCGAATGTTGCTGTTGCATTCAGAATTAAATATGAAAGGACAATATTCTTAGTTAAATAAAAGTTATATTTCGTACTTTATTTGTTTCGTATATTTTTTATTTTGATCTCGTTATGTCATCTTAAATCATTGTAAACTTTACATTACTCTAGATGTAAAAACGTTGTCAGTAACTATTTATGTTCAACTTTTACCAATACATCAGACAAGTATTAAAAATCTGTCCCAAGAAGAATTTTTAAATTTAATATACATATTGACAAAAAAGCTTTATTGCATTTAAACTTATCTTTACTTCTCTTAGTTACTTTCAATAAGGAACGATTCGTATCAATAAAATTTTAATTCAGGGTATTTTAGCAATTTGGAATGTTTCACATAACGATAACACTCAAAAATTCTCATAAAAGGTAAAATTTGATTATTTTTAAATTTACGGCTGGCGCCACATTTTTTGTCGATATGAGGATTAATTGATGACGGTAATAAAAAGCCTAAAAGCACCGATTGAAATCCATTATAATTGTTTGCATTAACCTTATAAGGTGGTTCTTAAAATATAAATTTTTTACAAAAATGTAGGTACGTACTTACTTAAATTTCCTTCCTATATGAGTGTAAGGAAGAGAGACTTAAAGGTTATCAACCTACAATGTAAGTATTTTAAACCTAAGAACAGCGGAAAAGAAATGCTATCAAGTGTATTTTACATATAGTTAATAATAGATATGAGCATGGCATTTTAAAATAATAGCTAATACTAATTTAGATATACCTACCTATTTATAAGAAAAAACACACGATCGCATTTTTATTAACAATAATATTTTTTGTTTCTTGTTATTCAACTCTATATAATAATATTAAATAACCAAGCACTTTTAAATAAGTAGATTTTTTTAAATATTATAGATAATATTAAATTATAGCTACGCGTGATTTAAGTTTCAAAACCACGTAATTACTTACATAATACGTACATGTGTTTTGTAAATTAAATACCTATACAATTTCTAGTACACTCAGAGCTAAGGTATAAACAGAATGCACTTGGATAAACGCGCACTGAAAATAAACATTAGACCATAAAATCACTGCTGCCGATTTGATGGGTAACCGACGAAAATAAAACTACGAGTATCGGTACGAGTATGTTATTATTGAATATTACCACCAGCTTACTACATTCTAAGTTGATCGTCTCTTTCCTTGTTAGTTCTATGAAATATGTAACGACTAACGTGTATAACGTACTAATTGTATTATTAATAATATAATATTTTTAGTAATATTTTTTAAAATTTCTATTTCACTTTTACTAAAGTAAATTAATTTCAAATCTTGTAATTATAAGCTTATATGGAGTTAAAGTGCCAAAATTTCAGCTTCATATTAATTCAATAAACTTTCCCTCACTCCGCTTGGACTCGTATAGATTTCCTAAAAATGGTATATTTTCTAAGTTTTTTTCTACAATGAGTTATACATGCTAGCCTTTTAAGCCGATCAGTCCATTCATGGAAATCACATTAAAATCCGTAGCGTAATTTCAAAAATCTACGCATACAGACGGCGTAAATCGACTTCGTTTCATGCTATGTAGAGATATTATAATATTTTGAATTTAGATGATTATATAAATAACATTTTAGATTGGGATAAATAAGTCATACCTATTTATTTATTACTAACAAACCCGGCAAGCTTCGCTAGGCGTAAATGAAAATAAATTAAACATTTTTTTATAATTTTCTAATAAAACAAAAGTAGCCTAAGTTACTCCTTATAACATATTATGCGAGTTAAAGTCCCTGTTAAAATCTTTCCAGCAGTTTCAGAGACTAGGTGGAACAAACAGACAGACAGACAGTAAAAAATTTGAAAAATTGATGTATGGATATATTTTCATATGCATTTAATAAAAAGATGTTAATATGAAATTAAAAACAAAGACTTCAATTTTTTTTTTATATTTACTGGTGTACCTACTGATTAAATCATTTTGGATATTCAATACATTTCTTGTATTATAAATGAAACTACCTTAATTTTGTCGCGGATTTATTTTGATTTTTAGTTTCCGACGTTTCGAATGCTTTACAGCAATCATGGTCACGGGAGAGACCGTCTCTCCCGTGTCCGAGTCCGAAAAGGTAGTTTCATTTATAATGTCGAATATTCGCGTAAATCTAAGAAAGTATTACATTTCTTGTATCTTTTTTCGCTTCCAATCATAACACCACTTAAGTGCACAAACATAAACACATTACCGCATAATATGTGTAGAATGCATTGCTTTTCTAACATAATGGATCTGTCATAGTGAAAAGATAAGTGCTGTGAATCTGATCATTTGATTTAAACGTTAAATGGTTAATAGATTTTATGTTACTCAAACTCGAAGTCTTACTTTTGTTCTAGTAACGGGTGATTTTTTAAGCGTTTGGTTTTTCATTTGAAAAAAAAATACCATAATATAGTGTTAAATATAAAATTTACATTGGGAAGTCAAAAAGCATTACTTGCCATTTATTGTTTAAAAATTATTTCATGCAAATGTTGGCCAAAACTAGGTTTTAAATGATCCATACGCAAAGTCCAATTATGAGGTACTTTTTCAAGCATATCGGCTGGCATCCGGATTCAGCTTAAATATTCTCTTATGTACGCACCCTATGAGTAGTGGATGGTTTAATATCGAATAGTGTAAAATTGGTGCGGAATTTGGTCACAACTGCTTGGATAACTCGTTTTGAACCAGTTAGTAGGCCGCCTAGATAGTGCGATTTAACGCTCTTGGACTATTTTTGTGGGGGTACGTAAAAACTCTTTTTTATGCAGATAAACCAGCATCAATTCGAGCACTAGAAAACAAAATTCACGTGTTATCCGTGATATTCCAGCCGATATGCTTGAAAAAGTACCTCACAATTGGACTTCGCGTATGGATCATTTAAAACGTAGTGGAGGCCAACATTTGCACGAAATAATTTTTAAAACATAAATGGCAAGTAATGATTTTTAACTTCCCAATGGAAATATAATATTTAACACCATATTATGGTATTTTTTTTTCAAATGAAAAACCAAACGCTTAAAAAATCACCCTTTATAATTAAAAATGGTTGGAACTTTCAATTGAAACTTTACATAGGCAACTTTTATTTTTATTTCACTTAATTTATTTTGTTGTTCATTGAGAAGATACCCAGTATTTACTTATGTGGTAATACCAGTTTTTTACGATTCGAATCACTAGGGATGTGAAAGATACATTACTTAATGATTGATCATATTTTAAGCTCTTGCATAAACAACTAGAAGTATTTATAATTAAGCTACTCAAAAGCTCTGCACGCGTTTGCGCTTCAAATAAATGCATTTCGCTGCATTGCTGACCTACTTACAAAGTGGTCGTATCCGTTCAATTAAAAATAACGTACTCATTTATGAATAAAAACCTTATATAAAAATATAATTATAAGATTGAGAAATGTGTGCATACTGCATACGAATTCAATCAGCCCGTAAACTTAAATATAAACATTATAAAGAAAATTAAAATAACGAAGCTCTCTTATTAAGGTTTAAAATTATAATTACTAGTTTTTGCTTACAGCTACCTATAATTGTACCAGTTGGGAGGTCGATGATATTGTATATTTTGTGTTAATATTAATTATTTAATTTGATTTTTATTTAATCTATTTTATTTTCGAATTTCACCCATATCCGTTTAGCAATCGAAACGTAAAAATATTACTAACATGCATATCGTACCCAAGCTCATATTTATTATCTATAGTAGTCTTGTGTTACTCAATGTCATCAATCTGGGTACTGAATTACAATCAAATCTTTAATAGTAATATACACATAACATGTTCAATTGCAATTGTAATAAGAATTTAGACATAAATTCATGATGATTGTCTATTTTTTATCTAGAAGAAGGAATTAATATGAGGAAATATTATAATAAATAAGCAAGTATACTGCTACTAAGCGGCAAATTAGAGTCAAAAGACTCTACGGATGTCATTTAGACTTCCACGTAACGAATTATAATTGTTCTATTAATAATTATATAAATACATTTTAAATATTATTGCTAAAATAATGTGAATATTTAAGTAGGTATAATGTTATTAAGATTGCATAAGATTAGGATAAGGATACAGGTTATCAATAAATGGTTTGATTCGTGTTCGTCAGCTGTCATCGTACAGGTAACGAACTCAAGATTTAAATTGAATCTTTATCATTGTAATTTCTTTCCTTGATTTTATTATAAATTCTTAAGTAAATTTAATATTATAGTTATATAACATTGTCCACACCACCTGTACATACGTAGAAATTTTTAATATATTATATTTGTAATATTTCTTTTAACATAAAAATGATGACTCGTGGATCCAAGGCGCGCCAGGCGGAGGAACAACTCCAGCTGACGCTCCAGGAGCTAAAGACATACAGGGTACAGTGTGAACAATTGCTAAAGGAAAGAGATGACAATGAGAAGGAGTTAGAGAAGATTTTCAAAAAAAATACTGAATTAAAAAATGAAATGTCACAAATGCATACTGAATATACTAACGTAATGAATGAAAATGAAAATCTTCTCAGAATAGTCAATGGGTTTGACCAGTGCAGAGATGAGTATGAGGAAGCCCTCAGACTTATCAGTGAATTGAAACACCAACTGCATGAGGCTAATAAACAAATTAATGATCTAAAAAATAGTAACTATAATCTGACAGCCTCTCAAACCCAATGTCTATATAATGAATTGGTTGAAAATGCACCCAGCTTAGTGTCCCCTGTCCCAAACTTGAAATGTAATATTAGTATAATAGATTTGACCCGTGATGACACAAGCACTACCATCCCTATGCCAAGTAAAAATAAATTAAAAAAATATATTAAAATCAATAAACTAATAAAAAAATGTCACCAATTATTAAAAACAAAAAATATATATAAAAAGTATAAGAATATTTGTAAAGAGAAAGTAGCTATTAAAACAAAAATGATATCATACTGTCAAGAAATTAATATATTAAAAAATGACTATGAGGCTGATGTTAGCTCACTGCAGTCTGAGATAGAAAATTTAAAACACAGATTAGAAACATTAACATCCAAATACAGTACTGCTCAGAAAGAAATTGCTGAACATATATCTGCCATGGATGACCTGGTAAAACTTAGTAACAATAACCTTGAGCGTTTTGACTCATTTATTAAAAATCATAATTGTGAATGCCACCTTTTATCTTCAGGTCAAACAGGGCAGATAGATACTAGCTTAACTAGTGAATCCCCTACTCAGCCTGCGGGGACTCACAGCGAGCCCAAATTTTATAATGTACCTGTACAGTCCATATCTATTCCTGAGGAAACAAAATATATTAAAATTTATAGTGATGAGTTAGGAAAAGGTATGGGTGTATTATTAAATGATTTTTGTGTGGGTCAGAGAGTAATCAATCATTGCATGCCCGGAGCCACTTATAATCAAATAGTTAATAGCGTTTTGAGTGAGGCTCACTGTCCCAACACAACCATTATTTTATTAATTGGGAGAAGGGGTACTGTAAACAATCATTCAATGAAAAATATTTTAAATAAATTGGAACAATTAAATATAAATAAAATTTTATTGTTTACACTACCTTATTTAGGTAAATTGCCACAAGAAAATAGGTTAAGATATGACATTAACAATCTAATGCACACTTTGACTACTTGTAAGTATTTGAATTTAAATATTAAAAAAAGTAATAAAATTGATGTTATTGACATAAATAATTTATGGAAACATAATAATTATATGTTGACATATAGTAGGCTGAGCCTACCATATTTTTTTAAGCGACAGATAGCATCTGTGCTATCTTATTATATACAAACTGACATAGCCAATAATCTGGTTACTTTGACATTTGCTCCTATTGAGCAAAATTGTAATATTAAGACATTTTGTAATGTGGAATCCGTTCCAAATAAGAATTTAAATTAAAACGTTAAAGAATGTAATGCAATATTTAAATTTAAACCTGTAAACCCCAAAGATATAATGGTAGCCTTCAGAAGCCTGGACATCAAGAAATCAGCTGATCTATGGGGTATATCTGTCAAAGTGGTTAGTTCGGTAATTGATGTTGTTGCACCTCATTTAGCCACTATATTTAATGGCTGTATAGAACGTGGTGTGTTTCCTGATCTAATGAAACACAGTAAAGTTATTCCAATTTTTAAATCAGGTAGTACCCTAGACCCTAATAACTTTAGACCCATTTCAGTACTCCCAACATTTAGTAAAATTTTTGAAAAAATCATACTCGGGCAAATGTTATCGCATTTTAATGCACACAACCTACTTTATAAGAAACAGTTTGGCTTCACAAAAGGTCGCTCCACAGCAGATGCTAGTGTTGAGCTAGTTAAAAATATTTTTGAGGCATGGGAGAGGTCGCAGGATGCTCTTGGGATATTCTGTGACTTATCCAAGGCCTTCGATTGTGTGCATCACGTGACGTTGATCAGGAAACTGCATCATTATGGGATTAGAAATAAGGCACTCAACCTCCTGAATTCCTATCTGAGTAATAGAATACAGAGGGTTGATGTAAATGGTAAGAGATCCCCTGGGGCTCCGTTAGATATGGGGGTTCCACAAGGCTCTATTCTTGGCCCATTTCTCTTCCTAGTTTACATAAATGATTTGCCATTTTTTGTGCAGGACAAACATGAGATAGTATTGTTCGCTGATGACACTTCACTTATTTTTAAGGTAAAACGTAATTTACATATGTACGACGATGTAAACGATGCTCTCTCAAAGGTTGTCTATTGGTTTGATTCGAATAATTTATTATTAAATAACAAAAAAACAAAATTAATAAAATTCACAACACCTAATGTTAAACTTATTGATAATGGTGTAGTATTAGGCGGAGAAATGTTAAAACCGGTACAGTCAACTAAATTCCTAGGTATAATCTTAGATTCGAAATTGCAGTGGAATCTCCATATTGAGGAGCTAGCGAAGAGGCTTAGCTCTGCAGCGTTCGCGGTTAAAAAAATTAGACTTATTACTGACATAGATACAGCTCGCATAGTATACTTTAGTTACTTTCATAGTATTATGTCATATGGTATCTTATTATGGGGAAATGCAGCTACCGTTAATACAATTTTTGTCCTGCAGAAAAGAGCTATTCGTGCAATTTATAGTTTAGGCCCTAGAGTATCATTAAGAGATAAGTTTAAAGAAATAAAAATATTGACTGTTGCTTCTCAGTACGTGTACGAAAATGTTATATATGTTCATAAAAATATACACGAATTTCCCAGGAACTGCGACATGCATAGTATTAACACTAGGAGTAAAAATAAACTTGTAATGCCTGTGACTCGCTTACGACGAGTCAGTAATTCTTTTTATGGACAATGTATACGCTTATACAACAGGATCCCAGAAAACGTTCAACAAGCTTCTATTGCCAAATTTAAAAAAATTGTGAAAGAACGTTTGTGTACTAAAGGATATTATACGATTAACGATTTTTTAGAAGATAGTACGCCTTGGGAATGATGTGATCGCCACCAGGCTGTTTCAACCTATAGAATTATTGTTAATTTCAATTTAATTAAAAAAAACAAAAAATACTAAGACAAAAAAAAAAAACAAAAAAAAATATACATTAGTCCCGCTGAGTTTCTTTCGCCAGTTCTTCTCAGGTCAGTGGTTTCTTCCTTCCGAACTGGTAGTAGACTCATGACGTTCAGTAAAAAATTGTAATAATTTCATGCTGAATAAAATATTTTGAATTTGAATTTGAATTTGAATTTGATTTTCAAAACTCTTCAATCTGTATACAAACGTTAAAATGTTAAATCGAACATTAAATATTTTTTGTATCGAATCTATAGTTTAGCCGAATCTTTAGTTTTTAGAAGTATTTATTTGTCTGTCTGTCACAAGAAAATTAATGGACTGGATAGTTGGTTATCCGGGTCCATGTATGGGATATTTTATACTGCGAGAAAGTCTCACAATCTTTGAGAAATGAGCGGAGCGAGGGTCTCAAGTTAAAAATAAAATTTAATATTACTAAATATATTGGTTCTTATATAATACAATATTATAGAGTTACATCTTCATTGAAAAAGCCAGCAGTACTTCTAATAATACTTACTTACTTACTTACTTACGAGAATTAGCGCGAGCGAGGTCGCGGATTCCGCTAGTAAATGAATACAAACACTTGACTAATTATATATTAAAACCTTCCTCGAGAAACAGCATGAAAATCGGTGCAGTAGTTTTCGAGTTTAGCGCGAACAGACAGACAGATGCGGCGGAGGACTTTAGTTTTTTAATATGCATTGATGATTGATTGTCGTAATCTACATAAATGAAATAAAAATAAGATTAATGTTAAATTAATCCAAATTATCGATTTCCAAAATATGCTTAACATAAATTACACATTAGTCAAATATTAATATCAAAGGAAATTAAAAACTCTAGTATTTTGTAGAGAAAGTTATTTAGATGAATCGTTGTATATATTTTGGGTTATCTTGGCCCAAGCTTATTATAATGTAGGCAGGAAATTGGATTATGCTCTTCCTACACTTTGATCTGCCATCTTTATTTACATGGTAATAAAATTAGTTGACATTTCCCAATTTGGGATATTCGACTACTCTTTAAATAAGGACGGAGATCAATCGGAAACGGAACTAGCGAACTAATTGGGATGATATAGAGATACATTAATAAAATATCTTAAAATAATTTTTGTTTGAGGGCTTTTGTTTAAAGTTTTATGTCAAAAAACTTTTAAGTTTTTATAATATATTATTTTATTACAAAAAACTTTAAAAACAGGAGCTTAAAAAACAATAACAAATTAAATTTAAAAATTGTAAGAATTCTTTTTCTTTTCGAGTTTTCGGAAATATTTGCAAAAATTCATGTGACAGAAGTTAAAGCGATTATCGTAAGTTAATGTCGCATTTCCTTTATAACTGTTGTAAAATAAAATAATAAAATATAATAAAAAATACTAACGTTTTATAATGTACCTACATGTATGAATTATATTTTACAGTGAACACAATGTAATTTTTTAGCGATCAAGCCATTTTTTTAATTTTTAAATAAATTTTTGTTCATGAGTACAATAATAACCATTGCTGTCTCACGACTACGGCAAAGCCGGATATAGCATTTTTAAAGTAAAATTAAACTAAGTATGTAAACATACGAGTATATTTCGGTTATCTAAGTCATACTAAATTACTATATACGAGTATAGTCTATAGTATACTATATATTCTTCTTGGCCCAGAATAATCCATACATATATGTAAATAAAATTCAAGTGTCTGTTTTTAATTTCAAATTAACAGCTTTTCACTAAATGCATATGAAAGTATATGCGGTACTAACATAAAAAAATAAATTTTTAATATTTTTGTCTATCTGTCTGTTTGTTTCGGCTAATCTCTGAAACGGCTCTACAGATTTAGACGGTACTTTCACTCGCAAATAGCTAATGGCATAAGGAATAACTTAGGCTATATTTATTTCAGAAAGTTTATTTATTATAACTAGCGGAACCCGCGGCTTCGCTCGCACTAAACTTAGGGACGAACCTGAGCGAAGCGAGGGTGAGTCGCTAGTAAATAATAAAGTAAATCAGTCAGACATCATATATCCTGTTTTACAAGTATATATTTCTTCATAATCAATATGATATAATTGATAATAATATGCACAGTATATAATAATTTACTTATATAAAGTCGATAGAGCTTTTAAAAAACAATTTTTAAGAAGTATAATTTACTATCAAATTTCGTTAGTATTATAAATGCAAATACGAGTTTTGTTTTTGTATAAAACCACAAACAGTCAAGGTGACTCTAAATTTCAATCATCATTATGTGGTTTGAAAAAAGGAACCAAAGTTACTAATTGAGAAATCAATATTCTAAAAATATTATTCTTGTTCGCAGTTATTGTTAAAATTTTTTTTTTTTAATATTAAATGACCGTGAATTAGGCGTAGCGCCCCGTGCCTTTCCATCTTATTTTGTGTATGTGATATACCTATGTGCGAAATATATGTGATTTTAGATATAGATTTTGATGATTTATAGATCTTTTATAGATCATGACGACACGCTTGGCACGGTTGGTAGTGACCCTACTTTCTGCGCCAGTGGTCGCGGATTTGAGTCTCGCTGGGTGCCCCCAGCGTTTAGCACTTCATTTGTTGATCACAAATATATTTAAAATTGTATATGTGTAGTATATCAACTACATATCTGGTATCCGTAACACAAGCGTTGTAGCTTACCACGAACTAGATCGCGCTGTTGTAATAATGTCCCACCATATTTATTTATTCATAGATGATTATTATACAGATTTCTTTGAGTGTCTTTTATCATTTTACCTTAAATACTTACGCTTATCTGTACGTAAAAAGTCCTAATAACTATCTTCTTTCAAAGTGAAATTTTAAGTAGGTACATATTTTGCATACATGTTATAAATTTAAATAGTGATTAAATATAAAGAAATCGTGTGCTAAATTACTAAGATCTAGATTATCTAGCATACTGCCTACATTACACATTGCATTAGATACCATGTCACTGGTTTAGTTCACTGGGTCCTGACTTCGATTCCAGGTCAGGTTTCTTTATATGGTGCGGCGCCAAACCAGATAATCTAATGTTTTAAACATGAATCCACATTTTTGGGGTAAAAGAAAGAAAGTTGGTGGTCTAAAATAAAAATTTAAATGAAAACTACTTCTTTCTTTTCGATTTTATAAATTATAATAAATATTCATTAAAACCTTATCATGAAAAGCAATCATGTACGTAAAATCGAGTAGGTAGGTAATTATTAGTGTCATTTTTAAAGCTCTGTACCTAGCATACACTCGCTTGGGACATTATTGTATGGCAGCTTGGGCTGTCACGTCCGTTAGCCGACTATATGTTTCATAGGCTTTGGTATAAGTATGGTAATTCAATCCGTTGCGGAAAATGAGGAAAGCGGGTTCCACCTCTTAAATTTTTAAGGTGCATTGATTCGCACCTAACCTGGGCTACCGCTTGCCTTAAAGTAAAGGAATAAATCGTATAAACGACATCCTTCACGAACGCTAAGCTATGGAACGTTAAAATGGGCTGAATATTTTTTTTAAAAATCCATAGATTTTAGTACACTGTAATTATTTGTCTATCATCTAATGTGCAGTGAAAATATCTACTACTTCAATTTTCATTAAAAAAAATAAATAATACCAATATGTTTAAAGATGTATAATGATTATAACGGAACTTCCCACGTACATCATTATTTTTGTTACAAACCACTAACATTATTACGAGTGCGAGTAATTCAATTACACATACCTATATATCGTTAACGAGTTTCATTCCATTCCGATTTACCTAGAAATCAAAATTGTGTATCAAATTCTTCGAGCCGCATTGATGTGCCACATCCATTACACTTAGTCATCGTTACAAATTATATTGTATTTTGCAGATAACTTTCTTTTCTCCTACGCTTTCCTAGTTTTGGATTAATTCTGTGTCATCACTGTTTTGTTGCTGTTAATTTAACGACTTACATTCTCATATTTATTCTATAATCCGATCGATATGTTCATATTAACCCACATAATAAAGTAGTTGATATACGACCGAGGCGAATTACGAAATTTTTGTGTAAAATAATACTATTATTTGTTTTGGTAAATGTTGTAAGACGTATTTTATCTTCATACAGAAAGTTTACGCCTAAATATTATTCACAATTTCGATTTAAATATTTTTTATTCATTTTTCTATTTATGTTGTTAAAATAAAACTAAAGATTAAATAAGTTTAACTAAGAAAATGGAGTAAAACATTATAAACTAGTGCTACTACTAGATATATTGTAAACCTGCGATTTATAAAGTCCCCTTCACACATACCACACCACCCCTGCATGTAATTACGCAATCATGGACCAAACCCCTGAATACTATTAGCCTGGATTAATGCGATATAGTCTAGATTTTACTACTGCCTCTAGCTATTTATTACTTGGACTTGCTACTTGAGCTTACGAGTAGATTAAGTAATCTGATAAGACGAAGTTCTTTTATTTAAATGTAAAAGTCATGAAAGCTGTTTATTACGTAACTAGCGACTGTATTTTATATTAAAAGATTACATTATCGAAATTCGTACATGTAATTCAGAGTACCTTAATAATGTCTATCGTACATACATACGAGTAAACTATAAATAAGAGCATTATTAAAGAGCTTTCCTACTGAGTAGTGTGTAAAAGAAGGTAAGAAGTCTTCAAGTAAGTTTTTTTCAGGGTCTTATAAGTAAAATAGCTTTATAAGTAAAAAAATTACAAAGTTGACTTCATAGATTCTATAAAATAACATAATGTTATTCATCCGTACTTTAATGTTATATTATAAATGCTAAAGTAACTCTGTCTGTCTGTCTGTCTGTCACGCTTTCACGCCACAACTACTGAACCGACTTAGATTTAAATTGAAATTTTGTACTCAAATAGCCAAGAGCCTGAGAAAGGACATAGGCTGCTTTTCAAGGCGAAAAAGGGCTATAAAGGGTTGAAATAGGGAAAGTTTGTATGGAAATTACGTCATTTTTAAAGCTAGAAGCTAGAAACTATTTTTTCAGCTTTTGATTATATATACATAAGTAAGACATTCAAAGTTCGTACACATTTTTTATTAAAGGTATCCCCAAGGGACGAACCCGAGCGAAGCGAGCGTGAGTCGCTAGTACATTATGAAAGATTATCACCAATCAGACCAAATTATGAAGTGCCTAATGAATAGATTTTAATTATAGTTATTAATATTTATAACCTTTGCTGAACATGTGTAGCAATTAAATGCCCTACGTTGTTTATATAGCTCTCTAATTTTATTTAAAAAAAAATAATGTTCCAATTCCTGTTTGTAAAATAACTTTTACAGAATGGAACCCTGAAAAACTGCGTCGCATTTTTTATGTTGTATGAATAAAAATATCTAAGTAATTTTATAGTTTTAGTAAGAAATTGATATAAATGCAATGTGCAAGTCAAATTATTCTAGATCACAGGTTATAATAAAATATTACCATAATTTATTATAATAACAGTCAACGCTGTAAGCAGTATTATTTGTAACTTTATTGGTTCCCACTTTAATCGTTCTTAGGTAACTTTACGATAAATCGTATAAGTTGGTCTCGTTAAATTATACAAAGTGATTCTTGCTGATTTTATGTGTAGTACTGAGAGATCTAGAATTTATAAATGAAGCTACGTTTTCGGATTTTGTCGCGGATTTGTTTTGATTTTTAGTTTCCGGCGTTTTGAATGCTTTACAACAATCATGGTCACGGGCGAGAGGTAGTTTCATTTATAATGTCGAATATTCGCGTAAACCTAAGAAAGTATTAAGGATCTAGAGTTTTTATAATTAGTTACCTATGGGTAGGGTTGCTTGTTTAATTGATTTATGCCTCCATTTTACTTTAGCACCTACCTATTATCTTCAACATGAATATAAAATCTAAACCTTTATCAACAGATTGTCAGTCTTATTACATAATAGTACCTTAAGGCATGAATATAATCATTACTTACTCAAATTACAGGTTTGTTTTCATTTTAAACTGCGCTAAATTACTAAATACAGTACTTTGTTCGGGCTTGACAGACAAATGGGTGAGGGAGCTTTAACATTGATTGTAGTGTACTGAGCATCTAATTTAATAATTATTTACTAATGTTTTATTATTGACTCTATTCCATACATTAAATATAAATCCTATTAAAATTGCCAAGATTTATCACTTTGAATATCTATATCGTTGGAGCTTTAATAATCCTTATCACCATTAATAGTATAAAAACGTATTTGTTATGTTGGCCTTCTTTCATACACCTACGCATTAAAAGTAATATGTCAACGTATTTTTTGCATAGAGAAAGTTTAGGAATCAAAGTTCTTTTGCGGGGGCTTTGAAGTGTGCTTGTTCTAAAAACATCTATTGCGACGATAAAGCTCCACTGGTAGTTTTAGTACGAGTAAGTACGAGTCTAGCGGTCCCTTGACTAATGACGGATGGCAGGAGCTTTATAGGGTCTTCCTCAGTGAAATGCAAAAAAAGGATTAAAGTCATAGTACCAATAGAAGAATAAATGACTAGGTTGATTTTCTGTTTTTTTTTCTAGTGCACCAAAAACACTTCATATGGACTGGAGTTGATATACTATGGAACTAAATCTAATACATAAAAATCTCGTGTCACAGTGTTTGTTATCGAACTCCTCCGAAACGATTTGACTGACTTTTATAAAATATTGTTCTGTATATTTGGTAGGTCTGAGAATAGATTGTAGATGATTTTTTATTCCCCTAGGTGATAAAGGTGGACCCATCTAGATTTTTTATTTTTAGACTAAATTTTTATTTTTTATGATATAAAATCAAAAAATACTTATAACCCTTAATTTTCATCCTTCTACCACCAATCCCAATTTTGATTTTGAGTAGAATGCGAGTGAAGCCGCGTGAATTGCTAGCAGAACTATAGAATATCCAAAACTACTAAAGTACAAGTTATATTATACGCGGTACGATAAGGTACCAATTATAGGTACTTAGAGAATAAAATATTTACCCATATTGATAACATTGTAAGGCGTTATTAACTAAGAAGAAGCTGTGGTTCACCGCTTTACACCAGTGTAAACACTTTAGAAAATCATTTCTAGGGTCATTTTTACTGCATCTTTTACTGTGCTTTCCGCTTTAAACCGCTAAGCTTTTTAGTGTTTTTGTATAAATATTTTATAACATACTTCAAATTTCACCACATTTAGTAAATAAAATAGTTTCTTTTAATATCCATATTAAACTTACATTTCTGAAAGAGCTAAGCAAGTTTTCGAAAAACGTTAAAAATGGCTGAATAGTGAATACGAGTACCTATATAAAATATTAATATAAATACATCCATGTTACGAATTTACTTTTATTATTTTAAGCATCTTTTCTTTTAGTTTATTTGCCTACATAAAATCTTTCTTTTTACATCTATTAATGATTTTACTTACACAAAGAACAGTCATTGGAGTGGACGCTTGAATAGTTTACTTAACTCAGACGAATCAATCAGAAACGTTGCAAGAATGTTAATGAAAAGGTCGTTTAAGTAGAAACGTATCGATTTTCTCATTAACTAAATACAATTGCCAATGAATTGATGTTCTTTAATAGGATCTGGGTTGTGAAAGGCTCTCAACGAAATTAAGTATACACTTGCTTTCTAGTGCTTAGGCTCAAAGTGACACACTTATCAATGGCTATTATCTCTTATTTTGCATGCACCTAGTGTAGATAAACTATGACAATTAGAAAAATGGTTTTCTGGTTTATTTATAAATTAAACATAGGTAGAAGTTGATGTACCGGACATTTTTTATATTACAAAATCATCCCTGAAGGTAGTCAACAAAGGAAAGTCTGTCGGGTATTCAATTTTTTCTAAAGAGATACTAACATTCAAATCTTTAGTTGTATAGTTTTTGTTCTATTCTACACTTTAAAAGCTTAGGGCGAACCCGAACGAAGCGAGATTGAGACGCTTGTTATTAATATTACAATGACGGTGCAATTGTAATGGAGTAAAATAACACAAGAACTTTAATTTTATCGAAATCGATAATCAGCACAATGTATTCATAATAAAAAGCAAAGAACAATATACAATTAACGGCCACTCCAAAGATCATGCGCAGGCGCAAGTTCCCTGACCATTGCATCAAAAGGTCAAATCAATTTCATTGCTGTAATAATCACATAACAAAACACTAAATCCCACGGCCTAGACCTTGCCATACATATACCTCGTGATTAACTATAAGTATTTTCTCGTTCACATGGAAAGTACTAATGTCAGGAAAGACGCTTCACTTTCATATAGCTGTCACTGTCTTCTTTAATTTGACAGTAATGACATGTCATTAGAAGTGCTCATTCGAAGGCGATTTTCGCTGGCTAAATTGAATCAATCAGAAGGGAAACCTGTAGCATATTAATTGTTGCAGAATAATTTCCAAGTGTCGTTAGGTTTTAATAAATAAATATGGTAGGAAGTAATTGATATTTTTATCACTATATTCCGTTAATGGAGGAAAAGAGTTATTAGAATTATTTTAAAAACAAAAAATGCAATAGAGCTTTCTAACTTAAGAAAGTAGTTCATCCCGGAAAAATATACATGCATATTACTCACTGCTCCATAGCTTTATATCCCTACTATTTATATTAATTTTGTTGGTAGGGTTTTTGACACATAACGAGACCGAGTATTTCTAATGTGTCCATAACTTTTTTTTAAAAAAATGTTTTTCACTTGAGTCGAGTCGTAAGGACATAAAAAGTATCTTAACAACTCATTCCTCTATTAACCCTTATGGAATAATTTGATATTAAAAAACACCTACAAAAATATGGAAATAACATTATCATCAGAATATTACCGCTGTCATAATACATAATTAAAATACAAACATAATTTCACTCAGACATCAGATTGGTATATACTATAAATTATAAAAGTGAAATCTATTACTTTATAAATTAGAAGGTATGTTTTGAGTGTTAGTTCCCTATATGGTTACCTTCCATTCTTTTTAAGCTAATTAGATTTTTTATTTTTTATTCAACGCTATATACGCGAGATTTCTAATAACTGTAAACGTGTTCTTATTCGTAGTGTGTAAGTAATCAGATCGCAAGCAGAAATCCTTTTCGAAAAACTTAAGTTAGATCGTGTCTGAGTATATCTAAACTTGAAATGTCACAATGGCCTTTTGTTTTCACAAACTTTATCTACTGGAAATATAAATATGTACAATGTTTATTTACACCGTAACCTATTAACTTGATTTTTACATAGCGGCATTTTAAGACCACGTCACTCAATCACTCTCCATGGCACAAGTGCTGCAGGTTCACGACCAAGTCTCGCACCTTTTAGAATTTCATGTTAACAATCTAAACATCTTTAACATTGAAGGTAGTTATCACGAGGAACATGCATATCTAAAAAAATATAATTTCTGAAACAATGCGTTAACTCCACCAACCCACAATTAGCGTGGTGTGCCCCCTCGCTTTTAGTGGCCCAACGCCAGTAGTGGGCTCATGTGGAAAAACATACTATTGCATGAATTAACTTTAATATTTGTACACGCTAGATAAAGTTTAAGCAAGTCCTTACTTAAAGTACTAGTCAGCTATAAACTCAAGTCTAGATTAGGTCGACAGTGGGCTATATATTTGTTAGTGAGTGACATTGTTCTATATCCGCATAAGAAGCAAAGGTCGCCGCGGTCACACAAGTTCGTGACTCCGCCAATTTGTTTAAGAAACTTAGCGGTATTGTGAAATATGTATACAACGGAACTGCAGCAATAAAATAAATCCGATTATTTACTGTTATATTGCCCGATTAGCACTGATTGTTGACCGAAAATGATTGATAGGCATAAACTTTTTATTTATGTTTAGTCATGTTTTTAAGAAAAACAGACAACAGAATTCGTTTTTAGTACAGTAAAAATTTATTAGGCAGTGATAGCCAAGTGATTACTTGGTTAACCGAGGCATGCGGGTTCAAATCCGGGTCTCGCAACTCGGATAATTTGTTGTGCGAATCATTTTTGTAACATTTTGTCAGTCTTTCTTGTGATCATGATTGCTTTAAAGCATTCGAAACGTCAGGACCAAAAATCTAAATAAATCCGCAAAAAATCCGAAAATATATTTATAATACACTGATTTCATATCCGGTAGAGACACTTTTTTTTGAGTATTAATATTTTTAAATATAATTAGCATTTCAATGTTTTTAAGCTTACTGTTAAAACCGATACAAAGACATTTACTTAGAATAAGGTTTCATTAAAATACATTGGTTTTTTAATCGTAAAACCACTATCAATAAAATATTAAAGCTTTAACCTAACCCGGATTCTCGTATAAAATATATTTCCTGTAGGTACCTATTTTATTGTATACATTATACTGTCTCTTAAATCTAAATACTATAATAATTCATCGTATTTACTTGTCCGTATCTAATAGTTGCATTAACCTACCAAGGCCACACACATCTGATACAAGCCACCCTAAATTACTCTGTTAGACAAAATAGACTTTCCTTACATAGCTATAAGGATGTATACGAATGCAAAGTAAATTAGTGGTTTAAAACCAGTATGTAAGTAAAGAGATCAGTGGAAAGCCAATCCGCAAAGCACAGGAAACGGTTCTAATCAATCTTATACTGCGTATAAATGCATGTAACGTGCAATTATCGCCTTTAAACTGTCGTAATAAGAGCTATAAAGATTAATGCTATGTTCCGAGATAACATGTCTGACGTGATAGATGCGTTAAGGCGCGTGGTGCAAAAACATGGGGTTTGATACTTCGTTTGGCAGATAAGGTGACTTGAATGCCCTCAAGATTTACTACCGATATATTACGTTTATACATCCACATGAGAACCTCATGACGCATGTAAGGCTTGTCCCATATTTTTTTAAGACGATCCTTTAAACTTATAGTTTCATTCACTTATAATATACTTAATATTAGAAAAACTAATATGTAGTAATCTTTTTATTAAATGTTACACAATTATTTTCTTGTACCAAAATTAAGTTGCCATTAATTAAAAGCTTTCTAGAACAGCGAAACTAAGATAGGATCTAGTGACCTTCCTTTAATTTATTACAATGAATTCCTTTGAGATATAAAAATGAGTTCCAAGAACCTATCCAATTATTCAAATAAATACGTAAGCTTATTGCAACAGTAATGGGATTGCAAAATCTAATTTTATCTTACTTACTGATAAGCTTAAAAAGATACAATGTCAGTGCCGTCCTCCGTAGAAGGATGGAGTAACGGGTATAAAGTGATCCACATTCCCTAATTGGCAACTAGTTATAAAGTAGAGAAATACGTGCATACGATTATCTTCTTCAAGTTCAAAGACGTTGTGGCTACAATTGCTTGATGCAATGACGAGGACTTGCTTAATCGGACATCAGAGGCATATCTGCGACGTTTCAAAGTAATGTTTATCGTTTAATATTGCCGATGTTACCGCGATCTTTGTTTGTTCCCAGGCTGTGTCTTGTTAGGCAGCATCAATCTACATGGAAAGATCATACCCGGTAGAGACTCTTTGTAGTTCTAAAAAATGTTGGAGAAATATACATTTATCTCAAAATATTAGGCCACGAACTAGTACACTTCCTAGATGCTCTACATAGTAACGTATAAGTAATAATTTACAAAATCGTTATAACGACAACTATTTTCGCAAAATATTTCTAAATTATATATTTGCGAGATAATGCTTCTCGGATTTTCGAAGATATGTAGGTGTAGTACTTTCTAAAATCAGCGAGATGGAAGATTGTATTAACTTATTGTAAATAAAAAAGGAATTTTACATAATGATATGTTGAAAAACAATTTAAAATATAAAATTTATTATTGAAATATATTTTTTAGTTAATTCAGTTGTTCTATTCAGTAATTAATCTAAAATATCCTCCAAGAATGAGTTGTGAATGCGAATTGTGGGAGCCCAAAAAGCGTTGCGACAGTGAATCAGGGCACTGCAGGCCGTCCTACATTCTGTTGTTTCAGCGGGTTTACAGGAATTTAGCCCTTATCTACTTGAGCACTGAAAGCTTTTCAGAGAACTATTTCTTGCAGTTATGAGATTTGCGGATTTGTGAATCTGCCAGGCGTAATTTCACGGACTTAGCAGTCGTTAAATCTTGACCTATCTAACTTATATTGCTCATGCACTTCGACCTGAATATTGAGTTTGAAGAAGAGTTGTTAAAAGTAACAAGAAAATAAGTTTTGAAGTTAATATATTTTTCTTCTTAGTCCTAGTTTTGAATTACTTTGAAATATAATAAATAGGTATAAAAATGTTTAATAAGCGTTATATTTTCATAGAAGTTTTATTACATACCTCCACAAATTACATCAGCTAAGTTGGTCTGCACACACTGATGCGTGATGGCGCCATCTCTTACAGTGGTTATCTCGCCATAGAGTTGGTGAAGAGCTTCTTGATCTGACATCAGGATGGTTCGGGGCGAGCTGCATTCATCTTCTGTAGAGTGGTGTCGAGAGGACGACCGCGACCGAGAACGCCGACGTCTGTTTAATTAATTGATTAATTATAAATTTAAATAAAACAACATTCTTCAATATTAGAATTTACCAATTCGTCCGTTATGTCCATAAAACGATAACGTTGTAAGATAATTAGCTTCTATAGAATGAGTATAGGGATTCATACGCATAAATATCTAAATATTCTCTTAAATTCTAAAGAAAGACAATAAGGATTAAAAACTAACTAAAGAGGCAACTGCCTTTGTCTTTCTTATCACTTTTCTTCTTTTATACTTTTTAATAAAAAAAATCCCAAAACTACTATATTATAAATTAAATTATCTTAATATTTTAATTTTTAGTTCCCGACGTTGTTAAGATTAAATAAATCCGCGAAAAAAAAACCGAAAAATTAGTTTCATTTAAAAAAGTCAAATATTCGCGTAAACCTAAAAATAAAATCTGCATTGAGGTAAAATGGCATTAGCTAGACCATAAAAATATCACTTAACATTTAACTGCACCGGTAGACATATTTTTTGCGTTTCCAAGTTCACGGCATACTTATGACCTCTACAGTGGCCTGATTGAGTTGAAGACTTAATACAAAGTAATAAATTTCTTATTCACACGTATTTATCATTCATCTTAACCCGATAGTTTTGCTGTTCATCGAGTACCGTTTTTGTTTAACGTCAACTATCGCTTATAACACTTACGATTTTATTGATTATCTCTTTAAACTTTAGTGTATACACCGTTGTAATGTATAGACATTACACCCAAATCTTATAAGCATTATAATAACTTTTAACACCTACTGTTATATTTTATCTAAATGTGTTTGTTATCGGACTTCTCCGAAACGGCTTGATCGAATTTTATGATTTTTTTGTGTATATTTTGTAGGTCTGAGAATAGATCGTAGGCTATTTTTTTATTCCCCAAGGTGATAAGGGTGACCCTCTCTAGTTCTTTTATGTTTTATTTTTAGACAAAATTTTAATTTTTCATGTTTTTATGAATTGGCATCAAAAAATACTTGTATTACAAAAATTTCATCCTTCTACCACCAATACTTATTTTTAATAGTGATAAGACTTACTAGTAATTAATAACTACACATGTGAGAACATTAATACACAGCCTCATTTTGTTCCATGGTATAGCTACGTGGCTCGTGTTATGGATACCTTATACCAGCCACCAGGTAGTTGATACACTATATTTATAACCTTAAATACATAGGTACATATTATAAATATCAACTCCCATGATAGAAGTACAAACTTTGGTGCTCATCACACAAATGAATGTCCCCAGCGGTACTCGAACCCGCGACCACTAGCACAGAAAATACTACATATTGAGCCGAACTATGCACTAATAGATATGTGGTATGTGTACAATGAAAATATTGATTTATTTATTGGAATTAAAATATGTTTGGTGTCATTACTTCAATGTGTAATTTATATCACCACGTCCACGTTTAATCATACAACTTACATAACTTATAAGATAAAATTAAATCGATAATACGTAAAGATTTATTATTTATTATTACCAAACTGATGTCTTAAACGCACTGTAATTCTTACAAAAGCCACATTACACATTGCTTGGTCAATACCATGCTTTGCAAACTTCGTCTTATCAGTTCAACAATCTTCACTAACAATATATTAACTGGGTATAAATAATAACGAAATAGTGGTTATGAATTGATTCGACCTTACTCTTTGATAAATCTATTTCACATGTCATATTTCATTTGGCCTGACTGAAGAAAAAAAGTGACTGAACAATGTTAAATCTTGCAACGATACAAAATAGTAGATAACTTTACTATTTATATTTTATATTAAGATAAAATATATAGCGAAATAAAATATAGAGCCTTACAAATTTCAGCGGAATATATTATAGGTACTTATATATTATGTCAGAATTCAATTTTTAGCTCTTGAACTCTTTTGACATAAAATTATCTAAGCAATTTATTTAATAAACTTTACTTTCGGCGTTCACCAGAAGAAAAATTATATATTATGTACGATACTAAAATTATGAAGTTGTAAACTGGCAGTGATAGCCCAGCGGTAGCACGTACGCTTGGATAACCGAGCTTGAAGCGGGTTCAAGTCTGGGTCACACACCTAAAAAAATATCAGAGGATATTATTCATGTGCGAATTATTTCTATTATAATTAACACTTGTCTTTCGAAAAAAGAGAACTTCGTGAAAAACCTAAATGTCTGAGAAAACCTAACAATTTTCGAAAGATCAGTTCGCCAACCCGCACTAGGCCAGCGTGGTGGATGCTATGGCCTAATCCGTCTCCATTGAAGGGAGGCTCGTGCCCAGCAGAAGATGTTAAAAAGGGCCGAAGACAATTTTTAGAAGCTTATATCAAAGGCTTTTATGTATTAAAATCATTAATTATCATAAATACTAATTAAGATATAATATAATAAGAAAACCACGTCAGTTTGTGTATCGCATTCACATTTGCATGAACGCCCACGAGCCAATTAACGCGAGTTCCGTCGTGTTAACAACAATGTTGACGATTATCATAGGATCTTGATATCGTACCATTTAATAGCTAGCACTTGGGCAACTCAAAGTGTAAAGTGACTTGATACCATCTACATTTATATCAAAACCACTCAGTTAATTTATATATTTCGTTCAAAATCATACACATTTGACGAAATCAACGTTCTGTACTAGGTAGGCTTAATAAGCACATTATAGAACAAATCTTAACAGATTTTAAACATTATTAATAACACTTTAGTCCATTTAAAGTACTATTGAAACATTACCTATACATGTTATAAAACTAAACCCTCAGCCGTGTCTGTCTGTCTGTATGTCTGTTCGCGCAAAACTCGAAAATCGGTGCAGTAGGCACCGATTTTCATGCTGTTTTCACCAATGGAAACAGTGGTGCTCGAGGAAGGTTTTAGTCTATAATTTGTCAAGTATTTTAATTTATTTTGTATACATTGGTTAAACTGTGTAAAAAAATACGGACGCGAGAAAAAAATGCAAGCGCTGCTTCAAGCGCCGCTTCGCTTGATGCAATTCCCGACTCTACGCGCACCGTCTTGCCTACTGTTTAGCTAATAGCTCTTACAAGGAACGAAGAATTTTTTGAAAATACTGAATAATTTTCAACGTTCTACCACCAATTCCTATTTTTAATAGTGATTAGAACGCAGGCGAAGCCACGGGAATTGCTAGTGTATGTAATATATTATTATTACGAGTATTGTTCTGAACAGTTAGATAGTATTTCTAAGCTTTTAAGAGCTATCGGGAACAATGTCAAATTCGCAATCAATTTGTATGCAGAAAACATTACGATTTGCCAAAGTAAATCTTTATATGGAGTGATGAGTCATCGTTATTTACGGCGGCGTTTCATGAGAAAATAGTGATTTCAAACCTTATATGAAAATCACAAGGAGCTTTTGAAATATTGTTTTGTTTTTCGTATTCGTAAAATGTTTACTATTTTGTGTCCTTATATAGCTCAAATGGTGATCTATATAAATATTTTATATGCAAAAATGTATATAATAGTATTTTGTGTTTTTCAAAAAGCAACCGATGAATGTCATTTTTTGAATAAATGATATTCATATATCGTCCGTGAACTTTATTTTAATACCATAATTTGGAAAACGCAACAAGACGTACATAAATACCAACTACATATTTTTTAATTAATAAATTAGCTTTGTGTTTCTCCTATAAAATTTAGAGACGATATGGCTTCTATGGAGATTCCCTTATTCGGTAATTAGTCCTAAACTATTACATAGATGATAATAATGTTCTCCGACCGATATCGGCCATGGCGGCCAATCTCGATGAGACTAGTCAACTGCGCAGGAGATATTATAGTGCACAAGTGTACGCGCAGACACAAGTGCACTCTCTGTTCCTGTCACTCTCATACTCGACTGGGAAGACTACTCGACACGACAAGTGACAGCCAAGGCGCAGGACCGACGGCTTTACGTGCTCTGCCTCGGCACGGGGGTGACATACCGCCAACTTCCCAACTCCGGGCTGTTACTGAGGCTTACTAAACAGAAAGACTCAAGAACTCAACTTGGCCCGACCCGTGACTCGAACCCAGGACCTCTCGATGTATGGCCGTACATGCTAGCCACTACATCACCGATGCTGATGATAGAGCTTAATCGAAGCAAGGGCGAATTAAAGTCATAAAACACCCAAAGCTCCATACTAAATAGATTTTTTGTATGTACTATTAACATCTACGATAAGCGATAACGTTGAATAAACAATTCCCTTTGCATTCAAAGAATTATTTATTAAAATCGTGTAAAATGCCGACAAGGCTTATCAAAAGTTACATCGAATCAAAGTGTGGTGTGAAATTATACATTGCATTCGAATTCACTTTATAATAAAAATGTACGGCACACACTTAAACTATATTCTTAGAACGAGAACAGCGGTATTTGTTAACTAAGGCTTGAGTTGAATTTTATATTTGGGGTTTTCCCTTATTTGGTTGTTGATCGACGTTATTTATAATTCTGACCAAAAATAAGTTCATTCGGCTTTTGAATAATAGAATTTGTTTAATTAATATTATTAAATATTGAGTGGTAGCCCAGCGGTAACGCGTCGCTTGTATAACCGAGTGATGCGGGTTCAAATCCGGGTCTCGCACCTCTGATATTTTCACGTGCGAATCATTTCTATCCTGATTACCACTTGTCTTACGGTGAAGGAAAACATCGTGAGGAAACCTGCATGTCTGAGAAAACCTAGCAAGTTTTCGTAAGACGTGTGAAGTCCGCCAACACGCACTAGGCCAGCGCGGTGGACTATGGCCTGATCCCCTCGTACTGAGGGAGGCCCGTGCCCAGCAGTGGGACGTTAAAAAGGGCTGATGATGATGATGATGAAATATTGATACCTTAATATGATACTTGTGTGGGATCTCATAAAAAAAATTAGTTTACTTTAAATATTTCAAGTAAAAATTTGAAATTGTGTATTTATGTAAAAATATATCTACGTCCAAAACTAATGTTACAAATTTCTATTGTTTTTGCAAACATATTAATTGAATATAACTAAACTAACTAAATACTACCAGACTAGAATTACTAAAATAAACTTGTTAAAAGAAGGCAGTCCCATTTGTTTATAAGGAATTTATTAATTGGTTATTTTAATAATAATAATATAACAATAATCAGCCCTTTTTTTTTAACGTCCCACTGCTGGGCACGGGCCTCCCTCTAACACGAGGGGGATCAGGCCATAGTCCACCGCGCTGGCCTAGTGCGTGTTGGCGGACTTCACATGTCTTTCGAAAACTTGTTAGGTTTTTCTCAGACATGCAGGTTTCCTCACGATGTTTTCCTTCACCGTAAGGCAAGTGGTGATCATGTTAGAAAATGATTCGCACATGAAAATATCAGAGGTGCGAGACACGGATTTGAACCCGCATCACTCGGTTATCCAAGCGAGCGCGTTACTACTGGGCCACCACTGCCTCTATTTTAATAAGATATAAAATTTTAAACATCATCTTCGTGCAATATTTTCATTATTTCTTGTCTGAGATTAATCAATTAAGCCATGTTTTATTAATACATCAATCAAAATATGAAACGTGAGCCCAATGCAATCATACACACTGTACTTGCAGAACCCTTTAACGGCTAGTGTATGAAAACCATTAATTAATATTATTGATGAAATATTTTGACACAAAAGTGTATTATTTCTCAACTTATAACGATTTTTGTAAGCTTAAACAGAAAGTAATTTTTAGTACGAGTATGTTGTAAGGAATAAACCTTGAAAATTATAATGATACTTAAAATATTTATTATATTCTTATTATCTTTCAAGAAAACTCAATTTTACATAATTTGAATGACATGCTGCCCATAATTTGTTTACAAGTGCCGGCTTGTAAGCTGCACATTCATTAAAGGGCAAGAAATGTTACATGGTAATGAATAATAATATCCTTTCGCTCTGTACAACTTAATAATATAATTCTACCTTTTGTTATTTTGATTATTTCGTCACTTAATTTGTTTGAAATCCTTTTATTTTACCGAAACAAAACAAAGTTAATGTTCGTTAGTTCGATTCAATAATTTTGTTCAATTGGCTTCTAGGAGTGCGACGTGGGTTCAATTTACTACAGTCTACACCAATGTCGCGTAAAAAAGTTACTTAATTCTACTTACTTCCAAGCTTCCATACAGTGTAGTGTGTATGGGTAAGCCTTCCCGTACCTATAAATGGTACAACTTAGGATAATTAGCAGACAGTATTAAACAAATCTTGGAGTCAAACAGTTCTTTCATTTCCTCTCACGTTACAATATTAATTCTTAATGATATTAGTGTTTATACATTTTATATCCAATTTATGAATTGCTATGAAAATTAAAAGAATATAAAATATTTTGCCTTGAATTCAACTAAGTAACTGAAGGAAGTCGTTCTGGTAAGATTTCTCTCTACGACTTTGATAAGACAACATTTTATCAAAGCCTATTAAACGTATAGTCGGCCAACGGAAGTGACAGCCAGCCCAAGCTGCCATACACTCGCTTGGGACATTAGTGTCTGAATTAGATGTCGATACTACCGATACGAAATTGCGTACCTGTGTAAAGTAAGAAAGTTATAACTCACTCGGGTGTTACAATAAAAAATCCTCGCGACGTTTGGTAGATTTTTCGTTCCTGCATAAGTTGTGCTAGCGTGTCGTACACGACTTCTTGCGAGGGTGTCTGCATTGACGGAAACTTTGCCGACAACGATGTTCTTATGCTCTCCAGTGTAGCCGACTGCCCCTGCAATAAAAGAAATGGAATATAATTAAAGGAAAAAAAATTGAAAGTATTTCAGATGATGTAAATATAAAAGATTTTGCTATTTGTGATTACCACAAGATTTGTTTGCGATTTTGTTTCGAAAAATACTACAACTTTACTAAAATATAAAACTGTATTTCTATTGATCTCGTCTTTATAAATATTCAATGGAAGTGTTCAATTTTTCGTAATCAAAACATTAATAAACACATTTTTAAACTGAAAAATGTGCAGAAAATCTTATAAAGAACCGATATCACTCTAGAAAATATTGTTGAGAACAAATATGAAAACGACTTATGTAGGTATTCTATACAACGTTTACAAACAAACTTTTAGTCTAGCTTTGATCATATTACGAAAGCAAAATCGCTAACACTTTTCTCATTTCAAGTATTTTTAGAAAAAGAGAAAGAAATAGTCTGTGCAAATATTTATTTTTTCCGTTCGCATCTTTCTTAATTGAGGCAATTTGCCTTGCTCCTACTCCTTACCCTCATTATCTCTCCTAATTAAGCCTTTTTACTTCAAAAGAATTTAGCATAAATCATTGTTGAGGTATTTCAGATTGAATGCAGCTTTTATTATAAAATATTTGAAGCAACGAGATATTATGAGTATATTTGTTTATTATTTTGATTTTTGTTGATTAGCTTTAATATTACTTAAAGAAAAATTATGGTTTGATAAAAAACGTGACATAGTCCACTTGCTATTGTCTCACAAATAGCAAGGTAGGCATGTAAAAAAACCTAACCTAATTGAAAAGTATTTCTTCTATATTCATGTCAATTCCGCGAAGCAAAAATTTTTAGAAACTAAAATATATATTTTTTTCCTTAAAAACGTATTTTATCACTACATCTGTCAACCTTCACCTTAAATGTGTAGTTGAATAAGGATGAATGATCTTAAGAATCACATTAGAATACTCCATATATAGCGCAGTGTTTTATCGAAGTCATACATTTCGTGTTATGGAATATGGATCGTATAAATTTGCATACTTGAAACTGATCTCTTAATCCTATTGTGTAAGTGACCTTTTAGGGAGAATGTGACAGTTATTAATGCTCGATTGCTACATATTACATATATGTATGTTTGTGCATTACATTATACTCGTAAACTGACAAGTAGGCCTATTGAATGTCATCATTGCACAAATTTTTTAAATATTATGTACATTCTACGTGACACTGGCGAAGTAATCTGTGCTCAATTGGCACGCTTTTAAGCCATTAACAAGAGAATTGAATTAAAATTAATACTATCTAGACGAAATTCATATCGATGATTTAATATCATGAATGTAAATAAAAAATTAAACATACATACTTATCGTCGCACAGGCTAAATTTTTATCATTAATACAGTAATTTAAAATATTTTTGTTTATGTATAATGTATATAACAGAAATAAGGCATCATCCAAATTATAGGCATACTACAATTTAAAGTTACTAATAAAAAGTTGTTATCCTTAGTTTTTAAATGTCTTGACTTTTAGCACTATTCCTAATATGTCTACTTAAATATTTATTAAATAGGAAGTGACTATGAATAATATACGAAATGCATACAAGGTAAAATAAAACTACTTTACATCCTTAACGCCGTATTTTTTGTCGGTGAAAACCAATTTTTGAATAACAGCTTTATATACTTTATGAGCACTGTAATCAAACATTAGGTACATCTCAAGATATCTAAATTTACAGGACCTAGTCTTGGAGTTGAGAAATACGTACGAAACTTCGAGGATGAGAATTCATATTCTATGAGTAAGAACTTTCAATTTTTTTTAAATATAAACCGAAGAATAATAACAAAAATACACGTATCTATATTTAAGTTTTTAATAAAATATTAAGTGTCCATTTAATTAAGAACGTAACTCCTAATCTTGTAGTTTGTCAATAGCTTATTTTAAGAAAGTAAGACATTTCTATCTGCATTAGATCCAGATAAAATACTTAACCCAAGCCGATACTATCAGATAGCAATACGAACACATGCGTTAATTAACGCGATTAGGGCTGATAGTGATAGACCAGGGGTTCCCAAACTTTCACACTTTAAATGTATCACATAAAAGTTATAGGTGGCCAAATGATATTTTTGTATATTTTACAGTTATTTAACTAAACGTTACGATTAAATGATATCGTTTATATAGTAATATTTATTTTATTTTTATTTTAATAAATATTATTTATACAAAATTAATTTCTTAATTTTCTCAATGACTAACAAGAAGATCATAGAAGGCAAACCAAGTAGTATTTTATATGTCTTTATGGTGGACTCAGAGTTGTAAGAACTCTTTTTAACAAGCTCTTTCGTTCGAAGCAAAAAATTAAGTTGATTTTTTGCTGAAAAACGACGCATGAACAACTGACAGATACGCCTATGCATCTATATCTATACATATTATAAAACAAAGTCCTCCGCCGCGTCTGTCTGTCTGTCTGTTTATCTGTTCGCGATAAACTCAAAATCTACTGCACCAATTTTCATGCAGTTTTCACCAATGGATAGAATGGTTCTCCAGGAAGGTTTTAATATATATAATTTGTAAGTTTTTGTATAAAAGGGCTAAAATATAATGATATCTGTTGGAGGTGTCGGAAAAATATAAGCCGTCTAGTCTGGGAGCTTTCAACGAAAACGCTGACTAAACCTTTTGAGATATAACTAAATGATGTATCGTGGAATTGTGTATCTTACATAGGTCTACAAAAAAGTCCGCGATGGCATATGTCTATCTATTAAGGATAACATACTATATAGAAAAAAGTTAGGAAATTTAAAACAACATTAAACAATTAACGGCGTTTGACGTATCATGTTATGACCGTTGCGATGGTGCGAGCAATTCATATAATCAACTCAAATATATAGCGGGCGGTGCGAAGTAAATATATACAACACGTACCTAGGGGCGAACCCGAGCGAAGCGAGGGTGAGTCGCTAGTTTATAATATAACAAAGTCGTATGTCTACAGTATCTTTAGTTCTAGTTGCCTAACATTATCTTGTTTTAATCCCGGTCTTCATCCTTTATTCAAGCAGGAGTAACAGACATATATACATATTGTAGTGTACATAAAGTAGTAATGTCCAGTTCTGCGTCTGATTTACTAATCATATCTAAGTCAGGGATATTAAAAAATAAATATTTAGTGTAAGCTTTTAATAGAGCTTTTAAATATAATTTCGTTTGGCTCAGTTGGTAGTGACCCTACTTTCTGCGCCAGCGGTCGCGGGTTCGAGTCCCGCTGGGGGCATTCATTTGCTAATCACGAATGTTTGTATTCCAGTCATGGGTGTTTGTATTTATAATATGTATGTATTTAAAATTTATATGTGTAGTATATCAACTATCTCGTATCCGCAACACAAGCACGTTACGTAGCTTACTTGGGAACTAGATGGCGCTGTTGTAAAAATGTCAAAAAAAAAGTTTGGAGCTTGCGGCCTCCATTGCAACATCTCTAATCTAAAGGTGAAGATAAATTGTAACGATAAACTATACATAGCAAATTTCTGAGAAAGGAGACATATCGGTCGCATATATAATGAAATGAGAAACGACGTTTAAATAGCTTGCCTTAGTTAAGCGAAACTGGTTGTGATTTACTTAGCTGTTCCATACTTGTACACGTTAATTTATTAAATACTAGGGACACGCCCTTGCTATGCTTTCTTATTAGCAGTACGTTGCCATGTATTTTAAAACAAACTTTGCTTAAAAATATTGAGTTTTTTTTAATTATATATTATAAATTGGAAATCTTTGTGTACAAATAAATCGTTACACTATGAAACTACTAATCTATAAAGAAAACTACACTAAAAACGAAAAAAAACTATATGTCATGTAATTCGTCCAAGGGTCCTAAAAGTAGCTTTCGTGTGATTCTAGGTAATAGTCCATATGAGAATTTAATTTCATCCAAATAAAAAATCGGCGTAAAGGACACAGTAACAAACACAACATAAATTATAGTATTTCAATCATAACAAAAAGATTAAAAAAAAACAGCTGAAATATTATAACATTATTATTATATAATATAAAGCAACAAAAGGACGGACGAATTTCATGCCAGTAATAATTTACAACGAACTGTTTAATTGCATATTTATGCAAAAATATTAATTATCTCAACACAATCAAAATAGATTTTGCATAATCTAAATGCCTCATTAGGTTTAACATTCCTACATTTGGTATTTAGAGTACCTGCGGACGGTAAACGACATTCTATAACAGATGTTGTCAACTCGCAGCACGAGTCGCTGAACATTACACTACACATTTTGAAACAAATTAAATTAATAATTATATTGGAACTTAAGAAGACACCACCTAGTAATCTTTAAAAAAGGTTTCACAATATTTTAGGTATTAGCTTTTAGAGCTTTTAGCTTTAAAGACACATATTGATTCCTATGCCTGTATTAGCATTTTCACTCAAATATAGTTGTCAAATAAAATTACACAAGTTTTGAACACTATACTGTATATTATATTGTCTTTTTCAATTACATTTTCCAAAAATATATTCAATGTACAGATTCGATTAAGTTAGAATTTTATTATCTCTAATATATAAAAATCTCGTGTCACAGTGTTTGTTATCGAACTCCTCCGAAACGGCTTGACCGCCTTTTATGATTTTTTTTGTGTATATTTGGTAGGTCTGAGAATAGGTTTTTTTGTTCCCCTAGGTGATAAGGGTGGCCCTCTCCGGATTTTTATTGTTTTAATTTTACACGAAATTATTGTTTTATATTTTTTTATGATTTGGCATCAAAAATACTTATAACCCTAAATTTTCATCCCTCGGGCGCGGTCGGAGCCGCGGGAATTGCTACTGAATATATAGATTAATAGGATTATCCTCTTTTTCCAATTTCTTCGCCTCTATTACATATTTTGAACGCCGCTGGCGTATTGTGACAATGACGGTATTCGTTTGTGAAAGGGTTTGACAAATTCAAGAGTTATGCAGGGACATAATTGATAAATAAATTGTTTATTGCACTTTATCGCAATTGTAAAATAATTATTATTTTAACGATCCAATTTAAATTTTTATATGTAATAATTAGGGCCTTTTTCGTAAATGTATTTTATTTTAAATATGTATAACATATAACATACCTTATAAGGTAGATATGGGCTGTGTACAGTACATTAAAGCCAATTTGTAAGAGATCTTTTGGAATACAAATATTAATTTTAAGCTATTAAGTAATGAATATATTATTAATATACGAATTGATCACAAAGTCCTTTAAAAAACCTGTAAAAATAAATATACATCCATTATCAGTCTGATGTGCAAGATTCTATATCGTACAGTCGTAAGCTAATTTTCAAGCATAATGTTTGAAATTTCTATAGAAATAATTATAAGAAAGCTTTCAGCACCTACTTAAATGGAGTTGATTTTGACATTAGGTATTGATTATGTATGTAATAGATGCGTCTACCTTATATATTGAGCTAAAATCGAAATACGATGGGTCTTTGAACTCATTTCCAAACAAGAACCTTTAAAATTCAAAAACAAGGATATAAATACACTCGGTTTTTAAAACCTTTTTTAAATGTTATTGAATTGAACTGGAAAAAAGGACTTTCGAAAAGCTTCGTTCCGAATAAAAATAATTAACACAGCTTCAGTGCCATTCAACCCGAGGTACAACCCGAGCTTTTACTATTAAATGTTATTGGCAGAGATTTTTTCCTATCCGTATCGTACTATCTCCGCCTTGAGCTCCCCTAGTGATTAGTATTCAGCATACTAAGGCGTATGCGTATAAGTTTTATAATAGCGAATAGCCATATAACGCGGCAAGCAGTAAAGCTGACCTCACAGCATCGTTATTTAGGGATGCTTTGTGAAAAAGACTATGATTGCAAATGATTGGTATAAGTCATAAGCTTTTATATAAAAATAATATAGGTTAAATATGAAAAATATCAAATTTCCCTGGTGACTGTTTTTGAAACTACTCGTTAGTCGTTATGGGGTTTTACAGAATTTCTTTCTTAATTGTAACGAAGACAGTTCTATTTACTTTATTATTATTATTTTAATCACCTTTTTAATGTACTTTATAACTAATTTACTTTTTTAATTAGATTTGCAATTTACCTTTAAGGCTGTAAGCATCGTCAACAATCGTCAATAGGCTAATTTTATTAAAACAATCTTGATTAAAACAAGATAATTTTAAAATAATAGTTAAAAATATAACAACTAGGCGATATCAGCTTTACAAATCCTGAGATGATCCTGATCCTGAGATTTAAAGATGTGATAATGACTACATATCAGCCTCACATGTGTCGCAATATTGTCATAGTATTAGGTACTTAAACTTGGGCCAAAGCTTAAAATATGCGGCGGGGCAGGTTGGCACACGAAACCGGACTGGTATTTTTATTTTCCACATTTCACGGCCACCTCATCATTCTGGTATTAGGTGCTCAACGGAATTCGAATGCAAAAATCCTGTTATAACTGAATATATCTCGGAGTTATGTATGCAAATTGCAAACAGCTTGCATCATTTGAATAATTTGGAACGTATTATTTAATAAGCTTGCCCTAAGGTTATAATACATAGGTCTAATAAATATTAAAATTTGACTTAAATCTCGCCTGTTGTGTTATATTAAGATAATCTATTGTTTAGTGAACCGCTTATTACGCCATTAAAATTGTCGTTTATAATCTTCAATATTAAATAAGCAATAATATATAAATAACAATAATAGGCTTCGTTTTCGTTGGAAAAAACTAACGTTTTGGATTAAATAACGTATTTAAGTTTATTCAGATAGTTTTTTTTTTTCTGAAAATACCCAGAATTGTATAATAAACTTTCCAAAAAACCCCAAGAGAAGCTCGAAGAAGAAGAGCTCAGTCCCTTACCCAACCTTACCTTAGGCACTATTGATATTTTTATTATGATGAATTTTATATTTACGTTTACTTTTAGCTTTTTCTGACCAAATACAAATAAATTAAACATTTTAAATTACCTGGGACGTAAGATCCATTATACAATCGCATAGCGCCTCCGGTAGTGGCGTGAACTGACCCTGGTACGCCGGCGTCACGATGCAATCCTCAATGTCACCTAGAACAACGAATTTCCATATTAAACACACTGATATTTTCATATATTTCATAGACAGTTGTTATATTTGTGATTTATGTAGTAAAACACTTTTACTACTACTAACTACTTTATATAACATATTTTTTTTAAAGTTGTATTATATTGCATAAAGCTGAATATTGATATACATATACATGAAAGCTAGTATAAAATAATAGAATGGTTTTTTTTATATCCAGGTTCAGTAATCAACTTCATTTTTTTTATGTTCGGACATAAGCAAACACCACTTTCCACTTCAGTGGTAAGCTACGAGGCTTCTGGTATACCAAATAGTTAAGAAACTACACATATACAGCATATCCCTGAAACTAGCTTACAAATTACATTACAGGTGAACCGGCTTACTATCGATTTTGCTGTTTAAACATTCTAGCACCGAAGTTTTAGGGCTATGGAAGGAAATCTAATTCAAATAGTGAAGTACTTGAAACCCATTTAAAGTTTTAGTCTATCTTGAATCGATAATAATAATCAATTAAATGCAACTGAATGTGTAAAGTTCAGAACTAGTTATTATTAAATGCTTTTTCAACCGACTTCCAAAAGGAGGTTCTCAATTTGTCTTTTTTTTTTAATATTATATAAGACAGTTCGGAGTAACTAATAACAAAAGAAAATTATCAGTGAACCGTAACATAGTCCATTGTTAAACGCAAGCATGTAATTTTGATACTCGTAATAACGTTTTTGTTAAAATTATTTATTTTGTCCTGTTCCATCTATCGATAGTTTTCCATTGTCCCGTTTTACATCACAATAATATTGTCAGCGGCCATGAAACTTTTAAAGAGTTATATTTAACACTAGTCTATAAAGTATTAACTTCACTAACATTAACCACACGACCCTACACACTAGTTAACTATGACAGCCTGTAAATTGTAATATAATCCAATTGCATCTCTAAACATTGATGCTTTATTAAGCTATTCATGTAATGCACATATCCTGTAACTGGGAAGCACGCAGAAGTGTAGTCGTAGAGAAATGGTATCAAACCGTCTGTCATTTGAAGTAAAGAAAATAATATATATACTTTATTAATAATAATTCTGTATGAACGAAATGGAAGCATTAACAAAATGTTATTTAATATTTATCGTACCATTATTTGCAATAATTTTCCATATTTTTTTAACGAACTTGTCTTAAAATGGTTTACCGTATACGTGTTATGTATGTAAATAAAGATAGCTAGCAACAGTAGATAGTAGTGCATATAACCCGATGTCATTTCTATTGAGCTTTTAATTTCAGGGGGAGTTAGTGCGGACGTCCATAAATTGCGCTCACAATGCAGCCACTGCGGACTTGCCATGCTTTGGACCCGTGCCAAAGTAGTATCAGCTATAAGCGGTAGCGATTTTGTATAAATAAATAAATACATAATATAATAGAAAACAATAAATATAAGCAATTATTATAATATATATTAAAAAGGTTAAAATAAAATTTTTGGTATAATATTTTTAATATATTTATATTTATTCAGTCTTAACTAAAAATGTAAAACCCATCTAAAATTATAATGTTTTATGAAAAAAAAATAAGAAAGAAGTTTTCAGTTACCTACGTCATAATGATGATGCTACGCGATATATCTTCCGTAAAAAATCGATGTTTCAATTTCCGTTTTTAATGATTTGGTAGAACCTGAAGTAAATAATGATATCCTTCTATTGATACCAACATCCCATATGTATTTAGATAAAAATTTAATCCCTTGCGAAACTATTAGTGTTAAAGTTATTTTGATGTCGGTGAAAGATTTTTTAATAAAAATTAACGGTTAGTGTTTCTACCATAAATCTTGTGTCTTTTAACACACATAGTAAAATTAAATAAATTATAAAAGTTATATGGCGTCGTTACTGCGACAATAAAATGAAAGTACATCATCAATATTTTAACACCCCAGTTATATTTCTTCCGCATACATTTAAAATAAATGACCAAATTGTTTACAAAACATTAAATAGTCCATTCAACAAATACAATATCAAATAATACTTATAAAAATCTGAATTTTTATTTTTGGTTGCAAGGTTGCCTAGATTTTCGTTAGTACCTGGGCGAGATTCACTCTATATTTTTATTCTTAGAAAATATAGTTTAATCAGAAAATACCTATATACTCGTAGATATTTTACTTAATTAAAGCTTGTAGGGAATTAATACAGAATTTTATTGTTAGAACCGTTTCTAAAATAACTAAGAATAGTTCTTTAATGTAATAAGATTAGTAAAATATAAGGTATGACGTAGAAAGTGTACGACTATGTCCTAAGTTTAATATTCGTATTATTGACTTTCATAGATCATAAAATATGAATTTATATTGATCTTTGTTACCAACAACGGAGTGGTTTCTTCAATAAATTAGACGGCGAGAATTCACATTTCACAAGGATAATTTACAAGTGCTTATTCATTTTCGCTAAACATGCGTACGCGCAAGTAAATTGTGCGTATCGCGAGCTATGCACTCAGCGACGGCATATTAGTGGTACTTCCTTGTTAATTTAGATAGTTTTTGCACACGGTTTTATCCGCATTGGCCGCTTTTGATCTCAATAGTATTTCTTATGTGCACTATTACTAGTTTTTTTTAGATTTAGTATAGAGAACGTAGAATGAGAGTAGGGAGACCTTTTTTTCTTTCAAAGTGACTCTGGCTAAATATAGGTCAGCGAACTTTATATACGTTTGTGCAAGTCGATAATAATTAGTTTTCTCATACATTTAGATATCCTCACGATCTTTCCTTCACTCTAAGAAAAGTGGTTAGCAGTGATTCAGAAGAAATATCAGAAGTTTGGTTTTGAACCACTCGGTTTCCCACGTAAGCTTTATACCTTGGTATATTATTGCCTCCTTATTAAAATAAAAAAAAATTGGCATTTTTTTAGATCTCTAATGTGTTTAATTTAAAAGCCTATATTGCGATTTTAAACTGATTAATATTTTTTTATAATTTTCATATAAATTTAAATAAATACGTGTACCATATTACTAGCAGCCATTTTAAGCAAATGTAATTCAATATAAACAAGGTAATTATTTCACATTCTCATACTAGAAAGTTAACTGTAAACTTAAAGTTCAATAAATATTGAACCTAATAGGAAATTCCTTACGCCACTTATATCCTTGAAGGGTTCTTGAATCTAACGAGCATGACAGAGCCACTCAGGTAACCTAAATCTAGCTTATACGAGCACTAGATGCGGCAAGTATACACGACGTGCCAGGAAAGTTAAGAGGATGACAAATCCGATTTCGTATTTAAACAACGAAAATTAATTACAACTTTTTATAATTTGATTAATTTTAATAGATTTGAAATGTAAAATAACAAAATTTATTTAAATCGTGTAGGTAATTGTGGCTGGTGCTCTGTAATCCAATTCGTTGGAGCCATTTTGTTTTTTTAATAATAAGTTAATTTTTATCATATTATAATCAAATTACAAAAAATAAGATATCAGGTTCTGGGATCTTAGATTTAAATTTTTAAATTCATGCATTCATTCATGATACGTTCAGACAGTGCTGCCATAATGCTGTGTCTAGAAGCTTTAAATTTTACACAAGAATTCCTTATTATATAACGAAAGAAATCACTTCGACGTTCCTTCCTTCCTTTGCATGGAAGTTCATTATCGTTGAAGAAAAAACATGATAATCTACATAATATAGTAATTATTACTTATTTACTATTTCAATTGAATTTTATTATATATTATGATAAATAGACCGAGTTAAAATTAGTTAGTTTTATTTAAGATATACAGACCGAGTTTAAATTTTTAAATTTTTTCAATTCATCCGTCTGTGGCCATATCAGAAAAAACGATTGGATAGAATTTAATAAATTCGGTATAATGATAGCTGTTTATCCGGGTCAAGTAAAAGGATACTTTATACTGCGGGAACACATCAATACTAACCCTTAAAACACATCTAGACGTACCTGAGTGGAATGAAGGAGAATTACTAGTCCTTTATATAATATTTAAACTTCTGTTTCTATAATGATGGGAAACCCTAACGCTCATTGCCTATCGTTTAATAGAAGCTAACTATAGTGTGGGTGTAAAGGTGCCGATCTGCGGTGGATATGTATTCATTTATGGGCGAGGAATGTGTGGGATCACTGAAGGTTGCATAAATGCAATTTCATACAATTATCCTTAGAAAATTTAAACTTGGAATATCTTTTTGTGTACAGTATTGGTTATTTCCTGTGAATTTTATTGCATGTGTTTCGATTATTTTAAATTTTAATACAGATCTAGAGCCTGAGAATGGAAATAGGCTACTTTTCAAGGCAAAAAAGGGGCTGTAAAGGGGGTATCTAGGGACGAAGTGTGTGAGTCGCTATAATATAAAAAAATATGCGTATGATTGCTTAGTCAAATTAATCTTAAAATCAAGGTTCACTGAATGTGAACTTGTTTACAATTTTGTAATAAAGACGGCATCGTGGGAGTCCACTATAGATCGTAAATACTGTTTAACGATCAAGCTCGTTACGAAAAAATAAACCTAATAAGCTTTTTATGTGTGTATGTACTTTTACGTTGTAGCACTAGTTGTATCGTCCTTAAATGTAACTTTCAAATGGTGAGGATAAACATTAGGCAAGATTACGAGCTGTAAAATAAATGGTTTTTGTTTTGGTTGACTTGACTTTTTGAATTTATTATATTATTATAGATAGATAGATGTCAAATATTCACGTAAATCTAAGTCAGAATTATTCACCTTTTAAACCTTCTCTGGACTTCCACAAATAATCCAAAATTCCACAGTTAAAAACCAAAATTAGCCAAATCAGTCCAGCCGTTCTCGAGTTTAAGCGAGACTAACGAACAGTAATTCATTTTTATATATATAGATCTGTTGTCTAAAGGCGATTATGTAATGGTGTAATGTATATTCCATATTATATACATATTTTATAAATAACTTCTAGACTCATTCATGCACAGCATTTATTCATTAGTCCACAGAAGGTTTAATCGATACTAAAAAAATATTGATTGATGGATAAATAAAACTTTACTCGTATTTTATCACGGATTTATCAAACGGTTACGGGAGAGATTAAGGTTAGGAGGATTTGGAAGAAAAGCAAAATGGCATTGAAGTAATTGGCATTGACATTTATTATCATTACTAATTTAAAAAAAAACCTCCCGTAATTTTATTTCTAAGCTATCCGTTACTATGACAAATTCGTTAACAAAGTAATTCCGCACGAGCAACAACTACAGTTCAAGCCGAGTAACTGAATAAATTGATTACAGATGTACCAGATTCATGATTTAAGCCAAGGTCCTACAAGTGGGTCATTTTAACGATTACGTTTATAAAATAAATGACACGCCTACCAACTAACGTTAATCATTATTACCGAGTTTAATAACTTGATCGGCAGTATAAATGATAGTTACGGCTTATTACGATATATTGTAAATAATTGAATCAAGCGAGTTTCACTTATCTTTTCGAATTTAATTTATTTTGATTACGTATCATCAGTAAGGCAAATAATTAACGTAAATAACGTCATATTTTATATTAATTACTTGTTTACCTTCATATCAGTACTGAGTTCATACCTATAAATAACAGCTACTATAAATACAGCTACACTAACTGCATATAAAAGTATATACGGTAATTACATCCAAAAAATCAATTTTTAAATTTTTTGTCTGTCTGTCTGTTCCAGCTAATCTTTGAAACGATTGGATTGATTTCGACGGAACTTTCCCTAGCATATAGCTAATGTTGTAAGGAGTAACTTAGGGTAGGTGCTTTTATTATATTAGAATATTATAATAACCGTTTAATTTATTATAACTTACGCCCAGCGTAGTGGGAAAATGAAATTTGACTGTATCTTATAATTGGGATTTTTATAATTCAATATTATATGCAAGACAAAACACACATGACTTATATTCTTCTTGACTTAGCTTATAATCTTTCAAAAATCAAGAATCTGTTTTGTCAACTTCTGTCTTTAGTCTTCATACTATTCAAATTATATTTCAGTACATTTTATGTAATTTCAATCAAAACCAAACATTAAAGAATATTTAAGCCGTAAAAAATTCGTATAATTAAAAACTTTTAATAATTAATAAAAGTTTAAAAAACCAAAGAAAATGGTAAAAGAAATAAAATTAACAGTTATTAACAATAATTTTAAAACGAAGGCATGGTAACTAAAGTGAATTTAATTAAAATTTGTAAATTTTTCAAAAAGGAAGATGGTATCGGGCATTATAATTCAGTGGATAAAATATTTTCATTAACTAAAATCGTAATCGTAACTTTAAAATACCTATATACATTTTATTTTTCCACTCAGCTTTATCAGTTCGCAAACTTTTCGTATCAAACAATTTTGCCATATAATTAACTTCTCTTTCACAAGGATTTCGACGTAATCTATTCATGAATTGACGTGCACGCGATAGTTTTCACTATACACGTTTGATATAAGACTTTGAGGAGCTTTGTTTGTTAACAATGTTGATGTTATTTGAAAACATGTTAGGACATGTTGGGACATTATTACAACAGCGCTATCTAGCTCCGTGGTAAACTACGAGGCTTGTGTTACGGATACCAGATAGTTGATATACTACACATATAAATTTTAAATACATACCTACATACATATTATAAATATTAACACCCATGACTGGAGTACAAACATTTGTGTTCAACAAATGAATGCCTCCAGCGGGACTCGAACCCTCGACCGCTGGCGCAGCAAGTAGGGTCATTACCAACTGCGCCAAACGTGTCGTCAATGAAAATATTTCATTCATACAAATAAATTACAAGTAGAGCTATTATCATAAGTGATAAGATATTCTGAAAAAGGTTTTGTCACAATGTCAGCGAAATTAAACACAAATATTAATTCTTACGCATATCTTAATTTATGAGTACTTAACCGCTTAAAATTTTCTCTTTCTAACTTAATTATGATCATCATTTTAGTATTAAAAAAGACAACAAAATATTGTATTAAATAAACTACGTTTATAAACAAGGCTTGTTTTAAATACTAATGTAATACGATGAGAATTGTATACATTTTAAATATAATGTAATTTTCTTTTATAATTTATAATTACCAATACTTTAATTGTAAATACTTAATAATTTAGTAACAGCAATGGCAAAATTATTGCTGTATGATTTAAAATAACTAGTTATGTGACTCAGCATATTATGCAAATATTTTTGACAGCTTCATATTATATACCTCAGTTAAGAAATTCCATAAACTATTTTTCGTGTTCAGAATTTGACATGCACGCGAGTTTTTCCAAGGATTACTTTAATAATCGAGGTAGAAATTTTGCAAACTACGTTGATGCCTGTTACTTAGCAGTCATACGTATTTCGTATCCCATCCACACATCATTTTACACGTCTTACTTATGACGACTTACTTAGCTTTGTCTTAATAATATGATATCTGTTATTCAGTTAGTACCAACGAGAAACAATAAATCTAAATGAAAGGTAAAATTTATGAAGCTTTCATTAAGAACGACTTGGATCGAGTCGTCAAGAAATTAAAGCTAAATTTTAAAAGGAATATAGTAGAGTATAAATCAATAACTCATGGTTAATAAATCCTTATTATATTCTTATCCTTTCCTTTATCATTACATCATACAACTCCTTGAGTAGACATGCGGACGGAAGCAAGTATTAAATATTTTACATACCTATATGCTATTCTTACATTTTACAGAACAGCGATATACTCGTAAAAATTTCACCTACAATATCTGAATTTGTCATATTTTATTCTTTAATATAACAGAGTAATTGGTAAATATTCTGAACTATATTTTCAGGGGGGAAACAACATTTTAAATTCAAAACTAAGTGACAGATTGACGTTAAGCTACTTTGAGTACCTTTTGTTTTATGAAAGAAATCATATTATATTTGGTCTAGACGGTGCTAAGTGTTAGGTACTTTCATAGCGTGTCACGTTAATTTTCCAGTTATAATTAATTTGTGAGCTTTTTGTCGCCAATTTAAGTAAGTTTAAGTAAGAAAATAATAAACAAAATAACAGGCTAACTTTAGTTTCCTTTATTAAATATTATTAATGTACCTACTAAGATTCTCATTTTTTATAAGAAGTGTCTGGATTTTTAGTTTTTTTGCATTTCAGTAGCTTGTTGCATTACGAGCATATAATTTTTTCCGAACAATTCAATACTGTATAAAAATAACCAAATATCGCCCATGAAATATTAAATTAAACAAAATTGAAATAAAAGTAACATGTTATGTTAAACACTTATTTTATTTTTACTAATGCACTATTTAACGAAAATCTAAACATCCTAGATCCCATAGTAATTCTTCGACAAAACTAAATAAAAAATAGCAGTACGTACATCGCTCAATTATATTACTACAAACTTAATAGGCCTAAAATATGCTCATTCGATTTAATTAGGCAGCACTTAAATGAATAATTTATAAGCAAAAACAATCGTGGGTTCAAATCGGCATATATCATTTAGCTGTCATGTATATCATTAGCGCATAACATTACAGCGAAGCGCCGTTTGACGCCTCTGTTAGTTACGAATGAAGTTTTCGTCTCCTTGTCCTTATTTCACGCCACGAACTTCGTACAATAAACTTTATTCTGCATTTTTTTCTATTATCCATCAGCTATCATTTCAGTTCAACCTTTACACATATTCAAAAATCACTACGTTATTATAAAACAAAGTCCGCGGCGTCTGTCTGTCTGTCGGTTCGTGATAACCTCAAAAACTACTGCACTGTAAATCGTTTCGTTCTTTTTCACCATTATCGAGGAAGGTTTTAGTATTATATAAAGTAGCGGAATCCGAAGCTTCGTTCGCGCTAGTACATTATATTTTAAACTACACATATATACGTACATATACATTAATGTCGTTTAGTTCTTTTTTAAAGTTTTTGTAGAATTTTGCGGGTCTGTCAATCTGTCTATATTCTATAAAACAGTGGAAACATCGGAAATTAAAGTATTAAAATTCAACTACTGCGGCGCGAAATTTTTCGCCGAAAAATTGCGCATCCTACTAATAATTGTAGTGATTTTTTATGCTTTTCTCTTTGTAAGATAATAAATGTTGAAATTTCTTATTAAATAATATAAAATATATTTGATTTGTCTATATTATAAGTCCAACCATTTAACACGTAGGTGTGTCATCGAGGAAACAAATACAGGTGAGTACTAAGTGACTTCATTTTCTGCATTTCCTCATACGATACGGCTATAAACATTACATCGGTCATCATCATTACCCCACTGACGTTTCCTGCATCCACACAAACAGAACCTTTATATTAAAGTACATGTATAGATGACAGGCGTTTTATCAACAGAATATCTTAAATATCAACAGATAAAATATTACTGAAATAGAAGCTGCATTTATGCATTTTAACTATCTGTGGTGAATGGAAATGAAAATCGATTAGAATTACTCCTAAGTTGTATAAGAAATAATATTATTTAAAATTAAAATGTGAAGAAATATAAATTATAATTTATAATATATATTATAACTGTATTTGCATAAAAAAAATAAGTTTAGCGCGAAGAATAAAAAAGACTATAATAATAGTTTTATTAAACCAAAAATTCAAAAAGTAAAAAAGAAATACAAAGTAAGATTTTCATGTACTGCAAACAAATTTCCAGCACATGCTTGAGACAATTTCAAGCAACACTTTTAGGCACGTGAAGACCTGAAGAAAGCTACGACCAAGTGCTTACTCTTATATTTTAAAAACACATTCTTCTTCTTTTCACATGCAAAAAATGTAGCACCAAATTGTGTTGGTAGGTTTATGTAACAATTACTTATTTTTATAAATAAACCATAATCACAATCAGTAAACTCATAATTCAATTAAAAACTTCGATCTTTTTGGAAGCTGCTATAAAAACGTCCATTTTAATATATTTTTTTTAGCGTAAAAAACAGCGCAGCGTAAAAATATTGCAATGTTCTACTCTTTAAAAATAAATGCTTCAATTTTTTTTTGATAACAGGTATTTTTGTTATTTGCAACGTTAGCGTAGCTCCGTAATAAAACTGGCTATGTTTTCTCGTGTTTGCCTTAGATACGCAATCTTGCCCATGGGCGCTATAATTCTTGCACTAAACGGTATTTACTTAAAGCACAACAGAAAGTGTTAACGTTCTCGCCGCGGGTAGAGAAATTGATTCACATCTCATTAGGCGGTGTGACCTTTGTCTAATTGCAGATTGTTTAAGGTGAAACTGTAGGTCGCTTTATGTAACGTTAATATTGTTGAACTTTGTTTTAGATACAAATCAATCACATATAGAATGGTGTGTGAATATCGGATTGATTAGAAGTTTAACCTATTACAATGAATAGCAATTACAAGTATATGTTACTGATCTATGGGATATTGGTCTATGGAAGTTATGGCAATTGTGTTATTAAAACATACTTAACACTTCAGATGTTTAATTTTGATTAACGATTTTTTAATTTCAAGTCCAAGGCCTAGTGCATTATTATCTGAATAGATTGTAAAGAAGATATTACATTCTAATATAATATGCATAAATATATAGGATAAACCTAGTTCTAACACTTGAAAAGGAGAGTACTCAAAAGCTTGTCCTCTCTGAATGGCTGCACTCATTTTTGAGAAGTTTATTAGCCAGCTATAAGTAAAATACGAAAAATTTCATTGTTTTAAACCGATTTTATTTAACAGCAATTAAGGTTATGACAAATATCTGATCATTAATTTCCAAACGTAATTACAGTCAATCTCGCTTCTTAAAGCAACATAATAACAGGATGAGATTAATTCCAATCTTTACTTAGATTACATTTTTACTATGAAGCATTGTTTGTATAATCACAGGTAGATAAATGTGTGCCATTAAGACCCTTATCATAGTAATTTGCGATTAGTGATGACTTCAGAAATAAATAGCCTGTGGTAAGCTTTGTTTCTAGTATTAAATATTTGATACGTTATATCAAATATTTGATAAGATGTTCCTATTAAACACTAGCGACATGAGTTAATCCTAGTTGTAATCTACCCTGGCACTTAATTATATCGAAATCTGTCTAGCCGTTTTGTGCAAAGGAATTATACACACATAAAAAATTCACGCATAATAACTTTTGCATATGCGAGTATAACAGTAGTGCAATAAAAATAAAAAAATCTTTTTGAAGTACTCGTAGTAGGAAAACTTGTATGACTTTTGACAACCGTGCTTATAATAATTTAAGTATGTCAGATTAAAACTTTCTTAGAATCTACCGACTGTGCGTTTTAAGAAAATGGTAACAATGAAAAAGGAAATTAGATATTATATATGTAGAGAAAGTAGCTCTTGACATTCTTACACTTTGGCCCCCCGCAAGGGATTATAGTATGAAAAAGTGTTTTTATGTGAATAAACTAAATTTAAAAAATGTTAATAAGTTCACAATACGATTTTCGCAGATAATTATAAAACAGTTTTTATCGATAACGGATATATAAAATCGAAACTTATGAATGAGAAACAAATCAATTACTAGTAGTAATATAATGATACTAAAAAAATATAAAAAGCTTGTATTATCAACTTTTTACTTAAGAATCTTTTAATGCACGGAAGTTCATGAGTGACTTTTACTTTTAGATACCAATATAGTAGTTAATTGCAGTCGTGGGTGTGTTCTACTTTGCGTCGCCTTCAATCGCACGTAGAATTTCTAGTTCTACTGCGTTCATAGAACTAGAGAACTAGACAGTAAAGTAACTGTAATTAGGTGATAAATAACGTGTAACATGACTTAATTCAAGCGTTTACCTTATAACACTTCAATATGTAATTCCAAGAAAATTCTTTCTAAGAGAGAATAGAGCAAAAACGAGAGCAATATCAATTACTTAACATGTAAGATGATCTGGTCCTTCGATCCGATAACCTTTACTGTCAATTCCAAAATTATTCACGGCGTCTTGAGATCACGCCGTGATGCTGGCTTCGTGAAATTATATCGTGATGGCAATTCGTGAGTCAACGTGAGGAGACCTTACAGATGGCCGGCGACAGATCTTTGACCCCAGGTCGCGGTTACTACAATGGGATTACTTTCGTTTATATCAACAAGGTCAACGCTCTCGCACTGTTTTTACGCCACGTCGGAATATATAAAAGAATAACTATCTAGCGAAAATATCAGAATAATGAACCAGATTCGTCTAATTCACACTGAAATATTTATTGATGTACCCAAATGTATACGATAGGTTCCTTGTGGTATATGCATCCATATATATTTTACAAACTGCCTCATACATGAAGTTTAATATTATTATTATTTTCAGTATCCTGCTCATCATAACAATCTGTAATTTAGACTTTAGCTGCTCCTTTGTTTGAATTTATTCTGTAAGTAGTCTTTGTAGCCGGTAAGGTATTGTCCATTGACTACTCTCGCTTAGTCTATTGGGATGAAGTTTAACAGTAGGTAAGTAAGTTTAAAATTATATAGCAACTATATTCGAAGGGATTCACATTCATTACATTAATATTATTAGGGTATTGTTTTCTCAACGATAACTTCCTTTGTACGCAATAAACCAAAAAACCTATCATAAAAGTAATAGCCGTTATTTACATACCATTTTTGGCCTATTTGTTAATATAAACGTGCACAACCTTGTATTATTTAAACTAAGTTAAAATTATGAAATATTTTATAAGTGTAAAATAGTTCAATAGTGCCGATTGATAAATTTATTCAATCAATCTGGCATAGTAGAAAGTACATTTTGTAATCAAGCTATCAAAATCTCTATTTGTTTCCTGTATGAGTTAATACACATTGAGTTAATACGTTTCTTTCCGCGTGTCAAGTTAAACGTTATTATTTATCTCGCTGCAGTGATTGATAGATCGTATGGCGTTTAAGATAAAATTGTGGACCAAAGAGAGAGCCATGTATGAGAAATAATAACTATTTACTTTAAGTATACTCGATTAGATCAAGGGCTAATCTTTAATCATCCTGTAGTAATTACTCGAAATATTAAATGTAATATGAACGAAAAAAGCAGTAGCTTTATGAATGTAATTGTTTGAGTTTCTATGTGTGAGTGTGACTATAATGGTTAGAAAAATATCACTAAAATGCAATGATAACGATTAACATTGCAATCTATAATACGTGGCAAAATCTTAATGTTCTCATCAACTTTTGACTCGTTCGGCTCAGTAGTTCGGTAGTGACCCTACTTTCTGCGCCAGCGGTCGCGGGTTCGAGTCCCGCTGGGGGCATTCATTTGCTAATCACGAATGTTTGTACTCTTGTATGTATTTAAAATTTATATGTGTAGTATATCAACTATCTGGTATCCGCAACACAAGCACGTTACGTAGCTTACTGTGTTGTAATAATGTCCCAACATATTTATTTATTATTTTTAAGCTTTTAGAATTTTTATGTGACATTCCTTGTTTTACCCCTGTACCCTTCAATTATGACGTGACGTGATCTTATTAGCTATGCAAAAATTGCACTGCTAAGCTTAAGGCTTGACTTTACGAATTGTCAAATTTTTATCTTAAAAGTTTTTTTTCGAGAATCATCTATGGTAAGCAACTAGTTTAAAAAGCAAAGACATCAACATCTACAACATTATTATAATAATAAAGTTTTCTTTGACCTATCTCAACATAGTATGGCAATTGTTTAATAAGTTAGGCTGGTTTTATGGAGAAGAGCTTTTGGATGAAAGAATGATAAAGACTACTGTTAGTCATGGGGCATAGTAGTCACGTCACGTATATCACGTACCATAATTGTACAGTTAAAGCTTAAGAAAATCAAGGTCGACTGATTAATATCAAATTTTTTGCAGCATATGAGCCTATCACGTACCTACTCTGTAATTTTTGCGAACAATTATATCGTAAAAAATATAATTGCTGACGAGCGTTTACACGAGTGTGTGAATATGGTACACATCATTATTTGGGATTAGAAAATATCTTCACTGGGAATTGGAGCGAGATGGTCGATTCTATTGTTAGACGTATTCGCTATCATTTCTTTAACCCTAATAGAAACTTCCTATTTTTTATAGCTTTTACTTTCTATATACCATCACCAGCATCTATCACCTGATTTGAGTCGTTTTTTTTTTTTCATATTGTTGATTAAGTGTATTATAATGTTAGTGCCAAAAATGGTTTACGTGTTTAAATACGACTATGTTCTTTAATTGCCTTGTTTCATTTCTTTTATTTTCGCGCTTAAACTTTCACGAGAATAATTAGAAATAGGTTTATGAATGTAATTACTCCTTTGTTTTTAATGTGGGTTACACTTTTGGTGTCTGTATCACAGAGCTTAATGTTTGGGAATCTTAAATATGAGTACATTATTGTTTTTTATACGTAGGTGTTGCAGCGGATACAGATTTCGCATGAATAGTTAAAAAATCTTAATATAGAGTACATATTACTAAAGAGAATGTTAATTTTTATCTCTATATGGAAGAATAACGTGGGTTTATTAATGGTAGCCTTTTAGTTTATCAGATTCCGCAATACAAATTAACATTACTTAGAAACATTTCACTTTGTGCTTTCGTAGGATTTCTATGAACACATACGAGATAAACCTTTTTGAAATCTATTTACATTACATTTGTAAACAAGTATTAATTTATTGCTAAGATAAGATAAGCAAGCTTCCAACTTTATATTACTTAAGACGTAAATTATAATTAGACGTTGGGACCACCAGTTAAGACACATGACACATGCACAGCTTATGTCACACACTAATCACCATTAATAATTACAAACTAATATGCATAATTAATAAATATATACCGGAAATGGCGACATTTAGAAGCAAATTATTAGTAAATAAAGAGATTCTAACCGGTTTTTAGATTCAGGTTGATGAAAGCCAATGCCAAGGTTTAAATCTCAGATATTTAAGTTAATTAAGATGTTCTTTTAAAGTAATCTTTGATCTTAAAGTTTCAAAATAACTACTTAGAGAAATCATGCTACCAGAAAACAATAGTAATTAAGATTAATGAACTTTACGATAAACAGGTGAATTTTTACAGACTACGAGAGATTAAAATTATTTTTTAAATCAATGAAAACGGGTACCTTATTGCGAGATGTACTTAAAATATATTTTTTATATGCAGATTTTAAACTTAAGCTTCTTGGGTTTCAGGAAAGGAATTTAATAAAATTTTAATTTTAAACTACCAAATGGGTCAGTAAAAGCTTCAATAAATCCATGCATCAAAACATTAGACGACGGTGTAACATAAACCTTGACCCCACTGGTCCATATCTCATATATCTTACATCGATTGAGGGGTAAGAGCATATCCATGATATCATTTGCGGTTGTAACACAATACAAGGCCACGCTGGCTGATTCTATGCTTACTGAACTGTATGAGACCTAAATAAAACAATAAGTAACAAAGGAATGACAGGTTGCTCATCTTGGTAGTTCCCATAGTGAAGAAATCGTAGCTGTAGAGCCAATTTAGTAATTTTATGCAAGCATGTATATCTGATATACTTGTGAGATTTTTATGTTTTTTATGTTGTAACTAGTTCAATAATTCATGTCAACAATAGTAGTTGTATCTAAAAGGTAAAGAAAATATATTTTTAAGAAGAAGAATAGAATATTAGCCATGACATAAATATATTGAAAAAATCTTAGATTTTATCTTTAGAGTATTAATCTAGCACATGGGTACTGTAGCCCTTTTAACGTTCCACTTCTTGGCACAAGCTTGTGCGAAACAAATCAATTAGATCGGCCACGAAGTTGGCCAAATGAGAGTTTGCGGACCTCAAATATCTTCATTTACTTAAAGTCAGAAGAAAATATTCCGGTAGGTAGTATAATTAAAAGTGCTTTTGTTTGAGTTCAGAAATAAGCAACAAAGTAATTTTCATTACCTTCAGAGAAAGTTTGAGAGCGATTTTATAAAAAAGATACAAAATTAGATACGATTGTTAACTGTTAATTGTGCTACGTATGTGACCAGACAAAGAAAGGCACGGGTCAACGATACAGCGGCTAACGGTGTCCGGATGTCAAGCTCAAGAAAACCTGTTCATACCTGGCAACTACCACCACTCAGAAATATATATCAATAATCGACACATTCAAAATTAAGTATTTCAAGACAAAAAGCTTTTAACAATGTTTTTTTTTGTATGAGTTCCGTTACAGCTGTGTACTTTTTCAATAGTAATTTTATGCAAATATCTAAGCAATTTAATAGCAGGTTGGATCTCACGTGTATCTTTATCGTTATAATGGTTAACCTTTGCTTTCTTTAGTCAATCGAATTTCACATTCACTTTCCTAAATATCGATTACGACTGTCTCTACGACAGATCGATAACCATCGAGATCAATTCAAAGCTCGTCAACTACTGTTCTCTGTTCTAATGATACATTTGCTATGTTCATTTTGGCTAATTACTGGTGAACTTAAGCTCTTGATAATAAGGTTGAAGTTAATAGAATATTGTAAATATAATAGTAATAGATAAATGTGTTTTATTAAGTCACCGTACGTGTTTCGATATGTGCGTTCTGTCATATCATGATGTCACTATACGCTCTACTGACAATTATTGACTGGTGAAAATCTATGGGAACTAACTTATCCAATTTGCATCCACATTTGAATACTCAACAGTTGTGTCACAGGAAAAGCCTAGGTGATATAGGGAAAGCGATCGATGAAGTTATGAAGTCATTCAATCTGCTATAGGCAGTTGTTAGTAAGATATCTTTCCGGGAACGGGAGATTTTAATGAATAATAAATTTTATATGTAACTCCAATAAATACGGTGGTGCATAGCTTGCAAGCTTGAGACCCTAGAAATGCTAAATCAATGTCACGCTGTGATCTTATGAGTTCCGTCCTCTAACTTGCATTAAATTCTTAAATATGTACATATCATGAAAATAAACTTATCTAAGTCATTACAAGAACAACTATAAAACATATTCCAATATGTATGTGTATGTCTTTGATATTGCTATTAACATTTATTAATTTTCGATTGCATCTAGATCAATAATTATTAAATCGATTTTTTACGAGTAAAGATAAACTAGATACATATCAGTTAAAATATTATAGTTATAAATACTAATTTATTCGTTTCAAGTAGTTTATTTTTATAGTACGCAAATTACAAAATATCTGCAACTCCGTTTGTATTTTTAAAAATAGCATTCTTTAATAGATTTTGAAATGTAATTTAATAAAGGTTTTGTGACGAATCAAACTACAATTTTGAGTTTTGTTGTTTTTTTTTTTAATATATCAGCGAAAAAATTATACATAAATAACCTTCTCAAATGAAACCGCGGTAAAAGTTGATTTTTAAATAAAAATAAATAAATATAGTAGGTACTGGATAACTTGAGGAATTGCAAAGAAACAGATATGTAATTGTCAGTTTCGAGGAATCTGATTATTATAGGTGTAAGTGATTTTTGTACAATTACGAGTACATTCGCTTTCTCGGGGGAAACTTATGGCGGGCTTGGTATGAGGCTCGAGCCCGGGGTCATGTGCACTGTCGTGATGGTTCGTACTTTTATGGGAATTGCTAGTTGCTTACGATTATTGTTGGAAATCAGGCTAATGCATTCGTGTTTTAATGTTTTACCCAAAATTGAGTGTAATAGCTTTCTTGAGAATCTCATTCGTAGGTACTTATCGTTTATTTCATTATAATTTTAATGATTTTTCTTAATTCTTCTGGCCATTTCGCGTTTTCGGTGCCGCGATTTTAATAAAAATAAATTTGTTTTCTAATGTGAAAGTTTAATGTTATACTAAAACAATCTTTTCAACAATGTGTTGTCGATTAAAGAAAGTTTCACTAGTTAACTAACATTGAATAACAATCTGGTAATATTGCTATGTAATTCCATTCATATAAGACCAAATGAACTGTTTAATTAAACACTACGTCTGGTTTCCTTATCTGGATACTTTCAATCACCTATCACAGTTAATACGTCTAAACGAGACAAAAGAATCAGCTAATTTGCTTGTCAGTACGAAATAATCAACATCGATCTAGAGTCGCTTGTGTACGCACAATTGTCTCTAATATCAAACGAAAGAGAATTATAGCGCATATATTCGACTACATTCAATTTATTCAAATTAAACTTAATTATTTGAACAATAGGGTATATTTCCCAATGTTGCTTAAAGCTTTTTACAAGACGTGTCAAATGAAGTCAATCTAAAGTTTGGAAGCCAGTGTATTACATATAGCCTTAGGTGTTCATTAATAACACTTTCGCTGAACTCAGTGCGATACTCCTTTATCATTATGATATCAAATCTAGATTGGGAAACAACTTAACACACCGTCGATTCTACTTAACTAATAGAAAATTATCTGTCTGTAAATGATATATCCAAAATCGTTACGGTTATACCGGATGAAGTTATCAATTACATTTGTAATATCCGCAACTAAATCAGGTTTAAAATACCTTTACATTTAAAAAGTTTTTTTTGTGTAAGTTTCTTGAAGCGGCATTCAAAATAATTATAAGTCATGCTTTTCTTTACTTATGTTTTATTCATACTTTGTAAATATATTTTTATCTCATACAACCATGAACGTGAATGGAACGAAAACGAACTTGTCCCCAAGACAATGTGTTATTCTTATTGAGACTACTTGCAGACGAGACGATACGATTTATCAATTATTTTTATTTTTGCTAATGACTACGACTCTCGATACATAATTCGGAATCGGCGCTAGCGTCAAAGATCAAAGAGCCTTTTGTGACCAGAAGTCACGATTTGATGCTATCACGGTATAATAAAAGTGGCGCGGGCGCATCTACTGTGGCGGATGTGTAATTATTTAAACTAACATTAATTAATATTGTGAACTTTATGAGTTGGTATTAAAATACAATTTTGTTTCATTTTTTATTGAATGATTGATTAGTTGGCAATACAAATGACAACAGGTGATTGGTGATTTCTGGGCGATAGTGCGAATAGTTGCTTCAAAGCCTTGTCAGTAACATTAGTGTGGAGGCTTTTAAGCAATAATAACTACATAATGATCTATTCTCTCATGTTTGATACATCTGTCACTTACTGTTAAAACTGTACGGCAGTATGAGCTATGGTAATGTTATGAAATAGAAGCCGGATTTTGCATTTAAGACATTGTATTATTCGTAATGTATTTTTTTTATTTAAAATTATATTTTTTGTAGAGCGTAATTATTAATTACTTCGTATTATTTACTTATATCTAGTGTCACCGAGTAATTGTTATAGGTACTTTTAGTATATATTGTGTGATCATAAAATATCGTATCACACCCTTATAAAGTCAATGTCTTATACTAATATATAAGGTGTAGTGTAATAAATGTAGCTAGAAACGAAATATGTGAAGAGTGGTACAAATGTATTGGACTTAGAAAAAAATGGAGCCTAAAAATTAAATATGTCAAATTTCTTTTAAGAGAAAAACTACCTTAATCAGTTCATAAAGATAATGAGCACGCGAAATAGATTAATAATTATTAACTTAGCGAGAGTGGTATTCGACATAAAAAAAGAGAACGATATGCACAAAAATGTAAGTCATGAATTTATAATTGAGTTGAAAAGACCTAGAAGTTATAAACAGTGATTTGTAATACATTAGCCCAGATTCAAATTCAAACGACTATCAAAAATTTAGAGCACTAGATAGTATTAGAATTAGTAGTTTTAAATTACCAATTAACACCTTGTTTTTATTCTAAGCTACACGAACATAGTGTCATTATAACTTAAATATAGAACATTACAAAAAAGAAAGTGTTTACTGTTGCGAACAAAATATCGAAATAAAATTCAATTCAGAATAATGTGCTTAATTCCATACTAACGATGAAAAGATATAACGTAAAAAGCGAAATATTAAACTTTACTTAAACTTTAATGTGAATATATTCTCGCATTACTATAGTTATTGCCAAACGACGACATAATCCACTTTTATATTTAAAATCGTTGTAAATTTAAAAACTAATATTCAATATAATTATAAAATACCTTTACACATTGACTGTCGTATTTATTTCAAATTTTACTGCCAACCTTAATTTTAAAAACGAATACAAACAGTCGGTATATTATATCATTGAATAAATAAACACATAATTTATAGAAAAAATTGTTTTGCTTAGATGAATAAATTATTAAAAACAAAACATTTCAAATGTCAAACATTCCCATAAATCTAATAAAGTATTTAATAATAAATATATTGTATCCCAAGTTTTTTGGGGCTTTTGAAGGTTCTTCTATTATTAGGGCAGAACAATTACTTTTGAGTGCTTTTTGAAGTACGAAAACAGATTTTTCTTTTCAATAATTCAGAACTGAAATAAAGGAAATGGATACTCTTAGCTCTATCGAAACTTCTCTTTGGAGCTTTTACTTGCTTAAAACCTATGTATACTATTTTTATCTCTGACTTATTGACTGCAATTCTACGAAGATTTAGCAAGCAATGTCGTTAAATATTATGTCGTGGTTTCTATTAAAATAAAACATTTTATTCTTAATCTTTTATGAGTCATGAGTGTTTTATTTGTCTAATATATAATTTGACCTTTTCCACAGAACCACACCTCGTGCTATTCCGGATTTATGTACACGTTCTGGTTTATTTTACATAAAATAATATGAAAGGCTAAAAGTCGTGTGCTGTCACGATACACTTGTTCGAAACACCCATGGTCCTGGGAAAACGTCTTGCGATATTAAATGTTAGCTTTTGTATGTTAGGTGCAGATAATTTCAATGCTTATAGATAAAATCATGCTTTCTGTGCGCCCTACAAAAGAAAATCAATATTTTAGTAGACCAAATGCTTTAGACTGGCCTTAACCTAGCCACAAGAACCACAAATAAGAAAATAAGGTTCAACTTACGCCTTTAATCTGTATAGTAAATACGATGACTTAGCGCTAAGTATATTTAATAATTGAATAAAAAAATTCTTTCGAAATATCTTTCCCTCGAGATAATAAATTTTGATGAAATTGAGAAAGACAGCAAAATTTTTGCCGAGTTTTCTTCTCTGATAAATTGAAAAGTAAGTATTATTACATGAATTGTATTAAACATGCAAAGCGAGAAAGCAGAAAAATGGAATCATATGAGCGAGCATAATATAGAGTGAAGTATGTCTTAATATAACGACTTAAAATGAAACGTGACTAACTTAAGTTCTTTATTCACTCATTTGGACGTGGTTGTTCTCGAAGAATAACTGAGAGTAACTACACCTGTAGTTGAGTGGTGATTTGCAATGCAAATACAACAGCAAGTTCATATTTGCTTCATGTTTTACGTGTCCGTAATATTGGATAATATGACAAGATACTGGGGTATTAATGGTTTATGCTTGTAATAAATCAATCATATCAGACGAAATAGCATTTGTAGAGCACGATAAAATGTAAATAGTCGTGTATTAATCCAAAAATCAAAAAAATAGTGTTAAGTAGATTTTTTCAGCACTACTAAATCTAAAAAGGGGTCGGAGAAAAGTTTATGTAGTGTTCAAATAAAACCTATATTTAAGACTAGATAATTTGTAAACTTAATATTTTAGTACTTTTCTGTTTCCAATTGAAAAGGAGGAAATAGATGTGATAAGAAAAAAAACAAATGAAGACTCACAAATAGACCCAAAATCGATTTTCTCTTAACATTCAACAACTACTATAATTAAAATCGTGCATCATATTGTTATATAATTAACTCATTAACAACTTATATTCTATAAAGGGATTATATAATTTCAGTGCATTGATAGTGTACCCGCATTCGGGGCGCGAGTTCCACGCGCAAGGTCCATGAAGGTCGAACAGACTACAGTGAAAGTCTTACTCTTAACTCGCACTAAGCGGCTTTACATTACACTTTTTAGTGTATTATTTGAACTCACATTCGTTCCTTAGTACAATTCGGAACCTACATTACCAAAACTGCTTAGCCTTACTTAGGTAGTTAGTGTAAGTTCAACAAAATTTAAACGTTTTTCTTGAAAATATTTATTAAGTATATGATTATTTTGAATGAAAAATGAAAAGAATTACTTTTAATATCTTAGACTATCTTAGATTGACCGTTAGCTTTGGGCTATCACTTATTAGTAATAATAACAATTACTTTCGATCGTGAACATGAATATTTTAACAGAGAGATTGATTGTCACGATTTGAATGTAAGTAAATACGTCTATATCTCAGCATTAAGTAGAGCCGAAATGTCTGTCTGTGACACTAAAATACTTCAGCCGTGTTATATATAATATATATAAAATTATATTAACAAAATTTTGTCATTTTTTTTAAAAATAACGGGAACTGGAAACGTATATCAAAATAATACAGATCTTTAACTGACATGAAGCTTAGGCGAAAGTGACACAGGGTAATTGTTATCTTAAGGAAAAAGAGTTTGTGTAGTTAAAGTACGAGACACAATTTTAGTAAGATATTCAATGTGAGTAGATGATTCAAGTTAGTATTTTATAGTCAAAAAACATGAGCGAAGTCAGTAAAAAAACTTATCTTCTAATATATAAAAATCTCGTGTCACAGTGTTTGTTATCGAACTTCTTCGAAACGGCTTGACCGATTTTTTTTGTGAATATTTGGTAGGTCTGAGAAAAGCTCGTAGGCTTTTTTATTCCCCTAGGTAATAAAGGAGACTCTATTTTTTTTATTTTTAGACCAACATTTTTGATTTTTTTTTGTGATTCGGCATCAAAAAAGCTTAAAACCCTACATTTTTCATCCCTTTACCACCAATCTCTAATTACAATAGTGATAAGAACACAGGCAGAGCCGCAAAAAATTGCTATATAATTATAAGAAAAGAATATACAAGCCTCAGCCTTCAAGTGTTGAACCATTCGATCATCGGTATTTGCATAATCGTCTATGACACTTCATTACATTGACAATGTTATTTCACGTTAATAAATCGCTAGTTGATATTATTCCCACACGATGTCAGCATACATCACCGTCAGGGCCAACAAATACCTGCCATTAGTACTGCACGTACTGTAATAATAACGTAACAAGATGTAACTCGTATCGTTGCCGTACTGTAACTGCAATTGTATTGTTTTAGCCCTGAATATCCAACAGGTTTGTGTTTTTTAGACTTAATTGCAGCAATTCAATTTAAACAATTTAAAAGAAAACGTCTAATTAGCTAGTTTCAACTTAATTTATGTATAATGTATATTGTATATATATGGGGAACTTGGGAGACCTATTGGGAGCTATTCGGAATATAATTTTTTTTTTCAGAAAAGTCACATAACTGAAAAAGCAAAACTCTATCTTAATATGAAATTTATTTTGTGCACAAAATAATCATATGATAATGTTTTTAGAAGAATTTACAGATTTTCAGCATGAAATTACCATACCAAATACCCATTGTCGAATTCTACTCAAAACCTTTAAAAATAACTTTACTGTTATAAAAATATGTTTTGTCTGTATGAAAAAACGCTATAAACAGAAGTATAAAGTATTTTAGTCATAGTTATATTATAATTGAGAAAAGTGTTAATCGCTTTACCTTTTCGTCCATGCAAAGCGTCTAAGCGCATATCGTCTAAGGCTCTAAGCGATAGACCTAACTTTGTCATTACTTTGAGCATTAAGTAGAATAAATACCAAATAATCATCAATACACGAACTAATGACCTTGTATGTATGAAAAACCAGATACGGCAATATTAACCATTCGCATAAAAAACATAGGCATCCTTACTTGATTTATGCTTCCGTCATAGGACGGATGTCTGTCAGAGACTCAGAGCCCTGGAGATCGTTCCTACATAACCAGTACGCAATAACTTATATTTACTTCTCACGCTTACATTTGTTCTGACTTATGATCGTATTTCGGTTAACATTCTTGATTTTGCCGCGAAGTCCGCTTATTAAAATTACTTATCGTACTGATATGATGATACATAAATGCGAAAGATTTTATATGTGTATATTTTTTTTTCACACTAAAATATCTCGACGGATTTAGATGAAACTTAATGCACAGATAGACTATAGCTTGGAGCACACATACGCAATACATTATTACATAATAATTATACATATATACAAATGTAATTAACAGAATTACTTTAAAAATTTAGACACTGTAAGGTTTGTATACCTTAGCATTTGCTACCTATAAGCACATTTCACACTCATCATTTCACAATTTTAAGAAATTTAGGAATTTATGGATAATATTTACTGTACATTTATTAAGATAAATATAGGAAAGTTCCTAATACGACAATGATAATAAGAATTTAAGGAAATTGTACAAAAATATTATTGTTTATATCAAATTAGACAGTTTAAGCGAACATTTTCCATTCACAGCTTATCATGATAGTTGATAACGATCTGCGTCATTGTTCGGATCTCGATCAGATCAGATCTCTTCAACGCGGATGTGTTTTATTATTGGTGTGATTCCCATACTTTCCTATAAACACTCAATCCTGCAGTTTTCACTTCATTTTGATGTTGGCTAATTGGGTAATTACCCTTTCTTTTGTTTCCATCCACTTCATCCATAATCACATAATTGTGGTATCAACAGCTTTTTATTGTACTAACTTACTTGTTATTTATAATTAACTTGAACTTTTAATTTTAGCTACTTAGCGTTTGTTGTAGCTAAACTTTAAAAGATATATAGTCCCAACAAAAAAAAGTCCAAAAACTACAATTTTGCAACATTTTAACTTAGCATTTTTCTATTTTAGTGCATATGCTAAAATTTTTAACTATTATTTTAAGAAATATAAAAGGTTACTAAGACAAAACATTAGCATATTGACAATACGATTTATTTATAGTATGTTATATAGAATTAATTAAAAATTAAGTCTTAATACCGTATGCGGGACTAAGGCTTATTAGATTTGATTTAAATGACATAATCCAATTAGTTCAAAGTGAGAAGTGTAATTTTCTTCTGCCAATAAACCAGCAATAAAAGTGTCAATTATCTAAGTACACTTCACAATGATAGAGCCTCGTCATTATTATAGAAATGGTCAGGAAGTTATGATTGACAGCGAAATATTCAATCTAGTTTGGAAAGGTAGCGCCAGTTTTGAACAGGATGTGCACGATTAACAGTTGAAATTGATCTGATTATGAAATTATTTAGCTATATACAAACCGTCTAATCGATTTTTTATGTAATATTGGGATATATTATATCTATGTAAATATATATGTACGACACGTTTGGCTCAGTTGGTAGTGACCCTACTGTCTGCGCCAGCGGCCGCGGGTTCGAGTCCAGCTGGGGGCATTCATTTGTTGAGCACGAATGTTTGTTCTCTAGTCATAGGTGTTAATATTTATAATATGTATGTATTTAAAATGTATATGTGTAGTATATTAACTATCTGGTATCCGTAACACAAGCCTTGTAGCTTACCATGGAACTAGATGGTGCTGTTGTAAAATGTCCCAACATATTTATTATTATTTATTTATTTATTACATTATAGGGCGCGTTTAAGCTGTTATGGCATACCCTTTCCTTAGTGTCAAAATAATGAATAAATAGGCTAACCTACCCCATATTTTCCAATCGGGCTGGTAGTTCTAAAAAGGATTACGTTCAAGTTAATAAAGGAAACAAATTCAGTTTTATAATACCTAATTAGAATATATTTTGAACTCATAGACATGACAATGATTTATTAAGTTATTTTATATAAATAAAATCTTGTATTTCTCACATAAAATGCTAGCAAAGTAATTCAGTTTGCTTTTTCAACCAGGAAGCTGAATGTGATTCGCCACAATTTCTTATACGTAGCCGTCACAGGTCTTGTTTTTATACAAAAGTTATCTAACATTCCTTCGAGGATGACTTATGATGATGCAGATGCATAATAAATGCATGGTTATTACTCAAACGAAACGCAAAAAATCTAAAATAATGTAAAGAATATAAATTATTTGAAAGGCTTGTACTTGTAGTATTAAAACTCAATTAAATATAAACTAAAGCACCTGTGTCTGAAGAAATAAAATGAAATTTAAAGGGAAAAATTTACAACATAATTATCATTATCACAATAGGCAAAAACTATATCAATTATATTAAAAATAGCCTATAAAATGATACACAGACTACGCTACTAAAAAGGCTCAATGCTTATAGATATCGACGAGAACGCCCTAATGCCCTTTTTGTAATCCAAGTCTCGCCTTATACTCAGTTAATTTTACACACACATAATATGAGCTGCGTAGCAAATTTTTTCTAAATAACTTATCTAATTAGTTTATACGAGTCGATTAGTACGAGAGTGACACTATTAGTAAAAAATATAATTAGTAAAGTACTTTCTTTATATTGGACTAAACATAAATATAACAAGTGTTGATTAGAAATTGTAACAGAAATAATAAGTATACTTAATTTCCTTACTATTTGTGAAAGTACAGTCTGTCAGTTAGGTAACTGACAATGCAGGCAGATAATACTGAAACACTTTGATATCTAAAATGGATTTGATAGCCAAATATAGAAAATAACTTATTTTGTTAGAATTACCCAGAATACTAAGTCTTATACTAAGTATAGCTTTCGACAATAACGCTGAATATCTTTGAGCTTTTAGATATACTTTTACGAAAATAGTACTAAGCTTATTATATATTTATACACAGCATACTATAACGAGAGTAAACCCTAAATCATTTCAAGTGGTAGTGCCATGCTTGTTACCTTCGGGTAGCAGCCGAATGGGTCGGCACGTCCCGTATAGTACCACTCTCTCACAGAAGACCGGCGTGAAGTGGCAGCTATGCTGTCGTGTTTCGTCCGGTAAGTGAGAGTCCGGGAGGCCCACTACCCATACCTCCTCCCGTTCTTCTCCCTACTCCCTCCCTCCCTTTCCTAAAAGGCCGGCAACGCATCTGCAAGCCCTGTGGTATTGCAGATGTCCATGGGCGGAGGTGATCACTTACCATCTGGTGAGCCTCCTGCCCATTTGCCCCCTTTGTCCCATAAAAAAAAAATCATTCTAAAACTATTACGTATAAGATTGTTGTTTTTCTTCTTCTTCCTGTCTTTATCCCACGCTATGTGGGGTCGGCACAACATGTCTTCTTCTTTCACTCTGTCATCACTGTCATCACACACATGACACATGTCATCTGTCACACCTCTGTCATTCGTCAACGTCACATCCACCCCTTTTACACGCATATCCTCTTTTACACAATCCATCCATCTCTTTTCCGGTCTTCCTCTACTCTTTTTTCCTTCTACATGCATATCTAACATTTTCCTCGTAATATGATTTTCTTCCCTCCGTATCACATGTCCATACCATGCCAGCCTATTACCCCTCATCCTTTCTATCACTGGCGCTACTTTCAAACATCCCCTTACTCATTTCTTATCTTATCTCTGTTGTTTTTATAATTTTAAAATTACTTTATAATAAAGTAAGCATGTATAACATAACATCATATCCCTAAGGTATAATAACTCTTCATTTTTAATTTTGTAGTCGACGCATAGTCGATTCGAGTTCCCAATGCAGCTCTACGTATTCATAAAAACTAACTTTATACTTAAATAAAATTAAATTTAGGAACTACATAGGCTTGAATAAAATTAAATTTAGGAACAATAACTAAAATCAGAACCGATTATTTTTTAATAAATAGATTTTAATGAATTGTTTATGGGGATTTTAAACAGTTCTGTATGAATAATTAAATAACACACCTTTCAATTAATTCTCTTTTAGGAATAGTAATCGTCAAACGTGACGATGTTCAAGGAATCTGGACAGAATAACATTTAAAAATATGATATTTAATTAATCTATTGTATAGATGGGTTAATACCGATATTTCCCAATATTACCTAATATTAATATATTAGTCTGGCAATATTATAATATCTTAACTAATATTTCAATATTACTAATATTTATAACATAATATGTGTCACTCGCTACTCTATTCTTGTTCCATATTCAATATTACTTTTATCCTTACTAATATTATATAATCCTTTGCTATGTAAAATCTTATTAAAAGTATTATAAACTATTTTTAAAGCGGAAAATATTAAAATATTTTCTAATACAGTGCTATATTAGTTTTTTTTATAATAGAATTCCTAGCAATTAGTATTAATAATTATGTCTTAATCATCTCTAATTAATTTGTTATATTAAGTATACTAATCTACCACCATTTATGAAATAATAAATACATACACATTTAACATTTATAAATAATATTAATAAATGTTATGAAAATAAAAACAAATGTTGTTTTGTGTCTGATATTAGTTTGTTCGCATCCATCCCATTTGCACGTAAGCATTTGTATGAACAAAAGAGAGAGAAAAAGAGTTTTTTGCTCGATGTTCCCCTGACGAAACCGATACGCGTCAAGTGTTTGAATCCGAACGATATTAGCCGACTTATTTTGAATGGTTATTAGAGATATTATGTGAATATGAAATATTAGCATCCTAGAATTTGTCAGATTACTAATACGCAGATCTTTCAATATTACTAATATCTTAACGAATACTAATATATCAGCAACACCACTAATCTATTGTAAGAATTATTTGTTTTAAGAGAAATTCGAATTTATCAACTTTGCTGTAAACACGAAACATTGCAACATTAAAAACCAAGGTAATTATATTTTCTTATGCATAGGCATGTTGTGCTCATAGGCTGCAAGTTAAAATCATTTTATATTATTGACATAGCAGAAACAATAGCGATCAATTTTCGATATGTCACAAGCTATCTACCGCTAGAATGGATTACTTTTATCTCATTGCATATCTCACACGGATATTTCAATGGGTAAAGGATAATATTTTGTTTGCGTTTATGAAACTAATACTCGGCAGTGTTGTTAAGATTTTGTCTGAATTGGAGTTTTATTCATGAGACATTCTTTGTTTATAATAATAACTTTATGATCAAATGTGAATTTACTTTTATTCAAATTCGATCCTAACCTATACGTACCTATAAAAAAAAATAAATGTTTGTCTGTTTGTTCCGGGTAATCTCTGAAACGGCTGGACCAATTTTGACGGGACTTTCACTGTCAGATAGCTAATAATGTAAGGAGTAACTTAGGTTCCTTTTTAACTGACTTCAAAAAAGGATTAGACTATATTTTAGAAATTTTAAGTAGCGGAACCCGTAGCTTCGGTGACGATAACCCTAGGGACGAACCCGAGTGAAGCGAGGGTGAGTATAAAATATAGTATAATGTATGTATAAGAAGTAATGATAATAACAAATTGTAAATATTATTACAATAATCTAACAATAAGTTCATCCTCTTTAACATTATTCACTTAAATCAATAGTGTAGGCAGCATCTTAAATAATTTACACGTAAAGATACTTGAAAGTTATTGCTTGAAGGCAATATAAAGTATCTTGTATTATTGAAGTAAACACTTGCGTTGTTTAACGAACGAGGATTAACATGAAAATTTTACCGCATCAATTCTATTTACTAGCTCCGAGCGAAAATCCGTTCATAAATCTAAAATAGAAACCGAAGAAAGGTGGTACAGTGTTATGAAATGGAAATTATTTAAGTTCAACGCGCACGCGACTTGCTACTTCACATGCCTTTATACCCAGTCTCTATTTTGAATGACCTAGAGTCGAAAATATCAAAAATATTTTTCAATTTGATCAATCTATGGTTAGTCCTTAGGTCCCGCTGAGCTACTATGCATACTGATGGATAGATTGAAACCTGTTTTTAGCCATTCTAATCTGTCGTCAGATAAATTGAATCCAATATTGTATCAAACGGTATAAATCGCTTGTGGGCGGGCTCGTTGGTCGACTGAGATGTAACAATACGAATAGAGCATGTCGGCTTGTAAAGTAAGAAATAATGCCAGGATTATCATTTCATTGATACCCACACACGTATGTCAGATTTGTGATTAATGAGTTTAATATTTTGCTGATAAAAACGTACATTTTGGTTGGAAACATGAAGCCTTGTTAGTTAAGAAGGTTTTATAACTTCAACTTGAAAAAAAACATTCCCTTCAACGGTTCACTGTTGGGCACGGGCTTACTCAGGGCATAGTTCCCTACGTTGACCTAATTGTCAAATGTCACACGTCTTTCGAATAAAAGTTAGATCCTCTCTGCTATGTAATCACTACATTAAAAAAGAAAATGTTATTTTGTAAATCATGTTATTAATACATTAAAAATGAAAATATTGAAATCTTTACAGGTTTCGTTGATGATGAATGATCCCGTTACTTAACGCTATCTTTTACATCCATGAGTTGACTGGAGAATTCTCTTTAAGGGATAAATCCACCTGTGCCTATGTTATTTATTATGCAATGAAAATATAATACGTCATAAGTGCAACAATCATGGGTACAGGAGAAACTATGATTGCTGTAAAGCATTCGAAGGTTTATATACATTTATTTATAATATAAAATCCAAAAAAGTTTAATGGGATTAGCTGAAAAAAATTAGAGGTTCGAAACCAGAAGTCTCTCTAAACCCGCTTAATCTTGTATCGTAACATATCCTTTAGATATCCTGATAGATAGATACCCTATTATGTTACATATATATCCCAATAAAAACACTTGAATGTAAAAAAAGCCTTCAAAAACAAAATAATCGATGACAGCAAGTTTTATTCTTAGTTCTCGAACAAAACTTGATTTAAATTATTGAATTCGAATATTCCGAATTCCACAATATCGATTGCTTTCCATTTCGTTGCATTGACGTTGCCGATTTCTTTTACCACTATAGAAGATCTTAATTATAATAATATATAACAGCTCCAAGTGTAACACCCTTAAATATCGAAGAAAGTAAATGCGTAAATATTTACAACCAGTTTACACAAAAGTTATGCAGTTCCGCTCCACATTGATAAATTAAGCTTGTAGAAAACAGCTGATTTGACTGCAGTTCATGAGGAGAAATTGTAATTATTTGTAAAACAATAATTTACATTTTTGTACATTCAATGTGCATTATTATAAAGAAACCCTATGTACTTAGGATATCAGTAATATATTAAAGAAGATAAGGTAATGATACACATGGTACATTGTTATGATAAGTAATGATCTGTGTTATCATAATCTCATAATATTAACGAAATATGTAATATGAATGTTTAACTCTAATATGAATGTTTATAATAAAAAAAACCGTTATAATATTTAAGTAATATGTAACGGATTTTAGTGAAACATTTTGAAAGAAATAAGTTGTGTTATACATTAAAACAAAGATGGGCGAGGAAGCAAGTATTTAAAATTAAAATTTTAAACTATATATATATGAAGGACGGGCAAAAGGGATATGTTAATTTAAAAATAAAATTAAAAATATCTATTATAATCATATTTATTCTTAGTTTTGGCAAATACTTCTTTACGTAATTAACGTTTATAATTAAAGTTAAATAGAAATAAAAAAAAAGAAATTCTTCTACAAAATTGAAAAAGAAAAAATAGTCCATATTATCCGTTTTGCCCTACCAGGGCGGGCAAAACGAATACTCAGGTCGGGCAAAACGAATACTGATTAGAAAACGATATTAATCGAAACAATCGTCGCAAAAATATGAACCAGGACCCGAATATGAAGAACAGGCTTCATGTGTCCACTCTTGGCAGGTCCCACATTGAATCCAATCTTCTCTCGGCGGGTCAACATATTTTTTTATACTTTGCATACGGTGCACAGGTACGATGTCATAGATTTTCCCGAGGCTTTTTTTGTTTGTTGTTGTCTTTTGACACCGGATGGACCTGGAGCATAGATTGGAGCTTTTCTTTTTGGAGCTGCAGTATCTTTTTTTGTCTTTGAGTGGTGATTATAGAAGAGCTGGTTAAGATTTCTGACTGTTGAGACTTACGTCCTCGTGTACTCTTTCGAACTGACTACCGAATTTACTCTCAGCATTTTTCCCTAACGCGCCAAAAGAAGTATAACTTCAAAAACAGAAAGTATCCGTTTTGCCCGGTTCCGTTTTGCCCGTCTGGTAGTTTTATAACATAACCTTAAATTATTACAAACTACAGCGATAAAAATAAAAAAATAACTTGATTATTTCATGTTCATTAATTATATATTCCATTTAAAAAAAAAATATTTGCCTCGTCCTTACCAAATTAAAATAATCTCTGTATACTTACGGTTAAAAATTTGAATTTTTTTTCCTAAATTTCAATATTTATAAAAAAAAAATGCCACAAGTATGTGAGGCCGATGTATGTATGGTATGGTGCGAGTAGTTATATAATGGAAAGATAGATGGTAGTCTAAAGTATTTCTACCGATCGACCAGCGATTTGAAACGATTATTCATTTTGCCCGCCCTCTCCGTCTTGCCCGTCCGTCCCCTACATATAATAAATTTTTAACTTAGTCAAATCTGTACATTGTGATTTGGAAATTCTTATTGAAATTGTCATTGTTATCGATACAGAGGTTGAATCTATAGTTTTTAGAAATTTGTCTGTCTGTCTGTCTGTCTGTGACCGCATCACGAGATACCCACTGGATAGATTTTGATGTTTGGTACGATGATGAGCTGGTTATCCGGGTCAGGATATAGGATACCTTTTACTGCTGGAAAATATCTCATTTCTGAGAAATCTCAAGTAACCGTTAAAAACCGACTGTAAAACATCACACGGTACTCGTAAGTATGTAAAATCTAAAAATTTAGTTTCCGGTCTTTAAAATGCGGGCGGAGCCGCGGGAAAAGCTAGTATCAAGTATAAAAACGGCGCATTTAGTTTGACACATCATATACAACATACTGGAAGTTGAAGCTTGTCATCAGGTCGTGAACTTTAAAGGAAAGATTTATTTGGAAACTTGTAGTCTACTACAATGCGACATTGCGGTTAAGAGTCGTTTCCGCCGAGCTATTTGTTATAACTGCATATCTTGTTATAAAGACACGTTTTCATTGCACCTTTACCCTTTAGATACACTTTAACTTATTTAAACTCATAATCTATACGTATAATAAAATTCAAACATTAGTGTGCATATTTGAATGTTTACATCTGTGTATTTTCTTAAATCTTATAATAATATAGATAAGATAATGGTTATGTTTTTGCTACAGAGGCTAAATCTATAGATATTAGTATAATTTGTGTGTACCTGTCTGTTTGTCTATATAAAAAGGCATTACGAGAGAACCGCTCTACAGTTTTTTATGTATGATAATAGCTGGTTATCCGGTTAGGATAAAGGATATTTTTGATTGCTGGAAACTATTTCATTTCTAAGACATCTCAAGTAACCGTTAAAAACCGGCTGTAAAACATCACACGGTATTTGAAATCTAAGAATTTAGTTTCCGGTCTTTAAAACGCGGGCAAAGCCGCGGGAAACGCTAGTTAATTTATAATTCCTGAGCCTTCACAATATACTATTATTGAATCATTTAAAATTATTAAGTGACATACACATAGGAGAATAAACATAAGGCAGACAAATGCAAGGAAAACGCAACTTTAATTTTCTTTACTTAGTTTGTAACAATATATTTGCGAACAAATACTTTGAGGTATTTGCAGTTTCTCGTTTTAGTGTTAGTGATTTACGGTTTTCAATTTGCAATAACGGCTTAAAATTCAGGTTAAGTTAAAGTTCTTTACTTATCTATTTATCGTTCAACGTGGATTTCAAAAGTTTTGTAATTGAGCCAAAAATGTTGGCAAACTCCAGATATTATACGACAAAGTACTGAGCGACGAATAACACGTGATACGATAGAGTTAGTGAATTGAAAATAATTTATTTTTAGTGAAGTTACATTTATTCCTCGTATAGTAAGTTATGTTCATGACTTATTTTTCAAGAGTTTAACGAAATATATTTTATATACACCACACACAAGTTACGTATTGTACGTTTACTTTACGAGACAGTCTGAGAAGTTATACGGGTACATTTTATTCTTCTTGACAAAAGAATTTTTGATCATGATTATGGTCGAAATTTAACCATTTGGCAACAATAATTTACTTCAAATCTACGCTAAATCTAAATTATAATCATTACAAAACTTAAGGGCGAAACTTAAAACATAAAACGGGTACCGGTTCCTTGCTTTGCAACAAAGCAGTTATTACAATTACAATAGGATGTCCTTGCAAGGCCGTGGGCCGACGCGTAGGATGCACTTAGCTTTGTATTGTAGGCCGTGAGAATGGTGGATATATAACACTTGACCTTAACCGGTTACTACAATATAGGTACTATTAAATTTAACTTCTTTTTTCACTTTGTCAAATGTTCACTTTATAATTTTGTAAATGTATTAACATATAAATATGCTACACGTTAAGTGGTACTACTATACGTACAGTACTTTATATAAGTATGAGGACTTACAAATTTATAATTGCTCTAAACAAATATACTAGCAGTACCCGCTAGGTTACTAGCGGCCGCGGCTTTGCCCGTGTTCATGGTTTTTAGCCCGCTAGAAAAAAAAGTTAAAAAAACGTATCCTATGGTACTTCTAATACGTCCAAGAATATGTGAACAAAGTATCATGATGATCGGTTTAGTAGTTTTCGCGTGAAAGCGTAACAAACAAACTTACATTCACATTTATAATAGTATAGATTGTATTATTGTCCTCCAAATCCATGAGTTACTGGAAGATACACTCTCTTTAAAGATAAGTTCACCTTAACTAAGTTTTTGATTATTTCGTTCCCATTTAAATTCATTTTCATTGAAAGCAATAAAGAATATAATAAGTATACATACCAAGGCCGCATATAAGATACGTCGGAGGAGGTTTGAGCACAGACCGGGAGTACGCCCCCCGGACGGTCTCTAGCGCGCGGGGAGCCCCCGCCACTAGCAGCACCCCGGGGGACACGTACCCGGCGTACCGGAGCTCTGCCGTGGCCGCTGCGAGGGCTCCCGCCCACCAGCATTTCGCATTCGCTGCCAGGAAACTCTGTAACAAAATATTAAGGACTTATGAACGTACGTACATTAGACTACTATTATAAAAGCGAAAATTTGTATGTGAGTATGTTTGTTACTAAAGAAACATAAAGTAATAAATATAATATGAACAATATGTAAATAACAGCTAAGGAAGTATTTAAAATTTAAAGCAATTATAAAACAAGTTAATTGTAAACATATTATTATATCTTTTAATTTTCTACTGAATTTATACTAATTTATATTTATTACTTAACCTTTACACTAAACCGAATGGATATATAAAATTATATAAACTTTACGCTACCCGAGGTATCAAACCTACATTCGAAATGGATACATTGAATCGAAATCTAGTGTGCAAAAGTACTATAAATTCGATTATTATAAATTAATAAAATATTTTGTTATCATTATAAAACTTTCATTAAATCTTATAGGAATTAAAAGAAAGTTTATAAATGGATTAAAGATTTAACATAAGTAATAACACATGACAATTTTATATATTGTACGAGGATTATGCGACGGCTCACGTGAAGTGTACGCGGCGGTGCGTGAACCGCCCGCGTGTGGCACATGACGGGTCTGTTACTCGTATTTCTTGCAATGATTTTACTTCCAGCATTCTTAACTATATAGTTATGGATTAATCCGTCGAAGAGCAAGATTTCTGAATTTTTTGAGTATTTTTTACATTTAATTCAGTTTTGTAACTCACTGAGGCAGGAGATATTATAATCCACTAGTGTACGCGCAGACAGAAGTGCACTCTCTGCTCCTATTACTCCGGTGGCTACACTCGACACGACCTCTCGTTTTGTAATTAATAATATCTATTCCAAAAGATTTGATACAAGAAAAATATTAAAACTATATTTAAATTATCAAGAAAGTGAATATTAATTTCTCCAAAGCTGCACGATATTTGCGATTCTCCTTGACCTGCACCCGTTTGGCATTTCGTGTTTTGTAATATGCACTTCGCCCTGCACTCAAATAGCAATTACATTAAAGCTGAACAACTCAATTATAATACCTTATACCATTACACCTTCATGTAAATGAAAAGCTCAGGATATATTTGAAGTTATAACTTTAAAAGGTCACAATATTATTACATTATTATTACTAGTAAATTCTAACTACTGTAGTAATTAAAATACTACTGTTGCAATAAAAAAAATCTAATAATGTGACATTTTCAAATATGAAACGTTAGCAAAGAAATTCTACCCAAATGCCTACTTAAAAGCAACAAAATAATAATTAGATTATTTAACGTAAATAACAATTTCTATTATATTCGTTCTTTTTTAAAACTTAAAATATATAGGTCCCTAAATTATTATCTGTAAAGAGAAAATTGAAAATTTTCACAAAAATATGTGCGAGTTGCATGTATGGCAATTCCAACTACAGTTTACAAGTTAAGTATTCCCGATCACATTAGATCGCGTGAGAAGAGCTGAAATATTAATTTTCACACAAGAAACATTACTTTCTTCATATAACACGTGAATAATTTGAGGTGTGAATTGATTTTACAAGATATTATCTGGATGGATAGTTTTGTTTATTTTTAATCTATTCTAAAAAGATCTCACTGAGTAGAATCTGTACATTAAATGTAAATTAATGGAAAATTTTATTAGTCATTATTGCCATTATAAGAAATAGTATAGAGACCGAATTTAGAATTTTTAGAATTTTTGTCAAATTTAATTGCTAAAGTCAAATCAATAAAATTATTTTTAAGAATACGTGTTAATAGATAAAACAAGAAAAACTTCATATCAAATTTTATATTGTGTAACTTTTTTTATAGAATGTCTTGCAAAAAATATATTTTTATTACTTTTTTATTGAACATTAATGATTGCATTAATATTAGCTATACCAATATTAATTTGGTTTACAAAAGCTTGTTTGTGTACGAAGAAATATCATTAAAGTTTTTTGGAGACGAAAGATTCCAATACCAAAAGATTCAAAGATTTAATTTAGCAAGTTTTTAGTCAAGTGTTTACTTGAATGGCGCTTTGTAGCAAAAAATGACATCATAAGTACCTACAAGAACATGTTTCAAGTTTTTAAAGCAAGTCATGAGCACATCGAGGTTAGAATAAATTCTCTCATTCATAGTAATATATTATTTAAAAATATTACCAAAAAGATTACATTTGCTTGAATCTACTTAATACATCTCTAACACATTCGTAAGTATGGCACTAACTTGATGTCATCGTGTAATACATCCAATTTCGTATGATGTCATGCAGGTTTAATTTTCTTGCGCGTGGAAAAGGTCATTCACATAATCATAAGGTGTAAACGACTTCATAGTTCACTCAAATATACTTTAGTAGTAAAGCTTCTTAGCTCTTAAATTAACACAACTAGAATTTTAAGTTCGAGAGTCTTAAAATTCTAGTTGTGTTGGGATGAAAAGTATACTTACCTATGAAATATATTCCACTGACCGGTCTCTCTGTTGCTGCATTTAAAAAGAAATATCCATGATCCAAGCAAAGGCAATATCGCATTTATAACGTATGTACTCGCGATCTAGGTAATATTTTAGATCGAGCTATTTTTGATAAAGTCACTATTTTGGAAAGCATAGCGTTTTAAAAATAAAAAATAAACTATTAAAATTAGTTCAGTGCTTTTCTATTATATTTATTACAAACAAACAAATCTTTTTTCTTTATAATATTAGCATTAATTAAAAATTGATTTACTTTCAGTCTAATTAATTTTGCTACATCCACCGTCTCTTCTCCATTCTACACGACATTTGCGAAGTAAATGTGCCCAAATGGCATGCCTATAAGCCACGAAATAATGTACATAGAACTTTTTTATTATGATTCATTGTACATTAATATATATAAATAAAACTAACTCATTAATATGTATAGTAATATAACCGTAAAAATTCAGCTAGAATTTTTATGGTGTTAAAATTATTTATGTATTGTTAACTCACATTTCGCTTCCGCATACGTGCTCTGTTAACTTAATAGTATCATAAAATTCGAGCAAAATTTTAATATGATGTTTAGAATAAAATAGATCTTAAGAGACTGTAATTCTATTACACACGCAGTAACTTCGTCCCAATATTTTGTTAGCAACAGCTAGGCCTAATAAATTACATAACATTAGTATTTTGTAAAATCAGGAAAAGCAGTACATTTTACGATAGTGTTCTGAGACAAGCAAGATATACGTTAGACATTATTAGTCTGCCTATTTTGCGTAATTTAACCTTCGGTGGACATTCCATGGCACTTGGGAAATAACTAATATAAAGCACAGTAAGTTGCCAAGGTGTTGCGTAATCGGGAATTTACTGAAGAGTCTGTAATCTGAATTTATATCATGAAAACATTCGTAACATGATATTCGATAAATTATATTTTATAATGCATACAGTAATAATATAATCTCCCATAAATTCAATGATTCATACGTAAATTTATTAATAATATAAAGGTTTATTTTGAACAAGATGGTAATGATATTCAGTTAAACTATTTTAATGACATTTAACTTTACTTCATTATCATACGTGGTAAGATCAATACAATTTAAATACAAACCAGTAATATTAAAAAAAAAGGATCGAAACGTATGGGTCCTAAAAATCAAAATAAATCTGAAAAGGTAGATTTAATTATAATGCCAAATATTGCCATAAATCTAAGAGTGATATCCTAATCCTTAGAAAAAATTACAACAACAAGTTGTTCACATAAACTCAACATTGACATCCCACAACGAATATGCCTGTATAATTCATACTGTAAGAAATTAATCGTAACAAGACAGGATCTCACGGGAACCGCGGTGATGACTGATGCATGACGCGCACAATGTTTGCTTGTGCAGTGAAAACTCTCAAGATCGAGATAATAGTGGCTATTCATTTCCGAGTTACACGGTTAATTAAGCGAATTGTCTTCTGATTAACATTTACAAATGTCAAAGAATGAATTGTGAAGAAATATAAGGAACTTTTACAGGCGGCTTTGTTTGAGTAGTTTATTACTATTATGTACATTGTACAATAAAGGTTGTTAGAGTTAATGGTAAACAATTAGTTTTAGATAACCTTATCTTTTTAAGGATTTTTGTTCCATACATTAGCTTGTATAAACAGTCGAATTATTAGACTCAGGTATACAATGCATAAAAAAAATGTCATAGGATTTTTGCGAAATATGTACGTGATTAAATTTTAAAATATTTTTTTATTATGCATTGTTATAGCTGTATATAGTGATTTAAATATCTTTAAATTTTTATATATCAATATATAATAAAAACGTCTACGACTAAGGACTAAGGACCAAAAATGTAGTAGAACATTTTAAAAAAAACGGAGTGTCTCCCGTGACCATAATTACTGTAACTCAATTTCGGGAAAAGAATCGAAATAAATCCGTATAAATCTAAAAATTTCAAATATTTGCGTATATCTGAAAACAATTTACATTTTTGACAATTCTTTCCCTAATGGCATACAAGCGCCATATAGTCGTCGTATTTTATGTAAAAACCACTTATCTTGATTTATAATCTGTGTTTATGACCGATTTCCGAGGTTTTAAAAAAGCTAAAAACTGATATACTACCAGAAAATAGCTTTTTATAAGAGTTGCTTTTCGCAAAATACAAGCAGAGTCTGTTTTAGATAATTTTTAACCGACTTCAAAAAAAGGAGGAGGTTCTCAATTCGTCGGGGACTTTTTTTTTTTTTTTTTTTTTTTTTTTCTATGTATGTTCCCCGATTACTCGACGATGGCTGGACCGATTTGGAAAATTCTTTTTTTGTTTGAAAGGGTATAGTTTCTAGTTGGTCCCATAGTCACCAAGTCACGATCTGATGATGGGATCCCAGGGAAATCGAAGACAACTCTCAAATTTTATAGGCACTTATTACGTTTTTCATATATTTTCTAAAGCTGTTCAAGTATTTGCGTCTGATAATCATCATCTCCTGTGGTTGAGCTAATGATGGAAGGTACAACTCCTCAACGGTTAGGAGTTAAAAGAAAATTCTTTCAATATTATACGTAATTATAGACCGATAGTTAAATTCTTTCAGGCTCTTATTAACCGACTCTAAAAAAAGGAGGAGGTTCTCAATATGTATGTTCCTCATTACTCGAAGATGGCTGGACCGATTTGGAAAATTCTTTTTTGTACATAAACAAAATAAGTATCCACTTTCCGTTAAAAATTTGAAAATAAATTATTTTTAACAAAAAACAAAAACCGACTTCAAAACTAAACAAATCTAAACTAAAAAGTAGAAAATAATACTTTTAAGAACTTCGTTAATTTAGAAGTCGGTGCCAGCCAAAGCAAAATAACCTTAAATAGACACATATTCGATTAATCTATATCTATAATATTTGTAAACATAATCAAAATACCGTTCGAAAGTTCCTTGCAAAGGCAAGATAAGTCTATCCGTCTTGGCTGGCACCGACTTCAAAATTAACGAAGTTCTTAAAAGTATTATTTTCTACTTTTTAGTTTAGATTTGTTTAGTTTTGAAGTCGGTTTTTGTTTTTTGTTAAAAATAATTTTTTATGGTTTTATACAGAAAAGTATATTTTTTAAACATTAAAAGTATTATAACTAAAAAACTAAGTACTAAAATACTTTTTTAGTTGATATAGATAACAATTGAGACGCGTGATATAAATCGCCTTCCGAAATAACCGCTGCTACAATACCCACGGTTAGTATGATTGAGATTTATGAGACCTGTTATTGGTTAGTACTGATTTTACAGCTTCAATTTTAACCATTGATAATAATAGAAATTTATAGATGTATCTCTTAAGGCGACACTTAACTTCATTGCTTAACTCGATACTTACACTTTGATTGCTCCATGAAATTTATTAATTTAAACGATTTTAACAGAACAATAAATAAACAATTTATCTCTGGCTCTTTGTGTTCGTAACTTATAAATTTTATTTAATTTATAGTATACAGAGAAGAAAGAGAAAATTTTCATTAAAATTCTTTCATAATCGTAAGTTGCGGGAAATGTTGTTAGGAAGTAAATTTATTGTCGAGCTTTATATACGCAATAATCTTAGTACTAACTATGAAGCGTGGACAAAAAGCTCGTTTCTCACAAAAGAAGCCGACAGCTTGAAGGACGCGAATGAGAATGTTCAATAAAAGGAATATTCTTTCATGTCGTGTGAAAATTTGAACAATACACGCATATTTTGCATACAAATGCTTGCATTGTTATTAAAAGCATACTGTTTATTATACGAAATAATTCTAACACTTAAAATGCACATATCGATCTAAAATTGTGTAGAGAACTGCTTCAAACTGAGTAGTTAATAATATTTTTGTTAACTTATTTTGAATGCTCTTTATAAGTAACTTCATCTCTCATATTACGAGTAATTCAGGCCAAATAGATATACTCGTAGCAAAACCTTCTTCACGTTGCATGCCATTTTCACCTCATTTATTATCAATTAGTGAAAACACTCATTAAAATCCATTTACTTATTCCACAGATAGAAAAAACAACTTTGATTATATGGTTTTGGCACGATTGATACCTTAATTGTAATGAAAATAAGTCATTTTATAAACTAAATATGAATTACCAATTTTTTGATCAAATTACTTATATATATAATATGTGTTCATATAATTATATAATATTTATATATGCATGCATTTAACATGTTCGAATAAGTTGTAACCATTTAAAAAATACCTTGTAAACTTCACACTCGGTGCATATCCGGTGCAAGCAACACGAAAACCCATAAAAGGGGAGAAAGTTCATTGAAAATATATCAATGAACGTATGAATGGGCTCGGTTCATGTCAAAATATTTCTACCTTAGAGCAGTTTAGACATTTATGTAATTGTCATTTTATAGCGTAAGGCCGTGATCATACATATTGTTGAATAGGAATAAATTAAAGTGATTGAAATGAGGTTGCTATTGAAAACTTAACATAAAAATTTAAAGTTCCTTTTCCTTGAATCAGAAAAATATTCGATTAAATTATATTATTCTCTAATATATCTAATATATAGGTATAAAAATCTCGTGTCACAGTGTTTGTTATCGAACTCCTCCGAAACGACTTGCCCGATTTTTATGATATTTTGTGTGTATATTTGGTAGGTCTGAGAATACGTTGTAGACTATTTTTTATTCCCCTAGGTGATAAAGGGGACCGTCTCCAGATTTTTTATTTTTTATTGTAAGACAAAAATTTATGTTTTTATGACTTGGCATCAAAAATACATATAACCTTAAGCTTTCATCTTTCCACCACCAATCCCTATTTTTAATAGTGATTAGAACGCGAGCGAAGCCGCGGGAATTACTAGTATTTATATAACACAACTTGTCCTTGTCGATCTAAATATTTAGAATCTGTCCGGTTCTACTCAGCCGAAGTACAGATTTTCGTTTGCATAAAATATTTGTATAACACCGTTAAGTATGGCAGACAATAGTGATCTAAATAGTTAATGAATGTCAAATACGGTCATTTCACTGGAGGCTCACAAGAAATAAGAATGAATTCTGCCCCAAAAATATAAAAAAAAGAAAAATATTTTTTTTATTATATTTACGAGTATGTGTATATTTTAAATCAATTGGTAGGTAAATAAGTAGGTACAAATATATTAAAATGTCTGTATATCATTTGGACGTAGTTATGCAAAATGGATCCATCCCACAATAACCTTAGGTTAGGTTGGGTCTATTTTGCATATCTACGTCCATTTATAATTGCAATAAAGAATATATATTATATAAGTTTGTAAAAAAATATACTCTGTAACAACACACAGTGTATAACTGCATTATATTTTAAATTCTAAAATAACATAACACTTCTAGTAATAACTTTTACTCTTGAATATGGACAGGTCAAGTAGAAATATTGTTAGAATGCAGTTGTTCCAAACCAATACAGATCAGTTACATGGTGTGAGAAAAACGGTATCCGGTGTGGACTTTAGGTCAAAGTAGCATTTCTATGATAATAATATAAGTTTTATTTCCGTTGTATCTATTGAGTAATGTCACAGTGGTATTCACTTTCAATTTTCGTTTTTTCTTCTTTCTTTTTTGACGTGACAACGTCTTAAATTAGGTTGCGGCTGGGAGTCACTTATGAAAAAGTGTAACGCTCGGTAACGTTACGATGAGTCACCGAACGAGAGAGAGGCCCGCCGAATGCCTTGCGTCTCTCTCCCACTCAACTATTAAAATATATTTCTATAGTTAAAATTTGTGCAATTCTTATTTTCATTCAATTCCTTGTTCCTATTGTGCAATTTAATTATATTCATATCAATAAATATTCTACCGAGAAAAAGACGTTGTCACGTAAAATCTTCGCCCGTAAAACCGACTTTACAGGCAACCATTTTTTACATGCATCATACATACGCAGAAATACTACAAGTTTTATAGATAAAAAATATTTTTATTTTTTTATAAATCCTTTATGTTTTAAAACAAAAAAACATAAAAGATGATTGAGAAAAAGAGATTGATTTGAGAAAAAAACATAAAAGATGATTTAATTCTATTATTTATGCAGAAACATACTAAAGATCACTTATTTTTCTTCTTTCTTATGTATATCGTACCTATCGTCTGTTATTATTAAGACCATCGCGGCTTCCTTTGAGACACAGGAAATGTATGCGGAATTATAAAACGAAGTTTATTTTAATCTTTTACAACATACATTTTTACAAAAAAATATTTACGAGTACAAATGTTTTGCTTATGCCTTATTATATAAATAGAGAGATTACTCATTACTTTAAGTGACGCGTAATCTATAAAAAAGATATTGCATAATTTAATACTTTTTTTAAAGTTAATTTAATAGTATCGTAATATTTTGACGACACGTTTGGCTCAGTGCGTCAACTTTTGAGCCAGAAGTCGCGGGTTCCAATTCCGCTGGGGGTATTTGTACTCCAGTCATTATGTATAATATATTTAAAGTTATATAAGCGTTGCTTATACCTTACCATGGTACCTAAGTACGGATGTCCAAAAATACGATTCCAAATGAATCATTTACAAGGCAATATATTTCTTATTCTTTATCAGACTGATATCAATGTGAAAGTTTGTGTTATGCGTGTTTGCTTATTTTGATTTGGGAGACTACGAATTGAAGTAAGATATAAATTATAGGCTAATGTGAAGCACCTAGAATCTAGAGAACGCACTGGAACGAAGGAAGTGTGAATCGTTAGTATATAGGTACCTATTATATGTATATACGAAAGAGTGTTTGTTTGTCTATTAGTTAGTAAAAACCTAACATGTCGCTTAAATAATCCATATAAAGTTAGACCCACTTAAGAAAAATAAGGATATTCAAATGTATTTTTTTAATTTATTTATGCTTTTTAACGAGTAAGTTCTAAATAACTTTAATAATAAATATATTAAAGTTACATAATTTATGGGCCGTAGAGTTAATCTCAAAGTTTAAAGCACGTTTTTGGCTTCTGGAATGTTACCGAGTAAGTTCACTCATTTACAGACAATTTTGTCAACACAACGCCGAGTCGTCAAAATTGCATGCGCTAGACATGCGTCCTACACACTTTAACATATGATAATAATAATCAGAGGCTGATATTTTTTGCATGAATTGTACAGGATTTATTTTTTCTGTTACAACTTTTTATCTTCACGCACAGGCACAGGCCACTCTCAGTACGAGGGGATCAGCCATAGTCCACCGCGCTAGCCTGTGTTGGCAGACTTCACATGTCTTTCAATAACTTGCTAGGTTTTGGAACCCGCATCACTCGGTTATCCAAGCGAGCGCGTTACCGTATGGGCTACTTTTCATAGTTAGTAACATATCTATTTTTGGTATAATTTAACGTTTTTAATTTTTTGCCTAAAACATAGATACTATGAATATTATACAACGTAAAATAGGCACATCCATCAAAAGTAATGCGCTTACCGACGAATAGCAATTATATATTTTTTTAAATGGGACTGTTGGTTAGTACACATACAATATATGTAAAAACCTAGTTAGTAGCTTTGTTAACAGCATTGAAAAAGCTAACAAAGCATTGAAAAAGCAAACAATATATATATATATATATATATATATATATATATATATATATATATATATATATATATATATATATATATATATATATATATATATATATATATATATATATATATATATATATATATTATATAAGTTTGTAAAAAAATACACTCTGTAATAACATACAGTGTATAACTGCATTATATTTTAAATTCTAAAATAACATAACACTTCTAGTAATAACTTTTACTCTTGAATATGGGCAGGTCAAGTAGAAATATTATTAGAATGCAGTTGTTCCAAACCAATACAGATCAGTTACATGGTGTGAGAAAAACGGTATCCGGTGTGGACTTTAGGTCAAAGTAGCATTTCTATGATAATAATATAAGTTTTATTTCCGTTGTATCTATTGAGTAATGTCACAGTGGTATTCACTTTCAATTTTCGTTTTTTCTTCTTTCTTTTTTGACGTGACAACGTCTTAAATTAGGTTGCGGCTGGGAGTCACTTATGAAAAAGTGTAACGCTCGGTAACGTTACGATGAGTCACCGAACGAGAGAGAGGCCCGCCGAATGCCTCGTCTCTCTCCCACTCAACTATTAAAATATATTTCTATAGTTAAAATTTGTGCAATTCTTATTTTCATTCAATTCCTTGTTCCTATTGTGCAATTTAATTATATTCATATCAATAAATATTCTACCGAGAAAAAGACGTTGTCACGTAAAATCTTCGCCCGTAAAACCGACTTTACAGGCAACCATTTTTTACATGCATCATACATACGCAGAAATACTACAAGTTTTATAGATAAAAAATATTTTTATTTTTTTATAAATCCTTTATGTTTTAAAACAAAAAAACATAAAAGATGATTGAGAAAAAGAGATTGATTTGAGAAAAAAACATAAAAGATGATTTAATTCTATTATTTATGCAGAAACATACTAAAGATCACTTATTTTTCTTCTTTCTTATGTATATCGTACCTATCGTCTGTTATTATTAAGACCATCGCGGCTTCCTTTGAGACACAGGAAATGTATGCGGAATTATAAAACGAAGTTTATTTTAATCTTTTACAACATACATTTTTACAAAAAAATATTTACGAGTACAAATGTTTTGCTTATGCCTTATTATATAAATAGAGAGATTACTCATTACTTTAAGTGACGCGTAATCTATAAAAAAGATATTGCATAATTTAATACTTTTTTTAAAGTTAATTTAATAGTATCGTAATATTTTGACGACACGTTTGGCTCAGTGCGTCAACTTTTGAGCCAGAAGTCGCGGGTTCCAATTCCGCTGGGGGTATTTGTACTCCAGTCATTATGTATAATATATTTAAAGTTATATAAGCGTTGCTTATACCTTACCATGGTACCTAAGTACGGATGTCCAAAAATACGATTCCAAATGAATCATTTACAAGGCAATATATTTCTTATTCTTTATCAGACTGATATCAATGTGAAAGTTTGTGTTATGCGTGTTTGCTTATTTTGATTTGGGAGACTACGAATTGAAGTAAGATATAAATTATAGGCTAATGTGAAGCACCTAGAATCTAGAGAACGCACTGGAACGAAGGAAGTGTGAATCGTTAGTATATAGGTACCTATTATATGTATATACGAAAGAGTGTTTGTTTGTCTATTAGTTAGTAAAAACCTAACATGTCGCTTAAATAATCCATATAAAGTTAGACCCACTTAAGAAAAATAAGGATATTCAAATGTATTTTTTTAATTTATTTATGCTTTTTAACGAGTAAGTTCTAAATAACTTTAATAATAAATATATTAAAGTTACATAATTTATGGGCCGTAGAGTTAATCTCAAAGTTTAAAGCACGTTTTTGGCTTCTGGAATGTTACCGAGTAAGTTCACTCATTTACAGACAATTTTGTCAACACAACGCCGAGTCGTCAAAATTGCATGCGCTAGACATGCGTCCTACACACTTTAACATATGATAATAATAATCAGAGGCTGATATTTTTTGCATGAATTGTACAGGATTTATTTTTTCTGTTACAACTTTTTATCTTCACGCACAGGCACAGGCCACTCTCAGTACGAGGGGATCAGCCATAGTCCACCGCGCTAGCCTGTGTTGGCAGACTTCACATGTCTTTCAATAACTTGCTAGGTTTTGGAACCCGCATCACTCGGTTATCCAAGCGAGCGCGTTACCGTATGGGCTACTTTTCATAGTTAGTAACATATCTATTTTTGGTATAATTTAACGTTTTTAATTTTTTGCCTAAAACATAGATACTATGAATATTATACAACGTAAAATAGGCACATCCATCAAAAGTAATGCGCTTACCGACGAATAGCAATTATATATTTTTTTAAATGGGACTGTTGGTTAGTACACATACAATATATGTAAAAACCTAGTTAGTAGCTTTGTTAACAGCATTGAAAAAGCTAACAAAGTCGAGTATAGCAATTTGGTAGCACGAGAGAAATTTAAAATTGTTTCATTCTGTCGTTTCATTTGTAGTGTAGTGCACCGCTTAATCGAATGAGTCGTTGAAATAAATTTACCAATTCTCCCCAACAGCGCTATGTGTCACAGTAACTGTCGAAAGGCGCCGAACTCTGAATTACACGCATAATCTATTGCCTCGAAAAGATCCAATGAGAAGTTTCATTAGTTTTAAGTTTAAAAGTCTCGACGCTAGCAATAAAACAGATGATCATTGTACAAGAAAATAAAAGATTGATATTAAGTTTTCAGAGGATAGCACTTTCGTTTCGATATATATTCGGTATTCAAATAATACCTATCCAACTCTCAGATATACTTAAATGATATTAAAGAAAGAATGCTGCTTATAAAACAGTAGATTCTAGGCCTCGTATCTTTAGACAGAAAAAGTTAAATTTTAAAAAAAATACTTTTTAATTTTTATATATATATATATATATATATATATATATATATATATATATATATATATATATATATATATATATATATATATATATATATATATATATATATATATATATATATATATATATATTCGTGTGCATATGTAGTAATATATTTATTGTAAATTTATAAAAGATCGTCTAAAAACCAAGCTGTAAGCATTACAAGGTATATACATACTAGATTATATTAGAGCAAATTATTTCATAAAATGTGTGAGTGCAAAAACTTGTGACATTCAATATTAAAGTTTAAAGGTGGCAATATTCACGAAATGAATTATTGATTGGGTACTTTCATGGCCTTTGGCGAATGTACTGCAATAGTTAGGTGAGTAGTGGTAAACTTTTATCTAACACTACCTTATAAATAATAAATGTTTTCTTATTTATTTTCGTATCGAAATGTCGTAAATGTGGCTCAGATTTTTTACAATGCAATAATAACAAAAAAAAATAGGTATATGATGAAATGAAATATCATAATTATAAGTTATAACAATCTGATATATAAAAATCTCGTGTCACATCTTAGAGTGTTCGTTATTGAACTCCTCCGAAACGGCTTGACTGATTTTTATACTTTTTTTGTGTGTATTTGGTAGGTCTGAGAATAGGTCATTGGCTGTTTTTCATTTTCGTAAGTGATAGGGGTTCTCTTCAGATTTTTATTTTTTATGATATGGCATAAAAATACTTATAACTCTTAATTTTCATCCCTCTATCACCAATTTTTAATAATGATTATAACGCAGACGGAGCCGCAGGAATTGCTAGTATATTATCATATAATCGTATGAATCAAAACACGTTTTGTTCATCTATCATAAAAAAGCTTAAAATCAACTATGTGTTAATTTTTTAGCTATTTTTCTTTACATGTTGCATCGTATTTATTCATATTTAAATAATGATTAATGTAGGTACGCCCCTTAAGTAACCATAGTATACAATGTTTCTATAAAAATTACGTCTATGCCATAAAATTATAGGAAACTGAATAACACCACACCACATTAAAATATGAAAATCACTATCGACTCTGTCACCATATTTTCTTTCCTTATTTGGTTTTCCTGATCATTTAGAAAGTACTTCTTTATAAAAACAACGCTGATTTATGCCATCGTATTAGAGCTAAATTAGCCTTTAATATATTTTTTTATTTAAATAATGCTTAAAAGTATCAACGAGTAAAAAGCTAGAAAATGTCAAATATACGGCTACAATGTTTTTCAAATCAGATTCTTATAAATTATCGATTTTAAACAAACAAAGCAACTTTACATATTAAGTATTATGGATATTAAAATACTGTTTAAATGAACTGGTTTCCAAGACGTAATGCATTAACAATGTATGCATCTTAGTAAATGAAACCAACAGTATCTAAAGATATTGATTAGAAAGGGCCAATAACCAAGTATTGACTGAGAGCTCTCTGCATGAGAAGTTAACAAAATTAGCAGACCCCACTGACCCGAGTTTGAAGTAGTTCGGATGCTGTGGATAATCTTCATATTACTTTACAGATAATAATAACTATCTACATCGAGATATAATACAAGTTAAAATGTAATTAATGTATAAAGATTTTTTGTTACTATTGAGCAAATAACGTGTAACTATTACTTAAATTAGCAGACACCAAACAATTTGCTTTAACCACTAAAAAAATGGCAGGCAGACGGTGATAATAAAAAAGTTTACATGCAAAACATTCAACTAGTGCAGTAAAAAAACCTCTATTATTACAGTAAAAGGTAGGAAAACTAAGCTAAAAATATATAAATATTTTTAAGTTAATTTAAATGGAAAGATTATTATGATATATATTGATAAATTTAATATTACCTAATTTGACATTAATATGGCATCCACATGACTAATATAAGTCGGAAGCTGAGAGTTAATAAGCGTAAAAAAGCTCGAGCGGACATTCCAAAGCCCATTTCGGGCCAACCAACATAAATCTCTTCTTAACAAGAAAAATTACTCAACGCATCTATTTTCACGCAACGTATTTTTATATCCGGAAATTCTTCTCTAATATAGTGTCATTTCTAATTTAGATCTTTTAAGTCTACTAATACACGCCAAAATTCATTACAGTAAATAAATAAATATAAATATGTTGGGACTTGGGAAATTACTACAAAAACGCCATCTAGTTCCGTGGTAAGCTACGAGGCTTGTATTACGGATACCAGATAGTTGATATACTACACATATATAAATTTTAAATACATACATATTATAAATATAAGCACCCATGACTGGAATACAAACATTCATGCTCAACGCGACGCGACCGCTGGCGCAGAAAGTAGAGTAAAACATTACCATACATTACCTTACACATATATATTACATATTATAATATATGTATATTAGACTTTAAAATAAAATAATTCGTCATAAATATACGAAGTAAACCAAAATAGAAGGAAAAGCTTTAGGTACAGTGGATTAAGTAATAAAATGAAACCTATCCTAAAACTAATAATTTTTATAATATAATCACAGTCATGTCCACACTATGCCATCGCAGCTTCCGAGTGTCTGGTAAATATTTCCCCGACACCAGCTTATGATGAGCTCTCCTTGTTTGAACAACGTCTAATAACGTTTAAGCGGCTACACTTAATAAATACCTAATCTTGTTCTTAATATAGTTCGTTGTGTACTTAAAATACCAATAATTGCTTGACAAATAATTAATATATAAGGAAGGTTTGTTAAATAAGGTACTGAGGTGTGACTTTTTATTAATAAAGAGCGATTGAAAAGCTTTTCTTCTAGAATTTAAACGCACAGATTTATATGAAGCTTCTGTCAATGGAACCAATTACCCTGTCCTATCATTTTAACGTGTCGTTAAAAGACAATTTAATGTAAATTCAAGCTTATAAGAATTTCTTCAACGCAAGAAAGCGACAGTCTTATAAAACTACACATAAAAAAGTATCAAAATTGTTAGTTTTGTTTTTTTTACCTACCAACAAAAAAGGACATTTAAACAAAAATAACTACTACGTAACTTAACCAGAGTAATGGCGTCTTCAACAGAATGTACAAGAGATTTACAGTCAATACACTAACTCACTATGATAAATATCATGGCTATCGAAAGCAGACTTTTAAGAACATGAGTTCCAAGTTACATTGGTCACGACCCGTAGGCACACCCCATACGTCAAACACACCGAGACTAATGTGCCCTTCGAGTTAGAGTACGTCTTCCCCTAAAAATCTCTTTTCGCTTCACTGTTTTATTTTTTAGCAAGAACTATAATGTTTCTTTACTTAATATTTAATCTATAGGCATTATAAGATTACTATTATTATTGAAAAAGTTGTGTATGTATTTTTGTTTAGTGTTCACATTATGTATTTTCAACCTATAGAATTATTGTTAGTTTCAATTTAATTAAAAAAAGAAAAAAACACTAAGACAAAAAAAAACAAAAAAATATATATATTAGTCCCGCTGAGTTTCTTTCGCCAGTTCTTCTCAGGTCAGTGGTTTCTTCCTTCCGAACTGGTAGTAGACTCATGACGTTCAGTAAAAAATTGTAATAATTTCATGCTGAATAAAATATTTTGAATTTTGAATTTTTTGAATTTTGTACGGGTACTGTACGGGTTTATAGATAGACAATAACCTGGAATAAGACATAGGTTACTGTTAATGCTGCGCCTATACAAGAGTAAGTCGCTAGTAGTAGCAAAGTCAATGAAACTTTTTATGCTGTGGTAGTAGGATAATTGTTTAAAAGTTTTTTTTTTTTGCGTTTATAAAAAAATGTTCGCAGTACTTATGTACATGTTTTTATCGACATTTAGCGTATGTATATATAATAAGGAAATTGTAATATCCGTCAAATTATAATTACTAGTGATAAATTACAATTACCAATTATCAAACCTCACATTTTTACGTGATATTTTCGAGATATTTTTAGATAAATTATAATTTTTCCCTGCGAATAATATACCTATGAGTCTTGAGTAGATGTAGAACATCTCTAGCTTTTCTCTTTTTATGCATTTTACTTTGTGTCGTGTATATTACGACTAGTACTTTACTACAGTGGTTACCTTTTTCGTATGTACACTAAAAACGGCTCTAGTTTTAAACGTGTAACATAGTGGCTCATAAAAACTGACAGCCGTCAAGTGGTCACTGGCTGCCACCTGCGCTAACTGATGCACTTTCACTATACTCCTGCCAATAAAACAACTAATAATGGCTTATAGAAAAACAAATTTAAGCAGAGAAAGTACATATCTATTTTTAATTAGGCACTTAATTGGGTAAGAAAAATACTTATATTTTGTTTTTGTAACTAGGTTTCTATCGTAGAGCTTACATGTAGCTTACAACGAGTACATTCACTGCAAGACGTTCTATTATTGAACCTCCGATTAGTTCACTTATTTTTGATTTGTATGCAATGACAAGTGTTTTATTAGATTTAATTACAAAACGATCAGTCTTACCGCCGCACTTACAGTCACTTAAAGAACCATTAAGTCGTTCTTTAGTATGGAGATTCTCGACTTAATGGTTCATTAAGTAACTATGAGTGCGGCGGTTAGCTACTAGATAAAGTTTAGAATGACTTTTGTTAGAGTTTAAATCAGTATATTATTTAAAGTCAAGCAACTTGCATTTTTAATTGTACCTATGGCAAATTGACGACAATGTGAGCACGTACTGTTCATTATTGGTCTATGCAAATGTGCCCAGATTTACTTTCTTTGGCCCAACAGGTATCTTTAAGCAAACTACTTTTCCTAACAACCAGTAGCTATGTAAACTTGTAATATTAAGACGACAGTTGTATTGAATCGGTAGAAAGCACGAATTTGTATTAGTTAGTACTTGGTATCTACTTCTATGTAAATAGTATTTATAATACTTACTTTTTCCAAATATTTTTGTAACAATATAAGTATATTTTGTTTTTTTATACCTATGTTTTATGTATTTTTATTTTAAAAATATATTTGAATATATTAAATTAATAATTCAATTTCTGATAGAATTTAGCGTTATGAGAAGATAAAATACATAATATTCAAAATGCAACATACATCATAATTATTGTTTTAATAATTTAAATATGCCCTTTTATTACATAATATGTCCCTATGGTTTTTAAATGAAAAACTTCTAAAGACGAATATTCATAAAAGCCACGTTTTCACTATGAATTGCATGTTGTCGTTTATGAATTTTGTTACATAAATTCTATTGCCATAACAAATTACGTCACTTTTCATAACAAAGTATTTCACCTATAACAAGAAGTGATTTTAATAAATAGGTAACGTTTTAGCACGACGATGCTATTTCGAATAATAAATAATAAATTAATAAATATGCTGGTTTACACACATCACCATCTAGTTACATAGTTAGCTGTGAGGCATGTATCATGAATACCAGATAGCTTATATACTACACGTATAACTTTAAAAACATAGACATAATATGAGCGAAGATATTAATTAAGATGCAAGTTTTCGATTTTTAAGCCTCGATATCTCGGAAACTAAGCGAGATATCGAAAAATTTTATTCTTTCATTTCGTTTTCTTTCGTCGAGGTCTTTAAGAATCCGCCATCAAATCGTGGGGCCGTACGAATCGTAATCTCCCGTTTATTCAAAAAAATAAATATTTTCTACATATTTTTTTACATATCATATTTTTTTACCTATAACTTTAACCTAATTCTGTTTATTAGATCTAAAATGTTCAACAAATTAAATGTTATTGAGACGACATGTTGATTTATTTAAGTCTTTCAAATTATTAAAGAAAAATAAGTCTAACCATAGCCAGCGAAAACTCACATTATTACTATGTTAATGTTAGAAAAAAATCAAGCAAGACTTCTTACGAGAAGTTGTTTTGGACAAATTATATATTTTAATAAGTAAATAAACATAGTAACAACGTAGTATGTAGGATATAAGATTAATGTTAGAGTTTTATAGAAATATATATATATATATATATATATATATATTAAATACATAATTTCATAATTAGAAATTCATATTAGTAATATTAAAAGCATTAAAAACAATTTATATTATGTAGTCTAAGAAGAAAGTTAAACGAAAACACTATGACACTTTTATGCCATAGTAAAATACCTTGTATGATATTAATAAGTCAAACTTAGCACATGCAAGAAGGTTAATAATAATTAATGCCTTAACTTTAAATATCCTCGACATTTTTTTAATTATATCTCATAGGTAAGTGTAACAAAAATTGAAAACGTGAAATGGATGTCGAAAGATGTATCGCATCCGGTCAACAGCGTACAAACCTCTTCCTACAGTGATGAAGTGACAGGCGTTAAGTAAATTCGCGCACTGCCAAGTACACAACGGTGTGGTACCAACTTTATCATACTTTTGTGAAACGTGGATATGGCAGATTTAATATTAAACTACTGTAATGGGATTTCATCTCTCAGTTTATCTCAGCTTATAAGGCAGCTTTAAATTAAAGTGTGATAATAAGTTAAAAAAATCATGTTCAGGAGATTAAAGGAGTAAGATTGGTTAAAAATTATCAAAAAGATAATGTAAAATGCAAGATAAAACTGTAAGAATTGTAGAGACTATTAAGTTTTAGAAGATCCACGGCTTATTATTCTTTAAGAAGGTTATGTCAAAAAGTCGGAAAATCATCCATCGTCTATACAAAAAGAAAACGTTTAAAATTAAATGTACAATGAGAATATGTGAAAAGAATATGCTGTTTTGTATTGTACCCATATTTGCAGTTCGATGTAAGCCATTATGCACCGAAAATTTCATAAACCTAAAAGACGGAAGTTAAAGTAAATAGTAAAATATCGTCAATACGAGAATTTATTTAATTATAAACAACCCCAAAGCAAATAAGTAAATGAGCGACATTTAGAAGTGGAGGCCCTAACAGTAATTAATGCTGTCACTCAACACGAGCTCCAACACTCTTCAGTTAAACAATTGTATAAGACGGCACGCTCAGTTAATTTTTTGCACTCAGTCTAAACTATTGCGATTATTTAACGAACATATCATATTGTATTAGATACAAGTAATGTAATTGGCTCAAAATTAAGCACTTATTCGAAATGCTTAAACAGTAGCTTGGACAAAGAAGTTTTTCGTAAATCAAATGATTTTTTATCATAAATTATAACCACCTAAAGTAAGGAGTATAATTTGTAATCATATCTTTACAATTTTATTCAGTCATACATATTCATAGATATGTTATTATATAATGTTTTATCTAACTTTTCTACAGGAAATTCTAACCGTAGAAGATATCATTTTCTAATATCAAGTCCTCAACTATTAATGGCGGTATTAATTTACTTAGATATTGCCATGTAAATACCTAGATTTGACAATATACTACGTTATCAAAGCATTACTTGTAAACAAGCTAGAATAGTTGTTTTTATGAAATATTTTTTACGTACAGGGCTTTCTCCACAAATTACATCAAATTTTCTAATCCACGTCTCCGAAAATAGGGGTTAGATCGTTCTGAGCCCTTCTAAATTGCTGACTCGACAAATTTTATAATAATTGAAAAGGAACGAGATTTTAGGGTAGAGCCTTTTCTTTACATAATGGGTGCAAATTTTCATAGATAATTATTATCATCAAACTCTAATAAAATCAATCGACAAAGTGTTATAAAATGGTTTTGTCAAGTTAGTACTTTGTAATGTTAAATATGGTTAAAAACAAAAACTGATAATATTTTTATTATGTATCTACCTATATGGGAAACTAGAGAAGAAATAACGTTGTGTATTCTTTAATAAACTTTATGGTTTTAATTGATTTATCTAATTATTAAACAATATTTAAGAGCGATAGCAAATTGTTTTATCGTATTTTTAGCCACCCTTAAAAAGTGAGAAATTCTTTATTCGTGTAGGTTTTTTTGTGTGTTCCACAAAATCTCTTATAAATATTAAATAATAAGTAAAGTCGTGTTCAGATTTATGTTGAAAATGCTTTGAAAGTAATTCGAAGTAAAGGTAAATATTTAAAAATATTATATTATGTTAAATTTAATATTTTATTTTAATAGAACCATTATTAAGTTAATATATTAGTAATTACTAATTACTTTTTCATAAATAATACGAAAATCCATTTTAAATAATATTTTATACACCATTGAATGCGTCTGGAAGTCTGGTACAAGTAGACAAAGTTATTTTATAGGCAAATTACTTCTGTCTGGGCCCTTTATCTAGTCTACGTCTTAATGAGACTAAGATAATAAAAGTAGTTAAAAGTTATGAAACTTTAAAACAAACATCTTGATGTTGTTCTATGAAGCATTAAAAAAGTTTTTAAAAGATTTGCAAGTAAAAAATAATTATTTTAGTGCAAAGAAAGCGTTTGTAAATTGTTATTATAGAAGAAACAATAAATACAGAGTATAATATTTTGTTTACGTGAATAATTTAAATAAAAAAATGTACCAATAAGCAATTCCGATAGTTATTACACCTTGGAATACTTCGTACTTTCATAATCCATTTTTTTAAGCAGCAACTCTTGATTTTTCTGACTAAATATCTGATGTATCGGCGTAAATATTTCTATAGGTACATGAAATTACATCGAACTGTCGTTGCGATAAGGATGGACAATGGTGTATAGCTAGAAAGATAAAATAATGAAACTGCTTCATTGTATATTTAAATTGCCAGACGAAAAAAGTTAACTTCTTTAATTTATCTTAAATATCTAATTAGACTTGGGCAGACTTTCGTAAAAGCATGTAAACCACCGCAGAAGAGCTTATTGTGTAGTAAAAGTTAGTGAACTAAGTTTAAATGAAATGGATTTTATTCTGTTAAGTTGGTATAGTTTAAATAAATTTGAATCTTTTGGTAATCTATTATTATTAAGGAAACTCGGCAATATACCTTTTTAAGCAAACGAAACATTATTAGATGTAACCACTATATTTAAATTAAACTATTATCTATTAAAATCGAACCCGTTCCTTCAGAGACTTTAGAGACAGAGGAACAAATTATGTAGTATTGTGGGCCAGAATCCGACTTAACAATGATTTAAAGTTATATAATTGAGTAAAATATGTTTATTCATCATATTAATATCCATACTCACAAACACACTTAAAAATAAATGTTAAAGTGACACTGTCTGTCTGTTACATTTTCCATCATTCATATTCATGAAAGTAACAAATGTTCAAATATTTTCACTTTTCTCTTTAACAGAGTGTCTATAAAAATTTCTTTATCTAAAATCTTTATATAAAAATTTCGTTCACAGTGTTTGTTATCGAGCTCCTCCGAAACGGCTTGACAGATTGTTATGAAATTTTTTGTGTATATCATCAAAAAATACTTATAACCCTAAATTTTCATCCCTCGGGCGCGGGCGGATCCGCGGGAATTTCTTGTGTTATATAATATGTAAACGGTCTTGAATCGAAGACAAAACAAGACCATACTCATATTCAGTTGGAGCCAGTCCAACAAAAAGGCCGAACTTTATTAGGTTCAGTAAATCAAGCAGAGCTAATGTTTATTGAGGATGACTCGCAGCACATTCCCAACAATATGTGAATAGATTACATACTGATAAACGTTATATATGGAGCTGTTAGCTGCACATGGCGCTAAAATTTGAAAATCTAATCGAAATATTAACGATAAAGAGGCTTGATCTGTAGTTTTAAAAAATTTTGTGTTTGTCGGTGATCGCATCACGAGAATCATCACGAGAATCCGGGTTAAGAACATAGGATACTTTTTAGTGCAGGAAAATATCTAATTCTGAGAAATGTATACTTACCCGAGTCGAGCGAAGTTACTAGTGAATTAATAAAAAATTGGTTTGTGTTTCAGCGATTACCTAATTGCTTATGCACTTATAATATTGATTTGTCTCTCTAAAAACAAAAACATTTTTGTACCTTTTCGGAAAAACATCTGATTAAGTACGGTTGCCCAAGTATATAGAGGCATAAAAGCTTCATATACAGGAGTAGCGGCATGTTTTGATGTATTATTTCAGGTCATAATGTCTGTTCTAAGCCTGTAAATACAAGTTTAAAATTAACTGTGAAATAGAGACGAACATACGTACTTACATTCAAATTTTATCACTTTCATTACATATTTAAATGATGAAAAGCTATTAAACGAAGGCGAAGGAATTAAATGAACCTAATAAAAATTGAATTTTAAAGTAATTTCCTCTGAACTATGCTTCAAATTGTGTTGACGTAATATAAAAGATTAAAGCAAACAGTTTCAAAACAAACTTTCAATGCCTCGAGGCATGATGATTCACACGTTAAGCTGTAAGTTATTAATTCCTTATTATTTCACACTAATCTTATAAATGCGAAAGTTTGTAAGTGTAGGAAGTGAGGAGTAAATATGCTTGTTACTTCATCATGGTGTATTAGTTAGATTCAATACTATATTGAACTTCTGGACCCCCATACCTGCCGCATCATCATATTCGTTCACTTTGTGGTCGCAGAGTTCATTAGCGACCAGCAATCCAGCCGGGCGTAAAGCCAGTTAAGGGCTGAATCCTAAACTAAATAAAACTCCACATTTTAGTTCATGAAGCAATTTAGCTAATTTAAATTAAAATACGACTTCTAAGATAGAAATCTTTGTCATAAATTTATGATTAAGCATCCATTTTCAAGTAACAAAGGCACTTAATGATGTCACAGTTCGCCCGACCAGCGACTGTATGCAATTATCTTCAGCAATTTGTTGCGCGATTTTCCCGCGGCGTGTCGTGACTCGCCCTGCGCTTTCTATCACGGGCCTGTCCTCGGTACATTATGACGTATTAGATTTAATGATATGGAATATCAAACTAATAATATCCTGAAGGAAATGGTTACGAGAAAACGTTAAGTCAAGTGACTCTACCGGCTTTTTGCTATAAATGTCTAAAGATCCGGTTGAGAAAAGTGCAAGTATTTGTTACTAACGGCTGACCGTGGCTTAGCTTCGGAGCATCCCAAGATGCAACTCCAGGACTAAATCTATCTGTGCATTAAATTTCATTTAAATCTGCCCAGCCATGTTCAAGTAAAAAATCAGAAAACACTGGTACGCATAAAAACTACTTTATTTATAAACGAGTAATGTCATAGTACTTAAAATATCATGAGTGGACCCACGACGACTATTAGTTTAATTAGTCATTCCGGTTGAGAAACTATCTCAATAACATTTAATAATCTTAATATATAATATTTCCGTGTCACAATATTGGTCCAGGATAAATTCTGAAACCACCTACTAACTTACAAATTCTACCATCAGCTAAAGAAAAAAAATATAAGTGTGCTGCAGCAACGCGTTGGATATATGTGGCTATGAACTGCTAGCAGTAAATAAAAGTATGTAATAGCACAGATATCTTATACACTCGTATATTTATAGATTTTTTTAACCATACTATCTATAAAATAGATCTGAGATCTCCCTATCGACTAAAAATCGAATTGGAATATCAAACTGCGAGCCAGCCTTGGCACCTTGTAACTATTGAACTATTGATTAATTATTAATTTTATGAAAGTAGGTCAGCTTGTTTAATTATATTGTTTAAAGTTTAACTTTATTAATCCCATTATGTACTTTATAATTAAAATTTATAATAGCCATTTAAATTATCAAGGGCGTTAACTCTAAGATCTTGTGATTCTATTTAGAAAATATACCAATATTAATTATGTTTATAGTACGTCTCATAATATTAATAATAAACATTTTTTTTTAATAAACCTTTACGCCCGTAGAGCGGAAATATACCTACATTACAACCTTTCAGGTTAATTTTCATCATACAGTCAAATGTATATTTTTTACCCAAAGGCAAGAATCAATTCACTAAAGCAAGCAACAGATCACTGACCTTACATTTAATTTCAATATAAAACTACTTACATTGGTTTAGCTCGAGCGTGTTTCTACTTTACTTTTTATTATATATATTATAAATATTATATGTAATATACCTACAGCCAGCGCCACGATTTGTGAAATATTATAAGTAAGGATCACTTTCCGCTACTGCAGTTCGTTTGTCCAGCAGTTCTAGCGAGAAAATGTAAATAACAGACAAACAGAAACAAACATTATTTATATAAATATTTTACATTTATCTAATATATAAAAATCTCGTGTCACAGTGTTTGTTATCGAACTCATCCGAAACGGCTTGACCGATTTTTATGAAATTTTTATGTGTATATTTGGTAGATCTGAGGATAGTTCGTAGGCTTATTTTTATTCCCCTATGTAATAAGGTTGGCTTTCCAGATTTTTTAATTTTAATGTTGAAATCAATTTTTAATTTTTTACTTTTTTGGAATCAAAAAATACTTATAACTAAATTAATTTTTTATCCTTCTATCACAAATCGCAATTTTTTAAAAGTGATAAGAATAAGAAGCCGCGGAAATTGCTACTTTTATAGTTTAAGTTCACGACCGAAATGTCTAGGATAATAATAAATCGAATCAAAATTCAGTACAAATATATAAGACATTTACGATTTACTACTTTGAAGATGTTTTGCAAGCCATATAGAGAGGTAGAGTAAGTTGTTTGTCCTTCATCAGATAGCTTGGGCGAAAGGTCGCTGACCGCACCTGCGATTAATGATTATTTCTACATATTAATTGGTAATACTTATTGATACATTTAAGCGGTGTATTGTATTGACCTCGGTGATTTTTATTTCTATCGTATTATTTTTTTAATCGCCGTATAAACAGCATTATTGTATTATATTTGTATTTTTTATTTGTAGGCTCTAACATGAATAAGAAAATGTTATTGTACGACATAGATTTTTTCAAATTAAGTGTGTGTTATACCTGTCTCAGTAATAAATTACTTAGGTTTTTTTTCTCAAAAAAAATCTATATTAACTACTTAGTATAACTTTAATATTAAGTATAGAAAAAAAATTACTTCTCCTTTCTTTTACTTCCGCCTTGAGCTTTTACTTATAGCGAAATAAGAGGATGATCAAAAGGGGATACTTCCTACAACTGTTATATGTTTACATTTCCATGTTTTTCTTTTAATTAAAGGTAATTAAAGGTAACACAATCTATGTACAGTAGAACTAATAGGGCCAATTATTGAAATCCCCGTTATCGCCTATATATAACATGATTCTTCGAACTATAATGCTAACTGTACGGCAAATTCAACTTTCCTTATAAGAGCATAATTCGACCTTCCATTTATATTTATTGATTAAAGCACGCTTAAATTGTTATTAAATTATTAATATGTTTATACTATTCCTAGTAAAACTTGTTAATGAAAGGAGTGAATGGAAATTAAGGAAAATTTGTTGCATAAGTTCTTAGTAAATAAAAGCGTGAAAAAACAGTAGTTCTAAGGAGCATGAAGCACTCGCAAGCGCATACATAAAAAAACTTTAGTATTTATTTCAGTATTGCGATTGAGTTTGATACGTGCAGTGGTAGCCCAGCGGTAGCACGCTTGGATGATCGAGTGATGCGAGTTCAAATCCGGGTCTCGCACCTCTGATATTTTCATGTGCGAATCATTTCTATCATGATTACCACTTGTCTTACGGTTAAGGAAAACATCGTGAGGAAACCTGCATGTCTGAGGAAACCAAGCTAGTTTTCAAAAGACATGTGAAGTCCGCCAACACGCACTAGGCCAGCGCGGTGGACTATGTATGGCCTTATCCCCCTCGTACTGCGGGAGGACCATGCCCAGCAGTGGGACGCTAGAAGGGCTGAAGACTTGATACGTGCTTAGATGATATTTATTTTAAGATGTGGTTTAAATATTTAAATAAAAGACTTATAGAAAAAAATAAATTGGCAACATTGATGAGCCAAAGGCAAATAATCCGTCGATATCAATTTATATTCGAAACTTATTCAAGTAATCGAAAAGGATTAAAATGCGATCATACTTGATTGGGATTTAATGTTTTATTTAAATATCGTTTATAAAAACAGTTATTTCCAATCTAAAACTGAGATTTTACATTTGAGAGATTAGATTAGAGTTTGAATTTATAATTGCATAATTAGTTATAAGATAAAGATAAATATATTATTTATTCATATTTCAAATAAAATAATATCTACGAATTTGTTCGCGGATTCATTTAGATTTTTGGATCCCAACATTTCGAATGATTCATAGCAGTTATGGTCATAGAATAAACTAAGTTTTTAGACGTCTCAAAGGTTTTAAAAATTTTCAAATACTCGCGAAAATTTAAAATATATTATTACAATATTTCAATCAATCTTATACCTCATTTACATTCAGCCCCTGCCGCTGCCCCTCGCGCTGCTGGCAATAATTCCCTAAATACTGCTGTAGCAGGATCGAGAGGAGTGTGTGTTTACATACTGCCCTACCACTCACTCCGCTTTCAAGTTTCGGCAATAGCAGACGTCGAAATAATTACAGCGGCCGCGCTGTCTCTTTTTGCGATACATAATTATATTCGATATTTAAAAAGATATCGAGTACAAAAACAGAATGTTCGTCGTAGACGATGGTGGATGGTATCTATCCATCGAAATAGAACTTTGTAAGTACCTAATTATCGACCTACCTACTAACATCCCAAATTACTTTTTCCGTTTCCAGTAGTTCTACGTCTTTCTCCTCCAGGCGCTCGGCGAGTGCCGAGTACTGAGCGCCGGAGCAGAATGTAAACACGCACTGCCGCTCGCGCTGCCGGTCCTTTGACTTCCGCACAAAAAACCGCCATTTTGGGGAGCGCCGGGCAGCGCGAGTGGCAATGGCAGTGGCATGAGAAGTATCGCGTTTACACACTCGTCCTGCCCACTTCCCTGCCCACTTCCCTGCTCACTACGGCTGAATGTAAATGCGGTATAAGTGAATATTTTATTATTATATTTTTTTCACTAGGGCAGTGGTAGCCTAGCGGTAAAGCGCACGCTTGGATAACCGAGTGATGCGAGTTCAAATCCGGGTCTCGTACCTCTGATATATTTTTCATGTACGAATCATTTCTATCACGATTACCACTTGTTTCATGGTGAAGGAAAATATCGTGAGGAAATGTTTTCGAAAGACATATGAAGTCCGCCAACACGCAGTAAGCCAGCGCGGTGGACTATGGCCTGATCCCCTCGTACTGAGGGTGGGCCGTGCCCAGCAGTGGGACGTTAAAAGGGCTGTAGACATAATTTTCACTATAAAAAACTTATTTAATCGTAAGATGACAAAAGTTTCTTGAAAGTCATTATGATTCAAGACATGAGTGAAACTTCAACAGAAAAGTAAGTCAATGTTATATTCCTTATACTACCGCAATAATGCGAGCCTAATAGACTTTCTTTAATACAATTAATTTATTCACAAAGACGTATTTTGCAACAAGTACAAAACTGAACAATAGAAATTAAAGTACTACAATAGAATAAATTAAATATAAAATTATATTTCTTGCAATCAGCATCAATATAACGATTCTATAGCGATTTTAAATTAATATGCGAAAATATAAAATTAACTTAGATAATTTATTTAACCGTTTTTGCATAAACATTAATAAGACATGACGAAAACTTTTAATAGGCTCTTTGTATTGTACTACTTAAAAACAGTCTATTGTAATAACGAGCAAAAATATCTTTTCAAGTTACCTTACTTCGTTCTATATTCTACAAGTAACGTAAAAGTCTTAAAGCGAATATTGAACTTAGTAAAGTCTGAAACAAAAATATATTTCCCTTTTATAGTCCCACTGCTGGGCACCAGTCTACCACTCTGGCCAGGTTTCTAAATTAACATAAATATAGAAAATTTGATAAGATCGCTCTGACGCGCGAAACATGCGCGAAACATGCGCGAATCATGATGATGATTTCCATTATCATAAGACAAGTCATAAGCATGTCGAAATTATGCGTATGTATATATATGCGGTGCGAGATTCGGGATTCGAGCCCGGCTGAACTCTAAGAAAAGTCTCTTGAGCCGAGAAATTTGGTCATAGGTTATCATCTAGCATTTACGTAGTAAACTAAAGTACAAAATCTTAAATGTATTTAAATTAAATTGGCTGAAATGGAGCTTATTGGAATATTTTTTATAAAATTCTTACTTTTTAATCTTAATCTTACTTACTTATTCTTTAGGTTACTAGGTTAAACAATACAGTTTATACAAAAAATAATAATTACAAATTTTATGCAAATTGTTAAAACTTACGTTATAAATGTTGTTGTGAACATTTCATTACCTGTAATGGAAGATTTTTAATATTAGTAAAGATGTAATTATGAAAATTTTCGTTAAATGTTTTTATGTTTATTCTAAAGGTTCCTCTCCCACTTTTCAATATGAATCAGGAATACAGGCATATAACATTCATTTAATATATATGACTTATGTATATGTCTTTTTTGAGAATAAATGTCTATAAACCTAAACCTAATAAAATTTTCTAGAAAATTTCCATCAGAAATTGTCTCGAAAATCTGAAACTTTACGTAACTTTCCACACCTCCATCGATAAAATAAGCACTTGTTTTACCGTTTAGTAATCCGTTGATTACTTAATCCTTAAAGGAGAAAAAAACAATAGAACAACAGTTAGCGTGGAAAACTCACATGAAGTGAGTAACCGCGTGCGAATATTCAGTATTGTCCATTCTCTTGTAAAACCGACTTCAACGTATATAAGAATAATGTGTATCTGTTAGTAAAATCAGTAAGTATAGCTTAAATCTTATTAAAACATCTATGCATCTGTCAATACAAGAAACTAGAAGGTACTAAGCACTCAGACTATTATTATTATTTTTATTGACGCTCGACAAGATGACTTCATGCCGCCTGATGTTAAGCGACACTGGAGTCCAGGAATGAGATCCATCGGTTCCGGGACATGATCTCAATACCGATCGACCTTACCTCGTCGGCCTGCTCATGTGTTTTTTTATGCTCCGTTTAAAAGACCCCGGATTATAAGAAGAGGGAAACACGTGAATTGGTAGTGAATTCCATTTCCTAATAGTGCGGCACAGGTAGGAGCTGCCAAACCTTTTGGTACGAGAGTGTATGGGTAGTACCGTGTGACGATGGAATTTCCGACCAGCACGTGTGGTTTAAAAAAATAGCCGCTACAACGCCGTAATAGTTTTCAATAATACTTCAATATCCATACTATATAAATAGCATAAATGTGAAAACGTGTTTGTTTATTTGTTTGTCCTTCTATCACGTCAAAACCTAGTGACAGATTGGGAGTATTTTTTCTTTATGGATGTTGTATAATACTAAATTAATTAAGTAATATAATAAATGAAGAAGATTTTTGTTATTTAGTTTACTTTGAATAACAATTTGGTTCACAAAAAATAGTTCATTGATCGATCACGTCATTCCCATGCAAATTAACACTTCACAAGTTTAAAATTTCAGGTTCATAGGTGTACATCCACTTTTTGCTATATCGTGTTACTGTGTTATTGAACTTTAAATGTTTTATTAGAAAGCAAATCGATATTTTTAGTACTTTTAAGAATATCGATTAATCTCAAAGCTCAAAGTCCAGAAGATCTTTTTTGTAAACCAAAAATAATCATAAGTAATATACTAAAGTAGTCATACAAACACATCAGCTTTCGTGTATATAATAACGAAAGGTGACAATGAAATATGAAATGTTTCTTTATAAAAGACTTTTTAATTTTTTATTATTTTCTATATAATATTCGCAGGCAAATGTACTCATCAATCAGCCTTTCGGAATTTGCGTGCAAACTTCCACCGAGAAATTATTACCATAATCGAAAACATCCAAATCTTGCCAGCGAAGAATACACGAACTCTATATCAATTTAAATAAGTGCTATAACCGAATGCTTATAACCGCTTTATAGGTCGTGCGATATCGTTGTGTATTAATACAATTTAGAGAAATTATGTGAGAGGAAAGTGCAAGTTGGTAATTGTTTGAGGTGATCTAGGAAAATTGGACGCAATGTGATAAAATGATACCTACACGTTTTTGTTGTATGATCGTCTTTTATTACGTTTAATGGTGGCAAATTGTAATGTTTTTGAAGTGCACCTGGTCGTAATTACTGTAATATGTCAAATTAGTTTAAATATTAGAATTTAGACAGTTTTACAGATTTTTTTTAATATTTAGAGATTTTTATAATAACAATTTGGAATGTCCTTTTAACGGATATAAACACGCGTAAAATATCAATTCCTATTATCTATAAAGATATTTTAAAGTGAGAAAAAAAATTTTTTTTGTACTTTATAAACAAAAATTGATTTAGATGTAATATCAAGATAATTTGAAATTGACATAGGATAGGTTTTATGTCGAAAGTCCTGAAGAGGGTGAAAAGGAGAGTGGTAGATTCTACGAAAAATCAATTTTACAAGTAAGGGATATAAAACCTAAGTACCTAGGGACGAAGCCGAGCAGAGCCAGGTTAAGTTGTTAGTATAGGAGTAGGTATAAAAGTATGAGCATAAAATATTTTGATAGCAGAACTAGCTTCTTTCTATCATTGATAAAATGAATGTCCATGAAGATGCAACGTTGTAGCGAATATTCAGTGTTATAATACGTATTACATAAAAGTTCATCATTTGCTCACACATTGTATTGCAGGCTTACATCATCTCTTTAAGCGATTATCCTTATTCACAATATACCATGATGGTCTTAGATATAGAGTACGTTTAATTTTTTTGACTCTAGATTGATATGTATAAGAAAAAGCAATTTCGACTGTCAAAGATAACTCGATCGTGCCAAGGTTCAAAGGATCGAGATTAAAATTAACTTCAATAAGGTTACACAACACTAAGAGAATGCACTTTATTGTTGAGGAAAAAATACAATCGTGCAGTTAGGTTTTTACGACATTACTTTGTTGTGTTTAAATTAATTCGCCGTATCACTAAATCTTACAAATTGGAATATTAAATGTGAAATAAAATATAAAGTTCGTAAATCAAAAAGATATATACTTTAAGTAAAATCATAAAATGGTTTCAGTGAATGAGTTTAAAATAAAACACGAGAATTACTGTTGAATAAGTATAAACAGAAAATTTAGACTTAGACAAATTTAAAATTATTTACAGTCAATCATAACTTCGTAAATCAAATATTGAACACATGAAAGCGACATAATATAATTTTCTCCTTAATTGCTCATCTTTGAACTTTGAATGAAAACGGCATTATTAAAATTGACCTTTTCTATAATAACGTTCGTCTAAACAGCCATTACGTACACGTAATATGAGTAACACGTTACAGAGTCTAAGATACGTACACATATGTAACGGTATTAAGACAATGGAGTATTTTTTGCGATTTTAAAATTACATTTGCCGTTATTTTAGCTTTGTAGCAATTTTTGTACGTGAACAATATGTTAATTTTGAACAGATGCGGGTTTTGTCAGTGTTATTTTATGTACATGTAGCTGTAAGAATATATTAAATTAATAAGACAAGAAAATAAAATAAATAACGGATCTAATTAAACCTGGTGTAGTTTTGTGATGTGAGTCGAGAAAAAACCGTACGATTTCCTCTTAGATTTATTCATTGTAAAGTCCATTAAAATATCAGTAGTATAGTTTTCACATTTTTTATTAACGTGTAAGTACTAACATACGCTATTCTAGTAGTTTCAGTACAGAATTAATTGATTATTTTCCGACTTGCACAAATTACCTTCGAGTAACAAGTGGGAAATGTTATAAATGGATAGAAACAAAAACGACAAATATGTATACATATATAAAGTAAATAACATTTTTAAAAGTTAATAGTAATATAAAGTTATAATATTAAGATTAATAATAATAGGGGTAACTTCTGAAACTAGTGATCAGGTACTGAAAATTATTTAGCTAAGTAGCTAAGTAAGCTAGTTAGTTAATCATTGCGATAAATTTGTGTTTAGTGACAAAAATGATTATAGTTTTAACTGATAGAGAGTCCTATAAAATCTAAGTCTCTCTAGTGACCATGCTGTAAAACATTCGATATCGATATGATGGGAACCAAAACAAAATCTATACATGTTATAAAACAAAGTCCTCCACCGCGTCTGCCTCTTTGTCTGTCTGTCTGTTCGCGCAAAACTCAAAAACTACTGCACCAAATTTCATGCTCTTCTCAGCAATGGAAAGAGTGGTTCTCGAGGCAGGTTTTATATATAATTTGTCAATTATTTTAATTTTTTTTCATACATTGGCTAAAATGTCGCAATAAGCGCTGCATTAAGCGCAGCTTTAAGCGCCGCTTTGCTTGATGCAAACGCCGACCCTACCCCGCACCTTCATGGCTAATATTTAGCTAATAGCTCTTAAAACAAGAAGCGAAGAATTTTTTGAAAATTCTAAAGAATTTTCAACGTTTTACCTCGAGCGAAGCCGCGGTAATTGCTAGTATTAAATAAATCCCCGAAAAAATCCGAAAAGATAGTTAAATTTATAATGTCAAATATTCGTCACACCTTTAAGCAGTTAGCGCTGTATACGAGTATAATCACAAGTATATGTAAATGATATTACAAATATAGCAGGGCAAAGTGGGATTGTAAGAAAAAGCTAATCATATTTATATCTAAGGTAAAAATCAAATATTTTCAACGAATAACTTTTAGAAAACTCGTCTGTTTTCTTTTGCAAATGAAATTACACGTGAAATTGGCGTCGAAAGTCTACAAAAGTTAGATTGTTAGGGAAGGCATGTAACTCCGGGGACTTTCCTCGCTTAATTTAACTTCACGGACGAAAATGCCAATTTTATTTGTCAAATGCGTGCTGATAAATTGATTGTCTAATATATTCTTCACAATGATTTCATTATTCATATATTAAGATCAAATCAATCCAAATCTGTTTATAAACGGAGAAATTAAAAAAAAATAAGTCAACTAAACTCAGTTGGTATTAAAAATTAGAATCAAGACAATAGAATTCATAATTCATTACACAATTGTGTAGGCTCTGCAGACACCTGTCCCTTGGCTTAATTCAAGAATGTTACGTCAATTTGACGTGTAATGAACAGTACTTTTTAATTAAAAATGTTGAATATTTTTAGTATCTTAGCAAATAAATTCACTCTTTAACGAACTTTTATGTCGAGAAATGTCAAGTAGTAGGTAGGTGATTTAACATCTTCGCATAACCTTGTGATATATAATTAATAAAAACACGTAAACATTAAACACTATATGTAGGTCCCTAATTTAAACCACATGCGTACATTTTCTACAAGTCTTTAATTACGGTGATCGGAATATAAAATCTATTTTAATGTCGACATTCACTTATATACATTAACATAAAGCACATACAGCAATCTACATCTCAATCAGTCTTTTAGCAATCTACATTTAATAATAATATTATAGGTACTTCGAAAAATACATTTGAATTTAAATTGGCACCATTTACGAATGCTTAACTGCCTTGCTAAGCTTAGAATTTGGTATATTAGCGTTTCCCCTATGTTCTAATTTGAAGGGAACTGAGTGACTCGGCACTCTCTTCCCCTGTCCTCATATTTATGGGCGATACGTGAATGGGACTCTAAAATACCTACAATGTTGTTGCGGTGATGGCTGTGCCTAATGCATCAGAGATGGAGGATCGATTTCTGCGTTAAATTTTTCATCTAAGATCTATTGTAAATCAAACAAGCCCCATATAACCCCATACATGATAATATACATACATATATAACTATGAATACTTTCTTAGATTTACACGAACATTTGACAATATCAAATGAAACTATCTTTTCACACAATTTAAGAAATTTTTCAAAAATTTCCTTTTTATTATTATTTTTCGTATTTGACGAAAGTTTATTTCAAAGAGAAAATGTAATAAATTATAAGTTTATGATACATTATATACGAAGATAACGAAAGAAAAACTAATTTATGTTTATACCTGATATCGTAGAGACATTACGGCATATGCGGAAATATGCTATTAAATAATTTCCCTACACAACCGCAAGCGACGATCATGTTACACTCTAAGTTACACATAATGGATAATAATTTAACTGACCAAAGCTAAGAAACGTTCCCACATGAGCTTGTTAGTTGAATTGTGGTCTAAAACAGGAAAATCCATATTGTTTTGATGGTAATAATCAGATATTGTATCTAAAGTTATTGCTTATAAAAAAATAATACATAATGTATGCAATTAATTACGATTTATGTATTTTAACAAAGACAGTAAAGAGTGCCTACTTAGTTCTTTCGTTGTCACATAGAATAGAGAAGACGAGACATTGGTTGGTAACATTTTAATTGAGAAAATTAATATTTTTTTTTTTTCATTTAAAGCAAAGGTAATCTATTATTAATAGGGCCTTATTGTCGATTCAGATTTACATAATATCATATTACCACAATAAGAGCTTGTGTATGTGTTCAAGTCGGACTTTGGTGAATGGTTCTAGAATATTAGTGTAAAAATTATTTTTCAGTATACAACTACTGAAAAATATTTTTTACACAGGCAATGCCGCGGTCAACAGCTAGTTAAAAATCAAAATAAATTTATAAGTAAAAGTTACTTGCTTGCAAACACCTTGACAAAACTTTCGCTTGTTAAATTCTTTTAGGGTCTTACAATAATAGCTATGACATAACGTTTTGTCTCAATGTATTCTAACTGCTATTATCTTAACACGTCTTTCATACACAGACCAATGTTCACACATTGAATGCATAAAGACAATAATAAATTGAAACTTGTATTGATTAGCTGTCGATGTTTTGAAGGAAATGTTTTGTTTGTAGCATTTACATTCTTTAGACTTGTAATGAAACATAATATTAAAATAATTTTGAATAGATTTTCAGTGATTTATTAAGTTTTTTCAGCGCAAATTTACATCAAATATCTCACCCTCACTCCGCTTCGGCTTTTTCCTAGATACTGTTAGCATAGATTTCTTAGAAATAAGATATTAATTTAAAAAATATATAGATATTAATAAGAAAAAATATATAGATGAATTGAGAACCTCCTCCTTTTTGGAAATCGATTGAAAAGTATAGCAATCATTACACCCAATTTTATCTAAATTTGTCAAGTGGTGTTCTCGTGATGCGGGTGACCGCACCTTAACACGTCTTTCATACCTTCTATAAAGACACACAGACGAGCGGACAGACATACAAAGGAAATAAAATTTCTAAAATCTATTGATTTGGCTTCTGTATCGTTAATATTGACTATTTTTTTGAACAGATTAAATGTATGTGTATAGATAAAAATATGACAATTATTTCATATCAGCGAATTACCATCGCTTCGCGTCCCTAAGTGTCTAACGCCCATGACTATGAAGTCACTTAATAAACCGTTAAGTCGTTCTTTAGTATGGAGATTCTCGACTTAATGGTTCAGGTTATAGGCATATTTTTTAGTTGGTAATAGAGGTCTAGCCCATAGAAAGTAATAAATGTAAACAGCATGCATTTACAGCTTCATTAGTCAAATAATGAATTTTAAGGTATAATATTTACTACAGAAAAAATTAAAATATGAATTTAAATAATTTTTTTGTATGTTAAGCATTTAAAATAATTATAAAAATCAGCAATTATTCAATATTATTCATGAATAGTATCAAAATTTACACAGTACTTCTCTATATATGACTTCTTTTCTCCGTTTATATATATTTTTCGCTCAATCACAAATCACGATCACTTTAAGGAAAGTTAAGATATAAACAACTACTGGTTTTAACCTATTCTCCAATAGAAAGGGCTTATTTACGTAACGTATATTACGATTTCTATTATCGTATCAATAGAATTAAATTAACTTAAAACGATAACGAGCTGTGTAATTGACGCGTGAGTTCTGTATATTATACGCATATATTTATAATTAAAATTGCTTTATATTTCACGTGCTATTTCCCGTGGCTTCGGTTGCGGAAAAAAACAAGGTACTGAGGGACGAACCCGTACCAGGCAAGTCAATAGTGATCACTATCACTACTTATTATAAAACAAAGTCCTCCTTCACGTCTATCTGTCTGTCTGTTCGCGATAAGCTTAAAAACTACTGCACTGATTTTCATGCCTTTTTCATCAATGGATAGAGTGGTTCTCGAGAAAGGATTAAGTATATAATTCGTAGTTTTTGTATATGCGCTTAATTTAAGGAAAACTCGAGCGAGGCGAGGATTAGTCGCTGGAGTTAATATAAATGTAAAAAATTATATGTATGCATTCTTGTTACTCTGTTAGGCTTAACGGATTAGAATGAAATTTAGTACGCCAATAGATATGACCTAGAGACCTGGACATAGGCTAGTTAGACACCTAAGTAACCTATAAGTGAAGCGACGGCAAGTCATTAATATATAATACAATAAGTTTTTACTGCATAATTTTTGCTGCATTTATGTAATTGTATCTAAATTAATATATAGCAAATTTTTAATGGGTAATTCATACACATACGTATTAACTGCTTTACATAAGGAAAATAGGAATGTTTACTCATCATTTCTAGCACATACAATTTTATGTAACTAAATCGTTAAATGCCAAGTTAAATATCTTAGAGCTATTGGCATCAGGGCGCAATATTTACGACTGCGATTAGACTTTGCTTCACATATATATAAAATAATAATTATATATAGTTACACATAGTATGGCTTATTATAAAATAAGTGCAGTACACATTATACCTACTTACAATAATAAAAACAGTATATTACAAAAATGAAAAAAAATAGTATTTTATGTTTGAGCTTTCTTGCAAATATTATCTGAAAAATTATGAGTAAAACCTTTTTAAAACTGTAAAACTACATTTAAGAGCTGAAACTTTTCTCACAAAGCCGGTAAAAAGATAATTTGTCTTTTATTGTACCTCCTAATATGTATGTAAAAATTAATTACAATGACGACATATTATATCATATATACAGATAGGTAATATCATATGTTAATATAGCAACTCTGATTCTAAAAGAAAGTGGTCGCAAAAGGGTTATCAATTAAGATAAAACAACGTAGAAGAAGCGTAATAAATCTTAACACAATTTATGTGGTTGATCGAAAGCCCTCAAAAATTACTTTGCTGTAGGCAAAATAGTAATGATCACATGTGATATAACTTATACAACGTAAATTAATTTCTCGAATACGAATCGATATTATATCGTAAATAATATCGTAATGGTATTGATGCGAAAGTTCGTTATTTTCATAACATAGCTAATTAACACTTGTGCTCAATGAGACATTTTCCCTTGTACGTAGAATTATGTACATATATGTATATTAACTTGGCAAAACAGCTATAGTCATACGCTATCTCATTAAAATCGGTTGAACGACCTTATTTTATCTATAGACCAGCGATTCACCCTCACTCCGCTTGGTTTCCTTCCTAAATGCTTTTAAATGGTTAGTAAAGATTTCTTAGAGATCTCATATTTTCCTGCAATAAAAACTAAAAAGTACCGTATATGTTGGGCATATTTTATTTCAGACTAAACACTAAATTTCGGAAACTCGAGAACTTTATAGAATAATTGTCCGCTGGCTATTTAAAGAATAAATAAATATGTCGGGACATTATTACAACAGCGCCATCTAGTTCCGTGGTAAGCTACGAAGCTTGTGTAACGGATACCAGATAGTTGATATACTACACATATTAATTTTAAATACAAACATATTATAAATATAAACACCCATGACTGGAGTACAAACATTCGTGCTCAAATTTGTTAACTGCCCCCAGCGGGACTCGAAACCACGACCGCTGGCGCAGAAAGTAGGTTCACTACCAACTGAGCCAAACGTGTCGTCTCGAATACATAAAATATATTTATATATATAAGTGCTAGTAGTAGTAGTAGGTACTATAGCTCTTGCAATCTTTTAATCTTAATAAATACACTTTGATTACACTCTTTACGTTGAACAATTTACATAAGCTGAAGTGTTAATATTAGTTAGATTTATACATCCATATATACTTATATGCAGGTACATTGTACAAATGTACGTATCTTATAATTAACACTTTCTATTTTTATTATTGCAATCGTATATCGATTAATATTATGTAGGTTCTCCCCATAAATTCGAATGATAAAATTTACGTAATTATAAAATACTTCATATAAGAATATAGATTACATATAGATAACCATGAAAAGCATGTCTTTTATTTCAAGTATGTACTTTCTCACGGTCTATCCGAGGGAGCCTAAAGAGAATAAAAATGCACAAATTGTGGCGTCGCTTTTATATTGCGTACACGTTGAAAGCTCAGAACAAGCTCGTTATAAAAATAGAAATACTTTCAACTTTTACTATATAAAAACATATTTTTACATAAATACGCAGAAATACTAGAAATAATACTAGAAAAAAAATATTTTTATTTTTTTATAAAACCTTTCTTTATGTAATAAAAGAAAAAACATAAAAGATACAATCTAAATATATGATAATATATTTAGATGAGGAAGAAAAACATATGTTTAAATAAAACAAATTTAATTAAAAATAACATAAATATTTTTAATTCTATTATTTAAAACAAAAACTAAAGATAACTATTTTATTTTATATAGAGATTATTTTATTTTCACTCATTTTTATACATTTACATACATTTACTCCACATAAGTGGAATATGTAAAGGAAGTTGGTTAACTAAAGAAAAGTTTAAAAGGAAAAAAAACTAATAAACTTTTAGTACTAATAACATAGTGTAACGTCCACGTTATTGGTATAATTTACGGCTCAGCAACACCTCAACACGTCTGTCTCGAACGACCACCAGATTGCGACTGACGTGTCGTAGGCGCATGAGACAACCAATACACTACATCCCTTCTTTGTTTTTATTTTTTTTTTTTTAATTATATTTATACACTTTTAAATGTTTCATATCACATCAATAAATTTTAATCTCCTTTCAATACTTTATAAGTTTATTCAGTTTAACCATTAAAGTTTATTTTTACTTATCATACTTTTAATTTCCAAATTCATTTTTATGTTTGTTAGATTCATTTAAATCATGGTTTTCGCAAACTTTTCATTCTCCTTGAATTTTCTTTACATTCCTTTTACGAATGTCATTATTTTAAGCTGTGATAACTCTAACAATTCTTTTTTTTTTTTACTGTATCTGTCTGTATCTGTCAATCTGTATCTGTACCTTGGTCACAATCCAAGTTTAATTTATTTTCTTTCTTCATATTTTAATATATATACTATATCTCCAGGTCTCAGATCACACTGGTACCTTTTTTTTCCTGCCTCCAATTTCCTTTTAAGAAATTATAAGCGTTCTTGCACTAAAGCTGTTTTATTTTACTATATACACACGCACAGTTTGTACACAGCACTAGTCTCCGAGCACGGTATTTCACTTATAGACACTCCTTTACTAAGCCTTCTATCATCTCTTCTTCACTTTTCCACTATTTCGTATATCTTCATAGTCTTCGCTCAACTTCGAATATCAACTGATCTCCCGACACACTGTTGGCCTTTTTATATGCGTAAATATTAGAACATTCTAGTATCGAAAATTCAAAATGTTTCTAGTAATCCCGAATCCTTTCCCGAAAATGCTTTTTTTTCTCTCTCTGACACATTAGAATTCGTAATAAACTATCCCTGTTATCTAATTGACATAAGTTAAAAATTGTCATTCGCCGTTCTAAAGCATGGTACAAACGTGCTATTATGACGGCTATGCTAAATTTGCCTTCATTAACACTATACCTGTATGGTTTTCGTTAGCGACGTCCACCGGCTGACGTAGCTTATTAGTCCTAGGTAACTTTCTAACTCTCCAATAATGGTAGGTGGTGTAGAACCCTGTATTATTGAAATATATATTTCCAGTAATTTGATACCATCTGCTGACAATTCGAAATTAACTTTGAACATCGTAAACGAACATTCGTTTTCCCTTCCCTTTATCAATTTCTTTTAAAACAAACTATACCTTTTGTAATTCTGCATGTTCTTCAAATGCTTACCAAAACGAGGATATCATCAACATATAGAAATATAATGAATATAAAATGCCATCACACCCCAACAATATTTGTTCACATAATAGTTTTTTGACAGAGGGGCTTTTGAAAAACAGGAAGGGTTTTTGACACGATAAGCCAAACATCAGCCCCTTATCTCAAACCTTTGCTGGCGATTAACGTAGTTACATAACTATTAGTTTTAGGCACATGCCTAAAACTTGGATATAATTTCAATTTGGTGAAATACGTCTTTTATATCCAAATACGTGAAGGCTTTGGCATTCTTCATTTAAGACAACAGCTTATCCACTGTCGGAAGTGGATGGTTTTCACGTACGCTTTAGCTCGTCGCATTTATCATTATTTTCCAACACTGGAACCACAAGAGACACCCATTTTCAAGAACCTACAACAGGTTCTATTATGTCTCTTTGTTTAAGCTCATCGATCTTCTTTCAGTTTGAGCTCCTAAATATTTAGAATCCTCCTGTCAGGTTGTGTTACGGGTGGAACGGAATCGTCAATCAATAGACTAATCAAGATTCCTTTTAAATTTAGAAAACTTCCTAGTCTCAATTTAATTACCCTTGTGATCTTATCCAATATTAAGCACTCTTAAATTCATTTCAAAGTTTTACCTATTAAGGTTCATCGTGCCATCAATGATAATGTATAAGGTAGAACTTTCAGATTTCTGTCCTATTTGAGAATATAGATTCAAACATTTTTTTTTTTTTGGAGTAAATCTACCATAGGTCATAAATATCACTTTAGGGTCGGATGTCGATTAAATAACTGAACCTTATTGCTTTTCGTAAAATACCAAATAACTTCTGTTATTAGGTTTGGCTTAAAGCCTAGATCTATTAAGATTTTAATTTCAACTCCTTCAATAAGTCAATTTCAACATCATCATCAATGTGAAAAACGTAAGTATTCTATTTCTTCTCTATTTTATATTTTATCATTGACTTCTTTAACTTCTCAATCTGTTTTATGCGGCTTCTCTTTGTCCTTTAGTTATTTTCTCTTTTTATTCTTTTCAGTCTTGTTTTGTTCAACAAAATTGTCTAAAATGTCCATTCAGACCATACTTTAAAAAGTCTTTGACTCTCGCGGAACCTTTAACATAATTTGAAGTATACCTAGGAGTAATCCTACCACCACCACATCTCGTAGATCCCGATTGATAAATATATTTTATTATTTTCCTTCATTTTCATTTCATTTTCTGTTGTTTTCAATTTCTCTATATTAACGGCTTCTAGCGAATCCATTTCCATAACTTCACTGTCTAATATTATTTCATCTCCAATGTAGAAGATTATTTTATTCAATTCCGCCAGGTAACTTTTTCTGTTACGTGGTCGATAATATTCTCGTCCCGATCTGTAAATTGGCATTTATTGGCTTTTGCCTTAATCTTATAATAAACTTCTTCTTATTGTCAACTTTTCATCGGGTTCTTGTTTGGTAAGTCTGAAATTATTTCGCTCGTGGACTTAATTCTGTCTTGGTGCAAAGTATGTATGTATCGAGCCTAGGTATAGCTACTTGGAATATATCTACTTCATCACAAAGGTTGGTATTAGGTTCCATCCATCCAGGCATATTAATAGATAGCCTAGCGGCAACACGCTCGCTTGGATATCCGAGTGAGCCGAGTTCAAGTCCGGGTCACGCACCTCTGATATTTTCATGTGCAAATCATTCCCAACAGTATCACCACCCGTGTTACGGTGAAGGAAAACATAGTCAGGAAACCTGCATCTCTGAGAGAACCTAGCAGGTTTTATAAAGACATGTTAAGTCCCCCAACCCGCACTTGGCCAGCGTGATGGACTATGGCCAGATCCCCCTCGTATTGAAGGTAGACCCGTGCTTAGCAGTGGCACGTTTAAAAGGCTGAATACATATTATATAAAACTTCCTGCAAACCTAAACCGCCAAAATGAAGAAGGCAATGTCTTTTTTTTTTTTTACATTCTTGTAAATATTGGATGTTTTTAAGAATTTAAGGAATGCCCTTTTCCAGCGCTCCCATCGTGCACCTGGAATAATGAGGCTACCTGAAATGATCAATTGAATGTTTCAGATATTTTTATCTGCTATTTAATATTTCCATCCAATTATAATGAGGTATCACATGTCAATTTAATGACCGGATATTTCCGCTAACTTTTGTTGCAATGAAATATTTATGTACCTATATAATATATTATATACATTCTCTAGTATCAATTTAATGATCAGATATATCATAATCTGCTTATGTTGTTACAAAATAAATCATACACAACAATTCATTTCTTATTTCAATTTAATGATCAGATGAATAATTCTATCTGCTTTAATTATTATTTATCAAACACAGCTATGTCAATTTAATGACCGGATATTTCCGCTAAATTTTGTTCCAATTAAATATGTATGCATTACATACATTTTCTAGTATCAATTCAATGATCAGATATAATCTGCTTATGTTGTTACATAATAAATCATATACAACAATTCATTTCTTATATCAATTTAATGATCAGATAAATAATTTTATCTGCTTGAATTATTATTTATCAAACACAGCTATGTCAATTTAATGACCGGATATTTCCGCTAAATTTTGTTCCAATTAAATATGTATGCATTACATACATTTTCTAGTATCAATTCAATGATCAGATATAATCTGCTTATGTTGTTTCATAATTATTTATATACAACAATTCATTTTTTATTTCAATTTAATGATCAGATAAATAATTTTATCTGCTTAAATGTCAATTTAATGACCGGATATTTCCGCTAAATTTTTCCGATTAAATATTATGTATGTACATATATATTATATCACATACATACTCTAATATCAATTTAATGATCAGACTTTTAATCTGCTTATGTGCCTAATATAGTTGTATAAAATAAATACTAGGTATTAATGAATATCAACTTCTTGTATACAACAATTCATTCCTTGTGTCAATTTAATGATCAGATAAATAATATTTATCTGCTTGAATTACTTATAAAATACAGCTTGTATTCTATATATAATAATAATTGATAATAAATTTTACACACATAGTTGGGTATCAATTTAATGACCAGACTTGTAACCTGCTTTTATTCTTGTACAGTTGTATATACTAAATATTGATCAATATCAACTTTTCGTATATAACAATTCATTTCATTTTCAAATTATTGATTTTGAGTTTGTATTTTATACACATAGTTCAGTATCAACTTAATAATCAGATTCTTAATCTGCTTAGGTACTTATGTTTATTATACTTCTTATATAAGTAGCTGTACAAACTTAATAGTATTAATTTTTATTTTTATACATCAAAATTCCTTTTTTGTTTAAATAATTTGATAAATAATTTAATATGCTTAAATTACTTATAAAATACAGTATGTATTTTATATCACTTAGATCATTGGTTACGTTTTAACCACTATAATTAAATACCTCATATTATCATAACAGATCCGATATTTAGTTATACCGATTAAGTTAGTGCGGCAGATATAGCTAAATAGGTAGGTACATAAATTCTTTTGAATGTCTTGTCCTTACGCACCGTTAGTATCAGCTGTGGTATCAACATAAATAGATAGACACTTCCAAACTGCTCACATAGTTGAATAATATTAATTATTTTACGTCGTTAAATTAATAATATTAAATTATTAATATAAAGCGTATATTTCAATATCACTACTAATGTTTATAATGATGTGTTTAGCTATAATTAAATACACTAAATCCAAAGGCACCTTTTTACTAATATGTAGAATTGTTTTATGCTCCGTAGTAATGTAACATAATTCGTGCAATGCATCTTGGCAACTTAAGCGGCAGCGTCGATCACGCCACTACTAAACCAAATAGGTTTAAATAGCTTAGCTGCGCGTAGGCATAATATTTTGAATGCTTTTGAACGTTTAAATACAAAATCTAAATATTCATAATGAAAAGTTATTATAACTGCCTACTGAAGATTAAATTATGCGTGTAAATAGTGGTTACTTAAGAAATTTCGAAACATATCGAAGTTCCACCATTATTTCCTAACAAATGAAAGTAAATTGGAAGTTTATTATGCGCCTAATATAACACAAAATCTTCGAAAATTGTAGTCTATTTTCATTATTATCAAATCTTCAGTTGATTCAAATATAGCTCATATTATCATACTTATGTTCAATTTGCATTTTACAAATTTGAGCATATCAAATGAAACAGTTTTGATTCAATAATCAATAATATACTAATAACTTATAACGGTTTTAAGGACTTCAAAAGGTGAACAAAGAAATAAGTATGTTTATGCAAGTACCTTCAGCTTATCCCCTTCTTTTTCCATATTTTAGACTGTTATACTACTTTTATTATAATTTTCTTTAATATTCTATAATATAATTGTGAGCACTCACTTTTGTCCTCGTCGCCACATGTAACGTCCACGTTATTGGTATAATTTACGGCTCAGCAACACCTCAACACGTCTGTCTCGAACGACCACCAGATTGCGACTGACGTGTCGTAGGCGCATGAGACAACCAATACACTACACATAGTACATACAGTCAACACAACTTACGACTTCTTTCAATAATAATTTTAGTAATAAATATGAACGTATCCCATTTCCACGGTACTTTTTATTCTATGGCTCACGCAAGTTACGCTTGAGTTACTTTAAACTATGACAAATTAAACTCTACACTACAATAAGTTTGATTCCATTCGAACGTAGATTACGATCACGATTTATAAGCTTTTGTGTTCAATAAAAGTTTACATAAAATCGAAAGGTTTTAAAATGGCCACGTGTGAAAAGATTTGCGATAGCAACTTTCAATTAAATTCAGATAATAGAGTCATTGCATTGATTTTCCGCCATCTTTCGTAATATACTTGATGGAGCGTGAAAGAAAATTTTACTATCGCATTCAAGCAATGCGAAATTTATTGTTATCTGCACACTTTTTATTACAATTAACTTGACAATACGAAGTGTTTTTAACAATGTAATAAAATTAAGTCGAATCTGTACATAAAGTATCGTTTGGAAAATCTTATAATTATTAGTATCGATACAGAGGCCGAATATAAGTATTTAGAGTTTTTATTTGTCTGATTGTCTGTCTGTTTGTGTGAAACGTGACCGCATCCTTAGGGAAAACTACTAGACAAATTTTGCAGAAATTTGAAATGATGATAACTGGCTATCTGGGTTGATATTATATACTTTCTACCGCGATAATATGACATCTCTGAAAAATATACTACTTAACCGTTACAACGAATGTAGGGAACGAGCTGAGTGACGGTTATTCATTAGTAAGCAATATAATTTTAAACGATATCTCCAGTAACTAATAATTTGGGATGCAGCATGAAAAATTTCCAAATTTCAAATCACCTTTTTATGAGACAGTTGGTTGAAGAACAAAGAAAATATTGTAGAACGGAAAGTAAACATTTCGGCAACACCGGAGTGGCACAATAGCACTACTTTGTAGTTCTTTTAAAAATAAACCATTAGAGAAGGCGACGGTTTATGTTGACCCTTTTACTAATGCAATTTAAATGGATCAAAGAACTGCATATTGATCATTGAAGTTGTCAAGTTTGAAGCCAGTGGCTTTATAGTTGGTCGTTAGTCGTTACCACTTCGATTTTGCATAAAACGATACAATTAGGTAACTACAATTATATTCATTAACCACCAATCATTAATCAAATACTTTACAGTTCTCAACTTTAATGAAAAAGTGTGCAGTCTGTAGTAACTTTAAGAAAGTAAAAAAAGTACTTGCCTCTCTATGAGGTAACTCATTTGGATTACTGACGAATCAATAAAGCTTAACGACAACAAAATGTCTTTACATAACAATATATCCATACATATTATTATAAAAATAATAATTACGTTTCAATACACTATTTTTCCAAGTTAATGTAGAGCGCTAACGCAATAAAGGCATTCAACGAGGAAGTGGTCGGCACAATGTTCTAGTTACAGAAGCGTAGACATCTTAGCATAACATGACAATCTCAAGCAATGTTATGTTTACCTCTTTTAGCAACAACGTGGCCGAATTTACCTAGCACTACAATATCCGTCAGAGATTACCTACCTATAAAATAGAACCTGTATTTATCGGTAGAAATCCATAGTATGATCCAATGCGCACTTGGCAAGTTTTCATAATAGCTGGATAACGTGTATTTTGTTCTATTTTTTATTAAAATAATTGGACGTTGGAATTTTACTAAGTAGAAAATAAGTTAACAAGGCCCTAGCTAGGTTTTTTATTTAATTAACATTAAAAATAGTTATTTAAAAGTGTCAATAAAAGGAGTAAATTTTCAGTCAAAAATATTCGAAGAATCAAGATCATTATTATTGCACAATGAATCAATTGATCTCAATTTTACTATAAATAAACTCTAAATTATGTCAAAGTCTTGAATGTTTTGACCATGGAGATTAGAGACCAGGAGCACCATCGCCCTAGAATGTAGTGTCTCAGAAATATTGTTAAACTAAGGAGGCGCTGCGATCACTATGTTGTCTCAATGCCTAACTTCACGTTGTCACAATAGTGATAATACTCATAAACAGCTAACTTCACAAATACTACTTACCGACGACAGCGCGTTATAAATTCTACTAATTTTCAGAGACAGGCGGGTAATGCTTCAGTATGAAGCAATGGTTCTCCTGGTCTCTAACATCCATGGTTTTGACTTTGAAGATCTGTTTTGACTTTTAAGACATTGTTTAATTTTTTTTTAATATTAATATTATAAGCTAACATAAGTTAAGTCGAACATGTCGAACGTTGTGTACTGCAAGTTGCAACACCGATAAACCCATAGCAATCATAAATCTAAAATTAACTTTACCACTTATGAGCGTTTATGGAACAGATAGACCACCTTATAGGCGCCAAAGTAAATAACTCAATCTTAGTCACAGCAATAAACATGGGTTTAAAACCAACCACAATGGAGACCGTGTATTTAAATACTTTTCCGTAGACCGATAAAATTGTTCTAAAATAGTTATGAGGCAGAGCTTTAATATAAAAGCGTTGAAGTACGATCTCATATCATAATAGAAACTTGATCCTTTCCAATAATACTATTTTCGTTCACAAGTGTCCCGGATTCGTCTGCAGAGGAAATTACGACGCGTCGACAAGGGTGACCAGTTATATTGGAAATCTGAGACATTATACACCCAGGATATGCTGGTTTTATGGAAAGAGCCATAAGGGTTTTTACAGTAACGCTTTTAACTTCGACTTCAAACATATACCTACGTATTATTGTTTACTTAAATTAATATGTAACTTAATATTCTATTTCTGTAAAAGACATTTAAAAAATATTACATATAATGTATGCAACAAAAACTACCTATTTTATTTTATTTTTTGGGTTGTAAACGAATACCTATACTTTCCAATATCGCATATGTCCTGGAAGTAGTATCTCATTTAGTGACCCTACACAGCAGATGAAATCTCTGAGCAAACAAAAGCGACCGAGAGATCTATTGTTTGAACCAAATTGAAAATAACGATCCATTCAGTGTTGTTTCATTACTTTTATATTCTTTCTACATAACACTTTTACGTTTTAATACCTTTATCTTTTAGTTATACAGAATGCTTTAAAGTTATGTGTTCTCAAAAATCTTTTGTATTTTCTTACATAATTTTAAGATTATTAATTTCGATAGCCACTGACGTTAGGGGTTTTCATAGAAAACATTTACTTTACTATAATTTAATCAAAATATCCTGCTTGTTCTAAAAACATACGTTTCAACTTTCAAAATATGTGAATAATTAATTTTTAATTAAAATAATTAATTTTTAAATTAATGTCCTAAGTCCTCGAGAATTCTCACACAAAGTTTTGAACTATATTTTGTTCCTAAGTTATACTTGCTTCTGATTCTAGTAAATGTAGTACATATATAATTTTATAATTAAAAACTGTACATCCTTTTTTAAGAAATACCTACTCAATAGAAGCTATTTACTTTTAATTAATATTTAGTACGTAAGGATTTATAAAAGACAGTATGACCTGCGCTTACTTTCTAGTTCAGTAAAGTGCAGTGTAGAATTGGTGAGTTCTTTATATTTTCTTGTAGGTAGTTAGTTATTAAACAGGTCAATATTATAACAGTTATTAATTTTTATTTTTTAAAGATATATTCAGAGGAACGTCTGTAAGTTTGTGATTAAAAGAAAAATGTGTACATAAATGCAGTTTAGTTTCAGCTTCAGTCGCAACATGCCATATACCATACACTATGTAGTGTTAAGAGTCTCAATCTCAGGTAGCCTGGATTTATGTGATGATGATGTTGGTTTTTTTATACGCCATTTATACGCCTTTTTATCATACTCCAGAACATGCTTACCTCTCGTATGTTTTATATGTTTGTTTTTAAAAACATTTCTTTTTGCTTTTACTTTGTTTCATTAGAATCGTTTTAATATTTATGACATTATTTTTGTATACTAAATGCCAGTACCATTATTGATAAATTATAAGTACGCTAGCAACACTATCGACGAGACAGTGCAGCACTGCGTTCGTGCACTCACGTAACGTACTGGTTTAACTTTGTTGAGCTTCTGCAAATTTAATAGGGATAAATTGCAATTGCTACGGACGTCTTCTGTGTCGGAGTCCTGTGTAAATTTTTGTTTTTCAATGCACATTACATTTATAGGAAAATTTTCATTGTTGCTCTTACTTGTTCACTAAATTGTATATACCTTCTAATTTTACATCTTATTACATGTCTTCAGTCCTTTTAACATCCCACTGCTGGGCACGGACCTCCCTCAGTACGAGGGGATCAGGCCACCGCGCTGGACTAGTGCATGTTGGCGGACTTCACATGTCTTTTGAAAGTTTAATAGGTTTTCTCAGACATGCAGGTTTCCTCACAATATTTTACTTCACCGTAAGACAAGTGGTAATCATGATAGAAATTATTTGCACGTGAAAATATCAGAGGTGCGAGACCCGGATTTGAACCCGCATCACTCGGTTATCCAAGCGAGCGCGTTACCGCTGGAATACCACTGCCTTCGTATCGTTTACTACATAGTACCATCTAATCGTCTTTGTATCTAAGACGTAGAATGAGTTCAAGTTAACTGGTAAAAAATCTTGAACTACTCCGTGTTAAGGACATTATGAGTTTATATATGAACGCCATATTGGCTAAAAACATAGGGTTTAGATATTAATTATAGTGGTCTCAATTACACGAATCACGCGCTTTAATATATCAAAATGAAGTAGGTACTCATATTACATAGTCAACGCTATAGAGTAAATTATTTGGTTCGTTCACATCGTTCTACGAACTTTAATGCAGTTGACCAGATCGTTTCAGATTTCATACACAAAGTTGCAATAGTACGATGTCATTTAAGTGGGGAGCGGAAAGCGGTAACATTTTTTTTTTGGAAAAACTTACGGTAAAGTAACCTAAAAATAAATATCTTACATATTTGTATGGACACAAGTAAAATTATGTTAAATACACGATTTGATATCAATAATAAATACAATATATTTTTTTTATTCATTTACAATCTATTCATGCTGTATTCAAATCGATTTTCGTATTGGATATTTAAAAAATGCACATTTTACTCTATAATATCTAAGAAAATTAATTTTCTATTCTATGAAAGATATTAAAATTATAGCTCAATAAAAGCTCATGGAAATATTTTCATAATTTAGAACTATGCTACGCACTTCTAAACACTTGTTCCATACTATCAGCTAAATTAGTTATTTAGACCGCTCAATTTGAATGAATGGCGCATTTCATAATGCAAGTCCGATGCACTTGTACATAAATACAACAGATATAGTGGCCCGCTTGAAATATTTACTTACGACGCAAGGTTCTATTTTGGAACAATTCCAATTCTTACAAAATCCTCCGAAGTATTATTTGTATTTTTTGTCTTCCAGTATTTTGTAAGCGAAAAAGTTAAGTAGTAGTGCAAATGGTAAGTGGCTGCTTTCAATGTTAAGATACTAAAAATACATAGGCATTCTCTTTTATATTTTATCAACACTAAAACTTATGAAAGAATCGATGTACTACTTCTCTACATAACGTATAGAGACTAAGATTTGACTCTACATAAACAGTGATAAATAAGAAATTACGTAAAATAATAAAGCTCTTTTTTGAACTCATAAATTTGTGTATAACTAACAACTCCCGCAGCTCCGTCCTCGTTCTAAAGATCGGAAAGTCTTAGATTTCACTTAAATTTCAAGGGTTAGTTGAGATTTCTCAGCAAAACGACATTTTCCAGCAGTACATATATGCCGAACCGGGTATCCAGCTCTCATCATACTAAATTACATCGAAATGCGTTTGTTTTCTCATGATGCGGTAACAGACAGACAAACAGACAAAAATTCATAAAACAATACATTCGGCCTCTGTATCAACTATAATGTGTTTTAGTTAGATTTTCCATAAAATATTTAATGTACAGACTTAAGTAGTATAGTTATGTATTTTAAAATAAGACTAAATAAGGTATACATTTAATTTTAATAGAGTATTGAGTGAAACTTCATGAAATGTCTAGACTTGGCATCTGTGGCTTCACAATCTGCACTACGATGAGCAACGAACGTGGTTCTAATCAGAATCACTAAGAATGCACCTGCTAGCTCTGAGTAGCGATCCCCACACAGCTGGTAGCGATTGAGCTATCATCGTAAATAGATAAAAGATTGCAGCCTTAGTAGACACATTTGCATTTCAAATAAGAATTGCCTTTAGAATAAAGCCAGTTCTTCGGGTTTTTTTTGTATTATTTTATAAAATAGCGATCTTGATATATTTTTTTAGTGTTTTAATAGAGAAAGGTTAAAATTCAATAAAAAAACATACCTTAACATAATTAAAGTTAAAAATGGTTATTTGTTAATTTTAACTAATTTAAAACATTTCAAACGTTTCATTTTTAAACAAATCCTCTCTTTTTTACTTTTTACTTAAACCTTTATATATTTTATTTTGCAAGAATTCTATACACCACGTTGTCTTTATGTCAATTAATTGTTAATATACTTTGCATTACATTTTATCTTATATTATAATGTATTGTAGTTAACATTTAAAGGCAAGCCCATCCAAACTAAGTGGATACTGAGTAAATATAAGGTATCAAGTTGCAAATTTAACCTCTAGAAGCTACACCTCGAGTGCCAGATAAACACTAATAGTAACGCAGTTCCTCACGCATTGGAAATCGAAAGTGTAATAAAATATAATATAAATGAGCCGCTCATAAGTACTTTTTATGACTCCAAGCGATCATAAAATTACGCTTCTCTGTCTGAGGAACACTTTGTTAATTATAGTTTCAGAGTTAAGCAATATACCTAAATAGCCCAAAATATTCGTAGGAGATCGTTCATATCAAAGAAATAAATTTACTCAGAATTTTGTAATAGACAAGATTACTTAATCTATCAAGTATCTATTTATTATTATAATATATATATTGTTAAAATATATAATACATAAAAATTAATATTAGTTTGTAAGTTTGTTTCCAATGTTTTACCAAAACATTAATATTTGGGACCACTCTTAGGCAACCTGGCACATCATGAGAAAAAATAAGCAGAATGTTGTATTTAAATACCTGGAACAGCAGATAACCAGAGTCGTACATCCAGAAGTCATCTGGCGCGTTGCCCGGCTTGGTGAGATGGATCGCGAGGCAACGCTGCAAGATAAGCTGGCAGCGCTGCCCCCCCGCTCCTCGCCCACTCATGCCTTAGGCGGGCGGTGGCATGCTCTAAAACAATAGAGATAAATATTAAATTAGTAAATACATTAATATTTTATTGTACAACGGGTAAATGTTTGAATGTCGCGTGTCAATGGATGAAAAGATTTATATAGTATTTTGCATATATATTGAGAGATTTTTTTCGCAACCCTTACTTGCGAAAAATAACATTTTATAATATTTAACACATTTAGATTACTAGAATATTTCGTCATGATATTCTCATAGACAAAATCGTAAAGCATTATTGAAAATACAAATTATGGTTTAACGTTTGTTGGAGTTGTCTCCAGTCTGAAATTTTTCACGGGTTTATTTTCTATTTGGTTCCCGACATTTTGAATGCTTTACAGAAATCATAGTCACATAGAGAGACTTAGATTTTAGACTTTTCAAAGGTTGGTTTTCAAAGGCTCAAAATCGAAAATATAGTTTTGCTTAAAGCGTTAAACATTTATATAAATACGAGTATAACGTTATGAGAAATACAAATGAATAATTTATAAATAATCAGCGGGAAATAGCCAGTTAGTAATAAAATACACAAACTCTCCATAGTAACGACTATATAATTGGCCTATTTATATGAAAATACGTTTAGATTTCGATCACACTTCAATATCATAATTTATACCATGTTGTAATAAAGCTTAAAGTATAACTCAGAATTACCGATCAATTCTAAATATACTTTAAAAGATAAACTAGATGAAATAATTCACTTACTGTATGAACTAGTTTTTGCATACTACGTTTTAGTTGATTTCATATTAAGTAAGAAATATTCAATTTACAGATTCAACTCAGTAGAATTTTGTATTGTTTTTATATACATACAAGCAATTTCCGCGGCTCCACCCACGTTCTAGTCAGTATTAAAAAATAGGGATTAACGGTAGAAGGATGAAAAAATTTGTACTTTTGATTCCATATCATAAAAAAAATAAAAAATAATAATTGGATCTAAAAATAAAAAATTAAAAATTTGGAGAGCCTAAAAAACACCCTTTTCACGTAGGAGCATAAATATAGCCTACGACCAATTCTCAGACCTACCAAAACAAAAAAAAAACAATAATATAATACAAGATAGGTACAGTTAGTTTATTGTAAATTTTAATTTATTTTCCTTTTTTTTTGTATCGCAATAAAATATATGTACATAACAGTAAAAAACAAATACTTGATACACTTTTGCACAGACTTAAATGAACAATTATTGAATTGACTTGAAATTGACTGAATAAGCAACTACCTAATGATTTCTTAAATAAAATCGTAAATAAATTGAATGTGCAACTTTGACCTTCCTATACACATTATTATATGTAAATCAAAAAAATCAAACTTCAAAACTTTTAGTAAAAAATATTATTGACGACACGTTTGACTCAGTCGGTAGAGGCCCTACTTTCTGCGCAAGCGGTCGCGGATGCGAGTCCCGCTTGGGTCATTCATTTGTTGAGCACGAATGTTTGTACTCCAGTCATGGGTGTTTATATTTATAATATGTATGTATATAATATAATACCTATGTGTAGTACTTTAACTATATGGTATCCGTAACACAAGCACGTAACGTAGCTTACCATGGAACTAGATGGCGCTGTTATAATAATGTCCCAACATATTTATTTATTATTTTATTTAATATTAATAATTTCTTGGAAAAGCAAACAAAACAAATTTCATAATATGAAAAACAGGCAAATCTTGTCCACTTCAATGTGCAACATGCAAATGAACAAACTGTTATTATTTTTAATTATATAATTAATAACGATAAAACACAATGACGAAAACGATTTCGATAAAGCTCTATTTAACCGCATAAGACATGTAGCGTGACCGAGCTTACGTAAGCTCGGAGGTGGACGCAGGAATTATTTCATTTGTCATTGGATTATAGGGACACCTGAATCAATAAAGTGTATGGCCACAGTTTATATCACATCTTAGCGAATTGTGTAACACTTGCGACAGTGCAAACTACATTCTCAACCATTTAAGTAGAAATATGGGTATTTAACTTAAGTGATTCACTTTATTAGATTTGTTGCAGTTAAGTTATTTGTTTAAAATTTATCAGTCACTCGTTAATTTCGTACTTTATGAAGATATGGTTTCGTACTTTATCAAAGTTACTAGTTTTGACTGATTTCCTTTAATATATGTAGAAATGAATGCAAACAAACAAATATAATTATGTTTTTTCAACTGTTTGATTATACAAAAAATATCTTTTTAACATTAGTAAAGGTATAAGTTTTTAAGTGAAAATGTAAGCCTTCAGTAAACCTTGGTAAAACGTATTTCCCAACAATAACCTTCCTTGTCTCACCTGAAGTACACCATGAAATCTTAAACACATGTATTCTTTCAACAGATTATGTAAAGCCCTTGACATGACGGTTTGAGAGCAAGGCGATGTAAGCTATTAGCCGTATCACGCACTTTTAAGCATAAGTTTGCATAAAATTATATGGACTCTATTCCAGTATTTACTAAAACTATAAGCTAATGTGGACCTTTCACTTTGCAAATACATATTTGTAATATTTTTCATTTTTCTAAGGGAATATAATATTAAGATTCTTATAGAATTACTATAATATATTATTACCTATACAATATACATACTCGTATTATTAAACAAAGTCCATCCGTCCGCCGTGTCGGTCTGTCTGTTCGCGCAAAACTCAATTCAACTCAATGGAAAGAGTGGTTCTCGAGGAAGGTTTTAGTATATATTTTTCAAATATTTAAATTTATTTTGTATACATTGGTTTAAATGTCGCAAAAAAATACGGACGCGAGAATAAAAAGCAAGCGCTGCTTGAAGCCGCGCCGCTTCGCTTGGTGCAATCGCCGACCTTACTCCGCATCGTCTTGCCCACTGTTTAGCTAATAGCTCCTACAAGAAGCAAAGATTTTTTGAAAAATTTTTAAGAATTTTTAACGTTTTACCACTAATTCATACTTTTTAAATAATGTTTAGAACGCGGGCGAAGCAGCGGGAATTGCTAGTATATTATAATTATAACTTTGTCATAAAATTTGAAGATCTTGTCAAGCAATAATATGACATATTCAATGATTGACCTGAGTTTATATTTCAAAGTTAAGTAATACACGGTAATTGGATTAATTTCCGTCGCCAGCCCAGTTTATAACTTGTCAACGTGATATTGGATAAAATATGCTTAAGGAATCTGAAAACCACTTTAATAGAGTAATGCTTCTATGGATATGAATGAAAATATTTTAATGTGGGTCTTACGAATGGTCTAACAGCACTTCTACCACTTAAGTTACAAAAGGCAAAATGTTTCTTTTACTTTGGGTTTAAATATTGTAATTACATGTAATTCCTTAAGCCATTTTTATTTAAAATCCAAATATATTAAAAATAAAATAAAAAGGTTTGCCAACTCACACTTGGCTAATATGAGCACTGTGGTTTAATTGTCATTGAAGTCCGTGCCTAATACTAAAATGATAAAAGTCTGACTTATAATTTACTTATATTGATAATATATAAAAGTAGAGCTTCCGTTGTATAGGTCCTAGGTTCGAGCCCCGATAGGATAAGGCCAAATGTATTCCGTTATTGGTTCCTTCTATTTGGTAAGCCTCAGGAACAGCCTGGAGTTGGAAAGTTAGCAGCATTTCACTCCTATGGTTCGAATAGCACGTAAAGCCCTTGTTCCTGCGCCTTAACACTAACTGGTCGTATCGAGTACTCGTTCCATCAAATTATGAGAGTGACAGGTATAAAGGATATGATTACATAAAAGTAGAACTTATTTATTTATACAACCTTAACGACAAACATTTATTAATGTTTTAAATAAATGCTACAGTTCTATTTACAATACAGAAATTTTGATAGAAAGTTTAAAATTGGAACTTGAAACAATAGAGAGGTCTATTGCAATAATTACAACGTTTAGTTGTAAACTGAAGACAGATTACTCATTAACTACAGTATTACCAAGAAGGAAATAATTGAGTACACTAATTTATTCTTATAACGCCGAATGCGGTATTACAATAATTAAACATCATAGCGGAAGACGTATAATTATATAAAGCGACAGTGTCTCAGTACCAGTTCTTAGACAACGCATTTCCACAATCGGAAATTTTACCTCACTTTGCATCCCTTTGATCGTTTTTACAAATAAAAATTAACTTTATGCGAATAAAACTAAGATTTACTATCGCTTAATTTATATAAAATACAAGTTAAAAGGTAGACGCTTATACTGGATAGTGTATACTACAAATTAACAGCGTCAGTACTATGCGTTTAAAATATGTTACGTAACGTTTCGCTGACTTACCTACTTCAGCTCGCCGGGAAGAGATTTTACTATCAAATTATTCAAATTAAATATTTTGTTAATGCACCTTCAAAGCAAAACTGGATTATTCTATTATGGGTATAAGTAATGAGTCGTAACCGTCAACAAATAAATGTATTCCGCAACATTCCTACCAAGAAATGTTTGCATTTCAAATAATAATTGTAGTTTATGAATAAAATTTTGTTTATTATATTACTAGTGGAACTTAATCAGAAATTATTAATATATAAATTGCAAAAGCGAGTTGCTTACAAAAGAATTGAATGACCCGAAAGATGATACAAAAATTTGAAACATTTGGTATCTTTATGCCCAGTTCTCAAGAAACAATGTACACGTAGATCGTACAGAATTAAGGGTAAGATTATTGTATATTATATTTAAGTTGTGAAATATCAAATATTCTTGAGGCCAATTGTAACTCATGAGTTATCAAAGTAACTTATCTATAAAGGAATGAAATAGATAACGACGGTAATATTAGCAAAAACGAGTTCTTTACATTAGAATTTCATATTCAGCATTCCTGGAATCATATGAATTAAATGAATATTCCAAGGTTTTGCTTCAACACGGAATAGAACGGCCAATATGATCCAATTATAAAATAAACAATCGCAAATTTATTTATTACTTGCTCGGAATGTCGGATTTGTCTTAAAAGGTTAGCGCTCGCTTCCTTCTACTCTTAAATAGATACGCTTGAAAACAATTGCAATTCTGTCACATTGTTATGAAGGGTTAATCGATCTGACCTCGGATAAGGATAAGCCAAATCGGGATGGCTTGGGGAACTGCACTTATATGTTCTCAGTGTTGCTTTTAAAAGTATTGAGCTTTTAAATCGGTCTATGAAAAACCATAAAATAGACAAAATAATATTAGATATCTTGGTCAAAATACGGGTATATTTTATATAAGTATAAGAAATGTGACTTAACCGCCGCACTCATAGTTTCTTAATGAACCATAAGTCGTTCTTAGTATGGAGATTCTCGACTTAATGGTTCATTAAGTGATTCTGAGTGCGGCGGTTAAAACCTAAATCTTTAAAGTGATATTAAAGTCTCTTTATATTATAACATTTATAGCAAAAATGATAAACGACTTCTAAATGTGGCGCAGAAAAGACGATAGATCAATCCAACTCATTTTTCACTAGACGACCGACGCGGCTTAGCGAATACACTATTGTTCATTTAACCTTACTGTCGGTACGATGCTTTAGCTTTAAAAACTATCTTTTTAACCATTAAATATTTTATGTTAAACAATAACGAGTAATGATAGTTGGCGTTGTTTTCTTAATAATGGTGTTCAAAGTTAAAATTCTTTTAAAATAAACTTTACTTTCTACAACTGATATCACAGATAAAAAATCAAAAAAATTATTTTACAATTTTAATTTACAAGCTAGCTATACATCCCTGTTTTACTCTGTGTGTATACATTTTGTCGTTTTAATACATTTTCTTGCAGAGACGCCCATAACAATTCAATCTTTGCCATTTTCCTTTCGATTTCAATTATAGAGTTAACTTATTTTTGACAAAATTCCCAATTCTATGGGAATTCCAAACTTCCTACAATAAGCCATGTAGCTTCTTACTAACAAAACAATTTTCAGAATCTTAAAAGTAGTGGAGATTTTTTGTGTAACTACATAATTATGTACTTACAACATACATACAAACAAACAAACTCAAAAGCTTTACCTTTTATTTATAATATAATAAATACGTGATATAACACTTTAATATATCATTTCCATAGTTTTACTTTTTTCTTTTAGCGACAATGATTCTTTACATTTTATAAATGACCAGAATAATATTCTCTCAGTAACAGTATGCGACTGTAGCTTACAGATTAGCAGATTTGCCAGACAATAGTTGTATTGTAAGCAACTAGTATTTTCGGCATCGCGTGTCTAGTTCATAAATTGCTATACTCCATTTTGAGAATTAAGGCCGTGGCACACCAGAGCTGTCTTTTGTCGGTCATTATAACGGCATCACCGATTTGGTTGTGTAACCATTGCGAATAGTGTTTTTACATCACCGATTGTATCGTCCCCTCGTTTCGTTCAGGAAACGATCGCTTATTAGGTGTTAGAAAATTGTCGACGTTCAGGAAGCTGTGACTTATTGGATATAATTAATAGTGATCTAATTTATTAGGAAACATAATTTTTGTACTTTTGCTTAAATAATTTACAAATTTAGTTGAGAAAATTAGCCTATAAATAACACATACACTACACTACAATAATTAATTATCAAAATATGTCATGGAATTACATTAATAAAATTCCACTTGTATAATTTGAATCAACAAAGAAAACTCTTACTTACATAGTTTTCTAATTTTCGTTTCTACATTATAAATATACAATACGCTTGATGTATCTGGTTACCTAGTTTCTAGACAGAAACTTTCATCACTTTTTGCATCGTTCATACCATAAAGATGTTCGAAGAAAGTAATCAGGCGGGAAAGCCTGATAGAAGGCCTAAGGTTTATCAACACGTGCGTAGTGTAGTTGATAACCTAGCTATATAATATGAAAATATACAGTAACAACAATGGTGTTTAAAACGTAAACTTAACTAAATTAGTTAAATACCTGGACTTCATTACTTATTTAGAATTTTAATGTTCTTATAATGCAAATATAAAAATAAATATAAGGCACGTTGTATTTAAAGTTACTAATTGCTTGTAATTAAATGATAAATCTTCATTAAACTGTATATATATAAGAAAATACTATAAAAGCATTAAGGAAACGAACAAGGGGGCAAAAACTAAAATAATTGATAAAATCTTAATGACACAAAAAAGGTTTTGCATATAAACACGTATTAAGATGAAGTTTTTTCAAAAAAGCAATAAGGAAGTTGAACCCCAATATAAAAAATCTATAATTTAATTGTAATATGCCATTAAAATATCTAAAGCGCGACAAAGACCCAATAAATCATAAATCATAATAAATCCTTTGAACTTGACATTGAGCGGCGAAAGCGTCGGCTACACGGCTCAGGGATTAGCCCGTAGCCTACTGTCATGTACTGTCATAACTGTACACTAACTATGGTATACTCAAGGTGCATTATGATTATATTGCTAGTACTTGCAATAAGTTTGGTTGCTTTATCTGTAGGTATATATAAATAAAATTTACACTAAATGCACGTGAAAGTATATCACGGTACTTAGATCAAAACATCATTTTTAAAAATTTTTGTTTGTCTGTCTGTTTGTTCCAGCTAATATCTAAAACGGCTGGACAGACTTTGACGGCAGATAGGCAGTGTTATAAGTAGTAACTTAGGCTACTTTTACTTTATTAGAAAATTATAGTTGACAGTTTAATTTATTTTAAGTTGCACCCAGGAAGCGGGCCGGGTTTGCTAGTTAAAAATATAACTTGTTATTCAAAGCTTTTGAATAGCTTTTAAGATTATTATTGTGATAGTGAGACAGTATTTTCACTATTTTTTCGACGAATCTATAATAGAATAATTTTTGTAGGTAACGCTATACGCTTAATTAAATAGTTTCACAATTACGATATAATCACTTCGACTTAGTTATTATCATCGGAGACAGTGACATAACTAGCCTTTTCGTGCCCCGATGCAAAAAAATTAAAGTACATCCTTTGTCTATTTTGAAAATGAATGCGGTTCATAGGCAGAGACAGTTTTCGAACTTCTCAGTTTTTTCAAACCACGATCACGTGGAAGAACGGGTAGAGTAAAAACTTCTATAGAGGCCGCCTATAAAAAAATGTTTTGTAATAAAAGATTTGACTAAAGCCCTCTGGGGCCACGTGAAATCAGCGGCCCATGTATTACGACCTAGTATTTATTGCATTGGCATAGCACTCCACTCCACTCATTGGAGAATTTTGGAATAAAAAATGACTTATTTTCGACCGACTTCCAAAAAGGAGGAGGTTCTCAATTCATCTGTATTTTTTTTTAATTAGTCAGATAAATTTATTTTACTTACCAAATATGTACAGTCATTGAACTGTGTACATTTGTCTATGACAGTAAAACAGTTATAATGCACCAGTCTCTATAGAATGCAAAATACATTATTATGATAACATTATCCATATACGCTCATGCAGATCGTTTGAATATCCGTAATATCTAAACAAAGTGTCTTTTTACTACTTTCCTTTATGTTTTACTAGTTTCGAGCTTCACTTATTTTACCACAGCTATACCACACCACAACATACACATTATAAGTCAGAACATAATAATCTAACCTAACTTTATTTTGATTTTCACTAAAATATGTAGAGCCAATTGAATTTTTGAGTTTTTCTACAACATTTTTAAGAAAATTTACCAGAAGATGAATTGAAAATATTCTAAGTATCTACGCCAAATATTCTTGATCAACATTTAGAAAAAAATGAAGTAAATGTTTTTTTCTTTAATTTAGTACCGATAACATTGATATTTGTTTTTTTTTTTAAGTTAAGACATCAAGCAAAAGTAAAATAAAATTAATTTGTGAAACAAAATCTACAATAATCCATCCATACTTGTCGTAACGTCCATACTTGAACGAACATAAACAAATCCTATTTGGCAATTCAAAGCTACTGCCTCACCATTTAACTCAAATTAGTCAATTACCTTCTTGCCAAAATAATAGCCATTACAATAACACAATGTCACAGTAAATTTTAGTAAATCGTTTGAAATTTTAGATTTGGCTTGGATTCCCCTAGAAAATAATATTATTACAACATTTATTCAAGACAATGCTGTAACTGTCAGCTAAGTAATTGGCAGTATAAAGTTTTGTATGATTCATTGTTAACGTTAAACTATCATTTTAAGGAAAATGATAGTTATATATAAAACGTAAGATATACTTTATATAACAAATTATTACATCACATATCACCGCAGCAAGGAAGACTAGGTTTTATGGCTGACTAGACTAGATTTTATGATAAATATACGGTAATACTTTCTTAGATTTACGCGAATATTCGACATTATAAATGAAACTACCTTTTCGGATTTTGTCGCGGATTTATTTTGATTTTTAGTTCCCGACGTTTCGAATGCTTTACAGCAATCATGGTCACGGGAGAGACTAAGGTATTTGACGTCTCATAGGTTTATATACTTGTTACAGACAGTGCCTACCCACAATTTACAAAAATTTTGAAAATGGCATCAGAGTACCTTATAAAATTTTAATTCTAAACATTTATATTTAAATTTAAATAATTTAAAAATAATTTATAATTATGGCAATATTATTAACTTATTTTTAGCTAGTATTATTATAATTATTATAATTTTTATTTTAATATTAGTTATTCAAAAGTATTATGTAGTGTTGCTATTCTAATAATATGTATATTTTCTTAACTATAAATTGTTTATGCTAAGTTGCATTTTATTATTTAAATTAAGTATTAATTTGATATAAGAAATTAAGTTAAAATATAAATTGAATTTTGATCATTTTAAAGTATTAAGCAACACTACTGCAAATTAAAAATAATTAAATCAAATCAAATTATGCTTAGATTTGACAGATTCTTTTGAATTATAATTTTTAAAATTTGTTTGAATTTAGATTGAAAGAAAGCTACTGCACGGTTCGGAAGGCTGTTTGTGCAGAGAAGAACCGGCAAGAAACTCTACACTTGCTCTTTTTAAAAATATTTTAACAATATTGCAATACATACAATAATTATATATAATATTAAATTTGACTACTTGTATCAAGATCTACACAGTATGAGCTAACTACATCCGACTGTCTATTATGATTACTTTTATTAATATTAGATTTTATTATATTAATTACAGGATCCCAAGAAGGTGGTAATACCCAGCCGTCCTCTCTATTAAAGTTAGGATGTTTTTTAATTTCAATTGCCTCGCGAATCATTCTAGGTCGATAACGAGTCTCTTTCGCGAGTATTTGAGGGTTATCAAAGCGAATATAGTGGCTGGGGCGATCCAGACAATGTTTACAGACAGCGGATGTAGTATTGCGACGGTGCTTCACATCAGCTATGTGTTCTTTGATCCTAGTTCTAATAGATCTCTTTGTTTGTCCGATATAAGAGAGCCCACAGTCACAATCAAGTTTGTATACTCCTGCATCTTGGAGAGGGATATGGCACTTGACTGATGGTAGAAACTGACTGATTTTCTTAGGCGGCTTGAAATATGTTTTGATAGAAGCACGCTTTAGGATGTAGCCAATCTTGTCAGTGACTCCTCTCACATAGGGCAGAATTGCAGGTACGCGCTCGACTGTGGCTGGTTTCACTCGTTCACTGTGACGAGGGCGCGGCACTTGTAGCTTGTTGTCTTGCAGAACCTGCTTGACATGTTGCAGCTCTCCCGCCAGGTGTTGCTCGTCACAGATCCCTCGAGCTCTCTGAAACAAAGATTTTCCCACGGTAGCTAACTGTGAAGGGTGGTGGTGAGATTCACCATTCAGGTACCTATCAGTATGGGTCTTCTTTCTATACACAGTATGACTCAAGGTGTTATCTGGATTACGTTTAATTAATACATCTAAGAAAGCTAATGTATTGTCCGATTCTAATTCCATTGTGAATTGTATTTTAGGATTTATGGAATTAAGATGTTCTAGGAATACAGTTATTTTGTCAGTTGGTAATATTGTGAAAGTGTCATCTACGTACCGCTTGTAGAACCGAGGGGTCACAGGTGATGTGTTTAGGGCAGTCTCCTCGAAGTCCTCCATGAAGATGTCGGCGACAACAGGGGAGACTGGCGAACCCATGGCCACTCCATCCACTTGCTTGTAGAATTCATCATTCCACAGTAGATAGCCAGATGTTAGGCAGTGTTTTAAAAGTTCTGTGTATTCAATCGGCATGTTGTAAGCCATAAGTTTCTTAGATATTATTTCAATACAGTCTTCTACTGGTAGGCTGGTAAACAAAGACTGTACATCAAAACTAACCATTGTTTCATTGTCCATGAGTTTTAGATGTTTAACTTCATTGACAAACTGGTAAGAGTCTCTTGTGAACGCACTTGTTTGACCTCTGAGTGGTGAGAGTACTTTTCCTACTAGTTTGGCCAATTTGTAAGTCGGCGAGTCGATTTGGCTCACAATTGGACGTAGGGGGGCGTTCGCCTTATGTATTTTCGGAAGACCATATAGTTTAGGTGGTTTTGCACATGATGGAATAAGGTCTTTGACATCTAGATTTAACTTGTCGGAGTATTTCTTAATCAACTTCTTAGTATCATTTAAAACGGTGGTTGTTGGGTCCGTTTTAACCTTTTTGTAAGTACTTTCATCCGACAACAGTTGTTTAATTTTATCATTATAATCTGATGTATCCATCACTACGGTTGCATTTCCTTTGTCTGCGCGAAGTACAGAGATATCTGACCTGTTGCGTAAGTTCTTCAACGCTAAATACTCCTGTTTATTGAGATTAGGTTTGGGCCTTGTACTACGACGTAACAAAGATGAAACATCTTGACGTATGGCCTCCATATCCTCAGTTTTCATAGTATTTTTGGCCAAGACATCTTCAACAGCGCAAATGATGTTCTCATAAGGGATGCGCGCCGGTGTAACAGCAAAATTCAAACCTTTGTTTAGTACCCGAATAGTAGAATCGTCCAGCGGTTGTTTTGACAGATTGACAACTGCGTGAAGTCCGCACGAGTGTGAGTCTGTGGTAGACGGGCGCGTTCCGTTATAATCTTTGAATTTCTTAAACTTCTTTCTAACTAAGACTATGAGACGTCAAATACCTTAGTCTCTCCCGTGACCATGATTGCTGTAAAGCATTCGAAACGTCGGGAACTAAAAATCAAAATAAATCCGCGACAAAATCCGAAAAGGTAGTTTCATTTATAAAATATACGGTACTTTTTGGTATTCGCCTGCTAAATATATTCGTATGCAAGGAATTGTGGTTCAATACTCGCGAAAACATTGTGCAACAAAATAATTGAATTGACTGAAACAATATTAAAATTAGTCGTTTGCGATCTGGTGCAAACCAAGCTCAATGTTTCAAAGGAATATTAAGCAATCGTCCTAAACTCTGCAGTTCATAAAATAAATAATTTACAAAATTTACTATAATAATTGACAAAAATATATTCTTATATTGATATTTAAAATGATTTAATGCTTAAATATATACTTCACTAGATAATATCGAAATTTTGGTAAGAACAAGCAAAAATAACCTACGTTCTATATCAATGATAGCAATGAAATCCGTTGAAAATGTGCATTATAGCTAAGCAATAAATGTTCTTTAGTACCTGCTTTACTCTAAATCATTTCGAATTGCCTCCATTGATCTAATTCGAAAACACTCGAGAGGTGGGCGGGCATTGACACAACTATGTCGGGCGACATCTGATCTATCTCGTAGGCATACCTGTTATATTTCTTCAAATATTCCAATCTATTCGATGTTGCAATTCTAGTTTATTACTTCATTTAAATATATGTTTCAAATTCATTCGTTTTATAGTTGAATCGTGAGATATAGTGATATAAGTCTAAAATGACTAAGAAAGTCAATTCAAGTAGTTTATTTATGTTTTTTTTCACAATGTATGTAAAACTTAATGTGTACTAAGAAGTTAGAAACATGTGTCTCAATAGAAGTTCTAATTTCAGATATTAGCGTTTGATCACTGCTCTTAATTGCCCAAAATTATTTTTGAAGATATATTGAATAGAATTGAATTATGTACCTATTTTTATTAATTTTTTATTTGTAACATTACAGCTCAATAATAGGTATTTAAAAAAATGAAAATCAGTTAACAAACATAGGAGAAAAAGATACGGTATTTTCTTTCTTTACCCATTAAATTTAATATGTACGTAGAGTAGGTATAGCATAGTATGGGAGTGTATAAAAATGAATGTCATGTCTAAAGAAAAAATAAAAGATATAACTATAGAAAGTTCAATGGTAAGTCTCCCCTAGACTTACATAAAATTACGTCAAAAGAATGGTGATCAACTACTGTTTAAACCTTAAGGACAACGATAGTGAATGAATTCAAAATATACTGTACTGTTCTATCCGATTACCACTCAGGGATAAAGCGTGAAGTTATGTACGTAATAATTTTATAATACCTAGTCGTAGTATTATAGACTATAGTAATATTTAATTGATATTTATTTTTGTCATAAATTTTAATACATTAAGGTAACGGTATTTTAATAAACCATTAAGTAAACGTATGGCTATTCAAAAAAGCCGATTCTATAATTTGCAATATTATACTGTGAATATAGTAATAAAATTTTGCCATAAAAAGGACTACTTAACATACATCGGCAAGTGAAATATCGCAACAAACTCAACCATAGTGGTTTTGAATAAAGTTGACATTTACAAGGAGGCTGAGTACCGTTTCTAGGTTTGTAATTTACACAATCGTCACGGTTACTCGAACTTAAGTAATTTTTATATGTACGCTAAACGCGTTGACGCAAATACGCATTTTCACGCAAGTACCAACTATGCTTGCTTAAACAATTATCTCATATTCAAATTAGCATTTTATAGTTTGTTTATATTTTATGGCGGTCATAGGATTTAGTAGTTTCTTTCAAGAAAATATTTAGTTATTGCTTATTTTCTAATAATAAAGGTTATCTATGTAAGATAGTATTTATGTGCTATCCATTTAAATGCAAAAGGCAGTGGTAGCCCAGCGGTAACGCGTCGCTTGTATAACCGAGTGATGCGGGTTCAAATCCGGGTCTCGCACCTCTGATATTTTCATGTGCGAATCATTTCTATCATGATTACCACTTGTCTTACGGTGAAGGAAAACATCGTGAGGAAACCTGCATGTCTGAGAGAACCTAGCAAGTTTTCATAAGACATGTGAAGTCCGCCAACACGCACTAGGCCAGCGCGGTAGACTATGGCCTGATCCCCTTCGTATTGAGGGAGGCCCGTGCCCAGCAGTGGAACGTTAAAAAAGGGCTGATGATGATGATGATGATGATGATGATGATCCATTTAAATAGCGGGCAATACTATTACGATATTAGTTTTTACGATACGATAGTACTTCTGCACTAGCTGTGCCAGCGGCCGTGAGTTCAAGTCCCGCTGGGGGCAATAACAAATATTATCATAACATACAAACTTTAACAAATACAAACAACTACACGTATAAGGTAAACCTATTCAGGCTAAGTAAGCTCAAAAGCCGTAGCTGGGCGGACCGTTACCTCTTCGATTTCCAGTGTATTGTAACATTTGGCGACACGTTTGGGTAAGTTGATAGTGGCCCTACTTTCTGCGCCAGTGTTCGCGGGATTGAGTCCCTAGCGGGATTCATTTGTTGAGCACTAATGTTTGTATTAAGTCATGGGTGTTTATATTTATAATATGTATGTATTTAAAAAAAATATATGGGTAGTATATCAACTATCTGGTATCCGTAACACAAGCCTCGTAGCTTAGCACGGAACTAGATGTCGCTGTTGTAATCCAACATATTTATATTAATTTAACAGTAGGCACATCAACATCTAAAGTGAACGTATGCAAACCGTGGGAATACACTTACAAAACGAATTATACATAATACCTCGGATCCGATTGTGAAAAAGTATACAGTGTTATATAAAGTTATATGGAGCGGAAAGGTGATAGTATAAATTGGTGATAATCATAATGAGCTCTTATTAAAAGCTTATCTTGCTTGTTAATACACTCAATAAAAGAAGAAAAAATAAACGTTAATGTTAAAACGTTGGAAATTAATGACTATGATACTATACGGCTCGACCGATTTTTAAGATTTTTTTCTGTGTATTTGGTAGGGTCGTAGACTATATTTAATATCCCTATGTGATAAGGGTGGCCTCTCCATATTTTTTTTGTAGACCAAATTTTTATTTTATTATTTTGATTTAAAGCTGCGGGTTCTGCTAGTATTCTTTATTATTAAATTTTGAAGTATATTCTTTTTTTAAATTATAATTTATTTTAATATATAACCTATTTTCTTGAATTTTCAACAGATAGTATACATTTCTCAAAGACTCGACTCAGTTATTAGAGTTTTATTATATAGAATATAAATAAGTAATGTAAAAAGTAATACGAGAGCAAAAATAAAGCATTTAAGAAAAAAATATTGTAAAATATATATCGTAAGTTAAAGGCTACGAAGTATTTTACCACATCTCCGAAGTGCAGACGTGCGTACAATTAGTCGCATGAATCGGTCACGCGACAAACGACTGTCAAGGACGTAAGCGACGCTCGACCGACCATTGTTTTACATGTCACTGCTTAGATTTTCTATACCCGCCTATTTAAGAGAATGACTGCGTGACTTATTTGCTGTGTACATATTTTTTATTGTACTTAAGAACAAAAAAAAAACAAATTAATTAACAAAAACTTAGTTAAGCAAGGCCAGTTTCAAACTAACGAAGAACTTACACGAAAAGAGCTTTATATATTACGTAGGACAGGACGTACCTATACCGAGGGTTTTTTTTTTGTGGTGGCACCTGGGGACAGTGCCCCGAATGGGAATATCGAAAATATCAAAAATAGAGCTGCCTAGAATAGTAAAGAACGTGAAAACTAACTAATTCATAGTGTGAACTATAACAAAGAACTACATTGATAGACTTTGCTACCTATTTCCATGATTATAAGTAATCACAGGCAAATACTTTTAGCCCTATGACCTTGCAAAAGTACAGCGCTTAATTATATAATACTGCTATTTTTCGTCCTCCGTTTCCAATTTTGTAACGCCTTCCGTCTTTAAGTACAAGTTGTACTGTACAACTAATTTCTGTTCACCTCGAAAGATGTCAACAATGGCACGTAATGGCTTATTCATGGCTATTCTTATATCTATTCGAATAAAGGCTATAGTACTATAAATACTATTCATTATTTAGTCCAGTACTTTGCAGCTTCCTGTACGTGACCTCCGTTCTGAACTAGTCTAAGTAATGTTTATCTTTTTGCATATCTCTATGTAGTACTTGACCTATATGGTCTGCGGAACTACTCGTCCCCGTGACCGTTTAAAGAAGCAATGAAAATACGATAATCTCCTAAGATAATCTTTAACTCAAAATTCGCAACAAATTTTATGTTTGTATCAGAATTTTAAGTGTTTCACAGCACGCTAAAACTAACGGTACAATGTAGGAAATGGCATCCTCCGCATGCATATAAATTTTCAACGGTTATATTGATTTAAAATTAACAATATTTGAGTTTTGTTAAAAACCGGTTCCTAAAACTAATTTATCAATTTTAAAGAGTGCATAGACTGAGGATACTATGCTTAGTAAGGAAGAAATAAGTGCTGAAATTTATGATTTATCTAATAACTAGCGACTCACCCTCGCTTCGCTTATGTTCGTCCCTAGGTACCCCTTTAGAATATTTTTTTACATACTTTGAATGTCTTTTTTATTTATATCTAATCAAAAGCCTAAAAAATAAGTTTCTAGCTGCTAGCTTTAAAAATGACGTAATTTCCATACAAACTTTCATCCCTTATTTCAACCACTTACGGCCCTTTTTTCACCTTGAAAAGTAGTTTATATCTTTTCTCAGGCTTTAAACAATCTGTGTACCAAATTTTATTTAAATCAGTTCAGTAAAAATCTCTCCAAATCCAAATCGCAGTTAAAAGTTTACCAGACACATAAATAAAGTCGTACCTTCCGAGCCTCCGCTAGAATGACCCGAATTTTATGACTGCCAAAACTCCGAGCCATACTATCATCTAACTGTTATAAAACAGTTTTACTCGCCAAAAGTGCACAAGTGTTGTACCATTTAAATCTATATAATATATATATGAATAATAAAATTCTAACCGAGTCAAATCTGTTACACTTTAAATATTTATATAAAAATAATTTTGTCTGTCGGTCTGTTATCGCATCACAAAAAAAAAAACCACTTGACACATTTTGAAGGGTACGATTTACTTTTTACTGTGGGAAAATATACCTATAATTTCTGAAAGTCGATACGAATCATTATAACTTATAAAGGGACGAACCCGTTCGAAGCGAGGGTAAGTCGCTAGTTTTAAATAAAACAGCTTATTGAAATGTAATGTGACTGTTTACCTTCTTACTATACTAAAGCCTATGAAACATATAGTCGGCCAACGGACGTGACAGCCCAAGCTGCCATACACTAATGACCCAAGCGAGTGTATGGCAGCTTGGGCTGGCTGTCACTTCCGTTGGCCGACTATATGTTTCATACTTTGCTATACTTGAATGGTAAAAAGGAAGAAAAAGACGAAATGATTAAGAAAATGTTTATAAAATAAAGTAAAGATTAAGTATATGATACTATCCAAATAAAACCACCGCGTCATCTAGATTACCTGCTCTACTTTGGGCGCGAGCCAACATAATTGTGTTATATCATAGTATTTCGGCATTGCCGCAAATTCAATTGCACTTAATTACAAATAAAAGTCACAAATTATAGTATAAAATGCAGTTTAATAATTTTAATTATGCTTATTTTAAATATAAAAACATTTAAAAATCATAAAAATAATACAAAAGCTTATCCCATTTGGTTAATAGGTTATTAAAATTTTCGTCATTCACTGCAAAATACAACGTCCTAGTTAAATCTTTTCATAATAGAAAAATGGAACGATGCTGTTTTTATGTGTGTCGCTTGTAGCAATTTTTTGCCGAACTTTATGTTTACAAAAAAATCATTGTTACTGAACTCGTAAGTTACATTTAGTTATTTAATTATTAATTAAAAGTTGTATTTAGATTAATATTTATTTACTCTAGAGGTTACCAAAGTAACTAGTTTAGCACAAGTTTCGGAGAAAAGTATATTTTATACAAATACATGATTTATTCAATGGTACATTTTGATCTAATAGCAATGAGTACATAAAGTAATCAATAGTCCCTTTTCCTTTTTCCCGCTCAATATCCCAGGTAGTTAGGTGCAAGTGAAAATGAGAGCGGATTGAGATTTTATATAACAGCATCAATTCATTTAAATATAAGCATATTATATTTTTAAAACGGTACTATCTACAGATGTTTGTTTTAATATGATCTAATTTAGGAAAAAAATGTTTGAAGTGTGCAATATGTTACACGGGTATACAACTATTTAGACGAAAATTACTAAATAAATTAAATTAAAAATCTAAATAAATAAAAAAATCTATTATAATATTCAATAGCATTAGGAGTGTTTCGGAAGTTAGAAATCGTTGCATGTGAGCTGGTACAAGGTCAGCCCGCAGTGCAGAGCAGACGGGGGTATCGATCGCACCCGAACGCGTCTGCAACGCACACACCACCCGCATTAGGGTTGGTACGGGAAAAGAATTTAAATTTGAATTTGTTGATTAGATTTAGACGGGCTTTCCTTTTTATTCAATGTTTTCAGGGAAAATTCGTTGTCTGATTTCTAGTTTTTCTTTCATTGAAATAAATGTATTTAAAAAGTTTTTGTTTCCTTTAGCTGTTTTTTTTTCTTTTAAGCTTATAATCTATTATGTTGGATACATAAAACTAGTTTTGGGGTTGGGTTTGGCTCAAATGTAGCTTATGTTTGAACCCAAGAAGGAATATATGTCCTAGCCAAATTTAATTAATATTTTTTTTTCAGGGGTTTAATCATGAACAGGTAACAGACAAAGTAAATTACTTAGTATGTGATAGACAAAGTAAATTACTTAATGGATAAAGACAATCAATTTGAAATAATAACTAAACTTGAAAAATAATTCCATCTCAGTTTAAATATTATAACAGTCAGTATGTATATAATGTACTACATTATTCAACTCGAAAAATAATATTCAAAGTTATTACAGTGAAAATAAAAATAATAATTTAATCAGCAACCCTAACAAAGGAAACGTCTTTATACTGCACGGACGGTGCGATATTGGCCCGTTAAAGCCCTAGTATTAAGGGAGCCGACTGCTCTTTAAACTACCAGTATCTGTATTGAATTTTAAGCGAGCAGACACCTAAATTTGAAGCTTATGGGAACTGCTACTCACGTGCGGTTTGGTCTGGAATATTTTTGTTGTTTTATTTCAATTTATCTCTGTATATATTTATCTTCTGTCGCCTTGATAATTAAAAGTTTTAGAAACATACGTCATACAAACGCATTTCCAATTCTATTTAATTAATCTGTACATATAATAAAATTCGAACTTAGTTGAATCTGTATATTGAATATTTTTTGGAAATTTTAATTTAAATAGTCATTATTAACGATACAGAGGTCAAATCTATAGTTTCTATAATTTTTGTCGGACTGTCTGTCTGTCTGTGATGGCGTCACGAGAAAACCACTTGATGGACTTTGATGAAATTTGGTGGTGACAGCAGGTTATCGGGGTCAATATATATGATACTTTTTACTGCAGGAAAATATCTAATTTCTGAGAAATCTATATAACCCTCAAAATCTACCTAGGGACGAGTCCGAGCGGAGCAAGAGTGAGTCGCTAGTTCATATATAAATTGTAATACGAAAAGAGTTTTAGATTTTATTAATGAATTGCAACTACAAAAGTATCGATCTAATTGTAATAAAATACAGTATTCTACCCTTACAATTAGTGACAGTGTATAAATATAATAAAGTCAAGTAAGCTATAAATATGATTCATGTATTAAATTTGACCTAAAACATATGTACGTACATGTAAGGAGATACTAAATATATCCTATATAATATGACATTGCTTGACTTTTATGGATTTCCTTATTGGGAACAGCCAGCTATGAAGTTTATTTATCACTTGCAACCATTAATTAGTACAAAGTATTTAAAGGCCTACTTGAATATGGATAAATCTTAGATTTTGATTGATAATATTATTAAACAGAAAAGATAACTCGCTTTGCAAAAAAAATCTATTGAAGTAATATAAGTATTTAATGTGTTGCAAATACAGGCGTATGCATAAAAATCGATTTCTTTTATAACCATTTTTTGATTTGCCTTCGTTAAAACATTACAATATATTTGTAAGGCGTAGAGGTTCTTTTAAGCTATTGCATAGCTTCTATCGCGGGCCTTGAGCGTGGATACCGAATCCAGAAATACCGTAACGAAAATAACCTAACACATTTTGTGCTAATTGCGAAAATGAGGTCCATTTTCAAATCCAAGATGGCGGACATCCGGGTTTTTTTCAATAGATAATAAAAATATTTTGAATAATATTAACTTCTCATTTATTTAATAAAAGAAAAAAAATGTTTTCTTATCGTCACCACGCTCAAAAAGTGTAACTTGAATTAATATCAAATAAAAAAAAACAAAGGAAAAAAAACTGCATAAATAAAACAAATAAATAATTATAATTGCATAAGTTGATAAAAACAGCTATGCAATAGCTTTACCGCGGCAGTCTCCGAGTGCCACACGTCTTTTTTTATTTCTATAATTGTAAATATGTTAATTCTTTCGCAAATATTGTCCGACATTGAAAATAATATATAATATTTGCAAAATTTCATTGAAATATTAAACTATGTATTGACCGGTAGCTAATATTTAATATGAATATTCAATATTATAAATATTTATCAACAAACGTATTAGGAATGCCTGAATTATTCATAACAGGTTAAGCTTCTTGATGGATTGCGCAAGTGTTACGACTTCTGATATAATTTGACTAACACACTGTGATATGACATTGGTTCTATTGTCTTCCTTTTTCCAATACATCAAGTTGATACCACCTTATTAACTTTGACACCCCATCACATGTCAGATAGTATTTTCATGCGCAACGACTTTGAATTTAAATCTTTATCTTCTGGTACTTTATCGAATAATCTGATAAATCTATCAAAAATGATGTGTGCGTCAGCAAATGATACATATGCTAAAAATATTACAAAAATACTTTGTCAAAAATCTAGTAGGTACAATTTCATACGAAAGGAAAGGGACGTTTTTTTACTTGATTCTAAAAGTTTGCACTTTACAGTTTACAGCTCAATATTTCAGAAAAGGATCCTGTAATCGAAAAATAGTTTTCTGAAAACATCTATCCAACGGAACTCCATACCATGGGGTTAGACGAAAAAAAACATCCCCCTAAACCATCCACTTTACACTTAAATTTGTTTACAATACTTTATATAACCACTTGGTCGGCGTGATCTATGTCAAATTATCGATTTCTAGTACTAAGACTCTATGAGAAAAGCTGCGAACAGGCGGACAGACGGACGAACATGTCTAAACTATAATGGTTCCTTGTTGACTACGGAACCCTAAGTAAACGATGTTTAAAATGATTTAGGTACTTTGCCAATTTTGATTTGTAACCCAAATATAAATCCCGTGAAGATGCCGTAAAGGAGTAACAAATTTACACACACAATGTTTCCTTTTACAACAAGAGTTCCTGTTATATTAATAAAAAAAGGCGAACCGACAATCGTGTCGTATCACCCTCCTTATGATGTAAACGGTCGTTTTATAATCCCACTACAGATCGGTGTGTTCGGCGTAAATGAGAAATGGGTGTTTGCTGTCAAGGTCGACGGATGGGCTGATACATTTTAGTTCATTCAGATAATGTTTTGTTTAAAAAGTAACGACTTATAGTTTTTTTATATACCTACATATTTAAAATATCTATCAATAAAATTGAAGTGTCTCTTTTTAATTTCAAATTAACAGCTTTTCACTAAATGCTATATATATATATATATATATATATATATATATATATATATATATATATATATATATATATATATATATATATATATATATATATATATATATATATATATACCGCACTTACATAAAAAATCAATTTTAAAAATTTTGTTTATCTGTCTGTCTGTTTGTTTGTTCCGGCAAATGTCTAAAACGGCTAGACCGATTTTGATGGGACTTTCACTCGCAGATGGCTAATGTTATGAGGAGTAACTTAGGCCACTTTTATTTTATTAGAACATTATAAAAACTGTTTAATTTATTTTAACGCCCAGCGAAAAGAGTCGGGTTTCCTAGTATGAAATAAATTTACTGTGTTCTATGGTCGAAAAATCTGTACTAATTTGGCTATTGTTTTTAAATGTGCGTGATGGTCTCGATTCATATCGAAATCTTAAATGGGAAAACTGTTTAATCACTTCTCTATACTCAATTTCTATTTTATATGGATTTTTTACGGATATTGCCGTACGATACAAAATGGCGGTAACCATTAGAAGTCTCACTTAACTGTTCTTAATTTGTCCAATACAAATGTAAATGTTTCTTACTGCCGTTAAAAACTTCTTAAACAAAAATTAACAAGTAAAAATAATTGAAATATTCTTGATATAAAATCTATTGACTAATGACTATAAAGTAATCTATATATATGTACATAGATATAATAAAATTATAAAGTTGAATCTCTACTAATATGTGCTAACAATAAAAAAGTATCGAGGTAAAAATTTCAATAGACATTTTCCGAATCGCCTCAATTGTATTTATTCATATTTGTATGCAAACATGGATGGAATATGAGATGAAGTTCTTTGGGAAAGTAATTCCATATCCTCCTTCATGACCCAGACCGCGCGTGTGCCAAGTTTCGTACACGCTAATCAAGATAAAACACGTTTTGGTTACAAACAAGCGCTGAATTTGCATTTCATTTTAGGGCACAACACTATCAACATTTACTAATATTGATGACACGTTTGGCTCAGTTGATAGTGACCCAACTTACTGCGTCAGCGGTCGCGAGTTCGAGTCCCGCTGGGGGTATTTAGTTATTGATCACGAATGTTTGTACTCCAGTCATGGGTGTTTAAATTTATAATATGTATGTATTCAAAATTTATATGTGTAGTATATCAACTATCTGGTATCCGTAACACAAGCACGTAACGTAGCTTACCGCGGAACTAGATGGCGCTGTTGTAATAATGTCCCAACATATATTTTTTTTATTTATATAGTTTATACGAAGATACACACCTATACAATTTGTCTAAGACCTATACATACTCGTATTATGTATAATATGAGACATTGTAATTCATCTATATCATATTTTTTTGTTCGAACTCTACCTATTGGATCCTTGCCCCAGACGATGAATACTCAAAAAAATATTATGATTACAAAAAATTTAAATTATATCTATTACTAAAGTATTAACTAATACTAAAAGTCATTTAAGTTTTTGGATTGAATAATCAATTATGTAGTTGGCTAATGTCCTTAATAAACATTAAAAGAGGTCTAATTGGTGGCGTAAGGTACCGGGTTCGATGCTAGGGTCAAATGAAGCATGTTTGACTTTTCCAAATAAGGTGCTAGCTAGATAGATGTGAATATATGCCAATTACTGATCATTGTTCATCTCAATGAGTATGTGTACGATTTTGGAATTCTTAAGGTTAGAGATCAAGAAAGTATGATGCTGTATTTTCGAGGTGAAATAAAGAAAATATATTTTGTATTTTTAAGTAGGTACACTAAATAGTTATAAGGTTGTTAGTTCTTTTTATACCTTTTTTATACACTGCTAAACTCTATATTATTAAATAAATAAGTATATTAATTAAGGACTACACATGGTTCTTAATTAACATTAAAGTATAACAGTAAATTAACAGTACATTAACATTCGTACCTATTCTTAATCCATATTTTAAAGAAAAAAAATTTGAGGACACTAGAAGTATCTGAAGTAAGCGGTATAATATGATAATTGCGTTTTACTCTGTTTTTTTTTAATATTAATAAAATTAAACATTAATATTTATGTGTATCATTCCATTATCAAAATTTTTGTACACAAAATACTTTGCTACAGAAATAAATGCATATTAAGGTACATAACTTTTCTCATTGTACCAACTACCAACTTAGTTTCAAGGCTGACAATCAAGCGTAACTTTAAAATATTTCACACCAGCGCTTAAAAACGCAAATCTCTACATTACCGCCCAATTTTATTTCAAATGTGAAAAATAAAAAATACGTGTGTCCAAAAATGTTACCTACATGGCGCAACCAATCAAGTTTCTACATTTAAAATAATAAATATACAAATCAATTTGTATTCTATATTCACAACATTTATTAGAATAAATTCATGTGATAAAATGACGTTATGTCATCTTAATTAGATTTAGGTACACGTTAGTGTGATATAATATTGTCAAAGGTAACGTCACTACTAACCTTGTCCTTCCTAAGAAGCAAATATGGAAACAATTAAAGTAATCGTTCAAATAAAATAAACACGCCATTAAGTTCAGTGAGTGTTTGTTTACGTACATTTTTACTTGAAGGTGAAGTATAAAATAAACAATTGATGCCAATAATAGATTTCCTTATACAGCGTGTGGTCATTTTTTTCAATTGATTGTTATAATAAATAGGTACCTTCCAAAAAGGCGTTACAATTCTTAATGTTCATAGTTTAGTTCTTACTGCTTGTTAAATAGTTATTATTACACTATTAGCAGAAAGAAAAAACTTAGTGTTATGTAAAGGAATTGTATTGTGTAAAACGGTGTAACTGTGCACCCCGCTAGCTAATTGTTGCTCATACTATGTCTTTGGAAAGCTTACTAGGTTCTCTCAGATATGTAAACCTTACGATGGTTTCATTCACCATAAGACAAGTGATTATGTTTCAAATAATAGCATTTAAAAATGATTTAAAAATGAGATGCGAGACCCGAAAGGACCCGCCTCACACGAGTTTTCAAACGAGCGTGTTAACTATTACTGCTCAGCTAGCACTGCCACTTTAATACTTTAAGTACTACTATACATAACATCACTGTTCAGAAATTGAAATTATTCAATTTAATTAAGTCAAGATCCCGTTATTTCTTAACAAGTCTGTAAATATTCGCTATAAGCAAATATTATTAACATTTAGATGGTTTGTTAAGTTTAAGTTCCGTAAATAAGCCTCAAGGTATTTTTACAATGTCATAAGTTGACGTAATTTTGAACGCGATGTTTCATAGTTTTTATGGTAGATTTTTGACCAAATATGGCAGTAATGCCTAAGCGACTGTCGCAACGTGACCAGTTGTCAAGGTTATGTAGTTATTAATAACTAAAGCTAAAATTTCTTACATCTTGAGTTACATTACATCCTTTATATCAAATCTTACGATATTAAGTAACTACTAAGACAGGTATCATCTACGGTCTACTATTTTAGTATGATATCTTATATTTTTAAATTTAATTTTACATACAACATGCTTTTATTAATTTCTTTCATATCTAGATATAATTATACGATATTTTAAGTAAAAAAATCTAACCTAATGTTAACCCCTAAACTCTTTAAGATTTTTTTTCTGTATTCTTATTAGTCTTGATCCTTTCATATTAAGACTGAACAGAAAGTCAGCCACGAAACTATATTTTACATGTAGATATATAAAACATTACATAATACCCGAGCAATCCCTTGCAATCACGTATATTATACAAGAAATGGTAGACCAGTGGTAACTTCGCCGCTTCGAAAACCAAGTGAATCGGATTCGAATCCCGGGTCTCGCACCTCTGATATTTTTATGGGCGAATCATTTCCAACATAATTACCAGTTGTCTAACGGTGAAGAAAAACATCGTAATAAAGCATATCTGAGAGAGCCTTGGCCTTCTCACCTTCACAACTAGCTAGCGTGGTGGACTATAAATATTGAAAGGACTGTGCTTAGCAGTGGGACGTTAAAAAGTGCTGAATACATGCAAGAAAATCAAATAGACTATAAATATATTTAAATATAATATATACAATATATTTAATAACCTTCTCTATTCATTTAAAATATTACGTACGAGAATAAGCGGCGTTCGACAAAGACATTTAAATAACGCACCGGACACATTTACATAAAGACTACTAACTCAATTTCTAACCAATGCTAAAACGAGTGGTGCAAGTTTGCACTCATTCGATGTAAAACCTAGACCAGACTTTGGATTAAGTAAGCAATTTCTTTATTATGTACCCATTTATTTTTATATTGTTTTTAAATAACTACGTATTATATTAGGTAATGGTATCTATCATCCGCATTTTGGTTATCTCGATACTTAATAGTATAATGCTTAATAGTACCGTAATTTTATAATAAAACAACAGTATATTAATAACAACACGATTTAAATCTATACATAATATAATAAAATTCTAACTTAGTTCTATTCTAACAGAATATATCGGGGATACTGCTGGAAAACATCTCATTTCTGACAAATCTCAATTAACCGTTAAAAACTAGCTGTAAAACATCACACGATATAAGAAATCAAGAATTAAGTTCCTTTAAAACGCGAGCGAAGCCGCGGGAAATTCTAGTATATAATAAGTAATGTATTCGCTTTAGTACAAAATAATTAAATAGACTCGACCATGTTTTTCTATGAAATAAAAGTGACTTTTAAATGGTAAACAACTAAAAATGAACAAAAACACGTCTATCCACATACATTCACTTTTCTCACTCCAATCAAATACTAGCAGATCTGGCTTAGACTCAGCTCAGGCTTAATGTTTTTAAGTCGATCACGACTGTAGAAAGCCCTTGACTACATTTATTGACTAATTAATATAAATATTTCGTGTAATACAGATGGCAGAGATTAAAACTTATAGCTGGGAGCGTTGTTCTAATGAGATAGGAGATTTGAGTGATACTGTGGTGAAAGTAAGAGGACAGTACATCAACAAAGCCTAGAGCATAGTGGAGTGGTGTATGGTACAATAACCAAAACAACATGTTCGTTTTGACGACACGTTTGGTTCACTCGGTAGAGACCTAGAGATATTCTGCGCCGGCGGTCGCGGGTACGAGTCCCGCTGGGGGCATTCATTTGTTGAGCACGACGTCAATATATATATATATATATATATATATATATATATATATATATATATATATATATATATATATATATATATATATATATATATATATATATATATATATATATATATATATATATATATATATATATATATATATATATATATATATATATATATATACTACACATATAAATTTTAAATACATACATATTATAAATATAAACACCCATGACTGGAGTACAAACATTCGTGATAAGCAAATGAATGCCCCCAGCGGGACTCGAACCCACGACCGCTGGCGCAGAAAGTAGGGTCACTACCAACTGAGCCAAACGAGTCGTTTTACTTTATATATATATATATATATATATATATGTGTGTATTTAAAATCGTGTAGTATTTCAACTATCTGGTATCCTTAACACAAAGACAAACAAGCAATATCCGTACCACGGAACTAGATGGCGCTATGTGTAATAATGTCCCAAGATATTTATAATTACTATTATATAACAAAAAATTGCATTATTTAGTGAAATTAACACTTTAATTTACATTTTGCATTCTGTTTTTAAATTAATCTAAAAATTACCATCATTTGCATCCAGTATAAATTATTATATATATATATATATATATATATATATATATATATATATATATATATATATATATATATATATATATATATATATATATATATATATATATATATATATATATATATATTTACAAAGAAATTAATTATAGTCTATTTTTCTTCGTTTTCATATGCTGTTCTGTTCAAGTTACAAACAGACGCTTCAATTGTATTTACCTATATATTAATGTATTTACCTATATATTAATATAACATAAAGAATAAAAGGTTTTATAGGTCTGTAGAAATATTTTTAGTATGCCTATAACTTAGGCCACAAGCTAGATTAGCGTTTCCCTTATACTTTGCATATCGCAGAAAGCCGCGAAGCCCTTCTCGTTAGACATTGTGCATGTAGCGGTATTGCATGCATTTCGTTTTTACAGTTGACAGTTTGGACAGCCCTTTATTAAAGCCTCCTCCGGCTGTTTGGGCTTGCATGAAACTATGCGACTTTACTATTTATCCGTATATTATATATTTTAATATTTGTTACAGCATTTTGTAAGAAGGGTTACTAGTTTGTTCCTTGCAAAAGACAATGCCATTAGAAATGGGTAGGCCGTAGGCTTACTTCATTCTAGTTAATTTTTCTAAGTGAATCTACAGTGATCTAGGTGTTGAATTCTAAAGTAATTATCTAGATTATAGTCTAAATTTTATCAAAATCGGCTTAGACGTTTCATCAAAGAGTGATAAACATACATATATATAGAAATACAATCTTTTGTATCTTTAAAATGTGAATATTTAAAAAAATGTAGTGAAATTGTATGTCTATTTACTTATTAAGTTACATTCATAAAATTAAGTGAATGAGAGCGAGGTATTTGAAATGGATTGAATTTGGTCATTACGTTATTAAATTTTATTCCAAATGAAAACAAAAATATTATATTAAGATAATTAGCAATCTTAGCAAAATATTGTAAAGTAGGTATCTATGGAAGAGCTTATGCAACGTTTTTTTTTTTTTTTTTTTTTATGGGACAAAGGGGGCAAACGGGCAGGAGGCTCACCTGATGGTAAGTGATCACCTCCGCCCATGGACATCTGCAACACCACAGGGCTTGCAAATGCGTTGCCGGCCTTTCAGGAAAGGGAGGGAGGGAGGAGGGAGAGGGATGGGAGGAGGGAGAGGGATGGGAGGAGGGATGGGGAGTGGGCCTCCCGGACTCTCACTCACCGGACGAAACGCGACAGCATAGCTGCCACTTCACGCCGGTCTCCTGTGAGAGAGTGGTACTATACGGGGCGTGCCGGCCCATTCGGCTGCTACCCGGAGGTAACAAGCATGGCACTACCTTGTTTCTTTTGAACTCTACTTGCACAAAGTAGTTTTAAATGATGACTAATATACGACCTTCTCAAGGACGGTCGTTAGTGTCAACTGCATATCTTTTGCAATCGTCAAGGCAATATTGTCACATAATTTATTTTAATAACTAATTATTATTCAATTACTTTATAATTTCTGAAATTTATATACTTTTTAAACCTTTTATATATTAATTGCTATATTGTTAATCATAATACAGTGGTAGACCAGTGATGAGGCTCTCGCTTAGGTCGGTTTCCTAAATATAAGCAGGTAGGCAATGATATTTTAACTATGCGCGCTCATAACATATCTATAGTTAAAATATCATTGCAGGTAGGTAAAGCGGGTTCAAATTCCGGGTCTCGCATCTCTGATATTTAAATATGCGAATCTTTCTAACATGATTACCACTACTTATCGTACGGTGAAGGAAAACATCGTGAGGTAACCTGCATACCTGACTTTTCTAAAGACATGTGTAGTCCGACAACGGCACGGCACTCTTTTAGCTTGGTGGACTGTGGCCTGATCCTCCTCGCATTCAAGGGACTGAGACTGCCCAGCATTGGGACGTTAAAAAGGACTGTATACATACATTAATTAAAGGGTATAGGGGCAAAACAAGGAATGCCACATATAAATCAAAAGGAAACATTAAGATTTTGCCACGTATAATAGATTGCAATGTTAATTAAAGAAAAATTGTGACATTCCTTGTTTTGCCCCTGTACCCTTCAATTATTTATTTTACTATGTATAGATATTCTACCACATTTACAAAGAATTTTCCAATAATTCAAGCAATAAAAACACGCAACAATGAAAGTATCATCAATAGAAAGCGTATCAAATGAACATAGAAAAAGTTATCGTTATCTATTACGTAGTGTAATATTGATTTATTTATCTTCAAATGTTATTAGGCCAAGTACAAACGATTAATTTGTGATCCATATCATTAAAATGCAAGAAATCCTTAACCTGCTTGATTAGCTGTTAAAAGATACGATACAGAAGTGTTTGTATTTATAATTTTAAAATTCCCTAGTAGATTTTCTATTATAAATGCGTTTTTTAGTATGTGTATGTATGTTTGTCACTAATTTAGACGAAATTTATTAAACAGATAAATATGTTATGATGGTACTGAGCAAATCGAGAGGAGGTCGATAGGTAGTATAAATAAGCAAAGATAAAACAGTTTGTAGTCAACTGTTTTCTCCTCTCTCTATAGAAAAATGATTATGGTCGAATTTCGTTAAAAAAATGTACCTATCCAATACACAATAATCATGTCAAGAATTTGCTTACTCGGATTAACATTGCACCTTGTTATCGATACTTAGTAAATTAACTTACAATGTATGGCAAGATGATTTTTTCTAAGTAGTCATTGGTATCATTCTGAGAATCACAACCACAAGAACACAATACACATATAATCTGCCCTATAACCTTTCATACCTATCTGCAAAAGAACTTTTTATTATTATTTAATTTAATTAATTAGACAATTTTAAGTTTTAAAATTTTAAAAACTACTTTCTATGAAATAATGATTAGCAGTACTAAAATTCCAATATCCTGTGTAAAATATTCAATGTATCTGGATAAAAAGTAGTACAACAATATAGACGAACGTATTTTTTAATATATTTTTTGTGTTTTGTATAATTATTAGTAGGAGCGGTTTAATATTAATGGGATATATCATATAATATGAAACTATTTTCTATTTATCAACTATAAGAAAATTTTTTTTTTGTATCATGTATTATGCAAGATCGTTTTAGAATGTAGGGTAAGTACTTCTAATTATTTTTAACAAAAAACAAAAACCGACTTCAAAACTAAACAAATCTAAACTAAAAAGTAGAAAATAATACTTTTAAGAAATTCGTTAATTTAGAAGTCGGTGCCAGCCAGGACGGATAGACTTATCTTGCCTTTGCAAGGAACTTTCGAACGGTATTTTGATTATGTTTACAAATATTATAGATATAGATTAATCGAATACTTATGTGTCTATTTAAGGTTATTTGCTTTGGCTGGCACCGACTTCTAAATTAACGAATTTCTTAAAAGTATTATTTTCTACTTTTTAGTTTAGATTTGTTTAGTTTTGAAGTCGGTTTTTGTTTTTTGTTAAAAATAATTTATTTTCAAATTTTTAGCGGAAAGTAGATACTTATTTTGTTTATGTACAAAAAAGAATTTTCCAAATCGGTCCAGCCATCTTCGAGTAATGGGGAACATACATAAAAAAAAATTCCCCAACGAATTGAGAACCTCCTCCTTTTTTTTAGAGTCGGTTAATAAGAGCCTGAAAGAATTTAACTATCGGTCTATAATTACGTATAATATTGAAAGAATTTTCTTTTAACTCCTAACCGTTGAGGAGTTGTACCTTCCATCATTAGCTCAACCACAGGAGATGATGATTATCAGCCGCAAATACTTGAACAGCTTTAGAAAATATATGAAAAACGTAATAAGTGCCTATAAAATTTGAGAGTTGTCTTCGATTTCCCTGGGATCCCATCATCAGATCGTGACTTGGTGACTATGGGACCAACTAGAAACTATACCCTTTCAAACAAAAAAAGAATTTTCCAAATCGGTCCAGCCATCGTCGAGTAATCGGGGAACATACATAGAAAAAAAAAAAAAAAAAAAAGTCCCCGAAGAATTGATAACCTCCTCCTTTTTTTGAAGTCGGTTAAAAAAATAATGAATATCGATCATCATTAGACAAAAAAAAGTTTTAACAATTGCCTTTATGAAATATTAAAGATGTCATACATTTTATTGTAACAATCAATTACAAGACAAGCACTTTGTTTATTGATACTAGTATAAAACGAGACTAATGTATTTCGTTTTATTACAAAAATGTTATGCAATGAATTCATTTTACATTGTACATTTTTAGGAGTCAGTAGAAATTAAATTAACTGTCCAGTAATGTGTTAGTAGTGATTTTAGATTTATAGGATACGAGTAAGTGATCGAAATAAATATAATCTTAAACCTACAATCTAATATATATAAAAATCTCGTGTTTTGTTATCAAACACCTCCGGAACGGCTTGAGCGATTGTTATGAATTTTTTTGTGTAAGTATATTTGATAGGTCTGAGAATAGGTCGTGGGCTAATTTTTATTCCCCTAGCTGACAAGGGTGGCCCTTCGCAGATTTTTTATTTTTAGACCTATTTTTTTATTTTTTTATGATTTGGCATCAAAAAATACTTATAACCCCTTTTTACTATCAATCCCTGTTTTTAATAGTGATTAGAACGCGGGCGGAGCCACGGGAATTACTAGTATACCTATAATAATCTGCATCAATCTAATCTAGATTTTAGAGAGAGTATATTAATTTAAATTTTAAAGTAACGGACGGAAAGAAAACAAATACATAAAATTACTTTCTTTACAAAATCTCTAGCGTCAAATAAATTCAATTTTATACGGAACCTTTTTATTTTCATACAGTAATAGCTAATAACTCGGCCGATTCGTTGTGGTCATCGCTCAAGTAAATGAAAGTGTCATGGCTAGCTTTGCTAATGTAAGAAAAGCAACCGGATGTAATACATCGCATAAAACTACCCACAATGTTTTCCCAATGGTGGGAGAAAAAACGTATATTAAAAAAATTAAATAGCAACTGTTTCCGGTTGGGTACTCATTTAGATTATTAAATTATTTATGAGAAGTTATTATATCTGACAAGGTGCATTAAAATTATGAAAAACAAGCGTGGGACAGTAAGGAGTAGTGAATTAAACGAATATCTAGATTGAACTCTCGATAATAGTATCGAAAGTTTATTGATCAGTTTTTGACATAATATATGACATGAAACACAAATAAAAATCATTATGTTCCCTTACGTTTCGACTATAACGCTACAAATAGGTATATACCTAATACTTAAAAAACATTAGCGAATGCAATTTGATACTGATGTTATTTATTTCATCCTTCCCCTATTTTGCCAAGCTTTGTCATTAGATTGACAGACCGCAGATATTAAGTTGACAGCTGTCAGTTGCAAAGGTAATAAAGGGTAAAAGTAGTCTCAAGCCTCATAATCTTAAGGGTGCGAAGTAACCACAATGCCAACTTAGTGCGGATTAACAATTCAACACTGCGATTGGTCATATACCTAGTGAATGAGTCAAGGTACCTATATATAATTTTGTTTAAGGGATCGATATAATATAAAACTTGCTAAAGACTCCTATTATTATAAGCCTACACTGTCTTGCTGTTGCTTCTTACTGTCTATCATTGTAAAGCACTATATTAGACAGGCTGTTAAAATTATTACAGAATGGAACATCATTTTAATGTACCATTTCCGACATACACATTCATTTAATTTATAGTGTACACTAATGAATTACGTCGTTTATTAAATTGAAACAAATTTATTACAAGATTTATAGCAAAAACATGTTTTTAAAAACATTAACAAAGCTTTATGTTTTGTTCGATTACACTTTTATTGCAATGTTAACTATCTTTTTACGTAACATCATCAATTGGTACATTTCACTGGGATGTAAAATTTTATGTTTTCAGTTGTTTTGAGCTATGGAAGCCCAAAGGAAGGTTTTGTGTATGTCTGACTCTATGTTCCCTTGTAGTTAGTAAACCGTTTAACCGATTTAATGATTCATAGAGCGTTTGATTCCTCTTGACTTGACCACTTCTTCCCATCTTTTTTGTTCGTTTTTACACAGTCGAGCGTATTACTTTTATAATTTTACTAATAAATACATATATCTGTTAATAAACAATATGCGTGAGATATGGTATCGATTGTTTAACATAAAACAAAACAATATACGAAAGAATATAAAAGTATTATACTTTCGAAAGCCTTACGTATTTCCATAATAAATTAGGAGTTTTTTAACTTTTAGGACTCAGTTCTATTAAAAAATAATAATAACACCCAGGAAACCAAACGCGAAACCAAATCAGGATCCAAAAATCAAAATAAATCCGCGAAAGAACCCGTAACCATAGTTTTATTTAAGATCAACATCAATATTTGATTGTATTTAATAGTTAATTGTATTTAATATTTAATTGTGTTTAATACAGACGATTTACGGACGACTAAAATAAATGGCAAAGCTAATCCTTAGTTTAGCATACATGGCTCAAGGTAATAAATTCGATGGACGAGAGAGCTTGGAGTTACTTAATTTATTTACAACACTTACTGGGCAATGAATTGAGTATAACAACCATTACTAATATTAATCTCGTACCTACCGCATTAAGCAAAATCTCTCTCCATAAACAGATAAACCCAGATCAGTGAACAAGAAAGCAAATGAACTACAGTAGACTACGTATAATTGAAAATAATAAACCAACCGTGATACATAATATTGAAATTACTATAATAAATTACGTCGAAATCTTACGAAATCGTTTTAATAGCTTAGTTATGTGTTACATTACATTGACATTTTCATTATTAATAAAATAAAGATTTTTTTGCCACGTGGACCACACACGGGGTAACGAGAAACTCTGTAAAAATGAACTAATCCGTTCTTGCCGTTCGTATCGCCTTCTATTCAATTATGAATACAAACAGCACAGACTCGTAATAACAGCTTAGAATGTAATGACACGCTGCATCAGTTTATACTGTTGTATCAAACCCATACATTTGATCGAGGTACCATTCTCGCATACCACAATTGCATTGCATACATTGCAAGAGTAATGAGATATTGGCAAATTGGAAATAAAAGTAAAAGCGCAATGCATTGTTTCCAAATGGATTTTGTCGGGGAAAGCTATTTATTTGAAAAGGTCCGTAAAGTTGGCGGAGGCAAAGCCGAGCGGAACTAATGGTGTGTTTCAATACAATGCGTCGTTATTGCTTTTCGAGCGACGTAATCTAGCCATTTGACTGGATGCTAGATTTAATTAGATTTGCATTTCAATATGCTCCTGAATATTATACAGACGTCACCATTAATTTCATAACTAATATTCACTTATCATATTAATAGTTCCGAGTGAAAAAATATGCTAGTGTTAACACATCGTGTTACAGTATTTTAGTACCTACTAGAGTTTAGGTACTAAGGCACTCCAAAAAGTGGTATGTCGTTTTTATCATCATCATCAGTTTTTCATCTTTACAATATCATGAAGCCTTTTTTCATTAAGAAAATAAGTCTATTTACTTATTATTTCTTTATATACATACATACATACATACATAGTATATACATACATACCTACCTACATACATACATACGTGTGCTAATAAACTTGTTTAATATTTTTATAATATAAATACATATTAATAAAATAAAAAGGGAATCATTGATGAACATAACTATTTTAACAGAACTTAATACTAGAAAATTTAAGAATGGTTCTAAGAACCCTTCAAAAAGCATTACTCCGTAGAAAATGTAAAACGATCTTACAATCGAATTTGAGAAAGAGCTTACCCAATAAAAATATATTCTAGTATTATAAAAAGCATGTTACGGCTATAAATCAAAAATCTATTTCAGAGTACAAATTGCGTTTCTGTTAAACGCATTTTCGTTCCTACTTCTGATACGTCCATCATAGACTTAACGACCTTGATATTGAAAACGCGTCAAGTGAGAAATGAAAGTGAAACAGATTTGTTTTCTCTTTTAACGGTTACGTTATTGATGACTTAACTAATTCTAAAACCCAGCAGCGCGCTTAGCCGAGACAAATTTAAGCTTTTTACAAAAATTACGTTTATTATACATTTGTAATTGAAATGTATTAAGAAAAAGTCAATTAGGTATGTAGTATTAATCTCTACATAATATAAAAAAATTGCTTCCCGCCGTCTGTACGCTTAGACTAAACAACGCAACGGATTTTAATCAGGTTTGTTCAATAGACAAGAAAATGCCTAATATCTGAGATCGTCATTCGTTAAGTTAATTCGTTAATTCGTACATATTAATAAAATTGTTAGTTTTTGAGAATAGGTAATGAAAACACGCTACATTAAATCATTTAAAATAATAATTAATCGTTCTAGGTCCAATTCAAGGAATGGATGAGGGCAAACGGAAAATATTTTTAGCTGACAACTTGTTTAATAGCTATATATACAAGTATTATTTATGCAAATAAAGCTAGAAAAGATAAAAATTTAAATTATACTAGTTCTAGTTCATACCTAAACATTAAATAAAAACAACTCGCGTTAGTTATTAACGACTAAGATTGTTGAGAACAAATATCTAAGAATCGTCTATCAAACAGGTTCTTAGCGACGTTTTCCTTCGCCGCGAATACCATAATTATAATAATTATTTAATATTTTACATATTTATGTTACACAATTAAAATTTTAACAAACTCATAAACGTTAAAGATAAATATGCCGAATATCGTTTTACGGCCAACCATTTAATAATCATTACTCCAGTTACAACTAAGTAAATTTTAATCATCTTACACATTAAATAATAACAATACTTTAATCAAATAATCATTACTACAAACTTAACTAAGTAAGTGCCGTAAAGCATTCGAAAGAAAATCAAAATAAATGCGCGAAAAATCCGAACAGGTAGGTAGTTTAAAACATTTAAAGTGTCAAATATTCGCATAAATAAAGTATATTACCTACTTTCTTACATGAAACTGAATAATAATAAATAACCGTCTACATATAATTTTGATTCAGAGTTTTGTCTAACACCGTTTCGATCCATTGTACTCTAAGCTAAGTGAAAACAATAAGTATTGTATTGGTTAGATTTCGAGTGACCTTGCTTATGTATTTCCAATATTATTGGGTCAATTTCTGAAATTAACTGACGTAATCAGTAATTAGCCGCTTTCACAAAAAGCCGGGGTATGTACATTTTTAACGGTATCGCATGCTCTTTCACAAAACTTAATACAACATGTAAATTGCAAAGAATTGTCCCACTTATTATAAACAACTTTACAGTTACTCTACTTATAAATATTAGACACTTCCTTTCTTTTCTTATTTTTGTTTTTCTGTTTATTTTTGTGCTACTATCCTACTACTACTATGGATTTTTAATAACACTTTAAACCTAAATGCATTGAAATAAAGTAGTTACGCATCAACACCTGTGTAAATCGTAATTCATTGTGACAATTTTAACGTTATAGAGGTTCTATTGCCAAAGTTACATAGGTGACCTGATTTAAAATGAATTAGAGGGATGTAGACAAATTATTTTACTTTAATTCTTCGCCTTTTTATACATGAATAAAATAGATAAAAGTCTATGCTATATAACTGATGTTACTATTACGCTGCATATTATACAAGTGGAGTAATTTCCATAAAACTAAGCAAGTAGAGCCAAAAAATCAAGTCAAGTTCTGTTAAAGTACTAGTATAATGTAAAGTATGCATAAAACGCAATATTATCTGTTTACTTATAATTATTTTTATAATCTGTGACAAAGATTAATCTATGTCAATTTTAACAATCTGTACTCTCTCCTCTTTGAACCTCCGAAGTGTGCATGTGTAATAATTAATATAATCTAATTTTATCTAAACAATCTATTTAATTCTGTGTAATAATAAATTCATCATTGAAAGACTGCATATTATTTATCTCTTCTGGCCGTACGATCTACATCGCCTCCTAAAAAGTTCAACTTGAATTTTAACCTCTTAATTAAAATATGTATCTTTTAGCTTAGTTTAGTAATATCACAGCAATTAAGTTAATATTGCCACCTAAGACTTAAGTTGGAGTAATTGTGGATATTAAAATCAAAACAACTTCCTACATACATCTCGATACCGAATGTTTTTTTAAAAACTAACAATTTTTTATTTACTTTTTCGTAAAATAAAAAGTTTACCCACGACCTTATTTCATAAATCGAACGGAAATACGTTAATTGAGTTAGTAACCAAAACCTAGAATGTAATTAGCTTCAAAGTATAAGACAATAGAGGAGTATTCACAATAAGCGGCATCACGGCCCATGATTAAAAGAAAATTAAGGTCGTAAGTAACAATTTCACCCTGATCTCTATTGCAAGTACGAATCGCTTATCGATTTTACCCTAAAGGCCGAGTGATTGTAATATTAAAAGATTATTATTAGGCTAAAACAACTTTGTTCTAACAACCTTGAGTGTTGCCAATTTAAAGTGTCAAGATTGAGTTAACTAAAATTAATTGACAATTATTGACAAGATAAATTATTGCCTATCCTAATGTAAGTGCGTTATTTATTAGTTTGACAATGGAAATTTAATAATGAGTAAAAATAACATGTCCTTAAATAAATAAATATATATGTTGTGACGAAAGCTACGAAGCTTATATTACGGTTACCAGATAGTCGATACACTATACATATAAATTATAAATATAAACACCCATGACTGGAGTACAAACACTCGAGCTCAACAAATGAATGCCCCCAGCGGGACTCGAACCTGCGACCGCTGGCGCAGAAAGTAGGGTTATACCAACTGAGCCAAACCTATTGTCTATACCTATGCAATAAAGATTATTATTTGTATACGGAGGTACAATAAAACTGAGAAGATTGGTTTTTTGACGTCTACAACGCACTAATATCTGGAAATATTAGTCCGATTAAACAAAAAATAGTCAAAGTTGTTTGTATCAATTATGTCTGAATCATCACACTACGATTCTTAGTAGCAAAGAAATTATAAATCTTTACATACCTGGTATAAAATAGTACAGTTTAAATCGAAGTCGCTTTCCGCGTCTGTTTGTTTCTATTTTCGCCCCTTAGATTTTTATTTTAAAGAAATATAAAAATGTCAATGATTCCTAAAAATATAGAGTTTTGATCGCTTTCATTAACTTTACTAGGTGTTTCTAAATTATTTTTTAATTGAAAAATATCTAGAAAAATACCGCGATTGCATACTATAATGGTATGGTAATTATTATGGTATCTATATTTATTTATGTTTCTTTCATTTTTACATGTGGACATATACTCGTAATATGTATTTTATTTGAAAATATTTTAAAATAATTTATCTATGTAGATACTGAAGGTAGGTTGATTATTTGTGGATCAATGAACGATTGAACGAATAAAATCAATCATTCATTCATTCACTTAATACAAACAATTCTAAAAATTCGAACGTTCAGGTGAATGTTACTCAATCACGCTAGAATATCTGCACGGATCTGGATAAAATTTGTCAACGATATAGATTGTAGTCTGGTGTAGTACACGTTATGTTTAACCCAGTAAAATTTACCATTCCCATGGAATATATTTGGTTTTGTTTTTATACTAGGGATGAGGCCGAGAGAATCGAAGGTTATTTGCTAGAATAACTTATCTAAAAACTTAGGTTTCCTTTATACAGTGTACGTAACTTACTTTATTTAGATTAATTTTTAACTTAATATTTATTACAAATTGTAAAAATAAAACTAAGTGAAACTGCAATATACCTACTCTTAATTTTACCTTCCCAAAAGATAACGACCGGTTTCACCATGTTACAAGCCAGTGCTGCGAAAGATGGAAGTAGTACAAAAAACTTCATGGTAGTCGTAATTCGTACCGCATTACGATAAATTCAAGCATAATATGCCCCTTACTGTTTTAGATACACTTGAATGATTTGAGTATGTCAATATTTATACTTATATTTTTTTTAAATATAATAAAATAATATAATTTATATTATAATTAAATCTCAGCGGGTATGTTTTCTGAGATGAACCGATCTAAAATCAGCCCACACGTTGAGAAATTAAAAACACTGCGATCTAATCAAAATATAAAATATAAGTTCGATGCTTATAAAATGAACATTATGCATGCGTAAATATTTAATATTTACTTTTAACGTAACGAATTAAAGAAGTAAATACATGATACTCATTCGTTTAATGGTGCTTAGATTTTTTACTTTTAACTTAATTTAAAACCTCAAGCTCTACTATATATTGAATAATGAATTTAAAAATGAACTTCCATTTTGAACTTTAGGTAACAGTAAGAGATAAAGCTGCCGATACAAGACTCGAACATCTTTAAGTTGATATATGACATAATAAGACTTAAATAACTAATTTATCGAACAATTAAATATTTTACGTTTCTTAAAGATGAGATATTTTGAAAATGTTTACCTGTCAGCCTATAGCTGACTAAATTTCATAAAAATCAGTACAATGGTTTTTGATGATAGTTAAAAATTCAAAAAACTATTGATTCGGTCTATTTATCAATAATAATGATTGCCAATTTCAATAATATTTTCCAAAAAAAATTATTAAGGAAAAAAATCCAATAAATTAGAATTATTAATGAATTATTATTAGTTGTATATAGGTACCTAGATAATATTTAATGTTCGAAAGTTTAAATTATATTTTTTTAAGTGAATTGATCACTAAACATGAACCACTGATCATAAGAGACGCGTGGGTGAGCCCTTTCTTTTGCATACGCATACTATACGTCTTGTTAGCGGTAACGGGTTATTTATCCATATTGGCTGATAGGTACAATTCATACATAGTATTTATGATCTGATTGATGGCGTCTCTATCGGACTATAAACTTAATCGGTGAAAGTGTTAAGAATCGTAAATATGATTGTTAAAGTTTCATAGAAATTTTAATGAACCATTAATAAAAAACATTCGTTTGTCTATGATTTCAAACGTGCCTTCAAACTTTTACCGGAAAAAAGACACTTTTGTTATTTTTTTCAATATACAGTATAAATTAGCATTTTTTATAAGAGAAAGATCAAATTTTAATAGATAATTTAGATATTGAATTGATTTTTGTTTTAAATTACAATTTATAATTTTCCGAAAGCTTATAATAATATTATGATTAAAAACATAAACAAAATATGTTGATAGAAATACCAATAAAATTATTTCTAACGTATAAAATAATTAAAATTAAAAACCATAGTGTGTTATTAATTATTATTATTATATTGTAAATAATACAAAATATAAGAAAGCACACATTTATAAAGCAAAACTATTTACTAATTTAAACATATTCTCACCATAACTCTATGTTTTATTAGTTTCTCTAAAAAGTGTTAAACACTTTACATTTCATTATGCAACATGTGTTGATTCGAACAATCATCGAAATATTCACGGCCACTGTAAGGCGCGGATTAGTCATAGTTATGATGTAAAATTGTGAACGTCTTTAAAAGCCTCAATACTGTCTATAATTTAGTATTGCCTGGGAAAAATATGTAAACACATTACTTTAAGTATGCCCGAGTGATGAAAGCATTTAAAATACTTATTATTTTGTTGTACACTAGAAAATATAATGTGACAGAAATATTTTTTAAAGTTAACTTTACTTCAACGAATCTACAATATTTTAAGACTGACTTTTAAATCGGCGAAACGGGAATTTGAAAATAACGTATTATTTAGAGAATTTTTTTTAAATTTATATCCATATTGTGCCAAATGGAAGCAAGGAGATGCAGTCAGTCTGTGTATAAAGATATTACTATGTACCTAATTGAAATCTTACTAGCAAAACCTCCCTGGCTTCTCTTCGTCTCTAGCTTCTGTTTTTCGGCGATGATAAATAAATTTTAAAAAATAAATAAAAAGTCACCCGTGCTATTTCAGACTACAATCTATCTCTGTGCCAAAGTTCATTCAGTTCCGTTAGCCGTTCTTCCGCGATTTTCATACATCCAAGCTTTAAATTTTAATTACCTTATTTACATCAATATTATTTATGGGATTATGGAATCACGGGATTTCTAACAAGTATGTTTGTATATTAACGTGACAGTGTTATTTTGTTCAAAGAAACAAAAAAATATATGTTAAGGTTGGTCTGATATTTCATTACTGGAAATATTAACTCTTTTAATTTACACCTCGTGCTTCAAATTCATCTTTTGCGGTTTTAATAACTTGAAAGATACGGCAATTAAGAGACAAGAGTCAAAACGGTTTTCGCACTTACATGTGCCAAGGCGATGACGAAGTAACTTGTCAAGTTTCTCAATGAGTGCAGGTAAATAATAGGCACAAGGTCGCTCAATATTTGATCTGATCGTGTACAGCTCATAATATTATGCTAAGCTTTAATGATCTGACAATTGCGTCACAAATCACTTGTTAGCATTTACATACTCGTATGTACAATACTGAATTGTTTAATGTAGTTGAAGCATGTTACATGTAATTGTATTACAAATTATTTGCTCTATATTATTATTAATTTTGTAGTTTATTCAATACTAGTGATTCGCCCTCGCTTCGCTCGGGCTCGTCCCTGGATTTAGCGCAAGCAAAGCCGTGGGTTACGCTAATAAATGTATACAAAAACTTGACAAATTATATTAAAACCTTCCTCGAGACCCACTCTTTCCATTGGTAAAAACGGCATGAAAATAAGTGCAGTAGTTTTGAGTTGATCGTGAACAGACAGACAGACGGACGCGGGAGAGGACGTTGCTTTATAATAATACTATATTTATAATACAAAGTTTAGTTTCCTCGAGCAACAAGTAAAAAATTTTCTATTTCTATAAAACATCAATTTCCCTAACTTAAAAAATGTAAACTTCCATAATATCATCATGAGCAACTCTACATATAAAAATGATATTTACTGTTATTTAGTCTTAAATGTCTAAATATTATATAGACATTGATAATAATTGATATACAACACTCTAGCACACTTTACAAATATACAAATATGTTGTTAAAAAGTGGCGACGAAATGTATAATGTAGACCATCTTAAAGCACAGATATAAGAGCGAACGGGCCAAAAATATAAATTAAGCAAGAGGAGCCGCTAAAAAGCACTAGTAACTAACTTTTTTCGCTAAATAGATCAATAAACATTACAAAAGCTGTTTACTTCATCTTAACAGTAACAGTTGTATACGCGTCCATTGTTGTTGCTCATGACCTTTACAATTAGGTTCTGTTGAGAGCATTGTACTGTTACCGAGTAACCTTATAGGCTTTGTTTTTTAAAATGACCTGATTTTGGACACTATTTGGACGACCTTATTGTTTCGTAATTTAAAAGTATCGCATCACTTCGCTCGGGTTTGAAGGATACGTTTACATAAGTTTTAACAGTTAGTAATTGTCGTACAAAATAAACAATATTTTGTAGCTGTTGGGTTTCCCTATTAATGTTAAACCACAACACCCCCTACTTAACGAAAATATATATTAAAATCGGTCCAGTCATTTTGGTGTTTTAGAGAGACTAACGAACAGCGAATTGATTATTATATTATATAAAATCATATACTGTATTATAATTTAATTATATTTTTTTATTTCAAATTGTTTTAGATGTTTTTATGTATACATACATACATAATCGTATTAATTGCATCCAAAGTAAATCGACATAATTTTAGTGCAAGTTTCAATTCAGCTCTTAGATAATAAGTAAGCCGTATATATAACATTTTTTTCCTATGAAGCCTTTTCTTTAAGCGTGCTCATTCCAGAATGTATGAATTCACTATGAACTAGATAAAAGGGAGATAATTTCTCTCTAATTCAAACCTATGTTTGTATCTTGGTTCTTATTCAATAATTACCTAGGCATTTTTATAGTAATTTTTTATAATTAATGAAGATAATAATTAGTATAAATAAAATAATCATTTTATTTTAATTACTATTGTAATTTAAATATAATCGATTATAAGCGTTTAATTAGCAATTCAACGAATATATTAATCGCCCACCTCTCTTAGAACACCGTGTCACTTTTAGCATTAATTGAGCAAGCCTTAAAGCACAGGATTTAGTCAATACACTGTCAAAACCAATATTAGCAATCGTTGTGCAAAATGTATACCTTTGACGTTGTACGTTACAATATTAGATACATTTTTAAGATAAATATTATTAGTTTATACCTACGAATGTTTTCATGCTGCAGTTTTATTTAATTTTTATACTTTCGCTAGTTTAAAACCAGATGAATACTAATTTTAATGCGACTTGTATTTTAAATTCTAAATTCTCCACTGGTAACCAGTAGAATGGAAGTATATCAGTTTATATTATCTTATCAACTATTATAATCTTGAATTGAATTGTAGCATGTTTCTATATTTACCTAATTTAATACTTTTAAAATGATAAATACTTACGATAAATATACCAATCGTATATTGTATAGAAATAAATGGACTTTAAACGCAATTGTAACTGTTTTTTGTAAATACTTCTTATGTAAGTAAAAATCGATACGTATTAATAAGCATATGATCGCCATTTCTCAAATACTCTCTCCAGAATCCCTTTCCAGATGTAAAAATTGTTAATTGTTCCATTAAAGAAACTAATAACCGGGTGTATTAACTCTACTTATATCTTTAAAGTTGGGACAGATTATTCATTTAAAAAAATCGCTAATACTGAATAAGTACTTCCGTTACGTTCCGGAGTTCAACGCGTATCAACATCGTTACAAGGGAATTTTATAAATTAAAATTTATTTTAAAAATAAGTCTAACCTTGTACAAGAAAAGCATCAATACCTTTCTAGGTATAAAATGAAATGAAATCTCAAATCTGATATTAAATAGTAATACGATGACGATCGAGGCCAAGCGAAAAGTTAACAAAAACTTCGAGGTCCACTGGATGAAGCAAAGTTCACGACGAACAGTGAGTGTTCAGAATATTTTCTCTCAGCGAAAAAACTTAAACCACATTACTTACGCTTGGTGTCGAGAGCGAGTTTTGCTTCACAGTAAAAATAATAGAGTTAGCAGCGAAAACTTTTTTCTAGTACAAAATGTCCAATAGTCTTTTTTGAATGGCTTTTTGCACATCTGTTGAAAATAGATTCGCACGAAACACATGGATACTTTCGATTGAAATACAGCGCGGTCGTCGGTGGAGGCCATCTAAGTATGCAAATTGGGTATTGCGGTCCACTTACGTTTTATTTGTCCATTACTTTGGAAGACGTTGCAGAGAACGTTAATCGCGACGTAATTGAGATCATATGCATATTAGCTTCATGTGGCTAAGTATAGAATATGTAAAGTTTTCACACTTATCTTGTAATAGTTTTACGTAAACTTCATAATATATGGTAACCTCATTAAATTCTTTAGCAATTTTATAATCGCAATCATAACCTAACTTGTCTTAGCCCGGAAATGTAACGCGGCCTTCATGAAAATGTATAAATATTGATAAAGCTGTTTAATAAAATATCATCTGCGTCCGTCCGCTTTTACGGAAACCTAGCCAATGACACTTTTCCTCTCTAAGTTGTCTTTGCAACTTATAATCGAAAATAACACTTACGAATCTATAATATGTATTATATAAAAAATTCAATAGTAGAACAGATATTGATTTATTTTTAATAATTTATTTTTATTAATATAAAAAGCGGAGATACTGATTATTTTTGTGACATTATCGGCACAAGGGCACATTTCAATGTTTATCAGTCTTACAATTACAATGAAAGAGTTCATGAAATGTGTAATTTGTGAGTGTGTTAAAATAAAACGTGTTTTTCTTTTGGATATTTTTGCACAACACGAAGTTCATACTTACTGAAAAGTTTGACAGCACTGTTAACTAAAGCCGACCTTAAGAGGCAGAGACCAGCTCCTTTAACGATCTCACACCGGCAATGAAAAATCCAGTCACACTGAACACTGAGCACTGAAAATCAAGTTATCACTACACGAATGTCCTGTCCTGGACCGGAGGCCAAACCCGTTTGGGATACCGAATTCCGGTTTTAGCTAAGGTCACTCTTAACTTTGATCAAAAGCAGACAGTTCCACTTCAACAGTGTTCGAGTTGAAAGGAAAGTCTTAAGAAAGTTTCGTGTGTTAAACTTTTTTCGCGATCGGAGTATCGGCGTCGCGGAGCCGAGAGACACGCGCTACACGAACGGCGGCTCGGTGCAGACTGACGCGCTGTTAATTTTAACAAGTGTGCAGTCGAAGCCTCCCGACGTCACATACACTTCTGTGTGAGTGACGAACTTGCAGATTCCACTACTACTACACTACTGGAACGCGATATAAATAAATCTTTCGTATACATTGCCGTTTAAAACACATTTGAAAGCTCGCTTAGTTTATGGAAAAAGCTGTGTAGTTAAAAGAGCTTTATGTTGCGACACAGTGTAAATGGGCTAGAATATTAGCACTAAGCATCAGGTTATGGCTTTGCTCATTTATTGTTGTGGACCCCGCATGCAGTTGGGTGCATAGTTTTATGAAATTGGTTTTTTGTTCGCGCCGTCTGGCAACTCCCAAAGGTAGGCTTTCAAGTCACTTTATGGGGCCGCTGAACTTTTATAGTTATTTCGCCGTGTTCCTGTTTTGTTTTAGAAATACATTTCAGCTCTTTATTCAGTTACATTTACTGTAATGTATTACTGCTGTGAATATAAGCAGCTTTGTACTTTGTAATCCTTTTCAGCATACTTTTTGATTTATTTTCAAAAAGCAATTTCCTTTGTGCACGCGATGAATTTCCGTAAAGCCAACTATGCAACTCCAATAACTTCTCAACTGATGGATGAAACAACAAATCCTACGAATCAATTAAACTTTAAAACGGAAGAAAACTTATAGGAATATCATAAATTTTATAAATATGATAGAAAATTAATAATTTTCAATTCAATTCATAAGAAAAATGTATTAAAATAATGATAATTAATATGACAATACGACTTGTCGAAATATATAAGTTTGAAGAGAAAAAAAAATGGTCTTATTGAAATAAGCTATTACAATAACTGTTAAGCAGATTGTTCGGAAAATTTGTATGACGAAATGTTCTAGTATTCGCACGGCCCTTCTCTCAGTTCGCACGATTAACATTTAGCCGCTGATAACCCGCACCTTACCAGACTACCAGGCCACGGATACAATGGCATACCATCAAAAATAATCTCTATCTTTTACTTTTATGGCATTTTAAACATGCAAATAACACAAATGAACTAAATATCTCAGAAATGAAACAGGTACAAAGCTCTTTGTATAACACTATTGTATAATGCAAGAACATAGTTAATTAATATTACGTGTCAAATTATATTTCTGTCATTGCTTGACATATTTTCACTTGCTACTTAATAGTATGTAGGTACCAAATGGCACGCGTACCTATAAGCCACAGAATATAGAACATAAGTAAACCGGTTACGAAAAATGAAGTACCTATATAACTATTACCTATGTATGTACCTATGTAACTACTATATAAAAAGATATTATATGAAATTATCTATCTTTTAAAGGGAACTGACGATGAGGATATGATGAAACACTTCAAGTATACTTTACATTTGATTTTTTATTTATTTTGAAAATCTGCGAAATAATGTTCAATTTGTAATTTTTTTCTCTTATTGTTAAGGCGCTCTACTTGCTCACTTTTTTTTTATTCCTTTTTTGTTTTTGACTAACTTTGTCTTATAAATGGGTCAAGGGACTTTAATTACCGTAAATGCTATTACGGATGATGTATGTCATCTTAAAATAATTAAAAGAAAAAAAATACTGACTGTCAATAACTATAGTGATAATACATAATATTTGTTGTATTTAGTCTAATGCTATTTACTCTAAAACCAAGTGTGAATCTGACTTTAGTATGAAACTTTACTACTTGTACCACACTATAAAATTTATACCATACTAAAAATTAACATTTATTTCCATTTCAATATAAGTAGTTAACTTTAACTATTAATGTTTAATTAAATAAGGACGTTGTTGCCAATTATGTAACTAAGTTCATTTGTACTTTCTACGAGTACTACTACGAGTATAGTAAAAGTAAGTTAGAAGTCAAATAACCTGCTAAAGGTTAATTAAAAATTGCCAATAAAATTGCCAATAATTAAAATTTGCTATTAGGTACCTACTAAAACTAAAATAATGATGATCCTAAGTGCAAAATAATGATGATTCTCTTAATAGGGAATAGAGATTCTACAGAGGTAGAGAATTCGAAAGAAAAATATACATAACAATAACACGAGTAACACCACAGGTATACCCTAGTGGTGTCTAAATTGCTATACGTTGCAAATGATGTTTTTAGAGCGCAAAGCTGTAAAGATTCATTAAAATACGCTCAATGGTTTTTGCGCGCAAATATTTATTGGTAAATTACTATATTAATGAGATGAATAGATTAATATATATCAATTCGAAGTTATCTCGCTCGTTTGCTCACGTTTTTGTTTATTACCTAACTAACTTTGTCCCATAAAGGTTAATGTAAAATTAATTAGTTCGATGTAACCTTGGAGATCTTTAATATATTAATGATAAAAACAAATAAGCTTAATAAAAATTACGACACTTGAAATAAACGTGATAATTATTTGGATGATCCTTCCTATTATATAAAGCTGTTCCTAATATATTAAAACATGTTCTTGTTTGTTTGTGTATCTTTTAAATCCCTAGCTTAAACTATTCTTATTGAAAATTTAGTTATGCACGAAGGTATTGATGTACCTATGTCTATTTAAACTCAGGTAAAGCCAGGACAGTAATAGCAGCTCGGATAACTAAATAAATAAAATCTCTTCAAAATTAAAAAACTCAAATAATATATCGATAAATATCAATATAAACAACTAATACAATGCATTAGCAAAAAAATAATTTAAAAAATCGTCTCGAAGTCATCTCGATTGGCAAAGCATTCTAAAACCAATAGTATCCACTAATTTATGGAAACATAATACCGACATAAATAATGACATTAAATGTCCTGTGCTCAGAATGTTTATCACGCGGATACTGTGGATCTGAGGCACATTTATTAACGCTAGCCTTTGTTGAACAAAACTAACATAGCAACAATTCTATGCTTAAAATGAATTATTATGCTGTTTCATAATTTCCCATTTGATATAAGAGACTCGTGACTGAGTGGTTAAATTCTCCGTTTAATCTGTATTGTATAAAATTATGGAAGATGAGTTTGTTTTGTTTAGAATTAAAATACGAATTAGGTCGTAAATATTTAGCTATTAATCGTAATTTGTACTAAGCGATATATCTGATTTCTACAAATCAAAATCAAAATATTCTTTATTCAAATAGAACTACTACAATCAATGAATCAGTTTTCTTTTCATATTTAAACGATGTTAATTCTTCTAACAAACATACCATATAGGAGTATGTAGATCTTAAATTATTAATAATTAACTATCTCAAATTTATAAAAATGTCGTGTCACAGTATTTGTTATCGAACTCCTCCGAAACGACTTGACCGAATTTGATTTTATAATGTATATTTCGTAAGTCTGAAAATAGGTCGTAGGCTCATTGTTATTCCCCTAGGGTGATAAGGGTGGTCCTCTCCAGAACTTTTTTATTTTTTTATTTTTAGACCAAATTTTTATTTTTCACTTTTTTATGATTTGGCATTAAAACCCTTTTTATAACCCTAAATTTTCATCATTTGTTCATCTCGTCATCTCATCATCATTAGTAATACTCGTATATAAAATTCTAACTCTGTCTAACTTTAAATAAGCGTTTTTTCATTTAAACTCAGCTGGGATGTCAAAGTCATGATAAAATGTAATTATTAAATCACTTGTATAATATACCGTGTATGTATAAAAGCATGTCTTATTTAATAATAGATATAAAACTAGTACAGTAGTACAGTACCGTCGTATAAAAGTCTACAGCACGCGTAAACCGTTTAATTTTTAAAATACTTTTTAAAGCAATGATTTCAGGTAACCAAATACAAAAATAATCCATACATTTGAAAACTGCACTCCAATCTTTCGTACATGCGCCAAAGGACTATGCACTATGCTAATATATTCTACGTCATTGCGGCATAGTAGGGCCTCAAAAGCCACTGCAATAACTTAAAATCGTAAAAACAGGACAAGTTCAATAATTTTAAAGCTAAAAAAAAATATTTCTTTAAAATAAAAGCCCATATTTTCTGTTCTTGTATGTTTAAATTAATCTATATTATATAATGTTAATAAATAGATAGTAATTAAACAGTTTAGTACCGTTTTTGTTTGGTAGAAATCAAAAATCAAAATTGACGACGAATTGATGAATATACCATTCTTTTCTATATCTCTCTCTTCTATTATAATATTCTCTATCTTTTTCTCATATATAATTATAACAAGTACAACAATAATCATAAATATGAATAACTTTTGACTTAGAGCCTTTGCAGTATTTTTAAATATAGTAGTTTAATGAATCAAGGTCGATAACTACAATTTTTAAAGTAGTGATATAGATAACTTCATATCCCTATTTAATTAGGGTCACCCATTTAATTTTTAAATGAAAACTACTTTAATAAATTATTTTTAACAAAAAACAAAAACCGACTTCAAAACTAAACAAATCTAAACTAAAAAGTAGAAAATAATACTTTTAAGAACTTCGTTAATTTAGAAGTCGGTGCCAGCCAGGACGGATAGACTTATCTTGCCTTTGCAAGGAACTTTCGAACGGAATTTTGATTATGTTTACAAATATTATAGATATAGATTAACCGAATACTTATGTGTCTATTTAAGGTTATTTTGCTTTGGCTGGCACCGACTTCTAAATTAACGAAGTTCTTAAAAGTATTATTTTCTACTTTTTAGTTTAGATTTGTTTAGTTTTGAAGTCGGTCTTTGTTTTTTGTTAAAAATAATTTATTTTCAAATTTTTAGCGGAAAGTAGATACTTATTTTGTTTATGTACAAAAAAGAATTTTCCAAATCGGTCCAGCCATCTTCGAGTAATGGGGAACATACTTATATTGAGAACCTCCTCCTTTTTTTAGAGTCGGTTAATAAGAGCCTGAAAGAATTTAACTATCGGTCTATAATTACGTATAATTTTGAAAGAATTTTCTTTTAACTCCTAACCGTTGAGGAGTTGTACCTTCCATCATTAGCTCAACCACAGGAGATGATGATTATCAGACGCAAATACTTGAACAGCTTTAGAAAATATATGAAAAACGTAATAAGTGCCTATAAAATTTGAGAGATGTCTTCGATTTCCCTGGGATCCCATCATCAGATCGTGACTTGGTGACTATGGGACCAACTAGAAACTATACCCTTTCAAACAAAAAAAGAATTTTCCAAATCGGTCCAGCCATCGTCGAGTAATCGGGGAACATACATAGAAAAAAAAAAAAAAAAAAAAAAAAGTCCCCGACGAATTGATAACCTCCTCCTTTTTTTGAAGTCGGTTAAAAATGATTGATAACTTATTTCATTACAAATAAGTATAGAAGGTATAAACATATAATACTAGTAAATTAGGTATGCATTTGCTCATATAGAAAAGTAATTACTTAGTATGATATAAAATATACTCATTATTATTTATAATTTACGGTTTATGAATAGCTTAGTTATTACAGTAGTCATTAAATTGAAGACCTCAATACAAATAATTTGCAGATCCATTATTTAGACTAACTAAAATCTGTTTTATGACTGTCTGGCGCAGTGGTAATATAATTGTTGGAAGAACATTGGAGGTACGATAAACGTTAACGTTGAAATTAACCAAGATGGCTAATAGCGAATCGACCGCGATTATTCACCCGGATATACTCGTAGAAGGATATAGAGCTCACCCACTGATCAAAGTTCGACCGTAAATCATTTTTTATAATGGCAACACGGCAAGCTAATCTAGAAGCTACAAGTTAGTATGTAAACGAAAAAAATGTCGATTACCACACAGCAGAGAAAAAGTTGTTTTGTTTTTTTTTTTTAATAATAATCTTTAATATAAATCAAATGAATTATGTACAGAGATTTTTGTTCGGAATGTTTTGTTTTGTTCGGATATATAATGGGTAATGTAAATGAAAAATAAATTAAGAAATTTGTTTTTAATTATCTAAATTACAATTATGCAATAACGTGTAAAATCGTCTTAATAGTAGGTAGGACATAATTATTTACTATATCACTCTCAGGAGTTTTCATCGTGATGGAACCAAAATAAATTTTATATTTAATATTCGACCCAAGTTCAATAAAAACTATAATATTCGACCATACAAATCTACATACGTTTGTACTTATAGGTATATTAGAGAAATAAATGTAGTCTGGACTACTAAAATACGAGAGTACTCTGCTGGGAAGACCTTCACGTTCGGTAGCACTTTAAGGTGTCGTTTCCATTTATGGGCGACTAAATGAAACTAATAAGCCCTCGGAATGTTTTTGAGTATATGGCCAACGTAAGCATCCTTAAAAATAAAAGAAAACACAACAACCAATGTAATTTTTATGATTGTTATGGCAATGGACTACACCGGATGTCACGAGTTCTATTCCTGCGCAGGGTTAATATGTATATAATAGACAAGTAGCCAGCCCTTGCCCCACTCTGGTGAATTATGGCAAAAAAAAAAGAAAACCATTATAATAATATATAGTGTGAAAATAACGATTAACAATCGATTGAAATATTTACGGTAATTATGTATTCGCAAATGATTTTTCGTAACTAAAATCAGTGTTCCACTAATGTCCCAAGCGAGTGTATGGCAGCTTGGGCTGGCTGTCACGTCCGTTTGCCGACTATATGTTTCTTAGGCTTCGCTCGTACTATAAAATCATACATGTCATGTTTGCTTGTAACGTATGGAGTACACAACCATTCATCCAATTAAGATGTATCCTAGTTGATGTGTTCTCGCACGCCTATTTCTGACATAGTGCCATCGTATAATATTAGACTTACAAGATAGACGCAAGTGATTTACATGTATGTACATACTATGAATTTACGTATGCGTATATCATGTACATTTATATCATGTACATAAAATGTGTACATTCATAAAAAAATACTTGTTATTAGGACCTTTAGTAACGTTGTACAATGTACATGTAGTAATGATACATAACTTAGCAACTAAAAGATTATTAATTAACTTAAATAAATTAAATTATACCATAAAATATATAATAAAATTAATTCACCAGAAAGCTTTATAAGCACTGTATACAATTAAATGTAATCGAAAGTCAAACTAGAGCAACATTCAAAGGTGAATTGGAGTGAAATTTACATATGTAACAGAGTCAGGCCTATTAGGTAATTTTAGCGATATAAAGTTGCACATTCGTCAGCCTTAGATTTTATATGTTTATGTACATTTAGTGCTTACTAATTGAAAGCTAATGCGAAATCAATGACTGCACCAGAAATTAATTACTCTTAGAAGTAATAACTTTAGCACTAGTGAATGTTACGTTTATTTGTTTAATTATAATATAATTAGTTCTAGATTGTTGTATTACTTTAAATCGCATTTATGTAATATTTAGGAGTGGCAACATTTAATACATCGGAGGTAATGATTTTTGTGAAACCATTTTTACATGTCAAACGGGGTGAGGGGAAATTATACTTACATATGCCCAAAGACCTTCCTTGCCTATGATAAAATATATAGTTTTGCCAATTTTTATGGAATTTTTTTGAGCTTTAAAGTAAAAGGTAAGAAGTAAACAGGCTAGAGTTACTATCACATTATTTTTAATATATTAGTGTCTTAACGTAAATACAGTTTACTTATTTAAAAGTCGTGTTCTATTGATAAATATATAAAACATATACATAGGTATACGTATATACTTCAATTTTTAAAGTTTTATGTACAAACATTACACATATTGCGTAATAACCCTGAAAGCAGAAAGAGAGAAGATGTTTGTGTGTAAAGTGTAAACGTTAAAAGCTGCAGCCATTCTGCAATAATAAGATGAGTGACCTCGTTTCTTCTTAACGAAGATATAATTAATGCGATCAATCATTCATCAATTTTTTTTAATTTTACTGTGAGTATTTATGATTGAGACCTCAGTGTTGTTAGTAAAAATAAAATATTATTAAATGTTAAATCAAATATTTGTATTACCTTGATTATAATATAAAAGAAAAACCTATCCTATTGTGGAATTTAATTAACACATTTGGTTAATATAGATAAAAAATATATGGTATTATAATAATTAAAGCTTTGAATGACATGAACGCTATTTCATAGTAAATAATTTAGTTGTACAATTATGACTTACAATAAGTAAGTTAAAAAAAAATGATTGCGGTCAATGAGGATCAGTACAGTTATAGCAAATTACATAGAACTAGTATGCAAGTTACTTATTTTGACATAAGAATGATATATCTTTTTGAATTATCCAAATCGGACCATAACTTACGAAGATATTAAGTTATAAACATTGCGCAGTTTTTCCCGCAACGCGGGTGCGTGTGACGTCACTGAGACGGAACGAACACAGCCGGTATTTGTATTTGCGATTACTCCTGTATTTTTTTGCGATTACTCCTAAGATATTCGTTTAAATTAAATGGTGTAAAAGAGTAAAATAATGTGCATAAAATGCTTAAAGCCTCTAACTTATTTCAAATGATAAGAATTAATACCGTATTTGTGTAAATAGCTTTCCAATTACCGCTTTATAATTGCCCATTTTTTACTATTAAAATGGATATAGTGCGTTATCCTTAAGAGATAGACATATGTCATCACGGACTTTTTTGTAGACCTATATAAGTTACACAATTCCACCATAAATCATTTTGTTATATCTCAAAGGGTTTAGGCAGCGTTTTCGTTGAAAGCTTCCAGACGGCTTATTTTTTTCCGACACCTCCAACAGATATTATTATATTTTAGCCAATGTATACAAAAACTTGACAAATTATATACGAAAACCATCCTGGAGAGTTATTCTATCCATTGGTGAAAACTGCATGATAATCGGTGCAGTAGATTTAGAGTTTATCGCGAACAGACAGACAGGCAGACAGACGCGGTGGAGGACTTTGTATTATAATATGTATAGATTAGTAAACCATTTTATTTACGATTTTTACAAAAATTAACATATTTACTTATTAAAGAAACTACTGTAGATACGATAAAAACTTTAATTTAAAACCTGTAGAATATTAAATGTCCCACAAAAATTGTCTTTAAACTATTTAGTAAAATGCGTTACATCTATATTCATCAGATATAAAATTTAAAATTAAGGCAAGTAATTTTGAAGATCTTGAAGAGTGCCTTAAATACTTTAATTTCGGACTAAAATGAAAACAAAAACATAAAAAAATAAAATATGGAAGGACTAAATTTTAACATTTCTTATCGTTCGTTCTTATCATTTAACATAGTGCAACGAAATTGTTTAGGGGCCGTTTGCCTTTTTTTATGTTAAAATACGCATACCGCCTGTAAGTGACAGCTGATTATTTGGGGCCCACCAGTTAAAAAGGCCAGGTTAGGTAGGTAGGTAACGTAGCGTCCGGCAATCCGACTAGGCGTGACGCGAAGAAACACGCAGAGCAATCTCTTGAATGTGTTGTGTCTTGGTTTGCTTCGGCAGAACTGCCGGGCCATCGGGGCGTCGCGTCGTAGTTAAATACTTAGGCGGTACTGGGTTGCCTCATTAAGACTTTATTGGGTAGTACTGGATTCTTTTAATTTTCTGGTGATTTAAGATTCTGGTGAGTCCAACATAACCACCTGATGGTATACGTTAATGCATTTCCAACAATAAAAAAACCAGTCTAGGTTAGGTTAAGTCCCTTTCAAAAGTTAATTAATCTTGTATCCGCCACTGAGTAGGTATGTAGGTTTATCCACAATACTTAATTAAAAGTTAAAAGTAGGTAAATATATAAATATATAATCAATACAGTTGCCTTAAAATAAGAGAATACATAGGTACACTTACAATACACGTAATAATAGGTACCAATATCAACTATTTACTTGAGTTAAGTACCTACAAAACTATACCTATCATTTAATGTTTTTAGTTATGTAGGTAAGTACAACAAAATGATCTTCACACATTGATATACTTTTACTTATAATATCATTGTCTTCACATCAATGTCTTGTAGCCTGACCTGGTGGAGTTTAATCATTTCTTTTTATAACGGAAAACCATTTACTACGAAGTTTTGAGCCCTTCGGTACGTAAAAAAATAGTTTTTCTAGCGTTTTTAAAGATATTTCGGTACTGTCAAATATTTATACACAGTTAAGAAAGTTAAATTATACACAAATCGGACACTTAATTAGTTTCAAAGTCAATAAAACACTGCGCGCCTTAGCGTTCCCAACGGCTAACTAGCGGCGACAGTCACTATGACGTCACAGCTACAGCGGCAGTCGCGCAGTAACTTCGCTAGTAATTTCCACATAACTTCGTTAATTTTTGTCGTAGAACAAAAATTTTTGCACTGTACGTTAAGGATTCCACAGCTCTATAAATCTGCATTCTCAGCTAAAAACGTTACGGATCCTCATTCTAACATGACTTCCGACTAAAGCAGCACCAGTGCGTACTGCCAATGAAACTAACACTACCTACCTACAAACTGTATTGCGTCATCGTCTTCTAATTATAAATGTTAATTAATATTATTATTTTAAATATTTAATATTATCCTCAAATCTAATAAATGTAATTTACAAAATATTTATTCAACATATATATTTTCAACATAAATAATATCATATAAACAATATCTAACATTCCACAGCCAGGAAATGTGACACAAAACAGAAATAGAAGCAAAATTGGCGATATGTAAATTAGAATTCTCCCTTCATTTTCTTCAGCACGACATAAGTCATAGACAACGAATAACACACGATGCTCCATTTAGATACGAATTTACGGCAACACAAAAACAATGGTCGGTACTTTCGCTTAGTATCTGAGTACCGAGACATCATAATTTAGGTACAATCTAGTACATTATAAGGTATCAAGAGGGCGAGGCGCCATTGGTCTGCAACCTTGCATCCCTTACTATTGTAATTTGTTGTTGTTGTACAATATCTATTAATTACATTTTTATTTTTGTAGAAAGAAAGAATTGAAATTGTGTGACAAACGAGTATATGGAAACGTTTCGCTCCAAACCAGGTCTCCTTGTAATATCAATATTAATTTTATATACCTAGTCTAAATTTCTTGCTTTCTTGCTGGTATTATGGCTTACCGTTTTATATTTAAGTACAGGTGTGAGACGCATGAAAATCAAAATCGCCTACAGGAAGCATTAACTTATGATGATTTTACTAAATATTTCTACTTTGTTTTTCTTTAAAGACACATAACTGATACATTTAGATGATATATTTGAATTAAACACATAGATACCAGTGGTAACGTCTTGCCTGTTCCCATGAGTATTGGTCGCGGGTTCAACTCGTGACCGGAGCCTGACCTTTGTCAACCAACAGCACTATACAGATATCTGGAGGTGGGCGAGAGTATTACTCATTAACATTCCTAAAACAATGGAGGAACACACTAGTGACGAGGTCCAATTTTATATGAAAAGTTATAAAATGTGTATAAGTTTTAACATGTAGTTTGAATAGGTTTTATTTATTTAGATTTTTTAAGTCACATGTTAATCTATCTGTAATAAGTATGTACATATAACCATTTCGGAGTGAATAACACTAATTATGAAAAAAAGCACTGGCCAATAGTTTTCTAGGGCAAATCTGACAATACCTTACTTTTATTCGTGTACTAACTTCCTTCGCTTCGTTCAGGTACATCCATAGGTACGAGTATAACATATTACCAAAATTGTGAATGCGCCCGTCCTTTCAGCCATATTCGTCCAACTTTACATGCAGAACTAAAAAGCCCTACAAACTTTCGCAATCATAACAGTAATTGTTTTTTTTGCCTGAAAAAAGCCATCATCTCGTCTCCATGATCTGATTTAAAGGAAACAGTAGATTATACACGCATTTTATCTGTTCCCTAGGTCACTGTAACGACCATATATAACGCTTTCGATTCCCATTTGGGTCAAATAAATTTCCCTCCGTTATTCATCGTAGTAGATAGCCATGTCACTATTGATTCAGACCTTAGAAAATTATTGCTCTATGTTCATTATAACATTCGCTATCGGCCGCCCAGATATATGCTGGACGTGTACTTATTTCTCATCAGTGACCCAACAAAGTATTGATTATCGTGATAGAAACTTTTGCATAAAATAATAATATTATAGTTACTCTCTGTAATGTATATTATGGATTAGGTCCATATTACTTTCATATCGTATGTAGATTGAAAGTTGAAAAAACATCTACTGATTACATTGAGTTATTATTACTACGTACTCAATGACTGATTATTGTAATATGTATTATTAATTTTAATAGAAACTTTCTTCGACTAGACAATATAAGAGGTATTCATTTGTATATTAAATTTTGCTGCCGTACTTAAAATTAATCTAAATATAATAAAAGCGAAAGGTCACTCGCACTTACTCACTCATTCATCACGAAATGAAACCGCTTGACGTATGAAGATAAAATTTGGCAGTGAGGTAGTGTATAGTTGGTAGACCTCCCGCAGAGTATAAAAGTACTTAATTGTTTGTGTTACCGACTAACAAGGACAAAGCCGAGCGAAGCGAGGATGAATCGCTAGTTACTATCTTATCTTCTATAATATAAAAAAATTAATCGCAAAATGTGTTGGTAAGCGCATAACTCAACAACGCCTGGACCAATTTGGCCAATTCTTTTTTTGTTATGTTTGTTATTGTTAGGAGAAGGTTTTTATGAAAGAAAAAATTAGAAAGTTGTGCAGAAGATTAGAAAATTAAAAAAAACTTTATAAAATTAACGGCGTTTGACGTGTCAGTTAACGTTGCCATGGTGCGTGCAATGGTAATTCATGTTATAATCAAGACAAATATATAGCGGGCGGTGCAAAGTAAAAAATATATACAACACGTACCTAGAACGAACCCGAGCGAAGCGAGGGTGAGCCCCTAGTATATAAATAAAAATGAATGTTGGTAAGCGCATAACTCAAGAATGGCTGGACCAATTCGGCTTATTTATTTTTTTGTATGTTCCTTAAGGTCTACGAAGGTTTTTGATATTAAAAAAAAGAATAAAAAAATGAATATTGTTAATCGCAAAACTAGATAATGGCTCGACCAATTCGGCTAATTTTTATTTTGTATGTTCCGTAAGTCATACGTAATTAAATCCATGCTAAAATAATACTGATGAAAGTTAGGTTAGGTTATGTATAAGCGAATATATTGTATTAGAGAGGTAAGGAGAGGTGACTGCAAGCATGATAGTAGGTATATCTATGGATTTTGTTATTTGAATACACTTCAGGAAAAATGAGAAAATTTGAAAATGAGAAATTTTGAGAAAAAAGCGTGACCACTGACCACTTTACTAAAAGCCTATGGCCAGTAGTAGGTATCTAATGGGCAAAATTGTATTAATATATTTAGTAAGTTTAACTAATTTTATAACAAATAAATATGCCAGTTATGTAATACATTATTTTTTTATTTTTAAGAATGAATGATATTAAATAAATGTCTAGCTTCTTTTAATGTTCTTATTTCATTAATTTGTCACATTCTAAACTATGACGCTAATATAAAAGTTTGTATTAGAAACAAGAAGGTCGATAGAATAAGTCTTAATAATAAATCTATCCAACTTTTATTCACTCGGTGACGCCATTAAGCTCTATACCGTTGATTTTACAAAAAAAAAATTGAATTGAAAGATACAATATATTTGTTCATCCCACTAAATAGTACCTAAAGCATTCAGCCTTGAACGGAGAGAGTCTAGATTCTAGAAAATAAGAGCATTGTACGACAGATCGATTCGGATTATCACGCGCGAGAGTGTCCGGTGCTGGCTGTAGAGTTGCGCGTACGCAGAAACGTCCGGGCAAGGCAAACCGCCACTTGATTGGTAGGGTGACCATATTGTAAAATAGACGAGTCACATTTGTCTAAGAGACATTTTATTATATTTATCCTGAATTATGCATATAATATTATTTATATAGCTAATATATATTGTTCTCTTCTGTTATTAATATATAATTAATAAGATTACATGATAAATGGTATATTATACCAAATTATTGTTATTTTTTTTATTAAAAAGAGGTCCGAGATGGCCTGTGATAAAACACATATTTTCCTTCGAATAATCATCAGTTTTACTATTTAAACAAAATACATACAATACATAATACTCTTCTTTGACGTGTTGAAAAGTACGAAAACACGGAGAGACTTCGCAGTTTCATCCAATTTATGTCTAACAAGCTGAACGAATACACGAAAGGTTTAATCAATGCACCGAATTCGATTATCCAGCGCGCGCTGAGCGCTCGTTCGGATAACACTACTCTGACAGTAAAAGAGCCAATTCATTAAGCAATTTATGATTAGTTAAGTAACAAAATTAAAAAATTGTCGGCTAAAAGTCCTTTAAAATATTTGATAATTTAAAATCATTAGAAATTGAGTTTTGATGAATGTATGTGTTTCTTTACTTTTATAACAAGTATACTATTTCCAATATATTTTAAAAAGAAGACGTCAAGTAGTGTGTTCCATTAGATAATATTTCACTACAGTGTTAATTAAAAAAATGCTCTGAAAAGAAAAAAGTACTTTGCCACCAAACAAGGTGCAAAATTAAGTAAATTAATAAAATTGTGTACAAGTGTGGTTGCCCTATGACTCATGGCAACAGGTTTAGTAGGTCGGGTGTGCGACGAACAGGTATCAAACTTGAACACTTGCCCTACGTTTGCTATTAATGAGCCCATATAGCTCAAGCTCAGTAATTCAACACTTATACAGCAATTAAGGTGTTCATATCAAGATTGTGCAACCTACAAATGTTACCGCGAGTGTGAAAATTTAATAAAATTAAATAAAGTACACCAATTTAATAAAATTATTACCATATATTCTCACTTCGAATAAGTTCGAATTTTATCTAAATTTTATTTTATATAATCTATACATTGAATATTTTTTGAAAATTCTTATTTGTAATAGTAATTATTATCTATGCAGAGGTATAATCCATAGTTTTTAGAATTTTTGTCTGTCTGTCTGTGACCGCATCACGAGAAAACCACTCGACAGATTTTGATAAAATTTGGTACAATGATAGCTGTTTATCCGGGTCAGACTATAGGATACTTTTTACTGCTGGAAAATATCTAATTTCTGATAAAACTCTATTTACCGTTTAAAACTGGCTGTAAAACATCACGCTATATGAAATCTAAGAATTTAGTTTTTTTAAATGCGAGCGGAGCCGCGGCAATGCATAAGTATTTTATAGATAGACTAGCGGACCCGACAGACGTTGTCCTGTCTACAATCAACAACTATTATGTCCAAAATCAACAACTACTAATAAATTAAAAATTAATTAAAAAAACATTGTCCAGCGGACAAAATTGTGAATCTAAACCATTCCCAGATCCCCTTGAACACACACAAAAAATTTCATCAAAATCGGTCCAGTCGTTTGACATACACACTCACAGAAGAATTATATACCTATATAAAGATAATATTATAAATATATGTAGATAATTTCAATAAAATATATTTATAAGCCAAAAACTTTTGATACCTACTTGTAGGCAATATCTTAAAAAATATAATGACGTTGCTAAATAACATTTATGAAACTGTTACGACGAATTAGAATTATATTATTAGCTAAGAAATATTACTATATAAATGATTGATTATCTCTTTGATAAAGTACGACATCTGTAATTTTAGCTATTGTATTATTACTGTGAGGCAAAATATTGAACATTAATAATATTGTTAAATATTGCTAAAAGACCCACCAAGTTCGCAATAAGAGAATTTTAATTTAAAAACAAAGATAATATTAAAAACAAGAAGTGTTTCTAATCTTTTTTCAAGTAGATACGAGTATGTTAATTAGCTTTATATGTAAGCATATTGTTTTTACCCAAAAATATATTTGGGGCCTTTTTTCCTTTTAAAATATGCTAGTCTCATGGGATTTTAATATTTTTATAGTTAATGTTCTCGTAGTTTAGTCTTTGACAAATTTTATTTGTTATCCTAGCATTAACTTAAATAAAACGTAATAAAAAATAATGAGAGATGATTAAAATAAGATCAGCAGAAGTAATCAAATAATAATTACGCGAATTGATACCTGAGATTCAAACGTTATTAGGTGTCAATTACTAATATCTTGTTACGAGAAAGTAAAGGTGAAAACAGTATACAATTGCAATGTAAACTTGTATAGCGTAAGATATAGTATTAAACTAACTAGCGACTCGCTCTCGCTTCGCTCGGGCTCATCAATAGATTAAGCGCGAGCGAAGCCGCGTGGTCCGCTAGTAAATGTATACAAAGACTTGACAAATTATATACTAAAACCTTCCTGGAGAACCACTCTATCCATTAGAGAAAAGAGCAGGAAAATCGGTGCAGTAGTTTTTGAGTTTATCGCGAACAGACAGACATATAAACTTTGTCTTATAATATTATGCAGAGATATTAACAATATATTATACCTTTGCATAAAATCTATTTTTATATGTACATACTTATAGCCAAAAAAATAATTAATAAAAAATAATGCCAAATGAAATTAATGTTAAATGTAGGTACTAAAATTTGTTGAAAACAAAATATTTTTTAAAATTTCAAATTTTCTTACTACTAAAATCATTTTTGGTTTAAATTACTGAGTTTTCGTTATGATATATTTAGTAACACCCTCGAGTTGGGAAGTCAGCGGCGATTTACTGTGCCTTGGAGAGCACGTATAGCCGTCCGCGTCAGTCCTGCGTCTTAATCATCCCATCGGACTTTGAGAGCAAAAGCAATAGAGAGTGCAACTGTGTCTGCGCTTGTATTTGTACTATATCTCCTGCGTATCTAGTTAGAGCTATATGCATCCGTGCCCGAAATTAGTCAGGAGATATAAATAATATAAAAAGCATACTAATAATATTAAAAAAATTAAATTTAAGAAAATATTTTGTAAATTGCTGCGAATTAACTATTTACTAGTACAAAAATTAATCGCTAAAGTTATACATAGAAAATAAATCAAATATCTTAGTCGTATCAATTTTAGATTGCTATTTTTGTAAACACATGTTAAGACCACCCGCCAGCAAACAGGTTTTCACAGAATCCCATAGACCTGTTCAATATGTTAAAGGGAGCAAGTTTACGTAATGGTGCTTCTTTAAAACGTTTTCATCACTTTAGCTACTAAGTATTTTTTGTAAATAAATCTCGATTTGCTTTAAATAATGATATTTAAAGTCTATTGGTTTAAATAATGAACGTACCCTGCATTTAAATATCAAATTATAAATTAAATCCAAATGATGTGGTAAATAAGAAATAATATTCATAATAATAATGGCCACTTTCATTCATTAGTCTGTCAATTTTATTAATATTTTATATGTTTTAAAAACGTAACCTGCTCTTTAGATTTTGCTAAAAAGCCGAAGCCACCACAAAATACTTATTGCCAGTTACCAGTTAAATACGACAGTCATGAAAAGTCTTATCGATTGAGAATATATTAAAAATCTTAAAGATTAATCATTTACACCTTTTCACTTTCTTTTTTCGGATTTCAGTTACTTTTTGCAAAAAATTTTCAACATTTAATCTGCATTAATCTCTTAAAAATATCTTATTAATTACATAAATATTTCTTAAAATTCTTATCGTCGAAATGCATATGCTAAATAAAAGTAATTAAAAATTTTGCCATATTCAGAGATAACTTGTCTTGACCTATATTTTATTTAATATTACGTCTTAAGGTAAAATAGTTTTTTTGCAAATTTTTTAATGTGTAGAGACGCCGATGAAACCACAGCAATCGCATGGGTCCCTTGATTCAAACCCCAGAAAGGATTCTGTATCATTTCAAAACAGAACGGTTCTTATAGAAGTTTAAAAAAAACAAATAAAATATCTCAATAATTTGATAGTGGAAGCCTAGTGGTAAGGTGCTAGCTTGGATAATCTAGTGATGTGGGTTCAAAACAGGGTCTCGCACCTTTGATATTTTCATGTGAAAATCATTTCTTACACGATTACCACTTGTCTTATGGTGAAGAAAAATATCGTGAGGAAACCAGGATGTCTGAAAGAAAATAGAAACTTTTCGAAAGACATGTGAAGTCCGCCAACCCGCACTAGGCCAGCGTGGTGGACTACGGCCTGATCCCCCTCGTATTGAAGGGAGGTCCGTGCCCAGCAGTGGGATATTCAAAAGGGCTGAATAATATTTTCATGTTCTTTAATATGAAATTATAAAAAGAGAAATTACAATTGTAAGTATTGATAACGTTGCTTGCAGTTGAATAATGAATGAACTAAATAAATAAAATGTAAAAGTATTCTTAATCTGTTTAAAGAGAATGTCATACTCTTTTTTTTACTCATTAATGAGATATTAAAACAAGTACCTTCAAAGCTACAGTAGGTATAGGTCAGATCCAGATTATTCCTAATTATAATAATATTAAATTCTTATCACTGCTTTTAACATTGTCGGATGATCAAAGACCCAGTTTAGTTTCATTAGGCTTTTCATTTTTTATACTATCTCCACTCCTAACCTCATCTATCTAGATTTAAAATTAAAAAAATCTTATACATAAGTTTATAATACAATTAATTTACTTTTTAGTAACTCTAGTGTAAAATATACTTTATATCTCGCAATCAGTTAAAAATCTCTCATTTCATCGAAGAAACAATCCAGTTTAATGAGATAGACATTCCATAACATCTCAATTTGTACTAACATATGTTTATTTGAAAACAACGTAACATGTCGATTAACATTACAAGTTATATCCAGAGGCTGCTAGTAATTTTGTATAGATTTCTAATATCATTCTAGCGGCTACATTTACACGTTCTAAAATCACTAAGATTAAGTCAATTAGAAATAGCATCGTTTCAAGCAATTCCACTAAAAATAAGTTAAAATGTTGTGTTTTTACATATTTTAGCCTATAGACATCAAATTCATTAACCGTGTACGAGGAAACCTTTATTTTGAAAAATTATATATCTTTGTATGAAATATATAACACTATAGATTATAAATAATATTTCTAATATTAAGTATTTTTATTAACGTGTGCGAAATCTCTATCTTCAAAGCCTTTCTGTTACTATTTGATCAATGAACCAATTACGACAATGAATAGCTGTAGTGTTGGGATCGTCAAATTACGAAGTAAAGCCGCCGAGGGCGAAGGAAACTTATTATTTGATCGTAAGACATTTTTCTAAAGCTCGTTTGATTAATATAATCGTTTTATTACTATGTAACTTCTCCATAAGTGTATGATAGCTCTTGTCTGTGGCCTAACGTTTCGTAAACTTCATTATTAACTTAACTAAAACTTCATTATTGAATTTTTTAGAAACTAGTCAAACGTTGTCCTTTTTTGAGTGTTTTTGATTTACTTTTCTGTGAGATGATTTTTAAGAAGATCCTTTAATTTTTATTTAAATTTAGCAGCAACTATATTTTCCACTTACGAAAGCTGTTTTAATATATAATAATAATTCCATCATCTCGTGAGAATCTAACATTTCTGGGAATCAAAAACATTATAATTTATAAAGTAAATTTTAGTAAGTAATAACCACAACGGATAACCATTTATCTATGAAAATCTCTCTTGCTTACTTTACTTTGCTGGTACTGCAAATATCTACCAAGTACATAAAATGTATTATATTTCTTTGTGCATACATCATATGAATGCTTTTAAACAAACTCAATTGTGTAGATGAGTGCCATGGCTAACACCTTCGTTCTTCACTCTCCGTACCTATTTCGAAATACTAAGGTATTTAGACTTCTCTTAATCGCTCTTAGTTAAGAACGTAAAGCTAAAATAATTTATTATAATACCTACATCACAACAAATTACATGGAAGTTAGTACATCCAATGAGATATGATTTAATTGCGTGCAATATTCATAATATTAATGAGATTGAGACGTAACCCGCATAATATGATAGCATTAATCATAACTAAAGCCACTGGGTCATATGAAAGCAGAGCAGAAAAAGCAATATTTCATTATATAATTAGATTTGACTAATATTAGCTTACGGCGTTGTTCAAACATCCTTATCATGTTTTATTTTGAAGACTTACCGTTTAATAGTTACGAGCGAGTTGTAATTTTGATTGATTTATTTATTTCTTAGTTTGAAAGGTACTTATTTTAACCTTCTAATTTATTAAATGGACAGGTTTTTTAATTAGGCTTATTTAAAAGTAAGGTTTTAAGTAACATCTTTACACAGTAGATATATTTTGATTCATGCAAATAGTACACCTTCAGGTACGAGGTAAACGTGAGGTAAATAAAAATACATGGTGAATGAAAGATTTTAAAAGTTTTCATTGGGGTTTCGTACTTAGAGTGTAAGCCTGCGGTGTCTGATTAAGGTTTTCGTTCAGTTTTGTGGTGCGTAAGTATTAGCTCTTCTATCTGGTGAGCCTTCACATAACCACCTGTGCATATGTAGGTGATATACGTTTCCCTATAAAAAAAAGGGTAAAGAAGTACACTTAAACAAAATTACGAGTGTCAGCGGCTCGCGATGCCACAAAGGTTTTATACCCGTTTTTACGACATAAAAGTTAATAGTTCGCAAAGTGAGTTAGTCTTAGAACGTATATTATACTGTTCCTCTTCATTACTTGAATTACTAGTATTTAACATCTCGGTAATCGTTAAGAAGTGTCTAAAGTGAAGCCGCGTTTTCTGATTGGCAAAGCATAGTATCAAATGATCATTAAATCCACAACTATTATTCTTATGGCTCTAATTAACACCGGACTGTAATTTGACTTAAAATATTTTTTGATTTTTATCTATAAAATAATTCTGAATCATGAACTAAGTACTTTTTAATTGTGACGAATTACATTCTACACAAGTACAAGTACTTTGTAGCTACAAAGTACTTGTACTTGTGGTTGTAAGGTATAAATAATAATGAATTGGCATATTTGTTAAATCGGTACCGACTTAGAATGTAAAGTGACAAAACAAGCAAGTCCTTATGCTCGTACAAACACTAACTAATCGAAGAAGCCTTGTTACACTACGGTGTGATGGGCTGATTGAACATGCATTCGTTGAAGCTCATAGGTTATGAAATTAGCCAATTACTCTTGCATATATTAAATAGCTATTAATAATGTGAAACCTCACAGTCACACAAATATAAAATATTCACTGACCTAAAGAGAAATAATATGGGTATTTATTTTATCTGCACTTAAATTTATCTTTTATTTATATTAGGTGCATACTTTTATTCAATCGTGGAAAAGATTAAATCGACTAAGTACAGATTATTAAATATTTTTTATCACATTAGACAAGAAGAAGAAAACACAAAAAAGTAAAAAGTTCGTATTGTATTTGTACACTAGTAATAGCTCCTTTTGAAGAAAAGAATTCAATTCAATTATTTCCTTTAATGGCTTCCAGAAGTGCCGGTTGGGCACAGTTGACTTCGCCAATGTCGGGTAGAGAAGAAAAGAAGAAATTGAAGTGTCTGTTGTGAATGTCAAAATTTACTTGGCATGAAGATAATACCGCAAGATTCCCTTGAGAACCAAGAACTTGCTGCTGCGTGCTGCTGAGAATTTTTGGTATTTCTAGGACTAGAACCCACGTTCTTAGGACTGTAGTTTTACATGATAATGAACCTTAACGGTCTTCCTGTTATATGTATATATGTTCTTTTATATTACCTCATATATTTTGGATTCTTATTTGTCACAACTAGACAATAAATTAAAGAAAAAATATTTCGACTTTGTACTGCCAGCAATATAATGTTCTCCTACCGATTGCGGCCAATCTCATTGAGACTAGCCAACTACGCAGGAGATATTATAGTGCACAAGTGTACGCGCAGACACAAGTGCACTCTCTGATCCTATCACTCTCATACTCCGGTGGGACGACTACTCGACACGACCAGTGAGAGCTAAGGCGCAGGACCGACGGCTTTACGTGCTCTCCGAGGCACGGGGGTGACACACCACCAACTTCCCAACTCCGAGCTGTTACTGAGACTTACTAAGCAGAAAGACTCAATAATTAAACTTGGCCCGACCCGGGACTTAAACCCAGGACCTCTCGATGTATGACCGTACATGGTAGCCACTACACCACCGAGGCAATATATCGACGTAATATTACGTCTATATTTCTGGCAGTACTACTTGTCTCTTGAAATTTAAACATTTTGTAATGTAGTTTCGTGTTTTGATTGACAACATGACTCAGTTATTATACCAATACTCAGACGAATACTTGACTTTATACTTTAACATTATAAAATATTATAACGACACAAGTAGTATTAAAAGATGACTGAGAAATGTTAAGTAATATTCTTGTAATATACTTATTCATGTTAAATAAATAGTATTTGTAAAGAAGATGAAATCGAATAGATGGCAAAGTATGTAGGTACATCTTTGAACAGTTTTGTAATGTTAGTCGTTTTCAACTTTCAACGGATTTTCCTCTGTGTTCTCATTTTATTTTCCTAGAAAATATTACCGTCACTGAAACTTGTATTTAAGAACAAAATATTTTTACTTTTTAAATGGTTACAAGTTTTGTATAACATTTTCAATGAATTCTCTTCACATCAACACAATGTTTTAAACTTATAGATTTGATTGAATTGAATATTAATAACTAATGCATGATTTTAAGTACTTATCAGTTATTTATTGTTATGTTGTAATGTAATAATAATAAAGGCGATATAAACATGAGAAAGAAAAAAAATATACACGGAGATGGATTCGATGATGATGATGGAATAAAATAATATACATACAAGTGTATAGCTTGATAGAGTCAGTAGTGAGAATGTAACTCGCATTCGTCTAGTTTTTCTTGTCGTGACGAATAGATAGAAAATTAAATAAAAATTGCATGAATTTCTTATAAAATTAGCTTAGCAATTTTCTTCTGACTCACAAACAAAATTCATGTTTTTCACTTTATTTTTAACAAAAACAATCTTTTAACGTTAGAAATATTATATTAATACTTTTAAGTTCAAACAAATCCAAATATATTCTTTTGGAAAAACATAATTGTGATCTCTCAAAGGAAATTTATACAAATGTATAAAATATGTTTGTCTACGCTTTCATTTCCTGCTAGTTTCTCTTCCTCCACATTGCGTTTTATAAATTATTAATTAAAGTACTGAGAAAAACGTTTGAAATTGTGTCATCGCTAATTGTTTAATTATTCTATGAAGATATTTATCACCTGCTGAGGTCAGTGTTCCTATTTTATCTCATGCACTATAAAACTGTAGCTATTTCGCAGTAAACGAGATATTGTTTAAAATTTTTAGGTATAAAGTTTACATATATACTTGTACATTGAATTATATACCAGTAGTATCAGAGTAATATGAGTATCAGAGTACCTAATATGTATTTTGCACAACAACAACTACAAAGAAGTAGAATCTATAAGTACTATTTTAAAAATTCACCCCGTAGGAGATGAGGATAAAACTTATATTGCCTGCTTTACACGTCATCTTTTGATGCAAACGCCAACGTATAAAGGGGGTAATTTGTGCGTCTGTTGTAGATTTTTAACGTCCGCAGATGCGTCCGACTTGAATCCGATTGTTGTCGGTCTTGTGACACGGATCAAAGAGATTTCATAACATAGACTGATCGACCTACAGGCGGCTCGAGGCGATCCATCTGCGGATGTATATGTCAACAGCCACGGACGCATCTGTACACTTATAGACGAGGCGTTAGATGTTAGAAATATGTTATACACTTATACAAGTTTTTATTTATAATCTGAATATGTTCTCGGGGATGGACGAGCACATCTGGGTGGAAATTCTACTAACCCGCATTTAATTCAACTCGAGTCAAATATCTGCTGAATTTTAACACTTAAAAACTGCCTCTGTCAACAAGTCCCAACATGTCGCACCTTTAGAACGGCCGTTCTATAGATTAATCTCTTCTTCCAAATTTTTGAATTAGGTCACTTTAATTTTAAAGTAGGTACATATATTTAATAGACTATTATTTAATTCCATATTTGATAAAAGACAAAAGGAGATTTATCTGAAATTCTTTACAAAATTTAGTATACGTTTGGAAACTTTGAATCGATTCTGTAATAAATTCAAAACATAATAGTCGATAAAGCTTAAATCGATTTAGTGTAAGAGCCAGTAAATCATGTTCTCTTATAAGCAGCCGGCCATAAAGCTCGATATTTCTACAATTTATCACAATCAGTCACTATCTCTGGTATTCAACATGAAGTGTTATATCACTCGATATTCTCGCAACACAAATTAAGCTTAACAATTTTAGAATACGATATAAAATAGATATCGCTTCTTGTCGAGTGATCATAAAAACGTTTAGTGTCCAGGAAACCCAAAAAAATACAATAAATGTTAATTTTTGAAACAATACATGTAAGATGTTAAATAAATTAAAAATCAGAAGTAATCTTAAACTGAATTTAAATTATGAATACACTCTTTCTATCTACGCCCGAAGCAAAATAATTTTTCATCATTATACATCTCCGTAAAAATGATTTCGTATTTACTAACTTATCTTGTAGATGTCTTCTTCACATGTAGTCCTTTTGCAACATTGCCATTGATATTATGGCAAAGACTGTCTCTGACTAGTGATGACAGATCATTCGGTTACGCATTAAAGGTCCTAGATTCGATCCCAGGTTAAGGAATGATAGATATTAAGTTTTCTGCAAAGACATTATCATTCGTAGTCAGGGGTTGACAGACAACAATTAGTCTTCAAGCATAATTTATGATGACTAGAACCCACGAGTAAGAAATACTTATAAGAGCATACCTACTTTTTAGATTATTATTATGACCATATAATATAAATGTAATTAAAATCAAAGCATCAATTATGTTTTCTATCTATCTTCTATCTATATCTATCTATCTATATAAATAAAAATAAATGATGGTAAGCGCATAACTCGAGAATGGCTGGACCAATTCGGCTAATTTATTTTTTTGTATGTTCCTTAAGGTCCAGGGTAGGTTTTAATACTAAAAAAAAGAAAAAAGAAAAATGAATGTTGGTAAGCGCAAAACTCGATAATGGCTCGATCGATTCGGCTAATTTTTTATTATGTACGTTTCTTAAGCCACACGGAAGGATTTAATAAGAATAATAAAAAAATCAAAGTATGAAAAAACTTATACCTACTAAAGGGGGTACCTAGGGACGAACTCGAGCGAAGCGAGGGTGAGTCGTTACTATAAAATGTTTTGGTATACCTAGATAAAAACTAATCAATTAAAAAAGAAGATAAATACAGAAATATATTTCTTGTGTGCAAATTATTTACTAGAATCCTCACGAAGTTGTTACATGCTACTAATTTGTTTAACTCAACTGAAGACACGACTGAGAGGTTGTTTGTTAAATGCTCTCATAATAAAAGATATTACCAGAAGAATCTGTAACGTACTTCAATTTGTAACTTTAATACTGGTTATTGGGCAATTTGAAATATGAGTACATAACAAATTGACATCTTGCCTTTCGCTACCGACCTTAGTGTCGAAGTTGAGAGGTATCTAAAGAACAAAATTAAGAAGTAACTCAATAACATTACACTCTCCACTGCATAAAATTTTGAAATCCCATTCAAACTTACCATTCACCCAGTTTGCATCCCAAGTGCAAGAAAATAAACGTCACGTTAAACTGATGTAATTTATTATTAATAGTGAAGTCATAAAGATTGTTACTCAATATCGATTTATATGTATCTATTGATTGAGAATATTACGGATAGAAATATTTTTAAAATCAAATTATTTAAAACAGAACTTTAAAACAGATCACGAGATGAGCCTATAAAATAAAGCTGGTGAACGCTATTGCTATAAAATTTTATTAAGGTGGGTGGACCATAGAATGCCATGTTCCTTCGAAGGGCAATTATCAAAAAATCATAGTTATTGCCACGTGATAATAAATTCCTTTTACTTACACTAATACCTAACTATCTTAAGGACATAGACGCGGCGGCAAGTCCCTCACACCTATATTATGAAATGCGGTCCATCGATATATTGACTTCTCTTATCGACGTCAAAATTGTAAGTCGCGCTCACAGAGAAACTTTTTAAGTAAAGTTTTTAAGTGAATAAACTATTATTTTCATTTAATTTTTGTTACTCTGAATAAGTTACAAGGGTTGGCTATAGTAATAAAAAAAGTTACCAATTTATTATGATTTCAGTCAAAATATCGGTAATTTTCCTAGAAAAGTCAATGGTTCCTTGTAAGGCCAATCAAACTAGATCAGATAATTTTTTTTATAATTTTACTACGTGTATTAAGGTCCTTGAAAACTTATTTTTTATCAATATAAAACTCATTAGTATTACTTTTAAAAACATTTCTTTATTATAATTTCTAAAAGATTCTTAGTTATACCACATATCACATAATATTATACTAGCTTATACAATTGTGATCAAGTTACTTTCGTTGGGTATTTTATAAATGGATATAATGTTGTTACGTTATAATGAAAGACCTTTTAATGTAGTTTAAGTATAAGCAGATATTTTTATAATCATAACGTTAGTTTTCGTTTATTAGACGTTTATTAGATAGTGATTAACTTTGCAATAAAAAAAGTGTTTAATATGCTACATAATAAAACAAAGTGTTATTAAAAAATAAGTTTATTTAATTTATCCAGTAAATAAACAAATTATAACTGTTTATTTGTTAAGGTGGCCTTCTATATTATGCGTAGTTGTATTAAAATAATAAATTAATTTTCCATAAGGGAATTATACTTGCACCTCAGTAGGTGCACAAATGCGTGCACAAACACACGAGCTCTCTATATTTTGACGGCTCTCTATAGTTCGGCGGGACAACAAAATACCGGACACGACCGATGAGATTAGGCGCAGAGTCGGCGGATTTGCGCGCATTCCAAGGCTTACGGGCCCGCTGAAAAGTTGCAAGTCTGTTATTAAAATTCAAAATTTAAAATTGTCTGTTTCATTGAACACACTTACGTCTAGATGACATGGTACGATTTGGGTTTTTAAGTGAGGAAGGTTATCTTAGATTACACTACGAGATTAAAATATTCTACATGAAAAGAAATTTTGCTTCTACTAAAAGATCCGACTGAACTGGAAAAAAATACAATCCAGGTATGGTTAAAAAAAAAACATATGTAATATATGTGACAAAATATACATCGGTATTGTAATATACATACCTAAACTAGGCACTTTCGCATCATCTTAAAATCCGCTGACATTCTACTTGTTAAAATATACGCACGTGTTCTTCTCATTGTTAAGGGCAAACATTCTCAATAATTTGGGAGTAACTAATTTAAATATTAAAGAACCAAAAATACTAATACTGTGTTAGATCTTTTTTTTCTCTAAACTAAGTAGGTTATGTTAAAATGTAAAAAAAAGTATAACACTTGACAAATTAATAATCTAGATATCTATATAAAAATCAATTGCTTTCCATTAGTCTAGCTAAAACTCAAAAAGGGCTGGATCGATTTGAATAATTTTCATTTTGTTTTGTTGGGGGTGTGTCAGAAAGGGTAAACCCTTAAAAAAAGTTTAAAAAATAAGGAAAGTGAAAAAAAAACTAGCGAAAATTTCAGAACTCTTTGTTTTACTTACGTACTAGATATTAGAGAAGTACATGAGCAAAGGAGTCACAAGTTGCTACGCATCAATGAACTTATATAAAGCATTGAGCTTTAAGCACGTAGTATAAAAAATCAAAATTAGAAGTTTACAAGATGTATTTAAATCCTATTATAAGTATATTAAGTATGTATTTTTACTCCAATATATTTCTTAAAATTATTTATTCTAAAATATTATTAATTTATATGTTATTAATATAAATGTTCAACAGAGCCTTAATATAAAATAAGAGTAATCGAATTTAACGTCAAATATGCGAGTACCTAATTGTATTATAGACGAGCGTATGAACACTTATCGTTTATACACCCTACGACACAAGTCTTAAATTGTACGTTAATATCTTCATTGTACATACTTCTAAAAGTTTAGAATAAAACAAAATATTAAATACATACATTTTTGCGTGTAACAAAAACATAAACTCTAATCGTGTTGTAGTTATTTGAGGAGTTATCGTAACACTTTAATAAAACCGCAATACTTCCCCGAGTATTTATTTACGATTCCAACTAAATGTCAATTTTTATTTTACAATATATGCATAAATAATACATATATGTGTAAATAAAATTTCGCTACTCTTGTGAAATATTTTTTAAAGTTCAATTGTTTTAAAAACATGGTTAGGTTTGTAGCATTTTTTAGCTTAGTATATTGCATTTTTTTAAATAGCAACTTTTAATAACCTATAAAAAGTTTAAAGAAATGAAAAAAATTAAACCCCACCATAAAGAATTCATATTTTTATAACTTTACTTTATCCGTTCGTATTTGTTACGAAAAGTACTATACTGGTACCAATTCTATTCAATTCCATTATTGTAAAAAGATCTTGAAATTAGAAACTGATTAAATTAAACCATATGATATAACTTTTTTTTTAAATATTGTACCTTATATCGAGAGTATTGTAAATGTTACTTAATAAGGCAGTAACAAGAAGTAATTAACTTCCAACAATGCATGTTTTAATTATTATTCTAATATGTAGTTACGATTGTGTAAACTAAACAGACGGTGCGACAAATTCTTATGTAATACATTCTATGTAGTGGTACTTGTACATAAGTATTAACAAAATTGCATTAAAATTATAGCATGGTATATGTATTTCGTAAAATTGTCTATGAGAAATACCAGAAAGTCACTCAGAAAGTATTGCAAAAAAAAGTTTTTATGTATGAGAGACTGGCTTGTTATAATCTAATTTGAAAATTATGTCTTTTATGTGCTTTTATGTGCTTAGCACTTTTTAAAAGACATAACTGTAATTAATTGGATTTATTTATAGATAAATATTTATATGTTACTGTAACATATATAAGTAAAATAGGAAGGTTCCAATTTCAATATTTCGCTCCACATTTTTTGTGAGTGTCGCATTGAAAAATGGATCTGCACCGGGAACATTTTTCGTTATGATTTTTTACGATTTCAAGAGTCGCCTGAAATCGGACGAATCGCTATATACTTCGCTATCGATATACTTCAAATGACATTTATGATTTAAATATATTTCATTTCATTTAAATATTTTTGGGTAATATTAGTAAACTGGGAATAATCAACAATTTCAATTTCATAGACAATATCATTATACCCATATGCAATTTTGTATGAGGTAATCATAGATATCGTAATCGTAGGTGCAGGATGGAGGGATTTAGTAAACAAATAGATATGGAGCATAATATAGGCTCATTCTAAACAACTGAGACGTAACCGAACGTAACGACGATAAGTTGATACTTGATAGTACGAGACACGAGTATTTAATCGAAGTATACATACATATAATAAAATTCTAAGTTAGTCGAATCTGTACATTGAATATTTTTTGGAACTTCTTATTAGAATAGTAATTATTATCGATACAGAGGCCGAATCTATAGTTTTTAGAATTTTTGTCTGTCTGTCTGTGACCGTATCACGAGAAAACCTCTGGACAGATTTTGATGAAATTTTATACGATGATAGCTGGTTATCCGGTCAGAATATAGAATACTTTTTACTAAATCTCAATGAACCGTTAAATACTGGCTGTAAAACATCACACGGTATGTGAAATCTAAAAATTAAGTTTCTTTAAAACGCGAACGGGCCGCGGGAAATGCTAGTATCAAATTAAATATGTGAGCTTCTATGTAGGTGTACTTTTTCATCCTCTTGGAATGACAAGGCAAGATATTTTTTAACATTTTAATGTCTATACATTATTATTATCATTTACGTATTATATTCTATGCACAGAAGAAAAACTGATAAAAACTCATAAAATAAAGAGAGAAAAAACACAACTTTAATATATAAAATTTTGAGATACCATAATTATTATGTACATTGTACAATATTCTTGTATTTATGCGTAGAAAATATAATAATAAATATAAGAAAACTCCCTATTTCAGAGACAGGGCAGTATCATTATAGAGCCAATAATTGCATTAAATTCAGCTTATTATTTAACTTTCATTTATCCAACGGACCTATACCAGTGTCCACATACTCTTTTAGGTCGACTCGACAATTTCCACCTTACATGATACTAGCTTATCTCAATGATAACGACTTAGAATATAATCTTAAAATCAAGAACATTATTTGCCATCAAAATTCGAATTTACTTAAGTTTCTATTCCCATAAAGTGTTATCTTATAGAGATTTTATTAAATAAAGTATCTTACATACAAATACATATATACATACATACATATAATAAAATTCTGAGTCCAATCTGTGCATATTTTTATTATATTTTTTGAAAATCTTATTAAAATGGTTGGCATTATTATCGATAAAAAGGCCGAATCTATAGTTATTAGAATGTGTGTCTGTCTGGGAACGCACCACGAGAAAATTACGGAACTGATTTTGATAAAATTTGCTATAATTATAGCTGGTTAACCGGGTTATCGTGTAGAATACTTTGTACTGCTAGAAAATATCTCACCTCAGAGAAATCTTCGGGAGAGCGGAAGAGAGAGAACCCAAGCCGAGTAACGGAGAGTCGCTAGTGCACTATAATATTTCCAGCGTATAAAACTTATCAATGATTTGCTTGCCGTAAACAAAAACAGTTAGTAGGATTTTGTTCACCTTTGCATAACCTCGGCTAAAACATTAATGATCTTTTTGTTATCAGGTCCTGGTCTATAAAGATGACATAACAGCTTGGAGTGTGGTGTCGGCCGAGCCTTTAAATGTGATTGCTACTTGATATGATACAACGATTTTAATAAGATTTGTATGTACGTGCAAACAAAACGAACTATACACACGGATAAGTAGAATCATTATAATAAGAAGTTGTAATTTAACGTAATGGGTAATTAATAATAATTATTAAAAACTTTACTATGAAAATATTTTATATTGTTTCTTAAAAAAAAAAAAAATTAGGTACATCAATTACTGTTTAAAACTCAAGTTTTAAACAGTTTATACAATCTGTGGATCATTTTTAAAAATACTAATATAAGTATTTATGACGTAGACAGTAATAAATTTTATTTAACGGAATGATTTTCCTTTTTGTAGGTTTTCTCTTAGCGCTACAGTATTGGGTTCAGGATTTTTTCAATGACTTTTAAAATACGAAAAGACATTCACAACTCTGTTATATTATTATTATATATTAGATGTAGATACATCTAATATATAATAATAATATAACAGAGTTGTGAATGTATAGATATACTATAGATAACCTCTTACGCTTAGGTGATTCCTTTATCTATATTTACCACTATAATCGTTATATGTCTATGTTTATTATCTATATATGTTTCTGTAATCATTTATCCCCATATCTATATAGATATTTATAGAAAAATGAAATTATTAAAATAAATAAAAAATAAAACTTGTATTCGTGTGTCTCAGAAGGCGGTGTTTTAAACTTACTGATAGTAAATTAGGTACGCACTTGTCATGTAGCGCGTTATCAGTGAATGCAATACATGTACATTGTACAGTGTACACAGTATAATACGCATTAAATGGGATCAAGCCCCGGGCGGGCTTTTTAATGACCTGCGCTTACGTATACTATGTAGGTATATTTATAAAAATTACACTACTTTACAATTTACTTAATTCGTTTATGTCTTGATATTTAAAAGTGTAGATTACTTTCTTAATGTTCTGAAATAAATCCTGATTTTGATATATTTTAGAAGACGGGCCCACTTCTTGGGGTTTGAGGCAGAACATTCAGTTCAAAAGAATGGAATGTTCTGCCCCAAAACCCCAAGAAGTGGGCCCAATAAAACCCTCACAAAATTTTAAATTCATATAATTTTTTTGGTAAAAATCTACTGGGGATTTTTCATGTCCCTTTAAGGTCTACAAAAGAGCCTTTTTCGTTTTAATATTCCTGTATTCCAAGCGCGGATGACCAACATTGAAAATAAATCTGTCATATCATATATAATAATATTTTGAAAATTTATTTGGGATGCTAAAAACAATTTTGAGTTATATATTTAAAAATTTAAATATACAACTTTTATATTACTTTATACTTATGTCTAAAACATGAAATTTCTTTATCAGAACCAAAACTTATAAAGCCAAAATTTATATCATTCCGATCTATACCTAGTTATCTAATATGAATGTCGCATAAATTGAATATGTTCGTACATAGTTATTTTTTAAGTAGGACAATAAAGTAATTACTTATATAATAATGATCTACAAATGATTGTTTAAGCGCCTTATTCTAGTCTTTGCATAATAAAGTACATGTATATGATTAATGCAAAATATAGTTTCAAAATTTAATTATATTATTTTAAATATTGGTATAAATTTTTAACCATTTAAAGCCCGGTTATATTTAAATTATATATTAAAATTAATTTACTGTGGGAAACTGTCATTTTGTGGCGGCTTTTAATGGTAAGTGTAATTTCTCCTATGTGAGAAAGTTGCCAGTCGAAAAATAGATTAATACGAAAACAAGTCTATAAAAAACACGTTAGTTAATTTGTCTATGGGTCGAAAATATAACATGTATTTAATTAGAACTTAAACTTACACTGACTGCAGATTTATTTACCTTAAGGTATTAGTTCAACTTACATAATATTAGAGTTGTGATCGCACAGTGTTCGAAATTCGACCGTAATCATTAGTAATCTATAAAAAAAATGTATATGAATTTACCTAGCCTTTTATATCGATTTTAAAGCTCGTCAAAAGTAACAAAAAAATCGATTTACAAACAGAAGAAAAAGGTATTGGTCTATTTTGAATTTTAATAGTTGTCTCTATAGATAATTATTTAATAAGTATCATTTAAATCCTTATAGTGAAGAAATCACGTAATAACTGAAGAGAAGAAACGACATAAATTAAGGATACCTTGTCGAAGAAAATATACCTATTTATAAAGAAGTTATCTTCTTCATTGGAAGTTGAAGAAGGAGAAGTTATAACTTAGAGTTAAATTTTTTCTCGCAAAAGAGTTTAAAGAGTTGACTCGCAAGTCGCAACGCATTAGATCAATCAAAGTACCTATTTTTATTAATATTTATTACATTTCCGAGATCGTGTCACGTTTTATTATAGAATAAATACTAAATAGTAAAAACATAACATACTAATTAGTTATTATAATCATAATACTATACCAATTAAGAGAAACTTAAACAAAAACAAGGAAATTTTATAAAAATGTACCAAGACAATTCCTTCCCATGGTATTATAGAAATAATAGATATTGGCGATTCGATTCAGTTTCACCTTCGACAATTCGTACGCTGTTAACCCGAATATCTAGCGATAGCCAAAACGCATTTCTCGAACGTACAGAGCGAAAAAACTATGCGAAAACACGCGATCTTTTCTTTAGAATTTGAATTTACTTCTAGAAAACTAGTTAGGCACTTGATTAAAAATGAAAAAAAAAACACCTATAAACGCTTTAACGTATGTATGGAAAAATATAATATTAGTACATACAAAAAATCTTTTGTTAAAATTCTCCGAAACCAGTCGAAATTTGTAGTTCGAAATTGCAAAAAATATTGGATATTAAACCATAAAGAAAAATAATGAACTGAAATTAATGCAAGCCTGTAGCAAGTTTATGTAACTACATATATATCTTAATCTTTTAACAATACTTGATAACAGTAGTTTAATACTCGTAAGTAAAAGCATACATTACCTAATTTAAAATGGCCAGTGTATTTTCAACTAAAGAGCTTCTATTGCCCATTATCGTAACTTGAACATCTAATCTAATGCACCATAATTATTTATAGTCAAGCGATAGGTCAATTGGCTGATTCGGAAACCAATTTCAATGATAGGCACATAATTGTTTCACTTTTACTTTTTATAATATCAGCGCGCACTGTAAGCTTGTTCGCCTCATCAATATTTAAGTTACTTTTACACCTGGCTTGATAAGAAATAGCTAAACTTATATTAATTCATATAATTAGAATTGGTAAATTATAAATAATAAGTAATAAATGAATATGTAGGGACATTATTACAACAGTGCCATCGAGTTCCGTGGTAAGCTACGAGACTTGTGTTCCGGATACCAGATAGATGATATACTACACATATATAAATTTTAAATACACATATATTATATATATATATAAACTCCCATGACTAGAGTACAAACATTCGTGCTCAACAAATGAATGACCCCAGCGGGACTCAAACCCGCGACCGCTGGTGCAGAAAGTAGGGTCACTACCAACTGAGTCAAACGTATATTATACCTATACAGTATACTATAGTTAAAATATTTTGTTACAAAATATAATCAACTTGATATATTGATGTATTCAGCCCTTTTTGCGTCTCACTACTCGGCTTGGCCCTCTCTTCAGTACCTACTACGAGAATTATTAGCCCATAACCCACCACGCCTAAAGTGTGGGTCAGTGGACTTCACATGTCTTTCGAAAACTGGCGAAATTTCACATTTATAAGTAATTACGGATCTCATCGGCTTAAATACATACATTATACATACTCGTAGTTACATATAATATGAATTGATTGATTGAATATAATATGTAATATGAATTGCATATAGGATTCCTGAAAATACTTTTTAAATTTTAAAAAAGCGTTATGGTGTATCTTTGCATAATATTCTTATTATGAATTGCGGAATTATAAAAGTGATACAAAATTTGAGTAAACGATCTAAGCATTTGTATGCCTTATAAATGAAACTACCTCTTCGGATTTTGTCGCGGATTTATTTTGATTTTTAGTTCCCGACGTTTCGAATGCTTTACAGCAATCATGGTCACAGTCTCTCCCGTGACCATGATTGCTGTAAAGCATTCGAAACGTCGGGAACTAAAAATCAAAATAAATCCGCGACAAAATCCGAAAAGGTAGTTTCATTTATAATGTCGAATATTCGCGTAAATCTAAGAAAGTATCATTTGTATGCCTATTAGATTAGATTGTCGCCTCCGCTGTGTGTATGAAACCTTACATCACTGCCATCTAATAGATTCGTTGATTACCGCCTGCTTAACATCCGACGGAAGACGGTTGTTACAGGTTAATTTATTACAGTTTTCTTTCAATAAGATAACCATTAGCTGCATTTATAGATAAGTCAATCGAGATTTATAGTGTAATGAAAGCGATCATTTCTTTTTACCAAATACAATTTCAATTAGACTCTTTACTCAAAGGGTCTGAGCCTTTAAAATTACGTGGGAAAGATGGAAAGTAATGCTTGTATATGCAAATTAAGAGTGTTCTTACATTTTTAAGCAGTTTACAATATTTTATGCCGTCAATTAATTATTGATTTTTATGACCAAAGCAATTCGCTTATTTGATTGCTAAATATTATGTATTTTATCGATTTATATTTCTCATAGTATGATAAAATTATTTACAAGTACGTTGGATCATTTAATAATTTCTAATGGCACAGACAGACAAAACCTTTTTTGGCTAAGGCATGGGTGCGTTCAGATAATTTACTTTTTAAGCAACTACCCACTTCATGACTTATGAAGATGTTCACAGTTTATTAGCGTCTTTACTCAATGCCAGTTGTGTTTATTTACACCTTTATTTCAACAACGTAAATCGAATTGCTCAAACATGAGGACAGAAGTGTTAACTTTTTAATAGTCTTTGCTAATCAAAAACCACGCCTATCATTCATTTAGAAAAAACAAAAAAAACACATATTCAAAATCGTCTCATACAACGTATTTACTTCTTTTTCGATTTGGTTAATTTCAACAAAAATATTTATTCTGCTACAAAATTAGATCTTATAAACTTTGTACGAAGAGAACATTGGAAATTTCATACTAAAAACATAAGACAATGCTAACTCATAAAAATTAAATACAAATATAGATATTTTTTAGGTTTCCGTACCTCAAAAGGAAAAAACGGAATCCTTATCAGGATAAGGATCACTTTGTTGTCCGTCTATATGTCTGTCACCACCGATTTTCTCAAACCTCAAGAACGGGTGAACCTAGCAAGTTTTTTTCAGGCAATAATTTCAGAAAGTCTTTATAAACATATTTAAATAACATATTTTCTCACATGCGTAATCATTAAGAAAGATTAACTAACTAGGTATGAAAGGAAATACTAGAGTCTTGACTCACTCACGAAGTTACTCAAAATATATGGTGGTAAAATATACCTAGGTGCTGCAATATATTCAATTAAAATGCATATTTCAATTTCATAAAATGTAGAAACTTTTTTTAGTATTTTTTTCTCACTTTTTATGCACTATGTACCAATAACCTCATTCACACACGTTAAAATCTCACCAAAAAAATAAAGCGTCTGTGTTACATGAAGTGAAACAATACAAATTACAGGATGTAAATATTGTGTACAAACTACCGGTATTAATTAAAATTTTATATCTCATTTTTTAACCTACTGAACTCATGAAGAATTAACAAAAATTTCTTTATTTTAAATACACTTAATCTCGTTTCGCACGGGTTTGTCGATATGATTTTTCTTTTCGTTTGTCCATATGAGATTTTTCTGGGATTAGATAATATTTCCACAATTATTGAGACGAATAACCAGGTATCGTAATCAAAACTTGACCTGTTTTTTGGGATGCGGACAAAGACACGTACAAATAGACAGTAGGCGGACAAAGATTGAAAAAACTATGAATTTGGCCGACTGATTTATTAATTATCTGTTTGTTCCCGTTAATCTCTGAAACGGCTGGACCGATTTTGACGGGACTTTCACTAGCAAATAGCTAATGTTATAAGGAGTAGTTTAGGCTACTTTTATTTTAGAAATTTTATTTATTTTAACTAAAGAAACGCGCGGCTTCGCTCGCTCTAAATCGCTAGTATGTATATAATATAGAAGTAGGTAGGAACAGCTACGCAACACGCATTGTTTTTAAAAAAGCTCCACACTCACTGAAACACTTTATTGAGAGATTATGTCCATCTGTCATACTATAAAATATATATAAATAATATTTTAATACTTTTATGGTCTTTCATACTAAAACCTTTATCAAATACAACATTTGTTGTAATTTAATTCATCATTGTAATATTTAAGAACCGTAATAGGTTAACTATCTCTTCAACAATAACAGGGTCATTAGGCTACTAGTCTGTCAGAGTTTACTCTCAAAAATACTCCAGTTAAAGCAATGTATGAGAACTTATTATGTGAAACAGAGGAAGTGCGAATGATTTTCAATCAGAAACGATACAATCTACATTCTCGTTACGCTACGTTATGTCACTGTGAAATTTTGTACGTATAATAACTAATTAATTATTTAACTCTTGACACTACTGACCGTAATTATCACAGATTACAAAGTATATATTATGTAGGTACGAAAGCATCGAATAATTTATAGCTTTTTCTTTAACCTTCAACTAGTTACTTTATGATAAAAGGAATGTATGTAAATGAATGTATTACATTATTACAGATACTCGTACATAAATAAAAATTTTGGAATATATTGTGCATTATTATTCAAGTTTAATTGTTCAGTAGTGTGTAATCGTAATTAATTTTTTATCACCATTTTACATGAAATATTAGATAAGCTATTATTTGTATTGAAGCTAATAGTTGTTAAAATATAAAATATAAAAATGTTAAACATTCACACGTACCATTTCTGTTTTAATCCTTGTTATTGATGAATGAGTTTTGATGTATTGTGACAGCTGAGATTCAAACGATAGTGAATGAGATGACGTATTGCGTGATGAATGAAGTGCAATCAGTCCGAACATAGACAGGTATTTGTAAACCGGCCTTAAACCGCAAACATCCAGCCTAAAGCTTTGTAGGTCACTCAAAAAATATTGAGTTTTTTCATACATTGCGTCTGTATTTACTATATTATTTATGTATGTAGCATAACATTTTGGACTGATTTCCGTTATGTGTGGTTGATAATTACATAATCAGTCAAAAAATTTATTATTGCAATTTCACTACATATTATAAAACAAAGTCCTCCGCTACGTCTGTCTGTCTGTTCGCCATAAACTCAAAAACTACAGCACCGATTTCAATGCTGTTTTCACCTATGGATAGTTCTCGAGGAAGGTTTTAGTACATAATTTGTCAAGTTTTTGTATACATTTACTAGCAGAACCCGCGGCTTCGGTCGCACTAAATCTAGTGACGAACCTTAATTTGAAAGAGCTTTTAATTTCAAAATTGTGCAATTAAAACTAAATATAGTTGTTATAATTTAAATACCAAATAAAATTCTCGTTGCACATTTTAATATGTAATTACTTTTAATAATATGCATTTGTGTATCAAACACAACAATAACAAAATATACCAAAAACCTAATAATCTATCTGCGATATATTTTATACATATCATTTATTATTTTATTACATTCATAAAGTACTAGTAAGTGCTTAAAAAAATCGTGAAGTCTTGACAATACTTTTACTCTCCTTAACCTAGAAAAGTTATCGCAAATATTGTTCCCACAAATAAATCACCGGCGAATCTAATGGCGTATAAACTAGCGTATAACAATATAATTATTATCATTAGCTCTAATTTGGTGGAACAAATAAACTGTGATGTGTATTGATGAGGACTCGCAACATTCATAGGATGTAAAACAATCGCTAAGTCATTTCATAATAATAAGGCTTGGTGTGTATGAAGACCGAGCTCACAGTTTTGGAATTATATAGAGCACTGACCGCTGTTACCAGATTAAGGAAGAAATAATGAGAATTCACTTATTAAAACAAGCAATTGGTTAATTTTGACATTCACTACCCTACAATTTCTTATAATTCTCAAATATAAAATCTTGTCACTGAAAAATCACCAAAAAAGGTTCAGCCATTAAGAAGGTCAATCAAAATTAAATCGTATAAAACTACGTAACTTATTTAGTAAATTATACATAAACAATTTACTTTTATTTAAAATAAAACGATAAAACATCAAATAATGTAGTTAACATAATACATAATTGCAATCATTTCCTGTCATAGCCCGGTGTAAGCCCGACCGTACAACGTGTGCTTCATTACATAAACGCCGTATTGTGTCAGCGACAACGCCACGCTATCTCGTAATTAATCTAAGATCCAGATCAACACGAGTGCGTGTGCACATGTAGCAATTGGATGCACTGCAAGAACTATAGATTACTATAAAGTTCCCTCTGTCTGTCTCAAATACATAATATAAATTAAAATTAGTCTCATCAAAATCGTTCTAGTTATTACTAAAAACTAATTAAAAACGATAATTACAAGAACGTGATTTCCATAGACACTTTCATCCCCTATTTTAACCCCTTACAGTCATTTTTCGCCTTCAAAAGTAGCCTATGTCCTTTCTCAGGCTCTAGAATATCTATGTACCAAACTTCATTTAAATCGGTTCAGTAGTTTCGACGTGAAACCGCGACAGACAGACAGAGTTACTTTCGCGTTTATAATATTAGTCGTAGGACTCTACAAATAACATTCATTAATTGAACTTGGCAAAATATATTATTACCGGTTAATATATTCAGTTATAATAATTTTATATGAAATATATAATACGTTAAATCATATTAAATGTGTTAGATCTTAAGATTAAAATCTCGTTTTACATACTAATTGCTATAGTCATTAAAATTATTTATTTATTTACATAATTATATTTCGCCTACGTCCATTTATCAAATACCAAGTTACAGATAATATTTGAAATATGCTCACTATATAAAAAATTTAGCAAATTAAATAATAGTCTAATTAGTCAAAAGCTTAAAATTACAGAACTTTACTTCATAGTAAAGAAAAGAAAGTTTTTTTACTTTTTACTGAAATGAAATTGGCACTGATTTTAAATCTTTTTAATTGTTCTTAGGTAGAGAGGAAATCAAGTTTAGGAAAATGCGTTCACCACCAATGAGGCATAATTTAATTACATTGTATGAGGATTAAAAGGCAGTGGTTGCCCAGCGCGTTGCTTGTATAACCGAGTGATGCGGATTCAAATCCGGGTCTCGCACCTCTGATATTTTCATGTGCGAATCATTTCTATCATGATTACCACTTGTCTTACGGTGAAGGAAAACATCGTGAGGAAACCTGCATGTCTGAGAAAATCTAGCAAGTTTTCGTAAGACATGTGAAGTCCGCCAACACGCACTGGGCCAGCGCGGTGGACTATGGCCTGATCCCCCTCTTACTGAGGAAGGCCCGTGCCCAGCAGTGGGACGTTAAAAAGGGCTGATGATGATGATGATGATGTATGAGGATTACCAATAACGTACCTAACGTTTGTAAATAAAATATCCGACTTACACAGTAAATGAAATTTATTAATATTAGTTAATGTCTGATAAATTATTAATTAATATTGGTTTACGAGTTAAGAAGTCACGTAATACACACAAAAACACATAATAAGTAGTAAAAGAGGCCTTTGTTGAAGTCGGGTTAAACCATAGTACAAGAATGGTGAAATGTTATGAGTCAATTAATTAATGTATGTGATTAATTAAAACTTATGGAATTCTAATGGTGTACCTCACCGCTAATAACGCGGAACGAGCAACATTTAACACTATATTGAGCGTGTCAATGGTAAAATTGCAAAATTTACATAATTATATCGGTTATTCACGCCTGAGCAAGACACGGCCGGCCATTTTGAACTGATTGCTTCCTTATATCTTTAATTATATTAACCACATACTAGTGTTAGCCTGGAACTTTGCATATCTAGACTAGACTCTGAACTCCCACAGTCATATGTTTCATAGATACTACTGTACGTAGATACTGAATACATTTATTTATTTTTAGCTCAACGATAAAAAATCAAAAGAATCAATATATGTATGTATATATATTTTTATATTATAATCGTATTAATCTGCAAAAGAACAGGCTATTTTCTTTTTTGCATTACAAACAGATTTTGCAAATTTCGTATCACCGTTTCTTAATTAATAAAAAAAATCGAAAATCACTTACTAGAAAAACCACCGCTCATTGTTTGTTTTAAGGCGGTGCATTATTTTTTTTGTTTTTTTAACGAAGTATTATATACATATTCCTGACGGATCTGCCGGGCCCTCGTGGTTAAACTTAAATGCGATAAGTGCTTGGGTATTTGTGGGTAGTGGGTACTGGTAGTATGCGTTAATGCATTTTCCAAAGAACTTAATACAAGGCAAAAACAATAATAAAAGGTTGTGCTTGAAAAATTGCATAGTACTGTACAAACAACATTATTGTTGTGTTTGTTAAATACACAGTCCATTTATATATACATATAAATAATAAATGAGTTAAATTAGCAACGTATTAACCTATGACATGTGGACACTTATAGGAGGCTTGGCTAAAGTGAAATGTAGTCACGATACTATCAAAGCAATTAATGCTGATTAAAACAAATCGATAATAAAGTAACAGACGGTTATGTAGACTTTAGTGAAATTTTAACTGTTTGTTTGTTTTAAATTAAATTATATACATACTCTTATAATTATATTGTATGAAAATTTAAAAAAGTAACTATTCTAGATAAAATTTTAATCTATGAAAATAAACTTACATAATATATTCCTGATACACGTAAATTCTAATAAGTAAAATGCTTATACCTTTACTGTTTAATCACTTTTTTTGGGTATAGTTCACAGAGAAACAAATCTTCACGTTATCACATGTAGAAATTCTACTGAAGAGTTTATGTGATTTTGAACAAATTTAAGTGAATAGTTCTGTATTCGCCAAAGAAGGTCCAATTCGATAAATAATATAATATATTTGTCCTCTATGCGTTATAGATAAAAGTAATTAAAAGTAAGGGCTTCCTTAATTAGTATTTGGTATAAAAATAATTTTTGGTGCCATTTTTTAGCTTTGTTTTTAAATAAATTTTGATTTTTAATAGTGTTTTATTTTATGATAGTTTTCGTCTATGCCGATGTGGTCGTGTATCTCACCTTACCTAACCAACCTAGAAAGAAAGATTCTTAAAATTAACCTTATGAACCTATTATATCCAAACCAAAAGAAAATAGTTATTTTCGATATAAACACATTCACACAAATCTATAGAAAAATGAAAGTGCGGTGGCGTTAAAAATACTAGGTACTTACGACCTAGTATTTTTAGGCGTAGCAAATATAAAATTCAATCGTCGTCCCCCATAAAAGCTAATCTCGCGCATATTTAACCAAAATTACACAGCTTTCTCCTAGACCTAGTAGTTAAGCTCGTAGCCTTATTTAGCCCTACACATGGTCAAATGGCCTATTGTCACGTAGCCTGTGTAAAATATCCTAAGAGCAAAAGTAGATGTACATATGTTTTATATAAAATATTTGAACCTTCCTTCAATGAAGATAAGAGCTATTTTACTAGTAAAATTTTATAAGAAATGCCGTACAATAAAGTTAATAAGACTGATTGCTGACTGGTTGCATAGCTATAGTACGCGTAAAACATAAATACGCTTGTGTAGCCGCAACACACTCACGCTCACGATACAAAATTTATCTCAAGAAAACATAATTTTATCATCGACATATATTATAATATACGCAAAATCTGTAATATAAAAATTTCGCACTCAAATAAATTTAAGAATAGAACAAAATGTACAAAAGTTCAAAAGAAAATAAGACTCCGATCGTTTTAAATTTCTCTCTTGTATTTCTGTAACATATCAAAATTTCATTTTAACTTTTAAAACACTTATCATCACACTTTTTATGATGAATATTAAAGATTAATAAGAAAGTCGTCAGCTGCGTATAAACGAATAATCGAAAACACGAAACGGCACTGCCTTAAGCTTTCGACACTCGACCTAAAGCATCAATGAGTATATTTCCACGTGATAGCGGCTTACGGAATTCTAACAGGAAGGCTGCGAAATCGTTTCGTACGCCTTTGTTTTGTTTTGGAAAACGTTATTGTTAACACGTTCGCTGCGGCGGCGCTAGAACTAAACTTTCTGCCCGTGCGTTACGAGACAAATACTGCCCGTATCTATATTTCCTGCTATGCGTTACGACTTCTATTTTTGCCGTACCAGCACCCGACTTCCAAGGTTCATACAGACGTGGAACCTCATAATATCAACGTCTTTTTTTAACTAACCGATAGGGTACATCCTCGTGTATACGTAGCTGCGGTCGCCCGGGGTTCTGTAAGATATTTCGAAAGATAAAGGGATTTTTCAAAATCTGCTATTTACGGCAATATATTTGCCGTATAGCATAGAAGTGATAAAATGCTAGGGATTGAGCTTACTTGAAAAATAAACAATCGATATTTTAACGATATTCTTTATTAGATATACTAGATACAACTTTAAAACTTAACAGTGTATGAATCAACATAATTCTTCTTAATTGATCAACATAATAATTATTATCATTCTTATAATTAACGTCAATTTTAAAAGCACTGTGTACTGAATTTTTAAAAATACTCTATTTTTCAACCGACTTCCAAAGAGAGGAGGTTCTCAATTCGTCTGTATTTTTTTTATTTTTATTTTTTTAGTCTTAAATTTGCATTAATTTTGTGCGCGACAAATGGAAGAATAACTCAATTTCACGCCAACTGATTTCTATGATTCTTTTTTTATTGGAAAGGATGGACTTCAAGGGTAGTTTTATGAGAGTTTGGTAAGGTTCTGATGATGGAATCCATGACAAAGTAACGGAACTCTTCAATTTTTAGGAGCAAATTAACGATACTCGGCCGAATCTTTTATAGGCTATCCGGATATTTAACTCACGTACCGTAAATGATGATGGAAGATACAACTTCTCAACGGTTAGGATTTAAAAGAACTATCTACGAAACGAACGAACGTATCTACTTTCCGCTAAAAAGTTTAAAATAAATTATTTTTAACAAAAAACCAACAACCGACATTTAAACTAAACAAATTTAAACTAAAAAGTTGAAAATAATACTTTTAAGAACTTAGTTTATTTTGAACTCGGTGCCAGCCAGGACGGACAGATTGTGCATTTTGTTGTAGCAATTTAACACATAACCGCATGCCGCGCTTGTTACCTTCGGGTAGCAGCCGAATGGGCCGGCACGCCCCGTATAGTACCACTCTCTCACAGAAGACCGGCGTGAAGTGGCAGCTATGCTGTCGCGTTTCGTCCGGTAAGTGAGAGTCCGGGAGGCCCACTACCCATTCCTACTCCCGTCCTTCTCCCTCCTCCCTCCCTCCCTTTCCTGAAAGGCCGGCAACGCATCTGCAAGCCCTGTGGTGTTGCAGATGTCCATGGGCGGAGGTGATCACTTACCATCAGGTGAGCCTCCTGCCCGTTTGCCCCCTTTGTCCCATAAAAAAAAAAAAAAAAACTTTTTGACATTCCTTACAAAACGTACGCACTGTTTCAACTTTCTTCTTGTTAGAGTTGAGTAATAAGCAGTTCTATATTTTTTTCGCATAAAAAATATCGAGCACAAAATACGTATGGCCAGCTCTAGTGCAAAGTGAGGAACCGCGTGGGCGCATTCGGTAAGGTGCGGGGTTGGGAGGGTACGGCAAAACAGTTGCCGTACCGCACTAGACAAAAATATTTCACTCACTGTGCGTTACGACAACTATTTTGCCGTACGTTATTAGTGTAGAATATTATTATATTTAAAGTAACAATATTAAAAAGATCATTGTCTCTTTTCTACACTTACGGGAACATAGTTAAATCACCCCCGCACCGAGCGTAAGACAAGGACAATGAGCTGCCGCACTGACTACTAGTCAAAAACGGCAAAATACTTGCCGTAACGCAGCGAAAGTGTTAAATTTAATTAGCGTTACTTATTGGCGCTTGTTGCATAAAGCAATAGAAAATCAGAATTTGATACTAAATTCGTATGAACAATTAGTGATTATGATAATAATCGCAATGTTACAAGTAAACATGTGTAAGATACGAGGATTAATGCTCTTGTTAGTTATTGTCGTTAATAACTATAGAAGATAAAGTTAAATTTATCTTTTAACTGTTGCTCACACTGAAACACATTTTATAGGTAATTTACTTCTAATTTTTTGTGCAAGCATATCACTATTTTTGGAAACACTTAACGAAAAAAAGTATTGTTGTAAATATTATCCTGTCAAAGCTCTTTAGTTCCAGTTCGAACTGTAATAAATTACTAATTAGATAAACCCATGTGTAACAAATTTAAAGTAGAGGTTCGTTAGTAAGAATGTCCTTATAAGTCAGATTTATTTACTTTAAATTGTATATATACTGATATCGTAGAATGTAAGTAATAAAAGCGAATTATGCGATTGTTACGCAATATTTGCAACACTGTTGTCTGTGCGTGGGCGGTTTACAGCCTATTTAATCGTACGGCCTTTCAGCGGTCGACCGTTAACCAATTAAAGTCTGTAATAGCTTTTTTAAGTGACGGATAGGTTGAGCTTTGATTAAACTTGATAAGGATCTGCTAAAGTGATGTAGTATGAAGAGTAAAATCAAATATATGGGAAGTACGTAGAGAATGACATTTATTTTAAATTTGGCCGCATCTAGCCCATATCTGACAACCATATCATGTAACCCTTAGGTTTTTACCAACCTGTGAAAACTGCAACTCGCGCATTACATTCTTCCGACTGTCTTGGCCGACGACAGATATTGGTAAGTCTAAGTTATGAGTTTTTTCATTGCAACAAGTTTTTTGTGTTTAAGTTACGGATTTCGCTATGTCACCTATTTGTGTAGCATTTATTTTAATTTTCAATACGGAATGTACCATAACGTAGTCGATTTTTTTTTATTTATAAAAAAATACTTTAGGCAGATGTATAATTGGTATATCAGTTATTAAAGCACAATTAAGTTTGAGAACTTTTGTCGACAAAAGAACCAAATGATGTTCAAATTTTTCATAGTATTTGCATTACATCATTTTATTACACTGAACTTTAACATTAATCAGACACCTCATTTCAAAGAATAAATCATATAAATTGAATTTGTAGCGCAATTTAGATAAAAAAGTAAATTTCAAAATCATGTTTTAAGTCAGTCAATAAACAATGTCGGTATTCACTTCATGTGTGGCCGCGAGTGGCGACGAAGCGTTGACTCCTTCAAGTTAGCATTTAGTGAACGGCTACAGCACGCACGATCTGTATCTTCATATTATAATAATGGGTCATTCTAGGATTCATGCATTGCAAATTTTTCATATTTTACTTATTATTATTATTTTCATTTAAACATTTATTTTTCATTAAATATTAAATTATTAATTATTATTCAGTTTTTTTTCTTATCTGAGACTCTATCTCAATCTCGTAAAAGTACTTTTGACTTATTATTTATATGATTTGTATTTTTAAATTATTACATTCTATTTTAACTGATAAAATATTTTGTTATGTACACATAATGACCAATTTCAGAACTTCAAGTAATTAAATGCGATATCCTCATAAGATCATTGTAAAACTAGATTATATTAGTGCAATATTATTGTTTATAAATCAGCTATATAAACCAGTAGTACTATACGTAATTATATATTTACAGTAGGTGTCATATACCTATAGAATATAAGCAAGACTCCTGTATGAAATGAGATTATCCCGGCAGTCTGGCACTCTCCGTAGAGACAAGTTGTCTATTACCATAATAAAATTATAAGTCTAACAAGCCTTGTATAATGTATATATAAGGTATCATAGAAGTGTACAATTTAATTGAACCCAGACGCTATCGTTACTTTGAGAGTAGTGTTCTTACATTTTTTAAAGGTTTTCTACAAAAGAACATAAAATTATTTACTCAAAAAAAAATGCCAGATATATAAAAACAAAGGTGTAGAATAATCCAGTAAGGGTCAAATAGTCCTTTCACTAGTTAATCTTTGCTACTTTTCATCACTCGACTAACCGCTATAATGTGACATACACGAATATAAACTTTAGCCCTTTGCTCGTGGGTTAGATTATGTAATAAAAATGAAATAAACTTCCTCAAATATCATAAATTTTATGATATATTGAGTTATAATATAATATTTATTTTCAAAATGTAAACATTCAATGATAAATATTCTTAAATGTCATAAAAAAGACCACAGCGTCACATCTCGGTCGCGCTCATTCTAGCGCGTTTTTCAAAGACTTTTTGAACATACGAATAGCACAGGAGCGACTTTGGATGCCGCGATAAAGAAAGCTTTCCGTTATATAAAATATATCTGTTTTTGCCATTTTTCGTAAAAGAGCAAGTGCAAAAAAACAAGTATACTTTTTTACTTGCAAATATTGATATGACATAGAATAGTGATTGATTTCCCATTTAAACTTTCATTCCCAATTTGACCTCCTTAAGATATGATAAATTCTTCATGCCTTTTACCTTAATAAGCTAAGTGGATTTTTAGTTTCTCCATTATAAATAAACATAATAAAATATATTTGTGTAAATATATGTGTTTCATTAGTATCTATATCAGGTATCAGGTTTCTTTAGTCATCTGTGCTATCTCTGTCTCCGCACTGACTGTGTCACGGGCCTGCAAACGTATGATCTGCTAGGGATATCCATGCTAAATAACACTTACCGCTTAGCGCATACCGTCGCCCTCTGTCATCTGGGCCTCAAGTCTGCTATTTTACATGCATTTGTCATTCTGATACAATGCAATTTTAATTCAATTACCATTGGTCCAAAATTTGGTAGTCTACTAAATTTACAATGGTTGATCAATGGTCTTGTCATTGGATTGTAGTTGAATTGTAGTAGAAAAGGAATCGGTATTGCCATTAGCAAAAAGCGTTCGCCGAAATGAATTTTAGGCTAGTTTCGATTATATATGTTATCAATTTATGGTTTAAAGACTAAGCATTATATAAAATTATCATAAAAAGTTAAAAAAGTAAATTTTAAGTGCAATCTAAAAACAAACTGTGACACAATTGCAATAGCAGACTTGAGCCCCTGTGCGAAAGTAATAATGACGCTGATACACCAGTAGCCTACATTTTTTTTTTTGTAGATGATTCTGTGATTATTTAATACAGGCTGCAGATTCGCAATTATTCGTGATACGACTAATATAATATTAATAGTTTATGGAATTGATACCAGAATTTTAGAATTTTTATTACAGCCAATACCCAAACCTGGCAAACGCTAGTGTGATTTAACTAAGTTACTCTTAAGGAAAACATAAGCATATTTTGTTGCACCGCACTAGCTACATATATTTATACGTGTACCTTTATAATAGCCTGGTGCTGTAATAGTAGTGAAGTGTTATTTCCGATGGAATTTTCAACATAGGACTTAAACAAAGAGCAATTTGCTGTGAATTTGCTATTAGCTTTTTAACCCAACCAGTGAAGGCTGCTCGTACGTTAAACTTTATTTGAGCTTAAATAACCTTTTCTACCTTTTGAAATTCTATAGTACAGCAACTTAGTTTTGAGCTTTTCAAGAAAAAATATGGGCTATTACACTTAATATACTTAGCTGAATATACTTTCTATGAAAATGGTCTTTGATTATTAACCAGTACATATAAATAAAATTGAAGTGTTTGTTTTTAATTTCAAAGAAATAGCTTTTCACTAACTGCATATGAAAGTATATAATACAGTAGGCAGTTACTAAAAAACATTTTAAATTTTTTGTCTATCTGTCTGTTTGTTCCAACTAATTTCTGAAACGGCTGGGCCGATTTAGACGGGACTTTCACTAGCTGATACCTAAAGTTATAAGGAGTTACTTGTCTTCAGCCCTTTTTAACATCCCACTGCTGGATACAGGCCTCCCTCAGTACGAGGGGGATCAGGCCATAGTCCACCGCGCTAGCCTAATGCGTGTTCGCGGATTTTACATATCTTACAAAAACTTGCTAGGTTTTCCCAGACATGCAGGTTTCCTCACGATGTTTTCCTTCACCGTAAGACAAGTGGTAATCAGGATAGAAATTATTGGCACATGAAAATATCAAAGGTGCGAGACCCGGATTTGAACCCGCATCACTCGGTTATACAAGCGAGCGCGTTACCGCTGGGCTACTACTGCCTAAAGCACAAAACACAAAGCGCGCCGGGCTTGCAAATCATAAAATGAATCATGTCTTCATCATCATGCCTGGAAGCGGAAAAAGTTATATTTTAAACGGTCCATGTATCATTTGCTAAATACGTAGTGTCTCGTAATTGCATATAAAAATATTTAACTGCTATATTTGACTCATTACTAAAGATTAACGTATGTCGTTAGTTGCCACACCTTTGAATTTCGTAAACAGTAGAGTATACACTATGCACCCTGTCGCTGTTCAGTCATTAAATATCTTGTTCATCGAAACGACATTCATCATTAACTATAAACCACTAGATTTTAGATAACAAGCTAGAAATGTATGACTTTATAATTTATTGAGGTAACACCTTCTTTTGTTCAAGAAAAACTTGTACGTAGAAAGTAGAGTTCATTATTGTTGCTAATTTAGGACTATCTATGATGGTAATAACAATAACTGTTACTTTCGCAAATAATGATTTGTAGTTAATATTTCATTATTAATTAGCCAGCACCTGCTTTCAGTTTCATTTGTACATTAAATTTCCATTCAGTCTGAATAGATTCAATGGGCAAGTAAAATAAGAAACACAAAATCACCATTAAACATTTAAAATATGAACTTAATATCGTCATTTCTTTTTTAAGTTCCTACTGATTTACCCTGCAAAGCCTCATTGCACTGTGACGATAGGTTTCCGGCATCAGTTTTTTGAGGCCAGCTTCTCCAGCGACATCAACTAAAAAAATTCTAACTTCACCCTGAGAGTATGCAGATTTTTTACACTACTTGTGTAAAAAATCTGCATCAAATAACTAAACACAGCCTGAACTAAATCGGATTGATGCGGGCGGTTGAGAAAGAAAGACCAAAACTAGTAGAATCAAATACCTAGATCATTATCGTAATGACCAATTTTTAAAATGTAATGAAAATCTACATATATAGGAATAGTAGTAGAAGCTTATATATTATCTACAGCAACAATAATTATAATTTAAGTATATTTAAAAGCTACCTGTTATCAATTGAAGTTACACTAAGATAAATTAAAATTAATGAAAAGATTAAAGGTTGTAACTCTAATACAATCCTCTTATTATACTACGGGAGGTAGCGTTGCATTTTTTTTAGTCATTTTATACCGAATGAATTTTACTTTAAATAGTTCTTTAATGTTGGGAAATCAGTAAAGTGAGCGTCAGTTGTCGCACTAGCGGTGGAGCTAAAGGAGACAGCATGACAAAGTCATTGGAAAAAAATCTGCTCCGATGAATTTTATACCAAGCGAAACTTGTATTAAATCATTGTTTTAATCATATTTTTTCAAAAAATTATCGTCAGCTGTATTGACGAGGGGGGGTTCAATGTCAGTCACGTGCATAAACCTCATTAAAAATTTGACAAATAAAGTTATTTTATACCTTATGAAATTTATGTATCTCAATTTTTATACTTTTAAAATAATAAAGAAAATCGTCAGCTGCACTTTGGACGGGGGAAACACCATCAGTCGTCGTGATAAACATGTCGCGACCTCAACGCATTCGAGCGTTGCATAGTATCTTTGGAACATAAACTGACGATCTTTACACCCACAAACAATCAGCTGACGACGATTTTTTGTTTCTTTAACATTTGAATTATCTTATACTTAAAATTCAATAAGCATAACATCAATTTTATATAAATAACACCACAGTATATTTATTTATTTCGTGTACGTTCCAAATTACATACAGAAATATTTATTTATTAGAAGCAAAATACTAATTACTTGAAGAAACTTTTTTTAACGAACATAAATAAGACAAAAACTTAGATTTCTATTTATACGTAAAATATTATTCTACTTCCTCATATGCATCTTCTGCTGTGTCTGTGTCGTTTCCATCGCTTTCCTCATAACTATCATCGGAACTGTCGATGATAAGATTCCGTTCTTCTTCTAATTCCTCTGCATCATCTTCTTCCATATTTAGTGATGTTTCAATAACATCACTTTCTAAGATTTCTGTAAAGAAAGTGTATATTTTATATGTTTATCGAAATTACTTTTATTTAACTTCGGTGTGTTGTAAGAACTATAGATAAATACCTGCAGGATTTTCATCGTTAATTGTAACTCCAGTTACTGATGGTGGAACTTGGTCACCGTCGAACCACTTAAATGTGAATTTACTATTTTCTTCCTTCCATCCGTAGTGTAAGGGTGATGATACTGATGGAACTGACCGATGAGCATGACTCCAAAGATGCGCTATATAGGCTGTACGTAGTATATGCTGGTATAATTCTGATTGACATGGAGGGAATATTGCACCGTCAATTGTATGCTTAAGGGCGAATTTGTCTTTTTGGTCATTCATTTTATAGGCTTTCATGAAAGTTGCTACTCGTGCTGTATTGACATTACCGATTGATTTCAAACCATACATTCGGCATACAAATTCTTCGATATTTTTTTGGAGTTGATGTATGTTAGAGTCGTCTATATTTGCTATATCTGTAAATACTTTTATAAATGATTTTGACTGTCTTAAAATTTCAAATGGCTTTTTTTTTTCCTCTTCTATAGAAAGCGGGATTAAAGTCGCATCCTGTGAATGCATGAAATCCTGGCAACGATGCGCACAAGCTAGGTCCTAATGTTTCGTACAGTTGAGTAATATCGATGTAACGTTGCGCATTTCTAGTTCCGAATAACAAATGAATTTTTAGGTTGCTCTGAATATAATATTTTTTTAGGAAAGGTACGTTGAAGTAGAGAGACTTTTACAACTTGAAATTCCTTGATGTTAGAGTACATATTAATATAATTTGGAGCCTACACGGAATAAGTAAATATACTGTGGTGTGATTTATATGAAATTGATGTTATACTTATTGAATTTTAAGTATAAGATAATTTAAATGTTAAAGAAACAAAAAATTGTCGTCAGCTGATTGTTTGTGGGTATAAAGATCGTCAGTTTATGTTCCAAAGATACTATGCAACGCTCGAATGCGTTGAGGGCGCGACATGTTTATCACGACGACTGACGGTGTTTCCCCCGTCCAAAGTGCAGCTGACAATTTTCTTTATTATTTTAAAAGTATAAAAATTGAGATATATAAATTTCATAAGGTATAAAATAACTTTATTTGTCAAATTTTTAATGAGGTTTATGCACGTGACTGACATTGAACCCCCCCTCGTCAATACAGCTGACGATAATTTTTTGAAAAAATATGATTAAAACAATGATTTAATACAAGTTTCGCTTGGTATAAAATTCATCGGAGCAGATTTTTTTCCAATGACTTTGTCATGCTGTCTCCTTTAGCTCCACCGCTATCGGAGCAGCTGACGTTCAGAGCTGTTATGTATGAGGGGAAAACTATTATTGTTATGATTTTCAGCCGGTATAAAATGACTTGTTCAACTATAGCGCTACCTCCCGTAGTATTAATCCCTTCAAATAGTTCAGTTGAGCACAGATTATTTCGAAAATGTCATGTGGAATGAGAAGACACGAAGGAAATTGATCGATAAATTAATATTGCCACAGTTTGAATTCCTATATTTTTTACAACGAACTAATAGTAGGCAGTATTGCAGAGCTTCCACTAAGAATAAGCCAGATACAATGAACTTAATAAAAATGACTAAAAATGCAACGCAATAATTGTGTTAAGCAATATTATTCTTATTTTTAGAATGATTTCGTTAACATAACTAGGTACCTCCTAGCTTCCGAGTTTGACGTAAATGCTTTCTAGCGGTTTGTACCAAGCTTTTTAATTACGCATTGTTATTACTGGCAATTAGTTGCGATGTACGAGTATAACAATAAGACGAGATACCATCTTGTGATAATGGGGGGGCGTCACAGTTTCACATAAATTGTTGACACCAATGCGTTACAATTGTTGCGGATCCCTTCATATTGAGACAGATTTTGTAGAGATAGCAATATCCTACGAGTATGTTGTGGCAATTTGTACATAATGAAAAATCATATAAAGATTTTTAGGTGTTGAAATAATTGATATACTTGTATAATATTAGATTTTATTTCTTAAAATGTTATTTGAAATAAAATAAATTTTTTTCTGAATAAATTATTATACCTACGAGCTTAGGAAAAGTTTAAACGGAAGTACAAAATATTACATTTATTTGACAATTGTGTAAAATATATAATATAAATTAAGAAAAAAATCATGAATACACCTTATAATATTATTATTTATTATGAATAAATATATTTTATCAATTGTAATAGACAACTTGTTATTCTGTCCGTACTCCTAGTCTTCCGGTACATTGCACAATCCACCACAAACGCTCCGTTTTCACTAGAAAGCTGGATTCGATATGTGTAACACTAGAAGCCGATGGGAAATGGTCGCAATATTCCTTTTTACTATAATACGATACACTTCACGCACAGTAGCCCACTCACTTGCTTAGTCTTTCACGCCCTTTCGCTAATCTATGTGTATACTTCGAATATTTTTCGAGATTCGACAAGGTAGTCATATTTTTTAATAGGCATACTTTATATACAGAAAAATAATTTAACAATCGTCATGTTATTAAGTATGAATATTACCTACTACTATATGTCTATATCATACGTGACATATGTTGATTACATTACCGTACTCTTTTAATAGTTGAGAGTTCAATAACTGATTATTTTCATTACTAATAATTGTATTAATAATACTAATATTTGATCTGATATAACACCGATTCAACGTTAGATAGATTTAAACATCAGTGGAAGGAATTTATAATTGAAGAGTTCCAAATTCCTCTGATATTTTCCATATTAACTAAGAAAAATGACTGGAGATGTAGTTAAAATTAATATTTTATTAAAATACATGTAAATGATGTTAGTAGTATAAATATTCAGCATGATCTAGAATCCACGTTGAAATTGGACAATAACAAGTAGGTAGGTACTAGTTCCGTATTTACGACCGGTTGTAACATTTTGCAAAACAACAGGTTGCAAATAGGTACTATATATCTCTAGGTTGACGAAGAAGTGATGAAGTAAATGAAATGACTATGGCGATGTATCACATCTTCATCTAATTTTAATATTGATAGAAATATCAAATATTATTATTACTAGAATCTTACCCTCGCTTCGCTCGGGTTCGTCCCTAGAGTTAGGGAGACTTAGGCTAGCGCGAGCGAAGCGAGCGCGGGTTTCGCTAGTACATTGTAGTTACATGTATACAAAATCTTGAGAAATTATATACATACTTAAAGTCTTAAACCTTCCTCGAGATCTCCATTCATCATCCTCTATCCATTGGTGAAAACGGCATGAAAATCGGTGCAGTAAATATTGAGTTTATCGCGAATAGACAGATGGACGCGGTGGAGGATTTTGTTTTATAATAATATTATGTAGTAATGATTATGTACAGTATAAATATATAAATGATAGCTCCTATAGATATTTAAAAGCAATTCTAACAACTTGCGTTTTTGGAACATGAATAAAAGTAGGTGATGAATAAGTTTTTCTAATTATTATTAACTAGTAAGTATCCTCTTTAGGATAAAATTTATACAAACTTTGAATGTTTTTTATTTATATCTAATTAAAAGCCTATAAAATAAATTTCAAGCTTCTAGCTTTATAAATGATGTAATTTCCACATAATTTCAATCCCTTACAGCCCTTTTAGCGCCTTGAAAAGTAGCCTATGTCCTTTCTCAGGCTCTAGACTATCTGTGTACCAAATTTCATTTAAATCGGTTCAGTAGTTTTGGCGTGAAAGCGCGACAGACAGACAGAGTTACTTTCACATTTATAATATTAGTAAAGATAGTAAGGATAAGTATAAGAGTAAGTTTGATTGTCATTAGTGTCTAAAAGTACTGAGTAGACACTAGACGGTAAAATTTGAGTATACTACTGCTAACATCCCCAAGGATGTTAATATTAATATTAATATCAAGGATCTCTTTCTTTTAATGAAAAAACTCATTTCTTCAATTTTGCTAAAAACACAATTAAATACAATACACGATAATAGATTTAAAGATATATTTATTGAAATAATTTTGTTATACAATTCTATTTACACAAACAAACTATGCTATTTTCAAAAATACCTATGATGTTAAAAATGTGACTTGCTCATATTCTCACGGGCCATTTACACATCTCGATTGCCAATTAGAGTAGATGCCAATCAGTCACTCTATCAACAATCTACAGCTTAATCAGAGCGTACCTACTTATTATGTCATCCTCTGCAAGAGTGCCAAATGACTCTAGGTACTTCATAACATTCAATGATAGTATGAAAATACTTTACTTTTATATAAGAAAATATTTAATAGTATTATCGGGTATCATATCATCGTACAGTTGTTTTAGTGTGGAGTAAACTTTTTTCTTGTGATATTTCTCCTAAAAGTATACTTTACCGAAGAAGCAATATTGCTGTTGCTAAATATGAATCAAAAAGTTACTTATGAATGTTGCCATTAAATTTCTTAATATGGAGTATAAAAAGATAAAAGCTTCTCTAGCGATAGTCAATGTTGTGTAAGTTTCAGCTGGCATGCTTAAAGGAAAAATAGAGGTTTTTACTTGTTACTATAATTACATTACCTATCTAACAATGATATTTATTCGATATTGATAAATAGGTAGTATATTATAAGGTTTAAGGAATTTATTTCTCAAAAGAATTACAAAAAATCACTTAGATGAGAAAACAATTTTTTCTTTACAATTTAATTTTACATTTAGAGCACACTTTATAAAATGATTATTATTTAACAAAACAAAAGATTATAATATGTAACTATTACGATATTTGGGTAATCTTAGAAAAATGACAATACAAAATACTCATTCGACTGTAATTGGAGCTATAAACAAGTTACATAGATTAGTTTTTTACTAGAAGTGGCTAATTTTTATTTGTATATATTATATATAATATACTTTTCTTATTGCGAAACTGTAATTCTAACTTACGACAGCCCTTAGATATGCTTAATCCGGCCTTTTCGCAAAATCCGTTCTTAGCGATTGTATTTTAACTATAAACTACCTCGCTGTCAAATTTCATCTTTAGGTATAAGTGATAAGTTAAGTGGTTTTCGATATTTCGTGATAAGTGACCTTTCGTTTTTATAAGGATATATAGATTTGTGCACAAAATATTAATTTTAAGAAAATGTTTACCTTTTATGAAATTATAAGATCAAGGTTATGAATAAATTTCAATGAACAAAAACTATATATTATAAAAATATATTATAAATTAAATGTCAGGACTAGGGGCATTGAAATAAAACATTAGCTAAGAAAAACAAAACAAAATATACACATATAACAAAAAAAAAACAATATATAAACATTATAATTTTTTAACCCACATAAGAGCTATAACCAGTTTTTTATAACTTTGATCCCATTTATAAAAAAAAATAACAAATATCAGTTACAAATTGATATATAATAATAATGTATTCTGCCTTTTTTAAAGTCCCCCTGCGAGGCAAAGGGCCTCCCTTCAATACGAGGGGATCAGGCCAAGTGCGGGTTGGCGGACTTCAAATGCTTTCCAAACCTTGCTAAGTTCTCTCAGACGCAATGAATACCTCACAAAGTCCTCACGATGTTTTACCGGATTTGAACTCATCACTCAGATCAAGCGAGCACGTTACTATTGGGCTATCTCTTTACTAATAATAATATTCATAATAAATCAATAAACAAGCAATCCATGTTGCTAATTTTATATAAGTATAATGGATGGATAGTAAAAATGTATTTATACAGGTACTACTATATCGTAGTATACGTAATACGAGTGGATATTATTTTATTTTTACTTTCTTACAAGAAAATGAATCATTTTAAACCAAGCTCAAAGATTTTTGAATTTAAATTATTTTAATTATTACTGATTGAAATATTCTTATATACTTAAGTATAAAATATCTTTAATATTCTCTATAATCTATATACTTAATCATCGCTTTAAACAATATCTCATGTAATGATTTCGCTTTACTACGGAAGGGAAATTTTCTATTGTTCCTGACAGATCTACCGTTTTAAAAAGAATCTACATATCGTAAAATTTTATATTCGAATTAAATTATATGAAACTTGAATTTTAAAATAAACGATTATTTAAAAATACATAAATGTAATAATAATAAAAATTGCCTAATATTTTTATTTTTATTTTTACTTAGTTTAATAAATTCAAGAAAGTGCATATAGGTATAATAATAAATATAATCTACTTAATTCCAAGTGTCCCATTTACTATCGTAGTTCTTGGTAACATTTGCGACGATCCCTTGTTCTATTCGGTAACCAAGATCTGGATGTATGATTGAAAAAAGTTTAACTGCCCTTTCTTGCAACGATGGAGCCGCCGGACCCAAGCTGTATAGAATGTTTTCAACTAACCTACTCCTTTCTTCAGTTGTCATCTCATTTACGTACAAGTCAGTTGCTTGTTTAAAATTATTCGGCGCATATTCCATAATTTCAATTAACTCTGTTTTTTTCTTATCAATGTAAGGGACAGGGCCATTGAAGGAGTTAGGAAAATAATTAGGATTACCTTTCTCGTTATCTTTTAGTGGAGGCCGACCATCTCTGCTATAAGTAAATGTTGAAGTCTGGAATGGGCAGTTCACAGGTATTTTATTAAAGTTCGCCCCCAAACGATAATATTGAGCATCTCTGTATGCCAAGCGGCGCGCTTCAAAGACTTTGTCCGGTCCCCCTAGAATCCCTGGGACTAAATTAGCAGGACTGAAAGCTAGCTGCTCAATCTCCGCAAAATAATTATCAGCGTTTTTATTCAATACAAATTTTCCAACTGGGCGTAATGGGAAATCAGCTAAAGGAATTGTATTTGTTACATCAAACACGTTTATTTTAGAATTTTTTACATCATCAAGAGTTAGTACTTGAATACTAACTGTCCATGAAGGAAAGTTCCCTATTCCTATTGCTTTATATAAGTCTCGTGTGTGATAATCTGGATCTTCAGCTCCGATTTGCCTTGCCTGTTCCCTTCTTAAATTCTTAATTCCAGCGTCAGGCGTAAAATGAAACCTTACAAAATGAATATCACCAGCTTCGTTTACCACTTGGTATGTATGGATTCCAAATCCCGGCATGTGACGATATCCATCTGTGATGCCTCGATCACCAAAAATTAGTAAAAACATATGTAAACTTTCAGGTTGCAAAGTTAGAAAGTCCCACAGAGTGTTGGCATCAAAAAGATTTGTTGCTGGATTTTTTTTCTGAGCATGAACGAAAGTTGGGAAGAGACGTGGGTCATTGTACACATACATAGGTGTACTGAATCCAACAATATCGAAGTTACCTTCTTCTGTATAAAATTTAATGGCAAACCCACGAGCATCTCGATACGTATCAACGCTCCCTCTCTCCCCAACTACTGTGGAAAATCTGACTGCCACCGGCGTTCTTTTTCCTACTTTACTAAATAATTTTGCTTTGCAAATATCTGTAATATCATGCGTTACTTCAAAGTATCCAAATGCACCAGCTCCTTTAGCATGTACTAATCTTTCAGGAATTCTTTCGCGTGTAAGATGAGTGATAGAATCCATAAAGTGTTCATTGAAGATCAGCCTGGTATTTAACGTATTTAACGCATAATTATATTCAACTGGAGCTCCTGCACCAGTGGTCAGTATACCGACGGGACCCTAAAAAACGTATGCGTTAATTACTATAATATAATAACACACTAATTAAAACCATAAATAATCATAATATTTAAAAGAAATATACGAGTATTATATAAGTTATTACATTTAAATGTGCCCTAATGTCAGTCAAAAACATTAAGTACTATAATATAAAACTAGCGATAACCGCAGCTCCGCCCGCATTCTACTCACTATTATAAAATAAGGTTTGTTGGTAAAATGATGAAAATTTAGGGTTATAAGTATTTTTGATGCCAAATCATAAAAAAATTTGGTCTAAAAATAAAAAATCTACAGAGGGCCACCCTAGTCACTCAGGGCAATAAATAATAGCCTGCGACCTATTCTCAGACCTATCAAATATACCCAAAAAAATCATAAAGATCGGTGAAGCCGTTTTGGGGGAGTTCGATAATAAACACTGTGACACGAGATTTTTATATATTAGAAGAAGATATATTAACACGTTCGCGCCAGCAACGTCTCCTAACGGCAAAATTAGAAATTCCTAATTGACACAACGTTTAGTCACGCCTATTTTAAATGTGAATTTATTCGTACTACGTATCATAACGTCAGGAGTCAATACGATATTCCACTTAATAAATATTTGCGCCACAGCGCTTAGAAGTTTTAAAAGTCTACCGCCACAACTAATCAACTTTTAGTGGCGTTTTGTTAACATTCGTCACACGCACACATGTTCAAATACGAGAACACACAGCGTTCGTACACGTCGCGGGGAGTACGGACGCTTCTAGCTTCAGTCGCTTTGCGCCGCATCAAGAGGAGCACGCGCTGCGCGTACGCCGCCCGACCGTATTGAAGTGATCGATAAACGGTAAGTTTTTGTAATATGTTAATTTTTATATAAAGTTTATGTATCATTTAATGCTTTACATACATAACACTAAAATAACTTATTCTCTCACTTCTGAAGGTTTTTTGGCCGAAATCTTCTAAAATAATAAATTATTCTTTGTTGATATTCTGTTACTTTATATTAGTTAAAATATATTATATGGTAGATAAATAAAGAAATTAATGAATAAAAATAATTCAATATAGTGGTTTATTTACACCCTTTCTTGATAAAACGATATAAATTTAAAAAACTGTTGTTTTAGATGGATAAAAAGCGACTCCGCAGTAAGGGGTTTCTGAAGGTATTTGAAGATTCTTCATCCCGGGAAGTTACTCCTGATCCTTTCAGTGATGACGGAGAGTATGGGTCTGATAAGGATTATGATCCAGGACCAATAAATACCGACAGCGATAGCTCAGTAAGTTGCGCACATCCTTCCAATTCTGAGAATTCACTTTGTTCAAGTAGTTCTGAAAGTATTTTCGATACCAGGGCTCGCAATAGGCAAACTACTTCAAATAAAAATAGCACACATACAGACAATGCAGACACTATTTCCATGGAATCTCTTCCTGGACTGCCTATGCCAGTTGAGTTGGAAAATAGCCTACCGCCACCACCTCTAGAAATACACGATACCGGAACACCTTCACTTTCGCCACAAGTCGCAGAGCTTCCGCTTCCGCCTTCTCCAGTTGCTGAAACAGTAGAGAACCACGGATCTTCAACACCGCTGCAGCTTAAAGAGGTACAAATAAATGATTCAATATCTGCTACAATTCCCTCGTTTTCTGATGTCGATAACTATCTAAACTTGCATTCTTCGTCTCCACCGCCTGTCTCGATATACGGACATACGTCCGTATGTACAGAACTTCAATCAGAGACTGTCTACTCTCTATCTGCAGAAAGATTCGATCAGTCGCACACTTCCACTCTTTTGCCAGCACTTGAAGAGATAGAAATGGAGAAGCACTCATTACCACCATCCTCGTCGAGCACACTAGGGGTGGAAAAAAACTCGATGCCCGGACATTTTCACGATCACAATTGTAATCAAGAAGCACTAACAGATAAGCCACGACGACCAAGGCACCGGACACCTTCTCCAATCGAAAATTGGGAAGAATCTATAGCAGATATACCGATGTTTAACTTTGATAGTACTTTTACAGGTTATCAATTTGAACTTGGCCCAAATGCTTCAGTCGTAGACGTTTTTGATAAAATGTTTCCACCACATATTATAGACCACATAGTTACCTGTACCAATGAGTATGGAAGGGCACTTTGCTCCACTAACAAACCAACAACAAGAAACTCACGCAATTACCGTTACAAAGATACAGATTCCGAAGAAATCAAACAGTTTTTGGGCCTATGTTTACTAATGGGACAAGTAAATATCCCAAAGAGGAAAAAACACTTTACATATACTGATCCTTTATATTACCATCCTATTTTTCATTATATTATGTCTGCGCGAAGATTCGAACAGATTTTGAGATGCTTATGTGTTTCTGAGCGACATGCTAAGGGCAAAGATAAAATAAATAAATTTATTGATGCTGTAACAAGTAACTTTCGTGAATGTTACAATCCAGAACGAGAACTGTCACTAGATGAATCGATGCTTTTATTTAGAGGACGCCTATCTTTCAGGCAGTATATTAAATCTAAAAAAGCCAAGTACGGTATAAAATTTTACGAATTAACTTCATCTGAAGGATACGTTCTCAATATATTTATGTATGCTGGAAAAGAGGATGAGAATGACCACAATAGGGGAAAAAAAACAGAAAAACTAGTAATGCGACTTATGAGACCTTATTTATTAAAGGGACATTATCTTTTTATGGACAATTACTATAATTCCGTTTCTCTTTCTCAAAAACTGTTGGATTTGAAAACGCATACAGCTGGAACTCTAAGGACTAATAGAAAAGACAATCCAAAAGAACTGATGAAGAAGAAATTAAAGAAGAATGAACATTTTTGGGTCCGCAAAAATAAAGTTTATGTATCTAAATGGCAAGATAAAAGATCGGTTCATATGGTGACAACTCTAAATCACCCACAGCTAGTAGAAGTTTCAAATAGATACGGTCAGAAACGAATGAAACCCCTAGAAGTTTCCACCTATAATCAATTCATGTCAGGCGTTGATAGAGTGGATCAAATGATCTCTTATTATTCTACACCCCGGAAGACATTGAGATGGTATAAGAAGGTATTTTTCCATCTACTTGACCTTGCAGTCTGGAATAGTTTCTATGTTTATAGAAAATATTGTAAAAATAATAATAAAGCATATGAATTTACTATTTTTCGAGAAGATCTTATCAAAATACTCATAAAGCTGCCATCAAACCTGAAACCCGAAATGATGATAAATAGACACAGATTTGATAACCGTCTCAAAGAAAGAGCTAACTTTTTACAGGTACCTGCTATAGAAAACATTGAAAATAACGGTCACTGGCCTGAAAAGATTCCCGTAAGGGAAACCTCTAAAAAAGTAGCTATTATATGAAATGTAAGATGTGTTCCAAGAAGAAGATAAGGAGAGAAACTAGTCTCAGATGCAAAGGTTGCAGGGAGAAGCCAGCACTATGTGCCGTTTGTTTTGAAGAGTGGCACAGGCAATCTTCAAATGAAGAATAAGTACACGTATCAAACAAAAACTGATTAACAACATATTAAGACTGGTTGACTGTGATGATTGATAATGAAAAGTTCCTTTAATAAATAATAATAATTAAACTTTTATGTCATAAGTGAAGTAAAAAACTTAATTATATTGTAGCACAAATACCTAAGAGTATATTTAGAGTTGATTTTTGTTGTAAAGAGGTAAATTTTATTATTTTTTTGTTGATTTTTTGTGTACTTTGATCTCGAAGTGTGCCATTTCTGTTATAAGAATATTCGTATAATAATTAAAATTATTTTATTTTTTTAAATAGCTGTTTTTATTACTGCCTTTCTATAGAAATAACAACTTTGAATATTTAAAAAGCCATTCCAAACGACTACGTGTACAGACGTTGTTTATTTTATTAGGATATTATTTTAATATAAGTAGGTACAGCGTTAGTTTACGTCAACGTCATTGAAAGTTCTTAGATTAATTATAAAAAAATATGTACAGAATGCGCTGCAACTTCTATTAGCGTCAACTGCAAAAGACGTAGTTCTTTCATGTATACAACTAAAATATCGTTTGGGACGCAACATTCATAAACGTCAACGTGATAGGACTTTGATAGTCGTATTATATAAAATTATTTACTTTCACGAATGCAACGTTTATGAACGTCAACGTGATTAGACGTTGCGCTTAGGTTTCTATATAGTAAATTGACTGTAGGCGACGCAGCGTTTATTTATGTTAACGTGATTAGACGTTGTTTTCTAGCTTTTGGTCAATACTCGAATTATATGTGACACAGCGTTATACAACGTCGACGTCTCTCAACGTTTGTGTCGAATCAAAAGTTAATCTTGCATTCATGAAGAGCACAGCGTTTATCAACGTAAATCCAAGTTGTATGGAAAAATGGTGTGTCACGACGCGAAAATCTTCTTATGGCGGTGCTGGGCCGAACGTGTTAATAATTAAATTATCTACAATTTATTTTTAGTAAGTTTTTTCTAAAATTTTTACAAAAGTTATGTTCATAACTCGTATCTTCAAAATTAATATCATGAAAAGTACTTAGTAGGACCTTTTTAATTTGTAGTCTTATAAACTTTGGAAATTTTGGAAAATAACAATTTCTTGCTAGTCCATTAAAAAGTTACAATTAGGGTTGCGTTTTTCAGAGGCCGAGGCAGAGGTGATTAGAAATTATTGTAAAAACCAGTGATATTCTAAGTTTGTGATAGAAAAAAGAGTCAATAATTAATAAATAATAATAGAGGAATGTTAAAAAAATGATAAACTATATGTATAAAAAAAATATATAATAAAAAACTAAGCCTAATAATGGTTTGTTTTTATCGTATTCTTACGAGTATTGAAGAACCCGGTCAACTTCGGAGCGTTGTAAAACCCAGATAAAATAATGAAATTTAAAAAAATTATGAAAATTATCCGTAAAAATCCCTCTATAAGATTGCTCTGACGTCATTGTATTGTAAAATTACAGAAGAAAAGTTATAACGCCCGAAAGAAAATTTGTTCAAAAAATTTCAGCTATTTTTGCTTATAACGTTTTATTTTCTATTTTACGATAAATAGTAATAGGATCAAAGTTGTAGACAATATAATTTGATACAAACAACGTCTATATTTTTTTGTAGGCTTATTACTAGTTTACGAGATATAGCGCGAAAACCCTTTGCACCCGTTTTTCCAAAATGGCGGCCCGGGGACAAGGGCGGCGACCCCACAAACTTAAACTAAAGCTTATACTGACCCCCTGCACATTAAAAAATAAAATTGCTGCCTCTGAAAAACGCACGCTTAGGCCTTAAAAATTTAACATTTCAATAGACTATGCAATTGTATAAACTATGCAATCTAGGTACATAAAGTAAAATGTTACTTACTGGAGTTTTCTCTTTGAACATAATAATTTGTTGAGCAGCAGGATCTATTTCCGCCGCCGCCACGACGGCTACTATTAACGTTAAAAGTAACATTACACTTGCAGTGGAGAAATTCAGGAACTACTTATATCCGATCCAATACGGTTTTTATAATGCTTCAAATATTACGATTTTGTTGAAATATTACCACCTAAGAACGGACTATACACTGCAATTATTCGACATCAAAGAACTGTCTAACAATTTATACAAACCATTTTATACCTAATACTTTCAATTCAAAAACCTGTAATGCATACATTAAAGTTGACAACGTAATAGCAATCTCTCACTTGAAAAAAAAATATATGCCTATTACTTCCGTGCATAATTTATTTTTATCAAATAGGTGGGTCAAAAACATCAAGGTGAAAAATTTACTTTACCATGCTTTGACTCTAATAACCGTATAACGTTAGTTTGTTCACATTGTCACGGATCTCAACAGTGGTTGAAAACAATCATACAACTCAACTACAAACATTATTGTCATTCCGAGAACACTTTCCGAGTACGTCACTAAACTAATATAAAACAACGTACACACAACAATTTTACTTATTTTTACAAAAATAAGTCAAACTTATATATAATAATAATTATGTACATCGAATGTTGATAACTATGAAATTTAGTGATATCTTCACATTTCTTAAAATACATGAATGAAAATAACGACTAACCCTCGATATTTCTTGTCTTTTGCTTTTGAAACATTTTGTTCGTATTACAGATAATTTTTCTAAAAAAATATTGATAAATAAATTCTACTTCATTGCACAGAGCATAAAGAAAATATGTTTATGTTTTTTTTTTTTGCTATTTAATTAACTTTACACAAACGTTTAAAGAACGTACACAAAAGGTTCTGTTTAAAAGTAATATTACAAGAAAATGACTTCTGTGCGCTGCCCTGTTAAAGTATTATTAATTATAAAAAAAATTGTAACAATATAAACAAATCGCATCGTTATAACTTGTAGTATTTTTTTTACCATCAAACCAATCTCTAAAGCGACCTTGGTGTTTTTTGATCCTTATAAAACCTGATATAATAAAATTATGCAATCATTTTCGGAGAAAATATTAAGTGTAAGTAAATATTTACCTCCTATGGTAGTAGATTGCCATAGTAGATCAAGGTCAATCTAATGAATAATAATTAATGTCAATCAACAAAAAAATATTAATATGGTGTTGGTCGCCCTCGTCTTCTTGTCAAAACTCGTATTAGTGAGACCGGTGTAGTAATATAGTTATTTCCTATATTCTTTGCATATTATATTTAGTGTAATAGTTGTTATCCTTGTAGTTGCATTTTGTCTTTGTGATTGGTTTATATATCTACATATGTATTTATGCGTCCTTAGTAAGGTTAAAGGTAGGTTATTTTTAAGTATGGATGGTGTCCCACCGGATGTGCCGCCGGATTCCGGTGGATTTGTAGTAAAAATAAATAATTTAGGTGGCTCGCATAAATGCCAAGGGCGTTATTTATCTGCTGATTCTAATTCAGCAAATATTGTTAAAAAGACAATTCACAATCGCGATACTGCCAACCGGTCTATCCTCATCATTAATATCCAAATCATATTATATAAGTATTATATACTTGTTTACAATAAAATAAATAAGCCAATTAAAAAAATGTAATCTTGAAGCTTGAACACGCAAATTGACTTTTAAACTTAAACTATGATAAAGCAAAGGATTATATAAAATAACGTATACCTAGTCAAACAGTGCCGACATGTGACCGAAAGTTCCGTACCGTATAGTCAAGATCCGGGATTAGAAAAATATACCCACATCTGTTATTTAGATGAAACAATTTTTTGTAGGCTGATTTCAATATTATGAATTTATAAAAACAACCTCTGCCACTATAAGCCTAATCCCGGATCTTAGACTAGTACAGTTCCGTGCTATTCATAAATCATACATGTCAATACCGACATTAACGCGTGCAGTGTGTTTTAGTACCGCAGCAGTTTCACGTGCTTGTAAAATGCCTCGATATTCAAGATCACAGTTAGCAGCGATTGCTTTAATATTAAATGAAGACGAAGAAATTTATGTGAGAAGAAGGCGATGAGTTCAATAGAGAAAAAGAAAAGAAGAAGGACAGTTTGCCACCCTATATAGACATCTAATAGATGATGCATCAAAGTTTTTGGAGTATTTCAGGATGTAAAAACATTGCTTCGACATACTTTTATCTAAACTTTCTGAAAAGTTTAGAAAACATAATGCTAATTGGAGAAAAGCTATACCACCAACGGAACGACTAGCAGTCTGTTTGAGGTTTGTTTTGTCGTCCATCTTGGAATACTGTGACCGTGTCAGGCAAAATATTGGCCGCAAACAATTCACGTCGATGAGAACGAATAGCGTCATACGAAATGTATTACAATATCATTTTACACTGACACTGACGGATACGTTACTGATCGGCACGTGTAGGCACTGTGCCTGCGCTGTTGTAGCCGATAGGCCTTTAGTTTTCACTTTATTTAAATAACATACTACCTTGCCTCGCATTTCATAATTCATTTATAATTTTCAATGTTGACATCTGTCATGATGTCAACATTGAAAATTATAAATTTTAAATATAAATTTATAAATATGTATATTATAAAAAGACAATCCTCTATACTTCCTGAAATCACTGCTTACTAGAACAAGTAAAAACAGTGAAAGCAATAACTGATATGGTCATTTGGGAGAAATATGAAGCTCACATAGAGTACATAGCAGCAGCAGCATCAGCAGTAGTGATTAGCAACTACAGCGTTTTGAATAAAAAGTCGACTAAAATATAAATGTTGCAGTGTGGGTCATAGTGTAAAATAAATAGAACGCGATTACCCAACTTTTGATATTTTGTAAAAGGGTAACTTTTAACACAACCCTGTTGAATCGAGTGGTGGCTGTTATATAGTTACTATTCCACCGACAATAGCATTCCCAAAGAGGGTTAACGTCTGGCGGCCGGTTGAAAAATTTCTTGCCAATCCAATTACAACATGTATAAGAGTGTCAAAGAATGACAGAGGAGAGTGGATGAAGAAGACATGTTGTGCCGACCCCACATAGCGTGGGATAAAGACAGGAAGAAAAAGACTACCTTGCCTTGCAATATGTACTACTACTTACTGTCTTTTTACCTTGCTTTTAAAATATTATTAACTAGCAATTCCCGCGGCTACGCCCGCGTTCTAATCACAATTAAAAAATAGGATTTGGTGGTAGAACGATGAAAGAAAGAATTATGATGCCAAATTAAAGCTATTAGCTGAACAGTAGGCAAAACAGTGCGGGGTAGGGTCGGCGATTGCATCAAGCAAAGCGGCGCGGCGCTTAAATTTATTCTCGCATCCGTATTTTTTTGTGATTACTTTTAAGATATTCGTTTAAATTATATGGTGTAAAAGAGTAAAATAATGTGCATGAAATGCTTAAAGCCTCTAACTTATTTAAAATGTTAAGGATTAATACTGTGTTTGTGTAAATAGCTTTCCAATTGCTGCTTTATAATTGTCCATTTTTTAAACTATTAAAATGGGTATAGTATGTTATCCTTAATATATATATGCCATCGCGGACTTTTTTGTAGACCTATATAAGATAGACAATACCACCATATATCATTTTGTTACATATCAAAGGTTACGGTATACGTAGCGTTTTCGTTGAAAGCTCCCAGATGGCTTATTTTTTTCCGATACCTCCAACAGATGTCATTATATTTTAGCCAATGTATACAAAAACTTGACAAATTATATACTTAAACCTTCCTGGAGAACCACTCTATCCATTGGTGAAAATTGTGTGAAAATCGGTGCAGAAGTTTTTGAGTTTATCGCGAACAGACAGACAGACGCGGCGTACAAGACTTTGTTTTATAATAAAAAATATGTATAGATGATGTAAATATATATTATTTTATTTGTATTGTTTTTTTTTGTCTCTCAGTAAGTTGCTTATACTTTTTTTTCTTTAATTTTCTTTAATACTTTTTATTTATTGATGGATGTATACTGTTTTTTTTTCTGTAACTTTGCTGGTGGAGGGCGTTGAAAATTGCGACACAGTTTATAACTTTTGTAATTATCATCATTGATTCTGTTCTTTTGTTACATATTATGTTCAGAAATTTCAAGAAAGATTTATTTATTTATTATTATTATTATCCATCCCTCCCTGCCTGATGCTTCTTCTTCCTATAATGACGATGACAAAGGTCCGTTTGTGTGAGTCTCTTAGAGAGACTCCTGATACTGCAGCTGGAACTACTTTAAGACCCATTAAGTTTGACCAATTTTGACATGATAAGACTCCTAATAATAATGATGGAGTAAAAAAAATTTGACACAACAAAATATCTCTCCAATTTTCTTCTGCCGAGGCCTTTTATACCTTTTTTTAAAGGAGTCCTTGTTGACTGATTAATTGATGAATTTGGTAAGTGATTGAAACTCCCCTCCGATTATGATAAGGTTATGAAAGCGAGACGACTGAATCGTAACAACGTGAGTGAGGGTGTTATTACCTGGGTGCCAATGTAGTCAGTAGTAATAACATTCGGAGTACAAATGTTGCCTGATAAAGTGTATTTTTACCACACTTCTCTTCCTTTTGAGACCTAAAAATTGTCCACCATACACTGTTTTTTTTGTTTAAATTATCTAGACCTCCAACATTAGGAAGGAGACATTTTTACGATTTATTTCATTAGTTTTACACAGAGCAATCGTGCGGGGTTTGCGGAGGAGGTAGCCGTACCGAGCTGCCATACATTCCGCTCGGTTAGGTTAGGTTAGGTTAGGTTAGGTTAGGTTAGGTTAGTTAGCTACCCGGGGGAGAGGCTGTCTCCTACCGGGCGCGTCCCCAGGTGGCGGATGGGGGAATGCCACTCGCACCTGGCCCCTAACGGGAGCGAGTGGTAGCGGGGAAACCCGCCGCGGACCAACAGCCAGGGTGGGGTGTCAGGCGGACACCCGGGCCCACCGGAGGTAGCGCTGTGTCTCTGGCCGTTTTCACGGTAGGAGGCACTGCGCGGGCCGCACTGCCGGGACTAGCCCGTCGGTGCGGCGGCTGGAGCGGGGCCACTTCGGTGGTCCTGTGTCTAGCGAGGGATGTCGGCAGCCAGCTCAGTCGGAGCTGGGCCGACGGTAGGGGGGCCGCGGGGGAAGAGGAGTGCCGGTATTGCGGTGCGCCGCTCGTCCCTATCTCCCGCGGCCTAGCGGGGCCACCACCGTTGGATGGTGGACGCGGTGGGGATGCAGAGGAAGAGGAGCTACGGTATTGCGGTGCGCCGTACTCCCTATCCTCTGCAACCGTTTTGGGGGGGTTGTCGGGGGGGGCCGCGGGGGGCAGGAAGAATAAAATATTTCTTCCCGCCTTCCACGGTCCCAGCGGGGCCGTCACCGCTTGATGGCGGCATTGTGAGGGGGCGGCAGGGGAAGGGGAGTGTCGGCGTTGTCGCATCTTCTTCTCCTGCTGCCGTTGTGGACGGGCCCTCATCGGGCGTTGATGATGTTTGCCCAATTCGCTTGGGTGGGAGGTTTTTGGGTGTATACGTATAGACTTATATACGTATACACCCCTTCTTTTTTGCAGGTGGCCCACTTCGGTGGGCGGTGTTCGGGTTGTGTGGGGCTGCTCCGGGTACTTCTCTGATCAGCAGAGTGGACTTGCGAGCAGCCTCACTTTTCTGGGGGGTCCACTTCGGTGGACAGAGGGGACTGTTTCTCAGCAGCCCCCTCACCTGACGGGCCGACCATCTGGCCTGCCGCGGGGCGTCACGGTTGTATGCTAACGCGATCCCGTGGCGCCCCACTATGGCGGATGAGGGTTGGGGTCAGGTTTTAGTGGGTAGTACGGGCCGCCTCTTGTTCTCACAAGGGTGTTAGGCCTGTGAGTCCCACACAGTGCCTCCTGGGGGTCAGGGGGTCAGTGCGATAAATGCATTTCCTGACGTTAAAAAAAAAAAAAAAAAAAAAAAAAAAAAAAAAAAAAAAAAAAAAAGGTTAGTTAGCTAGGGTTGACGCTTTTTAATTTGATTGTTCTAAGTGTTTCGTTTCTTAGACTTTCTTCTCGTTTAGACAAGAATTTACAATTTCCTCAGTTTTCACACACTGAAGAAAAGTAAAAAATATTAGCCCAGCGATATTAGGCTAAATTATGCATATTATTGTTTACTACATTTTTGTCTTTTCTTAGAACGGTTTTTGGGCCAATTACGAATATGACAATGTATTTCAAAGTTCAAGATGGCGGACGCGAATTTTTTCATAAAATCAATATGGGTAATGGGTATCGTTTTCATGGTTTTTGGGGATGCCGATTACGAATATGACATATTACTAGATTTTTGTCTAGATTCAAGATGGCGGACGCGATTTTTTACACGCTTTTTATTAGCTTCACCTGTATGTTTGTATGTTTGTATGTTTGTAACCGACTTCTTTGGGCGCGATTTTGACCCACTTCAAACGGCCAGATTTCGTTCAAACTTTGTAGATTTATCGAGGACCGATGACAATACAATAATTTGATATATAAACCAAACTAAAAAGTAGAAAAAAATAAATAATAGTTTAAAAAACGAATTTACAAACAGCTCCCTCTAGTATTGTATATAGATTACATATTGTGTGCAATAGATGGCGCTTTTTAGAAACTAAAAAGCAAAAAATAAATAATAGTTTAAAAAACCTAAAAACACGCTTTTTAAAGAAAACCAAAATAAAAAATAGAAAATAAATTTTAATGAATTTAAATTAATTGATTTTAAAAAAAGCGTGGGGTAGCATTTTAAGATATTATCAAAATGATAATCACGCTCGCCACGCTTTTTTTAACTAGCATCTTCAACGGCTCCGCCCGCGTTCTAAAGACCGGAAACCAAATTCCTAATTTTAACATACCTTGTGTTGTTTTATATGTAACGGTTAGATGAAATATTTCAGAAATAAGATATTTTCCAGCAGTAAAAAGTGACTGACCAGACCCGGATAACCAGCTATCATCATAACTCATAATAATTTGTCCAGTGGTTTTCTCGTGATGCGGTAACAGACAGACAGACAGACAGACTGATAGACAGACAAAAATTCTAAGAACTATAGGTTCGTCTTCTGTATCGATAATAATTAGGTATTATTTCAATTAGATTTTCGAAATCATATTCAATGTACGGATTCGCCTAAGTTAGAATTTTATTAAATGTACCTACATATTATAATAAGCATGTTGTAACAAACTTCTAAACTATTCAAATCAAATCAATCAAATCAAAGGAATAACATATTTTTGAAAAAAAAATATAATAGTCAATATTATCGCTTTGCTCGGGTTCGTCCCTAGATTGGGCACGAGTGAAGCCGCGGGTGAATCTTAAAATAAATCAGGCAAGTGCCAACCAACCCCATCTACGGTTTCATTTAGCCAAACAGTTTTATGTTTACTTCCTTACGCTTATAGGTAAATAATATGAATATTTACAATTAAAAAATGTTTGCGTTTCATATTCTCTATTTCGTACGTTCTTTCTATTTAATATGGCAACAAAGTGAAAGGTAAGGAAACTACGTAACATATTCTGAAAGCAATTTTCTTTAAAAGCATTATAGATTTTTTGCTTCAATTAATCTTAGATTTTGGCACAAAGGGCAATTTTAAACACTAGGTACAATATTTTTTTAACATTATGCAATAGAGTTACTTGGCTCGACTAATATGGCCCTTTTTTATGTCCCACCGCTGGGTGCGGGCTTCCCTTCCATTGAAGGCATTGTGTATGCGTTCCGAAAACATGCTTGGTTCTTTCCAACATCTCACTAGACTCCGGCTGGATTTCCTCACAATGTAAAATGTTCCTTCTGCGTGAGATGAATAGTAATTATGTTAGAAATAAATATAAATAAATAAATATATTGAGACGTTATTACAACAGTGCCATCTAGTTCCTTGGTAAGCTACGAGGCTTGTGTTACGGATACCAGTTGGTATACACATATAAATTTTAAATACATACATATTTTAAATATAAACACCCATGGCTGGACTACAAGCATTCGTGCTCAATAAATGAATGCCTCCAGCGGGACTCGAACCAGCAACCGCTGGCGCATAAAGTAGGGCATCGCATACATTTTTTTTTTGAAATACTAAAATAATGCAAGTCAATGCCCGTCTTTCGAGCGGAGCCGCGGGTATTGCTATTTCAGATAATATTTATTTACTAAACATTTTTGCTTTTTTTTAAGGTACTTGTGTAAATACTAACTGTAATTTTAACTGTAACTGTAATTTTTAAATTTTGTTGTTGTATTATTATGGATTAACTACTACACAATTACAATTGAATCTAGTTTAAAGACTCATATTTTTCGGACCAATCTCTTTCGTTTCTTCTGCATTCTGCGTGACACTGGTGATGTAATCTGAGCTCAACTGACACGCTTTGAGGGCAGGATTGAATTGAAGTACCTAATTTGACCAATGAAATAAAACTACATTATTGAATGCAGAAAAAATATTTAAATATACAAGCATTTTAACCAAAAAATTTAACATTTTAGTTAATTACGACTTCCATATACTTTACAAACAATATTCATAGTATGTAAATTTAGAAATAAGCAATTCGTTTTGAAAATTTTATGAAGAATAACAATAATGTCTTAAAACGATTTTGTAGTATTAAAGATATAAGATATTATAATATTATATAGTACTTATTTGCTAGTTAGGTTAGACACCCTTTGGTAATAAGTAGGTAGTTCCCATTTACCCATGAGTATGAAAGATTTTACCAAATAAAAAATGGTAATTTATTAACCTTCTTAGTTTTATTGCATTAAACTTATTTTAAATATTATATTTTAGATGATTTTCTTGTAGTAAAAAGTATCCTAAATATAACACTACACAGATTAAGTGATATATATCACAGATATAGCAACAGACTAACAAACACTTAAATAATGTATTATATATCTATTATTTTGTGTTCTATATTCTATACATAATTTCATAGTTCTTTGGTAATATTTTATGTAAATTATTTCGCTATGCTCTAATTTTTAATAATACTAAAATATTTTGCTCGAATTTTCATTTTTTGTAATTACCTTTTCACACAAAGAAAAGACAGAGTAGCATAGGCACGGTTTTAGTAATACGTAGATCTTTATAACGAAAAATCTTATGTTTGAATAACTTAATATAGGTACAATATGAACTTCCGGGGGAGAGGCTGACTCCTACCGGACGCGTCCCCGGGTGGCGGATAGGGGAACGCCACGCCGTCAGCCTGCACCTCCTAGGTTGAGTGCGGCGGGGGTGGTACTCCTCAGTGGCAAGCACCTTAACTGAGTGCGGCCCTGAGTTGTGCCACGCTGGCAGCCTGCACCTCCTAGGTTGAGTGCGGCGGGGGTGGTACCGGAGCAATCCGGCGCGGACCAACAGCCAGGGGGGGGGGGGGGGTTAGGGAGCGGCGTCAGGCGGGCGCCGAGTCTCCCGGGCCGTACTAGCGGGACTAGCCTGTCGGTGCGGCGGCTGGAGCGGGGCCACTTCGGTGGTCCTGCGTCTGGCGAGGGGTTTGGCACGTTGGGGGGGAAGGACCCCCCTCCCTTCGGTGCCGGGGGGGTGGTAGGTTTTTGGGGGGTACCCACTTCGGTGGGGAGTAGGGGTGGGGCCGCGGGGACGGGAAGAATTCACAGTTCTGACCGCCCTCCGCGGCCCCAGCGGGGCCGTCACCGCTTGATGACGGACGTGGCGGGGCGGCAGGGGAAGGGGAGTGTCAGCGTTGTCGCATCCTCTTCCCCTGCAGCCGTTTGTGGGTGGGCTCGCTTAGGCGGGCGCTTTTGGGGGATGCCCAATTCGTTGGGTGGTGTTGGTCGAGTGGGGCTGCTCCGGGTACTTCTCTGATCAGCAGAGTGGACTTGGGAGCAGCCTCACGTTTGGGAGGCGGGTGCCCTAGGGGGTCTACATGGAGTAGGGTTCCTAGGGTACCGTTATTTTGGTGGTGCCCTTTTAGGGCTTTCGTGGTCTCGGGCTGCTCTGGGGCACTTCTCTGGCCTGTGGATGGTTGGGGTGGACTTCGGAGCAGTCCTTAGTGGTTGTAAATTCTTCCCATAATGGGGCTGCCCTTTTCAGGGCGGCCTCATGGTGGTGGCTTCGGCCAACCGTCGGGGCGTCGCGGTTGTATGCGAAAGCGATCCCGTGTGGCGTCCCATTCATGGCGGCAGGGGTTTAGGAGTTGGGTTTTAGTGGGTATGCCGGATGCGTCCGGAGAGTCACCACATAACCCCCAGGGGAAGTCGGGCGTCCCATTCATGGCGGCAGGGGTTTGGGAGTTGGGTTTTAGTGGGTATGCCGGATGCGTCCGGAGAGTCACCACATAACCCCCAGGGGAAGTCGGGGGTACCCGTAACAGGGTATCCCAACTATAAAAAAAAAAAAAAAAAAAAAAAAAAAAAAAAAAAAAAAAAAAAAAAGGTACAATATGAACTTGAACTGTGTAATAAATATTTTTAAAAATTTAATTAGTAAATGATAATAATAACAATTACCTACCTAATTGTTATTTTGTCTTAATAGATCAACATTTTTTACATATTAATTAATTAAAATGCATATAATAATAAACTAATTCCAAGTGCTCCATTTATTATCGTAGTTTTTGGTAACATTCGCGATGAGCCCTTGTTCTATTCGGTAACCAAGATCTGGATGTATGATTGAAAAAAGTCTCACTGCCCTTTCTTGCAACGATGGAGCCGCCGGACCCAAGCTGTATAGAACGTTTTCAACTAGCCTACTCCTTTCTTCACTTGTCATCTCATTTGCATACAAGTCAGTTGCTTGTTTAAAATTATTTGGCTCATATTCCACAATTTCAATTAAGTCTGTTTTTTTCTTATCAATGTAAGGGACAGGGCCATTGAAGGAGTTAGGAAAATAATTAGGAATATCTTTCTCGTTATCTTTTAGTGGAGGCCGACCATCTCTGTTATAAGTCAATGTTGAAGTCTGGAATGGGCAGTTCACAGGTATTCTATTAAAGTTCGCCCCCAAACGATAATATTGAGCATCTCTGTATGCCAAGCGGCGCGCTTCAAAAACTTTATCCGGTCCCCCTAGAATCCCTGGAACTAAATTAGCAGGACTGAAAGCTAGCTGCTCAATCTCCGCAAAATAATTAACAGCGTTTTTATTCAATACAAATTTTCCAAGTGGGCGTAATGGAAAATCATCTAAAGGAATAGTATTTGTAACATCAAACACATTTATTTCAGAATTTTTTACATCATCAAGAGTAAGTACTTGAATACTAACAGTCCAAGAAGGAAAGTCACCCTTTCCTATAGCTCTATATAAGTCTCTTGTGTTATAATCCGGATCTTCAGCTCCGATTTTCTTTGCCTGTTCTGCTCTTAAATTTTTTATTCCAGCGTCAGGCGTAAAATGAAACCGTACGAAATGAATATCACCATCTTCGTTTACCACTTGATATGTATGAATTCCGAATCCCGGCATGTGACGATATCCATCTGGGATGCCTCGATCACCAAAAACTAATAAAAACATATGTAAACTTTCAGGTTGCAAAGTTAAAAAGTCCCACAGAGTGTTGGCATCAAAAAGATTTGTTGCTGGATTTTTTTTCTGAGCGCGTACGAAAGTTGGGAAGAGACGTGGGTCATTGTACACGTACATAGGTGTATTGAATCCAACAATATCGAAGTTACCTTCTTCGGTATAAAATTTAGTAGCAAAACCACGTGCATCTCGAGACGTATCACTGCCACCTCTCTCCACAACTACTGGGGAAAATCTGGCTGCCACCGGCGTTCTTTTTCCTACTTTACTAAACATTTTTGCTTTACAAATATTTGTTATATCATGCGTTACTTCAAAATATCCAAATGCACCACCTGCTTTAGCATGCACTAATCTTTCGGGAATGCTTTCACGTACAAGATGAGTCATAGAATCCATAAAAAATTCATTGAAAATCAGCCTGGTGTTTAACGTATTTAAAGCATCTTTATGTTCAACTGGAGCTCCAGCGCTAGTGGTTATTATACCGACGGGACCCTAAAAAACGTATGCGTTAATTAATCTCACATAATGACACAGTAATAGAAACCATAAAATGAATAATAATAAGATTATAAAAAATATATATTAAAGAATTAATAATATATATAAGCTCTAATATCTGTAAAAATAGATTTTAGTAATTATTATATAAAATGGTACGTATAATATTAGCATAATTTATTCTATCTTATAAAGACAGGTTACTTCTGACAACTGTTTACATAAAATAAAATGTTACTTACTGGTGTTTTTTCTTTGAACATAATAATTTGTTGAGCGGCGGGATCTGTTTCTGTCGCCGCCGCAACGGCCACTATTATAGTTAAAATTAACATTACACTTGCCGTGAAGAAATTCAACAACTTCTTTTATCCCAACCAATACGGTCTTTATAGTGCTCTGAATATTGCAACCTTGATACCACCTAAGCACGGACACTGCAATGATTACTCAACATCTGTTTAACAATTTACACAAAGCATATTATACCTAGTACTTTCAATAAAAATTCTGTATGCACACATTAATTTTAAAGGTAACAACGTAACAGCAGTAATAAACAATATCTCACTTGAACAAAAATTAAATATAATTTCCGTAATATATATTTTTCAAATAACTGGGTTAAAAACACCAAGGTGGAAAATTTGCTTTACCATAACACATAACTTAAATAGTAACATTTTTGACAAATAATAAAAATCAACCAAGTGCGAGTCGGACTCACACATGAAGGGTTCTGTACCATTACCTACATCAATAAGCTCGTCCTCTAAATTGTATGAGCATTGAGCACCCATACAACTCGGTCAACTACTCGTATGTATGCATGGGGACACCTTTTTTTTAACTTTTTTATTTTTTGGTAATTTTCCTTTAACGTTTTTAAACGTTGCTTCATGCCAAATTTAAGATGTGGAAGTATTCTTTAGGTTTCAATTCCCTTGCGAGTAGTTACGAGTTTCAAAATATGCGCTTAATTCTTTTGATTGCGCTGACATAGAAGTTTGATTTTGTTATAGCTTAAACGTATTATAGACCTCAGTATTTGATATAAATTTAAATTTAATTTCTTTACACATTCATGAGGAAAGGGGTAGTAAGTTTAAAATTATCAAAAATATTTTTATTATATGATGTAACTAAAAATTTATGCTTTTAGCTATTTTTTCTTTATCTGTACTATAAGACGTTGCTTTGTACCAAATTTCAAGATTCTGAGTTCACGGGAAGTTTGATTCCCTAGCGAGTGTCGAAAATTTGCAGCATAAACGGCTAGCAGAACATATTTTCCTTCTAGATAGTAGGTTGACAGTAGATCAATTATTACATATAAATAAAATTGAAGTGTCTGTTTTAGAATTTCAAATTAATAGCTTTTTACTAAATGCATATGAATGTATGTACGGTACTTAGCAAAAAATCAATTTTTAAACTTTTTGTCATTCTTTCTGACTGTCAGTTTGTTCCGACTAATTTCTGAAACAGCTGGAACAGTTTTGGTTCGACTTTCACTGGCAGAGGGAGCAACTTAGGCTACTTTTATTTTATTACAAAATTACAAAAACTGTTTCATTTATTTGTAACTTACGCCCAACGAAGCGGACCGGGTTTGCTAGATTTTAAATACCTAAATTGCCCAAATTTGCACATACATATTTTTAAAATATTTTTTCACAACATATCACAAAGAACACAGAGTAGCATAGGTACGGGATATTTATAACGTAAAATATTATGTTTGAATCTATATTAATAATTCCGTGAAGGGGTACGGTAGACTCGATCGAAACCTTAGCTGAATAATAAAACATGAAAAAATAAACATTTCGAGTCGACAACATATATCCGCAAAATTCGGATTGTCGAGTATTTCGTTTAATTCTAATGGTGATAACAGACAAATCGCAGTCGCCATATTGGCCACTCAAGCGAAACGTCACTGACATCGGATGACACCTGTGTTGCCAGAAAGTTACATTTCTTACATTTTACGTAACTTTTAATACATATTTTAATAAAAATATTTAGAATTGAACTTAATACATTTTATGTAATAATTAATAATGTAATAATTCAGTTTGTTTTTCATGTTTATTATTCCTTTAATTTGTGTTTCAAGTGAAATTATGCTTAAGTTATTTTAAAAGCGTTAGGTAATTTAACAACCAATATAATTTGAAATATAATAAATAAACCCCCCCCCCCCCCTATCTACATATTTTACGTTTAATTTAGTAGTTCACTTGATAAATAAATAATAAATCAATCTCTTCAGTAAGATGAAGTCGTTCAAACAGATGTTAGCAGATGGCGGTATTTTATATATATAAAATCCTTAAAACGTACTTCGTTTGTAAAATATACTGTTAAAAATAATAATATTTTTATTATTCAATTTGAGTAAGTGTTAATTGTATTTTGCTATAATATTTTATATATATTATATATATTTAAAAAAATAATGATAATTGCCTTAATATGAAAAGGAATTATCACGATTACGTTCTTTATTTTTGTGGATTGTTTTATAAAACTGTAGGTTAAACTGTAGGCCTCTGCTAAAATTTCATTCTTCGCCACTGATACACAATACTTATTATTATTTGAATATTTATTTAATATTTTTGGTGGATAAAGAAGAGTTAAAGCATAACCAAGTTTTGTTATCTTATTATTATGAATACAATCTGAGGCATATATAATGAGTATACGCTGTAACATTATATATAATTAAATTTTAAATAAATAAAATGTGTTTAATTATACACTGCAGCCCCTGTTAAACGCTTCACTTGGGTTCATTCCTAGATATAGCGCGAGCGAAGCCGCGGGTTCCGCTAGTAACTCGTACACTGTTTTTTTCATATCATTGTAAGGGACAGGGCCATTGAAGGACTTGGGAAAATAATTAGGAATATCTTTCTCGTTATCGTTTAATGGAGGCCGACCATCTCTGTTATAAGTTAATGAAATCTTGAATGGGCAGTTCACAGGTATTTTATTAAAGTTCGCCCCCAAACGATAATATTGAGCATCTCTGTATGCCAAGCGGCGCACTTCAAAAACTTTGTCCGGTACAATATGAACTTAGGTACAATATGAACTTTCATTGTATAAAAAATATTCTTTAAAAATTACTTTAATAAATAGGTACAACTGGTACATACATGTTCATTTACTTAATAGATCAACATAATATTTTATATAATAAATAAAGTAATAAATTACATAAAGTGCATATAATAATGATAAGTACCTACTCATATAATATAATTCCAAGTGCTCCATTTCTAATCGTAGTTCTTGGTAATATTCGCGATGAGCCCTTGTTCTATTCGGTGACCAAGATCTGGATGTATGATTGAAAAAAGTCTAACTGCCCTTCTTTGCACTGATGGATCTACCGGACCCAAGCTGTATAGAATGTTTTCAATTAACCTACTCCTTTCTTCACTTGTCATCTCATTTATATACAAGTCAGTTGCTTGTTTAAAATTATTTGGCTCATATTCCACTATTTCAATTAAGTCTGTTTTTTTCATATCATTGTAAGGGACAGGGCCATTGAAGGAGTTAGGAAAATAATTAGGAATATCTTTCTCGTTATCGTTAATTGGAGGCCGACCATCTCTGTTATAAGTTAATGAAATCTTGAATGGGCAGTTCACAGGTATTTTATTAAAGTTCGCCCCCAAACGATAATATTGAGCATCTCTGTATGCCAAGCGCCGCGCTTCAAAGACTTTGTCCGGTCCCCCTAGAATCCCTGGGACTAAATTAGCAGGACTGAAAGCTAGCTGCTCAATCTCCGCAAAATAATTAACGGCGTTTTTATTCAATACAAATTTTCCAAGTGGGCGTAATGGAAAATCTGCTAAAGGAATAGTATTTGTAACATCGAACACATTTATTTCAGAATTTTTTACATCATCAAGAGTAAGTACTTGAATACTAACTGTCCAAGAAGGAAAATCACCCTTTCCTATAGCTCTATATAAGTCTCTTGTGTTATAATCCGGATCTTCAGCTCCGATTTTCATTGCCTGTTCTGCTCTTAAATTTTTAATTCCAGCGTCAGGTGTAAAATGAAACCGTACAAAATGAATATCACCATCTTCATTTACCACTTGAAATGTATGAACTCCAAATCCCGGCATGTGACGATATCCATCGGGGATGCCGCGATCACCAAAAATTAGTAGAAACATATGTAAAGTTTCAGGTTGCAAAGTTAAAAAGTCCCACAGAGTGTTGGGATCAAAAAGATTTGTTGCTGGATTTTTTTTCTGAGCACGAACAAAAGTTGGGAAGAGACGCGGGTCATTGTACACATACATAGGTGTATTGAATCCAACTATATCGAAGTTACCTTCTTCTGTATAAAATCTGACAGCGAACCCACGAGCATCTCGAGACAAGTCATTGCCACCTTTCTCCACAACTACTGGAGAAAATCTGGCTGCCACCGGCGTTCTCTTTCCTACTTTACTAAAGAATTTTGCCTTACAAATATTTGTTATATCATGCGTTACTTCAAAATATCCAAATGCACCACCTGCTTTAGCATGTACTATTCTTTCGGGAATTCTTTCGCGTACAAGATGAGTTATACTATCTATATAATATTCATTGAAAATCAGCTTGGAGTTTAATGTATTTAAAGCATCACCATGTTCAACTGGAGCTCCAGCGCTTGTTTTTAGTATACCAACAGGTTCCTAAAAATAGTGTACGTTAATTATTCTAAGATAATAATACTATAATAAGGTAGGTTCATTATGAATAGACTATTATAATATATTATAAAATTTAAAAAAATACAACATTATATGAGAGAGAGAGAAAATCTACTAATATCTGTATAATGTACATTTTTTTTTACATTGAATATGAATTGTTTGATATGGGAAGGTACTCTAGCTCCCGAAAACAAGTGTCTAGTTCAGGGCTGAATGCGATAGTACCAATATAAGTATTTTGTTTTTCAATAAAGTCTCTTTTTATTACAAGGACCGGTTGTGACGAGCAACAACCCATTTACATAAAAAAAGTTACTTACTGGATTTCTTTCTTTGAACATAATAATTTGTTGTGCGGCGGGATCCCGTTCCGTCGTCGACACAACCGCCAATATTATCGTTAAAATTAGCATTACACTTGCCGTGGAAAATTTCAACAATTTCTTTTATTCCAACCATACGGTCTTTATAGTGCTCTGAATACTGCGACCTTGACCTATAAGCGCGAGCACTGCAATGATTACTCACATTTAAGAGCTATTTAACAATTTGCACTAAGAATTTTAAACTTAATACTTTCAATCTTAGACTAACTTTGCTTTCAATTAAAAAATCTGTATGCACACATTAACGCTAATAAAGTAACATCAATATCGCACAGCATGTTATACCTAAGTTAGGTAGGTACATATATATTTATAAAACATAACTTAAGTACCTAAGTACTTTACAACTTAAAACTTCTCTTAAGTGATTTAAATCCCCTTCATTGGATCTGTTCTGACATTTCAATGTTATTCCATTTATTGCAATATAGCGAAATTGATCAATTTTACGTTTTACACATAAAAATAAAGTATCCGTAAAAGTAATTATTATAAACACGAATGCAATAGATAAATGTAATAAAATATCATATTGAAGTCACTATTTCAAGAAACGACAAATTGCCTATTATGCTATTTCTACTTTTAATATTATATGCAAATTTGTTGTAAATATTGCGATAAAATATATTTGATTTGGTATTGATTTGATTCAATAAACCATACCTAACAAAAGTTATTTAAATTTTAAACAAATGTAATGTTCACAATGTTATGTTCAGCATGACTTCTTTTCAACTGACTTCCAAAAGGAGGAGGTTATCAATTCGTCTGTATTTTTTTTTTATGTTTGTTAGCTCAGTTGTCGGTGCCAGCCAAAGCAAAATATTAAATAACCCTAAATAGATACAATATATTTGATTAATCTATCAATTTGTAAACATAATCAAAATACCTGGCTGGCACCGACTCCAAAATTAACAAATTCCTTAGTTTGGAAGTCGGTTTTTGTTTTTTTGTTATTTCATAAGTTGACTACTTTTTATAACTTTGTTGTATTGAATTCTGTAAACAGTCGACGAAGTAAATATATATACCTACTACTTAGTGATATTTCGAATTTATATCAGCCAATCATATGAGTTGGTTCGCGACAATAGAAACGGCTTAATCAATTTAGATGGGATTTTTACAAATGTATAGTAGTAAGATTCACTTCACAGTACTTATATGTTGTATTACATCAAATTATTTGTAACCGGTAAACGTAAACCTCTCTTTCTAAGAAACTCAATAGTAAAAATTAAAGTTCAGTATTTAACCTGCGGGTCACCAACCCGCCTGCCAAGCGTGGTGACTACGGCAATTACCCCCTAAATGAGTGATAACTCGAATTCATGGCCCCCAGTTCCCGGTAGTCGCACTATTCCTGGCCACGGTACCGGCCATGGTAACGGTGCGATGGGGGGTGCTAAGAATCCCCGGGCTACGGCAGGGTACCACAAACGGCGATTATTTCTGGCCACGTTTAATGGACGCTCTCTGCGGTTGGACGAACAGCTTACGGAATTGGAAGTAGAGCTAAGTCATATTAACTGGCATATACTGGGTCTGTCGGAGATCCGAAGACAGGGCGAGGATACGATGATCCTAGATGCTGGTCACTTACTCTACTTCCAAGAAGGACACCAACCATCCCAAGGTGGCGTCGGCTTTTTGATCCACAAGTCACTCAGAAGCAATGTAGTAGAGGTCGGCAGTATGTCGGCGAGGGTGGCATACCTTGTCTTAAAAGTATCTGAGAGGTACGCCTTGAAGATTATACAAGTGTATGCCCCAACGTCCACACACACTGACGAAGAAGTCGAGGCCATGTACGAAGACATAGTGAAAGCTATGTCTCGTACCAGAACTCGTACTAGTAGAAGGTACTACACAGTTGTAATGGGTGACTTCAATGCTAAAGTGGGAGTACAAGAAGATGGTGAATCGAGAGTAGGAACCTTCGGCTATGGGCGCAGAAATCATCGGGGGCAAATGCTAGTAAACTTCCTCGAGGCCCAGGGGTTGTATCTGATGAACTCCTTTTTCCAAAAGAAGCCCCAAAGGAAGTGGACGTGGCGAAGCCCCGATAACGTTACAAAAAACGAGATCGACTTCATTATGTCCAACAAGCGCCAAATATTCAGGGATGTCTCCGTGATCAACAGGATAAAAACCGGAAGTGATCACCGCCTGGTAAGAGGCACCCTGAGTATTAATACTAAAATCGAACGCACGCGCTTAATGAAGTCGATCCTTAGACCAACTCTGGCCCAAGTCGATGCTGGTTGCGAAAGCTTCCAGCTAGAACTACAGAACCGATTTGCCATGTTGGAAACCAAGCAGGACATTGACGACGTCACTAACAGTCTGGTGCGTGTTATCCGCGAGGTGGGACAAACCCATTTTCGACTAATGAGCAATGGACGGAAGTCGAAGCTCTCAGACGAGACTCTGGATGAGATGAGGAAAAGACGCGAACAACGTAATTTAACGCCGGCTGAGTGTCAGGTACTTAACAGGAAGGTCAAAAAACTAATAAGGCGTGACACAAGACTGGCGAATACCCGAAATATTGAAGATGCTATAGCACTCAATAGGGGCTCAAAAGTCCTTGCAAAATCACATACCTCCTGTTGTCACCTGACAAAACTCAGAAACGCACAAGGCACTATTATCACCTCAAAACCAGGGATCTTAGCCGAAGTCGAAAAGTACTATAGTGATTTGTATTTACCACAAATTCCTCCACCTGACTCCCACAACGCGAATGATCGACGTGCTAGACTAACACGCCACCTATCAGACGAGCTTCCCGACATCAACTTGGGCGAGATTAGGATTGCTCTCGGACAACTTGCAAACAACAAGGCTCCAGGAGATGATGGAATTACCTCAGAACTTCTTAAAGCAGGAGGAACACCAGTTCTGAGAGAACTGGCAAAGATCTTCAATTCCATCCTCCATAGTGGTATTACTCCGAAGGCATGGAGCAAAAGTGTGGTGGTGCTGTTTTTCAAGAAGGGTGACAAAACTCTTCTGAAAAATTACCGGCCTATCTCACTTTTAAGTCACGTTTATAAGTTGTTTTCGAGGGTTATCACGAATCGTCTCGCCCGAAAATTTGATGACTTCCAACCCGTTGAGCAGGCTGGGTTTCGGAAAGGCTTCAGTACCGTAGACCATATACACACACTAAGGCAAATCATACAGAAGACCGAGGAATATAATCAGCCTCTATGCCTAGCGTATGTGGACTACGAAAAAGCCTTCGACACCATCGAGACCTGGGCTGTTCTGGAGTCCATGCAGAGATGCCAAATCGACAGTCGGTATGTCCAGGTGTTGAAGTGTTTGTACGAAGCCGCAACCATGACCGTCCAAGTACAAGATCAGAGCACAAGACCAATCCAATTGCATCGTGGGGTAAGACAAGGAGATATTATTTCCCCCAAACTTTTTACAAATGCATTGGAGGACGTCTTCAAGACGCTGGATTGGAACGGACGCGGCATTAATATCAATGGCCAACACATTACGCATCTGCGATATGCCGACGACATTGTCATCATGGCGGAGACTCTGCAGGATTTGGAAGAGATGCTGAATAGCCTGAATGATTCTTCAAGACAAGTAGGTCTCGGGATGAACATTGAAAAGACCAAAATTATGGTCAACGATCATATATCTCCGAGACCAGTGGTCGTAAATGGCTCTCCACTCGAAGTTGTGCAGGAATATATCTACCTGGGCCAAACTATACAACTTGGTCGGTACAACTTTGAGAAGGAGGCCAATAGAAGAATTCGTTTGGGCTGGGCGGCATTTGGGAGGTTGCGTCATATTTTTGAATCGTCGATCCCACAGACCCTTAAGACCAGGGTTTTTAATCAGTGCGTCCTACCTGTGATGACTTACGGAGCTGAAACGTGGACACTCACCGTAGGACTAGTCCACAAGTTCAAGGTTGCTCAGCGAGCAATGGAACGCGCGATGCTTGGCGTTTCTTTGGCTGATAGAATTCGAAATGAGGATATCCGCCAAAGAACTAAAGTCACCGACACCGCGTGTAGAATTAGCACGCTTAAGTGGCAGTGGGCTGGTCATGTCTCCAGACGTATGGATGGCCGATGGAGCCGGAACGTGTTAGAGTGGAGACCACGTTTAGGCAAACGAAGTGTAGGACGCCCTGCGACTAGGTGGACCGACGACTTGAAAAAGGTGGCAGGTACGGGATGGATGCAGGCTGCCCAAGATCGGGATGGTTGGCGCTCTTTAGGGGAGGCTTTCGTCCAGCAGTGGACGGCGATAAGCTGAAAAAAAAAAAAAAAAAAAAAAAAAAAAAAAAAAAAAAAATTTAACCTGCAACTTTACATCTTAATAAAGGTACCTACAATGTACATTCTATAAAATTATATTGCAGCACTTGTTTAAGTTAGGTAAGTTTAAAGTTAGGTAATAACAAATTGTTTGTGTAAAGTTACGCCAACCGTCTTGATTTTGATGCCGATATCTTGTTTACATTCTGAATACTGATAATAATAAATTATAACATCACAAGTTATAAAAACTTTTAGTGTTTTTGTTTGTCTTTTATAACATTTTTCTTGACACATTTGCATAGAAACTATCTGATATAAAAACTAGTATGTAATTACCTATTGTAAAAAAAAATAGCTTGATCTATAGAAATACCTAAATAAAATTAAAGCGTCTGTTTGTAACATCAACATAAGGTTTATACTCTTTACTTATATGTACAAGTGATCCACAACAACTGAACCAGTTTTAACTGAACTTTTATGTATTAGGTATATATACATACAATGAAACATTACCTTAGAAAAAATCTTTATAAGAATTATTTTTTCACTACATAGGCATAAACCCGAGCGAAGCTTGGGGAGTGACTAGTAAGTAATCCATACTAATCCATACTAATATTATAAATGCGAAAGTAACTCTGTCTGTCTGTCTGTCTGTCTGTCTGTCTGTCTGTCTGTTACCTTTTCACGCCTAAACCACCCAACCGATTTTGCTGAAATTTGGTATGTAGATAGTTTGCATTCATGAGAAGGAAATAGGCATATTATTTTTTGGAAATTCAACCCCTAAAAGGGTTAAAAGGGGTGGCATAGTTTGTATGAGAAAAATATTTTTATTGCACATTTTTGCATGAAACTTTGAATTAATGTTTTTTAGTACAAATGATGAAACACGTATTTCAGGGTTTTTCGAAATTCACCCACATTGGGGGTTAAAGGGGGTGGCTAAGTTTGTATGGGAAATTTAATTCTATTGAAATATTTTGCGTGACACTGAAATAATGCTCTGCAATACAAATTAAGAGGGCCAGAACTTTAATTGGGGAATCAGTCCTTGGTACATTATAAGTAACAGTATATAAGCAAAAATGTTTATTTTATTCACTCTTAGCGCGAGCGAAGCCGCGGGCACCGCTAGTTTAATATAAAACTAGAATATTTATATTTATGTATTATCTATCATATAATGAAACAGTAACTTAGAAAAATTCTGTACATGAATACTACTAAGTACTAACTGATACTACTGGTCTAAGATCCGGGATTAGAAAAATATACCCTCATCTGTTATTTAGATGAAACAATTTTTTATAGGCTGATTTCAATGTTATGAATTTATAAAAACAACCTCTGCCACTATAAGCCTGCTGCAATTAATAATAATTAACTAATTTATTTTTAACTTTTACCTTCTCATGTTATTTGCATGTAGTAAGCTAAAACCGTCAATATTTTGTATTATGTACCTACCTTACTGTAGTCGGCACCCATCTCTATGAATGCTATACTTACCTGCAGCCAGGTGAGAAAAGGTAGATAAATGTAGCTTAGTCCCTCACATGTTATTTAAAAAATACGAGCATGATTTGAAAATATAAAAAAAATTGAATGTATTTAGATGTGGCAGTTACCTTAAAATTATCTGCAGCCTTTGTAATAAAAAGTTCAAGAATTATTTCAAGAATGTTGAATGAATGTTATTGCTTGACACAAAAATTATTGGACCGATTTTAACCAAATTTTGTGTATTAAATATTAAAGATATCTAGGATTATAGAAAATTCTTTTATTCTCACAGGAAAACATAATAACTGATTCTATGAAGTAGTCATCGTCATAAAAGAGGGGTGGAACTTTAAGTACGGAATCAATCGTTAGTACATTATTAATAGCATAAACCTAAAGTATTTTGAGTATTCTTAGCGCGGCGAAGCCACTGGTTCCGCTAGTATATAATAGTCTTTTGGCATTGGATTTTGCAAAAATATTTCAATACTAGGTATAAAGCACGTAATGACGCAACATTTTCCCTGTTTATAATTGCTATAACATTAATCATAACAATAATTCAATTACTTAAACAATAAAAGTAAAATAAACGCTTATACAACAATTAAACATAATGCAGCATTAAAGTAGGTTATATTTTAACACGCTTTTATTAACTCATAAGTTATAACTAGGTAACTAACAGTTTGGACTGAAACCGATTTATATTATAACCAGGGGCGTATTTACCCTAGGGCCAAGGGGGCCATGGCTCGGGGCGGCAGGCTCCGAGGGGCGGCAAAGCCAAAACTATTTTTTTATTTTGAATGACATTGAAACATTTAAATAAAAAAAACTTCAAAGCCTACGAAATACAAATTGTTTACAATAGGTCAACTACCATCCATACTATCAATCATGTATCAGCCTATCGCCATTCACTGTTGAACAAACTTAAAGACCTTTTTTATTTATTTATGAGATTTTTGCATTAACGTATACACAAGTGGTTATGTGAGACTCATTAACCAGAAAAAACAGTACTACCCACTAAAGCCTAACAGATCTCAACCGTTATAATGGGGCGGCGCAGGATTGCTTGCGCATTTAACCACGACGCCCCAATGGCCCAGCAGTCTGCCGAAGACCCAGACCACCCAGCCAAAAGTGATGCTCCACAACTTTCTTAAGTCATCGGTCCATCGTGTTACAGGGCGTCCTACACCACGCTTACCAACACGCGGTCTTCTCTCTAACATGTTTCGATTCCATCGATCATCAGTGCGCACACATGACCAGAACACTTCCACTACAGAGAGCTAATTTTGCACGCGATATCGGTTACTTTAGTTCTATGGCGAATAACTTAATTTCGAATTCTATCTGCTAGAGAAACACCAAGCATTGCGCGTTCCATTGCTCGCTGAACCTTGAATTTGCGTTTAGGCTCCTTATGCCATTACTGATAGCATGCACTGGTTAAATACCCTGATCTTACGGGATTGTGGGATCGATGACTCTAGAAAATGATGTAGCTTCCCAAAAGCTGCCCAACCCAAGCATATTCTTCGGGTGGTCTCTTTCTCAAAGTTATGCCGGCCGAGTTTATAGTTTGGCCAAGTATATTTACTCCTGTACAACTTCAAGAACAGCACCATTCACGATCACTGGTCTCGGGGATACGCGACCTTTCAATATGATTTTGGTCGTCCATATTCACTCGTCTTGAAGAATCAAATTCAGCAGAGTATCTGCCATGATGACTATGACAATGGCAAATCGCAGGTGTGTTATACTCTCCATTAATGTTGATGCCGCATCCGTTCTAATCGTGCGTTTTAATGACGTCCTCCAATGCACAGGTAAACAGTTTCGAGTAGATAACATCCCCCTTTCTTACCCTGCGGTGTAATCGGATTGGCCTTGTGCTTGTGTTTTAACTTTGTACTTGGATGGTCATCGTTGCAGACTGGTATTTAAAGCACCGTAGTACTTGGTTATATATCTCTGCATGGATTGTAGAATCTTAAGGAAAGCATTTAGTTTAACATTTTTTTTTGTTTTCATATTAGTTATCATTTAAGTGGAACGAATGTATGTAACTAACTTTGTATAATATGTACCTCTTTTAACTTTTTACTGTCTCGTTGGTGTAGTGGCTAGCATGTACGGTCACACACCGGGAGGTCCTGGGTCGGGCCAAGTTTGGTTATTGAGTCTTTCTGTTTCGTAAGCCTCAGTAACAGCCCGGAGTTGGGAAGTTGGCGGTGTTTCACCCCCGTGCTTCGCAGAGCACGTAAAGCCGTCGGTCCTGCGCCTTAACTCTCACTGGTCGTGTCGAGCAGTCGTCCCACCAGAATATGAGTGATGAGGAACGGAGAGTGCACTTGTGTCTGCGCATACACTCGTGCACTATAATATGTTCCGCGCCGTTGGCTAGTCTCAATGAGATTGGCCGCCGTGGCCGTAATCGGCCGGGAGGACATTATTATTATAATATGTACGTACTACGTAGCTTAAAATAATATGTTTTTTAAAGTTTTAGTTACTATTTTGTGTGTTTTTATTGTAAGTAGTAAGCCTTATTTAATAAATAAAAAATAATAATATTCCTCGTAGTCCACAAACGCTAGGCTGATAGACGCTGATTAGGAAAGTCATCGAATTTTTGGGCGAGACGATTCGTCATAACCCTTGAAATCAACTTATAAACAAGGTTCACAAGAGTCACAGGTCAGTAGTTCTTCAATGGGGGTTTATCCCCCTTCTTTAAGAACAGTACTACTCTGCCTCTACTCCGGTGTAGTGCCATTGTAAAGAACTAAATTAAAGAACTTTGAGGGCTGTGATATAACCTTTGTTCCTGCCGCTATGAAGAATTCTGCAGTAATTCCGGCCTCACCCGGAGCTTAGTTGTTTCCTTGGTGTCCAAGAGCTATTCTCGCCTACGCCGATGTCAGGAAGCTTAACTTCGTTCAATTTTCTGTTCTTCGTTCAATGGCGTACCAGTCTGGCTCGGAGACCAGTCTGGATCCTCCACGTGGTGGGATTCAGTTAAAAATATATATAAGGAGTAAAGATTTCGAGGTGACGGTTGTACCTTGTGAGGTTCTAGGCTTTGTCAGGTGACAACAGCAGCTGTGAGAATTGGCAAAAATTTTTCGAGCCCATATTGGGTTCTATAGCATCCTCAATACTTTGGGTATTCGCTTGTCTTAGATTACGCCTTATTAGGTATCTCACATTCCTGTCAAGTACCTGACGCTTAGACTGGGTGGTATTTACAATCGAGCGTTTACGCATTACTTTCGCAGCCAGCTTGCTTCTACATCACTATGTTAGTCTAAGAGTAGACTTCATTAACCGCGCACGTTCAATTTTGATGCTCATATTCAAAGATCCTCTTACAAGTCGGTGATCACTGCCGATTTTAACCCTGTTAATAACTGAGACAGAATATGTGGCGATATTTCGATATAATGGTGTCGACTTCGTTTTTTGTTGTATTATCGGGGCGTTTATCAGGTCCTATTCATATAAGGCCTTTTGTGGAAAAATTTGTTCATCGTAAAAAGCCAGGTCCAATTCATATGAGGCTATTTCTCGAAAAATTAGTTATCGTAAAAACCAAGGGCATTTTCCATGTGCCTCGAGGAAGTTTACTAACATAACATCCATACTAACCTAAATAACATTTGCGTTCAAGATATATATTTTTTTTAAATAAGTACTTTGTCGTCACTTCATGGGGCGGCAGAGCTAATTGGCCCGGGGCGCCAAATCTGTAAATACGCCTCTGATTATAACTAGCAATACTCGCGGCATTTTAGCCAATGTATACAAAAACTTGACAAAATATATACTAAACCTTCCTGGAGAACCATTCTATCCATTGATGAAAACTGCGTGAAAATCGGTGCAGTAGTTTTTGGGTTTATCGCGAACAGACAGACAGACAGACAGACGCGGCGAAGGACTTTGTTAAATGTTTTATAATATGTATTGTGGAAGATGAACAGAAAAGAGGATGTTGGAGTGGGGAGAAAACTATAAAAGTCGATGCATAACCGGTATCAGGGGGTAGTTTTATCTTGACGCTTGTCGTGGCAGCATTGTTAGGTCGTTACTCTGTTGGTTTATTTCTTTAAAATATCATTGTTGGTAGCTTAGTTGTCTTTTTGGTTAGTTTAATTGTGTTTTAGCGTTTTCAGATACTTACAATAAATTGAGGTCGTTTTAGTATGCTTGTTTTTTTTTAAAAGAAAGCTCACTTCTGGTCTAAATTCACAAGATCAGAAGTGGGATAGGTCCTGTTTCGCCCACTACTTTTGTTAAGCGTGTGCTATTTGTTGGTTGTTTTTGTTTAAAAGTTTTTATCGGAGGGTATCGTGATTTTGGTGTATTTTCATTGATTTTGGTGATTTGTGCTGTCTTTTGGTCGCTGTGCACAGTTTTGTTTTGGTGGTAAGTCTTAAATTAGTAAATTAGGTTACTTGAATTAACGGTTATTTTTCGATCGATCGTATTTTTATTTTGTCAGACAACCAGCGAAATCGCAGTGAAAGTCGCCGATGTAGTTGTAGTCCTCGTCATGAGCGTTGCGGTAGTCGTGATCGGTTTTATAGTAGGTGCTGTGCCTTATGCCAGGCATTTATAGAAATGTTAACTGTAAAATTTTAATTTTATTTTTACTGTTTATGTAAAAGATGCTTATTTTGTGTTTTCGCATTGGGGTTGACACATTCAAGGGAAGATGTATCTTGCGGTTGGGGATGGCATGTCTCGCAGGTCTTTGTACTCGGATATGCTATCCTGGCCGACAGATGCACTTTAAGTGGGGTACGGTTTCATATTATTGGATGCTGTCTTGGAGTGCGCTCGGACATGCGATCCTAGTATATGGAACATACCTTGTGTAGCTTAAGATTAATGTGTGTGAGCTCGGACAGTGTCTTGGAGGTTACTCAGACATGTCGTCCTGGAGCTGTGATCACACTATGAGTTAGTCGTTGACCGTTGTATATGTTTCTGCAGCAAACATTAAACGTATATTTGGGGGTAGGTTGGATTGAAACATGCTTTTATAGGTACTGATTTACACACGCAAAGCTATGACATGGTTCTCTGGCGAGTCGTGAGGGCGCACTCCCCCGACGGGTCCTGCCCCGGGTAATTGGTACAGATATCTGTTTGTTTCACATCCATTGTGCTTAGGTTATGCTAGGTAACGTATATTTGTGGTTAGGTTGGGTTGAAACATGCTTTTATAGGTACTGATTTACACACGCAAAGCTATGACATGGTTCTCTGGCGAGTCGTGAGGGCGCACTCCCCCGACGGGTCCTGCCCCGGGTAATTGGTACAGATATCTGTTTGTTTCACATCCATTGTGCTTAAGTTATGCTAGGTGAGCTAGGCCTATGACTGAATCAAATTGAAACCTTTATATAGACACGCAAGTTTTAGAAATGCACTTTGTGTTTTTTTTTCTGTTAATTTTATTGTTTGTACGGCAGCAGTGACGAGAGTGTGTTGTCTATTGCTCGAGGTTCTGAACCCCAAGGTTAGAAGATGAAGGAGCCCGAGGACGGTCTCCTGTCAGGAAAGGCCGTGTGGAAGATGAACAGAAAAGAGGATGTTGGAGTGGGGAGAAAACTATAAAAGTCGATGCATAACCGGTATCAGGGGGTAGTTGTATCTTGACGCTTGTCGTGGCAGCATTGTTAGGTCGTTACTCTGTTGGTTTATTTCTTTAAAATATCATTGTTGGTAGCTTAGTTGTCTTTTTGGTTAGTTTAATTGTGTTTTAGCGTTTTCAGATACTTACAATAAATTGAGGTCGTTTTAGTATGCTTGTTCTTTTTTAAAAGAAAGCTCACTTCTGGTCTAAATTCACAAGAGTATAGATTATAGATTTTATCCGCAAACTCGGCCCGCGTTGCTGGGCGTAAATTAAAATGAATTAAACGGTTTTTATATTATGCTCTCTAAAAAGTGTAAAATAAAAAGTAAAATTAAAAAATTTGAAAAAACTCACGACGGTTAAAGAGGAATTGAAAAAGGATAAAATAATTTAAAAAAATTAAGTCGGGGGACTTAATTAAAAAATAAATGTAACACGAGATAAGAAACGTAAAAAGATTTAATAACTAGAGTTGATCTCTCGCGGAGGCAGTCATATATTTCATAGCATTCTCCAGACGTATATTCTTGGGTTTTTTTTTTATGTTTATACGTAGTTGAATATGTCATTGCCACAAACGGTGCCAGGTACGTAGGGAAATGCTATGAAAACTTATACTCTACAATTGTTTACAATTATGTACTTATATTTATTATGACCGACTCCGCGAGAGATAACTCTACTAATTAAATCTCTTTACGTTTAAAGGAGAATGCCCAATTTTCTATGGGGTTCCGTACCAACTTGCCTCAAACCAAATTTACTCTCCAGAGTCTAGTTTTTGTCAATGTTTAACCACATTTTTGAAATATTCAAAAAAGATAGAAAATGCCTGATTATATTTTGTAGCTACTTTTAATCGTCGTTATTATTATAATTTACTAGCGACTCACCCTCGCTTCGCTCGGGTTCGTCCCTAGGTACTTCACATTTTAAGCCTTCTCTGGACTTCCACAAATAATTCAAGACCAAAATTATCCAAATCGGTTCAGTCGTTCTCGAGTTCTCGAGTTAACGTTACGCGCTCAGGTCACAACTTAGCGCACACGGGTAGTATCTTTACATAATACCTAGGCCTACCCTGGAGAACTGTTAAAAGTCGTGATACTTAAGTCTTTTACTTATTATGTCAAGTGGTAGTGCCATGCTTGTTACCTTCGGGTAGCAGCCGAATGGGCCGGCACGCCCCGTATAGTACCACTCTCTCACAGAAGACGGCGTGAAGTGGCAGCTATGCTGTCGCGTTTCGTCCGGTAAGTGAGAGTCCGGGAGGCCCACTCCCCATCCCTCCTCCCTTCGACTCTCTCCCTCCCTTTCCTAAAAGGCCGGCAACGCATCTGCAAGCCCTGTGGTGTTGCAGATGTCCATGGGCGGAGGTGATCACTTACCATCAGGTGAGCCTCCTGCCCGTTTGCCCCCTTTGTCCCATAAAAAAAACAAAAAAAAAAAATTAACAAGTTATCAAGATCTATTAGTAAATCACTTACATACTAACAAGGTAACACAAATAAAGAATTTGTGATTGTTAGTCAGTTAACTGTTAAACACCTCACGATTAATTCAATCTCACGATTGACAAAATCTGACAATAGTGACAAATGATTCGGCAGTAAATGCCTGGCCTTTGCAATTAAATAGTGCACAAGCTATTTTAAAATCATCCATTAGATGTCAGCAGCTCTGTTATATTAAACATGTCGAAAAGCCTAAAATCTCTTTTTATCCTCCCATTCACTGCCTCCACTACCCACCGGCATGCACAAACTAGAATTGTTTGCTTGAAGATCATTTTCATGTACTGTTTCTGGCATAACAGTTCTAAACCCATGAGCCTCCAAATCAGTAATCACACCTCTGAATCCTCTATCCAAGATGAAAATATCTCCAAAATGCCTTGATTGTGTTTTGAATTTCTTAAATACACAATGATTATTTGATAAAATGGAGAGATAAAATAAAATGATCCAATAGAATTTCTTTTTAGTATTTTAATTATTTTTTAATATATGATCTTGTTTACCTAGAAAGCAGCTAAAGCTAACAAGGTGAAGAAGAATTTTTCGTTCATTGTCGGTTTACGAAAACTGTAGTCGGAACGAAACAGTCTTCGGAAATGAATGTTTGTTTTACGGATGTGCTATTTTTCGCGGAAGTAGGTAATTGTTAATTATTTACTCTTTTTTTTTATTTTTTAATGTGGTTAAAAAAAGGTTTAAAATCAGTACATTATACACATAAATAAAACATTATTTTTTCTGTTAATGTACCTCAGACGCAATGTGGTACTTTTCACTTAATATACATATTATATTATTTTAATTTTTGTATGTCTGTCTCTCTGTCTGTCTGTCAGTCTGTCTGCCTGTTTGTTCCGGCTTATCTCTGTAACAGCTGGACTGATTTTGACGAGACTTTCACTCACAGATAGCTAATGTTATTAGGAGTAAAGGCTGATTTACACGTATTAAGTGATTAAGTAGTTAACTAAATTTTAACTTAATTTTTAGTGACTTATATTTAAGTAGCTGTCCAAACTTGTATTTAAGTAGATAAGTACTTAAGTTCTTTAGTTCACTCAAGATGGACAATCAACAACGTAATAAAGTCGTAAATTCTGTGCTTAAATTTGCTATTAGTGAGGTCTTGGACGAAATAAAAGATGAAATAATTATAGAAATAACCATACTCAAATAATAAAAAAAATAAAGATTCAATATAATCGATGCCAGAGCCCGCTTTTAATAAATCTTTATTTTTTTGGCTCTTGTGAGTATGTCGAACGAATACTTTTAATTATTTGTTCGACTGCCTTCGCGCCAAATCAATAATACATCATCATAATATAATTCATCAATAATGAATAATATTTATAAGCTCACGACGTTACGGAAATAATTGAAATAGGGTTCAATTCAAAAAAAAAGTGCGTGCATACAAAGTACACATGTCAGAAGTGAAACTTCTTTATTTATAAATTTAACTCACTGTTTACACACTGTATAAATACTAATGACATTGTAATTTCACTTCAAAAACAATTCCTCACGATTACTAGCATGAGCAGCCGTCATTGGTGGCGCTAACTCTTCCCCGTCTCTGAGCGCCTGGTACTTGATTTACGTGTTTGTGTCTCTATGGACTTACTTTTTCGTTCTACTTCTAAAGAAGTTTCACTTCAAAAAATGGCGCATCAACACTTACGCATTTTACTAAATTGCATCTTTCCAAACGGATCCAGAAATAAGCCCCGCCCAACTACTTAATCGAAAAAATAGAAAACATTCTAATTTATTAGTTAAGTAGTTAATTACTTAATTTTAAGTGATTAAGTGCGTGTAAACAGACAATTTAGTAGCAAGTCGCAAGTTAAAATTTAGTTAACTACTTAACTAATAAATTAGAATGTTTTCTATTTTTTCGATTAAGTAGGTGGGCGGGGCTTATTTCTGGATCCGTTTGGAAAGATGCAATTTAGTAAAATGCATAAGTGTTGATGCGCCATTTTTTGAAGTGAAACTTCTTTAGAAGTAGAACGAAAAAGTAAGTCCATAGAGACACAAACACGTAAATCAAGTACCAGACGCTCAGAGACGGGGAAGAGTTAGCGCCACCAATGACGGCTGCTCATGCTAGTAATCGTGAGGAATTGTTTTTGAAGTGAAATTACAATATCATTAGTATTTATACAGTGTGTAAACAGTGAGTTAAATTTATAAATAAAGAAGTTTCACTTCTGACATGTGTACTTTGTACGCACGCACTTTTTTTTTGAATTGAACCCTATTTCAATTATTTCCGTAACGTCGTGAGCTTATAAATATTATTCATTATTGATGAATTATATATTATGATGATGTATTATTGATTTGGCGCGAAGGAAGTCGAACAAATAAATAAAAGTATTCGTTCGACATACTCACAAGAGCCAAAAAAATAAAGATTTATTAAAAGCGGGCTCTGGCATCGATTATATTGAATCTTTAATTTTTTTATTATTTGAGTATGGTTATTTCTATAATTATTTCATCTTTTATTTCGTCCAAGACCTCACTAATAGCAAATTTAAGCACAGAATTTACGACTTTATTACGTTGTTGATTGTCCATCTTGAGTGAACTAAAGAACTTAACTACTTATCTACTTAAATACGTTTGGACAGCTACTTAAATATAAGTCACTAAAAATTAAGTTAAAATTTAGTTAACTGCTTAATCACTTAATACGTGTAAATCAGCCTTAACTTAGTTTCAGAGATTTTAAAGTTTGTTTTTTGATGTTAGTACCATATCTAAAAAGGCTAAATTTAACTAATATAGTCCTGTCTATTTTCTGATACACTCATAACAGCATTAGAAAGAGACAGATGTAGGTTGTTCAAAATGTAAATCGTCACAAAGCAAACGCCAATTTGGTTACCTTGACTATCTTTATGATACTAAGTTTAAAAGCTACCTACTAAGCTACTAAGCTAAAACGTCTTAGGTTTTTGTCCATGATTTAGTTCATCACCCCTTTTGTCGTATAAATGCTGTGGGCCATGCGAGTTGAAGTGCTTTGCAGTGATTTTACGTGTTTTTATCTGGTTTTTATAAAAATTGTACAAAAGTATCAGTGATTTGTGTAAATCGCAAAGCTTAAAGATTAAATAATGTCCTGCATTATAGAGGGATGTAAATTACATTCATCCCGCAAAGTACTCTTTTGTCTATGACAGCGTACACTTCAAATATCGTAAGGCGCCTTCTATGCTTTAGTTATTGTTCCAAGGTACCGTATATATACTTTCATATTATGCATTTAGTGAAAAGCTGTTAATTTGAAATTGAAAACGGACACTACAATTTTATTTATATGTATCATGTTTAGACTAGAAAAAGATAATTCTTAGAACATTTATTAATGTTGTTTTGGAAATATTTATTTAGTTTATAAACAACATAATAAAACTTTAAATTAGTTTTCTAAAGATTTGGAAATTAATGTAAGAAACTGACCAAAGACTGTTCTTTATATAATCTGCTTTGTTGACAATAATATCATATAATTAATATACATAATCTGTATTGCGGTCAATGAAAGTGTCAACGAAAATAGGACATTGTTTGTCAAAAATCTCAGAAACACATTATTGCTTCAATGTTTTATTTTTTGAACTCAAAATATGAATTAGGGTAATGCTAAATCTTCAGTCTAATAATAAATTGAATGTTGACGTAAATATAATCTTTGTGTTGAGTAATTATTATTCATAATGGCAAGGTCGTCAAAGGATGATCCAATATTTAATGACAATACATGGAATTATCATGCGGACACCGGCGAAAACTGTGCACCCGGTGGAATAAATGAGATTAAACAAACATCTATGTCAGGTAACCCCGGAGTTCTACCTGAAAACATATATGGAAGAGCAAATTTCACCAATGATGTTTATATTAACAAGCCCTTCAACGTGCAGAATGGAGATATTGCCACAAATAAAGAAGATAAAATCTCTTTTAACACCATGCCGAATGTTAATCGCATGAACCGTCAAAATTATGGCAATGCTATGCTTAACTTAGGCAATGGCCAAGTAGTCAGAGTGTTTTATGATGAAAATAACCAGCAACTTATATTTCCTATGTCTGGTCAGTATGAATTATTCAATCATAACCAAAATTTGTGTGATGTTCCTTTGCAGTCTCAGCCATCTCACTTATTTACTTTAAATCAAGAATTTACTGCAAACAATAATGTTCAGGTTTCACCATCTACAGCTACAATACAACCTAGTTCTTATAACTCAGAAAATGGGAACCAAACATCAAATAAACAAACTTCTAACTTTTTAAAAGAAGTACTGGGTAATTGGGAACCAAATTCTTCAGGTACTTATTCTCCGTTTGGTCAAAATTATCCTTTGAATCACCCAGATGCTCCTACTATTTCCACTAATATACCTACAGTAGAACCAATAATGACTCAAATAAAACCAGAAAATTCACCAAAAAGAAATGAGACAGTTCCTCTTTCTGACACAAGTAATAAAAAGCGTATAGTAGCTGAAGTGAAGCCGATGAGACCTTCATACTCTGATGTCTTAGCAAAAAATTCTAAAAATCCTCCATCAGAATCTACAAAGAAAGTTAAATCACAAAATAATATTGAAAACAAAACACCAAATAAACCCACTCTGAAACCTGAAAAAATGAGTAATACAAAACATATAAATGAAGAAAAATTAAAGAATGAGAAAAAAAATAATACTAATACCATTTCTTCCGGCAGTGAGTCTGGAGATATTAATACTGATGAGACTGAGAAATATCAAAAATCAAATAAAAAGTCAAAGAACAAACGAAACAACATGTCTCGAAAATGGTCATCACTTGATGACATAACTAATGAAGAAGGAAATTATAATCAAGAAAATGAAAGCCAATTTGTATTTATTAAGAATGATTCTGAAAAATCAATGAAAAAAGAAAAAAAGCATGATAAGCCCAAAAATGATGATAAAAGCGCGGATGAAGATGATTCTTTTAAGATTGAAGATGATGATATGAACTCAGAATTCATACTTCAAGAAGGCCAAAATGATGGTATGAAGGTCAGAAAAAAGAAAGAGAAGAATCATCACAAAATTTCTAAATCACTTCAAGACAAGAAGAAAGTTAACCAAACTAAACTGAGAAAAAACAAGCCGGGGTATATGGGTTTAGTCCAAAGTTACTTGGAACATTGGGGAGAAGCATCTTGGAAGGCAATAGTTTGGTTTCTCTATTTGCTGTCTGATATCTGTAGAATGAGTCTCCATCTTTCATTTGATTTGTAAGTCTTTACTATTTTTAAAAATATAAAATCTTTAATACTACTTTAAATAGAATCATATCTTAAAAAAGATATTTAAATTAATTATATAGTAAAGTCTATCACTAAAAGCTTCTTTATAAGTGTAAAGTTTGCAACTAAACTTTTTAAGTTAGCTACAGACACAGTGTACTCATTTTTTTTTTTTTTTATTTCAGTTACTAATTGTCACAAGTGCACATAAAAACTCCTAAATTCATAAATACTGGTTTTACATTAACTATTTTAATAAAAAACAATGCCTTAAATAGTTTTACATACTTAGTTAAAGATTCAATTGTCTAGGACATTAAAGAAAAAAGTTGCAAATAATTTTGTGTAAAACAAACTTCAAATCACTCTCCTGAACAGTTGTGATTTTGCAAAAGTAACCTTATTCTACGCATAGGTCGAATTATATATAATACCACCAGTGAATCATAATAAGGGGAATTACATACTAATGGGAAAAACCAGATTAAGGTAGAATTAAAGGGAAATTGATAATTTTTTAAAGTCTTATTCATCTATGTAGGGTAATACTAGCAAATATTTATTATTATCAATTTTTGATTATTTATCTTTATTTTTCCCATTTACCACTTATTAATTTCCAATATTTTCAATGTGATATATTAAACATCAAAAGAGGAATTAAGTTAATTTACTTATAATTATTAAGATATTTTTAGATTTAAGATTTTCTTTATCTTATTAATTATTATCAGTAAAACATGATGTTGGGTAATTTTAGTATGAATATAATGAATTAATTCTACATTGAATTGCAGGTGCACATCAGTGTTTACCCAAACATATGTAAGTTCTCAAGCAGTATGGCGTAGCAGTAAAGAATGGCTCTCTAAACTCGGTAAAAACAAATACTTGATGTACATTGATAGAAAGTTTGGACATACTCAGTTTGCATTCTGGAGGAGACTAAAATGGTTTAAAAAAGGTTAGAACTTAAACCAATTTTTTAGTTCATATTTATCATGTAACATTAAGATTTAATTGTTAGATTGCCGCCGCACTCATGGTCACTTAATGAACCATTAAGTCGTTCTTTAGTATGGAGATTCTCGGCTTAATGGTTCATTAAGTGACTATGAGTGACATTAGCCATCAGCCATCATTAGCCATCAATACAATCAATTCAATTAAATTGTTCTGTTTATGAGTGTTATGTTCTATCATTCTATATATAACGTTAGCAAAGTATTTGGTGCTTCAGTGACCTGTTTTAAAACCTATCAATACAAAAATTTAATTGAATTTCACTTTTATGAATATTAGTTATCTTGATTAATATATATTGTAATTTCAGATTTGCATTTAATTCTTAATTATATTGTAGATTATAATTCTTAATTAATATATTAAGTTAATTTAATTTTCTCGTTTTACCAAAGTAATAGAGAACTTTGCACCTTCAAAAAACTGCATTAAAACATCCCAAGTAGTAAATGATATTAAAAATATTAAGTGTTGCTGTTAAAATATGAGCAAAAGTTACTTAAATTATTTAATTTATTAATACAATTTCTCAATTTATATCAAATGTTATTTTATTTTAATAGAAAGTGAATCAGATGCTGATAATGAATCGAAGCTCAACTCGAATATCCCGCTGCCCGCTACTGGGGAGGAGGCCATGAAAAGGTTACTCGCTTGCAAAGGAAAAGATCCATATAGGTATCGTAATTATTAAAAAATAGTATGCACTCAACACTAATATAATATTTAATATGCAATGTACACTCGGTACACACATACATAGTATGTAGTATATTAATTATAGCCTACTATAGTCTTACAGGCTTTGTAATGCAAAAATAATTTCCAAGTAGGACTAGTAGTTGACATTAAATTATGTTATGTTCTTTAATCTGTGGCTTCCAGAAGTGCCATTTGGGCACAAATTACTTCGCCAATGTCGTGTAGAATGGAGAAGACACGGTGGAGATTGAGAATTGCTCGGTGTAGAGAGAGAAATTCACACTGAGGACTGATAACTTATTTGGTAAATTAGTGAGGAATTTATCGTATAATCTGGACCTACAACAAACAAGACGTCACAATAAACTACATGTTATAAAAACAAATATATAAATAAAAAGAAACAACTGTTAGAGTAAATTAAATATACTGTCATAATTATAATTTGATATTATTACCTTTAACATATTTACATAAAAATCTACATAAGGGACTGTACACAAACATTAACAAACAATTAACACTAATAGGACGAGGGACTTTTGGAGGGAGGACGTCATATAGAGGATGGAGGAGTTTAGGACAACTAAAAAGGATGTGGGATAAGTTACCTTCGTCGAGGCCACACTCACACAGGGAATGATCCCTGACTCTGATTTTTGCTAAGTGAACAGGAGTGCATGCATGTCCAAGACGAATACGACTGATGGTAGATAATACCCAACGATCTATCAGTTTGCAACGAGAGAACCAGGGATATTTCGGAATCTGTGGCTGTATTTCAGCATAATGTTTACCCTTAAAAGTTTTTGATGAGTTCCAGTAATTACTCCATTCTTTGTCTAAATTAAATTTTGCAACCGATAGAAGGTCTTGGGTGGAGTTGGCAAAGTGTTCTAAAGAACCACACTGAGTAGCAGCCTTAGCACACGAATCTGCAGTAACATTACCAGCAATGCCTGAGTGTCCTGGAATCCACACTAAAGTTAGAGCTAAACCCTTACGATGACATGAGAGCAATGCTTCACGAATCCTCAAAGTAATAGAACATCTTGATTTGCTACAAAAAGGGCTCTCTTTTATGGCCAACAAGCAGCTTAGTGAGTCAGTAAAGATTACAGTCTGGTTGAAGTCATGGGAAAGGGTGAACCGGATTGCTTCTAGGATAGCAACAGCCTCGCCGGAAAACACTGTAGTTTGAGGAGGACATTTGAATTGAAGAATAATTTTGAATTTTGAAATCCAGCAAGCTGAACCAACACAACCCTCCTGAGAAAGCTTTGAAGCGTCAGTAAAAATAAGGTGGTGGTTCGACCAATTTTGATGAACTAATGATTGGAATTTTGTGTTGGTGTCAGAAGCTCCCTTGGTCAAGCCAAGATCTGTGATTATATGGGGAGTCATAATTAGGGCGTCATAGGGAGTGCAAAAAAGAGGATTAGTTGAAAAAGAAGATATGGGATGAGGTAGTTGGGTAAACCTAAAATAACTGTGAAGTAAATAAGGAAATGATTTATTGTTAGGGATGAGTTCAGCTAAGAGGCGTAATTTAGGCCATAAGGGATGGGAGGATAGCTGTAACATTTTTGCAACATATCGATCCGACAGGAATTGCCGACGGAGAGGAAGAGGGGGATCAACACACTCCACTTGTAAGGCATTAGTGGGGGAAGACTTCATAGCACCTAAAATTAACCGGAGACATTTATATTGAATTTTATTTAATTTCTCAGTAGCTGCTTTGTTAAAGGGGTCCATAACAAAAAGTCCATAATCTATATGACTACGAATTAAAGAGCTGTACAATAGTTTAAGAGTATAAGGGTGTGCACCCCACCACACACCAGACACCGCTCGTAGAGCATTGATGCCCTTTTCGCATTTTTTACTGATATATTCAGTATGAGCAATTCCATTCAGAGTTTTATCTAGTACAATGCCAAGGAATTTAACCCTATCAGACATTTTAATAAATTGATTCTCATAAAGAAGATCAAAATTGGGAATTGATCTCTTTTTAGTAAACACAACCGCTTGACATTTATCTACTGATAACGATAAGCCATGCTCAGTCAGCCATTGGTTTAGATAGTGCAAAGCAGTATTTAAACGGTACGAGATGTCCTCTACAGATTTTGAGCTGTAATAAAGGACGATATCATCAGCATACTGAAGGATATTACAAAAGCTGTTGACAGACAGTTCGAGGTCATGGGTGTAAATGTTGTATAGTAAAGGGCTGAGGACCGAGCCTTGAGGAAGACCTTTCCAGACAAGTCTGGGAGGTAAAGTAAGAAGGCGGTGTTTAATAGATATACTTCTACCGGACAGCAGATTACATATGAAATGAACCAACCTCGATGGTAAACTCAGCTGATGCATCTTCTGCCTGAGCAACGGAAGCAGAACATTGTCATATGCAGAAGCAATATCCAAAAAGACTCCAACTAAATACTCTCCTTTGGCATAGGCTAGTCGAATGTCTGTCGTAAAAATGCTGAGACTATCAATTGTGCTTAAACCCTTTCTAAAGCCAAATTGAGAGGGCGCTATAATATTTCTGCTTTCCACTATCCATTCCAGGCGATATTTTAAAAGCCGTTCAGTAATTTTTGCTAATGTAGATGAAAGAGCAATGGGCCGATACGAGTTTGAATCGGAGGGACATTTCCCAGGTTTCAAGACAGGTATAATAATTTGGGACTTCCAGGATACCGGAATAGTGCATGATTGGAATATAGTATTTATTAAATTAAGAAAATAATATTTCGCTTTATAATTCAAATTTCCAATAAAAGAATAAGGGATACCATCCGCACCTGGGCAGGTATCTTTTAAACCCGTAAGGGCGTTTTTTAATTCATCAAATGAAAACGGAGCGTCCATCTCATTCAATGTGAAAACAAAAGGCGGGGACAATACTGAGTCCTGATAGGGAACAAACGGGGGAGCTAGTCTGTCGGCAAAATTGTTAAGCCACTCGGAAGGGTTATTGGAGTTAGGACTTGAGACATCATTAAGAGAACGGCGAAAGCTCTTAAGATGTCTCCATACAAGGGACGATGGAGATCGAGGACTAAGGGATTCACAGAAAGTGGCCCAACCAAGCTTTTTCTTTTTACAAATCAGTCTTCGAAATTTTGCATCATTGCGTTGATATTCTCTAAAGTTCTCCTCTGTCATATATGCTGCATATGACCGCTCGGCAGATATTCGTCGATTGACAAAATCAGTGCATTCCTGATCCCACCAGGGATTGGAAGGCAATTGATTTTGTGAGGAGCGTTTCTTAGGGAAATGAGAGTCAGCACTAGATAATAGACATGAGAGGAACCCATCATAGCAAATAATGACATTCTCATCACCAATAGATTCAGGAAGGGATGCCAACATGTTATCAACAAAATCAGCAAATAAAGACCAATTACATTTTTTTAAGTTGAACTTAAGCAATGGATTAAGATTTGGAGAGGGAAGATATCTATTATTAAGTGATAACATGATGGGGAAATGATCACTTCCATACGAGGAGGAAAGAACACTCCAAGATAATTGAGAGGAAAGGGATGGGGAAGAAAGGGATAGGTCCACAGCGGTCTTGGGGTTCTGGTTGGGATACACTCTACGAGTTGGTGTCCCGTCATTGAGGATACAAAGGTTGACCTCATCAATTAAGTCTACCAACAAAGGGGAGAACCCGTCACAATAATAACACCCCCACAGAGTGTGGTGGGTATTAAAGTCACCCATTATCAGAAGAGGGCCAGGAAGAGATAAAATGATAGACTCCAGCTCAGGGAGAAGAGAAGATGAAGGGTGTGGAATATAAAGGGAAAGGAATGATATATTGAAAGCTCTTATAGCAACAACATTAATCTGTTGACTATGAGAGGGAAGAGGAAGAAGAGAGTAGGAGATTGAGTGCCGAATGAGAAGGGCACTACCACCATAGCCATCATCCCTGTCATCCCTCAGACAGGCAAAACCTGGGATCCGAAAACGGGAACCAGGAATCAACCATGTCTCCGAGATGGCAAGGATGACAGGCTCATGAAGGGAAATAATAGAGATGAGTTCATGCTTTTTAGGACGAATACTCTTACTGTTCCACTGAATGAATTTCAGTGGGGCCATTATTCAGGGATTGAGAGATTTGTAGCAAATTTTGGGCAACGTTGGGCGGTATTGTAATATTTTCATAATTTGATATGATATTTATTAAAGTTTCCATAAGGGAAATTAATAGACTAGATTTGGAAGTAGATGCTGGGTTATCTGGGTTACTATTAAGAGCACATCCATTAGCAAGAGAGGAGGAGCAATTACTGATAATGGATTGGTGTGCTATTCTATCAAACCCCTTTGAAAGAGGAGTTCGGGGACGGGGTGAACGGACAACAGTTTTGACATATGAATTCTTAGTAGATTGATCATTAGGACTGGATACAGGAGGACGGGAAAACATTTCTTTGGCAATGTCTGCATAAGAGCGTTTCACAGGGGGGAAGCGTAGTGATGATTCCATGTATGAGATGTTTTCCTGTGACATCAAAGTTTTAATGTTCTGTTGTCTCTTGTATTCAGGGCAATTCTTGTCAGTTGCAAAGTGTTTTGATGAACAATACAGACAGGTGGAATTCTCTTTTAATATATCACATGCATCTCCTGTGTGAGGCTGAGAACATTTAAAACATCTAGGTTTGGACCTGCACTGTGTTTTTATGTGGCCAAAACGACAGCAATTTAAACATTGTATTGTTGGCAGATTATAAGTTTCAATTGGGAGAGAAGAGTGATATGAATATACTTTTGAAGGAAGAACTTGACCACGGAAAGTAAGGACAACAGATTGTGTAGGAATCCAAGAAACAAGACCTTCATTAATACTCTTACGATTCAATCTTCTAGCTTTCAAGACTTGACCGCATCCAGAGGGAAGTTCTAATGAAGCAACAAATTCCTCCATTGACCATTCCACAGGGACACCCTTAACCAAGCCCATCCTTGTTACATTAAAAGTAGGGATAACTGCAGTATATTTATAAATAGCTAAGATGGGGTTAGATAAAAAGTTATTAGCTGCCGAAAAGGATGAAAACTGGACCTCAATTTTATTTCTACCTATATTCTTAACACCATCATTAACTATGTTTTGAATTTTGTTATGATAGAGAAATTGGCCAAATTTGATTGCCCGGATAGTGGTTCCTGCAGCTGGGTCAGGAACTTCTCTAGAAACATAGACAACAAAGGGTCCCTTGTCGTCATCTGTATATAACTTAGTACCTAATAAGAAGGGGTGAGTGTAAATATGTTGAATTGAAGGAGTTGCTGAAGATGGGTCAATAATAGTTTTTTTTGCTCAGAGAGTCAGAGTTACTAGGAACTTCCTCTCCCTGACGTTTACGGGACATAGCAAGTTGTGGTAGTACTGGAGAACCAGGGTCCGGTGGTTCAGGCGGGGGATCAGGTTCCATAACTATACCTTAAAAAACTAAGTATTAAAACTAAGAATAAACATGCAAAACTTACACAAACCAATCACCAGGTTAGTAAACTAAAAGAATACAATTAAATTCACTTCGAAAATCAAGAATTATATGAAATTAAGACTCGAATCTCACAAGCACGTGTATTAACCACAGCTAACGAAAGACGAATGACATTAAATCATACTCTAATTTCTAATTCGACGGAATTCTGACAGCTGCCATTCTTTGACAATTCATATATCATAAACCTTTTTTGCTTTGAATATTGTTATATATTTATTTATTGTAAATTGTTTTTGTTTTGTGCATTCAATGCTCACTAACTGGAATGTCTATATTTTTTACCTAAATTAAAAAGCCGATTAGAACAACTTATCTCTTGAATGAATAAATAAATAAATGGAAATATTTATTAATCATTATCATTTATATCATCATTGTCGTCATCATCATCCACCATTGGATGATAAAGAAATCACACACACTATCAGATCATGAGGAGGACACATTTTATCCTCTTCTTTAAATAATTTGGTTTAAGTATACTTGCCATTTTTGAGCTGTGATATTATTTATGCTCTCTGATATCAATTGTTTATATATACTGTAAATATTTTTGTAATTTTGGCTCTAATGAAAAATATTAACGAAGATCTTACAAATAAAGAGGTTTTCCTAAAAATGTTTGCAGCCAATGAATTTTCAGGGAAAATTTGACAGGGATTCCTGTAATAGAAAGATAATTTCCCTAACAATCATTGTAACTGCAATAATATGATAGTAAAAAATGTAATTACCATTTTATACTTATTTCTATTTTTTTAAGTCTTAGTGTTTCTTATTGGAACTTTAAATACCAGAAAAGTTTATTTTTTATTTTGTAAAATTCCTTTCCGTTTTTATTGACAATGTTTGAATTTTGGCAATACTTCTGAAATGTATGAATTCTGTCGAATTAAAAATCAGAGTATAGTCAAAATGGCCGATTTTTGACTAATTTAATGGCATTTGTCAGTTGATTTTTTTTCTTTTTATTATTCCTAGAGACACCTCGCACAGCGCACTACATGGGTCCCTATGGGTCCCTAGGCACACTTTAACAATGAGTATAGATTTCTTACAAATCAGATAATTTTCGGTTGTAAAAACTATTCTATATTATGTTGACCCGAATAATAAGCTATTGTCATACCTAATTACATCAAAATATGTCCAGTGATTTTCTCGTGAAGCGCTCACAGACAGACAGACAAAAATTTTGAAAACTACAGATTCGGCCTGTGTAATGGCTATTTCAATAAGATTTTACAAAAATATTTAATGTACGTATAGATTAGACTCGGTTAGATTTTTTTATTATATAATAAGTACATTGTAGGTATTATTTTCAAACGCAATTCACTTGGAAATTTCAACTTAAAGTGTGCCATGAAGTTATGAATACAGTACAAATACAGCAATTGCCTTATATTTTTTCTAATATTATTTTTATTCAAAATTGTATTTAATTCGATACACCTGAATATATTGAAACTACATTATTTTCGTATTTATTCTTGCCGTGACAGGCAATAAGTGAAATTATTACCGCAACTTGGAATGAACCATGCAATATTTATAATAATTGTTTCATATTTTCTCCATACAATAAAAAGAGGAATTTGAAAAATCCATGAATTAAAAAATCTATATTATTTCACATAGAAATATACGCTAGTATAATATAACATTATTAAAAAAGTAGTAGCTAAGCCTCACTGCACTCGAATTTTCTCCTAAAAAACGTTCCTACGTTTAGTAACGATTTTTCAGAGATGAGAAAATTTTCCCGCACTAAAAAGTATCGTACTAGCTATTATTTATACTAAACTTCATCAAAATCTATCCAGTGATTTTCCCATGATGCAGTCACAGACAGCCAGACAAAAATTCAAAAAATTATAGATTATTCAATAAAACTTTCCAAAATAATGTACAGATTTGATTACAATTTTATTATATATAGGTAATAAATAATATGAAAATTAATAGTAAACATTTAAACAGTAATAATAGTAATATAAAGAAAACACGTTTATATTATACTAGTATTTATAATTTATATATCTCTTTGGTATATAACAGACAACCTCAAGAGTTTATCCTCGAATGAGTTTGATGATATCAAATTACTTCAAATTTAATTTTTAATAGATTCGTTATTACGAGTGGATTAAAATGGACTTCCAAAATTTAATTACAAGTTTCAAATGAAGCCAATAAGAGTGTGTTAAGAAGCGTGTTGTGACGTGATTGTTTCATACTGTATAGTGTATAGCGTAGTATTGCTTAAGGCTATTGCTCAAATTCAAATGATAATTAGATATTTAGGTCATTTGTTTATATTATTTTCATTACATTAAAAAGTACCCTAAGTAAAAAACAATTTTGAAGGTTTATTTTTTTCTTTTATTAATGTTACACAAATACTATTAATATTGTATTCAGTCCCTTTTAACGCCCCAATGCTGGGCACGGACCTCAATTCTATACGAGGAGGATCAAGCCATAGTCCACCGCGCTGGTCTAGTGCGGGTTGGCGACTACTTTAAGTCTATTTATTTATTTATTTATTTAAAGTACATTAACAACATACATATGAAAACATTTTAGATTGATTTAAATATAACAATTATTCAGATATATATGTCTTTATAAATGTACATAAATTACTCTATAATTACACAATCAAAAGTATATTAGTAATAATAAGTTCATAAAGTCAATAAATTAACGATTAATAAAATTTCTGTCACAATAAAAAAGTCAACACCGGTCAATAGGATAAATAAATAAATTAGATAGATTAAATATTGTCGACAAAGTTAAAAAGTATAAATCCAATTAAAGTCAATCAAATAATATCAAAACAATACATGTCAACCCAAAAAGTAATCTAATAAAAATAAAGTAAAATTTAAGTTTAAATAAAGTACATGTCAAAATAATTAAAATAATCAATCATACAATTTACAATTTACAATAATAATAATAATAATGACACTAGTTTTGAATTTTATAATAATTAAATAGTTTTTTTTTGAACGTTGTAAAGGTATTGTGAAAAATGTCGATGTCTGGAATTGATTTTAAAAGAGAATTGTATTTGTTACATATACGTAGTATGGGCGCTTTGTTGCCAACGTGGGATCTTACGCACGGAGTTTCAAATAGTTTATAAATGCGAGTTTTTCTGGGTTTTCTACATGGGACCGATATAAATATGCTTTCAAGTAGCCCTGAGTGCTTAATCCTGTTGTTAAGGATGTTGAAGAGAAAGCTTAGTTCAAGTATTTCGCGTCTACTTCGAAGAGAGATCATTTTATATCTAACCAGTCGCTCGTTGTATAAACTTCTATGTGGAAAGTCTGGCTCGTGAAAAGACAGGTATTTCGTAAAGGCACGTTGAATACCTTCGATTCGCTGAGAGTGTACGTTATGCAAGGGATTCCAAATAACACTAGCGTACTCCCAGACAACTACGAACCAAGGCATTGTACAGGACTATTTTGGATTGACTGGAAAACACACAACACATGTCTTTCGAAAACTTGCTAGGTTATCTCAGACATGCAGGTTTCCTCAGTTGTTTTCCTTCACCGTAAGACAAGTGGTAATCATGTAAGAAATGATTCGCATATGAAAATATCAGAGTTGCGAGACCCGGATTTGAACTCGCATCACTCGATTATCCAAGCGAGCGCGACCAACATATTAGTAATAAAATAATAAATAGTTACTATTTTAAATTTTAATACGTAAATTCATATCTACAGCATTCTAGGCGTGAGTGTGACGTGTACAGATGACGAGATCAAGCGATACTACCGCAGGCAGGCGTTCTTAGTTCACCCGGACAAGAACCAACAGCCCGGGGCTGAAGAGGCCTTCAAGATCCTGCAACACGCGTTTGATCTTATCGGGGAACCGGTGAGAGTTTTATATACGTATTATTATGTTTTATACTGTCCAATATGTATATATGGGTGTACATAATATGTTTTTCGGGCCCTACGATTAATTATCCATTTTACTGAAATATGGTATATCCAATTTTTACGATTAGATTCGTTTTTATAAAATTTCAAAGATTAGCTAGAACAAACAGACAGACAGACAAAAAAATTAAAAATTGATGTTTTGATGTATGTACCGTATATACTTGCATATGCATTTGATAAAAAGCTGTTAATTTAAATTAAAAACAGACACTTCAATTTTATACAATGGGAGGTTTCACGCCAAGCTCGGCTCAGATGGCACTACCAGCGCTTATGCGCTTATCGTCACCAACGAAAACCTCAATGTCGCCTATTTTGACAGACGCGTTTATTATTATAGAATAGTTTAGTTAAGTTTTGTAAAATCAAATATAAGATGGAAAAATACGGTGTTTAACTATAGTTGAATTAAAAAATTTGACATAAAATGTTTTGAGATACACTACATACATAGTTGACGTTATACTTTCTTAGATTTACGCGAATATTCGACATTATAAATGATACTACCTTTTCGGATTTTGTCGCGGATTTATTTTGATTTTTAGTTCCCTCTCTCTAAGAGAGACTCTCTCCCGTGACCATGATTGCTGTAAAGCATTCGAAACGTCGGGAACTAAAAATCAAAATAAATCCGCGACAAAATCCGATAAGGTAGTTTCATTTATAGTTGACGTTGTTTACGTTATGCGCTTGTAGCGCCACCAACGGCTAAAACTCGCAGTGAGGCGTCTCATTACAACACTGTATTCATGTGTGTGTGTGTGTGTGTGTGTGCCAGGAGCGGCGCGAGGCGTACGAGCGGCGCGCGCAGGAGTCGCGCCACGCGGAGGCGGCGTGGGGCGAGCTCAGCGTGCTGCTCGCGCAGCTGCACGACAAGATGGAGTTCGCCGCCAACACTATACGGTATGCTTATCCATCAAATGTAAAGAGTAATCTGAACCGTCTTCGAGGAAAAAGTACAAAATATGACCACTTAAAACCTAACGACCTATCCGCACTGCGAAATTCCACCGCGCGGTTTTTTTTCCGCAATTCTGTAACACATGGAATCTTATTTCGCGCAATTTCTCTCAGTTCGATGCATGTTCCGATATTCCGATCTCGGAAAATAAATCGCGAGAATAAAATTCACGCGGTAAAATTTCGCAGTGCGGACAGGCCGTAAAATAAAATTCAATATATTCGTAAAATTAACCGTGTAGAAGCCGCTTAATGTGTAATATTGTGAACAGTTGCACGAACTGCGGGCGACGCCACAAGCGCGTGGCGACGGCGCGGCCGTGCTACGCCGCGCGCTACTGCGCGCAGTGCAAGATACGACACTCCGCCAAAGAGGTACAAGACGTACATATATATTATCTCTCTCTATCCTCTCTCTCTTCTCTCTCTCGCTCTCTCTCTCTCTCTCTCTCTCTCTCTCTCTCTCTCTCTCTCTCTCTCTCTCCCTCCCTCTCCCTCTCCGAATGATTCCGGACACGGCGGCCAATAACATTGAGGCTAGCCAACTGCGCAGGAGACATTATAGTGCAGCGCGTGTAAGCGGGAGCGCAAACGCAAATGCACTCTCTATTCCTGTCACTCTCATACTCCGGTGGATTACTGAGGCTTACTAAACACAAAGGCTCAATTACTAAACTTGGCCCGACCCGGAAACGCAGGGCCTTTCGATTTGTGGCCGTAATGGTTCGAATCTTGGCAAGGTTGCTATGTAGAGATCGCGTGTTAGGGTGAAAAATTAATCCAACGATGTTTAAGATTATACTGACTATTATGTCATCAGAAATATATCCTTATATATTCTACATCACGATTAATTTAATATGAATTTTGACTGTTGTTACATTTTTAACGAAGTATTATTCCGTACTTGGCGATATCAGATTTTTTTATCGCCAAGTGCGGAATAATACTTCGAAATTGTCAAAATCGGAAGTTCGAGAGATTACCATCTACAAACAAACGTTTTTAAGTTTTCGAAAGACATGTGCAGTCCGCCAACACGCACTAGGCCAGCGCGGTGGATTATGGCCTGATCCCCCTCGTACTGAGGAAGACCCGTGCCCAGCAGTGAGACGTTAAAAAGAGCTGACGACAATCAGTAACATATTATTTTATTTTTAATTTAATGTTTTAACATTCGCAGGGTGACATCTGGGCAGAGTCCAGCATGATGGGGTTGCTTGTGATGTACTACGCGTGTATGGACGGCGCCGTGTACCAGATCACGCAGTGGGCCAGCTGCCAGGTACGGCACTACACACTAGAATCAAATATTCAATTAAGAATCAAATGTTTTATTAAGAAGTTTAATTACTTATGACTTGAACTTACAATTGCAAGAGTAAGTTCACCAACTCTCCCCCCCCCCCACATAACTCCCCCCTCACCCCACTTCACTCCCCCATCCCCCCCTTCACTCCCCTCCCCACTACACTTCCCCTCCCACTTCACTTCCCCTCCCACCTCACAATCCCCTTCTCCCATCTTTTAAGTTCTAACGAGTTAATATCTCTACGAAGACAAGAATTATAGGAAGACAACATGTCACCCTCAAATAACGATGCACACTCCGTCGCCATCCATATATAGTAGTGTACCTATTGGTTGTACCTATGTAAGTCTAGTCCAGTCAGTCACAGATCACATATTATATTGTACGTTATTATTATAAACAGATCTCAGTTTATTGAATTAAACTACATTTAACACAATAAGATTTTTTTATTTAATCTAAAGAAAATATAATAGCTTAAATTTAAACTTGCAGTTCAATAGTGTACCACTAAATTAATTATTTTAATATTTAGAAGAGGAACCTAAAGCAACTGCGGCCGGACTGCCACGTGGTGCAGTACCGCATCGTGCTCGGCAACAAGGCGGCCGCCAGTGACGCGCAGCGCCCCTCCACCGGGTAACTATCACATGAGTAAAAATTAAAAATTTAAAAAACCCCAGAAACAAAATAATAATTAGTTTTAATTTTATTAAAATAAATAAATAATAAAAAAAAACAAACTGAAATTTGGGCATAAATTAGTCCATAATTTTTGTACACCCTCCCCCACCTCTTAAGTTTTACTCATATTTTTAATACTTTCAAATTTTCAATTTTTATAGCTAACTAGCAGTACCCGCGGCTTCGCCCGCGTTAATTTTTTAAATATTAGGAGTCAATCCCGCGGGAACTCCGGGATAAAAAGTAGCCTATATGTTATTCTGGGTCTTCAGCTACCTACATACCAAATTTCATCGTAATCGGTTCAGTAGTATTTGCGTGAAAGAGTAACAAACATCCATACTCACAAACTTTCGCATTTATAATATTAGTAGGATTTTGATATTTTCGATATTCCCTTTGGGGGTACCGCGTGCCCCCGCGTGCCCCCACAAACAAGCCCTTAATAATATAATAAAACATATACATTTTCTTATGTTTCAGTCACGATCCAAATCTCGAAGAATTTCTCAACAACCTGTACAGCAAGTCTGGCGCGTCACACAACACGTCGACCTCTAAGTCGCCGCCGAACGACGCAGACGGGAAAAAGCGACGCAATAAAAAAAATAAAGCTTAAAATATACTAAAAAACAACTGCCCTATAAAAACCCTTTCCAAATCCCACTTCCAAACAACTGGCTCGGTCGCAAGTACAATGAGTAATGACACTTAAACAAACATGGCGTCTCAGTCCGTTGCTCCGTCGTAATATTATCTGTGAAAACATGCCTTTGATAAAATTATAAAATATATTTAAATGAAGAAAAAAAATATTCTGTAAAATTCTACCGTAGATTGAGATTTAATAATTATTAATTGAATGGAAAATGGCTACCGATGTACGTCGAAAGTAAAGAGACCTAACTGATGAAAAGTTTTTTTTAAAAATCTTACATTTGTTATTCCAAGGCTTACAATATAGACTATAAAAATCAATGATATTTTTCTTATTTTTTTTTTATTTATTTTATCTAAGTACAATGTAATGTGTACATCATTTTTTTCAAGTAACTTATTATAAGTTATGTAACTTATTATGATATTTGATTGTGTTAACAACCATTATGATTAATTTTGTTCGAAGAAAGCTTAGATACCTATATGAATTGAAATATTTTTGCACTAATTTTGATAGCACTTTTCTGAATAAGTTTATTCTAAATTCAAGTAATTGAATAAAATCATTGAGTAAATTATTTTTTAATTACAATATGGTCACTTTGCTTCCGACTCGACGGCCTTATTTAAGAGATTATAGTATAAAACGCGTGTCTGCAGTTTGCTTAGATTTAATCTCAAAAAAATTAAGTCATATTTTTAAATCTTCGTTTATTCTAATAATTATTTGCGTAAAGCATTCTTAATATTTGTCATTAACGTTTCTTTACTATGAAAATGTGTAATAGTTTTTAATTGAAAGATATGAGAGTTATTAAATTATTTTGATGAAGTGACAAATAGTGGAAATTAATGATTGTGAAGTGTAAAATTAAAATCTTTTGACAATTAATGTTCATATAATTCGCGTCACGTAAAAAGAACGCTGGTAGAAAGTGGAAGGGGGGGGGGGGTTTGCGCATGAGTACATTCGCGCACGAAAGTACTAGGCCTATTCTTTTATTTTTGAACTAGCCTTGCGCTAGCAATGTATATTGGTTATTAGTAGATACATTTAAAAATATATTACATGGAATATAAATAAATAGAATACACTAATAAATAAAATATGTTTGATTCAGTGTAGAATCTTTCATCTACTTACAAAAAAAGAAATTAAGTACGCCGCCCGCCGCCGCGCCTCATACCACCAAATTGGCCGATAAATCAGCGTTCTTTTTACATGACGCGACTCTACTGAAGTATAGAAGAGTCATTCAATCATATTTTAAATACTTTGAGTTATAGCGACAAGCTATTTTTTTATATATATAATTTAAAGTTACTAAAAGTAACAAGCGATCAAATAGTTTGACATTTACAAAAGGTTTGTAAGTCTGTACTTCTAACATTTCTCATTGAAACACCTATAGTACAATTTTGTTTGCATTCATTACATATTAAATTTTAAATTACTCTTTACTCTTATAAATGAACGTTTATTTTACAAAATAGCCGTAAGTCATAGATTCTTATTAATAATTATCTTATAATGGTTGGTAAAATACACTGCTAATTCTTTTTTTTTATATATGTATATATTTTTTTAGCTTTTAAAAGATTACATACGGATTTATTCTTTCGTTTTTATCAAAAGTTCATCGAAAATAACCAAAGACACTCACGAAATGGCTATTAGTTATAATAAATGTTTGTTTGGATAAGTTACTGTAAAATAAAATTTCAGAGAACGCTACAGATTCTATTACTTTTAAGTTATTTGGTTTTTGCTTAAAACTTAGTCATTTTAAAAATAGTAAGATCACTTATATCGAGGTAATGTGTGTAGTGTTCAAAGCGAATGAATTGATTTTAAACGTAATTACGTATGTATGTATTTTCATTTGGTCACTTTGATGACATAAAAGTTAAAGAAATGTATGGATGTTCCATTCAATAATAATTAACATGCTTATGCTCAACTTTTTTTGTTATATTACAGAATCAAATATAATAATAGATTTACACGAATTTTAAATATTTAATAAAACAATCTTGTAATTTTTTTTATATATAATGCTTTTGAGACCTCTGTGTCTCTTGTGACCATGATTGATGATGATGACTTTACAACATAAAGCATTTAAAACGTCTCGAAATAAATCCCAAAATCTGAAGTTATGTATTTAAAAAAAATATTTTATAAATCAATCAGTTCAAAAAATGTTGTCAATTCCTGTATATTTCTATACCAAGTCTTGTATTTAACCAATCAAGTGTCTTCTCCATTCTACCTGACATTGGCGAAGTCTGTGCTCAAGTGGCACGCTTTGATGCCATTAGAGGATTGTATCGAATTAATTGGTATATTTGTGATGTAAAATGAAATAACTGTCGCATTTATAGTATAAATAACTTTTATGCAGTAAATCAAAGTGGCCGCACGTAGACGTACGCAGACTGCCTTCACAAGAGATTATCGTTAATATTAGGCGCAGGACTGTCCTCTGTAGGCTAGCGCTTCATGTGTCAGTAAACATGTGAAAATTAAATGGCTTTTATTTCTTTTTCTTTACCTTTATTCGTAATTTCACAAATAATTTATCTATATAAATAAAAACATAATAAAAGATTTTAAATTTTAATACTAAAAAAAATGAATGTTGGTAATCGCAAAACTCGACAATGGCTCGACCAATTCGGCTAATTTTTATTTTGTATGTTTAATAATAATAAAAAAATGAAAGTTTGTAATAAAACTTATACTAAAGGGGGTACCGGAGCGAAGCGAGGGAGAGTCGCTAGTACAGAGTAAGTAAAAAGTATTTTATATATTGAACCGGATATAACCTGTAATTATCACACCAGAATTCATCAAAATCTGTCCAGGTTTTCTCCTGATTGGACAGACAGACAAAATTCGACCTAGAATTTTATTACGTTTACATAGATAAAGAAAACTGAAGTTCACATTCAGGTCCATATAGAGCTGACATTATATCTGTTCAATTGTTACTACGTATTTTTACCTTTAAAAATTAACATCGTTTAAACTAATTAGAATAACGACTAATTTAAGATATTTTCACAACCATTGAGTTATAAAAGTTCACAACTATTGATTTTAGCTTCACTATTTTTCAGTATCAATATTTTGTAATTACTTTTATTATACGACATTTATTATAAGAATAATAATAAAACCCATTTTATGATATTTTATTTATTTACAATGTTATTCCATCATAAGTTCATTTTTGTCTCTATCAGTTACAATGCAATCTTCATAAGTCCATTTCGGGAATATACGCTTGTAGAGATTTAGAAGTACTGTATCTTGAGATTTCAGTTGACCGTCAAACACACATTTCATATGCCCGTGGGTACCTTTAATGTTATTAAAATAAAGAATATTAATTATTGTTCGGTTTTGTATTGCTTGAACTGGAGTAATCTATATGGTATGGTATGTTGGGACATTATTACAACAGCGCCATCTAGTTACGTGCTTGTGTTACGTTACATACCAGATAGTTGATATACTACACATATAAATTTTAAATACATACATATTATAAATATTAACACCCATGACTGGTGTACAAGCAATCGTGCTCAACAAATGAATGCCCCCAGCGGGACTCGAACCCGTGACCGCTAGCGCAGAAAGTAGGGTCACTAGTACCAACTGAGCCAAACGTGTCGTCGATATAAATAAAATTCGAGTGCCTCACGTATAATGGAGAATGCTATGGCTGATTTTTTCATTGGCCTGGGCTCGTAACAATCGGGGTAAGGTTTAGGATCAAATATTTTTTTGGAAAATCAACAGTCTAACTTAAGAAATTTTTATGGTATTTTTATATGACAACAATTCCAAGAAAAGTTTAAAGGCAAAGTGTACTTCCTAAAGATATGCTAGTGACTGTTTCAAAAAGAGTTTAAAGAGATTGTAACTTGTTTGAGCTAACCATACTTAACAATCTAGTTTAAATTAAATATTAATATTTACCTAAGGGCTCTTTAATATGCCCAGTGCGCCCGTACTTAGTTCTTAATTTACATGGTTTGAAATATATCACATCATCCCTATTGAAGAACATAAATCTGATGACTGCTGATCTCTCATGCACCTGCGAAAAAAAAACAAATGATTTATTTACTGCACCTCACACAAACCTTGGGTTAAATTTAATGTAACCTCCAAACTATTCTTTAAATATAGGTTCTTTAATTACTTAATTTTTAATTATTTTAAAATTAGTTTAAAAGAATTATTACAAGAATCAATTTTTTTTAAAGAGGTATTCAGAGTAAAATATATCTACAACTTTTTGACGACACGTTTGGCTCAGTTGGTAGCGACCCTACTGTCTGCGCCAGCGGGTCGCGGGTTCGAGTCCCGCTGGCATTCATTTGTTGAGCACGAATGTTTGTACTTCAGTCATGGCTGTTAATATTTATAATATGTATGTATTTAAAATTTATATGTGTAGTATATCAACTATCTGGTATCCGTAACACAAGCACGTAACGTAGCTTACCACGGAACTAGATGGCGCTGTTATAATAATGTCCCTTATTATTTATTAAACTTATTCTAGGTAAATATAATATATATATTGAAAAACCTATTACCTTATATGGATGGCCAGAAAGCACAATTCTCTTAATAACTAATCTGTCAGGATTGCATGACAGTAAAACACCTGATGCGACCAACTGTAATTTAGTATTTTTCTTTTCCTAGAAAAATTAAATTATTTAGATAAAAAAATACATATAACATAGTCCCTTATACAGTTCTGTTAATTAAATTGATGGTATTTGTTATTTTTTACTTACTTTAAAACATAAAACAGTAGATGGACTGAATTGAATAGGGGCATAGAAAGTTGCCACACAAGTTGAACCAGGCTGGAAAAATCTTTCATACTGAAAAAAAAAAGAAAATACATTAAATTTATTGTTTTAGATGAAACTATCTTTACGGATTTTATCGCGGATTTAATTAGATTTTTCAAAAAGTTTCAAAAATCTGCAACAAAATCCAAAAAGATAGTTTCATTTACAATGGCAAATATTCACGTAAACCTAAGAAAGACTTCTAACGGCCTGTCCGCACTGCGAAATTTCACCACGCGGTTTTTTTTCCGCAATTCTGTAACACATGGAATCTTATAGAAGTATCCGCACTGCAAATAAAATTTCGCGCGATTTCTCTCAGTTCGATACAGGTCCCGATATTCCGATCGCGGAAAATAAATCGCGAGAGTAAAATTCGCGCGGTGATATTTCGCAGTACGGACAGGGCGTTATTGTTGGTAAAGAAAACTACTACAATAACAATAAGTTATTTTTATCAAAATTTAATTAAAATAAATATTTTTTTTTACCTTGTGCTTGCTACCATTGGTATGTTGACTAAAAATAGGGTTGACAATAAACCTCCGATACCCAACTTGGAAAATTAATCTTTCTTTACTTTTTATAGGTTCATCAGAGGCACCTGTTCTCTTTAAAACAACATTCATAAGGGACATTTTATGTTCATGTGGTAATAGCCCAAAAACTGAAATTGGTGCATTGGGATTTGCAGCATGAAATGCTTTCCAGAGATCTTGACGAACTCCTTTTACATGAATTGTTATGTAAAATCCATACTGAAATTAAAAAGATATGGTCTTAAGAAAATAAGTCTTAAGAATATTACTATTAGTACATATTTATTTGTACCGTAATAAAATTTGCTCAAGCAATCATAAATGATACTCAAATATGTAAACTTACCTCTAATTAATATATATGTGAAAGTTTAGATGTTAAGGTGAATGTTACAAAATCACTCCAAAATCGGGCTTATCGGATCACTAGAGGCGAGGCGATATAGGCGATAGGCTAACCTAACCTAACCTAAACAAAGCCAAGATGATACACTAGTAAATAAATATATTATACGAACAGTTGATTCTTACCATATTTTCAAGGCTATCTTCAAGTTCTTTAAATACTCTTCGCCTGGTTCTTTCATAATTTTCAAATTGAAATATTCTTGCATAGTCCTCTGGTAGATTTTCTTTAGGATCCCATGGGGATGTTCTAAAAGACTCTAAGCCTCTATATCTCATAAACCTTTCTCTGGCAGGAACATCTTGTGGTGTATCAACTTCATCAGGAAATTGCTGATCTTCCTTTGCTGCTGCTAGCTTTTTAAGCATTTCATGTTCTTCAAAAGCATCTACAGTTTCATTGTATTTTTCATCTGTGGGGCCAATTTCAGATTCTGCAACCACGGACTCAAAATCATTGTCATCATTTGCTTCTTGGTCAGAATTGTCTTCTTCACATGACATAAACTCTTCATTATCTTCTTTATTATCATTTTCTTCACTTTCATTATCACTAGACCCTTCTGAACCTTCAGCATCAGACTCTACAATCCAAGCAGCTTGGTAATCAGACCAGCCTTTAGGTACTTTTTTAACCTTTTTCTTAGTTTCAATATTTGCTTCTCTTATTTCTTCATCAGTTGGCCAAGTTTGCTCAGCATCCATTGGATCCGGAATATTTTCTGATATCAAAGATTCTTGTTTTGCAGGATCTGCAACTTGTAATACTGACACTTTAGTTACTTCTGCATCCATAGTGTCAGACTTTAAATTTTCCTTTCCCAAATGTAGAGGATGTGGATCATCTAGCCCATCTATTCTAGACATTTGAAAATCGCCTAATCCACTTATGTGAATTAACCCATTAACATTTAAAGGCATTCCTCTCAAATAGCCACTTATTTTTAATGTGCCATTATCATCATCAGCATTTGGCACATATTCTATGTCTTCTGCTAGCATATAAGGCCTTTTTTCTCTGTGATGGATAATATTCCTCTTCTGGTTGCCAATTCGACGTAAGACATTCAAGCCATCAGAGTTCTTATCTAACTGCATAACTTTCTCTTCAGGCAACCACTTGGAAATAAGTTTTTGAACATTTTGTTTTTCCGTTGTCCGTTTTTTAGGATGAACTCCTTCTATATCCATGGCCACCACAACAGGAGTAGGCATACCTTGAGCCATAGACAAGGCTAGAGCTTTTTCCCCTAATTCATCGACTGGTTCATCAAGAGCTGAGCAGACAAATAGCACTGTATCAGCAATTTTGAGACAATCAAGTAGACTGAATTCGTTATCTACTTCAGGACAAATGAAGGAGAAGCGTTGTTTGAAATTTGGCAAACTGAAATAATAAAATAATTAATGAGAATAATTTGTCTTTTATTTATATGTATTAGTAAATAACTGTTATTTTATAAAATATAGAATAAAAATAATACAAATATATATTTACTAACCCAACATGTAAAATACCATTAGGTGACTGACTAACACTGGCCCCTTCGCAGCATGTTTTTAATATAACTAATGCTGACTGTACATCAAGCTGTGCATTCAACGGTACGACGCATATCAAGAATGGTGGATTCCTATTACCACCAATTGCTCGCTTTTTAGACAAGACTTCATCTCGTTTGTTCTTACGAATTTGTAAAGCTTGATGACGCCGCTCATCTTTCTTTAGAATATGGCGATTACGACGTACAATTTCTTTTACATTTACCTTGCCTATAACAAAATTTTAAATAAAAATATATATAAAAAAACAATATTATTATTTGCATTATTATAACCTGACCTTTAACTGCTGCCGAAATACCCCTTTTTGATCTATGACGTGATTTATGAGCTTTGTTACTCTGTTTTAGAGTGCCAGAACGATGAGCTTGTTGCATTTTAGAACATGTAATGTGATATTATATACTTATAAATGTTTAAATATTACATTTATTTTAAACATTGATGATTGAAGTATTAAACAAATTAGCTGTCAAAAGTCAAAACTCACATGGCCAATATTTTTTTTTAAAGTTTTTGACAGCAGACAGCTTACAGATGACATAATATGCTAGCTTAGAAAGAAGTAATTTAGGCCCTAGGCATAGAGATTAGAGACCCCTCCATGGCCCTAGGCATCAAATTAGAAAAATAACACAAGCTACTATCACTTTTTTTTTTTTTGTGATGGACATAGTTGTAATTATTATTTTACGGATATGTTGTGATATCGGCTCACTGAATTTGACCCAACTGGTTTTGATTTTCGGATTTTTTTATTTTTAATTATCTATTCGTCGTTTGTTCGTTAATGTTCGAATGCAAAAATTGTTTGTTCGTCTTTTATTTATTTAAAATTAATTAAACAATGTTCACCCTTAAGTTGGACACCCTTACTAGATATCTTTATTTTTATCGCTTAGATTAATTAATTTTGATCCATTATCGTTTGTTCGACGACTATTGGTGATTGTTCGATCATAAAAACAATTAAATTCCCAATTATTAATTGTTTTATATCTAATAAGCAAACCATCACCTCACGCCTACATTGCGCAAGCGCCGGTTTTGTCCGTCAGCTGGCAATGGCCATATTTACTAGCGTTATGTTAACGAGTGCGTTTATACTGTCTAATTATTTCTTATGTAGATCAAAAAAATATTGAAAATTTCAACAAACTTCAACAATACTTCAACAAAAAAGTGTCGGTGAAGACGGCCAATTAGTCGTTAAAGTATGATTAGCGCAGTTTTAATAAATTCAGTCATTTTTAATGATTTTGAATATTAACAAGCATATAGAAATTGCGGTGATTTCTAATTATTCTCCGAATATTTTAGGAGTACAACTTTCGTGTTAAAATGATACTATTCATTACCATGCAATAGGAGATAGTTATGATACTTGTATTTTATAATAAAATTAATAATTCCTAAATTCATTACCTTAATATTTAATCGAGGTACTCACACTGTTGAATAAATACTTCATTCAAATCGTATAATTTGATGATATTCCTAGTATATACCAATGTACTCTGTGATGATATTCGAAATGGAGCATTTTTATAATGTAATTTTTTAACTTATGCACTACGCAATATGCATCGCTCAGTCGCCATTATACTGCTGTGCATGCGCAGTGTATACGTGAAGTGATGGTTTGCTTATTAGATATAAAATAATTAATAATTGGGAATTTAATTGTTTTTATGATCGAACAATCACTAATAGTCATCGAACAAACGATAATTGATCAAAATTAATTAATCTGAGCGATAAAAATAAAGATATTTAGTAAGGGTGTCCAACTTAAGGGTGAACATTTGTTTAATTAATTATAAATAAATAAAAGACGAACAAACAATTTTTACATTCGAACATTAACGAACAAACGACGAACAGATAATTAAAAATAAAAAAAATCCGAAAATCAAAACAAGTTGGGTCAAATTCAGTGAGCCTGTGATATCTTGTCTTAAAAGAAAGATCGATAAATAATTTAGAGAGTAAAATAAAATTTATACTTTTATGTCATTAGTTTCCTCATTTAGATATTGTGAAATATACTATACCTATTAAATGTTGTATTCATTATTATACTTTAAACAAATAACCATTTTAATTTATAGTGTGTATATAGGGAATTAAATACATTTTATTAGTCATTTTTATAAATAATCACATAGCTACACGGTTGATTATTTAATTTTTAGTCAACGTTAATTCTATTACATTAATGTTTTGTTTTTTTATTCATAAAATAATTTCAATAATCTGGTGGATGCAATAGGTAACCAATAAAGGCAACATTTCGCACGCCAACATCACAGGTCACGTGACATGACGTTGTGGACGTGTCATTTGCGAATAGCTCGTTGGTAGCGTTGCGCAGGTTCATTTTTGTAAAAGTGTAGTTTGAGTCTTATTATTGAACAAAAGTTGAATGGTTTCATTCGAATAGAACAGTTGATATTTTAGTTAGGATAGTAAAATCACAGTAAATCAAAATGGGAAGTGAGTATCTTTTATACTAATCCTACAAATTAGTGAATATACTTATTATATAGACACGTATTCTCAGTTTACCCGAATATTGTGAGTTATAAGATAAATTATTGTGTTGAACGTATAAATAATTCGTAATTTTATATTTCAGTCAAATTCCTTGAAGTAATAAAACCGTTTTGCAGTATATTACCTGAAATAGCGAAACCGGAGAGAAAGGTAAGTCTATATCTATATCTTATTATCTCTAATTTTTTACTATGTATTCTTATAAGAGTATAAACATACTTGATTTTTATTAAAATTATTAAAACTTAGGCGAAAGTATCCACTTTGAGCCAAGTGAAAGTATACTAACCTAAGAATCACTGTAAGATAACTGTACTATGTACATTTATAGGTACTCGCAGTCATCAATTATAAATGAAACTTTCCTTTTCAGATCCAATTCAGAGAAAAAGTATTATGGACAGCAATCACATTATTTATTTTCTTAGTATGCTGCCAGGTAAGCAAAATATTTGCCACATTTACAAACACCTCAACCTATCCATATGCTTTTATAATGTATAATTTAACATTTATAAATGATAATACCTGTAAATATTATAGTTTTAATTTATATAATAGTATTTGTCTATAATTTGTAATTATTCAGTGAAAGTTAAATATTGCTCTAATTAATGTGACCTTTTTTCAATATTTGCTTAATCTCATGTCATTGCTTTTGCAAAGCTTATGACAAGTATAAATATATAAGCTCTTGCTATAGTCAATTAACACAGACTTGTGTTGTTTCAGATCCCATTATTCGGAATTATGTCATCGGACAGTGCAGATCCTTTCTACTGGATCCGTGTGATCCTGGCTTCGAATAGAGGAACCCTTATGGAACTTGGCATCTCCCCAATTGTCACATCAGGTCTCATCATGCAGTTACTTGCTGGTGCAAAGATTATTGAAGTTGGTGATACCCCGAAAGATCGAGCATTGTTTAACGGAGCACAAAAATGTAAGTTCAGTATAGCTTATTAAAGATGTATGTAATGAATGCATATATTTACAACAGTTTTACAATATGATATCTAGAATAACTAATTAACAAAAATAAAATCAATTTATTATCACTTGCGGTTAATGTATTTTTTTATATCAATCACATTTATATTATAAAAGGTGATATTTAAAATATTTTAAAGGCAATTTGCCAATTTCTTTGAACTGTTTTAATTCAGGCACTTCGCCAATCACATATTTCTTTAGGCATATCTTCTGCCTGTTTTCAAAAAGAAGAGAAAATGTTGCTCGTACCTTAATTTTTGCTAGTATTTAATTTCTTACTCTCCTTTATTATTCAATGCAACTATTAAATATATAATTATAAATGTACACCAAAAAAGAAACAAAAACAAACAAAAGAACTACACTAAAAGTTAACTAAAAAAATGAGAATATAATAATAAAAAATTGATTTTGTTTAGTTTTATTTACCTGCTAAATAAATTATTTTTGTATAATTCAATAATTTAATCAATGGAATAAAAATATCAAATGAACTAATTTGTTGAATACAGATATATTAAACAATCTTACTTGATATTATATTATATTGATTATTTTTTTCTTTTGAACAGTATTTGGCATGGTAATCACCGTGGGTCAAGCCATTGTGTATGTCATGACTGGAATGTATGGAGAGCCTAGTGAAATTGGAGCGGGAGTGTGTCTACTCATCATCATACAGCTGTTTGTTGCTGGTTTAATTGTTCTACTACTCGATGAACTCTTGCAAAAAGGTAATAGACTCTTTCATTTGTTTAAGGACTGACAAACAATTTCTCCTTTATTATTTATATATAAGATAATTTGTAGATGTATCAATTATATTATTGTTAAATACTATTTTATATATCTTCAATAGCATTTGCTATATCAAAATCTCATTATTTTTGTCAGTGTTGCAGACAAATTATTAAATTTTAGTTAAAAAAAATATTAACTATAATTTATATTTAATTTAAAATGTGATACTAATGCTAAAATGTATTTCAGGATATGGTCTGGGATCTGGTATTTCTCTCTTCATCGCTACCAACATTTGTGAAACCATTGTGTGGAAAGCCTTCTCTCCTGCTACCGTCAACACTGGTAAGTTTACAAATGTATTGAAATTACGTGTTTTTATAATAGGAAATGTTAAGAAAATTTTGTATGTTTATACTGCTTGTGTGTTTTACATTTTACAGATTTTTTTTTCAGGATATGTATATTAAAATTTATTGTTTTAACTTAAAACACTATTTCTCAGTGAATCTGCAGTTTTCTGTTCTTTCTGATGAATCTCAACTCTTAGTGTTGCTACACTTATTTAGTTTAAAGCTAAGCTTAAAAATACTTAATATAAATATTAATCATGTACCTCAGTATAAATGTATACAAAACCTTATCTTCAAAATGATATAATGTAATATAAATTTGATAAAGAGATCATTATACCTATACACCTCTATCTATAACAATCTTACATGATTTTTCTTCTATCTCTTTGCTAATGAAATTGTTAAAGTAATAAATTACTACTGTTGTGTAAATATTTTAATTTATATGAAAAATTCAAATGTACATTATTCTATTATATGAGTTGTTTTGATTTTAATTACTTTTTTGTTTTTATATTTTTTTTCTTGTGTTAATTTTTAGTTATGTAAGTTTTTAAAATTCCTAGTTACTAAGAAGGACTTTATTTATCCACTACAAATGCTGAGTTAACCTATAAGTGAGGCATTCAATTTATAGTAAAGATAAAATTTCAAAGTGTGCTCTAGAATAAGGTATTAATATTTTTTGCAACGTTGGCTTCCTATTTAATAAATAAATAAATATTCAGGTCGCGGCACAGAATTTGAAGGAGCAGTCATAGCCCTGTTCCACCTGCTGGCAACTCGCCCGGACAAAGTGCGTGCCCTCAGAGAAGCCTTCTACCGCCAAAACCTGCCCAACCTGATGAACCTGCTCGCCACCGTGCTGGTCTTTGCCATAGTTATATACTTCCAGGTGGGTTCATTGACAATTTTATTTATTTTCTTAATTTCAAGACAATGTAAGGATAGTTTATTTTGTTTTAATTATTGTATCCTATAATCATTTCGTAGGTTTATGTGAATATTTGCTATTTTAAATGATGATGTTTTCAGATTTTGTCGCGGTTTTATTTTTGTTTCCCGACGTTTCGAATGATTTACAGCTTACTTTTTTATTTATAATTTCATTTATTATAACCTTTTAATCAACTTAATAAAATGAAATATTTATTTTATACAACTTTTAAATCATTTCTGTTTATTATATTAATTTCTATGATACAATTTCAGGGCTTCAGAGTGGACCTACCGATCAAGTCAGCTCGCTACCGCGGCCAGTACTCGTCGTACCCCATCAAGCTGTTCTACACCTCCAACATTCCTATCATTCTGCAGTCTGCCTTGGTCTCCAATCTCTATGTCATTTCTCAGGTAATTATTTACTAGTTTTTTTGCAAATTTTATACTTTTTAAAGTAAAGTTTACAAGTGCATTGATAAAATGATTATTTTTAACAGGTTTTTTGATATTATATTATATGATGAACTTTTCGGATTTTGTCGCGGATTTATTTTGGTTTTTAGTTCCCGATGTTTTATGCTTTATAGCAATCATGGTCACTGGAGAGACAACCGCGCGTGTTTCGCGTAAACCCTAAGAAAGTATTAGGTTTTTTGATGTTGATAGCATAAAGAAAATTTGTTACATATAATATGTTGTCAATATAGTTATAAGGCTTTAAGTTAAATGTCATTAACATAATAATAGTAAAAAAATATATATAAAAAGAACCATCTAACCCGTTGTATGTATTCCAGATGTTAGCTGTCAAATTCAGTGGTAACTTCCTTGTGAATCTCCTCGGTGTGTGGGCTGACGTGGGCGGCGGCGGCCCGGCCCGAGCCTACCCTGTGGGAGGGCTCTGCTACTACTTCAGCCCCCCGGAGTCTCTTGCACACATTGCCCAAGACCCGTTGCATGCGGTGCTCTACATCATCTTCATGTTGGGCTCTTGCGCTTTCTTCTCTAAGACCTGGATTGATGTGTCCGGATCGTCTGCTAAGGATGTAAGTGGTTCTGTGCATTATTTGTTGATATTTTTTTGGTGTTTGCCAAAATATTGTAAACATGTCTTGAATAGAATTTAAATATTTAACTTGTTTTTATATTACCTCTTAAATCAATTCTACAGGTGGCGAAACAACTAAAGGAGCAACAGATGGTAATGCGAGGTCACCGAGACAACTCAATGATCCATGAGCTAAACCGCTACATCCCCACCGCAGCTGCCTTCGGAGGGCTTTGCATCGGAGCACTGTCCGTCTTAGCAGATTTCCTTGGAGCCATAGGCTCTGGCACTGGTATCTTACTTGCTGTCACAATCATTTACCAGTACTTCGAGATATTCGTGAAGGAACAAGCCGAAATGGGTGGCATGAGCACACTCTTATTCTAAGACTGCCACTCAATTTGACTACAGCCTCTTATACTATACTGTATTAGCATGGTCGTGATAAATGTGGTGTTTTGTCAGTCTCGCTTACAGTTTTAGATTTTTTTACTTTGTGATTAAGTCACCGGTTTTTCTTAATGTGAGTTGATTAACGAGGGCACTCGGTGGGACAATTTCTCAATCAAAAATAAGTATCTAAGCGTGACCGACTGTAGCTGGTTTTGCTATAGTATTCTAATAAAAAATTATATTGCACTCGGCTGAACTTGTCTCTACCTAGTAGATAACATAAAATATAAATAATAATATAAATAAAATGTTCGTGGTTCTCTCTGTCGAGTAGGATTTGTAGTCAAATAAAGAGTTTGTCTTTAAGTGTCGCGACCGACGAAATGACTCGAACGGTCACGTGTGAAGTAGGTATCGAATTTTTTTTTTATTCTCAGTGTCGCAGTCGTTTCGCCGGCGGTGTTGTGTGGGTTATGTGCTATTTATATGAAATGAACTTTATATAATAAATAATTTACGTCAAGTACAGAGTTTTCTTTAGCTCCTATAATAATATTATAATAATACACGCTTTGTAATAGTGCCGTGTAGTACAATTGACAGTTTGCAATTTTAAATTTTATTAGATGTAAACACTGTTTTTCTTATCTATGATAATTATTTGACATTGGGTTTTTAAATTGACGATTTTCGATAAATATCGATTAGTATTTCTTGAATAGTACATTAATAAATGGTTTATACAATACCATTCAATGTCGAATAATTATTTTGAATGTTGTATAATTCTAGACGCTCTCCACTCAAACTCCTACATCCTTTAAGCTTTATAGAACCGACTAAGTTAAAATTGTTTCTTATAAAACTTTTAAATTATATTAAGTTACGTTTAATTATTTAAAGACAATGTAATAGGTTGTATTATTTTGCTTATCGCAATATTGTGCAGATTTTATATTCAGGTCCATATCATTAGCATTTTAAGTAAAATTATAACACTAATTGTTTCAAAAATCATTGTTGATTTGTTCAATAGATTATAATACAGTTTATTTAACACCTGTCGAAATTAAATGTTTTGTAGAAAAATGTTGTGTGTTATTTTCTCAATTATAATATAAACGACTTAAAATAGAAAAATAATTTATTCTTTTTCATAAAAAACTGAATTATTATAAATATTTGCAGTTAACTTCTGAATTTCTGAATTAAGAGTTATGTTTAGTGACAGCATATTGTAATAACGGTACTTAAGAACTGTTGTACCGTAAACGGTAAAGCGGCTATTAACATACGAACTTAGTGATGTTATGTAAAGGAGCAAAGCCATCATAGCCCAATAATTATATATACGACTCGCTAAAGATATAATAAGAAAGAGAAATATATTAGGAGATTGATTATCGATCCTTTTTTTTAACGTTGGGAAATGTATTTACTCATACCACCAGGTGGTTATGTTGGACTCACCAGCTTACAAGAAGACAGTAATACCTATTACCTACTAAAACCTCGTCCTAATGGAGTGTCGCAGAATCGCTTACGCATTCAACCACGATTAATTTTCGAAACTTGATATAAATATGACTAAAATTAAAGTCAAACTTGGTTGCAGACTTGACTTGGGTTTGCGATATGTGGTGAAGGTTTACCCTAAATTAAGATACATGTATATCTTATTGTAAAATATTTATGAATGGAAATAAAACTACAAATTATTTATTAATATAACTTATATTTTAATTATAATACTCGAAAGTTAAAGCAATCTAAACATATGAAAAAAATTCGTCTGTTTTTAATTTCAAATTAACAGCTTTCACAAAATGCATGTGAAAGTAAATATACGGTACTATTCACTAACATCAAAAATTAAATTAAAAAAATTGTCTGTCTGTCTGTTTGGTCTGACTAATCTCGGAAACGTCTGGACCGATTTTGACGGGACGTTCACTCGGAGATATAAGAAGTAACTTAGGCTCGCTGGCGCTAAATTAAATCTATTCGAAAATAAAATAATCAAATACAAATAGTATATAACACCATAGTTGAAATTACCATCTACTTATGGGACCAATCTTGTGAGTAGTGTTTGATAATAATTATGAGAGATTCGGGATATGTACGAGTTCTTACATTTTTTTTAGATATACGTACCTACGTTAAGTAATATTGATAGTAGCGAACTATACAATATGCACGACCAGATATTATAAAGCCTGGGCGTGTTTGCAGATTTTAAGTGCCCCCTTTACTTCAACTCTGAATTTATGAAAGAAAATGTGCAGGACTGATGCCTACGTGTTTTTTTGTGTGGTGCGGGGTTGTAAACACCCCCAATAATATTTTAGGCTGTCATTGAGCATATTTACTGTGAAAAAAACCACACTTCTCTACCCAAACTGAAGACTTACTCTACTACATACAAGCAACGAGAGCAATGATACATTAAGAACTACTTGTACTTTATAAATTATAATTACGTAAGAACTTTAATAACAACCTTTCTAATTACGTCATACTGATTATCTTGAGTTGTATTTAAGATGTAAATTAAATTTTCAAGGTTCTCATACAATTAAGATGATCATAGATTGAAAAGAAATTAGCGTTTAGATATCTCGTGCCTTAGAATCGTACATAAATAAGAATCCTTTTTTCGTTTCAACTGTTAAGTGTTTATTTTAATTATTTATTCCGTTTGAAATTTTAAAATAAATAACAATAAAACACTATTAGTTCAGTATGTAACTTTATTCTCCTCACTAGACATGCAAATACAAAGACAAAAACAATATGTGATTTTTGCAACCCTGTGAACTCATAGCTGTTATACACCAAACAATACGGATTCATAAATAATGTAATGGAAATATGGTAACGAAAGTTAATTTTAATATCGGTTTTATTAATATATATGTATATATTAATAGTTTGAGATCTTGATACTCCAGACTGGTAATCAAAAGAAACCAACCAAATAAAGAAGGTGCCACATAAACGAGTCTAATAATATACATGGCACAACACTTATATGTATATTTCTACACATCAATAGGCACTTTGCGTTAACGGCAATGTAAGGAAATATTTATTGCTTTAACTATCCTGAAATCGAACTTTATATCCAGTCTCTTGGTCCCGCGCCAAGGTTGGGTCAGTTCTAACGAAACTTCACGGAAGATGAAGTCTTAATCATTCTACCTTTTATAATTCCGTTATTTTAGGAAGAAATCTGACACAAAACATTATATTTATTATTTTGTCATAGTCATCTGTAAAGTAAAATCAATTTAATTAGTATACGGAACCGACTTCATAATGGCATAATAAATTAATTCCTTAGCCTACAGTGTGTATAAAATAAATATTTCGATAGAATCTTTTTAAACGCAAAATGTCAGATCTCTGCCTACTCTCACAAAGTTATCAAATATAACAATATTGAAACTATTCCTATTGAACAGATTCTTTCCTTGCTTCAATAAAACAGTTCTCTGTAAGGAAATGCCTGACTACGTCGGGGATACATCACTACGTACACTGATACCAATGAAAGTTAACAACTTTTTGTTCAATTTATTATAATACTTCAAGTATGCCAAATTGTATGTATTCTTTATTTAGTGTACGTATACTTCGATAAGTCGAATAATATAGCTTTTTCTTTTTTTTAATATTTTTTTTACATATATTTTGGCATATTGAAAATAGTCTAAATAATGAACATTGAAATTTAAACTCCCGACGCCACTACTTAAACCTCCATAAAACACTATAGTAATTTAATCCCCAGAAATATGATAAAAAGCCATTCTATATTCACTATCAATTACTTATTTACAAAGCTTCTATAAGCTAATATATTATTATCATAGGATTGTTAGAATATCTTATTGCATTCGACTAACTCGGGTCGTTAAAACCAAAAGAAACTAAAAAATGGGTATAATGAAGAAAACATTTATTAAAACAACATTTTTTGAAAAGAAAAAAAAAAAACAAAACTAAAGATAACAGTGCCAATTATTTGCTAAAGGAACGTGGAGTCAAAATCGTGTGTTAGAAAATATGGAAGTGAACCCCACGCAGTGACAATTAACTTTTAAACTAATTTCCAAAATGTACATCAACAGCGATCTCAAAAAAAAAATAACTAAACACGTGTCTAAAAGTCGACTGTCCCAATAAAATAAAATATAATCTAAAATATAACAACAAAAATCATTTTCTGACCTCAGCGGGTTGCACCAGCCATATAGGGAAGAACGAACCAGTCAATGTCGTACCTTTACTTACATTATTATAATAAGAATTATAACCATATTTTATTACTCCAATAACTCTTAATTAAATTAGTATTACAAGCTAAAAATGATAAAGTATTAAGTAACTATATTGAAATGTATGTACAGTTTATTTCCTATTTTATAAAGCGCCAGCTAGTGTCTTACTAATAGAATAGTATAATCTGAACGCGAGAAATGTACTTGTTACAAATTATGTACATAAAAAGGAGGATAATACAAGCACATATACAAGTTTTTTACGATTTGTTAGAATAGTTTCATAATAATACTAGCGGTGTCCGCGGCTTCGCTCGCACTAAGAGTGAATAAAAAAAACATTTTTGCTTATATACTGTTACTTATAATGTACCAAGGACTGATTCCCCATTTAAAGTTCTGGCCCTCTTTTCTGAAAACTACTGTGAAGCATCCTGCCGAGCCGCCACTGCTGCGCTTTCTAAAACTTATTTCCTATTTTTAACCAATTTTGCTACTATGTGTATCATAATTTCTTTGTGTGTTTTTCGTTAATGATAAACTGATGTACGTGGTTCATTGTTATGGACTTATGGTAAAAATTACTGTTAAATATTTTTCCTACGCAAATTGTGCCACCCCCGTTAACCCCCATAGGGGTTGATTTTCAAAAAACGCTTAGATATGTATCTCATAATTTGTATTGCAGAGCATTATTTCAGTGTAACGCAAAATATTTCAATAGAATTAAATTTCCCATACAAACTTAGCCACCCCTTCTAACCCCCAATGGGGGTGAATTTCGAAAAGCCCTGAAATACGTGTTTCATCATTTGTACTAAAAAGCATTAATTCAAAGTTTCATGCAAAAATGTGCAATAAACATATTTTTCTCATACAAACTTTGCCACCCCTTTTAACCCTTTTAGGGCTTGAATTTCCAAAAAATAATATGCCTATTTTCTTCTCATGAATGCAAACTATCTACATACCAAATTTCAGCAAAATCGGTTGGGTGGTTTAGGCGTGAAAAGGTAACAGACAGACAGACAGAGTTACTTTCGCATTTATAATATTAGTATGGATTATAGCGAGTGAAATTCCTTTTACAAAAATATCAAGCCGTACTATTAAAAAGGCTATGTCATCATGAGATAAACCACTCAATGTTAACCTATTTTATCTCTTGTCTTCAAGAGGTATGTATATGTACATATAGTTAAGCCTCAAACATACATATGGTGCTGTACACCTCTCACGGGCAAACTATAACTAATAACACCATGGGCTAATTAACAAGCCCATAGGTCCATGGAGTTGGTAAAAGTAGTAATTCAAGCGTTGTAAATCTAAAGGGTCAGTGCCATTGATATACTAGGAAAAAAGGTTTAGATACGTCATACGCGCTCAAAAAGTGGCACACCAAAACTAGGCTAATTGGCCCACCTGAACATAGTCACGCGTTGACGACGCACTGTCGCGAATTATATTTGTCTCTTTTACACTGGCGATACTTGAATCATGCCATCCTATTTTGACAACTAATCGTAATGTAGTGTGTTCAGTGTTATTGCAATATTTTTAGTTATTCATGTGTGCGTTAGTGTGCCGTTTTTGAAGGTAGAATGTCGTTTAGGTAACGTATCTACACCTTTTTACTTATAATATCATTGGTCAGTGCCAAAAAATCTAAATACAATATTTATACGAAAATACAATCTAAATGACAAGCTTAATAATACCAAAAAGGATCAAAGTGAAAAAAAGAGGTTCTTGTGATTTGCCAACACACATGAAGTTGAAGTTTAGAGCCAAGCCAATTTTACTGTTTTTTTTTAATCTCTAAATAATGAAACTGGCACTTACTCTTTAGACTTACAGCCCTTCAACTATGAAGGCTATATTCTCCCAACAGAGGCTATACTAAATTCGTTCTTCCATATATCGTAGTCGCCTCGATCGATCCTGTACCCTACATTACACTACAACTAGGATTTCGCTAATTTATTTTCATTTGTACATGCATAATAGCACTTAAAATTTACATCTACTTTCCGAAACTATTAAATATGGTAATTTAGAATATGTCAACTTGCTCGACATTATAATACGATTATATAAACATTGCCAGTGCGCTTTAGCTTTATTTAGTATGAGATGAGATTTTATATAACTTAAACAAAATATAAAGTAAATATCTATATAAATGGTTTAGTCTGTTACCACTAATTAATACATTGATTAAAAAAATGTTATAAAATGATCTTGGGACAGTATTGTCAACTCCGGTATAACTCATTGTATTTGAATCATGAATAAATAAAAAAACAGATTGCAAGCAAATAATGCATAGTCAAATTGATTTTAGTAAGTTGCCTACATTAAGAAAGTATTAAAGTATTAAATGAAGCAATATGTATAACATATGATACAAAACCGACTTTAAAATAGAAGGGTTAAGCACTTTCGAGCGCACTAGCAACGTGTGGTAATATTTGGTGTTAAGCAACAGTTTCTATCTCCTCCTGAATAGCCGCTTGTTCGGGGGCTATAGTTTTGGGGGGTGTAGTATACGGTAACGTTTTTAACTTGCGCGCCTCTCGTTTTTGCTTCTTCTGTTGCATTACCAGTCTTAGTTGTTCCAATTTACACTTAGTTTTAGAGTTCTCCATGGCTAACGTTTTCGCCATGTCGCATTTCTTGCATTCAGTCGTGGGTGGGTTCAGTCGACAGTTGCAATTTTTGTCGCACGATTGTTTGCTGGTGTGTCCGTTGCACTGTCCGTACGAGCACGGCTGGCAGCTCGAGCACTTGGGTTCCTCTAGCGTGGCTGTTGAACACGAGTGTTTCGTCTCCTTCTGGAAATTAAATATAAATGGTTCATAATCGGCGTTTTTCATCCATTTTATTTAAAATGCTAAAGACTGTCAAAACATTTATTTATATTTTTGTATAGTTGTTACTTCTGCACGTTGCAAAGGTTCGTCTAACATTTTAATGAAAATTTGAACACATTAACTCTAGTAAAACAAATTAGGTTACTGTTAGGTAAGTTGCTAGCAAATATACTTAAAATAAAACGCTGTACGTAAGCGCATCACTTGAAAGCGGCTAAACCGATTCGATTAAGTAATAATTTTCATACTAGAAAATTCTAGAAAATCGGAATAAAAAAAATCAAATAACACTTATATTTTATATTATTTTGACGCTGGGAAATGCATTTACGCACACTATCTGCATTAAATATGTGATTATGTGGGACGTAGACTAGGAAACAGGAAAGCCAATACTACCCTCTTAAACCCAACACACGAACACTGAAAAAAAAGATTTTCTACAATACTACAAGAACGTTTGGTAAAAAAAAAACCTGTTGTATCTACGAAAAACGGGTTCAGATAAATAAAAATATCGTATCATGAAATAAGTGACTTGTAAACATTGTCATAGGATTCTAGTTAAATATGATATTGTAACAATTACTGTTAAATCGTTTTGATTAACCACGAAACATAAATAATACAAATAGTTTTGTAAAAATTATAATGCATCTGTAACAATGAAAATATACATTGTAATATGTACCTGACAAATAGACAAAATGCGGTACAAGGTCAAGGTAGCGGCACGAGCGCTAACGGTTCCTGCGCAGAAGTCGAAAATAAGGTATCTCGGGGGGGGTGAAAGAGACGCGTGCGGGCGTGCGTAAGCGCGTTATCGTTATTATTGCGTCTATTTTGTATCGACTATCGGTAGTGCACGTGCAGTTGCCGGCTGGTGAGTGGTTTCAGGTTTGATAAATAAAAGAATATATAATATTATTAATTATTTGTGGTGTACGTACTACGTCATAATGGAGGAAGATATAAAAGCATTATTGGAGGCTTGGCATTTAGAAGGCTACGTGGAGTCATTTGCAAGTAAGTAAAGTATGTTCTCCTAATTTAACTACAATTTGATAAAACCATTATTCAAGTATTCCGGTGCGCGTTATAGCTAACCTTTTATAATCTAAAATAAGTAGGTCTAGGTACAATATTGTGTGTCCACCAAAATAATGAAGTAAGTACTAAACATTAATCCTTAAATAAGTATTTAACGATTAATGTTGAATGAAACAAGAAGAATTACATTTATGATACGTAGGTAGGTTTACTAATTAGGTACTAAACACTATACTAGGACTAGTAATAGGTACTAAGTAAAATATTTGATTATAATTTTGGTACTTACGTACTAACGCCACCGCACTTTGGTTTTTCTATAGATTTATGTGAATGTGCTTATATCGTAAACTATTTTCTTTGGGTTTGTATATAATAGGTTCATAAGGTTAATCTAAAGAATCTTTCTAGGTAGGTTAGGTTAGATATGTGACCAAATCTCGCACGAGCCTAGCGAGCGTACCGCGGCAGCGGCCGGCGAGTGCCGTAGTCGAAAACTACTCGTATCATAAAATCGTAATATTAAAAATCAAACACTTTATTTAAAAACAAAGCTAAAATGGCGCCAAAAATAATTTGAGATATAGAATGGCGGCACTTAAAAATCGTACCATAATTTTTAACAAATATTTCACACAAAACCACGCGCAACCTAGGGTGCCGTATTTTCTCGTCACAGTATGCGATATTAGCTACTTGTTTTACAAAATTAAGATTATAATAATAATAATAATAATATAATTTATTTCAACCTTTCGATTAGGGATTAGGTATCGTCCAAGTAATTTCCTTCACCAAGTAACCTAATACATTTTATAAGTTTCTAAAAATTGCACTTTAAAACTGATTATTACGCACCGCTAAGTATTACTGTTGTTTGCAACTAAATATTTATTTATATAAAAATCAAAATAAATCCGCGACAAAATCTGAAAAGGTAGTTTCATTTATAATGTCGAATACTAATAATGGCGTAAACCTACGAAAGTATTAACTAAATATTTTTTCTAAAAAAGATGTTTAAGTCAATATGAATCCATATATTAGGTAGGTAGGTAATTGATTTTATTAAATGTTTTTTTTTAGAAAACAAAATAACCGTTGACTGTCTACATCTGCTTGATGTACAGATGATTAAAGAATTATTTCCAGTCATAGGTGACAGGGCAATATTTACAAAATATTTAGAAAATTGGGTGAAATTGGCACAATCACAACAACCAGATAAAGAAAACCGACTTGTAAGTAAATCAAATTATATTGCACTATTAGTTTGTGTGTATCTGTAATTATCTAAAACCTTAATATTAGTTTATGAGTTGGAGTTGATCAAGTTACGGACCACCTAAATAGCCGAGTGGCCTGACTTGGTATTGCCATCTCTGAGGTCCCAGGTTCGATTCCTATAATACAAATGCTTAGCTACTTGATAACCAGACCAATGTATATATTATTCAGTTATTATAAGCCATGATAGAACAGAAAAGGTATGTATTTTTTATTAAAAAAAAGATTTTGGCCAATTTTCAATTAATATTGTAGAAACTGCTTTAAAAAGCATTTATTTAGTTTTAAGTAGTTTAAATAAAATGTTCCTTACAAAGTATGTTTATAGATTGCATTAAATTTAAATGATAAAATGACTTAAAAAGATTGTTCACATGTTTAATTTGATTGCCTCAGAGTAAAGTTAATCTTATTGTGTTGTTTTTTTTTCTCCTGTGTTAGTAATTTAATTAAGTGACAAAATGTCACCTAAATTAAATTATTATTGATTTAAAAAAATATTTTGTTTAGCTGGATTTGGATACTACTACAGAAGTAGATATAGATGTCTTATCAGATAAACACCGTGATCCATTTAGTAGCATTTCTAATATAGAAATGTTTCAACTTGACAATGAAAATAAAACATGTGAGAGCATAGTGTTGACTTCATCACCCATTGCATCAACAAGCAAAGATGACAGCTTGTGGGATCTACAGACTAGTTCTGTAATTGAGTCTACGGGAAATCACAGGTCAAAAGTCTTTCAAAGCAAGGTGGGTAAGGTCGCTTGAGGTACAAATAGTAGTTTATTTTTTTTATGGGAGAAAGGGGGCAAACGGGCAAGAGGCTCACCTGATGGGAAGAGATCACCTCCGCCCATGGACATCTGCAACACTGCAGGGCTTGCAGATTGGCCTTTCAGGAAAAGGAGGGAGGGGGTATGGGGGAGGGAGGGGGTATGGGGAGCGGGCCTCCCGGACTCTCACTTACCGGACGAAACGCGACAGCATAGCTGCCACTTCACGCCGGTCTTCAGTGAGAGAGTGGTACGATACGGGGCGTGCCGGCCAATTCGACTGCCACCCGAAGGTAACAAGTATGGCACTACCACTTTAACTATTATTAATTTAATTAATTTATTATTATTTTTTTACTAAAAACACAAAATCTGTTCCAGAAACTATTGGATATCCTTCAATCTAGTGTAGATGGTAGACTATTACTAAGTTTGCATCAAGAAGATGGGTTGCTGAACAGTAGTTCACGCAGGAAGCTATGCAATATTATAATTAAATATTTACTTGGAGACGACCCAAAAATGGCAACAATTCCTAGTGCCATTTTATGTGACATGGCTTTCCAAATCAAGGAAATTTTTAAAAAAGAAAACATTAGCACATATTTCATACCCTACATTAATAATAAAAAATTAAATATTAAAAGATGTGCTAAAGGAAAATTATATGATTGTCTTCATAAAAGAAAGCGTGAATATCGTTTAGCTCAAAAGAAAATAAGAAGTAGCTTCACATCAACAGATACTACATCAAATGAAGATGGTAAAAGGGTTGAAACAAGTAGGTGGTACTTACCAACTTATTGCAAATTTATTTGATATAAAGGGTCAGATTTTAAAAGAATGAGAGTGGAAGACCAAATTCGTAACCACATTTACTTTTTTTTAATCACTAAATTAAAAAAAAAATCATGTTTTGATAAATGACAAAATCAATTTCTTTTAAAATCATAGTTACGGATTTAAGCTTCCACTCCCATTTTAAAAACTTATCCTGTCTTAGTACTTCTACAATATGTTTCTGTATTTTCAGTAGATGTGTCTGATGATGTAGCTTGGGTGAAAAGTTCAACTGAACCATGGAAAATATTAGAAATAAAATGGAGAAATACTATAAATTTTAGACAAGAGGAAGCCAAAAAATTAACTGTTTCCCAATACATGGCACTGTATCCTGGTTTAAAAAAGCCTACAGGGTATCACCTACTATGTATCGATTTTGATGCACTATATCCTGATGCAAAAGATAATTTATACAAGTACTTTGTGCTGTCCAAAAAAGCAATTTTTGAATTAGCAAACAAGAAATACATTACAAATAAAGGCATGCAAGAGAAAATAATGTCCATTACTAATGTTTTACAAGAACAAAATCAAGGTACCTATCTACTTTTATTTTATTTTTTAAGGTCAGGACAAAAACAAGTTAGTTAAGATTGAATTCTTTGCCACAGTAGCAATTAATTACTGACATATCATTACTACTCTTATCTTCATTTTCTGATTAAATAGAAATAAATATTTATTTCTTTTAGGAGTTAGTTCAGAAGAAGTAGAAAATATATCGGCATTTATGTTATTGCCACTATTAGCCGGTCTACCGATGCATAAAAAATCGAAGAAAAATTGCTGGCGGCCATCGCGTCAGGAATGTCAAGACGGTTTCATTACACATGTATCGAGACAAATGGACTTACAAGAAACAATCAAGAAAAGAAATGAGAAGTATTTTAACTATGGTATTACTTTTCAACCTTCGATTTTTATTGTTGGCGAAAATTTACGAAAAATTGAGCAATATTTTATATTAGTGGAGAACATATTTTACACAGTTCATAGTATAGTGGAGGCGGTTGACATCTGTTTTAAAGTGTATCAAGCTCTGCACTGTGAATATTCATTTGAATGTGAAACGGTATGGCATTTCATTCAAAGGGGATTTTATAAAATAACGACACCTTACGACAAACAATTTGTCTCAGTAAATTCTTTATTATCAGATTTGCAATTAATCGAGTAGTAGAATTATAAAAAATGCCTAAGTGTTTTATATGTCAGTGGTTTTTATCAACTATAAAAGATTTATGCCACCACTTTAAATATATTCATGCAAATTTTAAATTTGATTATTATCAATGTGTGGAGGTAGGTTGTAATAGAAAATATTACTTACTTAATTCGTTTAAAAAGCATTTACAAATGCATATCTGCTCAGAAAAAGATAGAAGTACTACGATGCATAATTTAAGTGGCAGTTATATTACTCTTAATAGTTCGAATTCCTTAAATACCATTCAAAATGAAAGTCATCATGTTTTACCAACGGTTATAGAAACATCCTCTGCACAATCTGAGACAGATTCAATAGATTCGTTACTAAAATTTACAGCTGCTTTATATGGTAATACTTTGATCCCCAGAAACGTAGTTCAATTTGTTATATCAAATGTGAACAAAATGGTTTCAAATTCTGTAATTAAACCCTTACAAGAAATTTTATCCGAATGTCAGGCTCAATCTCAAGGGCAAATGTCTATTGAAATGTCAGAACGTTTACGTAGCCATTTAAATGCATTTAGTAATTCTATGAATGATTTACGAACAGAACATACACGTTTCTTGCTTTTTAAAAATCAAGGTATGTACATAGAGCCCACAGAATATATTATTGGTCAAAGAATTGAAGGCAGTCATGCTAATAATAACTTTAGATTAAATCCAATTACAGCTACAGGACAAAGCATTTCTATACGACTAGTTTTGAAAAGATTTTTTGAGTTAAACAATAATATGTTTAAAGAGACTATTCAATGCTATAATGAATATTTAGCTTCTTCTAACAGTGATATCATACAAAATATAGTACAAGGCTCTGTATGGCAAAATAAAGTTAACTCTTTTAACGGAAAAATTGTTTTACCTCTTGCCCTATACTTTGACGACTATGAAGTGGATAATCCTTTAGGCAGCCACGCTGGTGTTCATAAATTAGGCGCCGTATATATATCGGTTCTTTGTCTCCCACCCAAGTATTTGTCTAAATTACGAAATATTTTTCTAGCATTACTTTTTCATTCATCTGACCGTCAAAAGTTTGGAAACAGACTGACTTTTGCACCAGTTATTTCGGAGCTAAATTTTTTAAGACAGCAAGGTATCGAGCTAAATTTTCCTAATGAGCTTCCTCTTAAGGTGTATTTTGAATTAGCTGTTATTTTAGGTGATAATTTAGGTATTCATAGCTTAATTGGGTTTAGTGAATCGTTTTCTGGAAACTTTCCTTGTCGTATTTGTAAAATACATAAAATAAACCTTAAGTATGCTCATGAATGTGATCACGAGTTGTATCGAACGATGGAGCAGTATTTGACGGATTTAGATATTAGAGATGTTACAACAACTGGTATCAAAGAGGAATGCGTATGGCATGACGTCGACGGGTTTAGTGTCATCGATAATGTAGGAGTAGATGTTATGCATGATTTATTAGAAGGCGTATGTAGATATGATTTATCTTTTTTATTGTATACATACATATTTGAATTGAAATTATTTACAATAGAAACTTTGAACAACAGATTGATATCCTTCGATTATGGACCTGACCGCGATAATCAACCCCCATGCGTGCTACCAGATCATATCCGTAAACAGGCTATCAAAATGTCTGCTTCAGAAATGCTTTGTTTTGTAAGATATTTTGGATTGCTGTTAGACGATTTGATTCCCTCGGACGATCCACTTTGGGAACTTTATTTATATCTAAGAAAAATATTTGATATTGTAACTTCAACACATTTGCAAAGAGGCATGTTTGATTTACTCCAATGTTTAGTATCTGAGCATCATAAATTATATTTATTTCTTAGTAAAAAGTCATTAACACCAAAGTTTCACTTCTTAACACATTATCATTATATGTTAAAAAAGTTTGGTCCATTGGTATTGATCTGGTCTATGAGATTTGAAGCCCAACATCGTATATCAAAACTGTCGGCTAATGTATCTAGCAATAGACGTAACATTTGCAAATCTTTAGCTATTAGACATCAATTAAAGTTAAATGACTTATTTCTTAATGATAATAATGTGGACAAAGAATATGGCCACAAAAAGCCGGTGACTCATAAAATTAGACAAAAAATTATAAAGTGTTTAAATTTAAACGATGTGTCTATTGAAAAGTGTAATTGGGTAATTATTAATGGGACAAAGTATAGGTCTAATGTAATGTTAACTTTAGACGTAGTTGATGAAATGCCGAAGTTTGGTTTAATTGAGGACATTTTTGTGCACATTGATGATATAATTTTTGAAGTGAGTTTATTTGAAACATTATACTTTGATGAAAGATTACATTGTTTTGTTGTTATACGAAGAGAGACAGAAACAGAGTTTTACATGTATGATAAACTTTATAGCTATGTGCCAAATACTTTGACTAATAGCCGTGATGGTAAAATATTGTATGTTACTGTGAGATGTCCATTATAAGATTAAATTAACTATATTAATTATGTTCTTGTGTTCTAATAAATGATTTGAAAACTAAAAGTTTTATTTTTTGAATTCACAATAATGCTAATTTATTATCCCACTAGAGGCAGTTATTTTCTTAAAGTGTAAATATTGCCCTTGGCATAAGTAATATATTTTACTTATCTAATTTTGTAACTTTTGTTACTAAGTTCATCAGCCGGTTGAAGTTTGTTCTCTGTGCTTTGGTGGTCATGAATATAATCTTTTCAACTTGTTTTCTTTTATATGTAGCCATACATAACATAAAAATAGACTAATATTATACTTTGTTAAGAAATTATATTTTAATGACATTTTATTTATAATTTTTAAGACCAGATGACTTAAGGGTGAGTTTTAATTCAAGTAGAAGTGCATTTTATAAATATTTGCTACTTTGTAACATAGCTCGCTCACGTAACAAATGAGTGAGAGTAATATTATCCATTTGCAACGAAAACGCACCAAGGGAACTAATTTTAACGCCTATAAAAGATGACAAATGTTACAATAGAATACAGTCCCCATTACAAGAACTACACTGCAATCATTGCATTTATGCACTGTTAGGTGAAATATATTAATCAGCACTATTAAACAATATTACTGCAATCATAACAATACATTTACTGTATAGATAACTTTTTAAATAGTACTTCATACAAGAACCATAAAGTGTAGATTACTAAAGGCTTGTAAGCACTAGTAAATGACTTGTATATGCTTCCCTGATACGTGTTATTTTTAACAATATACATAGTACATCGTAATAATGAAATCGTAAGATAAACATTCCGAATCGTGTAGCTATTACAATACGCTTCTTCATATTTACATTAAAAATTTAACGAGAATGGCCTGGTAATATTAACAAAGTGTTTTGTCGTCACATATAGCACAAAACAGTATTGTACGAGAAACCATATTCTGGTTATCTATACGAGAATGTTTTTTCAGTGAAACCTCCCCCGTCTTAATGGGGTGTCGCAGGATCGCTATTCTATTACGTCATTAGGTCAGCCGATGCAGACCACAACGCACATGAGGTTTTTCCAACGGTCTACCCTGCTGTCAGAGAAATACCAGGAGCCACCCTTTGGAACAAGCACCGAGTCAGTCCCCCGGTACAATGCTTGACTTCACGCTCGGCTAGATTGCCGTAATAATAATGGGGAGCCATATTCAAGTGATTAATTCACAGGCTACTTACTTACAATCAACGTAAATACCGTGTTAATGATCAATAAAGTTAATTTATTTTAATTAGTTAAGAAGGATAAGGATTCTTATTATTAAAACTACTAAATTAAACGTTTCGCAATTACGTTTTAATTCTGACATTTTTTAGGTCTTCTAAGTCAATAATTTCAGTACGTAACCGTACCCAAGGTTGAAACACTTGTGTAATGTTTGGACAAAACGAGCAAGCAGAAGTAAAATACGATGTTTACCTGCGACAAAGCGATGGGCGGCGCGGCGCACAGCAAATCGTTCAATATGTGGATTATTGTCGATATATCCCTCTTTGGTCGTCCGTATCTGTAATTAGTAAATAACATTCGATATCACATATCAGTGAATTTTGCAATGAATTTTCTTAATGGATTGGAGTTCAGAATTTTAGACGTAAGTCCAATTATTCAAAAGAAGAATGAAAGACTTGATAAAAGGTTAAATATTAATACAATTTTAATACATACAGTAGTATATCTATTAGCTACTTAAACTATCGATCGTTAAAAAAGGTACTTATAACAGCAACGCCTACTTCTCATGCATACATAATATAAACTTATTTCAAGTTCCATGTCAATTTATTATGGTTCAACCGTTTAGCTAGTTAAGGATCCAGAGGTCCAAGGTGCAAGTAACAGATCGGGTTAACTATGATAATTTAGTTTTCAGTTAAGAAATTATCAATAGCAATTTAAGCTGATGGACTTGCGTTTGACCTCTCACCGGTCGTATCAAATTGTCGTCTCTAAGAATTTTGAGACTATTTTCCTTTAAAATAGATTGTTCTTGGGTATAAATAAATATGTTGTACATTATGTTAGATCCATTCATCCATCCATATTATACCAGATTGTTGATACACTAAAAAGAGTGTAGTAAGTATTCATGAATATTACCTACATAAATAACTGCCCCGAGCCCCGCTGTGGGTCTCGAACTCGCGACCGCTGGCACAGCCAGTAGGGTAGTACAAACTGAGCCAAACGTGTCGACCTTTATTTAAAACATGAATTGTACGCCGTAGTACCTATCTCATGCGCAGTTGGTACGATATCGGTCAAAAGTTCAGTATTAACATAATAATTCAAGAAGTCTCTTCAGGATAAAATCAGATAATATTTATGAATTACTAAAATAACTTAAACATGTTTCGTTATCATTTATATTTTTCTTACTCACTAAACTAACGACATTACCAAGTAAAATATATTTTTGTGAGTGATCCGTCTATAATAACTTTTTTATTAATTAATATGACTTTAAAAAGAACCTTTGTCTCTCGTGTGACCAGTGACCATGTTAGCTGAAAAGCTGAACGTCACATCGCAAATAAAAAAATATAAAAGAAAAATCGGCAATTTGTATAAAATGTCAAATATTTGCGTGAATCCTAAAATACTGAATATTCTCTAGGTATAGGAACAAAATGTTGAACCATCAATCTATTTTCAATCGCTTATACAAAGACACTTTGCATTGTATCGGGTTGCATAACTTATGTACCTATCTAATAAGTAATAACTAATAAAAAAATTTTGATCCGTACATCCACACACAATTATTAGTCTATGAGTAAAATGGTTGACTACTTTTCCTCTATATTATATTATATACAAAAAAATATAATTGTTGATTGATCCTTATTTGAAATTTTAAGTTGTTTTTCGATTTATATATGTTTTTGTGTTGGATATCTTATAGCCTATTATTTGTTTTGTTTAATTTAAAATTTTCCTGTTTATAATTTTGTGTTGATCATTGCAAGTTGTAAATAATAACACAGGTATTTTAAAAGTTTATGTAAATATAATATTTATTTTTATAAATTATAGCTATAGGTACGACTAAAACAGATAAATTTACTATGGCACAACGTAGTTTGTCAAAAGTTTAACTAATTACAATATTTTAAACGTAAATTGAACGACTAAGTTTCCTTCGAAAATACCTACTCATTGTAGGTTCATGTTTGAGGTCTGTTTGTCGAATACTTTGTAACATACATATCATAGTAAATTTTATGACTTGAGATGTATTACGTACGCAGTGTGCATGTATCATTTCACAGGTACCTGACAGAGAAGTTATTTATGTATAACTAGCAATTCCCGCGGCCCGCCCGCGTTCTGATCACTATTAAAAAATAGAGATTGGTGGTAAAAGCCATAAAAAAAATCTGGAGAATGGAGAACCTAGGGGAATAAAAATAGCCTACGACGACCTATTCTCAGACCTACCAAATATACACAAATTTTCATAAAAATCGGTCAAGAGTTCGATAACAAACACTGTGACACAAGATTTTTATAAATGTATGTAAAATGTATATATTAAACTAGCGACTCACCCACGCTTTGCTCGGGCTCGTCCCTAGATTATATGCTGTAGGAAAGGGCAAGGGCCATATTTATCTAAGTATATTAAATGCACAATGTATTTAAAGTACTTAATTGGATAAGAATTAATGCAGTATTGTTTAAATTCACCTCGTAATAACTAAAGGATAAAAAATGGTTATTGTGGGTTATCACTTATCCCTAAGAGACATGTACGTACCTACCATCGCGGACCTTTTGTAAGCCTTTTTAAGACGTACAATACTGTAGTAAGTAGGTACATTATTTTGATCTACCTCGTAGGGTTCAGCCAGCGCGCTGGCAGCTTTGCAACGTAAGCGCAAAAAATGTGTTTATTTACGACATCACATTAGAAACCTTTAAAATTAACAGTGCTTCTCTACTACATTATGCATGAATTATACATATAAACCTTCCCCTTAAATCATTCTACCGATTAAAAACGCATCAAAATCCGTTGCGTAGTTTTAAAGACCTAAGCATACTTATGGACAGACAGACAGCGGGAAGCGACTTTGTTTTATATACCTACTATGAAGTGATTAAAAACCATATACCCTTTCCTTCCCGACTCTTATAATATTTCAAGCCAAAAAGCTAATAAATTTTCTTTGATTGCGTCACAATTGAGTCAATATAAGAAAGGTATCTTTTATTATAGAGTTTGAAACTAAATAATGTTTTATGAATGTAAAATCTATGCTTCTCCTTCCTACGTTATCAGTGCAGCATAGAAAATCGCCGAAGATATAATTACGTCCAAGGCGGCCTATCTCAAAAAGTGACCCGTGACCACGGCTGGTGCAACTCAGTCGAAACGTCAGGAATAAGGTATTTAGCCACTAAAATATGCGCGTTTAAGTTAAACTAACCAATTGCGCAGGCGGTATTATAGTGCACAAGTATGCGATTCTGTAAGAAATATCTAGAACTCACTGAGTGCACTCGACACTCTCTATTCCATAAGTGACAACTCTCATATTACGGCGGGACTTCAATTTGCAAAACCGTTGAGATCAGGCCGATAGTACACCCTTATCCCTTAGCGACAAAACATGTATAAAATGTAGTGCGAATACTAACCATCGCTTCAATCGGGTGGGTCCCTACGTACGTATAGGTAAATAGCGTTGCTATAGTTTTTTTTCAGAGGATCGGATTGCTGTATTAACGTAAACAATATTCAGTCATCATTATTTTTTCCAATATCATCAACAATCATTCGTCATATTTCAGCCAATTTGCACAAAATCCTAATGAATCTACACCAAAAACTTCTGATCGTCTAAAATTCATGAATCACTCAATCCATTAGTGAAAAGTTCCGTAGTTTTTGGGTTTATCGCGTTTAGATAGACACACAGAGAGACTATGTTTTATAATATATAGCAAACCCAGCCCAAAATGTTAATTTCAAATAAAAAAAAGTCTTCGATTTTATTTATATGTACTGATGATAAAGTGATAAAATACACGAGCCGAGTCCCGGTCATAAGCTAGTTAACTTTTAAATGCAAAATTATTTGCTGCCGACCATCTTTCTTTTAACCATACGAAGCAACGAAAGTGATATATATAATCTATAATACAATGCAATTTCAAAGATGAGTTGCATTATTGAATAAATTATTCTTTTACAAAACGACTCTTGAAGTACACGAGGCTGGGCCATTAAAATCGATCATGACTTGGTGGTCAAGGTGAAAAATCGCGCATTATTTATTTAAATTAACACATACAAAATAGAGATAAGCATTGACACGCTTAAAATATAAAATTGATATATTTTGACACATTAATAATTAAACTATAATTTACACGTTTATAACATGCAAATTTAGTTCATGCATAACTAAAATATAACTAAAACATCTAACTATAAACAAATGTTCACAAGATGAAAATGGATAATAAGTCAACTCATGATGTGCTGATCTAGCAGTGCATGTGCATATTGTAATAATTTTGCTGATAAAAACTTTTGTCTAAATTCTGCATACATTTTAAGTAATAATAATTAAGTATGCAGTATGACTAACTAAAATAAACTAATAATTGCCCCATGGTCGAAAATCGATCATAATTTGTAATCAATAAATGTTATTGAGTTTGTTATTGTGATGTATAAATAGTCTATTTAAAAGCAATAACATTTTTTTTAATTAGATCTTTTTTTCCAGAACAGACAAACAAACAATTTAACTTTATATATTTATATACTAGCGGTGCCCGCGGCTTCGCTCGCGCTAAGAGTGAATAAAATAAACATTTTTGCTTATATACTGTACCAAGTTGTGTTACTCATAATGTACCAAGGACTGATTACACATTTAAAGTTCTGGCCCTCTTTTCTGAAAACTACTGTGTAGCATCCTGCCGTGCCGCCACTGCTGCGCTTTCTAAAACTTATTTCCTATTTTTAACCAATTTTGCTACTATGTGTATCATAATTTCTTTGTGTGTTTTTCGTTAATAATAAACTGATGTACGTGGTTCATTGTTATGGACTTATGGTAAAAATTACTGTTTAATATTTTTCCTACGCAAATTGTGCCACCCCCGTTAACCCCCATAGGGGTTGATTTTCAAAAAACGCTTAGATATGTATCTCATAATTTGTATTGCAGAGCATTATTTCAGTGTCACGCAAAATATTTCAATAGAATTAAATTTCCCATACAAACTTAGCCACCCCCTTTAACCCCCAATGGGGGTGAATTTCGAAAAACCCTGAAATACGTGTTTCATCATTTGTACTAAAAAGCATTAATTCACAGTTTCATGCAAAAATGTGCAATAAAAATATTTTTCTCATACAAACTTTGCCACCCCTTTTAACTCTTTTAGGGGTTGAATTTCCAAAAAATAATATGCCTATTTCCTTCTCATGAATGCAAACTATCTACATACCAAATTTCAGCAAAATCGGTTGGGTGGTTTAGGCGTGAAAAGGTAACAGACAGACAGACAGACAGACAGAAAGACAGAGTTACTTTCGCATTTATAATATTAGTATGGAATATTAGTATGGATAATTTTGCTTTCTAAAGCATATATTATACAAAAATTAAATAAGGGAACAGAGCTGCTGGCAAAAGGAACTTTGCAAAACTTTTTCCAGTCTTCATCTCTATAAACTTTAACCATGACAAAGCTTATTCATCAGTTTTCTCTTCATGCTACTAACAATATATAGATATTAATAAAAGTTTTAGTTTATGAAACCCATTTTCCTATAACATTTCTTCTTTAAATCAGGGGTTATACCTTTAATTTGTGCAATATATAACAATCAATATTTATTATTTTAAAGTAAATACATACAAATTACGACCTTCTTTTAAATAAGTGATCTCGTCAAGGTTATTCCAAATACCATGTAATTAAGAAGAATCATTACATCATTTTAAAAAAGTAATAATACAATATCTTACCTGTCTTGTAGAGCTGGATTTAGAGTTCCCGAGAAGGTACCAGAATATATTCCTTTGCCATGATGTTTCATGGACTCTATCACAGCTCCTGGACCTATCTTTGTGCGAACAGACTCTTCAGCAGTTCTGAGATCAATTTTATTGGTTAAAACCTCCTTTGACAACTTTTTTAGTTTTTGTGTCAAATTCTTGGATGCTTCTATAAGGGCTTTTGTATCTACAGGGGGTGTTGGAGAAGACCTATTAGGTTTCTTAGGAGCATCTGGAGCTTTAAATGATTGTTTCGATGTGGATGGAGTTACAATTTCTTCTTGTACAACCTGACTTGATTTTTTTGCACTCATAAATGGTTCTGTCCTAGAGGTAGAAGGTTGTGGCTGTATTTCAGTTTGACTTGTAGGTTGAATCTTTTTCTTGTGTTTATTTACTGACTGCAGGAATGCTTTCTGCTTATTGTGACCAATGGGATGCTTAAATTTAGATGTTTTGTGAAGTAAATACTGAAAACGCTTGTTCTTTAAAGGCTCATTAAGGCTTTGGAATGAAGGTAATGTAGTTGATGATTCCTGCGTTCCATGACTTGTTGTAGCTAGATTTGATATCTCCCGGTCCATCATGGATTCGTCTTGTTCATCAAACAAGCCCTTGTCGACTGCGCTGTTAAATAAATTTTCCATGGGATATTCATCTATAGTACTCTCAGCTAAAAATGAACTTTGATCTGTAAAATTATCACTGTCATCACTTATTGAACTGTCTGGAGTGTGAGAAGTTGGAGGACATATTTTGTCACTCATGGCACTCGTAGATGCAATAGCCTCAGGAGTTAAGGTATTACATGTTAACAAGTCTATTAAGCTACTTTTGACTGAACTTGGTTTATTGACATCTCTATTTTCAGATGTGGAAGCAATTGGACTAGAGACCAAGTTAGATAAAGATTTAATTGGAGACTGCTCACTCTCTATAGATGTATCTGATAAATCTGAAAGTGTGCAGTTTGAAGTATCCATCTGGTCTTCTTTGTTTTTACTTGATGCAGGTTTTTCAGCAAATTTCTCTTCTGCCATGGTGCGGTATAATTCAAAAGCATTCTGTAACATATCAAGATCCTGCTTTTGCAAAATATTTGTTGTGTTCTCTGGTTTTGACTTTTCATTATGTTGTGTAGACTCATCGCATTGTGAAGATTTATGTGTCACATGTGGACTTTGAACATCCCTGGAATCACACTTTGTACGTACAGATGAATTTTTTGTAGGAGTTGATGTTCTTAAAGTTCTAGATCCTCCGGATGAACTAGAGTTCAGAGTTGACAGCTGCAACTGAATTAACATCATGTGGTCGCCTAGCCGCATGGTCAAATTAAGGGGTGATTTACCACTCAAGAAATCATTAACTTGTGTATCATTTAAAGATTCCAATGCTTGCATCACAGAGTTTTCGGGTCTTTGACTCTAAAAAAGGAATAAAGAACAATGCATCACAAAACGTAATGTTAGTCATAAAATGATAAAATCTTATTGATTAGCTTAACATTATTGTGAAACACGTGATAATCATGGAGCATTCAATGAAGTTTCGAAATTGCGTGACGTACTCACCAGAAGGCCCGTCTCGACACTCGGCAGCAAAATTACCCGAGATCCTTCCATAAGACCATTTTCTTCTAAAGTTCCATCTCTTAGTTGTCTGTAAACGAAATCGTTTATCAATAATCATGTCAAAGGACGCGGATGCGTCATCAAATCGACGCAACTTATTTCCGTGATACCTATGTTTAACAATAGAAGCTTGGCGTCTGACGCCTCCGTGCTCACCTTTCCCGATGCAGAAGACATATTCGATCCTTTGACACTTTAAGTTTCTTCGAAACGAGCTTCTTTAGATGCTCAACTGTGTTTTTACCGTTCAGACTGATAGAGAAATTACCACCCGTCGTCGTTTGTATATTTAGCGTTATGTCCGTAGAATGGGGCGAGCCACACCCGTAAACCTCTGCTCCAGTTGCACGTTCCATATTTTACACATAAATTTCACTGCAACTTTTGTATCACTATTTTAACAATGCAAAACTTATCTAGGATTACACAGCTATTTTATTGCAGGATAGAAATAACAGGGTCACACGCTAGACCCCCAGATTTGATGTGGCCGTCGGTGTGACCAATCTCCATCGTCGATTTCCCGTTATTTTTTTTATTCAACAGCTGATGCGAAGCGATGTTCTCTTTACGTTCCGTTTCATATTAAAATATACATTTATCGTATTTAATGCGCTTAAAATAATATAAGATTTTCGGAAAAGCTTTCCATTAATAAATTTTATCACAATAAAACTATGAGACTTGGAAATGTTAGTGTTGTGATAATATTTTTGAAAAAATATTAGATTTACTCATGCATAGGACGAAACGCTTTTGACAGGAAAACTTTATCACAGACAAAGCAAATATCATTATGGCTTTGTGCGGGAAATTTAGAAATGTTTTGTGTATAAGAAAGTCAACACTGATCAACGTTTTTTACTTTTAGGAAAAATTTTATAATTCATGAGATCAATACTTAAGTGCCAAATAACTAGCGTAGATATTATTGCAACACTTCTTAGTGTGATACAATTTGTAGCATTATACATTATTTAATATTATGATATTATGTACTTTAAATTAACGTCACTTGATGCGTCCCACATAATGTAGATATACCATTAACTCAACGTTTATTACCTTCCTAATATTTAATTTTAAATGTATATATTGGTCACACACTTTCTGGTATAGATTGAGAATCATGTCCTATGGTGTTAATCTTAAATAAAAATAAATTTCTAGAAATAAAAAAACGATAATTTTCCTCAACCACTTTTATTGACCCAGCACCCCTGATTTTATTAGAACAACAAAAACATCTATCACAGCGACTTTTAAATTAAACATTTTAATAAAAATAATATGATTTAACATAATAAAAAATAGTCCAGTTACAAAATTTACAAGGACGTTCACAAATAATATGGTATAAATAAAAAAAAGAATAGTTTAAAAAAACAAATGTTATCAATAAGTAAGCCAAACTACACTTATTGCATATAAATATGCCAGTACATTGTTTCATGCATAATATAAGTTCATAGTATGGAACAATGACTCTCAATAAAATTCGATTTCTATTGTTACTTCATAAGTAAGTTGAATTGTTTGAAATAAATTTCAGCACATATATAATTAAAATATTTAATAATTAATGTGTTTAACATTTTTCAATTAATATTATTCATCCAAATCTAGACAAAAATAGTATTAACATAGACATAAGAGTACAACTCTTCTTTTTGTAAAATGATATCATATAATATATTATACATTAATGATAGAAATTATATATAGCTTTTAACAATATACCTTTAAAAGGTATAAAAATAATGGTTTCAAACCAATATCACAATGAATCGGAAATTGTTAACTATTCTTATTAAATTACACTACTAGGTAGAATCGTATAATAATGTAATAGTATTATGTTATCTGTGGTATAATGAAATATGATAGTTAATATAATATTATATTTTAAATTATTATTTATTTATTAGTATACTGAAACACATTATTTTGACCTAGCATTGTGACTAATTAAGGGTTTTATTTTATATTATATTATGTTAAAATAGTAGTAAAAATTAATAGCGTCAAGACTGTAAGTATAATATTGTAAGATAAAAAGTAAGAAAATATTACTTTTTTTCATTAAAAAGAAAAAAATTGAATATAATATGTGGTCCCACTAAAAATAATTTCAATTTGTACTAAACAGTTTATGTAGAGTTAATATTTAATATTATGCCAATTATTCTATTGAAAGTACAAAATGGCTTAATTAAAAAAAAATCTATAGTTGTCAAATAAGGCAAACAATGTATTCAAAATGGCTTTCTGAATTAGCTTTTTTTGGATTTGAATTGATCATGACAAGAATAGGATATGAAATTAGGTTTATTATTTGAATCTCGTATTTGCTATTATTGTATTGATTGTAAACCTACTTATACACACTGATAATTTTCTATGTTATTGTAGGAACAGATTTCGTATTATAATTTATAAGGTGATTCTGATGACTGAGGAAAACAAACATATATAAATAAAATATAATTTGGATATAAGGATAGGATAAAGAGTATTTTTAGATATTCATCTCCCTTATATATAGTATATAAAAGAATAATTTGGAACCGATGGAGCTTAATATAAACGAAATCACATTTCAGCTAGACTTTCTAGAGTTTACCTTTAACACCACACATTCCGACACTTTTAAACCATAAATTAGTTACCCATAAAACGTAAATAAAAAATCATTTATATAATTAAAAGTAAAAATGATTATTTTACTTAATATCTCACATTACTTAATAAAATTTATTAGATCCTTTTGGTCGTATGATATATTTTTTTCACATTCAAATCAAAGCTATGGAGACGACCAAACTCATAACGGTATACCTCTGATATTTGCCACGAATAATTCCATTTCCTACGGCCTATTTTCTTAATTTTAGTTGATATAGAGTTTCTTATACATTTCTTATATATTATATATCACGAGCCAAATTCTTGGGTTTCGTTGTCTATTTCGCCGAACACGTATCCGCCGCGGCCGTCCATTTGCAAATAGTGGTCGTGATGTTTCCACAGCGACTTGCGGTGCGACACCGTGAATAGAGATATGCCCATCTGAAAACGATATTTTATTATATATTTTTTTAAGCAGACATGATTGTTACGAATTGGTTAATAATAGCCTAGTCTAATATTACTCTGACGGCAATAGGGATTTGCCATTTTAAAATAAAAAATCGTAAAGTCCGTATAAGAAGACGACAAAGCTTTATGATATTTATTGAAATGAGATACTTAATGAGTGTTATAAAAATGTAGTTAATTTAAATTATTTTAATTTTAATTTTAATAATGCTATCTTTTCAAAATTCGGATCATAGTCACGAGAGAGATCGCTGACCTGATGATTGCTGTAAAGCATTCGAAACGTCGCGAACTAAAAAGTCAAAATAAATGCAAAAAAATAATTTTATTTAAAAGATGCAAATATCCACAGACATCCAAGAACGTATTATTACTAATTATTTTTTCAGTAAATAAAGATCCCTGACCTCCCGACAGTACTGGTACATTTGGCCCTCCACGTCGACGGACACGGCGCTGGTGCACTCGTCCAAGATGGCGAACTGCGGCGCATGGTAGAAGAGACGTGCCATCTGTGGTTACCACAATATCAATGATGTATTACATAATACTAGCATTTCCACCGGCTTCGCTTGCGTTCAAAAGACCGGAAACCAGGTTCTTAAATTTTGTAAATTACTGGACGTGTTAATTTTTAGTATTGATTTTTCAGAAATAAGATATTATTCTGCAGTATAAAGTATCGCATATTTTGACCCGGATAACGAGTTATAATCATACCAAATATTATCAAAATCAGGCCAACGGTTTTCGCGTGATGCGCTGACAGACAGACCGACTGACAAAAATTATAAAAACTATAGATTCGTCCTGTGTATCGTTAACAGATTAGATAGATTAGAGACTTTGAATTTTTTATATGTATTAATATTATTGATAAATTATAAATTATAATGTATAACTTTTTTATGTTGGGGCATTAACACACAGCATCGTCTAGTCCCGTGGTATGTTACGAGGCTTGTGTTATGGATACAAGATATACGACTTTAAAACAAACATTCACGGTACAAACTACAAACATTCGTGCTAATTACACAAATGCCACAAATTGCGAAACCAAATGCAGCGTAATCTAATATTTTCATGTATCAATCATTTACAGCATGTTTATCACTCGCCTGTTTCGAAAACATCGCGAGTAAGCTTGCATGTGCGAGAGAACCTAGCAAGTTTGAACGCGTTGGAACATGGCCTTATCTTTCTCACATTGCAGGGAGTCCCACGCCCAACAGTGGGGTTGTATGAACGGCGTTATGAACTATGAGCTTATTTTTTTATTTCATTCTGAATTAGTGCTTGACTACGTTCCACCTGATGGTAAGTGGTAACGCAGTCGTAGATGGTAAGTCGCACTAATTCAGTAGCCTTCACTCTTGCCTTGAAGACACCCATATTGTAACCGGAAAAAAACCCTTGTACTGGGGTCCCACGGTCCCACTGACCTCTATTAATACCGCTGGACTGGCGGATGTCAAAGTGCTTTTGTGCCTGTTTGATATTCGCTATTTTGGTGCTGTCGGACGTAGCGAGTGTTTGTGGTACTAAAACTAGAGATATTGATATCAGCGAACAAATATCGATAAAATTACTTTACAGTAAATAAAAACTTCTCTCGCAGTCATTTGTAGCGAAGAAACGATACGAGTAAATACAAATACATACTCGATACTTTTCTCCGATACCTAGTACTTTTAGTATCGATACTTTTCAATTGATACCGAGTACGATACTTGACGTCGGCTACAGTATCGAGTAAAAGTATCGATACCTAAATCATCATTTGCAATATACGTCAAATTAGTTCTCGGGACACCCGCTAGTGGCGCTTCAAATGGACACAAAAAATGGCTTTCAAAAGCTTGGAACAGCCTGTCCAGTGGTATCACTGACCTCTATAATACCACTGGACTGGCTGTTGTCAACGTGTTTTTGTGGCTGCTTGATATTCGCCATTTTGGCGCTATCCGCCGCTGTCGGACGTAGCGAGAGTTCGTGGTACTATAACTAATGATGTCGATATAAAGATTTTTATTTTTTTATTTTTATTAATCAATAACCGTATCATCATAATTACTACTTATGTTATATTAACAACGAAAATGCAAAATTACTTTACAGTAAACAAACACTTCTCGCTGTCTTTTGCAATATACGTCAAAATTAGTTCTCGACCCTCTCGCTAGTGGCGCTTCAAATGGACACAAAAAAATTGCTGTCAAACGCTTGGAACAGCCAGTCCAGTGGTATTATAGAGGTCAGTGGCACTGACCGCAATGCGCTGCTTCTCTCCGCCGGACAGCACGTCCATCCAGTCCTCGACGGCGTCCCAGCCGCCCTCGCGCGCCGTGAGGTACGACAGCTGCACGATCTCCAGGAAGCTGTTCAGCTCGTCGTCCGTGCGCCCGCGCCGCAACATCTCCTCGCGGGTTTGGGGGTAAATTACCTGAAAAAAATAAATATATTTGCTATTTTTAACAAAAATTTATATGCATATTGTTATTTAAAAAAACATTGTTTTAGATTTTTTTGCGGTTATATTTAGCTTGGCTTCCCGAAGTTTCAAATGTTTTCTTGTTCATGGTTTTCCATAAAGCCAAAGCGATATATTCAGAAAAAAAGTATATAAAATGTGCAATATAAATGTTTATTAAATTAAAACTTAAATTTAAATTTAATTAACTGCAATATTATGTACTTCATATTCATTTTTTTAACTTAACTACTAATGTCTTTTATTGCATATTATGTATGAAATAAATATATAAGATATATGATATTTTTTCTTTTTAGTTTATTTTGATGTAGCTTAACTTTCAACTGATTTTTATACATGGCAACTATAAGTAAATGTCATTGTATACTATATAGACGAAAATATATTTTACATAATTGTAATAAAAAAACAAAAGACTTACTTGATCTCTAAATGTACCGAGTGTCATATACGGCCTTTGAGGTACATAAAACAGTTTTCCCTTGGGAGGCTTTGTGAGAGTGCCTCCGAATATGGGCCACAGTTCGCCCAACATTCGGAACATCGACGATTTTCCACAGCCATTCGGTCCGCATACTAGCACGTTTATGCCGGACCTAAAAATCATACATTTTTTAAACATTTTTAATATTTACTTTACTATTATATATGGGAAAATTTGTAAGTGTGTCTCACTCTCACTCACGGATATAAATGATAGTTACAGTACTCAGATAGGCTATAATTTAGAATAAAAAAACATAACCTAAGTACTAAGTAATAAAATTGGCCTAAGGGCGGCTCTGCCTGTACAGTGTACAATGTACATGTTTACATCTATATACATATAATAGAATTAAAACTTGTCGAATCTGTACCTTGAATATTTTTTGAAAAAATATATTGAAATAATCATTATTATCGATACAGAGGCCGAATCTATACCTTTTAGAATATTGGTCTGTCTGTGACCGCATCACAAAACACCATTGGACAGATTCTTATGAAATTTCAAATTTGGTATGATAATAACTGGTTATACGGGTCAGGGGGATATAGGGCACTTTTTACTGCTGGAAAATATGTAATTTCTGAGAAATCTAAGCTAACCGTTACAAACCGGCTATAAAACATCACGCGGTATGTGAAATCTAAGAATTTAGTTTTCAGTCTTTAAAACGCGGTCGGAGCCGCGGGAAATGCTAGTCTTACTATAAAATTCAATAGAGTCACACATATGTACACATATTTTTTGGAAAATGTTATTAAAATAGTCATTATTTTCGTCGCAAAGGCCGAATCGTTATCTTTTAGAATACTGGATGGATTAAATAATGTTTGGTATGATGATAGCTGCAACATATAATATACTTTTTACTGAGGGAAAAAAACTCTTAAAGTACATATCATAATATCTCAAGAAATCTAAGCAACCGTAAAAACGTACTAGACACGAACTCGAGCAGAACCAGTTTAAGTCACTTTTTACATAATAAAAAGTAAAAACCAAAGTCACCCAATTAATTAAGTACCTCTTTTTACACTAATTCGTTGTCAAATGTGAATTTACAAAATCCATACATATTTGAATAATTATTATTATAATAGGTATATTATTACGAAACAAAAAAAATCGTTTTATTTTATGGAATATAATATGTAAATGATTTATTATAAATTAAAAATTAATCTTTAAAGCCATGTCATACCAGCGACGATCGCCGCTAGGTACGTTCCCAAACCCTACAGACGCTTTTTTGTAATGTTATTGTAATAATACTAACTTGACTTCGAAATTCAATTCTTGTACAAGCACGTCTCCATTGGGAGTGACCAGCGGGACTTTTTCAAAGCGGATGATGTTGTCCTGGTATATGATGCGTCCGGCTCCCGGCGCGAGCAGCATCGGCGGGCCTGTGTAATTAAAACGTTGTAAATGTAAATAAATGTCAATTTATTAATTATTTGTACTATTTAATGCCTTAAAATATATTATACTAGCAATTCCCGTGGCTCCGCATGCGTTCTAATCATATTATTAAAAATAGGGCTTAGGTGGTAGAAGGATGAAAATTTAGGGTTATAAGTACTTTTTGATTCCAAGTCATAATAAATAAAAAAATAAAAATTAGGTCTAAAAATAAAAATAAATAAAAATCTGGAGGGCCAGCCTTAAAAAATAGCAAACCTACCAAATATACATAGAACCTAGAAAGTTTTCGAAAGACAGGGACGTTACAGTAAAGGACTTAATATACGCAATTTAATCTTTTTTTGGAAAACCTGAAAACCTAATTTAGAAGTACTCGAAAATACTCAAATCACTTTGGTTAATAGAAAAAAGAACGATTTTAATTTTTCCAACATACCATTCCCCACGTTATTTCTTTCCACCATCGTCCGCGTGTAGTTTCCTTTATTGATATCTTCTAAAACATCTCTCAGCTGAGTGACCCGCGCGGTGAGACCCGCCAATTTGCTCAACTCCCGCCCAGAAAGCACCAAACGGCCGATACCTTCCGCCATTTTGACTAACATACGACCGTATGTGTAATAGTGCTAAAAATATAAAAAAAAATGTTCAGCTTTAATTTATAATAATAAATAATAATGTTCTCCGACTGATTCCGACCAATCTCATTGAGACTGGCCAACTGCGCAGGAGATATTCGAGTGCACGAGTCTACGCCTAGACACAAGTGCACTCTCTGTTCCTATCACTCTCTTACTCCGGTGACGTCACTTGACACGACACAGGTCGTGTCGAATGACGTCACCGGAGAGCGGCGGCGCAGGACCGACGCGACACGTGCTCTGCCTCAGCACGTGGGAGACACCTCGCCAACTTCCCAACTCCGGGCTGTTACTGAGGCTTATTAAATAGAAAAGCTCCATAATTATACTTGGCCCGACCCGGGACTCGAACCCGGGACCTCTCGATGTATGACCGTATATGCTAGCCACTACACCACCGAGGCAGTTAAATTTTATACCACAATAGATAACACGTGATCATTACATAAAATTAAAAGTTTTAATAAAAAACAGTTTTACGTTCAACAATATTATATTTTTTACTACCATTATATTAATATATTTTTGTATTCTTTAAATTCAAGATTTAAAGGTATAATAATTAATGTGAAGAATAAGAATTAAAAAGTTTCATATTTACCCTAAATCTGTCTTGCTCCGTTCCTGTTGTTAGCAAGTTGTGGTTCTTCACAAAGAATGGTCGAGACACTGCGTAGAAACCGACTGTAATTGCGATATCTGTAATAATAAAAAATAATATTCAGACCACTATTTCATTTCATATGCACCTATGTATATATACGAAAATTTAGATATAATATGTGCGTACATTATGTTCATAGCACTTTTCTTACTATGATATTTTTAATGACACTTTAAAGAAAAAATATATCTATATGACTGAACTGTGTTTCTTAGTTTGTACTCATTAAATTTTAAAATTATAGTGAGTACCTTATAATTATAAATAATAACTATAATTATTATTGCAATAATCTAATTTTTAAATTAATTTAATTAATGTATTAAATATTTGCGTAGGAATTATGAAAATCTTTAAGTAATATTATTTTATTACTATGCAAGACTTTATATAGTATTAATATTATTATTTTAAAAACCGGAAATATAATCATTAATGTTGTGTATGCCTGTAATTAATGCTTGTACTAGAACATTTGTCATTAGTAATTTACTGTCATTAATAATTTCTGTCAATATAATTTAGAATAGAGGTACAATGTATTGTTGGCATATCTAATAAATAAATAAAATAAGATAAGAAAGAAGCGCGTACCCGAGTGTCGCGACGTGGCGGCGAACTACGTGGAATTCACCGGCCTAAAAGGATCAGGCTCCCACAAAAACCCTACAAAGCCTCCGCCGTTTAAATGGGGTGTCGCAGTATTCCTTACGCATTCAAGCACGACGCACCGACAGCAGGTTAGCCGAAGAAGGAAAACATCGTGAGGAAACCTGCATGTCTGAGGGAACCTAGTAAGTTTTGAAGGACATGTGAAGTCCACCTGCTTCTCCTCTAATTGAAGGGAGGTCTGTGCCCAGCAGTGTGACTTAAGCTGCTCAGCTATTTAACTGAGTGTCAAATCATGTTCAAATAGAGATAGATAGATATTAATAACGATACATGAAAAATGTACATCTTCATGTAAAAATTAAAATTCATATAAAAGGCAGTAAGCACCACCATTTATAAGTTATCTGTAGAAGTTTTTGCACGTTGATGCGAAAACTTGTTGCTTGCAAAAACTATTACATGTAACGGATTTGAATAATTCTACATTAGATTAGCAAAGTGATCTTGTTGGTGTTGTGGGTTAATTATAATTTTTGATTGCCGACGTTTCCAGCAGTCATGGTCCATACTGCAGCGAAAGATTAGATTTTTGGGAAGAAGCAATAAGACTTAATCAGAGTAGATGAACTATGAAATATTTTTTTTGATAACGCACCTACCTCTCCCGTTATACAGACGCGATACGTGTATAAAGAAAAAGCCGACTTTAACACAACAAAGTAAAAAAAAAACAAGTAAGTAATGTTTTTTTAATGGAAATAAAAAAAAATACAAAGAAAATGGTTTTTATTTTTCCATTTTTAGTTTAGATATACCTACTAGTAGGAAATAAAATATTTTAAAAATCCAGTACACCGTATTTTCTATACTTGGGGACGAACTTTGGAGAACCTATACATATAAAAGAATCAAATGTGTGGTCAAACAAAAAATATAGGTACGTGTCGAATTGAGAACCTCCTCCTTATTTTAGTCGGATAATAAATTAATACAAGATCAGATTATTAGTTGTTAACTAAGAAATTATTTTATAAATCCATCCTCAAAGATGGTTTCGAGCGGTAATAAAAGCAAAGTTTATTTGTACAAAAAACCGGTACAAGGTAACTTTTATTACAAAATGATTGTATGAAAATTGTAAATTATAAGGTAGCGACTCACCCTCGCTTCTTCCTCGATAACCACTCTATACATGGTAAAATGGCATGAAAATCGGTGCAATAGTTTTTGAGTTTATTGCGAGCAGACGGACCGATAGAAAAACAGACGCGACGGAGGACTTTGTTTTATAATATGTAGTGACTAGCGACTCACCCTCGCTTGGCTTAGGTTCGTCTCTACGTCCTCCCCAACGTGCGTTCATCTTGTCGTGCTAGGAGGGCTAAGTAGCGTCCGGCAAGCCAGGCGCGAAGCTAAGAAACGCGCAGGGAGGGCCCACTTCGGTGGGCGGTGCAGGGAGGGCCCGCTTCGGTGGGCGATGTGTCTTGCATGTTGCTTCTGTTATTTATCTGGATAGCAGAGTGGACTGTGGAGCAACCCTCATTGCTGTATGGTCTGCTTCGGCAGACCTGCTGAATCGTCGGGGCATCGTAGTAGAATGCGCAAGCGATCCTGCGTCACCCCATTAAGACGTGATGGGTGCTTGGGTTTTAGTGGGTAGTACTGGTTTACCGTTGAGTCCCTCATAACCACCTGTTTCCTACAGGTGGTATGCGTCAATGCATTTCTTTACGTTAAAAAAAAGTTCGTCTCTACGTACATTTTAAAGGTTAGGAGGCTATAGATTTCTTAGAGATGAGATATTTTCTCGCAATAAAAAGTACCCTATTCGTTGACCCGAATAACAAGCTATAATCATACCAAATTTCATCAATATCTGTCCTGTGGGTTTTTCGTTATGGTCTCAGAAACACAGATAAAAAATTTTGAAATCTATAGATTCGGTCCCAGTGTCGATATAATGACAATTTAAATAACATCTTTAAAAACTAATATAATTCGACTCAGGATTTTATTATATGCATAGATATGTACTTTAGTCTTTATTTGCCTCAAACCTAATTAAATTATTCAAGGAAATAATCTTTATGGTAGGAAGTAAAGTAATAGAATTGTGTAACTTAGTTTTGAAACGTATTAAGATAAATAATATATATTTATATCATTACCTCTTCTAACAAGCGCTTATTAAAAAAACATATATACACAACAAATTTAATAGCGATAGCTTAGCTACGAATAAAAACGGGTTAGAAAAATAATATTTTTAAGTTTCCTTAACTAATGACGTTTTTATTCGAGTATATAAAAATTAAAAATTCACATTTGCACTGTTATGATAGACTGTGTACTAAATGTTCAGACTACCAATTTTTATTGTGTTAAAATATACTTTATATGAGTTAATTAAAATACTTACATTTAGCGACAATGTTGTCGATGAATCCCATGGCGACGCGGAAGTTGAGGAAATTTCTCAGGTGTCGTGTCAACTTGTAGAAACTGGCCAGAATGGTTAGTTGTTCACGATGATTACCCTGCACATTGTTATTGTTTAAAATAACTCAAAATCGTACGATTATAAATTATTTAAATGTGAAAACTTATTAATACTAATTTATTTTTTGTTTTTTTTTAATGTTTTTAAACTGTTTCACATTGAACTGTTTGTTTTCCGAAAAAAATTAAACAAAAACTAAGTATTATGACTCTAGAAAAATATAACGCTTGAACTATTCTTAAACAAAAGACACTTAAAATTATAAATTTTAAAGACATAGATTCTTTTTATAGAGATATCCCACACACTGATGTTGATTTTAAAATAGTTTTTAACCCAGTTACATGTATGCAGGCAAACACTATTTTTTTTTATTTTACATACGACACGGTACAGTGGTTTAGTGGCAGTAGCCCAGTAGTAACGCGCTCGCTTGGAAAAAATTGTAATGCAAGTTCAAACCCGGGTCTCGCACCTCTGATATTCACGTGCGAACCATTTCTAACATGATTACCACTTGACTTACGGTGAAGGAAAACATAGTGAGGAAACCTGCATGTCTGAGAGAAACGAGCAAGTTTTCGAAAGACATGTGCAGTCCAGCTTAGTGGACTACGGTATAATATATGGTCTTCTCGTATTGAAGGGAGGCCCGCGCCCAGCAGTGGTACGTTAAAAAGGGCTGAATACATACAGTGGCTTACATGAGACATTGCTCTGACTCTACCATCAGCTAAGCTACAGAGAATATTGGCATCTAATCTCTCATACGAAATTTTAAGTCAATCGATTCGAGAAATAAGTTGAAGAACAAAGATTACCTTTTGACATTTACATTATTATTAATTTGAATTAACTTCTTATATTTTTAATATTGTAGGTACAATGTACAATGTACATATTCATTTAATTTTGTTTTCTACACAACGGAATGTTACAATGTTTACAAAAAACTTCATTACTCTTTAATTAATTCCAAGTAGAAAAAATGAAATACATTTGAGCGTCAAAATGTTCATACGGTTAGATAAGCTACAATATAGTAACAATTTAATGAAAATAAAACTAGCGAATATAAGATATCAAGAAAAACTTACTTGATAGAAAGCAATCTCTTCCGAGTTAGTTATGAGCCGCGAATTGACATATCTGTATTCTCCTTCTAACTTCTGTTCCTGAACGGTCATACGAGCTGCGTACAGACAGACAGTCATTTAAAATATATACATAATTACTAAATATATAAATATTAGTATAAGTTGTAATTTAACAAATTTTGTCCTTTTTTTAAACTTAATTCTGCCTACTATTGTACAATAATTACTGAAGAAAAAAATATATTTAATTTAATTTATTAATTATAAAACTAAAAATGTGTATTTAGTTTTTGTATCCAACACGTCAAATATGGTTATAATTATTTTTTTTAAATTAATGAATAACTTACATAGATTATAATTACTACATTATTATAATTTTAAATCGTGTGAGCCGTTTCAATTGCTGCGTTTACTAAATTGATAAAAAAAATTCAATTAATCTTATAATATATAAACATCTAAAAACTTCATTTATCAGAAAATGCAAAAAAAAACAATTATAAAAAAAAATAAAAAAAGGACAGTTAAAAACCCTTGGATAGCGTCTCTCTGGCCATTATTATTGGACGGATAAGGTATTGGTACTAGTGGATAGCTATTCGCATTAAGATTTTAAGTAACATACATATTATTATAGTATTGAAAATAATGAAATATTTAAACAATTTTTCATTACCGGTAGGTTTTCTGAGATACGTCAAGAATATGCCAGAAAAGAAAAGATAAGCCATCATTATTCCTGGGGTCTGAAAAAAAGATAACATCCATTATGCAAAAAATAACTTTAACTATAATATACAGTAAAATTCCTAATTCTTTTTATAAAAGATACGTGCAAGTTTCTCTCTTCACTTTTTTCTTCACTTGTACTTCAAAACCGCGCAACGGATTTTGATAAGGTTTTCAATAACAGAAACAGCGATAAGCGAGTATGCTTTGTGTTTTTGTAAATATTTTGTACAAAATGGCTAAGCCTAGACGATGTTTTGGCAAAAAAACTATTTTCGTAAATTACATGGCTAAGAAAACAGATGTTTTCGTGATGCGGTCACGACGGACAGTTAAGACAAAAATTCTAAAAACTAAGTATATTAATGACTTTTGTCCAGAAATGGCATAGTCCAGAAAATATTTGGTGTAGGTACAGATTCGACTCAGAATTTCATTCATTGTAAACATTTTCTAAGTTGTAGAACAACTTATGTCAGGAAACTGAAGTCTACTAAAAATTTGTTTTTGAAATGAGAACTTGAAATGCAGTCGAATTAATTTAAAATGGCGGCCAGTTCAATAAACGTATTAATATTCACAATTATACAAATTGAAAGCACCATGTTCAAACGTTTGTTTTTTTTTTGTATTGTACGCATATTGTAAGCCCATTTCAATATTTCCTTTTTATGAATAGCTTAGAGCGTTATAATATGTAGTAGGTACTTATATTAAGATACCTCTGACCCCTTATTCACACAGACTTTCCACCATTTAGGTCTATTTTTAAGATCATTTTGAAACTTACAAGTAACTTGAAATATGACAAATTATAATATAAGGCCATCACATAAAGTCCAACTTACAGTGCGCCACCGGTTCATCAAATTAGCTAAGAAGAATAAAACCGATTTTCTTTACCAAAGATCGATAGCAAGAATCAAAATGAACAAGTTGCCCGGAATCATGGGCGAAATCGGAAAAAAATAAAAAGTGCTATTGAGATAATGACAGGTCACAAAAAGAAAAGGAACTTGGAGTATTATTAAATGACTCAGTAATAAATACATATTGGTACAGTACTTACAGAGGGTCCCAAGTTAACAGTCAATCTGTATAAATATATAGAGATATCCAGAATAGGTTTGCTTATGTTGCTGTATAGGTCTATTACAGTATCACAGAATTTATCGATATCTGTCGTCAGGAGCTGATCAGCGTTTGATATTCGGTTATCCAAATTGGTAACTTGGTAGTATGTAAATCCTCTGGAAATAAAAATAAACTTTAATAATGTAAACGGATATTTTTACATATATATACTTCAAAGACTGCAAGAATGTACTTAATTTGATTTAAAATATCTAATCAATCAATACTAACACTTCTAACGATACATACACTAAAGTTAATTACGTAATGTAAGCTTACTTTAGATATTGCTGATATAAATGTACTGAAAGATTCGTCCTTAATCTCAATTTAACCTCTCCGATACTCCACTTTAAAACATTGTTTACTAAGGATATCTGCAAAAATTAATAAATCAGTTGAGTGTACACCATATGTGCATATATTATGTACATAATATGTATGTTGGATAAACTGTAAACTTACAATTGGCATGTATGTAAAGAACTGAAATAGCAACCGCTTGAACTCCTTGTTGTTCATTGAGATAATGGATCTGAAACAAAAAAAAACTAATCAATAATAGTTTATGCAAAACCGAAAGACCGATTTGAAGAGGAATCAATATAAAAAATATAAAAGTAAAGAAATTATATCTGTTCTTTTAGTAATATCTGCTTTTTTTCCTCGTCTCCAATACCGCAGTGTCTCTAGACAAAAGTCTTCGACTAGTGTGTGTTGCCAGTGATAACATACGGCAAAGAGACGTGGCCGCTCACGATGGACCTCATAAGAAGGTTCAAGGCCACATAGAGAGCAATGGAGACGACTTTGCCTATGTCCAGCAGTGGGCTTGTTGTGGCTGAGATCTTTTAGTAAGTTTGTACATATAATCTACCATAGACTCATCCTTGCTTCTTCACTCGAGTTCGTTCCTACTTCCTAGCTAGGTAAGTTTTAAAGGTTTGTTTCGAAGTCCCAGAAATTAGGTATTTTTCCGCAGTAAAAAGTATCCTATTTGTTAATCCGAATATTATCATATGAAATTTTATGAAAAATGGTTGGTCCAGGCAGTGGTTATCTTGTGATGCAGGTGTGGGCATAGACTAACAGACAAAAATTCAAAAACAACAGATTCGGCCTTTGTAACGATAATAATGAGTAATGAGTAATGACCAATTCAAAAAGAATTTCATAAAATATTTAATCTACAGATGTTAGAATTATATTAGGTACATTGCACAGGTATAATATTATATAATGTATTTAATAACTGCTGTCCGATTATGACGCATTATTCATTAATGAAGGCTACTTAACATCACTACAATCATTAGGAACGGAGCAATTATACAAGGAAACTATAGAAACTGGCGAAGCGAAACCGCGGGCAAATACCCTGTTATTCAGTAGGTATGAGACTTTAAAAAAGAAAATATACACTACATGCATGCTTATTTCGGACGTTTGACAATATTATTTTATATTATAACTAGCAATTCCCGCGGCTTCGCCCGCGTTATAATCACTATTAAAAAATAGGAATTGGTGGTAGAACGTTGAAAATTTAATAAGTATTTAATGATGCCAAATCATAAAAGTATAAAAAATAAAAATTTTGTATGAAAATAAAAAAATAAAAAAATCAGGAGAGGGCCACCCTTATGAGAGACCTAGGAGAATTAAAAATGGCGTACGACCAATCTCAGACCTACCAAATATGTATACCCAAAAAATGTCATAAAAATCAAAACCAAATCGTTTCGGAGGAGTTCGATAAAAAACACTGCGACACGAAATTTTTACGTATTAGAAGAAGATATTATTTTCAAATAGGTATATATGAATCTTGTGAGTAACTATTTGTTAAAGCTTAATAGTAGGTAGATATAATAAACGTAAACTTGCTGTGTATTCTCATTACACATTATATAAGTGTTAGAGCGATAATAATTAATAACATTTACTGTATACATTATAATAGCAACTTATCTTTTTATATTGATTCATTTTATCTTCGTAATCAAGCTATTGAAATACCATAATATGAACTAAAAAAACAATCAAATTGATAACTTCCACATTTTTGAAGACGATCGAAAAGAAACGAATCAAAATTATTAATAAAAAAATCTTAAACTTGGCTCTTTCCATATTATTCTAATTAAAAAACGTTATCTCTACAATTCTTTAGTGGCGTAAAATAAAACAATAACTATTAAAATTACCTAAAACAGATTATAATCGAACAAATCAGAGATTAGTTATTAGTTTCTCAGTATGCTCTGAGAGTTATCTGTACAGTGTACTGTATATAAATAAAATTGAAATGTCTGTTTTTAATTTCAAATTAACAGCTTTTCACTAAATGCATATGAAGGTAAGGTAAGGTAAACTAGCTGACCCTGCGAACTTCGTTCCGTCAAACAGTCAATGATAAAGCAGATTTATTATTTTAAAAATTAATACATAATGATTATATTAAAATCTTTATTAAAACATAAAGTAGATGTAAAGAAAATATAAATTAAAAAAACAAATCTTACCGACATGCCGGCAAGGCATTTGCCTTGTCTGTCTGTCTGTTTGTTCCGGCTAATCTCTGAAACTGGAGTCTGCTTTAACTGCTTTCACTTGCAGATAGCTAATGTTATAAGAAGTAACTTAGGGTACTTATATTTTAGAAATCTTATTAATTTTATCTAGCGGAATCGCGGCTTCTCTCGTGCTAAATCTAGGGACGAACCCGAGCAAGGCGAGGGTGTCACTAGATAATAAACTATTCTTTTCCGGTACAAAAACAGGCAGGATATTATTAAAATGGTAAAAGGTGTTAACCACGATGTACAAATAAACGCAAATATTTCCTAAACTTACATAAAGTTTATAAGTGTAATAAGTAGTTAACCAAAGTCCAATTGCTGGGTGATCAATCCAACGTAATCATTGTACCTATGACATACAATAAGAATATAATACGCAGTTTATTATATAATCGAACTTAGTGATTTTCACTTGTATGCAAGATGTAATATTACGTAGACGTTTCTATGATTGGCTAGCAAGCCCGGCACGCTTCGGTGGGCGTAAGTTAATATAAATGAAATGGATTTTAAAATTTCCCAATAAAAGTAGTCCAAGTTACTCCTTATAACTTTAGCTATCTGCGAGCAGTCCCGTCAAAAACCTTCCGGTGCAGACCGTATGAATTAGTGAAAAATCGTTAATTAAATTGAAATTACAAACAGACACTTCAATTTTATTCTCACCTTACCTACTGCCTCGGTGGTGTAATGGTTAGCACGTACGACCACACATCGAGAGGTCCTGGGTTCGAGTCCCGGACGGGAGCCGGACCAAATTTAGTTATTGAGTCTTTCTGTTTAGTAAGTCTCAATAACTCCGGGTGAGTTGGGAAATTGGCGGTGTTTCACATGTGCACTATAATATCTCCTGCGTCGTTGGCTAGTCTCAATGAGTTTTAACTACCTACGCTTTTAGGTATTAGAGACAGTGTTTTAGAATATAAAATAAATGCTTAAAATTTTGTTTGAATGTTGCAAGCCGCCATAAAAGTGTTAGGCAATAAAAAAATAAAATTGCAATTGCCTACATCGAAGTCATTTTGGTAAAAAATGAATACTTTTTAAAACCAATTATTGACGAGGAATTCATCTGACATTTAAAATGTTTTGAAGTCATAATAATTAATATGTTATACATATAGTTACATAATATTATATATTAGTTATAAGTTAGATAAGCCTAATTACCTTACATAATATATTATGTTTGTTATTGCGCTCAAGAGAAGCACTTCACTGTTTTCTTCTTATGCTAATATCTTATAAAGCAGTCGGTTAAAGCTTGAAAAAAGCTCCAATGAAACGACCTTTAATTTATAATCGGTAAAACCACATTAAGGTTAAGATAAGTAAGCCAAAGTCGCCCTGATTTTAATGGATTTAAATAGCCACATCTGAATGTAATGACGCAACAAATACTTAATTAGGTAAATATAAAAAGTACTTAAATTATTTTTAACAAAAAAACAAAAACCGACTTCCAAACTAAATAAATCTAAACTAAAAAGTAGAAAATAATACTTTTAAGGACTTTGTTAATTTTGGAGTCGGTGCCAGCCAGGTATTTTGATTATGTTTACAAATTGATAGATTAATCAAATATGTATCTATTTAGGGTTATTTTGCTTTGGCTGGCACCGACTTCAAAATTAACAAAGTCCTTAAAAGTATTATTTTCTACTTTTTAGTTTAGATTTATTTAGTTTGGAAGTCGGTTTTTGTTTTTTTGTTAAAAATAATTTATTTTGAAATTTTTAGCGGAAAGTAGATACGTATTGTGTTAATGACTATAAAAAATTACCTTCTATTATGAGGTAAACCTAATAGCCTGAAAGTATACAACTATCGGTCCATAATTGCGTATTATATTGAAAGAATTTTCTTTAAACTGCTAACCGTTGAGGAGTTGTACCTTCCATCATCAGTCACGGTACGTGACTCAAATATCCATATAGCTTATAAAAGATTCGGCCGAGTACCGTTAATTTGCTCCTAAGAATTGAAGAGTTCCGATACTTTGGTATAGATCGCATCATCAGAACCTTACCAAACTCTCATCAAACTACCCTTGAAGTATATCCTTTCCATTAAAAAAAGAATCATCGAAATCGGTTGGCGTGATATTGAGTTATTCGTCCATTTGTCGCGCAAATACTTAATGCAAATTTAAGACTTTTATAGTTTTCTCATGGATGCCATTGTCAAAAATGAAAAATATTAAAATGGGACCACATGGGAAGCACTACCTTTCAAATAAAAAAAGAATCATCAAAATCGGTTCACCCAGCTAAAAGTTATGAGCTAACAAACATAAAAAAAAAAAAAAACATACAGACGAATTGATAACCTCCTCCTTTTGGAAGTCGGTTGAAAAATCATTCAGAACGCCAGTTTCACTTTTTTGCTAGGTAACTTTTACTTATCTATATTAATAATTCCGTGAAGGGGTACGGTAGACTCGATCGAAACCTTAGCTGAATAATAAAACATGAAAAAATAAACATTTCGAGTCGACAACATATATCCGCAAAATTCGGATTGTCGAGTATTTCGTTTAATTCTAATGGTGATAACAGACAAATCGCAGTCGCCATATTGGCCACTCAAGCGAAACGTCACTGACATCGGATGACACCTGTGTTGCCAGAAGGTTACATTTCATACATTTTACGGAACTTTTAAATAAACTAATAAAGTGCAGGTCACATATTTTAATAAAAATATTTAGAATTTAACTTAATACATTTTATGTAATAATTAATAATGTAATAATTCAGTTTGTTTTTCATGTTTATTATTCCTTAATTTGTGTTTCAAGTGAAATTATGCTTAAGTTATTTTAATAGCGTAATTTGAAATATAATAAATAAACCCCCCTATCTAAATATTTTACGTTTAATTTAGTAGTTCACTTGATAAATAAATAATAAATCAATCTCTTCAGTAAAATGAAGTCGTTCAAACAGATGTTAGCAGATGGCGGTATTTTATATATAAAAAATCCTTCAAACGTACTTCGTTTGTAAAATATACTGTTAAAAATAATAATATTTTTATTATTCAATTTGAGTAAGTGTTAATTGTATTTTGCTATAATATTTTATATATTATATAGGTATATTTAAAAAATAACGATAATTGGCTTAATATGAAAAGGAAAAATTATCACGATTACGTTCTTTATTTTTGTGAATTGTTTTATAAAACTGTAGGTTAAACTGTAGGCCTCTGCTAAAATTTCATTCTTCGCCACTGATACACAATACTTATTATTATTTGAATATTTATATAATATTTTTGGTGGATAAAGAAGGGTTAAAGCATAACCAAGTTTTGTTATATTATTATTATGAATACAATCTGAGGCATATATAATGAGTATACGCTGTAACATTTTATATAATTAAATTTTAAATAAATAAAATGTGTTTAATTATACACTGCAGCCCACTGACCTCTATATTACCACTGGACTGGCTGTTCTAAGCGTTTGACAGCAATTTTTTTGTGTCCATTTGAAGCGCCACTAGCGAGAGGGTCGAGAACTAATTTTGACGTATATTGCAAATGACAGCGAGAAGTGTTTGTTTACTGTAAAGTAATTTTGCATTTTCGTTGTTAATATAACATAAGTAGTAATTATGATGATACGGTTATTGATTAATAAAAATAAAAAAATAAAAATCTTTATATCGACATCATTAGTTTTAGTACCACGAACTCTCGCTACGTCCGACAGCGGCGGACAGCGCCAAAATGGCGAATATCAAGCAGCCACAAAAGCACGTTGACAACAGCCAGTCCAATGGTATTATAGAGGTCAGTGCTGCAGCCCCTGTTAAATATTTTGTACTAGCGACTCACCCTCGCTTCGCTTGGGTTCATTCCTAGATTTAGCGCGAGCGAAGCCGCGGGTTCCGCTAGTATAACTATAATATTAGTCGAATTTTCTTACGTAATGTTGCATGAGATTAGGCCAGCTACACACGTGTTGGCATTGCAATATTGTATAATATATTTTTTATTTACAAAATCTCCTAACGAAACGTCCGAATTTAATGATTAATTGGTTAACACGGTCTGCACAAATTCGTTGCGTGTGGTTAACCTACATCCGTTACATCGTTTGCTAATAGTTGTTTGACTGAGCGTATGTGAGTCAACCGTTCGGCGTTCGACGAGTCGAAAATCGGAGAAGGAGAATGTACATCTACAGCAAAATATAAATATACTAACACATACATGATTTTAATATATTTTTACTTTATTCTTACCTACCGATTATACACCCAATATTATATTATATATTAATTGTGTTAATTAAAATGATCGAGGTTATAAAATTTAAATTTGAAATGTTTACTTATTTTGTACAGGGTTATTACTTTTAAATGTATACAAAAATATATGATATTATGTATGTTTTCTAGAATTACAATTAGGCTTAATGTCAATGAAATTCAGAACCTTGCTTTTATTCATTGTCACCGTAACCTGATATGCCCTGTATTTTGAGTACGCTTTTTTAATTATCGACTCATTTTAATTTTCTAGTATCTGGAGTATTTTTAACCGACTTCAAAAAAAGGAGGAGGTTATCAATTCGTCGGGGACTTTTTTTTTTTTTTTTCTATGTATGTTCCCCGATTACTCGACGATGGCTGGACCGATTTGGAAAATTCTTTTTTTGTTTGAAAGGGTATAGTTTCTAGTTGGTCCCATAGTCACCAAGTCACGATCTGATGATGGGATCCCAGGGAAATCGAAGACAACTCTCAAATTTTATAGGCACTTATTACGTTTTTCATATATTTTCTAAAGCTGTTCAAGTATTTGCGTCTGATAATCATCATCTCCTGTGGTTGAGCTAATGATGGAAGGTACAACTCCTCAACGGTTAGGAGTTAAAAGAAAATTCTTTCAAAATTATACGTAATTATAGACCGATAGTTAAATTCTTTCAGGCTCTTATTAACCGACTCTAAAAAAAGGAGGAGGTTCTCAATATAAGTATGTTCCCCATTACTCGAATATGGCTGGACCGATTTGGAAAATTCTTTTTTGTACATAAACAAAATAAGTATCTGTTTTCCGCTAAAAATTTGAAAATAAATTATTTTTAACAAAAAACAAAAACCGACTTCAAAACTAAACAAATCTAAACTAAAAAGTAGAAAATAATACTTTTAAGAACTTCGTTAATTTAGAAGTCGGTGCCAGCCAAAGCAACATAACCTTAAATAGACACATAAGTATTCGGTTAATCTATATCTATAATATTTGTTAACATAATCAAAATACCGTTCGAAAGTTCCTTGCAAAGGCAAGATAAGTCTATCCGTCCTGGCTGGCACCGACTTCTAAATTAACGAAGTTCTTAAAAGTATTATTTTCTACTTTTTAGTTTAGATTTGTTTAGTTTTGAAGTCGGTTTTTGTTTTTTGTTAAAAATAATTTATTTGTTAAATTTTTATTTAATTATAATCTCATTAATTGAATACATCAATTTCAGTTAAGAATAATATTCAAGGGTAAAAAGCAATTGGCAAGATAACAAAATAAAAATTTTGTTGTGTATGTTCATATCAATCATATAAAGTAATTCAATGCAACGTTTGAAGCTAATTTAGGAGAAAGTTTAGTACTTAATATAATCTAATTGATGTTTACTTGTTTTAAGATCAAAATATAGTGATAATGTGCTATTTACCTCAAGCGCGGATCGAGAATGTAACAAAAAATTCTCTCCCGTGACCATGATTGCTGTAAAGCATTCGAAACGTCGGGAACTAAAAATCAAAATAAATCCGCGACAAAATCCGAAAAGGTAGTTTCATTTATAATGTCGAATATTCGCGTAAATCTAAGAAAGTATTATGCGAACGATTTCTACTAATAGCTCAGTGAAAATACAAAAAAACGTTAAATAATGCAATGAATAAAAAATCCTTATAAATAAGATTTTAGGAACAAAAAAATCTTAGCAGTATATGAGTGGTCGGAACATTCTGGAACACTCAGAAAAAGTTCTGGAAGGGGGTTAGATAGGGGTGTCAATAATTTGTATTCGTTTTTTATGATTTGCGGCTAAACTGTGCATCCTATCGAAAAAAGTTGAATGTAAAAGTTGTAGATAATAAAGTAATCTAAAACTGTCTTTTCGTAAAATTATTGCCCATAGTTATCGAGAAAAACGCAAAAAAAGTTCTTTCGGTTTTTAATTTATAACTCTGTCAAAAACTTTTTCATTTTCATGAAAATTGATGAAAATGTTCTTTTTTGTGTTTCTAACAAGTACCTTTTTTTTCAAAGCGAAATATTTATTTTTCGATGTTTCATGAAGACAATACAAAAAAAGACCTTATTTTCAAATTGAAAAATTTGGTTAGCATGTTGAAGGGATTTCAAAAAATATCGATATATCAAGGTATTCGTTATATACTACATAAGGTTACACTGTTTTAGTATATATTGCTAGATTTATAGCTAGGTGTAAAATTCTGTTGTAAGAAGGAAAACCATAGTAAAATTACAAATGATGAAGTTTCAAAAGGTGTATTTTCCTTGATTGTTATGAATTTTACCATTGTTGTTTTTGTATACTTAACATGACCTCTGCATTAAAAATGGGCGCGTATAATACTGAATTTAATTATTATTTTTATTTCTTTTAATTGAAGGTTGTTAAATAAAATAAGACCTGAAATTAATTACATTTTCGAACGATTATTTCTACAAAAAAAATATATAAACATACAAAAAGTTATACATAAAGATATACAATAAACGCAATATTCTTAATGACCAACGATGTTTCAACAAGAGAAGAAACATCTCCAATTTTAGATATAGAGGAGGTACATCATAGTTTCTCGGGGGAGAGGCTGACTCCTACCGGGCGCGTCCTCCTGGTGGCGGATGGGAGGGACGCCACGCCGTCAGCCTGCACCTAATAGGTTGAGTGCGGCGCGGCGGGGGTGGTACTCCTCAGCGGCATGCACCTTAATTGAGTGCGGCCCTGAGTTGTGCCACGCTGGCAGCCTGCACCTCCTAGGTTCAGTGCGGCGGGGGTGGTACCGGAGCAATCCGGCGCGGACCAACAGCCAGGGGGGGTGGGGTTTAGGGAGCGGCGTCAGGCGGGCGCCGATTCTCCCGCGTGGTGGCAGCCGGTGCCTCTGGTCGTTTTCACGATAGGAGGCACTGTGCGGGCCGTACTGGCGGGACTAGCCTGTCGGTGCGGCGGCTGGAGCGGGGCCACTTCGGTGGTCCTGCGTCTGGCGAGGGGTTTGGCACGTTGGGTGGGTCTTCCTCCCTTCGGTGCCAAGGGGGGGTGTTAGGTTTTATAGGGTGGGTACCCACTTCGGTGGGGAGAAGGAGTGGGGCCGCGGGGGGCGGGAAGAATTCACAGTTCTCCCCACTTTCCGCGGTCCCAGCGGGCCGTCACCGCTGATGGCGGACTTGAGGGGGCGGCAGGGGAAGGGGAGTGTCGGCGTTGTCGCATCCTCTTCTCCTGCGGCCGTTTGGGTGGGCCTTCGGGCGTTTTGTGGGTGGGCCTTCGGGCGTTTTGTGGGTGGGCCTACGGGCGTTTTATTGTTTGCCCAATTTGGGTGGGTTTTTTAGGCTTCGGCCGCTTATTTTTGCAGGTTGCCCACTTCGGTGGGCGGTGTTCGTGTCTTGTGGGGCTGCTCCGGGTACTTCACTGATCAGCAGTGGACTTGGGAGCAGCATCACCCTCAGGTTGTAAGTCTTCCCATAATGGGGTTGTCCCGCTTGGGGCGGCCTCATGGTGGTGGCTTCGGTCAACCGTCGGGGCGTCGCGGTTGTATGCGAAAGCGATCCCATCCCCCATGGCGGCAGGGGTTGGGCAGTTGGTTTTTAGTTAGTTTAGTGGGTAGGCCGGTCTCATTAGCCGGAGAGTCTCCACATAACCACCCCAGGGGAAGTCGGGTGGTATCCGTAATAGGATTTCCCAACTTTCAAAAAAAAAAGGTACATCATAGTTTTTTAGCACTAGTTGCATGACGGTTGGACAGACATGGGAAAACTATGATAGTTCATTTTTGAATAGGAAGCACCAACCTCAAATTAAAAAAAAATCATTAGCCAAATAAATACCACCGACCACCAATTTAAATTAAATTAGAATTGATAATCACAATTTAATTTAAGTATGCATCATTCTTATTATTAACAAAAGTATAGTTTACTTTAGTTAAAGAGAATATTACTATGGAGTAAAGTAAAAAAAATGTTCAAGAACTTTTTGCTTTAATATATGTACTTATTTATCTAGGAAATTATTCTGTTATGAAGTCTTATTATATTTTGCATTGAATAACTACACAGTGTAGACAGTGTTTGTAGGCAGTTCTTATTGTAAAACTCAGGACACTTTACTGAAATACTTATGTATAAATACTTTGAAACAAATATTAAGTAAATAATTTTAGATATCTGCTCATAATAAAATAGGTAGTAAAATAATATTATGTTTATGTATTGATACATAAAACCTTTGATAAAAACCTTTTTTTCATGTAATAGGTACTTACACTGCGATTTATTCACAGTTTATACTTTGTGTATTTATAACTAATGAATGTTTTTATACATATTAGGCATATGTGTACAATGTATAAACTAAAATTATGAACATAAATATTTTATTCTTAAGCCGAGGTTATTTCATATCGTGGGTCATATACCTAGTTCATCTGAAGATATATTCTTTAAATAGTTTAGGTCTCTGCATTTATTTTTAGGTGCACTTAGTTTAGTTAAGAAATTTTTCAGAATATTAAAGACTTTATTTAATACATTATAATATTGAAAGTAAATTAAATTAGATTTTAAGTTTGTATGTTAAACTTTTATTTTACTTTAATCTTATTCTTTAGGAAAGCAATCTTACACTTTAACAATATTAATAAAGAATGTATAACTTAACTAATAATTCAATACAAACATGATTTTTAAAATATATAGCTTAGAATAATCAATTATCTTCACACTTTTGTTATTTACAATTATAATTGGGCTTATTACTAAACATATTATGAGTGTTTTCTTTCTTCTTCGAGATTGAATAACTCAAAGAAAATAAAACAATAAATGCATAAAAATGTTTTCCTGTAATAGGGAATAATTTAGGCGCTATATTATTTGCATACAATAGCTGCCTTTGTGAACCCGAACCAACTTTCATTACCAATTTAAAGTATAGTTGTTACCATACCGTTTCTTGTATACAAAATTAACTTAATTATTCACATTTGTAGATATTAAAACATTCTAACTAAGCATTACTATTATTTGGAACTTTTTTTTTAAATTTAATTTATATACTAGCAAGTTATCCTTTTGATTAACCTGGGTTCCACCATAAAAACAAATCTGTCCAACGTAAACCACACATTTTCTGATTAAAAGTATATAATTATTAAGCAATAACTCAATAGTCAACTTTTATAAATAAAAGTAGTGTTTATAATTAGATGATGATCAACATGACCATACTATATAGTCTGTAATATCCAAGAATTGAATAAAGTAACTTTTTTTCTACTTATATTGGCTTTTCTATATTACAACTTAATATTTTTAAGTATAGAAAAAACATAATGTACCTATTTAATGCCTAACTGTTTTAATAAACTTGTGCACATGCACATTTGTAATTAAATTTAATAATACATAAATGTTATAAAACATGTAGAAATCAGAAACAAAAGAAAGTAATAATAAAAAATTAAAATAATCATAAAATAAATAAGAATTTGTTAAGAAATTGAAAGAATATATTAAGAAATTAGAATGCATAACACTTACCCTTCAATTAAAGTTGTATGTTGTATAAGCCATAGATCACATAATGTTCTTGCTATAAGTGATAAAGCTATTAAAGTCATAAATCCACTTTCTTTGCTCCAGAGCCCAGGAAACATAATAGCCCATAATACTTTTAATTCAGCAAAAAATCTTGCATCTACTTGTGCTTTTGGACCCTTTTTATTTTTATCCTTTATCATATATTGCACCCTTTCTTCTGGTGATAACTGCCCTGATCTTACACATTTTGTTGAGCTAAGGAAACAAATATATTGTTTAACCCATTTTAAAACACCTTGTTGATAAAACAGATATAATTACAAATTGCACTTAGAGTTTATACTATGTAGATTTAGAGAATTACAACTTTATATGGCATTTTACTTTATTTTATAGAAACTTTGAAATATAATTATTTCTAGGTCTGCACATTATAATTAAGAATATCATAATGTTCCATTGGTTTATGTTATTTAGCAAATATTTTATTACAAGTTACCATTCACCTTGATTTAAAGGACCTTCTCAATATCCATGCTCCTATCGCTGCAGAGGCAGCTAAGCCAAGTCTTACATCTGTCCTTGATGTAATTTTACTAAAATTTGGGGCCATTATAAATGTTATTTAAATTAAAACTTAACAACACTATTCCAATATTACTATTCAGCGTAAGCACATTATAGTTATAATCACATATAGCACTTTTAACGTTTATTAGTAGTAGAAGGTTATTGTAATTGAGCTTTATAATTATAACTTTAAAAGGGCCACTGTATCATTTAGAGTCAAGAAAATAACCAGCGATTGATTAGTTACTGACACCTGGCAACAGCAAGCAACAAATGCCCATTGTGTTTGATTATGACAATTGACAAATGACATTGACATTTTACATGTGTGATGTGATTTTTTTTTTTTTTTTGGGATTTTTTGACCTGGTAATTACAACCTTTAGGTCAACTCTTATATTTATTCGTATACGTAATAATATGTCTATGTGCACATCCCATTAAATTGTTTTAATTGTATTCTTTACGTATTTGTAGATGTGCTTATAAGTAAGTTCGTCTTGTAACAATTACAATTGTTTTAATGGCGGCGGGCGGGACAATAAATCACACTTATTTTCAACATCACTGAGTTCACTGGCCAACACTAGTCTGTCAATCAAAAATTTTTGACAATCAAAGATAACATGCTCCACAGTCCACACTCCACAGTTCCATCACTTGAATTACAATGAGAACAGGTTCCATTCGCAATAATGCCGAGTCGAGCAAGGTGTGACGGTGTAGTATTATGACCGAAACGCAGTCTATTTATGATAGTAATAAAGTCTCGAGAAGCATCTGGCATACGATGATACCAAGGTCTTGCAGGTAAGCTTTCTTGTATGCTTCCATACCATTTTCCTTTCGTAACTTGATCTTTCTTCCACATTTCTAACCACAACTTTTGAATATTTTGGTCAATACATTGCAAGTAATCGGACATAGGAACATTCATTGTATTTCTAACGTCAACAGCATTAACTCCTTCATATGCAGTTTTATCAGCCATTTCATTGCCAGAGATACCTTTGTGGGAAGGCACCCATAGAAAGAAAATTTGGATATTTTTACTGTGGTATTGGTGAATTATTTGCTGAAGTAAAGGATATAATTAGACTTGTATTTGACTGTGAGGGTAGTTAAAGCTGTTATCAAACTTAAGGAATCAGAAATTATTAAAAAACATTTATTGTTATTGATTTCGCGAATACGCATTAATGCCTGATACACTGCATATGCCTCTGCCGTAAATATAGAGCAGGGTTCATGCAGAATAAAACTTGAAGAAAATTTTGCTTGTGGATCATATAGAGCAGCATGTACATAATCACTTGTTTTGCTCCCATCAGTGTAGATAACATAGTACATTGTATTTTCCTCCAAAAATTGAAGCATTTCCGAATTATTGTTTATTGTCTGTTGAACTACATTAATTGGATGTGAAATACACTGATAAGAGAAAGAGTAACATGGCCATGGAAACTGTTTTCTGATTTTAGAAAAATTATTGTCTATTTCCAGAAATATATCAGACAGTGTTGGAGAATTACCACATAGTAGACTGTGTGCTGTTGTTAATGGTCTTCTTGGGGATCTATCTATATAAGGTACAATTTTATTTATTATTTGAATGTTATTTGATGCTATTAGTTTGAGACAGAATCTTTCAGCAAGTAAAATTCGCCTCAAAATCAAAGGCATCACTTTTGTCTCAACTTCCATGGCCCTTATGGGAGTTGAGCACATAGCACCAGATATTATTCTTAAAGCCTTATTCTGCAATATGTCTAATTTATTTACATGAGAACTATTCATATAAGCGAGTGAGCTATAATCTAAGTGACTTCTTACAATACTTTTATACAATATTGACAATATTTTAGGATCTGCACCCCATGTTACACCACAAAGTGATCTGATAACATTTAGTCCTGTGTGAGCTTTTTTGGATATATATTTAATATGTTCTTCAAAAGTTAATTTTGGATCTAGTATTATTCCTAAAAATTTCTTTGAAGTGACTTTATTTATAATTTCATTATAGTAAATAACATTTGAGTTTGGGGTTTCATTGCCAAAAAACATAACACTACTTTTAGAGGGGTTAATTTTTAAATGTAAACAATCATTATAATATTGTAATAGTTGAAATAAGGATTTGTTCATGTTATCTATTGCAATCTCTAGGTTGTAATTACTGCTGTATAATACAATGTCATCAGCAAATTGTAAGATATTTACATTCCTATTATTTACATATTTACAAATTTCACTTGTGTATATATTGTACAGCAATGGAGATAGTGTGGCACCCTGCATTGTGCCTCTTGAGGCATATTTGGGTCCATATAAAATATTGTTATGTCTAGCATAGATTGTTCTATTGTTCAAAAAATTAAAAATCCACTTACATAAGTGCCCGGGCACACCTAACCTAGACATGATTTGAACTAGTATACCAGGATCAACACTGTCAAAAGCACTTTGGACATCTAGGAATATGCAAACAGTGTTTAATTTTCTATGTTTTGCATTTTTTAGGTCAGAGATTAAAGAGGTGAAACTGTCTGCACTACTACGCCCTCTACGGAAGCCATATTGTATATGTGGAATGAAACACTTTGATTCAACATACCAGTCAAGACGAACTTTCACCATATTTTCGAATATTTTACCAAGACATGATGACAAGGAAATTGGTCTATAAGAACTAGCAAACTCAGGAGATTTGTCGGGCTTAAGTATTGGGACAACACACTGTGTTTTCCATGACTGTGGAATACATTTATTAAGCCAAAGCAAATTGAGAATGTTAAGAAACAACTTTTGGGCAGATACATCTAAGTTTTTAATTACGATGTAAGGATAATCATCTAAGCCAGGAGTTGTATTTCGTCTAGAGTGCAAGCTTGTTAAAAATTCAGACCATGAAAAAGGATCCAGTAAAAATTTAGAATTTGGGTTATCATTGTTGGTTTCAAAAAGAATGTTCAGTTGATCTACTTCAATTAAGTTGCTATTATCTGATAATTTATTTAAGAGTGGAGATATAAACTCATTTGTATATGATTTATTCTTAGGTCTTATGCCTTTGAACATTTTTAATAAATTCCAAATTTTACTTATGTGAGTATTTCTATTAAATGTGTTACACAAATTATTCCATCCTATTTTTTTCTGTTCTGAAATTGTTCTCTTTTTCTGGGCATCTTTTCTTTTGTAATTAATATAATTTTCAATAGTAGACTCTTTTCTATATAGTTTTAGTGCATTATATGAAGCAATAACACTTTGTTCACATATACTATTCCACCAGGGAGCTGGTGGTCTGCTTATGAAAGTGTTTGTTTTAGTGAGCTTTGGAATTGACATTTCTTTAAGAGTATCTAAATGAAAACAGAAATTATTATAGGTTGAAATAGGATCATGTGGTTGAAGTATCAAATCATTAAACATTGTTTTTGAAAGAGCTGTATATGTTTTCCAGTCAGCTTTTTTATATATGAACTTATCTACAGGGGAATTGAGATGATATTTATCTATATGTAATGAAATCTCTGTTATTGTTGGATAATGGTAACTTCCCATTGTATCATCATGTACAGACCATTCACATAGTGGTGCGAGGCTGCCACTTATAAAGCTTACATCTATGGCAGAAGCAGTTTGTCTAGGGCGATTTATAGTTGTAGGTCTACCATCATTTAAAATACACAAATCTAAGTCATCAATTAAATTAAATAAATCCTGACCTCTACTTTTCGTTGACAAACAACCAAATGCAATATGATGAGCATTAAAGTCACCACTCATAAATATGGGCTTTGGTAGATCATTAATAATGTAACGGAGTCTATTAATTCGTATCCGTCCACTTGAAGGTGGACAGTATACACAAAGAATTGTTAAACTACTATGTCCTGTTGATACAGATACAGCAACTGTTTGAATGTCTTCATAAAATCTGGTATTTAATATATTATACTTAAGGTGTGGTTTTATTAGTATTGCAACTCCATTATGTGTATTGTTTGAATTTTTATTGTATATATTATATCCTGGTATTTTAAAATTATTATCTTTGAACCATGTCTCATTAAGAAGGCAAATATCAATATTTTGTTGTTTTAAAAATTGGATTAATAAAGGTTTTTTACTATTTGCACTTTGAATGTTATACTGCGCAATACGTAACTTGGATTGTGTAGAACTAGGCTCTACACAATCCATTATGTTAAGTTTTTTAATAATGTATCTTTAATAGTTTTAATATTAGTCGGTGTACTATCATCTTTATTGCCTAATTCCACCAACGTCTGCACTAGGGCCATAAGTACATCGTTATTGGAAATTATTTGAGTTTTAAGGTCTTTAGAATTAACTATTTTAGCTTTATTTACATCTTGTACAGACTTATTTACAGGAATATTTATAGATTTATTTACAATAACATTACTATTTACAAGTTGTGATTTTGGTGGTGAGAGTGGAGGAAAATCTGTTTCATTGGTGATGACTTGTTTTGTAGAGGTGACACCTGCATAAGATATGTTGTTTTTCTTTTCAATGATCTTTTTGGCTTTAATAGGACATAATCTAGATACCGCAAGGTGAGGCCCACTGCAATTTATGCAGCTGATTTCTGTTGGTTTATCACATTCCTTATACATGTGTTCACCTCCGCAAATACTACATCTTTGTTTACCATTACAAATCCTTGCTGAATGATTAAATTTAAAACACCTATAGCACTGTAATAATGGTGGAATGTATTCAAAAACTCTATACGAGAATAGATCATATTGAACATTATCAGGTAGTACATTAGATAAAAAAGTAACGCTTACAGTCTGTAATGGAATGCGCTCTTGTCCTATTTTCTTTGTAAACCTTCTTATTGCCACTATTTCATAAATTGAAGAAAGTCTTGTATAGAGTTCTTTGTTAGATATATTCGTTGGAACAAATCTAATGATGCCGGTTTTTTCAATTTGCGCTGCCGGTATGAATGCCTTCATGTTATATTTTGTGAGGAAAGTAGTGTTATTAATAAAGTTATTGGCCGTATTATATTGCTTGAAAATAACTGCTATTTTATTGGCATTCACCCTCTGAATACCCGTCACACCTTTTATGTCCATTGAGAAAAGATGATTTAAGTATATAGGGCTCTTGTTACCCAATCTATCATCGTTTATGGATTCTACATACACTTTAAAGTCTGTGTTGGTTGAGTTTTCCGGATATGGTCTTTTATAATTCGGTTTGTAATAGGGCAGATACGCATCTCGCTCACCGCCGGAGTCCGATTGTCCTTCATCCCTAGGCTGTGTCCGTTTTATTTTTTTTGAGGTGGGCGGGTTAGACCCGCCCCCCTCGTTTATCTCCATTGCTATTGTGCTTTTCAGCCGCTTATAGCAATATTTAAATTCACTTTAACTATAAAAAAATCACTTTATAGGAAAAATTTAAAATTAATTTTCTAAAGTCAACCGCGCTTTTTCAAGGTTCCCCCCAGAATCTGTGTGATGTGACAGTAAATATTCTGTTCTTTATTTTATTAAGCATCCTGCATCCATGGTATTTATTCATGGAGGTAAGAAAACAGGAGGACGATCGCTTCATACTAAAGCATTACCCGTCTGCCCCTGAAATTTGTAGAATTTATAACGCACTGCCGTCGGTAAGTAGTATCTGTGAAGTTAGCAGTTTATGAGTACAAGTAGATATTATAGTTAGTACTTAGTAATTAGTATTAACTATTAAGACAACATGAAGTTAGGCATTGAGACAACTTAGCGATTGCAGCGCCCCCTTAGTTTGTTCATATTTCTGAGACACTAAATTCTAGAGCAATCCTCCTCCTCTTCTCTAACCTCCATGGTATTTATTAGTCATGTTCAGATCGGCAACCTAATTAGTTTGTGTTTTTAAAGTGGTTATCTATTATAGAACCTGATTTTATAAAAAATCACTACGCTCAACGATGTTCATCGTTCATGTTTCGATCATCATGTTTTTTTTTCTAAATTTAACAAATCATTAAATTAAAAATACTTTAATGATTTGTTAAAGTTTTGTCTATTAATTTTTGTTTTTTTCCAGTAATTCCTGATATAAAATTAAATTCGTTCATCTTAGTACACAGTTAACGTAGTGCATATAACATACCTACATAAGTACAAATAAATTTCATCATTAACCAACATCCGATGGCAGGCAAGACTCGTGTGTATTAGAATTTATAATAGTTATTATAATAATTTGAAGAATGAATTTATAATAATACAATTTAATAGCATTTTATACATTCTTAACATTTAATATTACAAATTAAATTTTATAGAGTATAAGGAAAGGAGCACTATTTTATATCGGAGACAAGTTGAAAAATGTTCCCATCTGTAAGCGGCAAATAACAGTTCAAAAGCCCACCAAATGGCGCAAGCGCAGCAAAAGGGTATGATAATGATTTATGAATCTACTTTAAACTTTAAAGTTTAAACGTAGCGGAGCGAGTGAAAAATGTTATATTATTTTGTTCAATTTCGACATTTGGTTACATTATAATTTATAATTATTTAGAAAAGTGCGCCAAACAAAGAGAAAGTTTTTCATCCCTTGTTTAATATATTATCATGATACTCTACCAAAATAGCGCTATCTCTAAAATTAATCCACTTTCTAGTTTCTACCGGGGTGCTCCCATAATTTGCCGCTTTTTGAATGACTCTTTTTATACACAGTAGGTTCTTCTAAGCTCTACTTTCCTTAATATAATATCAATATTCACAATATTTCATTTTTCTTTTCTTGTAATGTTTTAGTAATAACGATTACTTAATATTCTATATAAATAAAAATGAATGTTTGTAAGCCCATAACTCAAGAATGGCTGGACCAATTCGGCTAATTTATTTTTGTATGTGCAGTAAGTGACACGGAAGGATTTAATAAATAAATAAAAATTCAAAGTTTGTAAAGAACTTATATTAAAGGGGGTGGGTACCTATGAATAAATGTTGATAATGCTATATTTTATAACTAACTCAATAAATATAAAATAATATATAAATAGTCTATAATTTTAAAGCATTGGTCGTTCTGGGGCTTGGCTGGTATACGCGGCCACACCAAAAATGTTTGCGATGTGGCCGGGACAGTACTGCAATATTGCATAGTCTTGCAGGCATATTATCTATACTCTTTGCTTGCAGGTATTGCTCGCAATCTTGCCGGCCACTGTTGACTGTATTGCAGCCACATATTGCAGAAAATTATTGCCCGTTTAGGAGCACCCTTAGGGCCTTAAAAGAAACTCAAAGTCACCCTTTGACATTTGAGTAAGGTTGCTAAATATTTTTTTATCAAGGATTATTTCTTGATTTAAATTATCTAAAGTTTCACGCCTATTTAGATAAGGACGAATTTAAATTCTCTCCTTTTTCTTTTAAAATTTTTCGATTTAAAAACAGTATAAGCCGCTGCTACGAGTATCATTTCGCCAGCCATTGTTGCCGGTTTGTGTAGCTCGTTTACGAGTCTGCATCATGGGCCATACTATTGCAGACATACTGCAACACATTGCCCAGCCACAGCCCACATAGTGCTCGGCAATTACTTGCAAGAAAATATTTTGTGATGGCCCTGCAATTATTTGCTAATATTGCAGCCACAAATTGCCGGAAAATATGGCCCGTATAGAAGGACCTTTAAATGCACATGTAGGTAATTGTATTATACAGTTAACAGTACTTAAAAATTATTATTTGTTATAAATTATAATATAATGATAATTGTATTAAGCTCATTAGAACTTAGAACATAATATAACAAGCATGAAAAACGTTGTTTTTATTTTGCTTCATTCAAATGCAAAATCCTTACTAATATTATAAATACGAAAGTAACTCTGTATGTCGCGCCTTATATAATTAAATTATGAGATAAAAAAAACTATCAAAAGGGAATTAAAACATGAAAAAAAAAGATGAAGGTGAAAGCAGCCGGATTATGCTTTTAGCAGTCTGAGACATATTTATTATTTACATGTTTATTTTTAGCAAATTGCTTCAAGTTTTGTTACAGTTGTGTTACGTTCATTTTCGACATAAATAAACAAAACGATCATACTTTTTTACTTCTGAAGTGACAATAAAGCATATTATTTTAGGTCTTCGTTGTGTGAAAAATTTAGTTCCGAGCATAATTATGTTATCCGAATGAAAAAAAAATATATAAAGTCAAAAAACCAGAAGGTGTGAAGAACTAACTAAAAAGATGAAAATAAGTTTTTATAATGCAGTCAGTCAGCATACTAAACTTACATATTATGCTAATATCCGGCACGGCTCCATATTCGGGTCCTAAGTTCGAGTCCCTATCCCATTTGTAGACAATTTTAAATTATATGTGACCATATCAAGTATGTGATATCCATAGCACCACTCACAAGACTCCTTGTCATGGAACTAAGTAGTAAGTACATGGCGACTGGCGGTAGCGCGATGGACTTGCCAAAAAAACATATCCAAATATTTAATTAAAATTGAACATTTTAAAGAACTAATTGATTATATCGAAGTAGAACATTATTAAGAATAGGTTAAAGGTTAATCTGAGTTAAATTAAAGGTTAAAAAGTAGTTAAAAAGTGAGGTTAAATTAAGTAATTAATTAATAATATTATAAAGAGGAAAAATTTGTATTTTTGTATTAAACGAATAAACACAAAATCTACTGGACCGATTCAAATAAAATTTGGAACACAGATAGTCTGGAGCCTGAGAAAGGACATAGGATAGTTTTCAAGACGAAAAAAGGGCTGTAAAGGGTTGAAATAGGGGATGAGAGTTTGTATGGAAATTACGTCATTTTTAAAGCTAAAAGCTTGAAACTTATTTTTTAGACTTTTGATTAGATATGAATATGTAAGACATTCAAAGTTTTTAAAAATTGTATGCCAATTGTAATAAAACCACTTTATAAATATTTAAAAAATGTTTTATTTTTATTAATTTAAGATCATCTGTTGGATTTATAATTATTAACATGACAATAAATTATCTTAAATACTAAGTACTTACAACTAGTTGACATAATGGACTAGCTATTTTCAGTCATTGAGATCATATTATTTACATTTATGAAACGCATTTAGTCCACTTCCTCCACCGTGGGGCCAGTGTGCGCCCCGGCGTGCTGCTGAGGGCCACCGGGCGACGCTCCGGCGCCGTGCATCTTGCTCATTACGGGCGAGCACACGCGTTGCACTTCTTTCAGTCTATGTTCGTATTCTTCTTTCTCAGCTAATGTGTTGTTGTCGAGCCACTTCAGAGCGTCGTCGCATTCCCTTCGAGCCGTGTCTTTATCTTGCTCGCTCAGCTTCTCGCCGGCCTCGTCCAGCGCCTGCTTCACACTGAACACGTACGATTCTAGTCGATTTCTCGCAGACACTCGTTCTCTTTGACGCTCATCTTCTTCCTTGTACCGTTCCGCCTCCGCTAGCATGCGATCGATTTCCGCCTGAGACAATCTTCCTTTGTCATTCTTAATAACGATGTTTTTGCTGCGGCCTGTGCTGTTCTCTTTGGCAGACACGTTCAGGATACCGTTAGCGTCTAGGTCGAACGTAACATCGATCTTGGGAACTCCACGGGGAGCAGGTGGGATGCCGGTGAGATCAAAGCGGCCCAGTAAGTTGTTGTCTTTCGTCATGGCTCGCTCGCCCTCGTACACCTGGATGGTCACGGCCGGTTGGTTGTCCGAGTATGTAGTGAAAGTCTGCGATTGCTTGCATGGGATCTTTGCGTTCCTCTCGACGATCTTCGTCATGACACCTCCAACTGTTTCAATACCGAGGGACAACGGCGCAACGTCCACCAGAAGGACGTCTTGAATTTTGCTATGTTGTTCGCCGCTCAATATAGCAGCTTGTACCGTGGCCCCGTAAGCTACCGCCTCGTCTGGATTTATCGAGAGATTTAGTTTCTTGCCGCAGAAGAAGTTCTGAAGCATACTCTGTATTTTTGGAATTCGAGTTGAACCTCCGACGAGTACGACGTCGTGGATCGCGCTTTTGTCTAGTTTGGCGTCTTTTAATGCTTTCTCCACCGGCTCCAGAGTACCTCGGAACAGATCAGCATTTAGCTCTTCGAATCGCGCTCTCGATACCCTCGTATAGAAGTCGATGCCTTCACATAGTGCATCGATCTCTATGGTAGCTTCCGTGCTCGATGACAATGTTCGCTTAGCTCTTTCGGCAGCAGTACGTAGACGACGGAGCGCTCTAGAATTGCCGCGGATATCCTTCCTGTATTTGCGCTTAAACTCTTCCGCCAGGTGATTGACTAGCCTATTGTCGAAATCTTCTCCTCCGAGATGCGTGTCACCGGCAGTAGCTTTTACTTCGAATAAGGAGCCCTCGTCGATTGTCAATATGGACACGTCGAATGTGCCGCCGCCGAGATCGAATATCAACACGTTACGTTCCCCTTTGAGATTCTTATCGAGACCATAAGCCAATGCGGCGGCAGTGGGTTCATTGATGATTCGTAAAACATTGAGCCCAGCGATCGCCCCGGCGTCCTTGGTAGCCTGGCGTTGAGAATCGTTGAAATAGGCGGGCACAGTGATGACTGCATCGCGAACTTGTGACCCCAAGTAGGCCTCCGCCGTCTCCTTCATCTTGGTTAAAACCATGCTACTGATCTCTTCTGGGGCGAATCGTTTCGCTTCGCCTTTGAACTCAACTTGAATTTTCGGCTTTCCGCAGTCATTGATGACCTTGAAGGGCCAGTGCTGCATATCCTGTTGAATTTTCGGGTCGTCGTATTTGCGGCCGATGAGTCGTTTCGCATCGAACACTGTGTTGTTGGGGTTGAGTGCGACCTGGTTCTTGGCTGCATCGCCGATGAGTCGCTCAGTGTCCGTGAAGGCGACATACGAAGGAGTAGTTCGATTGCCCTGATCGTTAGCGATGATTTCCACGTTTCCATGTTGCCAAACTCCCACGCACGAGTATGTAGTACCCAAATCAATTCCAATTGCAGGCATGTTTATTGTAAATTATTATTTTGCACGTATACTTCACAATATTATTCACACGTAAACTGCTAAGTAAAATTCGCTTGGTGTTTCCACCGAGTTCACTTGTTATCTTCACTTTGTCTTTTCAAATACTGAATGAATTCGCGCGTTCGGCGGCCGCTTTTATACTCTGGGATCGTCAGCGAATCCCGTTCAAGAACATTCTCGAAAAGTATAGGACTAACCAATAAGATCGACGGCGAGCTCGAACTTTCGAGATGAACCAAAATTATTGACCAATCAGCGTAGAGATATAAACTAGAAGAGTACGCATAGAGTGTTTTGTGCATAAGATAGAAAAGGATAGCTATATCCATAATCAATATGACCTTAATATTGAGGGCTACCATAACCTGAATTCTCTTCTCCCGAACAATAATTTTATGATATTTTAAAGTAAAATATTTTTATAATAGTAGGTGTATATTTTTTATTTTAGATTATAATATTGTTATATTTTAGGTTTTATTACTATTTTAATATGTATTGTGGTAGTATAAATTGTTGGTGTACTTAGTTAAGATTTCATTTCATTTTAGAATAGAACGTACACATTTGATTAAATACAAGTATGATGTAAATTATAAAATGCATACAAGTTAAACTAATATGAAGGTCGTGTTTTATTAGTTTTAAAATGAAAAATATACTCAGTGAATCATATAAATAAATATTTTTAAAAATTGACAAACACATAATAGATGATTTAATTAAGAAAATATGAATGTATTTCTTTAAATTTGAATCTATAATATCATTTAATTTTTAAAATGATATTATTTACAAAAGCAATGAATTTTATAGTGAAAAGCAGATTTGTTTCGTTTCTAACAAATTGGGAAAATTTTATTGCTAGCAACATTGCCCCAATTCCTTGATAGCGAAATGCGAACTCTATAATCTTCTAATATATAAAAATCTTGTGTCACAGTTTTAGTGTTTAAACTCCTCCAAAACGGCTTGACCGATTTTGATGAAATTTTATATGTATATTCAGTAGGTATGAGAATAGGTTTATAACTAAGTTTTACACCCCTAAGTGTTAAGGGTTGTTCACCCCAAAAAATGTTTTTTTATTTTTTGGACAAATTTTTTTTTGGTTATTTTTTTATGGTGTGGAATTAAAAAATACATGTAGTACTAAATTTTTACCCTCCTACCATCGACCCGTATGTTTTAATAGCATTTTATATTTTTTAACCCTGGTCGATAGCTGATCAATGGTTCCATTTTGCCAAACTCCTCCGCTTGGGAGCAGCATAATAGCAAATTTCGTCGAGCGCAACTTTTCAAATACCTACATCTTAAAAGTAAGTATTAAAAAGATATAATAAATTGGATTAAAAGTTATTTAAAAAAAAAAGTTCAAATATATAATTTTTCACCAATTTTATATATTTTGGATCATAACAAAGGCTGTACCTTTAATATTTATGAAAAATATAATTTATTCACTAATATATATTTAATTTTTTTCCCCCAAATAACTGTTAAACAAATTTATAATGTCTTTTTGATGTTTACTTTTAAAATGTTGCTCCCAAGCGGAGGAATTTGGCAAAACGGGACCCCATTAACACTTGATCAACTATCCCCGCCAGGGATCTACCGGTGTTACTTTTCACCCCGTAAAGAGCACGGAGTAGGGATAGGAGTGGTCTCCTGTCTCTCTTGCAATAAACTGTATCTTACTTCTTACAGAGTTTTTGGGAAAATTACGGCCATTATTATTGTTTGTACATCGATCGCAGTAGTGACGCTTACAATTATCATTTTATCATTTTCATGTAATTCTCAAGTGAAATTATAATCAATTTGCAGGGCTGTCATTAGTAGTTTCTATTACGATATGATATGATATAATTATTGATTTAAAGACTAATGCTACTCTATTATTCCAAAAGAGTAATATCGTGAAATGTAGGTAATAGGTTAAATAAAAAAAAATGTGTGTGTACTTAATTACATGCCTACGTTAAAAGTTATACTTTTTTGACATATGAAATAATTTAAAATAATAAAAATGCTGCAATGATCAAAGATAAATATTAAAACAATTAAACAAGTATTATTTTAGTAAAATATATATTATTTTATTATACAAAATTTACTCTCATCCACACGGGCCAAAAAAAGTACCTATAACTTAAATAAAATATAAATAATTACACTATACTTTTTTTTCATCATTAAGTAATTTAATTTTGTATTTATTTATTTATTTATTTATTTATTTATACGGATCTCCAACAGCATACATATTTTACATTAACAATTTTCTTAAATCTAACAATTTTTATATGATATGTATAACCAATTACAGGAGAACACATCATTCGCTAAATAATTTACAAAAAAAAAAAAACAATGTTTTAAAATGCTTCAAACTACTGATTAAGTACTATAAATATATTACTATTTAGACGATTACAATTAAAAAAATAACAAGATTAATAACTTTAACAACGATTAAATAAAACATAACAATTACACACGTTAACTAATTAATGACTAAAAAAAATACTGTAGGTACAATTTATATTAAACACTTATCACATTTTTTCAGGAACTGCAAGAGCCCGTCACAACCAATGTCCAGAGATTTCATGCACTTTACGCAGTTATTATATGAACGTGTAATACGCGATAACGGAGCATTACTGCCCAACTTCGTGCGGAATCTATAAGTTGTAAATAATGGACATGGGTAGCGAGGTGGTCTTCTAGGAACATTAATGTTGAGCCTCTCCAACAGCTTTTCACTATCGATTTTACCATTAAATATATTATATAGTATCTTAAGTTCAGAGAGCGATCTACGCTTATACAATGTCTTCATTTTGAAAAAAGCAAGTTTGTTCTCATACGAGTCAGAAATTCCTGTAGTTTTGAAACGGAATATGAGATGTTTAATAAATTTCTTTTGAACTCGTTCAATTCTAGAAATTTGGGTTTTAGAAGTAGGAGACCAAACCTGACAACAATACTCCAACTTACTCCTGACCATGCTGTTATATAATTGTATAATAGTTGAAACTTTTTTAAAGTCTCTGGACTGTCTTAAAATAAAACCAAGTGATTTAAATGAGGCAGTTACTATTGAGTTTATATGCTTATCAAACCTAAGTTGGCTATCAAAAATAACTCCTAAATCCCGAATCTGATCAGTTTCTTTTAATTTTGTTTGCATAATTTTATAGGAACTCATAATTGGGTTCCTCTTCCTTGTGAATCTAATAAAATTACATTTGTTGGGGTTGAGTGACATGCCATTCACAGTACACCATTCAACAAGTCTATCGAGATTAGCTTGAAGATCATTAATGTCGGACTTTTGCCTTATAACTTTAGCTATTTTGATGTCATCAGCAAACATATATACGTAACAATTGTCGAATACATTTGCTATATCATTAATAAATATTATAAAGAAAAGGGGCCCCAGATTTGATCCCTGTGGTACCCCAGAAGTAGCCTTAAAGCTATCGGATTTTTCCCCATCAATTACCACTTTGCATTGGCGATTTTGCAGATAACTTTTGCACCAAGACAATAAAGAATCGGATATTCCAAACAAAGATAGCTTTCTTATAAGGAGAATGTGATCAACCTTGTCAAACGCCTTCGAAAAATCGGTGTAAATTGCATCCACTTGCAAATTCACATCAACTGCATCAACAAGATCAGAAACATAAGTGAGTAGATTTGTATTTGTGGATCTCCTGGGCATAAATCCATGTTGATAGGATGATATACGGTATTTGACATGGTTAAAAATAAAAGGATGTACAAGTGATTCGAAAATCTTCGACATAGTCGATAGGATCGATATAGGTCGGTAGTTACAAACCGATTCTTTATTGCCATCTTTGTAAATAGGAACTAACCTTGCCTCCTTCCACTTATCAGGAAAACTACCCTGTACCAGAGACGTATTAAAGATAAGGTAAGTATAATGGATATGTCAGGGATTCAGCACAGTTAATCAGTAAAATCGGAGGAATATCATCAGGCCCCGCTCCCTGATCTCTAACAAGTCTTTTTATTTTAAATAGGATATTATTCTGAGTAATGTGTATATGCGATATTTCAGTAGGCTGATCATGTAAGTCAGCTGAGATAGCCCTAGTCACCAGAGTATTATAAACATTGGCAAAATGCGTAGCAAATAGGTTGCAAGTTTCTTTTTTATTATTTGATTTATTATTGCCTAAACACATTGAAGACGGATATCCGGACGATCCTTTACGCTTATTGGAGAAATGCGCCCAGAAATATTTAGGGTTTTTACCAATTTCGAATTCAATATTAGAAACATAAGTATCATAACATTCTTTAGTAACCTTTTCACAGTCAGATCTAAGATATTGAAATTCTACAAGGTCTAGAGGGTTTCTATACAGTTTGTATCTGCTATGATATTTTTGTTTTTGCTTAAGAAGGTATATGAGATGCGAGTTGAACCAAACAGGATGCCTATTACCACATTTTTTACTTAAAGGAATGTGACATTTTATAAGATTATACAAGATTTGGTAGAATTTTTCCACCATATCATTAACATTATCATAGCATAAGAGCTCTTTATCCCATGATATCATATTTAAACTTTGAGTAATTAGCTTGTAGTCACCCTTAAAGAAATTCAATTTATGGGATAAAGTTCTTTGCTCATTTCGGCTGGCCGTAACTGCTATAGAAATCTCTAATGGGGGATGATGCGAGTCAATATAGCGTATTGGGTTGGGACATTCATCAATTTTTACTATTTTTGAATTACATAAGACCAAGTCTAAGATTTTATTATTAATGTTAACTACATGATTAAATTGCTGTAAGTCATTTAATTCCAAAAAATCTAAAATAAGGTTGTGAACATTATTGTTATTATTTAGGACCGGTAAGAGAGATGTTCCAGCGCTATGAACTTGCCAAATTGCATTAGATATATTAAAGTCACCGACTATCAATGTGTACTCTGTGGGATGTTCATCAATGATTGCATTTGCATTATCAATAAAAGTTTTTAGTGCAATTTGATTAAGGGGAGGCGGTAAATATACCGTGGAGACTTTAAGAAATTTCCAATGCTTACCCATCACTATTTTAACTTTTATCCAAAGATCTTCACATTCACTATTATCGCCTGATATTTTAAAAGAAGTAAGTTTATTTGACACTGCAATGAGAACACCTCCTCCTAGCCTATTATTTGAACGATCTCTTCTATATACTATGTATCTATTGTCAAAAATTTCAGAATCATATATTGTATTATTTAGCCATGTTTCTGTAAAAATTATAATATCAAAATTATTACTTTGAATATTTAATGACACATCTTTAATATTAGTTCGTAGTCCTCTGACATTCTGATAATAACAGGATATACTATCGAATGCTATTTAAACAAAACCATCACATTTATTTGTAAGTATATTAAATTTAGCCAAATTATTTAAAGTGTTTATATTAGACTGTTAAGAGACTCAACATTCTTTACATATTTATGCTCAGCTGTTTCGTGTTTGCGCACATATATGCGTCCTGCTTTAATCCACACAAATTTGTAGCCTTTTTCCTTGGCTTTTAAACGAGTAGCAGCGTGGAGAGATTTTAAGGCCGGAGATAAGTGTTCCATGACATAGATAGGGTGTCGATCACCAGCTATTCCGAGATGACTTGTGTTAAGTTTCTCACTCTTGTCTTTCATTTTTTTGTTAAACGATATTGTCGAAGCCAGAAATCCATCACGAACTCTCGGGCTTGAAAATTTCACGAGAACAGAGCGTGGCCTAGTACTAGATTTATCGAGTTTAGCGATTCTGGTACACAAATGAATGTCAGTTTCATTTAACTGATAATTTGTAACATTTGCTATCTGTTTAATAACAGTGACTAGATTTTCCGTCTTGTGTTCTGGTATGCAGTGTAACTCCACATTACTTGTTCTCGAATGTTGCTCAATTTGAACTAGTCTGGAGCTGAGATCATTAACAGTTCTTTTAAGATCTGTATTTTCAGCCTCCAGCTTCTTTAACGACTCAAATTTATTATTAACATCCAGTCGTATTTCCTCATATTTTTCTTCTATGAAGTTTAAGGACAATGTTACTTGCTCAAGTTGCTCAATAAAATCTTTGTTTTTGGCGTCCAAATTTTTAAAAAGACTTGTTTGGAAGTCAGCCAACACCGACTTCATTTCATCTCTCACTAAAGACTTTATTTCATCCTTGGATAAACTACATGTACAATTAAGTTTAGTAAAAACTTGTGGCTCCAGCGATGCTGAAACCAGATTCAACGGCAGGACCGATTTTGATGGGACTTTCAGACGTAGATAACTAATATTATAAGGAGCAATTTAGGCAACTTTTCATTTATTAGAAAATTATAAAAACCGTTCTTAGTCTCGCTAAACGTCGCGAACGGCTGGACCGATTTGGCTAATTTTGATCTTGAATTATTTGTGGAAGTCCAGATAAGGTGAATAAATATGAAAAAAATAAACTTTTGTTTATCGATTGAGGCAGTACGTAGTCTGCCGGGCCAGCTAGTCTATACCTATAATTATTCTATATACTCGATACTCTCTGATGATATTAGGTATCTGTAAAATATATTATGTAGTTAAGACTGTTGTGCTTAAAATAATGTTATTAAGTTCCTTTTCTTAAAACGTTTTGTTTGCTATTTTTAATAGAAAATAACTTCTTTTTCTGTTTTCAGTTTAATATGGTGTTCTAAAATGAGAAAATGTTATCTAGTTCTAGTGTCTTGAGAGACTAGAATAATGTGTTTTTACTTAACTAAGATTAATTAGCCTTAATGGCAAAGTAAATTTCGATTTATAAATATTAATAATGATAGTTCTAGGTTCAAAATTAAGGCTTTAAAATTAAATTCGTAAGTTTTTGCTATTGTTTAGTAAAAGTGGTATTATTCTGTACTAATACTACTACTAGTAATAGTATAGTTCTATACTTATAATAGCTTATCTATACTAATATTATAAAGAGGAAAGATTTGCATTTTTGTATGTAAAGAATAAACTCAAAAACTACTGGACAGATTTTAACAATTCTTTCACCATTAGAAAGCTACACCTTTCCTGAGTAACATAGGCTATATTATATTTTTAAAAAATTAGAGATCCCTACTTAAAATTAAACAATGTAACCCAAGGTATTAAAATATTGCCTATAAAAGTCATTATTCTGCGTGCGCTGCGAAAGCTATTGATAATAATATATAAAATAATGTTCTATATATTAATAGTACTCATGATTGCTCACAAAAAAGTCCGCGGTGGCATATGCCTAACTATTACATGACAGTTTTAGTTTAAATTATTAAGTTCAAATACGGGTGAAATCGAATAGCGGTGATATTAGTATCATGATAGTAATCTCCATTTAAATAGTTTGATAATTAAGGTTGATTATGTACGTGTAAATTCCCATTTAAATTAAGCGGATCGGACTTTTCGTTTAGAATTTATGACGGTTATAAAGATTCTAAAAGTAAAAAAAATGTCGCAGTTTGAGCAAATGGTTTCAAAAATTCTTTTACTAATTCAAAATTACATTGTTAGCGAATAACGTAACCTATATTTTAGCCTCGTATTCTCCCGGCAACTTGACTACGCGGGTGAAACCGCGGTGCGTTGCTACAGTAACTTAGCAAAATTACATTTACATGATATGAGATTATAGAACATATCAATATCTAAAAACAACTTTGCGAGACCATATGCTCAAGTATGCTATATGCTATGTATCAGTATGCTTGTAGTAGTCTAACGACAAATATTGTTAGAACATAGACATTGTCTTTTGGTATGTGATTAACATGATCTTGATAAGGTACTAAATAAATAAATAAAATAATAATAAAATATTTTTGTTTCGGTTCACCGGTGAATATTACACTAAATCCAGGGGGGGGCAGCTGCCCCCCCCCCCTGCCCCTACCTGGGTACGCCCATGAAATCAGACAATAAAGTACAGATTCAACTAAGTTAGAACATTATTATCTCCAATTTCTAATATATAAAAATCACAGATTTTGCTATCGAATTCGTACAAAACGGCTTGACCGATTTTTATGAAATTTTGTGCATATTTGGTACATCTGAGAATAGGTCGTAGGCTATTTTTTATTCCCCTAAGTCATAAGAGCCACCCTTAACCCTCCAGATATTTTTTTATTTTTAGACCAAATTTTTATTTTTTACTTTTTATTATTTGGCATCATGGCATACTTATATAAACCAAAATTTTCATCCTTCTACCACCAATCCCTGTTTTAATAGTGATAAGAACGCGGGCGAAGCCGCGGGAACTGCTAGTAATAAATAATAATACATTTATTTAAAATAATTTCAATCCATATCTATTTACAATATTTATATAGTCGAATCTGTAGATGAAATATTTTTTCTGATTCTAATTGAAGTGGTCAATGGTCATCGATGATTGTGCCGAAGGTGTACATTTATATTAATGATTTTTTGAATCGATACAGAGGTTGAATCTTAAGTTTTTAGATTTGTTGTCTATCTGTCTGTCTGTGACCGCATCGCAAGAAAACCATTGAACAGGTTTTAATAAGAATTTTCTATATTTATATACCTATAAGAAATTGCTAAGTCGAACCAGTACATTAAAATATTTTTGGAAAATCTTATTGAAATAGTCATTATTATCGATACAGAGGCCATATCTATAGTTTGTAGACTTTTAAATGTCCGTGACTGTATCACAAGAAAACTACTGGACAGACAATAAATAACTTTGGTATGATGATAAATAATAACCTAGATAAAGGTAAATAGGATACTTTATATTGCAGGAAATAAAAAACCCATATACAGTATACTCTATGATTAACCCTTTTAGTTTAACATGTCTACGGACGAACCCAAGCAAAGCGAGGGTGAGTCCCTAGTATGTAGTAGGTACAGTAGAAAATGCGAGTAATATGCCTTGTAGAGTGTATGCAAAACTACGCGTAATTTACAGGATAATGCAAAGTTTTTGTAGCTTTTTCAAAGTTCAAAGCTTGTTTGTATTTTTTATCATTGCATAGGTCCCTATTTAATGTCCCCGTCAAATAGTGCATAGGATTCTTAACGATTAAGATGCCCTTAGTAATTATTTTTAATAATATATTATTATATATACCTATTATTTTAACTTAAAGTAAATTAATGTTGGAATGGTTCATCGTTCATTTAAATAAATAATAAATATAAATAAATAAAGTTTCATTTCAAAAATTTTCATAACATGTTATTCAGTCTTCAGAATACAACTTTTTATTACTAGAAGAGTAGAAACTTTCCTATACATAAGTATTTTTTTATAGGAGTAATGGGGCAAACGGGCATCACCTGATGGAAAATGATCACCGCCGCCCATGGACATCTGCTACACCGCAAGGCTTGCAAATGCATTGCCGGCCTTGCAGGAATACGCTCGCTTCTTGAAGGTTGCCAGGTTGTAACGGTTCGGAAGGACCGCCGGTGACAGCTGGTTCCACAGAGTGGTTGTGCGGGGCAGAAAATTCCTTAAAAATCGCACTCTTGTGGATCTCTGGACATTGAGGTGATGTAGGTGGAATTTACAGTTTTGCCGCAATGTCCAAAAAAAAAAATTATGTTATCATTAGTAACAGGTATCGGAACGATGAACATGAAAAGCTTTGAAATATCATTTATAATAATTGTTTTGAACAATTTTACTCAGCTTGTTGTATTATGTATGTACCTTCTTATTTTTTTAAATTAATTTGACTGTTTTTTTTTTGTTTGAAAAGTGAATTAGTCAGGAGTGTTCTTAGCTATGTTTGATGAAAATCGGTCCAAGATGGCCGTCGCTGGCGGATGGCGGATTGCATATTTTTTTACAACTCCCTCAATATGGGTATTTTTCATTGCCCTTATGAATTATTGTTTATCACGGTTAAAACTAGTTAAAATCACGGGTATCTTTCTATTCAAATTTGGGATTTTGCAATATTTACTTACCATACGTTATTTTGCACATAATATCTCTACAATCTTTGTTTTATATCCATACTAATATTATAAATGCGAAAGTAACTCTGTCTGTCTGTCTGTTACCTTTTCACGCCTAAACCACCCAACCGATTTTGCTGAAATTTGGTATGTAGATAGTTTGCATTCATGAGAAGGAAATAGGCATATTATTTTTTGGAAATTCAACCCCTAAAAGGGTTAAAAGGGGTGGCAAAGTTTGTATGAGAAAAATATTTTTATTGCACATTTTTGCATGAAACTTTGAATTAATGCTTTTTAGTACAAATGATGAAACACGTATTTCAGGGTTTTTCGAAATTCACCCCCATTGGGGGTTAAAGGGGGTGGCTAAGTTTGTATGGAAAATTTAATTCTATTGAAATATTTTGCGTGAAACTGAAATAATGCTCTGCAATACAAATTATGAGATACATATCTAAGCGTTTTTTGAAAATCAACCCCTATGGGGGTTAACGGGGGTGGCACAATTTGCGTAGGAGAAATATTTAACAGTAATTTTTTGGTACATTATAAGTAACAGTATATAAGCAAAAATTATTTTATTCACTCTTAGCGCGAGCGAAGCCGCGGGCACCGCTAGTATAGTATAAAACAAAGTCGCTTCCCGTCTCGTTCAGACGGGACTTAATTGTTTTAAACTACGCAACGTATTTTAATGCGGTTTTAATCAATAAACAGAGAAATTTTGTAGGAATGATTTTATGTATAATACTACTATCGTAAAAAAAGACCGAAAAAATATTTTTATATTAAGACATGCAGACGCCGAATTTATAGTTTTTAGATTTTTTGTTTGTCTAGGTATTCCCCTTTGCGTTAATCTGCCGCGCTTGAGTAAATCTCTGAATCCTTAATCCCCTCTTGGGCTTGACTACTATTATGATGATATATTTATGATCTTCTCACTGTAATGCCGTTCACAGTTCTTTCTGGGTGCGATCTCGGTCCAGCAAAATCTATATATTAATTACGTGAAGCAAACATTTTTGTATCCCTTTTTACGGAAATTGCGAGGACAGAGGAGTTTATATAGAGAAGGAGCACAGAATGCTAATATATTATATATTTTTAATTATGCATAAAATAAATTAAATCAATAAAAAATAAACACACTACCATGTATTTGACACACCGAATGTCAAACATAATTATTAGTAATAAATATTTATTATTATTTTATATTAGTTATTAATTAACGTCGAATTTCGACCACAGGGCGAAAACTAGTATTATCAAATAAGAAATATATTTTTTTCAATTAATATTAAGCTATGCCTGTTTTCACATTAAAAAATTGCAAAAAAAAATATCTACATTTTTTAGATTTTTAATTTTTCAATAGTTATAAAAAATCATAATTAACAAATTAATAAACTTTTATTAAAATTTATTGCAGGATTTTATGAAGTATATATATCAAGAGGGCTCCACGAAAATTAAAATTTATAGGCCAATTATTTATACCTTTCATCCCATTGTTTTTGCCAATGGAGATTGGGAAAAATTGTGTTAGTTAACAATTGAATAACTTTTTGAAAAATGGTGGTTAAACTTTTTTTTCTTCAGGAATCGATTCTTTCAAGTATTAAAAGTATTAAGAAGATGCTAGAATTTTTTCAAATTTTTATAACCACATTTTATGTTATAAAAAAAATATGTTTGTTTCTGAGCTCTCTTTAGCGGCGGCGCTCGCATGCCGTAACAGCTCTATTTACAACGTCAAATTAAAATTATAAATAATAGAGATAGAGTTCCGGGAGTAATGACTTTTTCATTGGAAATTTCCTCCTCTTTAACTAGCTTTTTTCAAATTTGCCTAAGTATTAATATTTTTCGAGATATTAACAAAAAAACGAAATATCATTTTTTTTTCATCATATTTTGTTAATAACAATCGCAATTTTTTATGTGCTAATAGCCTTAAAAAGCATTTTTCTAGACGTCATTCTGAATCGAATGAGCTATCGCACATATTTTTAGGACCTTTATTTCTATTTCACACGTTTTTGAACTTTTTTTCATCCTACTATTATTTTTTCCATTTTTTGTTATTTTTAAAGACTTCCCTCATCCCTGGTCTAAACGTAGGAACACAGAAATTATTATGCAAACTATAGTGTATACGTACATCATGTATGTATGTCTCCGTTTGCATAACTAAATTCAATTCGCTTATTTAGTTATAGTTTTATTTATTTTAGAGATTTATTAAGACAATAATATAGCCTATTGGTAAACCAATTTGGGGTGCATGGTGTCAATAGTTATAAATATTTTATTGACAGATATGAGTAGAGTGATTATCATTTTGATAATATCTTAAAAAGCACCCCACGCTTTTTTTATAATAAAATATTTTTTTTATTCACACTTATTAATTTATATTTATTGAAATTTTTAACACTATTCTAAATTTAAATTTATTAAAATTTATTTTCTATTTTTTAGTTCGGTTTTCTATAAAAAGCGTGTTTTTTAGTTTTTTTAAACTATTATTTATTTTCTACTTTTTAGTTTGGTTTATTTATAATAGCTTGTTTTTTTAATTTTTAACTATTGAACGACTGACGACTGACATGATGCGAAGCATCAGAGAGTGCTTTACTAAAAATTTTTAATTAAGTTTCTTACCTTATCGACAATAGACGAAAATTATAAAATTAACAAAAATCATATTTTGCAAATTGAAAAATGGAATAATTTTATCACATAAGTGTATTGTCATCGGTCCTCGATAAATCTACAGAGTTTGAACGAAATTTGGCCATTTAAAGTGGGTCAAAATCGCGCCCAAAGAATTCGGTTACAAACATACAAACATACAGGTGAAGCTAATAAAAAGCGTGTAATTAGATGCATCGGGGGCCTTTATCTTTCGCACTACGCAAGACTATCTAAATATCAAGTCATAATATAATCAATTGTAACCTTTGTATCGTAATTATTTTTCATAAAAAATTAAATAAACTTTTACTTATTTGTTTTGTAACAATGTTCTTTAAGGGTAAGCAAAAAATGTTATATGCTGTGTACTATGGTGTTATATATAATATTTTCTCATATAGCGTACATAAATGAGATTCTATTAACATTGAAATATCACACACAGAAATAATTTGGAAATGTAGACGCTAATTTCAATTTTTATGCTGTCCCGTTTGCAAAAAAATAATAATTATTAGAATTAATGTTTTATACGGTTCATTATAGTAACGATAAAATTGAATAGTGCCGTAGAAATAAAAGACATCAAGAACACTTAAAAAAATATACTTTATTAATTTAAGATCATCTGTTGGATATGGAACGCTTAACATAACAATAAGTTATCTTAAATGCTAAGTATTTACAACTTACTGACATAATAGACTAGCTAATTTCAGTCATTCAGATCACATTATTTACATTTATGAAACGCATTTAGTCAACTTCCTCCACCGTGGGGCCAGTGTGCGCCCCGGAGTGCTGCTGAGGGCCACCGGGCGATGCTCCGGCGCCGTGCATCTTGCTCATTACGGGCGAGCATACGCGTTGCACTTCTTTCAGTCTATGTTCGTATTCTTCTTTCTCAGCCAATGTGTTGTTGTCGAGCCACTTCAGAGCGTCTTCGCATTCCCTTCGAGCCGTGTCTTTATCTTGCTCGCTCAGCTTCTCGCCGGCCTCGTCCAGCGCCTGCTTCACACTGAACACGTACGATTCTAGTTGATTTCTCGCAGACACTCGTTCTCTTTGACGCTCATCTTCTTCCTTGTACCGTTCCGCCTCCGCTAGCATGCGATCGATTTCCGCCTGAGACAATCTTCCTTTGTCATTCTTGATAACGATGTTTTTGCTGCGGCCTGTGCTGTTCTCTTTGGCAGACACGTTCAGGATGCCGTTAGCGTCGAGGTCGAACGTAACATCGATCTTGGGAACACCACGAGGAGCAGGTGGGATGCCGGTGAGATCAAAGCGGCCAAGTAAGTTGTTGTCTTTCGTCATGGCTCGCTCGCCCTCGTACACCTGGATGGTCACGGCCGGCTGGTTGTCGGAGTATGTAGTGAAAGTCTGCGATTGCTTGCATGGGATCTTTGCGTTCCTCTCGACGATCTTCGTCATGACACCTCCAGCTGTTTCAATACCGAGGGACAACGGCGCAACGTCCACCAGAAGGACGTCTTGAATTTTGCTATGTTGTTCGCCGCTCAATATAGCAGCTTGTACCGCGGCCCCGTAAGCTACCGCCTCGTCTGGATTTATCGAGAGATTTAGTTTCTTGCCGCAGAAGAAGTTCTGAAGCATACTCTGTATTTTTGGAATTCGAGTGGAACCTCCGACGAGTACGACGTCGTGGATCGCGCTTTTGTCTAGTTTGGCGTCTTTCAATGCTTTCTCCACCGGCTCCAGAGTACCTCGGAACAGATCAGCATTTAGTTCTTCGAATCGCGCTCTCGATACCCTCGTATAGAAGTCGATTCCTTCACAGAGTGCATCGATCTCTATGGTAGCTTCCGTGCTCGATGACAATGTTCGCTTAGCTCTTTCGGCAGCAGTACGTAGACGACGGAGCGCTCTAGAATTGCCGCGGATATCCTTCCTGTATTTGCGTTTAAACTCTTCCGCCAGGTGATTGACTAGCCTATTGTCGAAATCTTCTCCTCCGAGATGCGTGTCACCGGCAGTAGCTTTTACTTCGAATAAGGAGCCCTCGTCGATTGTCAATATGGACACGTCGAATGTGCCGCCGCCGAGATCGAATATCAACACGTTACGTTCCCCTTTGAGATTCTTATCGAGACCATAAGCCAATGCGGCGGCAGTGGGTTCATTGATGATTCGTAAAACATTGAGCCCAGCGATCGCCCCGGCGTCCTTGGTAGCCTGGCGTTGAGAATCGTTGAAATAGGCGGGCACAGTGATGACTGCATCGCGGACTTGTGACCCCAAGTAGGCCTCCGCCGTCTCCTTCATCTTGGTTAAAACCATGCTGCTGATCTCTTCTGGGGCGAATCGTTTCGCTTCGCCTTTGAATTCAACTTGAATTTTCGGCTTTCCGCAGTCATTGATGACCTTGAAGGGCCAGTGCTGCATATCCTGTTGAATTTTCGGGTTGTCGTATTTGCGGCCGATGAGTCGTTTTGCATCAAACACTGTGTTGTTGGGGTTGAGTGCGACCTGGTTCTTGGCTGCATCGCCGATGAGTCGCTCAGTGTCCGTGAAGGCGACATACGAAGGAGTAGTTCGATTGCCCTGATCGTTAGCGATGATTTCCACGTTTCCATGTTGCCAAACTCCCACGCACGAGTATGTAGTACCCAAATCAATTCCAATTGCAGGCATGTTGATTGTAAATAATTATTTTGCACGTATACTTCACAATATTATTCACACGTAAACTAAGTAAAATTCGCTTGGTGTTTCCACCGAGTTCACTTGTTATCTTCACTTTGTCTTTTCAAATACTGAATGAATTCGCGCGTTCGGCGGCCGCTTTTATACTCTGGGATCGTCAGCGAATCCCGTTCAAGAACATTCTCGAAAAGTATAGGACTAACCAATAAGATCGACGGCGAGCTCGAACTTTCGAGATGAACCAAAATTATTGACCAATCAGCGTAGAGATATAAACTAGAAGAGTACGCATAGAGTGTTTTGTGCATAGGATAGAAAAGGATAGCTATATCCATAATCAATATGACCTCAACATTGAGGGTTACCATAACCTTAATTCTATTTTCCCGAACAATAATTTTATGATATTTTATAGTAAAATATTTTAAAGTTAGTGTATAATATTTTATTATTTTAGATTATAATATAGTTATATTTTAGATTTTATTACTGTTTTAATATGTGAACCCTATGTATAATCGGTTATATAAATTGTTATTGTACTTAGTTACACTTAATTTTATTCTAGAATAGAACATACACATTTGATTTTACAAACATGACGTAAATTATAAAATACATATAAATTTAACTAATATTAAGGGTTTGTTCTATAAGTTTCATTAAAATTTATGAAAAACGTACACACTGAATCAATTCAGATAATTTCTAAAAATTGACTAACACATAATTGATAATTAATAATAAATATACATATATTAAATTAAGGAAATGTATGACTGTTTAATTACATTTCTTGAAATTAATATGTAAGTATAGCCTCAAAATAATTTTAATTTGCAAAAGCAATGAATTTAATATGGAAAGGCAGTTTTGTTTCGTTACTAGCAAACTAGGAAAATTTCAGCCCTAGCAACATTGACACAATTCATTGATTGTGAAATGCTAACTCTACAATCTATACCTACCTTATACCTATTATTGTATACTCGATACTCCCGGATGATATTACGTACCTGTAAGATATATGTATGTACTTAAGAGTATAATTGTCTTGAGAGGCTAGAATTATAGTGTTTTTACTTAACTGAGATTAATGAGCTTTAATGACAATTGACAAAGTATATTTTGAATTTATAAAGATTAAACGCTTTAAAATTAAATTCGTTTATTTTTGCTTTTATTTAATAAAAATGCTATTATTCTAAATAATTCTATACAATATATAATAAATTATAATACACATATTTGAATTAATTCGATCTATGTCTACATCTAAGTAGGTATATAGTCGAATCTGTAGATGAAATATTTTTTTCTAAAATTGAAGTGATCAATGGTCATCGACAATAATAATCGTTACAGAGGCTGAATCTATCGTTTTTACAACATTTGTCTGTCTGTCTGTCACCGCATCACGGACAACTGCACAAATTTTGTTGAATAGTATGGTGTGAGGTATCCTATGGCTGGTATCCCGAGTCAACATGTAGATACGATTTACTGCGGGGAAATATCTCATATCTAAGAAGTCTATCTATACTAATGAGTGACAAGTCCGAGAGGTGCGAGGGTGAGAAGCTAGTTCTTAAATAGAAAAATCTGGCTAGTGCTAGCACATTAACGGTTCAGGTTAGCCAAAGAGTACTTACTATTTTGCTCTTACTTACGTGTATTCATTTCTTCAGCCCTTCTTATCGTCCCACTGCTGGGCACGGGCCTCCCTCAGTACGAGGGGGATCAGGCCATAATCCACCGCGCTGGCCTAGTGCGTGTTGGTGGACTTCACTTACATATTATTATTGTTATGAAACCACCTTATAGGATACTAGTATTTACATCTTTACAATATTTAGATAACATCTCTACAAAAAAAATATTTTGTGTGCCACATATTCTAAGTATTTTTTACTTAATATAGAAAATAAAGTAATAAGCCTTTCCTTTCTTTTATGTTAGAATAGATATAAAATTATTAAAAACATTTTACAAAGGTTGTAATTAATACGGAATATTGTATAAGTATGTTTTGAACTCCTGCGGCATCGCCACATTGCCATGTATATGTGAAACCGAAGAAAAAGTAGAGCGAAGGACAATAATAGTACAACATCTTTATATTTATCTATGTAAATAAAATGAATGTTGGTAAGCACATAACTCAAGAATGGCTGGACCAATTCGTCTAATTTATTTTTTTGTATTTTCCTTAAGGTCCACGGAAGGTTATAATACTTAAAAAAAATGAAAAAAAAATGAATGTTGGTAAGCGCAAAATTCTATAATAGCTCAACCAATTCAGCAAATTGTTATTTTGTATGATCCGTAAGGCACACAGAAGGAATTAATAATAATAAAAAAAATTCAAAGCTTGCAAAAAAACTTATACTGAACAGGGTAGGTACCTAGGGACGAACCCGAGCGAAGCGAGGATGAGTCTCTTGTTATAAATTATACAAATGCCACGGTTGAGATGACACCCCCAGCCAAGCAAGGGTTAGTAGATATTTCCTTATGAATAAAGGTAAACCTTTAAGAAAAATAAGATGTTATGGGTTATGGCTAAATTAATTACTTAGGAGAAAGGCGAATATTCTATACCTACTACATTAGTCATTACTGTAATAACTAATAAGTAGGGCCGGTCCACACGGCGCGTTGCGTCAGCGTTGCGTCGACGTAGCGCTGTCGCTGCGTCGTTTTCCATACTAATAATCATAGTGCACACACGGTGCGCTGCGTCGACGCAACGCACACACGACTGAACTGCAGCCCCCGAGACGAAGCGGGCGGTGGTGAACTCCTTGCGACGCCGGAGCGGCAACGCTCAGTTGTTTGTGCGTTGATGGGGAGGATCATTTTCAAGATCAAGCTCATTTAGTTTTTTCTTTTGAAGGAATTGACATGGATTACTGCATTACATTAATTTAGGACAAAGAATTTATATGGGACACATGGTTGTCACGTGTAGTTTTTTACAAAATGCTCGCCGCTACTGAGTGTCGCCGCTCCGACAGCGGAACGTTGCGACTGCGTCGTAGTAACGCTGCGATGTCGCAGCGCCAGTGTGGCCGGCTATGCGTCAAAATATTTGCGTTGCGGCGACGCAACGCGCCGTGTGGACCGGCTCTAAGCGCAGGGCCCGTAGCAAACTCTTTCGAACGGGCCATTGATCTGCTATGGGTTCTCTATAATAAAGTGGTATAAGCACAGTTCAATACTCAATACGTTTATTTGCCATCTATAGGTTACAATGTTGTCATAATAGTACTAAAAAGGGTGCTGAAAAGTACAAAAAGCCAGAGATGAAATTTTAAATTTTAATGGCAATTTAGAATAATTTTGATAAGCACACGTATTTCATTCTTATTGAATATTATTCAACCCTTAAAATGATAATAGGGGGTTTCAAAGTATAAAGACTACCACGAGGCCGAAGTCGCGGGCAAAAGCTAGTATTTTATATTCATCAAAGCGAGCGAGTGATCGATACGCAGCCCTTCTAGCGCAGGCGCGCTCGTGCGACAGCAGCCGTCCAGCCAATATACAATGATTGTCTTTAGATTTCCGATTTTCGATATCGCTCATAGTTATTGATGTATGAACAAAAAGCTGACACCTCTTTTTTACTTAAGTATGTTGTTGTTAAAAAACTAATATTTTGATTTCCAGAAAAAAATATCATTCTCTAAATTTGATTTCGCATCGAATTAACACAATTCTAACGATTTTTCGCAGGAAATTCCCTTCTCGACTAGACTACTCGTGTGAGAGCCACGAGTCGTGGCTCTCCTCGTAAAAAAAACCTTCATCTAAGCGCAAAAAATTAGCCCTAAGACCTCCTTAATCTGGCTCTGTCACAATATTCGTTCTTAGCGGATGTTTATAACTATTGACTACCTCCCTGCCGAGTTTGTGGCACAAATTAAAGGAATTTTATACAAACTTGCTAAATCCCTTAGAACACCTTATTACGGCCCTGTCGCAAAATCAGTTCTTAGCGGTCGTTTACTAAATAACCTGAATCTGAACCTACCTCCCTGCTAAATTTAAGGTTTGTAACACAGAAAATGAAGGACTTCCATACAAACTTGCAAGAGCCCTTACCCCTTAACCCCTCCCTAATACGCCTGAGCCGCGGGAATTGCTAATATACCTATAGGTAAGTAGGTACTTTAAATTTAGTTATTTGTTTCATTCATTGTTTTTTAAACTTTAACAAAGTTAGTTTTAAAGATTTCATGTGGGCTAGAGATAATAACGTTCGTATCAATTTCTCTGAGCACTTGCTCATATTTTATATCCATCATAGCAAGGGAGCGAGCGATCGATGTAGCTCGCCTTCTAGCGCAGGCGCGCCAGCGCCAGTGCAACAGCAGCCGCGCTCAAGCCCGTTTTCAACATTGATTAAAATTACAATCTTTAGAGCTAGAGACTAGAGTTCAAGGAAAAGAATTGCTTTCTCAAAATTTGATTTCGCATCGAATGAGCTCATATTTTTGCCACAGTTAGAACAATTTTTCGCAGGATATGATATATTTATAGATATAGTATATTTTTTAATAATTAAGTTCAACTACATATATTATATTTTTTTATATCACCAATCACCATACAGATATCTTCTATATCTATACATATAATATTATTCTGAGTCGAATCTGTACATTGAATATTTTTTGGAAATCTGTCTGTCCGTCTATCTGTGATTGCATCACGAGAAAACCACGGGACGGATTTGGATGATATTTGGTATGATGTTAGCTGGTTCCCAATAACGGGAAAATAACTCATCTCTGAGAAAAATACAAAAAGAAGGTTAAAAATAAAACCACGCTTGCATTGACGTCTTTAGAACTCGGACGGAGCCGCGGGTATTGCTAGTTTATTAAAAAAATACATAGGACGCACATTTAGACATGTTTAAAATAAACTATGTCCTACTTATGCATTGCTCTTTATCTTTTGGTAAGGATCATACTATGATCTATGACAGGATTACAAAATGGTTATGATAGTAGTACTACTCTAGAAATCGATTATCGACGTAAGTCTGTACCGTGTGAATCTTAATGCCAAAAAAATGCCTAATTGGTTACCGAAAGGTGTAACGCCAGGACATCATTTTTAAACATCTCTGCCTGAGCGTAGTTATTAGTTAATCCGGCACTGAATACCTATATAGATCACAATGTGACAATTTATGGCATTAATTTTAAACAAAATAATAAAATAATAAGTTATTTTTAATACCTTTATACTTCATCTACGGTACACACGAAATTTTAATTATTAATATCCTTATCAACATCTCACAAGTAAACGGATCCTTATCAGTTATCAAACAACAATTGTTTGTATTTCAATTTTTGTATTTTGTACCACTATTAAATCGTAAAAAGTATTGTAGGTAGGTACTCGTAAAGTTTAAACTTGTAATAATTAATTATTAAAAAAAATATGTTATATACTTACTGAAATTGATTTATGTATACATATTTTATAATTACTATACACAAAGTTAATAATATCAATGTGATATTCATCAATTGATATAGATGTTTGGCCAAACTTGAACTACTTTAACGAGTAACTTTTCTGATTATACTTAGCCAACTTAGGTTTATTATACATATAATAAAGAAGGAAACTGAGGATAGCATGGAAGAAATAAAAGACATCATGAATACTTAAAAATGTTTTATTAATTTAAGATCATCTGTTGGATTTGGAATGCTTAACATAACAATAAGTTATCTTAAATGCTAAGTATTTACAACTTACTGACATAATGGACTAGCTAATTTCAGTCATTGAGATCATATTATTTACATTTATGAAACTCATTTAGTCCACTTCCTCCACCGTGGGGCCAGTGTGCGCCCCGGCGTGCTGCTGAGGGCCACCGGGCGACGCTCCGGCGCCGTGCATCTTGCTCATTACGGGCGAGCACACGCGTTGCACTTCTTTCAGTCTATGTTCGTATTCTTCTTTCTCAGCTAATGTGTTGTTGTCGAGCCACTTCAGAGCGTCGTCGCATTCCCTTCGAGCCGTGTCTTTATCTTGCTCGCTCAGCTTCTCGCCGGCCTCGTCCAGCGCCTGCTTCACACTGAACACGTACGATTCTAGTTGATTTCTCGCAGACACTCGTTCTCTTTGGCGTTCATCTTCTTCCTTGTACCGTTCCGCCTCCGCTAGCATGCGATCGATTTCCGCCTGAGACAATCTTCCTTTGTCATTCTTGATAACGATGTTTTTGCTGCGGCCTGTGCTGTTCTCTTTGGCAGACACGTTCAGGATACCGTTAGCGTCGAGGTCGAACGTAACATCGATCTTGGGAACACCACGGGGAGCAGGTGGGATGCCGGTGAGATCGAAGCGGCCCAGTAAGTTGTTGTCTTTCGTCATGGCTCGCTCGCCCTCGTAGACCTGGATGGTCACGGCCGGCTGGTTGTCGGAGTATGTAGTGAAAGTCTGCGATTGCTTGCATGGGATCTTAGCGTTTCTCTCGACGATCTTCGTCATGACACCTCCAGCTGTTTCAATACCGAGGGACAACGGCGCAACGTCCACCAGAAGGACGTCTTGAATTTTGCTATGTTGTTCGCCGCTCAATATAGCAGCTTGTACCGCGGCCCCGTAAGCTACGGCTTCGTCTGGATTTATCGAGAGATTTAGTTTCTTGCCGCAGAAGAAGTTCTGAAGCATACTCTGTATTTTTGGAATTCGAGTGGAACCTCCGACGAGTACGACGTCGTGGATCGCGCTTTTGTCTAGTTTGGCGTCTTTCAATGCTTTCTCCACCGGCTCCAGAGTACCTCGGAACAGATCAGCATTTAGCTCTTCGAATCGTGCTCTCGATACCCTCGTATAGAAGTCGATTCCTTCACAGAGTGCATCGATCTCTATGGTAGCTTCCGTGCTCGATGACAATGTTCGCTTAGCTCTTTCGGCAGCAGTACGTAGGCGACGGAGCGCTCTAGAATTGCCGCGGATATCCTTCCTGTATTTGCGTTTAAACTCTTCCGCCAGGTGATTGACTAGCCTATTGTCGAAGTCTTCTCCTCCGAGATGCGTGTCACCGGCAGTAGCTTTTACTTCGAATAAGGAGCCCTCGTCGATTGTCAATATGGACACGTCGAATGTGCCGCCGCCGAGATCGAATATCAACACGTTACGTTCGCCTTTGAGATTCTTATCGAGACCATAAGCCAATGCGGCGGCAGTGGGTTCATTGATGATTCGTAAAACATTGAGCCCAGCGATCGCCCCGGCGTCCTTGGTAGCCTGGCGTTGAGAATCGTTGAAATAGGCGGGCACGGTGATGACTGCATCGCGGACTTGTGACCCCAAGTAGGCCTCCGCCGTCTCCTTCATTTTGGTTAAAACCATGCTGCTGATCTCCTCTGGGGCGAATCGTTTCGCTTCGCCTTTGAACTCCACTTGAATTTTCGGCTTTCCGCAGTCATTGATGACCTTGAAGGGCCAGTGCTGCATATCCTGTTGAATTTTCGGGTCGTCGTATTTGCGGCCGATGAGTCGTTTCGCATCGAACACTGTGTTGTTGGGGTTGAGTGCGACCTGGTTCTTGGCTGCATCGCCGATGAGTCGCTCAGTGTCCGTGAAGGCGACATACGAAGGAGTAGTTCGATTGCCCTGGTCGTTAGCGATGATTTCCACGTTTCCATGTTGCCAAACTCCCACGCACGAGTATGTAGTACCCAAATCAATTCCAATTGCAGGCATGTTGATTGTAAATAATTATTTTGCACGTATACTTCACAATATTATTCACACGTAAAATGTTTAGTAAAATTCACTGGGTGTTTCCACCGAGTTCACTTGTTATCTTCACTTTGTCTTTTCAAATAATGCTTGTATTGCCGCGCTTACCAGCGGTTTATATAGTCGGAACAAGCTAGCGAATCATGTTCAAGAAAATTCTCGAACTATCTGTATCAACCAATCATAGTTAAGTAAGGATAGAACATTCTAGTGACGTCAATTGGCCGACCAATAGAAAGCTGATAATAAAAAGAGCAGTACAGAGAGATATTAAAACTAGTAGGTGTGGCGTAAGTGCGATAGAGAAAGAAAGAATGCGGTTATTTGTCCACCAATGAATGCTCGAGAAATTTCGCTAAAGTGGGGTGCACGTACTGAGTGTTGCCAGTGCAGAAGAAACTGCTACAGTTGTTGGAATTTTAATAATAATTTTATAAAAATAATAATATTCAGAATAATATAATATACTAGCAATTCCCGCAGCTCTACCCGCGTTCCAATGACTATTAAAAATAGAGATTATTTTGCCAATAATAAAATAAAAAAATATGGAAAGGGCCACCCTCATTACCTAGGGGAATAAAGCCTACGATCTATTCTCAGACCTATCCAACATACACAAAAAAAATCATAAGAGTCGTTCAAGCTGTTTCGGAGGCGTTCGATAACAAACACTGTGACACGAGATTTATATTAGATTAGAAGATTACAATAAAACTAACAGAAAATAGTTTGTTACTTTAAAAAAAATATTTAATTTTAAAGGAGGTTTAGGATACGTGAACCCAACTGAAACGAAAGGCTTACCATTAGTTCTAAAATAGTATTTCTCTGAAAAAGAAACCACCCATAATTTAGGCTTTGTTTAAATCTAGTAGTTTTTAACAATAATAATTCATTTTCTAAAGTATAGATAATAATTAGCTTGACCGAGAATGTTCCTAAAATGTATATTTTAATTTTTAACATACAAAATCACTAAATATTAAATATATTTTATTAAAATATATTTATCCAATTTAATATTTAAGACATTTTTTTATTTCTATTCCAAACGACGCGACGCGACGTGATGATTTTATCAAGATAAATAACAAAATCTTTGATGGATTTATCTTCCATTCTTTTTGAATGAGCAATAAAATTGTATTTATAAGAAAAATATTTTTAGCATGTAGTCAAGAAAGCTTAACCATTAGATAACCTGTTATAGTATATGTAGTGTAGTAGGTACTTTATTTTTGTTGTACCAATACCAAAGCGATCGTTTTTTTTAAAAACATTTTTTAATAATTATTGCGTAAAATAAGTGAAAAATTGTAATAAATCCGTCCTTCGTAATCGATGACCATTAATATGTTAAACAAGATATGAGCGCTGGCAACATTATTGTTCACAGTATAACTAGTTCCAATGCGACGTCCAATAATGAGGAAAGTTCTAGAAGCGTATTTGCTCGTTATTGATCGTGCTGTTTGAGATAGAAATACATTTCTTGTCCTTTTTCATATAGGCTAAGAGACTATTACTTCAAATTATTGTATGGGATTATTCAATACTTATTTTACTACGTAAACATTTTCTTTTTTTTTAAGTTTTTTTTTACCCATTAGAGAAAAAATGATAAGAGTTACTTTTTTTACGATGCGAATGAAGATTAGGACTGTAGTACGAAGTTAGTTAATAGAACTACCTGAAATTATATTTATTTATTACACAATATATATTTTAAATCTATAAAAATATAAAAGATTTCATGTTTTTATTTAGCTTCACTTGTATAGATCTAAGTCTGTAACCAAAACTTGCAAATAAAATTTAATCGGACGATTGAGTTGAAATTTGACATACATGTTTGGTTTTCGTGATAACGGCATTTCAATACCTTATGGTGAACTGTATAACATGATGATTTTTTATTTCCATAGTGACTCTTATGATATGAATTATTTTCATAGATCGTAACTTTATATAATAACTTGAAAATTATTACTATAGATTTTCATTTTTCACTTCTAAAGAAAATTCTAATCTCTACTTCCAGTAAAAACAAAGTCCTATCCCTCTATCTTATCCCCTATCTGTGCGCTTAGCTTACCTTTAAACTAAGCCACATATTTGCAGTTTTCATCAATAGACAGAGTGATTCAAGAGGAAAGTTTATAATATGTATGTATTATAGTAGAAAAAAGCAGAGAAATTACCTCATTACGTATCGTACGCGCGGCGCGAGAGTCAGTCGCTAGTATGTAATATTTTGACATATGTATAATATAAATTTTTTATATTTAATATTTCCGCTATCAAACAAACCCAACCCCATGACATAGGATAATGTTGCAATATCATTTAATGGCTAATTCCATATCGTACTATATTATGTACTAGAACGCAGAATTAGTAAAACAAACAAAACAAAAAAGCAATACCTATAAAAATATAATGAAATTATCATGCTCAAGAGAGAGAAACCATGATTGTTGTAAAGCAATCAAAATATAATGAACCATTCTTAATACCATAATTTTGATTTTCAAAATAAATCTAAACCAAAAACCAAAAAAGAAACAGAAAATATACTTTTGTTTATAATTTATATGATATAATTAAAGAGGGGTTTAATTAGGCGAGATTTATTTGTGTAGATTAGCAAGAATACAATTTGTTACTTGATCTGACACCAGCAATTCTAAGAAACAGTAATACACATAATATGTATATAATATTTTACAATGTAGGGAAATCTCGCGACAAACTTTTACATCATACAAATTTGAGTATACGAACTTTAAAAAAAATAATAGCTTTTTTCAGAGCATTTGAATAATTATGCTAATGAAAAGCTGTTACAATATTTCATAACCAACAAGAGCTGTATGTACATACATGTAAAGAGGAATTGTTATATAAAAACGATTAAACAATTTTAAAAACATTTAGCATCTGTAATATTTAAAATATTTACATGTTAGCTCTTACACTATGTCTCTTATGGAATATTCCAGAAGTTGTGCGCCATCCCTTTTACTCTTATAGCGACATCTCATTTTAACAGACAAAGAACATTCTAGAAGGGTAATGCTGCTAAGTTGAAAGTCCAGTTAATGTTACGTGTTCGAAGCTGTATACCAGCCCTCTTTTATTTATACGGGTTATAATCACTGGGCGTATCGAGTGATCACTATAAAAGCCTTGTTCCCACCGAGCCAGCACGATTCACGATACCTTCTCGGCTAGTGTAGTTGCAAGGTTCTGTTAGTCGTTATGTATTATAAGATATTTTAATTTTAGATTTAGGCAGAGGCTACTTACTTTTTAAATGTAGTATTTAGCTTATGTATAATGTATAATATCAGTAATATGTTTCGGGATTTGGAGTATATTATGAAAAGTGGCAAGTTTCGTTAGAATCCAAAATGGCGGAGTCATCGCCCGGTTGACGCGTATATCCTTGATTGTCCTAGAATCAATCCGAGAGAAATGCTAAGGATAAAAAATAAGGTAGGTACTGTTTAATTTCATTTTTTAGAGACCGCAATATAATTCTACCAAAGTTGAATTTAATATCATTTTCGAAATTGCGTCTCATTTTATTGCGGTTGACCTTCATAAGTAGGTAAATTATGCGTTTGTTTATTTTGACGATAAAACTTAGTACTTACTTATTTAATTTTTAACATTAACATTAACAACTACAACATACAACAAAACAACATACTTTTAGTCTGAGTAAAAGTATATTTAAATGATAAAGATACTCAATTTTAACATTTTTCTATACCAAAATATAGAGTCGTCTTAAAATCTGCTCGATAAACGTTTACTCAGTATTTTTAATATAATATAATACCTACCTTGGTTCAAACTTGCATAGAAAAATATTTACAAGTAGGTTAATAGTTCCTGGGTACTGGGTAGGTACCTAAAATGATTTTATTAGTTAATTGCTTCCAAGTAGTTTCTTACAATCTTAAGTTTTTATTAAGTACTTATATCTAAGAGTGGTTCCTATTATAGTAAATGATTTCTTCACATACCTATATTGAAAATATCCCGTGATATCTACAAAAAAGTACTTACCTATATGATTTAAATATATTATTTTATAATAATACGGAATATAGAACACGTAAATAACAACGATATATTTATCCTACCTTTATAATTATGTATATATTTTTAGTATAAGTAACATTACATATTTATTATGAAAGTAAAAAGTATAAGGATCAGAGAAGCATAAAGAATTCTTTATTAAAGCACAAACAGCAAAGTACCTATAATTATCCTTATCAGTGTACACACTAGTTAGCTGACAACGACGGTGATTATTAAGTAGGTACGTAACGGTGATCATTAACAAGCGACAATGGTTAAATGATTAAGTAGTACTTAGCAATATTATTATTTAATTAAATTCATTATATGAAAAATGTATATAAAAACATTAGTTTATTACAAAGAAAACTCGCCATAAATTATCATACTAACTTCATTACTAAGTACTAAAAAGCCCTCCCAAGTAGTAACTATGTGGGAGAGATGCTATTAATATTGCATTTGACTAATTTGTACAATGTTAGACATGTGTAGGTATTAAAACTAAAAATGAATATTTCCTGATGTAAACTTAAAGGATCTAAAACTTTCAAAGGACTTTTTTTTGAAACAACGCAAATATGTATAAAATTTTAAAGTACTTATTAGCTTTGATTATTATTTATACTTTTATAGTATACTTGCCTAGATAATAAAAAAATCTTCCTTTTCAATCTACATAGGTATTAGGTATCTTAAATTTTACACAAATAAAAATAAGGATAGGTTCTAGTGTAGGGACTAGGGAGTTTTATTATTTTATAATTTAATAAAATTAATATAGTAATGTAAAACTATAAAAGCTTGAACATTACTCGAGTTACAGAAAATATAGGTTAGGTAAGAATAATAATACCTACCTACTTAAGTTTTTAAAATAAGTTTTAGTTAGGTAATTGTAGACTTGTTTATCTTAAATTATGTGATTGCTCTCGAAAATTTATTTTTAATAATATTTAAGCTATTGCACTTACGTAACAGAAGATAGAACATATAAGTTATATTAGGCGTTCTAAAAAGATAAGATACTTGACCATTTATAATAATTAATTAATTATGTATGCGTGATAGATAGGTAGGTACGAAATTCTTACTAAGGCACAAGAGTTAAGACATTAAAGAGTTATCATAGAACGAGATAAAAATAACATCAGTTATTTTAAATTTATAAGCTTAAAACATTAGTTATCAAAACATTTTAGTGATACCTAGTAATCTAGTAATAGGTAAATCGAATTTATATGTTAACCACATAATTTTTATTTTCCTTGTATTTTACTCTATATGAACTACTCAAATTATAAAAGCGCATTAGAAAAACGAATATGTGGATTGTATTATCTGTATCTACAGGATTTTTGTTACAATTACTGTCTTTAAAACTTTAATATACAAATCGGTGTCTCATTTACCCATCAAATAAATTTTCACTACAATAATTTTTTTAAAATACAAAACATAGGTACTACCTACAATATTTTTAAAAATACGTTTTTAACTTTTTAAATATAAAGCTCCCATACAAGTCACTGGTTATCGGTAAAAAAACTTATTACATGTAACGGAAAATAAAATGAAAAATAGAATAAAAAATTACTTCGAAATATGTCTTGAGTATATAAAAGTAAAAACGTAATTGTGATAGAAATGATAGTTCTAAGCGCCGATAAATAAATAAATAGAAAAATATAATTAATACTTAATAATTTAAAACCTTCAAGAACTTTTATTAAAACTATGATCATCGATCATTATACACATTATGTCTTGAAAAATTACAACGTTTTACAATTTAGTGCTTTTGTTTCTTACTCGAACACTTCAAATATACAAAAATATGGCGTTTTGATTATGAATAATTGATAGATACAATGAAGTTCTGGAAGTTTTTATAATACAGTTTGTCACTTAAATCTAAGAAAGACAATTTGCAAACTATTAGTAATAAAAGTGACTTCATAAATTTTATTCTTACTTTCTTAGGTAGTAGACCACTTGAGTAGAGTAAGTGTACTCTACATAGTGATGTAGAGACAGATTCTGTTTAGGTATACTATATGCAGTTTGTAGCATCGAAAAAAAGAACCATAGATTTTTCAGCATCTATGAGTATAGAGATCAAAATTAATAAAGTATATGTTACCTTCAGTTACGTGTATATTTAAAAGTGTTAGGAACACAATATACAAAAGTATGAGTCTTCGTCATAAAATCTACAAATACCCTTGAAATCATGAAATCATAAAGACGACATGTTTAATATTTAATGTTTTTACATAAAGGTGATGTCATAAAATTAACGTTGCAACCAGAAATGTTAACTAAATTTACCTTGAATTTTTATAAATGTCAGTAAAAATTCTTAATATTACGTATCAAATTGCGGTTGATATTTATGCCGAAAAAAATTCTACAATATAGCGTGTCAATTAGCAATTTTTAATAAGATGAACAAGAATTCCCATACTTTAATTTATCGTCGCTAATTAATATTATATTGATAATTTTCAATGATGATCTCAAAACATTTTATTTATGTATCTATATGTATTATGTATAATATGATCGTACTATTCAATATTCGATCGTAATTCGTACGAACATGATTCATATTTACTGCTATAGTCTCTATATTATGTACAATAAATTTTACCTTTTTTATTATGAATTTTGTTTTATATAATTGAGCGCATAATATGTTCTAAATATATCTATTATAGTAGTATGGTATAGTACCTATAAATATAGTAGTAGAAGTCGATATTAAATAATATAATATAGGCAGTATTAAATCATAAAACATACTTTATAATAACAAATGAAAAGAATTAAGTTCAAACAAGTCGTAGGAATATATATAATGAAGTCACATAGCTTATCTCTATTATATCATTAAAAAAAGGCTAGTTGATATAGTATAGTAAGAAAATAGGAAGTGAAAAGTGAAAATTTATTGTATGCAAATTGTTGTGATAATTTTAATTGATGTCGAAAGATTTTGGAAGAATAAGAGATTTTCTATGTTAGGATACCAGCCATTAAACAAACTATAAATTACTTAATCGTTTATCGTAAAAGAAAAAAGATACAATGAAAAAGAAATTAATTTTAGTAAACTAAGAGCTAGGTATATAAATGTGTTATATTATGTACTCGTGTAAATTAGATAAGTAAATACTTACGTCATATCAAACGAAAATCTCTATTCTTGGTAGAGTAAGTCGATTCTAAAAATTAATGTGTTAATTGAAATTTCAACAATATTACAAAAAGTGAGGAATAATAAATTAATTATAAAAAAATAGGAAATTAATTGAAGTCATTGATCTTTTAAAGAGTTTATAATTTGTAGATATAAGAATTGTCTTAATTTGACTATTCCATAAAGAGTAACACAGAGCCCCCCTACTGAACTATTAAATATAGATAGTGAAAATTAGAAATTACCTATATATGACAAGTTTAAATTTATAAAGACTCAAAATTGAAGATAGAAATATAAGAATTATAGTTAGACAGTGTTCCAAAATTTTTAGTAGATACATATTACGTCATACTTGTATTCGGAAGTTGTATGTATCCTTAATATTAAGATGTATGACTTAGTATTAGATACAAATAATAGCATCTAAAAGGTGTAAAAATTACTATATTACAAAAGGTGCAGATATTAAAAAGAAAATACATTATAAAAGAATTTAAAGTAATTATTAAATACCTTCATTATTTTGAAATCAAAAAGTGATTACAATAATAAGGTAAACAATAGTTTAACTTTTCGATTGATTAGTAATATAGATAATATTCTTATATATTATATTAAAATTAAATTTGTTGATATGCGCTTGCACATTAATCAATATTGCTACATATTACGTGCAGTATCCTGAAAATTGCGCAATATTATGAAAAAAGGTATCATTTCACAATGTAATGTATTAAAAAGCAATTTTTTAAGAAGTAATTAAAATATTATGAACAGATAAAAAATTATAAGTTTTTAGTATGCAACCATACAAAAGAGCGCAAAGTAAAAGCTTGTTTTATTTTTTTTAATAAGTAACAAATAAAATTAGATCGTAATTGTTAATATAAAAAAAACTGTCTTTATTCTACAGAGAATTTTGTTCCGAGAAATATCACAGAATTAATATGATATTAAATTACCGTTAGATAAAGAATGGAAATTTAATTGATTATATAAGTACATTTAAAGATATATAGATATCTAGATATTATATATTGCACATAATTGTTCAATCAAGTTTATATAAAAGATATTAGGAAGAAGAATATTTATAAATTATAAGAATATTTAATAATTAGAAAATAACATTACTTAAAAAACATTTAGACTATTTTTTCTTATTTCGATGATTCTAACTGTTTTGAAATAATGGCTTAAGTTAACTAATTTAAAAAAAATTACAAAAGGCATGGGTGCTCAATACCTGTGGGAGATTTACAATTATATTAATATTCAAAAAATTAAAAATAATATTAATATAAAAACATTTTGACTTTTTTTTTCTTATTTCGATGATTTGACTGTTGTGAAATAATGGCTTAAATTAACTAATTTTTAAAAATTACAAAAGGCACGGGCGCTCAACACCTGTGGGAAATTTACAATTATATTAATATTCAAAAAATCAAAAAGTAATATTAATATAAAACCATTTTGACTATTTTTTCTTATTTCGATGATTTTGACTGATGTGAAATAATGGCTTAAATTAACTAATTTTAAAAAATTACAAAAGGCATGAGTGCTCAATACCTGTGGGAGATTTACAATTATATTAATATTCAAAAAATTAAAAATAATATTAATATAAAAACATTTTGACTTTTTTTTCTTATTTCGATGATTTGACTGTTGTGAAATAATGGCTTAAATTAACTAATTTTTAAAAATTACAAAAGGCACGGGTGCTCAACACCTGTGGGAAATTTACAATCATATTAATATTCAAAAAATCAAAAAGTAATATTAATATAAAAACATTTTGACTTTTTTTTCTTATTTCGATGATTTGGCTGTTGTGAAATAATGGCTTAAATTAACTAATTTTTAAAAATTACAAAAGGCACGGGTGCTCAACACCTGTGGGAAATTTACAATTATATTAATATTCAAAAAATCAAAAAGTAATATTAATATAAAACCATTTTGACTATTTTTTCTTATTTCGATGATTTTGACTGATGTGAAATAATGGCTTAAATTAACTAATTTTAAAAAATTACAAAAGGCATGAGTGCTCAATACCTGTGGGAGATTTACAATTATATTAATATTCAAAAATTAAAAATAATATTAATATAAAAACATTTTGACTTTTGTTTCTTATTTCGATGATTTGACTGTTGTGAAATAATGGCTTAAATTAACTAATTTTTAAAAATTACAAAAGGCACGGGTGCTCAACACCTGTGGGAAATTTACAATCATATTAATATTCAAAAAATCAAAAAGTAATATTAATATAAAAACATTTTGACTTTTTTTTCTTATTTCGATGATTTGGCTGTTGTGAACTAATTTTAAAAAATTACAAAAGGCACGGGTGCTCAATACCTGTGGGAGATTTACAATTACATATATTAATATTCAAAAAATCAAAAAGTATTATTAATATAAAAACATTTTGAATTTTTTTTCTTATTTCGATGATTTGACTGATGTGAAATAATGGCTTAGATTAACTAATTTACAAAAAATATTCAAGGCACAGGAGCTCAATACCTGTGGGAGATTTACAATTATATTTATATTTAAAAAATATTACTTAAAAAACATTTTGATATTTTTATCTTATTTCGATGATTCTGACTGATGTGAAATAATAGTTTAAATTAACTAATTTAAAAAAATAAAAGGCAAAGAGGTGCTCAATACCTTTGGAAGATTTCGTTAAAAAAATGTGTTAAAATATTATAATTAATAGTATCTATTATAATAGTGTCAGTCCATACTAAAAGTAATACAATAAATAGGTTGGGCTGGGTTAATTAAAATACTTAGGTACAATTACGAATTATTTTATATTCATGGCAGATAGGAATATGTTAAATTCATTGTAGAGTTAAATTTAATGTATTAAATATGTAAATGTAGAGGATGGATAATATAGGAAAAAGTAAATAAGTAGTTAAAATCGAACAAAAACTCTTTATAGGTAGTTTTAAGGCGTTTCTAAAAGTAATATAGTGCTTTAATTAGGAATTGAAACTATTATACTTTTAAAGGGAAAAACTTGAATTGAGTTTTAAACAAGAGGAAATTCATTTTAGTCAATGTAGAGAGAACGTTCAAAGATTTGTAGGTGCTATATTAGTCTGTAAATAAAAATTGTCTTAATTTAGGAAGATTCAATAAAAGATGTACAAAAAGATAGCGAACAAGGAAATAGATCAATTAAAAAAAATATTCAAGGCTATAAACTAAATTAAATTTTTATTTAGATGATTTTGTTAAAAAATAAATTGTAAAAAGGTGTTAATAGTAGTTACTAGTTAGTCATTTCTAACAGGAAGAAAATTCTAAAAAGAATAAAATTTCAATAAAAATGGTTAATTATCATAGTTCAAATTCAAAGAAAATCGATTTTAAATTATAATTTAGGTATTATTTAAAAAATAATCGGAGGTAATTTTATCTATAAATGTATTAAATATTGTGAGAGATACAAAAGTAATTATTTATGACAGACACGGGACACCAGATTAGTAAGGACTTAGGTGCTACATTCTGTATTTAAGTTGTCACGATTTAATAAAATATGTCTATAAAATATAAAGCAGAAAGTAAACGGTGAAACTTAATAGAATATTCTATGCAGATTTTTTAGATTTTGAATTTAAGATATAGCTCTTATGATACTAGAACTAATCGATTCTCTACAATTAATACGTGTTAATTTTAAATATAATAAAAATTGCGAGGAATTTAGAAGATGTTGTAGAGCTAGGTTTTTAAAAATAAATTGATGTTATAATCTGTAAGTACAAATTTTGTAAAAATTTATGACGATTTTATGCCAATTAACGTTCTTATATAAGAAGCTGTTAGAAAATTACAGTTGACATTAAAATAAATAATCTCTATGGTAGTTAAGGTCAATTCTAAAACATAATATAAGTAATCGCTCAAATCGTGAGGAATGAATGAATTAAGATAAAATTGACAAAATTAATATACGTTAATTTAGAGCTAGGCTTATAGATAGATGATATAAGTATTCGTATAATGTATAATATATCTGCAGGTACTCGTATAATTGAGAATAAGATATGAACAAGAATCTATATTGTGGCAAGTCGATTCTAAAAAGTAATGAAGTAGAAGAACAAAAATATAAATTAGGGTATAATTGAATTATAACTAATATACTCTTGAGTCTATTAATTAGTTTGGTTAGTAGTAAGCAATGTTGTCAATATTCTCATACATATAACATAATATTGAAATTAAATTAATAAAAAAAGTACCAATGTACACTATTGCGTCAATTTACGTACAGTGTCATGAAAATTGAGCAATATTATGAATAAAGTATTATTTCACAATGTTTTTAGTATGTACCAATATAAAAGAGTGCTGATAACATGATATCCTATTTAACAAGTTATAAATTAAAACCTAAAATTTCTAATTTTTGGTTCTTTCATTATTCTAAAGACTATTAAAATAAAAACCGATTTATTTCTGAAGAATATAAAGAATTGATGTAGGATAAGCTAACCAATAGAAATTTATTATAGGTAGATTATAAGTAGGTACAATATAACTGTTCAAACAATTTGAAATATATAAAATTATATAAAAGATACTGTAGGAAGATCAGTTAGATAGAAGTGAGTTGTTAAAATTTTACATTTACGAAGGACTGAAGTGTTACTTAATTATTTTTTATTCTTGGCTAGATAGAATATTTGTTGAATACATTGTAGATCTAGACTAATAATTACAATATTATTACTATTTAAGTAAATAAGTTATAGAATAAGAAAAGTAAATTGTCAAAAATAAAATCTTTATTATGGTAGTTATAAGATATCTGTAAAAGTAATATTTAGCAAGTGTTTTAATTGAGACCATTAGGTATACTTAATTTAATTAATTATGAAAGGAAAAAATAAGTTTCAAACAATAGGAAATATAGAGCAAACGTTCAAAGATATAAGTGCTATAATAGTGTATAGGTATAAACATTTTCTTTTAATTTAGTAGAATGTATGAAAGATGTACTAGATCGTACAATAAGTATAAAGATGGAAAATATAATCTAAGTATAGTTGATTCTAAAAAATAAAATATTCAGTTCTAATTAAAAATATATTTTTACTTATGTCGTGAAAAATTTCCAAAATATAAAATGAGGTTCTCGAAACCTAGTAAAAACTAGGTGCTATATAATGTTGTAAAGAGATAAATAGCGTTTCTAAAAAGTAGGATAGGAAGTGGTTAAATATAAAATTAAAAACGACTTTTATTTAGATTGTCCAATCTATCAAAATTATTAAGAAGTTGCTGTTAAAAAATCAGTTCGTTAAAATGCAATATTTAAAGTATAGTTTAGAATTAATTAAAAATAATTAAGTTACAAATAAGCTTATATGACAGACATTAATATAAATCACCCACGATGATTAGCTACAATGTGCTATATTATGTATTGAACTTGTCTTAATTTGCACGATTAAATAAATGGTGTCTATAGCATAGAAAAAGCAGGAAGTATAAAGTGAAAAATTATTCTGTGTTGATTATTTTAATAATTGTAGGCAAAATAAGATAATCTCTTTGTTATTTAAAGCTAATTATAATAGATTTAACTGTGAGTAATACAATAAGTGCAAAATAATTTTATTTATAAATTTTTTTTAAATGCCGTGGAGGTGTAGTGTGGCTCACGGTATTCACATAATATGTTAAACCGAATTTGAATCAGAAAAGATGGTTGTCCCATTCAATAACATAATTACAAGGAAATTTAAGTCTGATTGCTAGATTTAAAAATAATAAATATGCTGTAATATATATTTATACACATAGATGTTCTTAAAATGTAAGCAGTAAGAGTTAAAATTAAAACAAATTAACTTCATGATTTAAAAACAAACTATAAATTACTTAAATCGTATGGAATTTACAAGAATTAAGACAACTATTACAAACAAAAATTAAAACAACCGAGGAAAATTAATTTAAATTACGTAGAGCTACTTAGGTTTATAGATAGATGTTTTTTGTAGGTACTTGTATTATGTATAATAATAGTCTGTAGGCATAATAGAGAATAATATCAAAACATAGAGAATAAGATATTATAGATTATAAGGAATCAGTAAAATAACCTCTATTTTCTGGTAGTCTACCACAGTAAAACGAATAATAAAATATAATTCCGAATATCTCAAAGAGAAAATAATACATTATAGCGAAAACTGAATTAAAATTTTAATAATTTACATTACGTTAAATAAAAAAACTACATAATTAACGAAATTGTATGCTTTTCCTTCATGTAAGGATTATATTTAATTACGTAAGTAACAAATTATTAGAGATAGTTAATAGTGTATTTTGGAAGGGTGAATAATATATTATAATAAGATTGTGAATAGATGGTAAGGTCTAGTTATTTATTAGCGATAACTGCTTTTTTATATAGGAAAATGAAATTAAGATAGTAAAACAATAACTATTACAAAATTTATGTAAGCTGACCGGATATAATAAGCGTATAGTAGAATTGTAAAATATAACAAAAATATTTATATTAACCGTATTGAATGATATTAAAAATACATTTTTGAAAACATAATAAGGTTTAAGCTCTATTATTAGATACATAATAATGATTTTATATATTGTGCAGGATAATAAGTGATAATAATTTTCAAGTTGTATTTTTTAGATCTAAAGTATATAGAACCATTATGGTTTATAATCATCACCGTATAAAAAAGGATAAACTTTTTTATTATGATTAGATAAATGTAGAGTTAAATTAAGGATTTTTTGCGTTAAATAAAAAAAATATTTGAAAGTGTTATTACATGTAGACTTTTCAACAAACTAAAATCAAAGTTATAATATTTTTATATAAACCAATTATGCTTTATATATTTTGAAAAGGAAGGATTACTTTGTATTTTGTATTATGTATGATTTGAATTGATTTCATTTTGATTTATAAAAGAAAGTTAGAAATTCTTGTATTATTATCATATTCTTAATATTATTAACTTGCGAAATTGTCGCGTAATTGTAAATAAATTAATTATACAATGGCGCTATAAGAAAATATAATAAGTACAATACGTTATGACAAATTCTATTTTAAATAGCAAATTGAATGATTTTTTTATTATATAATTTTTAATATATAATATTTTTTAATATTTTTTTCATATTAGGTAAATACTTAAATTATATTCGAAAAGAAATAAAACCCTCATAATGGAAAATAGCTCAAGATAAATACAAGGATATATTTTAATACTAGATGTGTAAAGTAAATAGGTTGTATTTGGTAGGATTTTCTTCAATTGACCACTCCTTTAAATAAATATTAAGACAAGTCCAAAATATAAGGACACTGTATTTTCAAACATGGTTTTTTAAATAACTAAATTGTTAAAAAATAGGATACATATTATAATATTGTGTAATGCACAATACAAATACGTTTCTAAATATTGTGAAAAGATCATTTATTTATAGGTAGAGACTAGGAGTAAACGAATTCCAAGCAGATTGGAATATAATTATAGTACTTATTGTCTTTAATAAAGTGTTAGTAACATACGTAATATTTATAAAGGTGCGACGATTCACTCAGAGAAAGAGAGAAAGGTCATAACTCATAACTATGATTATCATTTAAACAGTTTTTAGTAATTTAAGGAAACATAAGCTATATTTTATAACATAATAATTCATTTTCATAAAAAATCTATAATGTAAATATAATATGTGTAATGATTTTATTATATTTCAGGACTTGACATAATTTAAACTAAATTTTATCAACGTTTTTTCTGCAGAGTCGGTTAAATCGTCGGAAATCACGGCAGGTCGATACGTACATTAGGCCCAATACAATTAGCATCCCAAATAATGCTTGAATGGTTCGCGCGGTACGTTCCGGGTTCAAGACCGGATGGTCTTCAGTAGAAACGTCCCCTAGTAGGGAAATTTCTTGTAAAGATAACGCAGGTATTGATTAACAAGATAAATGATTTCTTCACTATAACTATTTAGTATTAGTTACTTTTTAAACATATTATACGAATTTATTTTTTATTTGTGTGAGAGGTTGATTGTTTGATATACGCGTAAAGCATCCACTGTCCATAATACTGGCAGCACACCATCACGAAACTTAAGCTCCTTAATAAACGGACCTCACACCATAATTAAAGCTAAGAAAAACTAGTTGTTAGCACTGATTTCAGTAATGGTTATCATCGATTGATTTTCAGATGTTTATTGAGTCGGAGCTTCAGGCAGGCTTGTTCGCAGTTTAGCTAATTACGAAAGTTATTAGTTACTATCATTAATACGGATTTATTTAGAACCATGTTCCCGAAATATTTATTATCTGTAAGTGTTTAGGATTACTTTTAGAACATAATTATTAAGTATTTTTTTTAAATATTGCCTCTTAAGGTCTTAATTTCAGTTAATGATAGTCATTTAATTTGACATTAGTTAGTTTGTATAATTTATATAAGTAAATTTAATAATTTGTATACAAATAGTATTTAATTCTAATTGACTTTCGAATTTTAGGACGCAATTAAATTTAATTTGAATATAATTCGTACATTAATTACTAGATTCGAGTTTAATTTTTGTTATAAAAACATCTTTTTAAGATAAGTCAGAAGCGTGCATTAGCCGGGCGATGACATATACACAATACACATACTTTAGATGAGGTAAGATTTAGACTGCGTATTAAAATTTAGATTTAGGATACTAACTATAATCTATGAAACATATAGTCGGCCAACGGACGTGACAGCCTAAGCTGCCATACACTTATCAAAACATAAATTCCCAAGTGAGTGTATGGCAGCTTGGGCTGTCCTGTTTCACAGTCTTTGCTATAATGATCACATTCAGCGTTTGACAAATTTAGTTTTTAAGTAGATTTAAGCCACTAGCTATAAATATAGGTTAGGTTATGTTTATGTTAGCTATAAGAATTATATAATAGGTTAATATAAGTAAATTAGGATAGCTAATAGGCTCATAGATTTTACGTATAATATAATTATATAATATAATAATATAGTTTTTAAGCAAATTAACCTAACATCTATTAGGCTAGTTTATAGGCAGGTTAAATGCCAAATTAATAGTAAAATATTTGTTTTAGGAGTTAAGAGTTAAAGGTTTTACTCTAAATGAATCTGCCAAAATTAGAAGACTAGGCTTTAATTGAAGTAATCAAGCGAGACATTTTTTAGTTTTATTAAAAAAAATGTATGCAATCGCAAATTAAGCAGTCTAAATAGAAATTTAGAAATACATGAGGTTTAAAAGTCATTGCTCCGGAAAACTTATCAAAACAATTCTTAGGTATAAAATACATTAACACTCCTAATCGGTGATTTGTGTACGGAAAATAATAATATACTATTAACGGTAAAAATTGTAATATGTATTTATAAAATTCATTTCAAAAATATTCTCGTATTTTTTTAATTATTTAGATTCCAAAAATAATTATAATTATAGCATTTCAAAATATGTTAATATTGTTATGAAAAGTTATTAATATTAAAATAAATCACAAAAATCAGTTTTACAGTTTTTTTTATTTTTGCAACTAATATTTTTTTTCTTTTTAGCCCTTTCCATTTTACAATAAAACTTTTTGAATAATTTTATTGAAAATTATATCTATAAATCGATAACAAAAGAAAATAGTACGACTCTTATAAAGTCGAAAAATTAAGAGAGGAAAAAATAGTTTAATATTGATGTTTAATGGAGAAGAAATACAGACATGAAAAATACCGAAATTTTAAAAAATCAAACAGATTTGAAAATCTGAACTCTCCTTTTAATTGTCTTAACTGTTAGAAAAGAAGTTGATCCGTGAATACGATCAATATCAGTTAGAAATGTAGTGGTTGTGGTTTTAAAAAGTTCATGTTTGTGCGAGTTTGAGTTGAGTTTGTGTGTTGGTTTGGTGATACTCGTATGTATTACTTGTTTTTTTATTTTTTATATATATAAAGTTCTAGTGAATTCTATGCACAATGAGAGTAGAGAAGAAATGCCAAGTTAATTAAACTTGCCGATTTTAATGATATTTAGATATTACACAGAGCCAGTAATAGTCTATAAACAAGTTTAATTTTAAGGAAGCCCTATTTAAAAGATTATTTACTCTACTTGAGAAAGATGTTTGAAGAATAGATTACAATGGTTGCATTTATGAGTGACAAGTTTTAAGAAATTATTGTGTGCCATTAGTGCCAGTGCGTTGGTCGTTCTATAGTTTAGTGAAAGTAGTGCCCCTTATATCTTGAAATCAAGTTTATATCACGAAGTTTATAAGAAAATATCGTATTAAAATATACCAGTTATAGATTTGTGTACACTACGTAAAATGATTTAACTGTCACCAACAATATACGATGACCAAAAACGGTTTTTGAAAAAACCTTTACGCTACATAAGGAAACAAGATGTATAGAGATAGTTGGTTTTTCAATATAAATCTAAAAGTGAATGATAATGCCACATCATATTTTATATTCCTAAGATTATTAATTAACTGCCAAATAAAGTTAATGGCTCTACTGATATTGGTTCACATTATGAAGTTTAGGAAGTAAAACCGGGATCTTATACGAAATGCGTAACATTGAAAATTTTATATATAAATATTTATATTTTAAAAGCTAGGAATAAATTAAAGTAAACAATATAAAATAAGATTTACACAAAGGAAAATGAATGAGTGCATTGGTTATGTAAGAGTATAGAGCCTATGGGTAAAAAATAAACCCTATAAATAGATAAAGAATTTAAACTTAAAAGAAAGAAGAAAATTCATCATTATTAACATTCAAATGAATAAGTTTATTAGAGAACTGAAAATAATAACATTTTAAAATGCATTCGAAATTAATCTAAGTATTTTTTAAACGACAAATTTTTGCCTACAAAGTATAAATGAAAATGGGACATATAATTGCAAATGTAACACAAAATGATACTATACAACATACAATTACTTCAAAAGAGCATAGCGAGACGAAACTTTAGTAAGTTTATAGAGTATTCTAACGGTGAGTGAATAGAGAAATAGAGAAGACTGAAGATTACATATTACCTCTAAATTCATTACTGTTTATTACTAACCTTTTGTTTTACCTAAGCCTATATTTACATGTGTAATTTTTTTTGCTTTTTATTCTATGAGGGTTAAAATATCTTGCACTTGTATTTAAAAATAAAAACATGTCCAAACACAACATTTTTTTTTCAGATTACATTAATATTTTTTTTTACTTACAGCATATTAAATATTTGCAATTATGCATTTTACATATATCTTTACGTATTATTAATTGAATTTTTCGAAAAACTAAAACTGGTAAAGCATGGATTAGTGTGTATCTAGGGATTGTCATTACGTTTCACAGTTTGCACAAATTTGCACTTGGATGGCTCTAATGATTGAAGGTTTGTTTTAGTCTTGCAAGCTTGTATATAAATTCTTTTTAAAACTGTCACGTGATAGTCTAATCGTCTTGTCCATGTGGATACACCGAATGCGTAGAGCAATCTAACAATGCTTACCTCATAGACCTAAATAATCGATTTATTTCAGACCAACCAAAGGTTGATGATAAAGTTTTGTGGGAAATACTTGTTGTGGTGGCTAACTTATTTTGAAATTTGATTAAATTATCTTAAACAAGCATGAGGCTAGAAGGGGGAATATCTGGTTTAATTAATTTCACGAGTTTGTCAAAATATTGCTATGAAAGTGTGTAAGGCTTGCATATTTCTAGAGCATAATGTTGTCTGCAAACTTCTGAGTTAATTAGATGCTTTTTGCCTTAATGATGTTAGGATCATTTGATCATCGGTATTCATCAGGGTACGTAAATTTCTTTATAATTAATAATACAATAATATATTATTACCATACTTAATTTCGTGCAATTTTCTTGTATTTAACGATTTTCTTAAAATTCCCATAACATTTACATGTCTTGGTTTTTATAAGAAAAATCTTAACGTATTAAAATATGTTAAATTACAAATGTATTTTAATGAAAATTTCAAGTTGGTATTGTAGTTACTAATTCAAATAATATTATTACTATAATATCAAAATTTACTAAAAATTTTCAAAAATATTTCTGTAGATTAACGTAACACGAGTAGGACAACTAATGTTTGATTTCAGCTCAACTTTTTCACTAGAAAGAATTTCCACCAAAGGAATTGTATTAGAAAAAACACTTTAAAAATAGACTAACATTAAATGATTTATATTACCTTCGAGAGAAGAACAATTTGCACCAAATTTCGCTTAAGAGTCCACAATCATAATGCCAGTTTGTTTCTTCGCAAATATAGTAAGCTCGGAAATGTTTCAAAAAGCTTGTTTATGTTAAATATGGTTTGTTTTGGTATCATTATGGAAAATAATATTTGGAAACACTCAGAATGCTAACCGATCCAATTGACGTCAACAGTTACCCTTCGCTTCAGTGTTGCATCATCTGATTTGTATCTCATTACAGATGCTTTTTATTTGCATTTCAGCGATTATAATTTAGTAGACACAGTTTATTTTGATTACAAAATTCCCTGTGTTCTCTGAATATGCACCAAAATTGTTGCTAACTTTAAATCGTGAATGAGCATGGAGCTAGATGGATATGGTTCTATAAATTCAAGATTTCTTACAGGTTTAGATGGTGTGATAGATTTCTTGTCACTTTCCTATTACTTTAAAGCACATTATCAATGGTACAATAGAGGCAATGCAAGATTTTCATGACTATTTTGCGACAATGTGCTTATAAGTTTGTACGTCCTAACGCTACTCATTGGTGTTATTGTAATATACAGACCTTTATCCCCTTTTGCTTTTTATTTTAATAGAAGCTTCGATAATTTGTGGAATGTCACTATAAATTTTTTACGATAACTCATTGCTGTGGCTAATTCTGAATTGCCCATGTATTCTCAACTTCCAATATAGTGTTTGTGTGGCCGTTTACATAGTTTCAGCCCTTGCAAATTGTTGTTGATCAGTTTTTAACCTATACTTTTAAATTTAACATACACATTGTTTGTACAATAGATCACATTATAAACATCACTTAGAAAATATGCTTTTGGGAGAATCAGGTTAAACGATTGCGTAAATGTGCTACTCGCTCAGGAACAAGCTCACGTAAATTATGTACGCTTTCAGTGCTTTAGTAGGATTGAACATAAAAACATCGAAAGCAATAAATAAAAAGGTATAGGTAAATACTAGCTGTTTTATATTTTTATATAATTAATGTATTATTGTGATATAGTGTTGTTTCATTGTTTGTTAGCAATTTCTTAGCTGGTTTGCTGTGATTAATTGTGAAATAGTGAATTGATTTACTTCATTTCTGCATCAAAATTTAACATATCTTAAATTATCTTATGGTAATATTTGCATTTCAATGGGAAGGGTGTGTTTAATATTTTTTGGTATGCATAATAAGTAATCAACAAAGTAATGGCTACAGTGATTCTGGTGATGTGTTGTGGAGTGGGAAGTTTGATCCATTTTAACAGTTTTGTAATTTAATTGGCAAACCAAGAATTTTAAGTAAAATTAATGTAGTTATTAATTTGTGGAAGTTCGTTTGTGCAAGTGGTTTTTAATGCGCTATAGTTTGATATTTTTGTCAAGTTTTTTTAATTGGTGTCGTGGTTAAATTATGAAGTAAGGTTGTAATCAAATAAATAAAATTAAGTCTTGAAAATGTTTTAAATTATACGAATTTTAAAATAATGATAACTATTATTTATAGAATATTATTTTTTATAACATTTTCAGCAACTTAATTCTCTACATTAATAATCTTTCAGTTACCGCGCGTTACGTAGGTAGTGAGTGACGCAGGCATAAAGGTAGAGCTTAAGACAGCGATAAAAAGGCTATAAATTAACATTTTCCACTAAAATTTGGATAAAACACAACGTTCTTTTCAGCGATTCATCCCTTTTGTTCTTTTTTGATATTTTTGCAGTTCATGGTTTTATACACAGGCGAGGATTCACATGAAAGTTCTATATAAGCACAGACTAATAAGGCTAAAACTGATATCACACGTTACAATACATAGCGTATGTATTTTAGATACACTAAATATATTTACGTAGCTTAAGTTATAATTTTAAACCGTTTTGCTTGTTTCGTGTCTCTTAATATCTCATTGCAGTTCTACGATATCTACGGCAAAGCGAGTCTCGAGTCCAGTGTGGCAATCGCAGTACTAATATAATATTATTTTATTTTTAAAACCTTTTCACAGGTTTCGAGAAAAGCTATATTTGTAATGGCAATCGCACGAAGTAACGGTATTCTATATTATTAAACTATTATCTTAAATTACTTTGAAATTTATTTTACCGTGTAATACTTATTCTAAGTATACACACTTTACTATTATTTTTTCGTGTCTACGTATTCTTCGTCAACTTACAGTTAACGATTTTCGCGGAGGTTCCCGTGCTGACCTCAGATGTAGAGCTCAGGTCGAGTCTAAGGAAAAACCGGTAATCATAACTGCATTCTATTATGTTACCTAATACTATTTTATAATCAGTCCATATAGGAAACGTATATATTATAGGTTACTTTATAGAATTTACCCTAACGCATTTGCCTTTTCCCGTGTTTTTGAGTCGTTTTGCAGTTAACGGTTTCTGCACGTGTTCCGGCTTCAGCTTCGGTGTGTGCATCTGTCTTGGATAGACTGGTACCAAAAATAATATGTAAAAAGGTATTAGATAGTATAACAATTCACGGATTGCTAATTTCTGTTATTATATAAAGCTCAAATGCTTTTTTTGTTTTTTCGTGTGTTCGATTATATTTTTGCAGTTAACGCGCTCTTCATACTTGCCAAGCAGCATTGACAAGGTGGCGATAAATAGAATTAGAATCAGATCAAAGGTTACCCAGTACAATTATAAAGAACAGTCATTAAAACGCATAGGGAATAATATAGGTAAATAAATATTCTAACGGAGAATTATTTTTGCTTGTTCGTGTCCTAATCTAATTCTTGCAGTTTGCCGAAACCTGCTTCTCGCCGTAAAGCGAATACCAGTGATAATTATGCAGAAAACTATTCAGGCGGGCCGAGTTGATATTAGTAATTAGAGGTAAAATTCTACTTTGCGCACAATAAATATTGGCGGAGTAAGAATGATGATATTACGAATTTATTAAACATACAGTCAATATGGCCGTGACAATTAAAAAACGTAACCAAACCAGGTAAAAATAATAAGATAGGGGTAGGTACCAATATTATTAATAAGATATAAATAACGTTAAAAAATATACATAAGTATAATAATAATTATTATTATGATAATTTTTCCATAATTTATTATTTTGCTTGTTCTCGTGTTGTTTGATATCTTTTTGCAGTGGATGGTCTCTACAACTATTCTTCTAAACTGATTTTATACATTGGCTATAAACTGGTACGAAAACACTTGATCTTACTTGTAGTAAGTGTTGTTTAACAGAAGCATGTCAATTTTATGCTATACATACTTCACTATATAATAAATAATACTTTTTATTGTAACATAGTTCTTTGTGTGTCCCTTTAAATATCTTGCAGTTACACGTGCAGATTCACGAAGAAAATCAGCAGCAAATATGCACTATACATGATTGCGCCTGTGAGAAGCGGTAGAGGACTCCACTTTCAATAGTTGTGAAATACATTACACGCATGACTTACTATCCAGTACTACCTACACTTTACTTATCCACAACCTAATCGATAATTATAAATACCTAGCTTTTTTTTTCGGAATTTTTTGTATGTTTCGCAGTTAAAAGCTGATATCAACGGCGCGTTTTAAAACCTCAGATGATAACATCGATATTTGCACTTTTCTGTAAGTTCGACTTTGATAAAGTTATTTAACACAAGAATGATGGGTGTCGTGAGTAATAACGGATATAGCTGGTTTTGATATTTGAAACGTTTTGAGCGCGCCCACGAGTCAACGCTGCTGCTTACTAAGTAGAGGACTTCACAGTAAATAGGTATTTGTTCAGTACGCATTTTATATAGCAATTTATCACGAGTACCTCATCCGTATGTATAGTATGTTGTGCTGTCCGTTGGTATGTATATTTGTGAGTTTATTCCTATGAAACATATGCTGTTCATATTGTACTGCTTAAACTAGCATTCGCGTAAGGTTATGTTTTTATATATTATGGTATTTTATCACATTAGCAGGTGTTTTAGCAATATAAATGAGCAAAATTATGGAGATATGGTGTTTAAATGAGCAAATAACAAATTACACGAGCACAATGGTGCCAACTAGATTTCGTCTACAAGGAGTATTTAAGAACATTAAGGTATTGAACCTTTAGTAATTTATGTCAAACTATTTCCGACGACGCGAGCACGGTGAATAGCAGAAAATGTACACCGTATGTACCATATTTATATTTATTTTTGATCTTTTACTAGCTTCACGTCGTCGCAAGGTCGAGATTCACGTATGTAGGGTACGATTTGTACATTTAATGTTTTTACATTGTATTTTAGATGATGAATTTTATTAAAACTTTTTTAATTTATTGTGTAACAAAATATTAAACAAACAAAAAATACACTCTACTCTATACATAAAACTTAAGTTATGACAACTAATATACAAGAACTATAATAATGTCCTAATAAGTGTTAGGTTCGTTACTACATATACTTTTTACTTAAAATAATGAAGGTATCGTTAAGACTAGGATTCGATAAATTCCTAGATGGATACTAATCTTACATATCTGTTATTTAAGATATATTTCGAATATAGAACTTGTCAAATAGGATAATGATAAGCATAATTAAGTTATATATAAATAAGTGTTACAATAAGTATTCTGAATAATATTTTACAGGTGTGATAATTTATTTATTAACGATAACCGGGCGATGACATAGTATATAGGTAGATTATAAGAAATTACTTTTCATACCAAATGAGGTAGATAATGAATACTTTTACTAGGTCATGTTTTGAAATGTCAGTATAAAATACTAAAATTATAATTGATTGGCTTTAAATTCAACTGAAAAAAGGTGATGCCTGTGGAGTTTCTTGCGCCGCTTCTTCTCCACAGAAGAACACCTTCCGAAGCGGTGGTAGATTTTGTCCAAATTTCAAAAAAATAATAATATAATAATGTAAAAATATAACAATAATACTTAAAATGGCAATATTTAAATAAATACATTTAATTTGCCTATTCCGTCGTTTTATTTTTTCCCCACAACAAATAAAAATATTTAAATCTGGATCCCCTATTGTTTTATTTTCCTTATTTCTATAATATAAGTTAATTGTACAGTGTACACTACTGAGCAATTCAAATAAAGAAATAATTTGACTATAAGAAGTGAATAATGCTAGCGAAGCGAAGATGTTTTCTGGCACTTTGATGAACTACAAACCATTAATATTGAAATCTATAATATGGAAAAGAATAATCTTAATTGCTATCATGGGAAACTAATTGAAATAAACATAATGATCTATGTCAATTTAAAAGATTTGCAATAAATAAAGCAGTAAATAAGAATTTTGTATCAGATGTATCGAGACTAACATAAAACATTACCTACCCTAAAAATGCTCACTCTTAACATTGTTTTGTATGAGCTTTAGTAAAATATTTCGAGTTCAGTAGGTACCTGCTTAGTACTTGCCTATCAATTTATTATTTCTTAAAATTAGTAAGGAAATGCATTTAATAAAATATAGTGGGGTCTCTGGACTTAATACGCTAATAAAACTTCATAGTGGGGTGTCTCAGGACCAAACAGCATAGGGTTTGATTATATCTGGATAGCATCTGAAGCTAGACGAATAGTACCCACACCACCAACTAGTTTTTTAGCTTCACGCCAGGCTGGACGCGGGTCGTTAAGATCCCACCATCACGAAAAGTTGAACGTACTTTGACAGGGAAGTTCAGTAGGTACCTACCCTAAGTAAGCTATAATCTCATTTATCTATATAACACAATTAATCATTAGTGTCGGCTGGACACTAGGCCGCACATTTTAACTTTTTTAGCTGTAAGCCTGATACGATGGCGGTAGAATCTACTAACGCCATCTTAATTGAGCTTGATAGAGTGCATCTATACACGAGAAAATGTACAGAGACACAGTTCATATCAAAGAAAGTTGATTTTTTTTATGCAAATAACTATGTATAACCACCAAAAAAGTACTATACATAGGTATATAATATAAAGTTCTTACTATATAATCGATACAAACTTAAGGAACTAATACATAAGAATGAAGGTGAGCGAAACGAGGGAGTCTACATAACGCCATCTAGTGAGAGTATAATGAAGAAAACACTCAAGCCGAAATTTTCTTAACTTCAGTCCAAACTAAAAGGCGGTTATACTGAGCCAATTCTTCCATAGTATGGAAGAACGATTATAATAGGTATATTATGATCATTTTCTAAATACTATTTTGCTATTCGACAAGAGATGGCGCTATACGTCATGTAAGTTTACCAGGTTATTATAAAAAGAAACTTACAAAAAGTAACACTATTACTTAACAGATGGCAGCTCATTAAATGAAATCCTATTCATTATAGATGACAATAATACAATGAAATTCAAATATCACACTGTATTTCTATTATTATCAAAGGTACGCTTTATCCATTGCTATTTATCGACACTAAAATAATTGAACGTAATTATTTTTTAAATAATTTAGGGAAATAATTATATGTATATTAAAACTTAAGTGAATAAAAATCTTTTAAAATCAGTCCACTAAGAGATTTACATCGCCGAAAGCAGAGAACAAATCCTCGTCTCGTGTACCTATATTAATTATACTATCTATTTAAAGTTAAAAATGTATAGTGTAAGGAAGCCTCGTAGCAAACCATGAAATTGTATCTTGCTGTCTGATTATGTTCCAATATATTAATTGATTACAAGCGTTGAAGTGACTCTAATTCACCCCGCTAGAGTACCTAGACTTTAACAATTAGTATAGAATTCTCATAAATTAGATATTTTCCCGCAGTTAAAATTATCCTATGTTTTGACCCGGATAACAAGCTATCGTCATACTAAATTCCATCATCCGATTTCATTTAAAAAATCTGTCCAGTGGTCTATCGTGATGCTGGTCACAGACAGGCAGACAAAAAAAAAACTAAAAACTATAGACTTAGCTTCTGTATTAATAATACAATTATTGTATGAAAATAAGATTTTCCGGAAGATTATTTGAAACAAATTCGACTAAACTAGAATTTTATTATAATGTCTTAAAGTATTTATCAGCCTTACCCTTAAATAATATTAAAAAATAAATATTTTATGAAATTTAAACCAGAAAGATTAAATGAAACAAATTTATAAATCTGTAAAATTATTTATATTATAATTATAAACTGTCACAACAAGAGGTTGCCGCACTATCTTACACTAATACACCTCTTACGAGTACCTTACTCTACGTACTACTAGACTTAACGTTACATCACATGTAGAATGAGATATCTTTTTATAAGTAACAATGGCCGACGACATTACTCCGTTACCATAAAACATCTTGACACCTTAATAAATTACTTTTAAAATAAGCGCCTTACTCATATTATGCGAATAGTTGTTTCTAGAACCTTCTAATTACATATAAATAGACAAAAACAGTTATTACACCAGAAATAGAAATATAAAAAGGTACACGATACAAATGAATTATCATCTATGATTGAAAAAGTTATGAAATGTAAATACAGTCTTCATTTTACATTTGAGGTAAGTTCAAAATTGAAAGTAAGTATATCTCAATAAGAAACTTACAAAACTTTAAAAACAGATATTTGTGCTATAATGTATATATCTACTTTATAAATACTGTATAAAGTCATTAAATTCATATTATCTAAAGGCGTAAGAGCCAATATTATAACAGCAATAGAATAAAATGCAATATATGGATATACTATAAAAATTATTACTATTATGTTATCCTCTTGTCTCGTCTCTCCCCTTATTGGACTTCACGTCACCTAATTTGTTATTGAAATTAGGGTTATTTTAACTGTAATTTTCATTTCCTTCTTTCTGTTAAACAGTAACCAGTATTGATAAAAACCGTTTCTAAAAACTGATTTTGTGAGCACGTACTGTGTGACAGACAATAACGTTGATTTAGCAAAAACTTATCATTTAAGAGTTTATTAATGCTACGTAAAGGCAAATTCATTTCTGACTGATTTCTATACTTATCATTTTCGATGATACCCACGTTCAGTATAATAAAGGTACATACATATGTCTTGAATTCGTTTAGACAAATGACAACTATTAACAAAGTGCCAAAGTGTCGAGCCATATGCGTACATATTATATAGTGCCACAAACTTATCTGGCCCGGTAGCCACAAGAGGAACTAACGACGACATTTTCATATTTTTGACCTAACTTCAAAAAAGGACGTTATTGATATGACACGTGTGTATTATTTATTATACATATATTATGTACCTACGTATTACATTTTTTCTTGTTGCTTTGGGTAAGTAAAACTATTGAAAAACTTACTGGAGACACCAAAAGGGGTTAAAAGCGACTCTCTATCCGGGCCAGATAAGTTTGTGGACCAATATAATTACTTTTTGCTTAGTTTTCTTAGAAGTTAAATTTAATTTTTTTTTTCATTGGATTTATAAGGTTTACACATTGTTTGATATTAATAAAGTAAACCATAACAGCACAGCACCATCAAAATAACTAAAAATGCAGTTTTATCTTTTAAAATAACCGTCGTCAAATCTCGTTCTAGTATACCTACGTTTCTTTAAGCACAAGAACTGATTTGGTTATAGAGCGTAGGACAAAAGGATATTGCGATTTGTTTGTCTAATTCGGAAGTATAACAGACTGAAATCTGAATCGTCGGGAATAGGTACACACTGAACGGAGTAACGTGTTGCTCGGCGAGATTAAGCATATTATCTTTTGTTTTTGTTCTTCATGGTGAGACGTCGCCAGAAGCTGGTCTTTTCCGCTGGGGGTTGTTCTTCCCTGGTCTCCTCACCCCTCGTCTCGCCTCGGAGCATATCTAAGAACGTAGGATCATTTTTCCGAACGTTTTTCTCTATTTTAACCGCTTCAGCGCTTAGTTCTGCCTTTAATTTCTCCGGACTCGTATTTTCGACCTTAAACTCATTGGGATCCTCTACGAATGCCTGTTGGAGATCACGCATAATCTTTTTGCGTATGGTCTTTTTCATGCTGAGATGTCTTTCGAGAGTCTTTACGTCGCCATTAGTGTACGTGCGATAGTCATCCTTCTTCTTTTTTACGGACTTTTTGGTTTTGTCCTCGTTTTCGTCGTAAGCCTTGCCTTCGTACTGCTGGTTCAGGCCGAAGATGTCGCGTAGATGCGGGATAGCTCGTTCAGAGGTCATCTTGTATACAGGCGCTTGTCACGCCTAGTTTTAGAAGATCATAGACAACTCATTGTGGGACCTGGAATTGAAATATTTTTTTTATTAAAAAAAAATATTTTGATATTTTTATATTAAGATATAGAACTATTATATTGTATTTTATGACCTATTATTATTACGGAAAAATCAATGGATATTCTTATAACAGTTGATTTTTATGACTATCATCTTTTTAAATCTCACATTTTATTTAGAATTGCTCCTACTCATTTTCATTGAAGTACTTGCTTAAATCTTAATTTTTATTCCTTATTTTATACATATAATAAAATTGTTTTCGTGGTTACTGTTTAATTGCACTCTCACTTAAATAGAAGGTCACGGAATGTATCTCGTATAACTCCGAAGTATTAATAGACAGGTATGTATCTTATTTCTACCGCCTTCGGTTACACTGCCAATTTCAGGTTTCACGTTACTTTGATTTGGGAGGCTAAATATATTTTGTTTCAATTATATTAATTATAACATAAGTTTATTTCTAACTTAAATTCCTTTTAATTTCAAGTAAACCTACAATTTTAATAATTATTTTCAAAGAATTGAATATCATGTAAGTATGTAATTAAATACATATAATGTACTACACGTGTGGCTTTAATAAATGGCACACCTTTAGGGCTGTCTAGACTGACAGCAACAACAGTTTCGCTTAAATTGATTATTATTAGTTCGATTATTGTAATGCAAGGCATTGCAAATTAATTTCTATAGTTAACTTATATTTACAATCACATTACAATCTGTTGCGTCTGTAATTGTCTATTTGGAGATTACGAAACAAATCTTTATTATTATAACACTGGCGACTCACGCTCGCTTCGCTCGGGTTCGTCCTTAGGTTTAGCGTCAGCGAAGCCACGGTTTCAGCTAGTTAAAATAAATAAAATTCATTATTTTTATTAAAAGTAGGTAATTTTAAACTATTAAGCATTTAGTATTTAAAGGTTATTATTGGGGCAAGTTTTACTCATTGCAATGGTTGTTAACACATTATGTAAAATTGAGCAAAAATAAGATGAGGCTTGGTATAGTGTGACTGTGGCAGATATTCACATACTTAGTACGAGTAACTTCCCGTACGAGCTTCAAACATCTACAATATTACAGGTTACTTTGTAAATGTTTAAACATAAAAAAAATTAATAAATATGTAGTTTATTTAATAAAATGACTTAAGCTTATTTTTTATCATCGCTATTCTTATATTTACTTTTTACATAAAAAAATAAGTGTTTATGATTATAATATTTTAAATGTTGGAAACATTAGATAGATGTAAAGGTACTATGTTTTCTTTTTATATCATAGTTATGATATAAAAAGGTACGTAATGTGTTAGTAATTTATTGCGTGACATACTTGCATTATTATATTTTATTATACATATATGTATTATATACGTAATATATGTATATATTACCTAACTATGACAGTTTTACCGCCGCGTAGTGTTAAATAAATAAAGTTAAGATTTCGAAATATTCTTAATGCTTATAAGGTGTTTTAATCTCGATGCATTATGCGAGCTACACGTCAAAGCACATGCGGCGCAAGGCAACAATGGATAAGTGGAGGCTGCGTAGCGTGACTGCGCTACTCAGTACTCACGCTGTTATAACTTCCCTTGCGAGTTGAGGTGGATAAATGAGTTCACAAGTACTATCTTCTCAGTATTAATTTAAGGGGAGGATAAATAACGTAAATAGTAAAAAGAATATCCTACAATTTACTTTAATTATGAAGGCTCTTAATAAAATCTTATTTTTAGAACTATTCTTATTGAATTCTTGTTTCTTTTCTTGATGATGCGTTTGCCACAATGAGTTCATACTGCATATGTATATTTTTGTATACGGTTTTATTTAAAAACACTAACAATAAATTGTTTACTTTAGACATTAAAATAACTCTAAGATATTATGTATCTTATATACTTATAAGTTATAATAATTATATATTGTACACGACGACACGTACAGGCGTCAGGCAGTGCATCAAGCCTAATACGATACAAAAACGTCGAGAACAATTCAAAACATTTTCTTTGTGACGCATGTTCAAGCGTGAAACAAGGCGCTGACTGTGACTGTACTTATGGCTACGTAACTGCATCCGTACGTACGTCTCATTGTGTTCTAAATGTAATAAAGTGCGCTTCACTGCACGAGCTCCTCTCACCAGAAGAACAATGCGTTCGCTACTTCGACCATTTTCGCGTACAACCTACCAATTGGTCAAAAATAATACACAATTTTCTATCTTCGTGTAAAGAGCGAAGACTGACAACAGCTTGGGTTGACTGTTTAATCGTACATATAGGTTGATCAGTACATTATTAATACTTATTACATTACGTTTTCGAAATAACAGGCACTTTCTAGAACTTTCTAGACTAATAGCCTAGAAAAAATAATAGAATTTTCATATCATAGGGTACATGAACAGAATGTTTTTAAATCGAAATAAGCATGCTTAGAATGATAAAATAAAATTATTCAAAAAACTCTACACACATTCGCTAAATTTAAGCTATATAATTCGTTGATATATGATATTTATAATATAAATATTTTGCAGACGGCTCAATACTGCGCACAATTGTAGGTTCCATTTTAGTAGTTTTGTGCACACGGCTCAATACCTCGTATACAGAAACCTAAAATTGGTAAGTAATCGTAATAATGGAGTATTATAGCAATATATTATCCGAATCGAAACGAATCAGATAGTAGATACTACACCTACACTCGACAAGCTTAATTTTAAATGTCACGGCTCGGGATTAAGTAGATACTTTATTTTACGTTAGCCGTAAAGAGTCTAAAGTTACAATCGTGGTCTGTGGTAGAGCTGCATTACCATATGAGGTAATGAGTTATACAATTTCGTGCCGAGTTATCTATTAATTAAATATCATTATTCATTTAATTATATAGGTACTTACTAGCAAACTCGGCCCACTTCGCCGGGCTTAAGTAAAAAAAATGTAATAAAACTAGCCTGAGTTACTCTTTATAACATTAGCTATCTACGAATGAAGGACCTGTCAAAACCGGTCCAGCCGTTTCAGAGTTTAGACTAAAAAAATGATATTTTGATCCAAGTACCGTGTATACTTTCATATGCATTTAGTGAAAAGCTGTTAATTTAAAATTAAAAACAGACTTCAATTTTATTTATTTGTACTGATTTTACTTGTGATTTAGTCACGCTTCTCTCACTTAATTTGTTCTTAAAAAATAGACTGTGACAATGACATTATCTGGCCTAAAAATTATCTCTATGTACTTTACAACAAAGTCACATTTATTAGTTGTTCCGTTGCTGCGTGAAGGACAACTAACCGTCAACCAAACACATTTTCGCTTTTTATAATATTAGGAAAAGATACATATTTTACTAGTAATCTACTAATCCTCGTTTTGCTCACGTTTAAGTATTTTTATTTTCACGCGTTATGCGTACGCCATTAACGCTTAGCACGTAACTTACTCTTGTCGGTCAAACTGAATCTACATAAGCCGTTTTAGACTAAGATCCTAGATGTCTAGCCATTCTACATTTGATCAAGACTGAGGCACTAAACGCTGTATATCTAAGTCGGCCTTAAGTCTGGGTAATTACCAAAAGAAAACTGTGATTATTCATTTTTCATCCTAATGAAAATATATCGTGTGAACATCTCGCTGTTTCTACGCTTATAAAGTATAAACTAATCCCGCAAAAAGTACGGTGTAGTGCCGTGTGAACCCAGTCTTACACTTTTATAAAAGTCATCAATGTCATGATAGATAGTCACCATAAAATAATCTATACATATACATAATAAAATTCTGAGTTGAATCTGTAATATTTTTGGATTTTTTATTGAGATACTCGTAGTTCTTTGAGACCGAAGAAGCCGAATCTATATCTATTTTCAGAATGTTTGTCTGTCTGGGCACTGGACAGATTTTGATGAGATTTTGATGATACCTACCACTACCGTTAAAGGTAGAACGAATATTAGCCACTACCACGAATTTAGTGAGTATGGTATGTAAATTGAAGTGCAGAAGTGCAATACACAATATTAATAAGCATAAATATAAATTTATAAACGACTTTTGGTCAACGGTAACTAAGTACATTATTTTTTAATAAGCATTTTTTAGGATAAAATAAAAAATGTTTTTAATTTTGTAATACTTATCTAATGTCGTACATAAATGTTACACAAACAGTGTAGATAATCGCATTTTAGGCAAGAAAACAGCTGACATTAACATTGAGAGGGTCAACGTACTGTAGGTACCTAGCATGTGATCAAGCATCGAGCAACCATCTCCGTATGACGTCATAAGCCTCTAAACAAAACTTGTTTTGTAGATTTGAAGTGATTCTTACGACTTGCAGTATTTTGTTAGCATGGTTTTTACTTAATTTAAATATTGAGGTATAATTAAACATAGTAAAATGAAATACCTACGTGAGAAAGAGAATAGTTTTAATCTATTTCATTTACTAACTAAGAACTAAGGTTTCCTCACTATGCTTTTCTCCACCGTAAGACAAGTAAATGGTAATCATATTGGAAAAGATCCGCAGATGAACATGAACCGGGTTTTGAACCCATTTCACTTGATTACTAAGCGAGCGCTTTACCAATGGGCTGCCAATGCGGCTCAAGTAACAAAAGTAATAAAAGTACTCACTATCAAAGTATATAAGGCGTAAAAATCACCGAATAATTTATGCTTTCAGTAAAAGGATCGCGACGAATAGGAAGAGAATATCCATTGTATATTTTCTATGCGATGACATTTTTTAAAATTATGAACACTTTTAACAGTGTGATGAAATGGTCTTTTTAAACGCTCTTTCGTTAAAATGTAACAATAATATTTTGTTTACTTTTAATATGTATACCTACCTACAATATTTAATAGTTATGTTTAAAGCTGTGTTTTAAAGTAAAGTTAGACTTTTCATTGTATTTATTCGTTATCCCCGTGATAACATGTTAACATATTATTGCAATACATACATACAAACATAATATATGCTATGTTTGTATGTAATTCATATAGGTAAACTACTTGTGCCAGAGAACGACGATACCCAGTCTGCATTAAAAAATCATAAGGCCTAGAGTAAGCCCCTTTACAAAATCTGCGTAAAATGTATTTGTGATACTGTCACATTTGAATAACGTAGGATTAATGTAGGTCCGTGATGTGGAGTGTAGAGGTACTCTACCCTCCATAGTCCGTGGTTAACGAGGGCACCTAATTGTCAGGCTGGCCGTCATCGGTGAGCGTTTGTTTTTTTTATTTAACTCGTGCAAAGCTTACGGCCATGACATAATTAACGTATTTTTCTAATACTTACAGATAGACTACAGATGGAATTGAACGTTTATTTAACTTTCTGTCTTATTTACTTAAACATAATGTTATGTTTAGTAGCAATTAGTCAAGATGTAATATTACACGGACAGACAAACACAAAATATATTTGATTACCCTCATACCTACCGAAAGACAACACAAGGTTTAACAACATAAATAAATTTAAATAAAAACTGCAGAACGAATGCGTCCTTGGATTTTTCTTTAAGACAATAGTCTTTTATGTACGAGTATGTTGTGTTTAATCAAGTGTTAGGAAAGATAATGATTATTTTATTTATTATTGATTTACGTAAGGTACGCTTTTAGAGGACAACATTATAGAACGAAAATGTGTAATGTAATATATATAATTTAGTGTTAAGATAAATTGTGAATACAATCGCTGTAATAAAAAATATATTAACGCATCATATTCATAATTCATAAATTCTTCAAAGTTATGTCAACAAAAATAGTATCAAGTTTTACAGTTAAGGATTAACTAATTCTTTCGTCGTAGATTTTTATCTACATGAAACTGATACTCGTTAATAGGTATTAGTGGTATTAGCACAGATATTCGATTAAAAACCTTTGTCTCATTAGTACAGTATGACACATGTCATATTTTGTGAACTTACGTAAACATTTAATATTGACTCTTATGTTACCGACGAATCTCCTTCGGGTCTTCTCCATTCTAAGTGACATTGGCGAAGTAATCTGTGCTCAACTAGCACGCTTGAAGCCATTAATAAGAGAATTGAATTGAAAAAACATTTGGAATATTACAGGAAATTTCTGCTCATATTACAGTGTGCTGAATGCGTTAAAAATCGATCAAAATAATAGAGCTATATTTTCGATTACGCACTATATTTTCGTTAGGCATTTTATAATTTTATTTCACTTCTGCACGTACTTTCAATCAGGTATATCATTTTTTAAATCACACATTAGCATTTAATTAATTAACTCTTCTATTCTTTACTATTCTTCGCCTCGTAAATATGTATTAAGTTATATAACATATTGATGCAATCGTCCGGAACCTTTCAATCTAAATGTAACAATTGTTACTTTATAATGAGTATAATATGCAAAGTAGATGGTCTGAAAATTGAAATTCGACTTTTAATAATTCAACAAAATACTTGACTATTTTATTGTTTTTATAACAAATTAGGCATTTAATTAAAAAAAATTAATAGGTGATTTAATTTTTAAGGAAAAATTATTTTCTATAAGATACAAAAAAATACGTCACTATGGTAACGAGAGTAAATAAAAATAGTAGGTACTCTCAATATTACTATTTAGATTTCGATGTTACTTTGTTTACATTAAAAGCAATTTAAAATATTTTCTTAACATTTTTCGAAATAATTGTATTCTGAAAAAAAATAATTGCTAATGTATAGGCTTTATATTTATGGTATGATGTTCACAAACTACAGTTAATTCTGATATGCATTATGCACATTTAATGTTATAACGTAAGTAATTTAAATAGGTACGTCTGATGAAAGATGGGGGACACCAAATCAGTGCTTTTCGGCTTCGTTGCATTGGGTAGGAGTTAAAAAACAAGAAATGAGCGTATCAAGTATAAGGTTAATTCAATATGATTCCTATTTCTTAGCTTAGTTACAATGCAAAGTTTTTTTTTCAATTTGTTCATAAGGTATATCACAGTAAAGTAACGTCATCGTAGAGCACGTAGCCGAAGTCAATATGTAGCAATTAGATAAATTTGAGACCTTGGCAAGGCTGCTGTGGCGTTCTTGAAACATGAAGTCATTTCATAAAACTGTACAATGTACATTTTAATACTTAGGATATTATAGTACGAGCTATAAATACAATATTGTTTTATAATAGAAAGTTTAATAGATAAATGTTTTTTTATCCTATTTTGTTGAGCTAGCAGGAAAAAAATGTGTATAATGTATACACTGTACACAGAGTAATAATAAAAGAACAGAAGCGTTGGCGTCGCGCCCTGATAACCACAACACATGCCGAGAAAAATAACTCTACGAGTATACTTACTGCAAACGTTATTTGCGAAATGAATTACTTTGCACTTGCAGTTTTACTATTTAAAGTAACAAAAATAATTTGAAATAAGGTAATATTACGAAACGTATTGTGTAGATACTTTCGATTAATACGTAAGTATTAGTGCGGGTTTGATTTTTCTAATCTAAATATTAATAATAATTGGGTTCTCGTCGATGATATCAGACAGTTTTTCTAAAGTGTGCATGAAACATATAAGCATATAATAATTTTGTATTTCGGTAATGAATCTAGGAATGTCAATCATCGAAAATGCAAATCGTTCAAAAGCGTGTTGAGGCAGAAAGTTAAAAAGGAGGGCGTTAAGAGCAAATAGGTAGAAGGAAAATTTTGATTATTATGATTGTATGTACTTGTAAAGGCATATCACGGCGAAACAAATAAAGAACCTTTTGGTGTGAGCCCAAAAGTTAGAGATATGTCCATATTTCCGCAAGCTTTAGATAATATAACGAATGGAGGGATTTCGAAAGGGGACTAGCTTGTTTTGTATTTCCTCTGTCACGTCCAAATAAACGACGTCAACGTATGTAGTTGAGGATGAGTTGTAGAATAGATTACACTGGCATTTGTAACCTTAGTTGTGAAATTTAAGAAAACTATAATTATCAGTACATATTATGTAATTTATATCAACACAATAAAATACTAAAGTAATAAATGGTCATATAACTAACAACAATATAAGCTAGGACTAGTTACTAGACCAACGAGCCTTTACGTAAAACATACATGATAATATTATTTAGTAGGATATTTTTTTTACAATATTTTCCCTACTTTGTAACTTTCTAGTGCACTGCAGTCATAATTTTAACCAAATGTATAATTTTGCGGTTTTACCAACGTAGGACCGTGACCGAACTATGGTCAAGATGTATACTAACAAGCTTTTGCTATTGCCTCTAATGGTGTACTGTAGAGCAAAGCATCCCCATCTCCTTTGAAATATTCAAGCGTACTTCTACTTCCAGAGCGAAAGTACGCTATTTTTATTTTAGCCAGTTCACAAATTTATTTACAAGACGAGCTCTGTTATATAATATTGAAGTTAAAATGTAAACTTTGATTACAGTTTTACATGAACTGTATTATATACAAAACTATAAATAAATAGATATGATAGGACATTGACATATAGCACTATTTATATCAATAAGCCTTATATTATGGATACCGGGTAGTTGATACACTATAACACATATATAACTTTAAATATACCCATGACTGGATAACAAACATCCGTGTTCACCTTAACTACAGATGAATGCCCCCAGCGGGACGCGAACCCGCGGCCGGCAACTAGCGTTAGTACCAACTAAGACAAATGTGTCGTTAAATGTATTATGATTATAAATTAACATTATTTTGATTTATGAGTAATTAAAATCAAGTATTTATAGAATTTGTAAACGTGTTGTCACCCTGTAGGGCATTTGTGTCCTGACGCCATGCACGCAGTACGGCGCTCGCGCACACCGGATGTTGCGTATACGCACTCTCTTTGTTCCTTCATTCATATTCAACTCCACGCGGATTAGTATAAACAAACCTTTCTCCCTATAAAGTCGGCTATATTACGCCTCAAACTATTCACGTAACTAGTAATAATTAAAAAATAAATTCAAAATGCAATCTTAATAATAAGTATTTTAAAACGTAGAATAATTATAAAAATAAATTAATAAATTTGGATTTTAATAAAAACTCAAACCTTCGTAACGTTTGTTTTTATAATTATTATATTTATTTGAATGTTGTGTACAAATATGATTTGGACAGCTTTAAAATACCATTATAGATTACGTAAATGTAATCTTTTACATAATTGTTTTTCTGTTACTGTTTCTAAATAAATAAAATAAAAATAAACTGTATGTCATGACAATCGCAATATAAAGTTAAAATAGACGGTCAATCTATAAATTATAAAATAAATTAAAAGGCTCATTTCAAATTACAAGCTCGGTATGATTACCGCAGTATAAACTATTCTTCATTAAGATGATTAGCTGTCCTCCACTGAGAAAGGGTAGAGCCTGTAGAGTGTTATAGCAAAACGGTCTCTATGTCAGTAGTGTAAGAGTTATAGGTTTTATATTAATACATGATGGCTCTCTATTTGATGAGCATTCCATCTCCACACGCAATCAACTAATGGACACAGTACACGTCTGCCCGCAGCCTCGTCCAGATGACAGAGAGGAATGGCCCTACTTTAAACGATTGTTTGATTACCTATTTAGTGATATTAAATGTGCTACATACAGTAATATTGTGTTTTACTTCTTGAAATATCAAAAATAATAACATAATTTAAATTACTGTTAAAAACTAGTCGACTAGTAGTTATACTGATCTGAGACTGGTCTGTGTACCGTGTGCCCATACTTTACAGAAAATCGATAATGTTAATTATTAAATTATACTCATTTAAGTTGTCAAAAGAGAATCTAAGTAGATATATATTCGTATAATATAAACTTTATACGAATACGAATTTCTGTTTTGTACACACTAGTTTACGTTTATATAATTTTTACTATTAAGTAAAAGAAGGTATTTTATTTATAGCTGGAAATATTCTTTACCAGTTAAATAAGAGAATTCTGGGAAATTTCGTGTTAATATAATGTTCTGTACGATTTATTATTCTTTTTGTTTAAAACGAGGGTAGCAATGGTTCGGGCTGACGAATAGCCTGGCTCAAAATGAATCCCCTCATTTTTCTCTGCATGAGGTTGATCCAGGGAATTAAACAATTTCCTCCTACGGTATCCTATTAACTTTAATGTTGCAATAACCTAGAAATTTAAGCAAACACATTCAAAGTAATTTTAATTTTACTGTATTTTTTATTTCGTAACTACTGTCTAGTGTATTTTTTTATTTCGTAACTGTGGTCTATGTTTTGCAGAAAAATCCGTCCCGTAATTAAAATAAATAAAATTTCTAAAATAATAGTAGCCTAAGTTACTCCTTATAACATTAGGTATCTGCGAGTGAAAGTCCCGTCAAAATCGGTTCAGCGGTTTCAGAAGAGACAGACAAATATTTAAAAAATTGATTTTTATTGTAAGTAACGTATAATATACTTTCATATGCATTTAGTGAAAAGCTGTTAATTATATGAAATTAAAAACCGACACTTCAATTTTATTTATATGTATTGATGTATTGATTGTTTTTTTTTTTTTTTTGAAAAGAGCAACTAATGAGTTTCTCGCCGGCTCTTTCTCGCAGAAAAGCTTTCCGAGTCGGTGGTAGCTCACTCCCAAGTCCCAGACTTACAGACTGACACTTGATTTAAATTCTATATAATAATATAAAAGTGACGATTCAAAAATGCTTGTAAAAGTCTATTTCAATAAAGTATATTTTGATTTGATTGATTATGTACTACCCAACTACTAAGCCCAATAGCAATACTAAGTACCCCAATGGTAGGCCTTGGTTTGTTAAACCGAGTGATACGATACGACTTCATCTTCCGGGTCTCGAATCTTTGACATTACTTAGTACGAATTCGAATCGAATTTCTAACATGATTACCACTTGTCATTACATTAGATTACACAGTAAGTGTATGTATTCCTTATACATAGTGAGAAAACCTTCATGGCTTGCAGGCTGACAGAAGAGTGATTTTGTTTGAATTTAAGTTTGTTGAAAAAAGTAGCCTTTTTTATTAACACTTTATTTCCTTATAAGTTTTAAATAAGCATATTGATGAACCTCAAGGTAATAGATTTCTTAGTATAGGCATCATTTCCTATCTTCATACCTAATTTCATCAACATCTGTCCAGTGGATTCCCGTTCCCAGATAAACAGACAGACAGACAAATTTTACAAATGCTATTAATTAAACTCAAATGTCAAATATTACAACAAAAAAGTATAAAGCGCAGTGAACTTTAGTTTTTGTGTCGTTTCTGGAATCCATGCCAGTGGCTTACAAAGCTGCCAATGGGCGATGATTCCCACGGGTCGGTTGAATAATAGTTACTTAACTATTCTCTGTTCACTCATTGCGCAAATCAAGGCCCGCCGTGTGATAATACCACAATGTATTAATATTATAAAGAAATTGTTTACAAAATATGCCAATTACTTGGTAAATATTTTGGGTACATACAACATGTTTACTCAATATGAAAAAATGAGGACGCTTCCTCGATAAGATGGGAACCCTTTAGAAGTTAACGTGTACTCTATCCAAGGACGACTCTGTCATTCTTCCTACATATCATAATAATAATAATAAACTTGAAGCCATTAACAAGAGAATTGAATTGAATGATTTTATATTTTGAATTCAAGTATGTTCTATTATTTTTTTTTTATTTTTTTTATTTTTTTTTGTTAAACCTCTATTCAATATTAAGCAAACACCATGTAGAGATGGTAAGTACGGGACACTCAGTGTGTGAAACTGAGCTAAGCCATAACTGATACCATATTGACAAAGGTACTCTACATAAATCTGTGTTTCGTATAAAATATGAACACGAAAATTAGGCAAATTTAATATCATAATAAGCTATTAAAATTCAATAAAATAGCAAGTAAGTAAAACTTCTCTTTAGCGTGAGGCATAAAAAGTTATCAGTGCATATAAAAGCTACTTAAAACTCTATCATAAAACTATTAACTACTGTTATTACTCTCGAACCTGAATTACTATGATATACAAAATTAACATTTATCTAAGTTAAGGAAAACAACGGGATTCAAACCCGTGACCGCTGGCACTACAAGTAGAGTGACTACAAACATTATATATAGCAATATACTTACTCTATGGTACAAACTGAGCCAGGCGTATCGTTAAATAATGTTTTTCTAATGACTATACTTTGAAAATTTTCAAATCTAAAGTGTCAGAACGACCCAGTCAGGGTCAATTTTGATCCGTAATGTGACATAACGCGACGTGTGAAAAGATTAGTGAAAATAAAAATACGCTATTATTCTACCCAGTTATTAGTTATAGTCTCACAACCTCAAGTTTCTTCATAATTCGGAATGGTACAATCAGATAAGCGCCTTCACAGCCACCCAACCGTTTTAATTGCTGTTTTATACTCATTATGTGCCAATGATATTACGTTTTAATGTTAATTTTATATCGTGTGTCAAGGCATATATTATACGAATGTAGAACACATTGTTTTTATTGAACTCCAAAATGAAGGTCGGTTTTTATTTAGCGAAAATCAAATAATTAAACGAGGACTTTAATCTGCAAAAGTAGAACAAGCTACCTATTTATATTTGATAAAACATTTAATTTAATGCAATAATTTGTTTACTAAGTGGAATTCATACAAATATTAATGATTAACGTCGTAAGATCATATTATTTTATTATGGTAATTTTTGATGTAATATAAAATTAGGTAATCACCAACACCAAACCAGTTTAAATCATTCAGTTGTTTAGATTTAAAAAGTCTCTACTTGGGTGATAAATGTTATCAGTTAGACATATAAGCAAATAAAAATAATAACAAAATGATACGTAATATTATTTGTTATTCGGGATTACATAAATGTAATCGCATTTTTCGATTAAAGCCGGAATACAGAATATTTACAAAACAAAAACACAATACATAATAAAATCTTATCGCAAAGTGAGTGGTAGTTTGCAAATAGCCTTAAGATTAAGGAAAACGAAACAAAGATGTAAAAATATTGTCCAAAAAATTCCCACATATGTATACGTCACGATTTCGGTTGGTCGAATCAGCCTGCGACATCTCTACTCTAGTTCTTCACGTGATTCATCGATAAATTAACCGTGGGAAAACATTTTGTTTTTCATAGATTTCCAATTAATTATTTTACAAGGAGACTTAAAAAACTTTGCAATGATTACTTTTCAATTTAAACGTATTTTATTTATCATAACAATCAAATCAAAATCAAACTTTTATATTTTAATTTATATGTAGCTTAGTGTATTTTACGATGTCTTGTTTATTAGAGTTCAACGAAATACCTGTGTATAATATTTAGCTTTCTAACATATTCCCTGTATCTGGTACAAGATAAATTCATTTGAAAAAGCAAATTTAATTTTGAACATGTAAGTTTTTTATTGATGCTTTTTGATATTTAATAACATTATTATCTTTTTGTTAGTCTTGGCAGTGAGTGGCGCCGCTTCCTCGAGCTAATGGCTCTCTTTCCGACTCATCGATCACGACGCGTGAAGTCATCGCCTCATTGCGTAGTCACTTGTGGATTATTAAATTGGCATTTTTTTTATTTTACAAAGTACGTTTATGAATTGTAAAGTTCTAAAATGATACGTAATAAAATACTTATCAAGTTAAGTAATAAAGGCTTGTATTCTAAAGCCCACTTTGTTTGATCAGAGGTGACATAATACTATGCTATTCTCTCTTAGAAACATTTATTGTATTAGTTACTTCTTATAGACATCGTATAAAGTATGTAATATAATGATTAAATAAAAATTAATCATCATTCTCGTAACTTCTGATATGAAAGCGTAATGTATCAAATATCTTGCACACAATCAGTGTGGAATGGATCACGTATAACATAACATCGGAAGAAGTCAATTTCAAAGTCATTTCCTTTATACAGAAAATACTTATTTCTCATTATTAGTAATATTATTCATTAATCATTATGTTATGTTGATAACATTATTGATGTATTTGTATGTACGTAAATGGAAATTATAAGTTGATGTATTCAGTATTCTTGTGCATACACTCTATATAGTAATATAAATGAACCAAACAAAAGTTAAATGTATTGCCAGCTGCAAGTGACAACTGCGGCTTTTCATATTTTAATATCACATCTTATATACTCTCCAGCTTGCGTCAGAAACTTTTGAGTTTTTATTTAAGCCTTGCATGAAGAATTCCATTTGAAGAATTGACATAATTAATAGGTGCTTTATAAAATCATGACTCAGTCAAGAAATGAATCATATTTGAGGATAAAGTTACTCTATTTACTAAATAAATATAAAATCCGTATAGAAATTATAGGTTTGAGGAATGCGAAATCACGTGCTAATCTAATAGTAAAAGTGCAGACGTGATTGTCAACACATGGAGGGGCAAAGAGCAGAATCATCCATGACCAATCCATTTTGTGTGACGGATGCATGAACTAAGGCATAAGCTTGTCATTTCCAGAGACATTCACTTCCTAAACACTTTAGGAAGTAGAAATTTTATCTTTTTATCATGATTTTTATTATTTTATTCAAAATAATGTGCAGGCAAACAAAATTGTGTAAGTATTTGCGTCTTTGTCTCAAACTGCGGCTTTCGATATCGTTTCTATACTTTCCTTGCGTACATAAATTATTATGGTCATGTAGTTAATTTAATTGATTTAAAAGAATAGAAACATTGTTTTAATCGCTACTTTTTATACACATTTCCTACTTCGTTCGCTACATATTTCCTTAATCGCTACTCACGAAATAAAGATACAGATACAGAAAGCTGTACTAAGCTACCTTTGCACCAATAGTAATCGATATCGTAAAGTGTATCGAGATTGCTAGAAAATAGTTAAATACTATCTATTGGATCTATAATAGTAATATTTAAGCTGAGAAGTGAAAAACGCATCTAACAGTGAAAGTACGATAAAAGCGAGGAGATTGTTTCACTTAGGCAAAGGCATAAGAACAGATTCACTTATTTTTCTGCAGATATACCTACCTCTTTATAAACATACAATGAATGTTTTAGAAAGTTGTCTTAAAGGCACTAAGATAAATGTTTGTCTATCTTACATTGTACAAAATAAAAACGAATTAACAAAAATTAATTAATAGCGATATACCCTTGTCTAGAATAAATGTAGGAGAGTGAATATTACTTTCTCAGCTCACTTATTTCTTTACCCTTTAAATTAACTAAGGGTGAATCAAGGTTGCAACTAAGAAATGAACAAGAAAAATGATCATTTTCTTCGAATTTTCAATTACAATCATTCTGGTAATACTTAATAGGGATGCATTTCATTGACTGCTCTACATTGATACATAAGCCTCTTTCGTTTTCAACTTAAATTATCAAATGAGTTTGTTAGGTAAATGCTTGTTCTATTTTTCCTTAACTCGTTAAGCATGTTCTTTTTTTTGGATTTATTTCTCTTTTATGCCTAGAGTCTTTTAGTTATTATTTGTCATTTATCTAATAGGTTTTGCGAAGTATTGCCATGTCTCTACTTTAGAAAATTGGAAGGTTGAATATACCTCTGTTGTCACTGAAGTCTGAATTTGACAAAGTCGTCGTGGTTTTCGTTTCCTAACTCGAAAGAAATACATTTCAATGCATTTGTTACAATTGTGTGCACATCGAGTCACGAAGCGTTGAAATTTGTTTAAAAAAACGAATCTTGGCTCTTTAATTATAACAATAAGGTTGAAATCGGCTCAAGTAATATAATTTTACTTCAAAGGAGGAAGCGTGTGATGCAATCGCTGGCTCGGGCTCTCGAATTAAATTTCGTGACCAAATTTGCTTAAGAGAGGTTTCGATAAGATATCAGTGCGGTAAGAAATTGGCAGTCATTATTTTGAACGGGATACTGGATAGTTAGTTTTCCTGACCCACACGGGGTTAAAAGATTTTGCAAGAATATATTAATTAACCATTGAAACAATAGAATGTAACACGTACCTGCCTATTACAAGAAAATCTGAAACATGATTTTTGATTTCACCAATACTATTCCAACCGGACTACTTACTCAAGCTTTTTCTAATAAATATTTCTAAATTAGTTACTTGCCATATTTTATTACAATCATCTAATATTAAATGAAGAAATTAGAATAATATTTTCTAAATTACGCAATAGGTTTTTTTTGTTTTCGAACTGAAATATTTTTTTTTGACAGATAAATATCGATCGGTAATAATGACTATTTTAATTTTCGAAAAAATATTGTATGTACAAATTCGACTTAGAATTTTACTATGTTAACTTAAATATGACTACACCACCGAGGCAGTCAACACACATTATAAATATAAACACGCATGTACTCCAGGTACAAACATTCGTGCTCAACAAATGAATGACACGGGACACGAACCCGCGACCGCTGGCACAGAAAGTATTATCACGACCAACTGAACCAAATGTGTCGCCAAATGTCGTAAGTATATATAGGAAATAGGAATATACTATTAAGGTATATGTAGGTATATAATACCTATATATTATATCGCTTACTTATTACTAACTTTCTTCTAAATTGTCGTAACTTTTTCAAGAAATAATAAAGAACTTGTAACACTTATTGGTAGACAGATAACACGCGTACGTAGGTACAATATGAGAACATTAAATATTTTTAAATTTTATTGATCCGCTTTTACCTTATCACTTTCTCTAAAATGAAAGAGTAAAATTATATATTAAATAAAAAAAAGTAACTGAAGCACAAGAAACTAAAACAAAAGGCTTCTGAAATAAATAATAAAATAATATGATCAATAGCTTCTAGATTGTTTACTTCATTTCAATATTTTAGATAAAATTAAAGAACTAACATTTGCTATTGGACATATTATTAAATAGGTATGAATAATTATACTTTTGAAAAATAAAATCTTTTGTTTGACTGTTTGAAGGAAAAGACCTAAGCGAGTTAAGTACGAACCTTTTATATTTTTAATAAGGTTGACTGAGTTGTTTTCCCTCAAATGCCAAGGCAAGTCTGCGACCTTTAACGCTTCCTTTGTCTAATTTTAATTTCCCCGGATAAGTTTAAATTGAAGTTGCTGAAAGAAGGGATTATTGTATTTTACACAATAGGAAGTTGAAATTAAGTTTTTTACAGTGACTACTTTGAATAAATTAGTGAGTTTGCTGTCTAAGAATGCAATTAAAGCGAGAATAATTTTATTTTGGCCCTTTGATCTATTGTTAGACGTAGAAATTAAACGTAGAATTAAGAATATAATATAGATGAATGTCAGGACTTAAAAGCAAAATAATAAATTGTATGAATACTTTAAGCTGTTCACAGAACGTATTTTTTTTTATATTTTAGAAGTCAGCATTAGCCAGTATGATAAAAATAATTTTAAAACACAAGAAAACAGATGCAATAGGAAAGTTTAAAAATTAAAACCTAAAGCCTATATCTTATAAGTTACGAGTATACTTGTTCTGTAATACTTAAATATATATATATATATATATATATATATATATATATATATATATATATATATATATATATATATATATATATATATATATATATATATATATATATATATATTTATTTTAGTTCTATTAACTATAACTAGCAGCAATTACTGTCATTTTTAGTTTTCAACATTTCTAGTTTATATAAATAACAATAAAATTATATAAACGGTTTACTTAACCCATTGTATGTATGAATAAAAACTAGAGAGTATTCGCAATAAATAAAACAGCAATTACTCTTGCACGAAACCGGAACAAGTACTTAGTTTGAAACGTGGGCTCTGAAGAACTTAGCTGCAGTGGATTTTGAATATTTAAAGAAATTGCATTGGAACCGTGCCAGCTCGAGCGCGGGATGTGAGGTACGCTACGAGTCTCTGTCAGTTTTCTCGGTTAGTAGGTTCAATCGTTGCTTTATTTTTTCAACTACATTTCCTAGTCTTCCTTTACCTAATATTTTACTGAAAGCGGTACAAAGTCATACTTTTAATCTGGTTATCATAATATAAATTAAGATTTATGTTACCGACTTTTTAATATGTACTCTGCGTATACATTTACTAGCTATAGAGCAGTCAAAACATGAACTTCCTACAAAATATTTACATCCTTCTTCAAAAGTCTGCCGTGTGAATTAAGTTAGCGCGTGTCAAGGTGTGCCCTTACTCGTGATTAATTCAACGTTTACCGCGTGTCTACAATATTGCTTACAATATATGAACGATGATAAGTTATTAGTATTCAGTACGTATAAAATTGAAAAATCAATTATTAAATTTTTTGTCTTCTGTCTGTCTGTCGATTTGTCAGCTTGTTCCGGCTAATCTCTGAAACGGCTGGACCGATTTTGACCGGACTTTCACTCGCAGGTAGCTAATGTCATAAGGAGTAACTTAAGACTACTTTTATTTTATTAGTAAGTTATAAAAAAACGTTTAATTTATTTAATCTTACGCCCAGCGAAGGCCGGGTTTCCTAGTAGCAATATACCTATGTATGAATGTGAAACTACAAAAAGCATTTCGACTAGATATTAGGAGTGTTTAATTACAACCCACAAAATTACCAAAATTGATATAATATTATTTATAACAATCAGTGTAAAGTAAAATGTTTAGTACGGAAAAAGTAAGTTTCAATTCTGAAAATGATAATTTTTAATTAAGGACGGTAGTCGGTAAATAATACTCGTTAAGATCGCCTTTAGTCTTATTTTTTTAATTTTGTGCCATTAAATGTATTACTATCAAGGTGCTGACTCTACCAACATAAAAAACAAGAGTTTTATATTTAAAGGTTAATAAAACTTTGAGAGTCCTATCTATATGACTATATCATTGAACTATACGTGTTTTACCGTCATATTATCTTTTATTGCCTCGGCTACTACTTGGCATATAAAATATAAAAGGAACGGCCTAAGTAAAACAGCCTTGTTATAATGAAAACATTGTATAATGACCATGTCACATGTATATTTTATATTTTGACCAATTTTTATCCGAATGACCGATAAACCGTCTCTTACGAGGCTTACAGGCTTACACTCGCTCCGCTCGAGTTCGTCCCTACATAGATGACAAGTACGTTTTAAGGTTAAATGGTACAGATCACTGAGAAATAAGATATTTTCTTGTATTAAAAAGAATCCATTATGTAAAACTGGTTGTAAAAGCCAGCTATAACCAAATTTCATCAAAATCGGCCCAATTTTCAGAGTTTTCAGACAGACAGACGTACAGGCAAACAAAGAAAAAATTCTAAAGTATAGAATCGGTCTCTAAATCAATAATAATTAGATACTATTTCAAAAGGATTTTCGCAAAAATATTTAAAATACGACTCAATTAGAAATTTAACTTATAGATTATTATTATTACCTATCACATATGATGTCATATTCAGATAGGTACAGAGCACTACCTTCACAACATAAGGTATCACTAATCACAATATTACACATGACTTTACCAATTTCTATTACCGATCTAAGATTAAAAAAATGAAATAATTCAAATACAGATCGATATTCATCACAGACAAAAACAAATATGCACCATCTATAAAACATAAAAGGGAAATCCGCATCCATTAATCGTTAAAACTAATGACCTTATTAGTTAAGATAGATATCATAAAATGTTTTAAAATATCAATAAACATGCCAATAGAATCATTTTCAAAGGAAGTTTAATCTAATTGTCTTGAGAACTAAAGCGATATTGACCTTATACCAACCGGTTCGGAGACCCCAGCCATAAGATATAGCAAATTAACATTGGAATATCATGCACAAGATGATCGTGTTTGATAAAATTATAATATTTCGTATTATTTTTTTATATCGTTACATATTTTTAATCTATGGCTATTATGGCTAAGAACCAAACGTTTTTACAACATATGGAACCTATTTTCGTATGTATTTATTGTCAACTGACAAACCGTGGATGTTTATAGTTATACGGAAATCTAAATTAGTAAATACGTAATTCTTAGAAAAAAAAATAAACATTCTTATGTAGAGTCAGTCAAAAATATAATTATAATTTAAAAACATAATGATGTTAAAAGTTATGATGCGTGAAATTGTTCCGAACTTCATATCATTTGTCATCGTACGTTAATGAATTTTGAGGGGTCCATAATACTTATTTGGATTTATTAGAAGTTATCGACTATTATCGATAGACGATAATATTAAATAGAAGTGTTTGTTTGTTATGTCAATATAACAGGTTTTTACTAAATACTCGGTGGTCTATAGCGAGTACAACCACCCCCGCATAATTTGGGGGTGGCTACGAGCTATTGGAGGCATGTTTAGAAAGCTCTAAGCCTGACGGGGCGGTGAGTTAGTATAAACATAACTCTGTGGTGTGTGACCGAAAGTTCACTGCTTCAGAAGTCCTAGGCAGACGGCCTATAATGGACGGACGTTGCGGTGGATTAGTAGGTATGACGGTGGAGCCTAGCTCCAAAGAGATGGTAGAATGAGTACCACCGGTGGAGGCCGGTGGGAAAATTCGAATCTCTTTCCGGGGGAGAGGCTGACTCCTACCGGACGCGTCCCCGGGTGGCGGATAGGGGAACGCCACCCGCTCCTGTTTAGAGGGACAGGAGCGGGTGGTACCGGAGCAATCCGGCGCGGACCAACAGCCAGGGGGGGAGGGGGTTTAGGGTGGGGTGTCAGGAGGGCACCCCGGCCCGCGTGGAGGCAGCGCGGTGCCTCCAGCCGTGCCGTCACGCGGTAGGAGGTGCCGTGCGAACCACTCGTCGGGGCTAGCTCGACGGGTGGCGGCTGGAGCGGGGCCGCTTCGGTGGTCCTGCTGCTAGCGAGGGTTGTCGGCAGCCAGCTTGGTCCGGAGCTGGGCCGACGGTAGGGGGGCCGCGGGGGAAGAGGAGTGCCGGTATTGCGGTGCGCCGCTCGTCCCTATCCCCCGCGGCCTGACGTGGCCGCCAGCGTTAGATGGCGGAGGCGGTGGGGCTGCAGAGGAAGAGGAGACTCGGTATTACGGTGCGCCGTTCTCCCTGTCCTCTGCAGCCGTCTGGTAGTTTTTTTTTTTTTTTTTTTTTTTTTTATTATAATGAAAACATCCACAGGCGTTAAGCGCCCGTGCCTTTTTTTTTAAATTTAAATTTGATTTGGCGTATTACATTTGCAAAGACTTAAAACTAGCGATACATGCTACGAACTTATACTAAAGGAAACGTGGTCCGAGACTGACATATATATTTGTTTAATTTAATAAAATTCATTATTAATAAAATAAAATTAAAAATTATTATACACTATATTGGGACTTTAGGACCCCGCCCCATTCCGCAGTTGGGAAAACACAGCCTCCGCGATTTTCGTGTCGCGTTTTTGGATGGACATTTTGAGGCTGTGTTCCAGGATGGTCTTTGCAGAGGCCCCCTCCGCTCGACGAATAAACCTGCCGATCGCGTCGTCACCGTCATCGGAGTAATAGACACAGGTCTTCGTGTGTCTAGTCACCGCTACAACAGCGTGCGGCACGCTGTCGTGAATGCGGAGTCTTTTGCTCGTTGTCCGGACGATTATGACCTCTCTGTAGGTTTGGCCCTGTGCTTCATGGATGGTCATGACACGCGACCCTTCGCCGGATCCATATCCTTGGTTCATCAGGAACTTCTTTTCTTCCTGAGTGTGGACCAAATAAAGGGTTCCTTGTTGGGTAGATGGTATTTGCGCGTCAGTAAACCTTTTCAAGCTCAGGGAGTGGATGGTATGACTAGAGGAGTAGATGTTACCATAGACGTCGCTGATGGCATATGCAACGTCCTTGGGGTTCCTATACGTACAAGACAACTCACATGTGATGTTGGTCACCATAGTTGGCCAGCAATACCTTAGCTCGAACAGATTTTCTCTGTCGATATAAGGAAGCTGGTTAATGTCTCCGATGAGTGCCACTTCTTCTGCTCCTGACAGTCGAGCTGCCATGACTATGGCTCCAAAGTGGTTCATGAGGGCTTCGTCGACCGTTAAACGGTTGCACCTAGTGCCCTCTTTGAAGCCATTGGCCAGTATGGAGGCCATGGTACGCACTTTGGATTTGGCTTTTTCGCCGTCGAAAAAGCCGTCTGGTAGTGGTAGCCCACTTCGGTGGGCGGTGTCTTGGTGTTTGGTCGGGGCCGCTCCGGGTACTTCTCTGCTGTTATCAGAGTGGACTGGGAGCGGCCCCGCCGGCGGGGGCCTTTGGTGGCCGTTCGGGTGGGGTGGGTCGCGGGGGACAGGGAGTGTCGGCGTTGTCGCATCCTTGCCCCCTGCGGTCCTTTTGGGGTAGTTTACCCAACTTAGTTGGGTGGGAGGTTACAGGTGTCCTAGGGTTCTGCGCGTAGGTGTAGGATCTTAGGCACCGCTTATTTTTGCAGGTGCCCACTTGTGGGCGGTGTTAGGTTTGCGCCGGGGACTCTTTGGCCAGTGGGTGGTCGGGGAGGACTCGGTGCTGGTGGGGCTGGGCTGCGGGGGGTTGGAGGAACTCACAATTCTCCCCGCCCTCTGTGGTCGAGTTCAGGCGGGGGAGGGGGAGTGTCGGCGTTGCCGCATCCTCTTCTCCTGCTGTCGTGGTTTTGGGGCTGCTCCAGGGACTCTCTGGCCTGTGGATGGTCGGGGTGAACTTCGGAGCGGTCCTTCATGGTTGTAAATTCTTCCCATAATGGGGCTGCCCTTTTCAGGGCGGCTCCATGTTGGTGGCTTCGGCCAACCGTCGGGGCGTCGCGGTTGTATGCGAAAGCGATCCCGTGGCGTCCCATTCATGGCGGCAGGGGTTTGGGAGTTGGGTTTTAGTGGGTATGCCGGATGCGTCCGGAGAGTCGCCACATAACCCCCAGGGGAAGTCGGGGGTACCCGTAACAGGGTTTCCCAACTATATAAAAAAAAAAAAAAAAAGGTTTTTACTAAATACGTGTAAAATTACATACGGTAGGTTAGGTTTCTCGTAAGAAAACTCAATTTTTGAGTATTTGCCTGACTGTATGTCTGTCTATCTGTTTTTTTCGGCTCATCTCCGAAACGGCTGGACTTTTAAGCTTACGCTAGACTAATTTGATTTTCATACTCAGATTAACTGATGTTATAAAGAGTAACTTTAACTAATTTAATGTTAGGAAAAAAAATAGAGTTTCAATCGAAAAAGCTAAAACCGAAAATAAGCGTGGGCGAGTTGGTAGTATTTTCTAAACTTACCATCTTTAGTAACGTTTGGAGAATTACAATTCAACATGTTTTGCACATAAATCAATGTCGGCAGTAGCCGCAAAAAGTAATAAGTTAGTTTTTTTATAGATCGAGTTTCGTATCGACGCGACATAAAGTTGGCAATAATATTCGGCACTGGAAATGATTTACGCGAGATAAAATTCACATTTTTAATACAGTATATCGGTTTTTAGTATTGTTTTTGCCCGTAACCCTGCTGAATCAAAGCACGCATTATATATTATACAGTTAGGTTTATATTTTTTGTTTTTTCTTAATGAAATGAACACATCTTAATTCTTAAACTCTATATTGATTGATGATAACCATCCACCAATCGATGTAAAAAATGGATCGTTAGCGTGTGATTTAAAAAGAGCTACTTATTTGCAAAGTAATAAACATTATTGTTAATTGGTTTTTTATTGCCGTTACATGGGAGTGAAGCCACAGTAAGACAGAAGGTTATTGAAAAAAAAACATGGAACATTTATTTTATTAACCCCTTTTACATGAACAAGTTAATTCATTGCTTCGAGACAAAGAGATGGTTTGTAAGTTGAGCTTAGACCTTGCGGTTGAGATGCAGTTGAAGGTTGCATAAAGTGTAGGTTAAGGCAGCTGATTGTTTTATTATAGTCGTAGAACTGTGCAGTACTTTGATTTTTAATTTTATAAGTATAGTTATTTTATAATTTATTTATATTCGTAATTGTAAATAACAATTTAAATATAAATAATTCTTACACTTGAGTTTAAGATGATGTAAATATCGGTAACTCTCAAGAGTAAGTGCTAAAGATGGTAAATATCCCGTTTATAACCATAATAATATTGTCAGTGATCATAAAAGTTTAAAAAGTTATACGTAACTCATAAAAAATCTTTTTTACTTATCTACCTGTAAGTTATGTCTGTCTGAATTGAAAAACTTTCAAGCTCCACTTCAGTCGCTCAAACTTTACTTAAGTAGAGTGAAGCAGCAGGTAACTCTTATATTAAATATAGGTCCTCTCAATTATTTGTATAGGTACTTAACATAGTATATTAAATTATTTAAAACACTTACACAACTGAACTATGTTAAAATCCTTGCTCTGCTTGGTGACGTGGGTACACTGAAAAGAAAAAAAAATATTACAGTTTCTTGTTTCGTGGTATATTATGGTTGTGTAATTATATTATATTGAAATAACAACGGTTAACCAATCATAGCCATATTAACAAATATTATTACGCAACAAAAAGTCAAGTAAAACCTCATTATAATAAAACCTCATTATAATGAAATATATCAAAACAAAGAATCGAAGTTCCTTACAAATAATTTATTTATGGATGTCGCCAAACAGAGATGTTAATTAATTCAATGTTCAAAAAAGACTGGAAGGAAAACGAAATAAAAATACTAAAATCGCAACCAAACGGTACCAAGAAACGAGTATTTTGCCGGACTTTAAGGTCCTTCCACACTGCTATTTGAATTTGAAAATATATAAATAAATTGTACTCGTAGTTAGACTGATACTTGCAAACGAAGTACTATGAAATTAAATAAGCAATATGCGTTCGGAATCAAGTTAGTCATAAAATCAAGTAAGCAAAACTGGTTAATTACACTAGTCCACTGTATGTTAGTGTGATATGTGCCTTATGAGCAGCTGCCTAAAAACAAGTTTGGCTATCTGGAAAGGCGATTGAGGCTGACATAATATGGCCTTCAGTGCAACGATGAACAATAAACGTAGCAAGGATTTCTTAACAATTATTATTATAAAGAACCTTTCGTTTTGTGTAATTCAGGCAGGTTTTAAACATGATACAACTAAATTTCCAGTAGCTGAAGAAATACACGTTGTTACATATTTGTCCCTATAGACAAGATCAAACTAGTGTAATTATTAACTAATCTATGCATATTATAAAGTCCTACCTAGAATTTTGTATGAAATATTTCTTGGAAAATGTTATTGAAAAAGACATTTTTAACGATACACAGGCCGAACATATAGTTTTTGAAAGTATTGTCCGTCTTTCTGTCTGTCGGTCTGACTATAATTGACCGCATCACGAGAAAACTGCTGAAAAAACATTGATCAAAATTTGTATTATTGTCAACATTTAATATAAGTATGTGATACTTTTTAGTGCGGGAGAATATCTAATCACTGAGAAACATATACCAACCGTAAAAATGATTATAGGGTCAAACTCGAGCGAAGAGGGAAAAATCGAGTTATTATAAATTAATAAATAACAATAATATGTATTAATATTCATTAATTAATAAATAATGTAATTATTCATTTATACTTAATATAAAAGTAATGTATAAATATAGTATCAGTTATTATAGCTTCCAACTTTTTAATCTGGTAATGGTAAATAAATTGGATTAAAGTTCTAAATCTCATCTCGTTGACTCTTGCTTCCTCAAAGTTAAAAGTAGGTTTCATTTTTATAATAGAGTCTTCATCATGACCAACATTCGTTTCATTCTGTTCTAATCGTACATTTTTGTGTTAATTCTAAGATTGAATCAATCGTGAATGAACGTAGTCAACGTTGCTCTCATAAAAATACTTACTACTTAGATAAAAAAACTAAGGATTTCCTAAAGGAAGTTACTTATTATTATTTTTATTATTTTTTATTTTATTTACTTATTACTTACTATGCGTACTTATAACAGGTTTTTAAAAAGTTTGCTTGTGTTACTAACTTTTTTTTATTAAAATTTCAGGCATATTACTATGTATTATTTTATTATTACATATTTATAAAGGACTTCACAGATGACTGCAAATTATATGACAGATGAAATAATTGTTTGATCGCTTTATCCAAAAGTATCAGATTGGTAAATTGAAATATAAAATCGTCAATAGGTCATATGTATATAATACTCATATGCCTTTTTTTATACTTCAACAATAACTAGTTTATAGAGCAGGTACGCTACATAGGTACCTTGTAAAAGCCAGCACTTAAGAAAATACAAACCTATTACATTTGATAGAATTGCTTCTTAGTATAATTTTTATACAATTGTTGAATTTGTTATTATTGGTTAATTAATGTTTCCTCTTCATTTAATATTATTTTTTGTAAATCATTTAAAATAATAGTCGACGGGTTGTTAACAATCAGTATAATCAATTACCTCACTATACAGTATACCGCGTTATTAGTTTTTGCATAATATTTTAATTAATAAAAAGGATCAATATGTCTTTTGTCCTTTTAAGTATATTGCCAGAACTTTCCATTCGTTAAAACTTTATACCTTTATTTATAGATTGAATTAAATACGAGTTAAATATGTTCAATAACTTCGACGTTTTATTGGATATCAAAAGTTTCAAACCCGTTTTGCAGAGCATGACTTGTTTGCAATATTGTTTTGAACCAGTGTGAATATTAACGGAACATTAAGAACTCTTCTTTCGTCTTAGACTCAGATACTTTTAATTAGGTATTTCATAGCAATAATTATAATAAACTTGGGTATGAATATAAAAGAGAAAAAAAAACATTTTGAGAATTAATATAATGTAGATGTCTAAACAATGTGGCCATCGAACGCTTATTGCGCTTATTTCTTTTATTCCAGATATCCTATCTTATATCACTTGCGAGGAAGGATAGAGGTACTAAAACCTAAATGAGGAACACGCACGCACAGTCTGACAAGACTGTAAAGACTAGAAGAACCAGAATGCAAAACAAATCAAAAACGAACAGGAAACAACAAAATTAGGAGTTTAAAATAAAAATCTTCTCGCGTAAAATTTGGCTTCCTGAATGACAATATCCGGTTTACAAAAGTTATAAAAGCTTCGTTCTTCAAATGCCAAAAACGATGAATCCGAAACTTGCCTGCTGTGTTGCGAATACGAAGTACAACAGCTTTGTACTTAGCTCTCACCGCGTTATTTTATATTCTAGAAAGTCCTTTTGCTGTATAATTACTTGGTTCAGATAATATTTATTGAATTTGGGTGCTACCTTATTATATAGCTACATTTGGACTCATATTTAAAAAGATTTATATAGTTCTTATGACTGTATTGTACGACTCTGCGCCACCCATCCGACGGCTGACACGTATTGCCTAATGCCTATTATAAAATCAGCGTTAAGTGCAGATGGAATTATTATTAGGTATATACTTCTTTATAGTGTCAAAATTTTTAGATGCTTTCTTTTTTTTCTTCTTTCTTCTTATGGTGCCGTCTCCTTTCGAAGGTTGGCAATCATTGCGGCTGTTTGCAATTTGGACACCGCCGCACGGAAGAGCGATCTAGTACTTCTTTTTTTTGTACCATAACAAGTAAGTGTAACAAACATTATTTTTTTAAATAAGCAAATAAAATTTTATTTTTATTTTCTTAAGCTTAACACGAAATCATAAAATAATTTTATACCATTTTTTTTTGTTTTCATTTAGCTATCATAAGCTTGTATCTAAGAAGTCATAATAAAAATTTGTACTTATTATGACAATGACAATGCAACAGTAAGGCATTGTAAAAGTAAACTGTAAAGGAAGAGTTTTAAAAGCCCTTCTTCTTCTTGTAGATGTGTAGATAGAAAATTTCAATAAAATAAATAAGTCGATCTGTTTTTTAGATACAATTTCGATATACAAGTGAAAGGCGCCAAGGCCGGGTAACAATGGCTGTAATACCACCAGCCAGCGGAAGACACTTCCATTCATAATAGGGGCCTTCTAGAATAGTAATTGGCGCCATTTATTATTATCTACTGTCAGTTAGCAAGATTAATGTCGCTTCCACACATTAATGGCAAAGGTGTGATTTTTTAATAAAATGTTTAAAAATACTAATTTACAAATCTTAAAATGTTGAAAGTATTTGCATATTCATCCGTGGCTCCCTAAAGTCGCAGTTGACATACTATTTACTATATATACATAATATTGGTAAATATACTGCGAAATTAAACTAAAACATAAACTGATAAGCATTTTTCTAGTAGATTTAATCATTTTGAAACAAATATTGTTTTCATAACATTTATAGCCTGTATAATTAACGTGGCGCTTGTTTTTAGAATACGAACCGGTTCCAATGTTGAGTTATAAGCAGGTTTGTTATTACTGTAACATAAGTTTTCCAGCCTATGATTTTAGTCTAGTCTAGAAATAAAATTCATGATATATTATAAAAATTAAATATATAAAATATTAACCGTTCAATAGGAAATCCAAGATATCCTGTAACCCAATTTGACGTACGTACGTATATCGTGTATTTTTAATAAAGATTTTAAATCAAAAAAGAGACCTATAACAAAATACTAAATAGATATATATATATATATATATATATCATTTTAAACGTAAGGAAACAATATTTCTTATACTTTACCGAAATTTAAAACAACATTTTTAGTTTGAGGATAATGAATTGAATTTGACTACAAAGGTCGCTCGCTACAACTTTTACAAAGTTGCTGGTAGAAGTCAAGAATTCTGATAGAATTCTCATTAATAACCTAGGTCGATGAAAAGGTCTTTGCTCTGGACGATGAAGTTTACTGGCCTCGTTTCGTATCTATATAATGTTAAGGATATCTGGAATAAAGGACCTAGTTAGTGAAACCTTGCATGCGCTACTTGTTAATGGGGTAACTTTATGAGAAGCTTTATACATTGTGCATACATTGTAAGTTTCATATTTCTTGAGAGAAAATATTGTATGAGCTTAGTTGAGTACTTTGAAATATTTTCTCATACGAAAATTTTATATTTTTATAAGTTAAGACAAGCTCTTTTATACTCGTATAATATGACATGGCACACAATAGTAAATAGAAATAAGGAAGCACTTCAAAAAATGTTTCAAATGAAATATGGCCCAACCATTATTACACTAGCCATATAGAACTTTAATGGTGAAAGTTTCTATATATGTCCAAAGGCTTTACACTCCTGTACCATTAGAAGACGTAATCCTAACAAATGACGGAATTACCTCAACTATTTCGGATCATCTGTCATTGGTGTAATAAAAATAGGCCTGTTGATAAAACTAAAAGCTGATTTTTTTCCCGATATTTTCTGAAAATGTTTATTATTTATGTGAAAATGTAGAATAACGTGCATAAATCATTTCTACGTAGTATAAAACAAAATCGACTTCTGCCGCCCGTACGCTTAGGTCTTTTTAACTGCGCGACGGATTTTAAAGCGGTTTTCAACAATACACAGTGATTAAGAGGGATGCTTATACAAGTATGTACAATACATGCATATTATAGTTTCTACTATAGATATTTTTTCTAAAAGTCGAGAATTTCAATGTGATGTCGTTTACTTTTACCGAGAAAATATTTCATTTCTAAGAAATGTATACTAACCGTTAGAATGAACCTAGGGACGAATCCGAGCAGGGCGAGGGTGAGTCGCCAGTCAATTCATAATTAGTTTTTTTAAACCTACAAAAAGTGTTATTTTTCAGGCATTGCCATCTACAACTTTGCCAAATTAAAAAAAATTGTGAAATAACGTTTGTGTAGTAAAGGATATTATTCGATTACCGATTTTTCAGAAGACAGTACGCCTTGGGAATGATGTGATCGCCTCCAGGCTATTTCAACGCATAGAATTATTGTTCATTTCAATTTTAATAAAAAAAATATATCATATTAATCGAACCTGTATCTAAGTACATAAAATATTTTAAAAAATCTTACTGTCAATCTTGAAATAGCCATTATTATTGATACAAAGGCCGAATCTAAAGGGTGTCTGGAAACGCATCAGGAGGAAACCACAATATTATTACCTAGTCATCCACATCACCATAAAGTAGACATTTTACTGTGGGAAAATATCTAGTCTCTGAGAAATCTATAATAATAATAGTTAAAACATACAGGGGAGATTCACTAGTTTTTAATATTTCTAATTGCACAGCTGAACATAAATAGTAGAAACAAGTAGGTAGGTATTAGCTGCTTCGCCGACAATTATTTGTAACGACGTAAAATGACACAATTTCGCTATTATGAAAATTTATGCTTCGTAATGTATTTAAATGTATAAAATTTCAACCTTATAGTACAGCGATAGGTTTCTCATTTTCCAACCAATAACTCGTGGAAAAGTTTCGTAATTTATTATTGTCACTTTTGCTGAATTACAATTTCATGTTCAACAAACTATGTAGGTATCTATTGTTATCAAGGTACAATGCACGTGGAATGAAAATTATAAATTGTCCTACATTTAATATTTAGTCCATAAATAATTGTAATAAAATACGAAGATTTTGCTTTAAACTAAAAAAATATATAAAGCTTTTCCAACAATAATTTGAAGACGTGAAATTGTTCTAAAGAAGTCCGTGTATTGGGTCAAATCGTTTGCATAAAGTCTGCATTTTACGAATAAAAATTTCTATTTCATAGGTTATTTAATGAAACAATTACTGAAATACAATACGACCCTCTGGATAGTTAAAACTGCTGGCAGCGCGGTACGGTAGGTTTTTATGGTATGATTCAAGAGTTCTGTACCGAAAATACATAATTTGTAGGGTACAGGGGCAAAACAAGGAATGTCACAATTTTTTTTTTAATTTAAAATCTACATGTTCCCATACTTTTCAACTTTATTTAATTTTATGTGACATTCCTTGTTTTGCCCCTGTACCCTTCATTTGTGCTATGTATTAAATTACTAAAAATGGCGCCCCTATTTTGCAACACAGCAACGCACGTCCCTGGCTGCTGGCAATCTTGCCAAAAGATTATACCCATACTATTATTTCTACAGAGTAGGTATTTCTAGGTCAGTCTTAGACTCAGAATATCATTAAATATTTGTATTTGTTTTTATTCGTAGGTAAGTATTTTTAATGATAATTTAAAATCTTCTTCAGTTTTACTAAAAGCAGTCAGAATTAACAAATACAATTGTATTGTGTAACTGTTTGCAACTGGCAAATTATAATTAATATGTTGCTCGTTGTTCCTGTTTCTATTTACAATCTAATACTCTGAAGACCGTGTAATTACACAATTAAAATAATTGTTAACATAATATAAGTTGTTGCAATAATAAAATATCAAAGTCATTACCTAAAAAACATTTTTTAATAAACTTTAAAGATACTGATACTGTATTATCTACAAATACCAAATGTTTATTAAGTATGTATTTATTTAAATCGACCTCTAAAAAAGAGGAAGTTCTCAATTCGTCTGTATTTATTTATAGAATCGACTTTTGACTGCATGTCTGAGAGAATTATCAAAAAGCATGTAAACCTCGCCATCGCGCTTGACGAGCGAGCGTGGTGGACTATGGTCTGATTTCTTTCGTAGTCAAGATACGCCCATGCCCAGCAGTGGGACGTTAAAAAAAACTTAATACGTACATACATAGGTATTAGGTACATACAATGGCTTGTTCGTAATCCATAGTCATGTAACTACATAAAATCTATGTACATACGAAGATGTTACAGATAAATACCGAATTAAAAATAGTAATTCCAGTCAGAATAGTCAGTGATTGCAGCCGTCTGTCTGTGTCTCGGTCTGCTGCGTCGCCTTTTGTTATTTGCACTAAATACCACACTATTTCGAATTGCAGGGATTAAATGTCTACTGCTACTGTATGAGATAAGTATATTTAAACTTTTTTTTTGGGTTTTTTTTAATAATTAAAGTAAATGTAATTTTCATTCGCACAATTTGAAAAAAAAATGATACTAAGTAAAAATTTAAAAAGAGAAATTTATATTTTAATAAAAATCCTAAGTATTTATCTATATTTTAATTAAAATCCTAAGTATGTATCTATATTATATCGAAGAGCGTTCTTTTCATTGCAGTAGGTAGGTATGTTTAATAACGTAAAGGTATGTAAATAGAGATTTGTAATATTTAATTCGTGTTTAAATATCTATGGTTAACCTCCCTTAACCCGAAATGGCTGGACAGATTTGAATATTTTTTTGTTTTGTTGGGGGCTTCAGGGGTGGCTCAAGTATAAAAATGGGATAATCGAAGTAAATCGGAAAGCTAGAAAATAGAATAGTTCAAAACTGTTTATTTGTATAATTACTAATCCCTATTTCGGGTTCGTTCCTAGATACGTTACTTAAGGATGAACCCGAGCGAAGCGAAAGTAAGTCGCTAGTCAATAATAATAATGTAAGTATTTTAAGAAAATAATAATATCTGAAATAGAAAAAAAAACTAACGAAATAAAAGGTGATTAGAAAACGTAACTGGATCAACGCAAATATCAAGAGAGTGTTATCGGATACAGAGATATCAACTGGCAAAGAAATCGAGACCAAGCACTTGTGTGTTTTAAATCTCCACAAGTGTAACAACAATTTTAGCGATATAATGTGAAAATTTCTGTACAATCCTCAAAAAACTAATCTTCTAGATTATTGTTTTTTAGGTCTATTAACTTATTTTAGACTTTGTAAAATAAATAAATAAATAAATATCATCATCATCATCATCAGCCCTTTTTGACGTCCCACTGCTGGGCACGGGCCTCCCTCAGTAGGAGGGGGATCAGGCCATAGTCCACCGCGCTGGCCTAGTGCGTGTTGGCGGACTTCACATGTCTTACGAAAACTTGCTAGGTTTTCTCAGACATGCAGGTTTCCTCACGATGCTTTCCTTCACCGTAAGACAAGTGGTAATCATGATAGAAATGATTCGCACATGAAAATATCAGAGGTGCGAGACCCGGATTTGAACCCGCATCACTCGGTTATACAAGCGATGCGTTACCGCTGGGCTACCACTGCCTTAATAACAATTGGGACATTATATTACAACAGCGCCATCTATTTCCGCAGTAAGCTACATAAAGTGCTTGTGTTGCGGATACCAGATAGTTGATATACTGCACATATAAATTATTAAATACATACATATTATAAATATAAACACCCATGACTGGAGTACAAACATTCGTGATTAGCAAATGAATGTCCCCAGCGGGACTCGAACCCGCGACCGCTGGTACAGAAAGTAGGGTCACTACCAACTGAGCCAAACGAGTTCCAGCCATTTATACCTTAAACTACGTCCTACGCATAATGATTTTAAGTAAATTTCAATTAACGTGTTAAGGTAAAAAAGACTCTTTGAAAAAGCTCCGTACCTACATACATATAACTAACTCACTAAAGAAGACTATCCATTTTCACTCATAAATCACAGTATTTAGAATTGCACCATTCGTTGGAAACTTTACGAAGAAAATCTTAATTATAAATCGAAAATATAAGACGTATGTATAAGGTGAAGAAACAATCTAAGTAAATGGTAATACTTCACAACAACTATAGAAGTCCGAACTAACTTTACCCAGAAACTTATCTTTAAAATAAATAGTAAAAAACAGCTATAACGAAATAATACATTAAGTAAAGTGTTTCCGAAAGAAAAGATTCATGAACCGTTGTTAAGAAACGAAAATATTACGAAAAATATATTAAAAATTACCTAACAAACGCTTATTACACAAGGGCACTAGGTTTTCACTGGATTTAGTTGACCATGGTTGTTGGAAATTGCCTAATTACATGAGTCCATGATCCGACCCATGACCTTCCTTTAAGTGCACTCAGTGGACAATTTAGATACGGCAAACTAAACTTTATATTCAATCCGAGTAAAACAACAGGTCGTTGCGGTCCAATCCTATATGAACACAGCTGAATTCTCTTTATAGTAAAAAGTTTCTTAATAAATTGCTAAGCATATTGTCATATTCTAGTCTCGTAGCAAGAGAGATAAAGGAAAACTGTTAATACTTGGTAACTTTGATCGTTCAACTGTATATATAAGATACAATATCCTCCAAAGTTTGACAAGTCTTGGCGACCACAATATTATGAAGTTGACTAAGCTATTGGATAGTTGTAATGAAATAGGATGTTTCAATAAGAGATTATGAAGTAAGTTTATATGACAATTGAATCGTTTCAAAAAGTTTATCTTGCCTTATAATAGTGATAATGTAAACAAAAAATCAATTACAAAACTAAAGCTTTAATTTGCCCAAGTTGACTAAAATACACGAACATTTTCGTTAATAATTTGGCTTAAGTCATAAAAATAGAATAAAATTCACTTTAAATGAAGCAAAAAAAATACATGTAAAACTTTAATAGTAACGTGAATCTCCGCTTAGCGTTTGATATTGCGTTAAAAGGCCATACGAGCTTTTTAATGGGGGCTTTCGAAAGTTTTGCAACTTCTAACCAAACTATGCTGTTATTAAAATTGACTCGGGTACTGTGTAAAATAGGTCAACTGTGAGTTGTGACCGAGGGCGTTTCTGGGTAAGTAAGCTTAACATTATAAAATTATTGTATTTATAGTATATGTTTAAATGATATCTATAGTTTCTACTATTAATTATTTCAATAAAAACCTAAAAAATACAAGTTCAATACAATTCTGTTCACTAAAATATTAGGATGTACTGCGCGCTTGTGCAGTTTCTTCAGAGCTTTCCGATCGTTAAATAAAAATCCAAGTTTTATAAAAAGCTATATAGCAATATACAAAATATTTACCCTAATGAAATCTTTCAATAGGATAAATTTTATTTAAGGAGGGGCAAAAAGTTTGATATTTATAACACTATACCAAAGTTAAGCAAATATATATTTCAGAAAGGGGTCAAGTGTGACCGAGGGCTCTTCCGTGTCAGTAAACCGTCGCGTCGCGTGTCCGCGGTATGCGGAGCTTTATATTAAAACCCTGTTTACTTTGTACTGTGTACACTTACTGGATTTCACAGATAAGTGTAGGGGATATTATTGATCTTGTATCAATCGTAAAAATATGATTAAAAATGTTTTAATAGGTCATTTATATGCATCCTTTTTATACTTCGCCTGCTTATTCTTGATAATGAAAAATTTAATTGGTTTTCTAATACAGTAATAATCAAAATAATAATGGAAATTGGAGCAAATAAAGCTTTCCTTTTACTTACAATAACTAAAATTGTGTTTCTGAGTTCGATTATCTAGTCAATAGCCGCAACCTTCATATTAGATACAAAATTAAGTCAGCAATTGACTTAAGCTACTTTTCTTGTCAAAGGCATTTGCCGTGTATATTTATTTAAGCACAACTAAATTAGCCCCATTTACAAGTACATAGCTAGATCTTATCATGCCTTTTTACTAAGAAACCCTGCAATCGGGGCGGTATCAATTAGAAATGCTATTTAAAGTAAGAGCTGCGATTATTTGCAAAGAAACAAAAAACGTGGCGGACATTCTCAGCCTGATTCACAGTGCAAGTCGCATGCGTCATTCTACACTACACAAGTATACATATCTATGGAATCTCTATGTGACCGATGAGTCATTGTCAGGCGAGCAGCTTTATACGTAGGGCTTGGGCTTATGTTTGTGTAACATTAAATGCAGCGAGCTTCGCATTTACAAACAATAATAAACCTTTGAAAGTGGAAACAAATAGCGAAAAGCTAAAGCTGAAATCTCTGGAAAATTTTACAGCAATGTTATACAGATTTTGTATATATTACACGTTCGTGATATCTATGAAATTGTATGAAATATAATATAATACTTGTATTATAATCATTTAAATGATGGCGATATAAGTACTAATAGTACTAGGTATTTTATGTAATGTATGTAACTATTTTATGTTAGTAGTGTAATAACAACGCTTATATACATACCGTTAGGTATATTAATTATGTAAAGAACAGACGTTAAGAGTCTAAGTGTAAGTAATAAGTTTAAGTCATATACACTACTGACTAATTATGATACTTCGAAGCAAGAAAACGAGGCCATCACCAGCTTCTAACCAAGATAAAAGTGCTAAATGAAAACTCTCAGATGTGTAACAGCCATATCTGTACACTGTAGTCTATATTCAACCCTTTCGCTGCCATACTTTCGAGCTCTAAACGGAAACGTGCGATAGCTACAATAACCCGGTGACTTGCAGACCGGTTTCTCCACATACAGACAATACGTACATAATATACACTCACAAGTTACAATATATTGGTCTGCAAACCTCACTGTTTGGGCTTTTGCAACGTTACCTTTTACGATGCAGAAATCATGTATCGGTCTATTAATCTTATTTTTTAATATCTTATAAGCTACGTAGGTAATATTTCGACTCACTCCTTGTTTGGATTATATTTTTGAGTAAATAACTTTTGCCTTAATGTTAAAAATGAAAGCGATAAATTAAATTATGTTAAGAGAAAATGACGATTTTACTTAAAAAATTTAAATTTTCTAAGTATCTATTTGAAACATACAGCGTGAAATTACGCGTTCTAATAAAATTTATGTGTAAACGAAGAAATGGGCGAGTACTAATTACAAACTTCTCTAATTCCAGATAAATAATAATATTTTCTTACTTATTTATTAGATTTCAAGATTCAATTAAGTATTTAATCGTAGAATCTTATATATATAAAAATGAATTGCTGTTCGTTAGTCTCGCTAAAACTCGAGAACGGCTGGACCGATTTGGCTAATTTTGGTGTTAAAATATTTGTGGAAGTCCAGAGAAGGTTTAAAAGGTGAATTACGTAGGGACGAACCTGAGCGAAGCGAGGGTGAGTAGCTAGTTATGAAATATAATTTAAAGGCAAATAGGACTTAAGATTTTGTTTATCTAGGTAGCGTACCACATATACACAAGCCGATATTATTAAACGCTCTTTTGTCGCAATAAAGAAAGATGTTTCTTATTCAATTTGCAAAGGGATTTAATACCGAGAAATAAACGAAGCATAGCGTCAAAAGCGGTATTCATGGTCCATTGCGCCCTCGCTATGACTTCTGCTTGTAATTCATACTATAACCAGTGAACTGTAAATTACTATTGCTTTTCGCACACGATAAGTGAAACTGAATGTTGTTTCGATTTCCATATCTGATTTAAATACAACTATATTTATACATTAAGTACCTATATGTATCGAGCGCCTTCGACCCGCTCCGGACTGAAGTCCCCCGTCCTTTAATAGCTTTTACTGATATCTTATAAAGTATTTCTTTACATGAGATCGTGAGCTCACATGACCTTTCAAATATATTAATTTATTGATATATTTGAAGGCATTGGAAAATGCTGAATACTTCGAAATTGTTCAGCTTTCTTGACATAGGAATTTATATTATAAAGATTTTCCATTATTTGTCGGAAAATGTGTTTCTATTTTTAGAATATAATAAACATCATTTGTACGTATATGTATGTAGGTACTTGCTCGAATCAAATAAAGCTTATTTTAAATAAGGAGTTTTTTTATGTGAGGTAAATTACGCCATATCTTGCTTAATGAAAACCGATTGAAATAATTCTAAACTTAAATAATGTACGTAACACAAGTTAAAAGAAAAAAAATCATCTCTAAAGATACAGATACATATAATTATAAATTACATATGATGATATGATTGTGATCACGTAGAACTAGAATTGTGGATTTTTATTTACCGAATTTCTATATAGATAATTCCTACGATTTCTTGTTAAAAACGTATCATATTTTATAATAATAAATAATAAGCTTAGTCTTAAAAAGGCAACGAACAATCACACATACTTTCGTTTTTAAAATATGTATTAGAAGCAGGGATGATACACATTCGAAGACTATATCGTGTCTAACAAACATTTCGCTTTCATATTGGTTTTACTTTCTGACATGGGCGTAGCGAGGTACGGGCAGGGGGGGGCAGCTGCCCCCCCCTAGACGATGCAGGAGCCGGGAAGGCTCACAAACCATAAAGTAATATTACGTAGGTTGCATATTAATAAACAAAAACAAAATAGATTCTATCGACAGGCGAATTTTATAAGATTGTACTATGAATGGTTAAATCTAGATTTGCTTTTATACGCGCGAAAAACATGGCTGAGATCAACGATGACTCTCAACGTAGACTACTTTTTTTCAATACATAGTATTGACTATTGCGTGATTGCCATGCGGGTCTAAGTTGTGCGAAGTTTGCTCGTACTTTGGCGACTCTCGAAGTGATGTCCTCTTCGGTTCTTCATGTTTCTGACACGCAGCTACTGAGGTATATGAATTTATGAACGCTCTCCACTGCCTCTGTGCCGATGACCAATTACGGGAGTGTACTCGTTGTTCTGCTTCTCATTTCTCGTGTCTTCCTTATTTTAACTTTGAGCCCCATGCTAGCTGCCTCCTTTCGTAAGTCGTTCAGTTTGGCCTGCATGTCTGCGCGAGTGTGGCTGAAGAGCCATATTTCATCTGCATAGTCCAGGTCTTGTAAGGTGTTGGGTATGCCCCATCAATGCCGCGGCGCTTGTTCTTCGTGGTATTATAAAGAATTCCATCCAGAACGACTAGAAAGAGAAGTGGTGAAAGAAGACAGCCCTGTCTTACGCCTGCGTGTACCTCTATGTCCTCCGAAATGAGCATTTTTTGAGCCACCTTACAAAAATAATTCTTGTGATATTAATTATTTTTTCTGGGAAGACAATTTTGCGCAATCGAGGCCAGATGCTGACCCACCTCACTGTTTGTATCAAAGGCCTTTCCGAAATCCACAAAAGTGAGAAACTATCTCCCTTCTCTATTCAGTTGCCTGTTCTAGTATGATACGGAGGGTGTTGATCTGATTTGTACACGATCAATTGGACCGAAATCCTGCTTGCTCTCTGCGTATGAGGGGGTCGACAGCCTTCGAGAGCCTATCTAAAGTGATTTTTTAGAACACTTTGGACGTGACCGAAAGCAAAGCTCCGAAAAAAAAACATCTTGTTATAAGTCCGGCATTGTCTGTGTTTTTGTCTGTCTGTGGCATCGTAGCTCCCAAACGGATAAACCGATTTTCATTTTGTTTTGTTTTTTTCATTTGAAAGGTGAATAAGTCGGGATTATTTTTAGCTATGTCTGATAAAAATCGGTTCAAGATGGCCGGCACCACAGAATGGCGAATTACATATTTTTTTCACAACTCCCTCAATATAGGTATCAAATGAAAGGTCTTGATTAGAATAATATTGTACACTATATTAAAAGATAATGAGGTATAATGAGGTAATTGTCAATTACTTCAACTAAAACTAAACTAAACTTGTAATTTTTTTTTGTTTGATATTGATCATACCCTAGATAGATTAGGAAATTGGCACTCCACATGGAAGACTGGTAGGTACATAGAATCTAACGATTTTTTTTTATTTAGCTTTTAGTACATTATTATTATTTTGTGTGAGGGGTTTTTTAAATGTTTTCACACAGTCATCATTATTTTGCGGAGTTGTTAAAACTATGATATCTTGTAAGGTATTCATTGAAATCAAATGATGCCAAGAGCAAGTTTGTTCAAAATTAAATACTAGTGATGAGTAACTTATTTATTTTATAAAAACACCTTCGCAAATAATGCATTGTCTTAAAACAAATTTAATAACAATTAAAAAGGTTACAGCGAGTCAACCTTTAAAGATAGACATATGCTATCGCCTATCGCGGCCTTTTTTTAAACTTTTAAAGTGGAACATTTCCGTCATACATGATTTTTGCATAACCTTAACCGTTTATGCGGCGCACGCAAGAAAGCTGTCCAAACGGAATATTTTTCTCCCGTTTTTGCAACATTTTTCATTGATGCTCCGCTCCTATTGGTCGTAACGCGATGTAACATAGCTGCCTTCCTAGATAAACGGACATCCAACACAAAAAGAAATTTTCAATTTGGACCAGTACTTCCTGAGATTAGCGCGGTCAAACAAACAAACAAACTTTTCCTCTTTATAAATAGTATATAGATTTACCTTAAATTATATTCTTGGTTTGTCTAGCCTGCCCCCCCCTAAACAAAATCCTAGCTACGCCCGTGCTTTCTGAAGACGTCTACTTAATCCACTTAATACTTAATGTAAAGTAATGTAATACAAATGAGTATGTATTTATTTTTGTCAATCTAATGCTAACCTAATTACTTATAATTATACCCACGAAATAGGAATGCATGTGATTTTTAGTTCTAATAATTTTTAGACTAAGAAAATTTTCACTACATATACTTGTGTGTCTATGTTTTGTGAATTACGTGTAACACCTACTTATAATTAAGGCGACACTTGGTTTGTACAATTTGTCTAAATAATATTGTGCTAATATTATTAGAGTGTCTTGTTGGAGTAAAATAAATAAATAAATAATAAATAAATAAAAATATTGTGAAAATCGTCTGACATAATATTCATTATACTTTACAGCTTATTTAAAAGGTCATGAATTCAAATCTCGCATTCTCTTAATATTTACCTATATATAGGCTATACCTATATTGAAATCAATAACCATATCCTCTAAAGATATTTTTTTCTAGTCACTATACGAAATATAAACAACGTGTTTGACACTTAACTGGTACAGTTACGAGTGATGATACGATACATTGTTTTGTAGTACCTAATTAAAAAATTGATAGATTTAAGGAATCTTTCATTTAAGTATGTGACGCATGCTTGTATATTGTATAAAGTGAAAATAATAAATATATAAAGCGTGTTAAATTAATTTGTGAAGTAGAATATTTATTTATAGACGCAATAACATACAACAGGCGCGCCACCTATAACACAATGACCTAAACGAGAACACAACCTTGCACCAAAGTTGTGCAAACATAGTTATAATAACCAGTTTAGAAATATCAACACGATTGAAACATTGTCTTATTTTTTGAATCAAATAATAACGCCATAATCTAATATTACATATTTGTTATACATTCAATTACTTAACTCTTACAAAAGCTACGTAAATACCGTTTAACTAAGCAATAAGTGTTTTATCGCCAATTACCTATTGCTTGTTTTCATACACGTTTGTATTTATTTTTTACTGCTTTTAAATATACTTTAAATAATAATAACATGTCTAATAAGCTCATTAAATGTAGGTACAGTATAGTGATCTGGTTATAGTTCTATTAGAAATCGTATAACAAAACGAGCGCCTGATATATGCAAAACTTGTTTTACCCGGCCCTTAAAAATAATAAAACTGTGCGCTAAAAATACAATACTTAAGTAATATACATTGTAACCATTAAGCTGTCGATTCGATATAAAAGGACAAGAACAAGTGACACAAGCGAAGTGCTCTTACGACACGACTGAGAGGAATATTTAAAATCTTTAAAAGATACATTATTTTATTTTATACATTATTTAAAAGATAGATTAAGATTTGTATATAAAATTTAACACTGATGTATTCTTCTTAAAGAGGTCTTTTTTCAATTTACTAGAAATAACAATAAAATTCAATAAAAGGAATTTAGGTATTTATGAAAATAATATAGCTCCATGAATAAATACTGACAGTCTGCTCCACAGACTTAACTGATATTTATGTTAATATATATATTTTAATAATGTAAAAATGACGATTCAAAAGAGCTTGTAAAAGTCTATTTGAATTTTGAATAAAGTATTTTTTGATTTGATTTATTAACTTTAAAATACAACTATATAGATATTAGAAATGTGTTTCATTACGAAAAAAAAGCTGTTACGAGTATAAATATTAGACGTAAAGTGATCAAAACAAAAACACATATGGAATCTGTGAGATTTTATCACAGCACTTAGTGTGTGGGCAGCTGTGCGACGCGAATCATCCGGCTCATTAGCAATATAAGGCCCATGCAAGTATAGGCATAATGAAAAAAGGTGATCTTATCGCATACGAAATGAACACGCGATGTTTGCTTGTTTTTACACATTAATATTTATAATCAGAGACACTTTTAAGAAATTTTAATTCAAAACAATTTATTGGCTTAAGTTGTACTTAAGAAGAAATAGCTTGTGTATTTTATTTTTTATTCCGTACTTCCAAAACCATACGATCTGTAGTTGGTCTGTAAATCGGTTATTAGTTTTTAATATAAAAGTTATAGCATTATCTTATTGACTCTGACTACAACCCTAAATTTAGAAGTACAATTTCTTCCCAGAATGAATGTGTACCATTTTTAAGTGTAGATAAATAATAAATGAAATAATGCGAAATCAAATTTCATTAAAACATAGCGTTAGAAGCCACCGTCTGGACACAATATCAAGAAAACATCAAACAAAGAACAAAAAAGAACACCAGGTAGTAGAATCATGATTTTAATTAAAAAAAAATAACATAATGCTGAATAAAATATTTAAATTTAATTTTAAATTAGGGAATAATAACTGAATAATTGAAAGGAAATTTTGGGAAAACTGGAAGTGCCTTTTTCTTAGTGAATGTATTTTTATACGTCTAATACAAAATACGAGGGGATCAGGCCATAGTCCACGTTGGCCTAGTGCGAGTTGGCGGACTTCAAATGTCTTTTGAATATTAGTCAGGTTCTCTCAGATATGCAGGTTTCCTCACGATGTTTTCCATCACCGTAAGATAAGTGGTAATCAAGATAGAAATGATTCGCACACGAAGATCAAAGGAACGAGATCCAGATTTACCCGATAGAACCCGCATCACTCGGTTATCCAAGGAAGCACGTTACCACTGGGTTACCCCTGCCTATTAAAGTATTTTTAAGGTAAATATTAGTATATCTAGGGCAACACAGATTTAAATTAGCTTTAATATCTAAAACATCAAAAGCATTCATCAGCTTATAGACAAGGCTGAGAAAACAGTTAATCCTAATCAAGAGCGTTTCAATTAAGTAGCGTTTATTGTGACCAATTAATTAAAATTCCGCCTGCGGCTTCATTACGTTTGTCGATGGCGTCAGGCGTCAACGAACTAATTGGATGACAAAAGCATGCAGTTTACCGGTCGTTGATTAGTAGCACTTTGCATGCATGTGAGAAATTGCAGAGAGTAAGTATAAAGTATATTTAGAGAGAGTATGCAGAATAACTCTATATGATTTTGGAAGTAACTAGATAATTGAAATTGCTACTACTACTGCTCTTCTGACATTTTCTTAAATTTCAACACCGGAATGAGATATCCCATTATAGGTAATTACGTAGTATGGATACTATGAATAGAAAAATCTATTTCGAAATTTATATCTTTATAGATATAATGAAAAACCATTGTGAATGTAATAATAAAATTATTTTTAATATACTTATTTGTTTGCAAAAAAGAGTTATACAACCCAACTACATCAGCTTAAATCAAATTAAGTACATAGATATATGTTATCCATTTCGATAAGTAAAGGACGATTTACTAAGTCCAGTCTTAGTATAACAAAAACTGGACCTGTCCTATTTAACTTTTAAATAAACTCTATTTGTTTAGGTTCTTATAAAAGCTCTAACGACTATTGAGACCTCCCTTCAAGATAAATTGCCAAGACTGCAGCCTGACCTATTTCCTTGCGTGGCTTTACGGGAGAAACATAAAGTTTGTCGTGTAAATATTTGTACTTACTTACGAGTTTGTCCACCATCAAAAGAATATAGATAACAAATATAGTATGGAAATATATTCAGTCGAAGTCTTAACTTATAAAACATTTGGGTGTTTTTAAATAGTTGGTTATGATATACATACCTACCTACTTGGTCTGTCTGCCTGCCTGGTATGGCCTGCCAAGTCTTCAGAATGGCTAATTCGATTTTAACGAGACTCTTACTGGCAGAGAGAATCGGAATCCGCAATATTGACCATATTTTTGTAGTGTAACAGCTGGCTTAACGATACGATTAAGTTATATACCTAGTACATTTTCAATGTTAAACGCGAGTAGAACTTTTTCCATAATTTAAAATGAAACAAAATGATATATTTTAAAATTAAGCACAACGACAGTAACGTCTACCTAATTCAATACGAACGACAGGGATTTTAAGGGCGTTAAAATATTTTTTAATAACACGGCTGTATTGGGTTTTATAAAATGTACATAAACCATAGTCATAATCAAGTTATGTCTGAACCCACGCTTCCCGTGAGATAGATTACGACTGGGACAAATTGCCTGACCCAGTTACCCTGGGACGAATCCCGGGACGCGGCAAAACATTAAACAGTAGCAAAACATTTACCAGCTTTAAAAAACTACAAAATATTCTTATTTTGTTGAACTTTGGTTTTAGATTGACTGAATTCATTCTCCAGTTCGTTTTCCAGCTTGCTTGTACAATAATTAACGCTGACAGAAAAGTAAAGTCACAGTAAAAATATGAACAGTACGGAAACTGCATACTTAACGTTCGAAACGGCACACTCACACAAATACGCGCATCAACGAGGCCCCTTAGCGGACGCTGCGGTGCTGTCAGTCGTGTGTGCCGCGTTTGAGTTTATTACCGCGATTTTTTTAAAGATGCCACGAACTTATTGCGTAGTATACGGCTGTTTGAACTCTGCTTCATCAAAACCGGAGATTTCGTTTTTTAAACTCCCTACTGATTTTGAAAGGTAAGAATGATTTATTGTTTTAATCGATTTATAATATAAAAATGAATCGCAAAATGTGTTGGTAAGCGCATAACTCAACAACGCCTGGACCAATTTGGCCAATTCTTTTTTTGTTATGTTTGTTAATGTTAGGAGAAGGTTCTTATGAAAGAAAAAAATAAGAAAATGGTGCGGAAGATTAGAAAATTTAAAGAAACTTTATAAAATTAACGGCGTTTGACGTATCAGTTATGTCCGTTGCCATGGTGCGTGTAATGGTAATTCATATTATAATTAAGACAAATATATAATTTAATATTTATTTTTTATATATATATAAAAAATAAATATTAAATTAACATATGTTTCATTCCTAAAAAAAATTACCTGTTTTACTTTTTGTATGTACCAACCCTAGCGCTCCGCTCAGCTGTAGGTGTAGCCCGTGTAAATTTCAAAAAGACGGCTGAGTTACGCTACTGTTCTATCTCTGTATTGTGGTAAAGTGATATGGATCGTTCAGAAAAAATTGGAATAATTTCATGCTGAATAAAATATTTTGAATTTGAATTTGAATTTCTACCGTCTAACGTCTTACCAATAAAAAAACATAACTTATATTTCTGTTTTGTATTTATAATATCTAATACCTATAGACATTCATGTAATAAATAGCAAGAGTCCCTGATGGAAGTGTAAACAATAAACATCCATAGAAAAGATAATTATTTAAATATAGGTTAACATAATAAGAGGTAGCAGGACCATTTCTACTATAAATATTATATGCAATTTGCAAATTAAAAAATCCTTTTGCTCAAGGTCAATGTTGCGTATTTTTTAATATACATTATTATGCAAAGAATCGCTAGTAAGTGATTTTAAAACGTTAAAAAACTACGTACCTACTACATAATTTATAACTAAAATAAGATTAAAATGAACCAAATAAGTAATGAAGCACCAAATTTCATGACCCAATTCGAAGCATAAATTTAATTAATAATAATTATCACAAATTACATTTTAAAAGAGAACACAAATTGGACGCACAGGGGTAAAAATGTAGGGAGACTTCGATGATTAATTAAAAACCTTAATTAAATTTGCGAGGCTATTACTATAATGGATATTTGTAAAAAGTAACATCTGTTAAAATACTTTTGCGTGACGATAACTTCAAAGCTTTACATTTTTTTTAAATACACTTACATATATTATATAAATTGTAATGTTGTTTTTTTATTGGTTAAACATGTTTAAGAGCATATTGAAGGGCAGCAAGTTTATGACACCGTTTCCCAATTTACTATTTTTTTTTCAAATAATTTAAATATTTACAGAATAAAAAAAAAACATTTTAAATTTTAATTTCTTTATGAAACTTTATATATGTGAAACATAGTATCCCTAGTACACAACGTGCAATGCTTTTATTTGTATTTTCCTCGTAGCCGCATATTTGCCTTGGCAGAAGAAACACGAATGTGTACAAAACAAATGTAATAAAGGTTCTTTGTGGAGATGAGCTTTACAATTTATTAAAATTAACGAATTCCCGTACGAGTTTTAATAGGTAGATAGGTACTTAGTTAAATCTGTAGGTACAGTTGAAAACTGATCATAATATTTAACTACTTGATTAATAATATCTACTGGCAGTCAATTTTAAACCGACCCCTCTGGATTTTGGTCGACATTTACTGGTCGAGCCCATTTCTCAGACGCGACCCGATTTAATCTCGCATTCTCAATACACTAAATTTGCCTTAGAGCTGGTATAGGACCTACGTTACCTGCAGTTACCTAATATTATGTTGTCTGGCTCTCTTACATCTATACTATTATAAATGTGAATGTAAGTTTGTTTGTTACGCTTTCACGCGAAAACTACTTAACCGATCATCATGAAACTTTGTACTCATATTCTTGGAGGTATTAGAAGTAACATAGTATACTTTTTTTTCCTTTTTTTTCTAGCGGGCTTGAAACCATGAACGCGGATGAAGCCGTGGGTACTGTTAGTGCTTACATACCTATAGGTGCGTAAGGAAATTAAGATAACAATAAAATTCGACACAGACAGGGTTGAATATTTTTTAAATGTACAGATTCTATACGCAAAGAATGTTAGTAATGTTGTTTACCCCGGCCCATTTTTTTTTCAATAAAACTAGTAGTACTCTGAAGGTAGAGGTGAGATAAAAAATATTATTTTAAATATATGTAGGTACATATATCATACAAAAGTATAAAGTTAAAATATTTTACCCTACGAGTAACTTACTTAAAATATGAAATGATGGACTTAATTATGTATTTAATTATGATTTTCAATCAACTTAATGAGATATTTATTTTTAATCTGCTCTTCCAATTATAACACGTCAGGTAACTTATTAGATAAATATTTATGTATGGAACAGACTCGTTTTTCCTGCTTATCTAGACTTGAAAATTATATCACGGTCGTGAGGGCGCATCAACCTAACATATTTTGAGTTTATTGGACTCTAAATTAAAATATTTTTACGTATATGTTAAAATCCTTACAAACTAACTATAATAAAGAGAGAAAGGAATAAGTTAATTATTTCGGACATATATTTTATTTGTTTTTCTTTATAACGTCGCACTGTTGGGCACGGGCCTCCCTTCAATACCAGGGAATCAGGCTATAGTCCAGCACGCTGGCCTAGTGCGGATCTTCAATTCACAATTGTCTTTCGAAAACTTGCTAGACTCTGTCAGACATGCAGGTTTCTTCACAATGTTATCCTTCACGGTAAGACAAGTGGTAATCATGTTAAAAGTGATTCGCACATGAAAATAAAAGTTGCGAGACCCGGATTTGTACCCGCAACACTCGGTTATCCAAGCCAGCGCGTCACCACTAGGCTTCATTGTTGTTTATCTATGAGGAATCTCAATTTTATCAATTTCACTGTTTTATGTAGTAGATAGAAGATACTCACATTATGTCATAACAAAAAACATGCCAACTGTCATAATACCTACGCGCATATTACATTTATAGCCTACATAATTATTCACAAGCTTTCACGTTTTGTCATACATTAAAATTTTCTTTATATACTTAATTAATATTTTTGTAATTTATAAGCAGACGTAATAATATAAAACGTAAATCTCGCTGCAATCTTACGTAGTACCTGAACAACACTTTCATATTATTTTTACAGTGTTATTATACTGAACATAGATTGTGCCTACCCTAATATCAATATATCGCTTACCCCTTGTATTCCCAGGGGTGAACTTCAACCTTCATCACGTAGGTACAACCTTTATTTATTTATAGGTAACCCATAAAATTTTTTGTTCTCGCTTCATCGCCTATTTTTCAAATCGCAGTAAAACCTACATAATAAAATAAAAGGAACTTTGAATTTTCTTTGGTTGATTTTACATTGGACAAAGAAATTTGCCAGAGCCACATTAGCACCTTAAAAATTGAAGATTTGTCATTCTTAAGAATCCGTATTTTTATACGAATTATATAAAACCACCTGAAAAAATCTCCTTTGTAGTCGCAACAAAATAATTAGGTATATACCGTTAATTTTAGTCGCTGGAACTTCTTCGAAGTTAATTCTTCATCTAAAATTAGTACATATCCCTAATACTTATTCATAAAAAAATAAAAAGCAGAGTTGACTTAAAAATAATTATGATCGTATGAAAATATTTTTGGAAATACAAGATTTACCATTTAATTGAACATTTATATACAACTACAAATTAACTTATAAACATTCTTAACCCATATCATATCAAATAGCTATAAAATTCATTAAGTTTCTTTCAGGGAAATAAATTATAATATTTATTTCTAATGTTGCAGTTCGAAATAAATTTTCTAGCTGCAGATAAAATCGAGGGTGACATATATATGTATTATGTAGGTAGTTACAAATGTCAAAAGGTAATTACAGTAATAATACAAGTACCTACCTAGTACCTATCAGTATATGAATCATAAGATTTCTAACAAACAATTGTCATTTTTAAGGCCAGCCACAACTAAAGATGTAAGAAACGTTAAAGAGCTTTTACATAAGCTCTGTACAATTTATGTAATTAAAAAGATTAATTAATTTAATGTATGACGTATAACAATAGAACCTTGATGAAAAGCAAAGTTAATCAAGTTTATTTTATTACGTACAGGATATGAAGAAACGGTCACGTTTTTATATTTTTATTGTCTCTATTCACTACCTTATATGAGTGAACTTTGAAAATAAAACTCTGTACCGTGAAATTACTTTAATTTATTTCATATGAAGAATAAATTTTAGTGCTTTTTATTATTGTATTTTATGTAATAATTTTGAAATCCGGAAATTTTTCAGACTACAAATCTGCGTATCTGATTATTAAATGAAGGTGTCTAAACTCTAAACATAACATTTACCAAATGCCCCTGATTGTTTAAACTATCGGGAGCTCTGACCTTAAATTAGGTGAAATATTAAAAGCTGTACTTACAGAAATATAAATCCAATGAGTTAAATGGCTAGTCACAACACGGTTTTTATACAAAAATGTCAACTTTTCATCCGTCACTGTTTCTTACGCGGCAAAACATCCGCTCACGTTAGAGGTTCGAAGAGAACTGAGGGCGCCCTCACTAAGAGGGAAGAGGGGCAGAGCCTCCGTACCATGAAACTACATTAATCTAATCGTCGCTTACTTAGCTAGCGCGTACATCGCCCCTATGCCTGTGACTTTTAAGTTAATTCCCAATAACATGAAATAATTTACTTTCGACTACCAAACCCGCTTCGCTGGGCGTAAGTTAAAATAAATTAAACGGTTTTCTAATTTTCTCATAAAAGTAGCCTATGATACTCCTTACAACACTAGCTATCTGCGAGTGAAGGTCCCTTCAAAATCGGTTCAGCTGTTTCAGAGATTAGCCAGAACATTCAGACAAACAGGCAAAAAATTTAAAAATTGATTTTTTGTAAGTACCGAATACACTTTCATATGCATTTAGTGAAAAGTTGTTAATTTGAAACTAAAAACAGACACTGCAAACTTAGTTAAATGTACTGATTTTTATATTTTTCTAATTCCTTTGATGGTTTTTTTATGAAAAAAATACTTTAGAGTAACAAATATTATAATCAATCATGTGTTATAAAATATAACTGTAGATTGTAGTCTTCGCTAGAAAATAGTGTGTAGGTACAATATTCTGGCAAATTTCGTTGTAGTATTACGGCTTTAAGCTGGTGGAAAAATTCTTCGATTCAAATCTTATTATCCACGTTGCAATATCAAATGAAGGTAAATTAAGTTATGTCTAGACATTGATAATGAAATTTTATATTGCTTCGTGATTACCAAGGAAGGTTACTACCTGATATTCAATACATTTAGTCAATACTAATACTTACTTATAATAAAATCATGGAGGTCATGTCTCTGCAATAAATACGTATTATTCTAAAAATGATAACAAAATGTAATGTATGTAAAATGTATTTTATATTTTATACTTTAGTGTATTTTAAATTTCAATTAATTACCTAGGTACTACTTGTCACCCGAAATTCTGAAATAATCCAACATAACCCCCGAGATATAAGAAAATATTAAATAACTTATAATAAACATTCTTTTATTTTGCAGAATTTACTACCTACGTGCTATTTTTTTCATGGCAATGGCTTCAAACAGTGTCATATTGTCTATTATATGCTTAGGTAAACGTTTGCGTTGTTGCTTTTACGTTTACTAAGCATATTTATGACATTATACGATATTATACGAATCTAAATAATTATAAAACAAATGTGTTTTGATAATTATTTATTTTTTAGAGACAAAGTGGCAGATGACTTTTTGTAACTTTACTAACATGCTAATTTTATAAACAGTAAACTTGGCGTAACAAGTTTTTCAAGATTGTCTAGTTTTTTTTAATGTGCTTACTACTAAGTATATTCTTTTTCGGCCATTGTCGTTGTTTAATATTTTATTTCAAATTAACTAAGTTGAACTTAATATTAAATAAATACCGCTTAGTATTATTTAATTTACCGAGCTCTGTTAAAATATAATACTACTTTTCTGAAATCATCCCAAATTCGAGTTAGATGCACCCAGTTATATTTCTGCCTTTAATTTCTTTTAATTTCAAATAAATTACTAGAATTGTGTTTTTTTTAATCTTCTTGTAATCAACAAAAAATGTTTTTAATTTTTTTGAGACAAGTAATATCTCATAATAAATAATACTCATAAAGGGGTAAAGAATTCAAAAAAATAAGCAAAACCGCAAGTACGGGTTATCTTTATACCTACATAACAAACTTGCCTTCTTCAAAAATCAAACGAACCTTCGTTAAAATCAATCGCACCAAATTCTTAGAAGCATGTATTATGTATGAATACGTACGTGATAATTATAATTAGGATATTATAATTATTTTAAGTAGGTATTTAGATAGGTTACGTAAGTAAAATTTTACTATAATATACGCAATGTTAAAGCGTTTTACTTAAACACTATATTTATTGGTACACGATAGCGATATGCACCATATTCGCAAAACTTTGCTAAAATAAGATGGATGTTATCACAGATTAGATGAAGATATTCCGTGGATGTTATCGTCTCTGCGCTGATGCATGTACCTACGTTCAACTTCTTTGACTCATTTTAATATTGAATATTGATGTAGCTTTGAAGCTCGCAAGCATGATTTAAAATAATGATTTGAAATTGTTTAATGTAAAATTAATATACTTCTTCTCCTATCTGCACGCAGTAACGTTTTTTTTTAAATATGTTGACCATGAGGTTGTATATACTTACATATAAGTAACTAGTATAATATCTACATTTCGTAAGTATGCAATTGGTAAAGATAGTGCAGTAGATTAACAACTCAAGGTAACAACGATAATAACCTAATGAGATTAAAAATGCATATTTCTATACAAAATTAAAATCTATTTTGCAAGGAAAAAACAATACACACCTTCGGATTTATATTTAGATATGTAGATAAAAAACTGAATACTAACTACTTATAAATTATCATATTTTAAAAACCTAAATTAAATCCGATGGTAAACAATAATTTTAAAATGACTTTTACCCTCTTCAAACTACTACTTTGAGCGATATACCGACTACAGATACAAAACATTATTTGGAAACTAAGATTTATTGTTTATGAATAATTCATACCGTTAAATAATTTATGCGTTAATTTATTTTTATCAGGCCTAACCATGGTATCCGAGACGATCCTTACTTTGCCCATTTAAAGTTTCTTTGGTACTTACGTACTAATGATGACACACTTTTATTTTGCTTTTATTTTTAATGTGCTTATATCGTAAAAACTATTTTCTTTGGGTTTTCATATAATAGGTTCATAAGGTTAATTTTATGACTCTTTCTTTCTAGGTTGGTTAGGTTAGGTTAGATATATGACCACAATATCGCACGAGCCGAGCGAGCGCAGCGAGCGTGCCGCGGCAGCGGCCGGCGAGTGCCATAGACATGTCATAAATATGGCGGCAATTTCTAAATGCCGCCAATTTGCATCTACATTCCTAACTTAACCAACCTAGAAAGAAGGATTCTTAAAATTAACCTTATGAACCTATTATTAATTTTTGACTATGGCACTCGCCGGCCGCTGCCGCGGCACGCTCGCTGCGCTCGCTCGGCTCGTGCGATATTGTGCTCATATATCTAACCTAACCTAACCAACCTAGAAAGAAACATTCTTAAAATTAACTTTATGAACCTATTATTAATTTTCGATTTAAGATTTTACGATATAAGCACATTCACACAAATCTATAGAAAAAATAAAAGTGTGTCATCATTAGTACGTAAGTACCGTTTCTTTTTATATGGATAGGTCGTAAGTACTTTATGTAACGTCAGTTTACGTATTATGTTTATGTACCCATACTTACTTTCTTTATTTTATTTAGTGTAAGAGTACACTCATTCGCTCAATAAAGTATTTTATTGAATGAATAAGTGTGATATTACTCAATAAATTTAAAAAAATACCTGCTTGTGCCTTATTTACTTATTTATATTAAGTCACTATAAAAAAGAATTACCGTCCCTTTTATAGCACAATGTGCTAAGCACATACCACGGAATAACTAGATACAGCAGTACTAGTAGACACCAGTCGTCACAAGATTTCGAATCTTCGTAGGTACTGATCATATGGATGATTCACGATGAACATGAGCTATCGTTGTCCTCATCAAGCGTGACACAAACTGAGAGATATATGCCACACACAGATGTTCTCTGGTTTTCAGGAAGTTCGTGTAGATGAATAATTTGCTCAATATACGTAGGTACTATGACTGTCGCTTTTACGTTTTGTACACATATTAGGTATGTTTTATATATTATTTGATTCCAATTTGGTTTAAGACAAAAATTCTTTCGTATTACTTTTGACCTTCTTCGCCGTTAAATAATACTTTATATGGTTGTCCCATCTCCGTCACAGAGGAAATCAATATCTAGATCTAGAAGCACTAATTTCAAAACATTTAAAATAATAAGATATTATAAAAAATCGAGTTTTCCTAAACAATAGGTAAAAAATATGCTATTGTATGTATGTTCAGAGGACAAAAGCATCCTTGTACGCAAATGCTTTGTCGAAGTTACACCCTCCATCATACTCTCACACTTGAGCTAACAATGATCGAAGGTCTAGACTTATGAAGATCTATTTTTTACAGCACCTATTTATAAAAAGCATTAGTTATATTATAAGTATGACCAAATATAGTTTTTCAGAAACATACGTAAATTATTGTTTAAAATATTGGCAATTCCCGCGGCTTCGCCCACGTTCTTATCACTATTAAAAATAGGAATTGGTGGTAGAACGTTGAAAATTTAATAAGTATTGTATGATGCCAAATCAAAGCTATTATAACTACACAGTAGGCAAGACGGTGCGGGGTTGGATCGGCGATAGCATCAAGCGAAGCGGCGTTTGAAGCAGCTCTTGCATTTTATTCTCGCGTCCGTACTTTTTGCGATTATTCCTAAGATATTCATCAAAATAAATTAAAATAACACAACATGACAAATTATATAATAAAACCTTCCTCGAGAACCACTCCTTCCATTATTAAAAACAGCATGAAAATCAGTCCAGTAGTTTTTAAGTTTTACGCGAACAGACTGACAGACAAATGCGGCAGAGTACCTTACAGGAGAGTTAAAACCTTACACTTTAGAGTAGGTACTAAATGCGTCGATCAATCGGTTCTCCACAATATCTGAAAGCAATTACATCACCATTCACCTAAGGTTAAGCGACCTTGACAGCGGACTGTTCACCGAAACTAATGCTTTCGTCTTACCATTTTAGTAAAGACATTTATAACTTAAAAAACACAAACGATACGGTATTTCAATTGATAAATATTTATGACGAGCTATATGAGATCTTTTTGAATTTGCAATCACGCCTGCTTCTTTCTTGAATAAAATACGAATAAATGCAATAATTTTAATTAATTGTAAGGGCTTTTTAGTTGCCTTTTTACGTCGTTGGATCCATTTAGGCATACCGCCCGCAAAACAGGTGGGACTCCAAGCCAGTACTGCAGGATCGGTTACGCTCTCAACTATGATGCCCCGAAGTCAGATTTGCCGAAGCGGGGAGCCGACCACAACAACCATGAGACTACTCCAACAGTCTACTTTGCTACCACAGATTTACCTGACGCAAACTAAGAGTCTCCCGCCACGACAAGGTGAGCACATATTACTTGGCCGCTTAAGGATTTTTGATGACGCTGAGGAAACCCATCATGGGGACCAACGCGAAGGGAACTGTGAGACTCCTACTCACTATATGCTACAGCCGAACCCGTCGCCGCAGTAAAATCAGGCGCTGCAGGATCACATGTGCACATACCATTTACCTACCACAATGCTCCTAAACCACCCATAAGGAACAAACATCACCAATATTTAACCAAGACTTGTCCAGAACTACATAAGCAAAACAATCAAAAGTTATAACAATGAACTCATAGCCTTCAATAGTTTTCAACGATGGCGAAGAGACACGATTGTCATCACTCATCAGTCACTATAAAGCTTTTACATCAAAATGTCGTATGCATACCACCTCGTAGCCGTCACGTCATGTTACAAAGGCATTAAGAGATTACCATGTTTAGTTTACGTACCTATAGTTTAGTAACCGGTAGAATAAACGATGGTAATTTGTCACGGAGCCAACGTACTAGCAATTTATGTTCTTACTTACATCCACTGGTTTTTACTTATCTGAGCCTATTTACGAAAACGACCAATTTTTGTCTCGCAACACTCATTTGTTAAATTCAAATCTTTACAAATCTCTTTTTAACCAACTTCCAAAAGTAGAGTAAGAATCGAATTTACGAATCCGATGCGTACTTTACTTATATCAGATTTTTTTACTTATGTCTCGATGTCGATTATGTTTAAGCTATAATATTGTCGCGTAATAGAGTGTGAACTCGTCATAATAGCACGTTTGTACTATGCTTTAGAACGGCGAATGTCAAATTTCAACTTATGTCAATTAGATGACAGAAAAACGGTCTATTACAAACTTTATTTTTCATCTATGATTACAAATTCTTAAATGTGTCAGAGAGAGACAAAGCATTTTCGGGAAAGGATTCGAAATTACTATAATAGAAACATTCTGAATTTTCGATACTAGAATGTTCCAATATTTATGCATATAAAAAGGTCGGCAGTGTGTCGAGAGTTCAGTTGACATTCGAAGTTAAGTGAAGACTAAGAAGCGAAACGAAATAGTGGAAAAGTGAAGAGTTGGTTGAAGTATTAGTGAAGAAGCATTGAGAAGGAGTACTGAGAAGAGAAATATAGTTCAGAGAGTAGTGTTGTTTACAAACTGTGCGTGTGTTCATAGTGTAATAACACATCCTTAGTGCAAGAACGCTAGTAATTTCCGATCCCGAACCCGTAGTACGTAACAATATAAACTATAAACTCTAGTAACGACAAGTAACTAGTTTACGAAAATATATATTTTCTCCCATTCACCACGCTTTAATTTGACCTTTATCCTACGCCAAATTTTTATTACAAGTTATTCTGCAACGTTACATTAGACCAAACTGTGTTAAGACAATTCTGTTCTGGAATAGCAATTAGGGCACAGACAGACAAAGTATATATAACAGCTATTTTGGGCTTCGGTGGCTTGCAAATAACGATATGATTATGTTCTTAATACCAGAGGGCCTAGACAAAGTAACAATCGATTAGCGAAAGCGATAGTAGAAAAGTCCAAAATGTATAGGTTTGACATATGACTTAGATATGTCACGTGATCTGTTGTCAACGAATAGATGATGCTTGACAATGTACATTCATTTCAATTATTAGTTATTTAAAGTTCAAGATGCATACGCTGCGTTAAAGCGATGACGATTGTAGAAATCGAATCGCTTCATAACGAATGCCGGTTGGCTATAGGCCCAGGTAGCCATAAGTTATTATAAATTACACGGAGATTCTCGTAATTTCATTTAGGTAAAATTATAATCATAGATGTAAAAAACTGTAAGACAGAAAAAATAATAGTAGAAGAGTATACTTTTACACATTCATTTGGTATTATTTGGTTGGAAAAGAAAGTAAGTAAACATGACCTTTGTTATGTAATTTAATATAAGGTACCAACTTCCTATACAAAAAATACGCATTATCCAACGCAAATTACGTAAATAAAGTATACATAGAAGAGCGCCATTGACAATAATAGGCACACTTAGGAAGAATAAGTGTTCCCCTTTGAATTTCTTGAATTATATCTAGCGGTTAATGCAATAAATAACATGTTTGACAGCCTGTATCGGGAAATGATATTAAAGAATTCTTCCCTTCCTTTCATTATAACACGGTTTGCGCGTTTCGTATGGTTTATACTTAAAGAGTTTTATTTTATTTAACTAAGTAGGTAGGTACTATTTAGGTAATGATGATCTTTATTTTGTTATGCTATTCTATTTAATAAATATTATGCTATTTAATTAAAATCACTCTTTTTTTTCAAATGTAGTAGATATATAGCTATATTCTATACATAAATAAAAAAATAATAATATTATGTTTCATAGAATTTATATTTTAAGATGCATAAAAATGTTGGTTACGCAATCCAAGTTATAACACCATACTCGTACCTATAAGGCTATATCGTATATCTAATACGACACTGCTTAGGGACAAGTCTTTCAACCGACTATGTCTTTCGTTCCCCTAATCATCTTGATATCGATTTTCAAATCCAAAATATAACCACTGGAAAGCCTGCTTGTGCCCCTAACTCGATGCGCTATACTGTTATTTTGGTATAATATAACTACTTCTCTTTTATATTAAAAAATGAGTAGTATAGACTATAGATAGACTTATAAATATATAATAGACTTATAAATTGATATATTCGTAGTAAAATATCTCATAACAACAAGATGAAATTATTTTTATAGGCATTCTAGCGACTCACCCTCGCTTCGGGTTCGTCCCTAGGTGCCCCGTTTAGTATGTTTTTTACAAACCTAGATTTTTTTTTTGATTTTTTTTTAGTATTAAAATTTCTTTTTATTTATATAGATTGGGTTTTTATTCTTTTAATGTGTGGAAATGAATTAAGGCGTACAGGTGGACTTACTGGCTAGAAAATCTAGTACAGTAGTAAAATCTACACACTTAAAGCCAAGGGACACCTCCCACGTTTTTACAGGAGGTCGCAGGATAGCTTACACACAAAATCCGCGTCTCAGACTGCCAAAACTGGCTACACAACCAAGGAATTGCTCGAACCGTCCACTCTATTGTCTAAGAAGTACCGCAATCGCATAGTGGGTGAACCCACCCACCCAAAGTGAGTTCTCTCAGTGTTTAGGCGCTTCAGGCGCGGTCAGATTGCCAAATGCTAATAAGCCGTGTGATCGGGGACTGATAATAATATTAGGTATTTCCTAAGTCATTTTTGTTCAAAATTGCGGTTTTTTATTCGATTTATTTTTATTGGTAATTTTGTAGGTTTGTAGGTTTTTTGAATTGAACCGTCTTCTTATATTGTAATTATTATTATTTATAGCACATTAATTACTTACCAAGTTTTTTAGTTACCGAGAATGTTAGTTAAAAATACGAAAATAGTTTAGCTTTGTTTCCTGTTGGGAATTATCACGCTGTGTCGATGTTTTATGATGTAAGGTTAGAGCATAGTTTACGATCGCTCACTCAACTTAATAAATTTTAATTTAACGCGGCAGTTAAACTTGCGACGGGTTTGTTTAGAAACGTCTTCTAGTTTCTCGTAGGTCTTATTTTAATTTTATTTCATACAAATATCTGTCCGCGACTTTACATGCGTGTCTGTTTGACTATTTCCAGTGTCATCTACATAGTAGTACATCTACTAGTCTATGAGAATATGACGTGTGTGATTTAAATAAAAGTGAACTGTTTTTTATGAATTCTTTTTGATTAAGATAATAAAATTAAAAATGTTTTTAATTTCTAAAAAGAACGTAGGTAAAAAACCCCTTACTTCCTGAAACTAACAATAATAATATAGGTATAAGTAACTAATGTTTACACACCTCGAAACACACCGGTGATGTCTTTCGACACCGAGGGGTGAGTGGTCTATTGACACATCCTTATCATCCCTACAGTAACTTTTATATTTCACTTCAAAAATACCATTCAACCTCACTTCTCTGCTATTATGGCGCAGACCAACTCACATATGTGCGGACTTATTGTCTCACAGGGGTGGCTGAGACAACAACGACGCGCCCTTCCTAAAAGCGACCGAAATAAACATAAAATACCTTTGTGATAAAATAGTTGATAAAGTTCGTGAGATAAGAAATAGTTGGAGAAATGAGTCTTTTTGTCAAACAAAAATAGCTTAAAGATTCAAAAGGACAAAAATTATAACAATATACTTAGTTATGTTTTTGCTTTTAAGTAATATTTTTCGATAGTCTAGTCGAAATGAAAGTACCCTCAATTTGTAAGTGTAAGTATTATGTATATAAATAGAAAATACATATACACTAAGAATAATAGTGTGCTATTATATTATTCTAAGCATATAGGTACATACACAAAACCGAAAAAGTAGACATATAGTGCGAGATAAAAAAGAAACGACCTTTAGAATAAGGCATCTTTAGTATGGATGGATATCAAATGACAGTAAACACCAGTTTGCTTCGTTACTTTTCCTCGCATTTTCTTTACAAACTTTTTCTTTTTAACTCCCGACGCATAAACGACAGGGTGGCATCATAGCTCGAGCGCATGAACCGAATTTGATTTTATTAATATTATTTTTTTGGTTGAAAGATGACTTATTCGGGAGTGTTATTAGCTATGTTTGATGAAAATCGGTTCAAGATGGCCACCGCTACAAAATGGAAGATTAGTGATTACATATTTTTTACAATTCCCTCAATATGGGTATCAAATGAAAGGGTTTTACTAGTAGAATACTATTTTTATTATTTTATGTCAGGGATTATTAATTTTTTTAATTTAATTAGGACTAATCTTAACTTTTAATAAAAGTGGCAGCTGACTAACCCGTGTGTCAAAATTGTTATAGATTTGTTCGTCACTACTAAATTGTGTTATTTTTATGTTAGTTCATTTTCTAAACTCGCATAATTTTAGTACGAAGCACTTACACGAGTTAAACAAAGAACATAGTACGTAGGTAGGTACATGCTTATGCCTTAAATATTATTATGTAGTCCGTAACAGATACGTCAATTGTAAAAAATATATATTTAAATTAAAAATTCTTCTTTGAAAGAAATAACCGTGTAACGTGCCATGACAATGTCTTCATATATAAGAATTTGTTTTGGACAGTAGCTATTAGAAGTATTTAACGGTGCACTTGTCAAAATGTTAGACACAAAGTTATTGGCTGCTTTAATCATAGTTCTTATATTGGTAAGTTTAAAATAAATATTAAAAAAAAAACAGATTTATTTATAGTCAAATCCGGCTCTCAAACGGCGCAACTCTAATATCTTCATGTGCGAATCATTTCTGACATGATTACCACTTGCCTTACGGTGAAGGAAAACATCGTGAAGAAACCTGCATGTCTGAGAGAACCTAGCAAGTTTTTAATTTTCGAAAGACATTTGAAGCCCGCTTATCCGCACTCAGCCAGCGTTATGCACTACGGCTTGATCCCCGTGAAGAGGTCCATGCCCAGCTGTGAGTTGTTACAAATGCTGAATACATAGGTATACGAATTATTATTTACGAATACTAAAATACATGCTAATGCATAATCCTATTAAATAAAGAAAAAGCATCTGTGCCTGTGCGTACAGATAATAATCCTCTACATATTTTAATTGTTAAAACCTGTAAACGTATACAGTATGTTTGTTTGTAATAGCTATAAAGACATAATATAAAAATATTTTATGTTGAATGGTTCGTATCATACACATGAATAACAGTAAAGTTTTAGTTTTACGGTTTACCAGGAAAGTACCAATATTGTACATCGAAATCCTTTTCTATTGTACAAGCGTTGAGTCTTGCGTACCCACTAGTTACAAATCTTCTTATAAATATATACTTTAACGTATTTTTATTTATTTCAGTTAATGCATGTAGGCTCCAGGGATACAAATAAAAGCACTAAATAATACAATTCTTTTAAAATTATGTGTAGAAAACCATGTTAACGTGTATCGTTGTGCCGCCGTTATGAAAATCATTTTTCTTTTCCTATTTAGGAACCTACTAGTATATCTTTCATTCCATTTTATTCTCAAAATATTTTTTTATCTCAACTCGTGACTACTACAGTATTTAAGACCTACTAAAATTATAGCAATTTTATTAGGTATAAACTTTTAAAACGCCATAACTCAAAACTATCTTGACTGCACAATGCACATAGAGCTGGTTTTCGCATTAAACCCTCGAATTATACTCATACTGACCTTTACTTTATAATATTATAAATGTGAAAGTATTTTGTTTGTTTGTTTGTCCTTCTTTCTCTTCGAAACGGATTGGTGTGGTTTTTTTGGGTGGAGATTAAAGAAACTTTTTTGTTTTATTGGGGGGAATCAGGGGTGGATTAGATACAAAAAAATAGGTAAAACACAAAAAACAGCTGCTAATCGAAAAGTTTAAAACTGTTAATTTTGTATGAGAATTACTTACAGTTAAAACGTACCTACCTGGGAACGAAACCGTACAAAGCGAGGATAGCCCGCTGGTTATAGCTATATAATTAATATACCTATACAGCAAAAGACATTCAATGTAATGTAAAAATATTTTATTTTTTCATATTCTTATATCTTTTAAAATTAACAAAAAATACAATTTATAAATTGCCAGCTAATTAACTCATTATTTCAGATTATAACCTTGGTCGCAGAAAACGAAGGTATTGTTGCTTTTAAAATACCTAGTATTTCTTGATATTTTCTAGAAGGATTTATATATTATTTTCAAACAACACTATTACTTTTTCCAGTCGATGCTGCACCAGAACCCTGTAGAGAGTTATTTGATCTGTTCAATAAGCCAGAAAAGTTAAGAAAGCCGAAAGAAGACAAAAAAGATTTACCAGATGACTCAGAAAAACCTAAAAAGACAAAGAAAAAAAAGCTACAAAAAGGTTAGCTATTTTTTTTATACTCACTATCACTACATTAAGTACTATAAAACACTAAACTAACTACTTATAAAACAAAGTCCTCCGCTCCGTCTGTCTGTCTATCTGTTCGCGATAAACTCAAAAACTACTGCACCCATTTTTCATACTGTGCTGTGCACCAATGCATAGCGTGGTTATCGAGGAAGATTTTAGTACTTAGATATATAACTAGAGAAACCCGCGGCTTCGCTCGCGGTAAATCTATTGACGAACCCAAGCGAAACGAGGGTCAGTCGTTAGTTTTATATACCTTTTTATTTTGGCTATCAGAAAATTTGGATCGCAAGTCGGAACTCCTATTCAGTAAGTATTACTACAGTCTACAACATCAGTGATGTGATTATTTTCTAACGGAATGTATATTTTTGTTTCAGTTTTGGAAGCATTAAGTAAGTACATTTTTGTATACAAAAACAAAAAGTGATGAAACATACGTTACACTGTAGTCTAAAGTCTAAACCTTAGCTTAGATATAATGCTATCCCATACAAAGAAATAAGTACGTCAGGTGATTCGGGCTATTTATGTTTGCTTCAATAGATAATATACTTAATAGATGTCGCTTATCCATACATTGTCATAGTATTTATATTTAAAATATTGTAAAATTCACTCTGAATTTAATTAAATACATTTTAATACCTTTTGTTGTGGAGTCAAAATGTGTTAACCGTGATAAGCAACTATATGAAGTCTAATTACTGATTTTTTATTTCTTAGCAAAAATACGCAAATATTATTTACATGCACATCATTAACATTATAAAAAGGTTATTTTTAACCATAATATCCATTCGGAATAGATTAATGTATGAAGAATGAGATACTTTTTAAGTTTTTACTCACTTTAATTATAGTATTATTGTTCATTACTTGCTTATTTGCTTTTGACAAATAAGTTAATTAAGTTGATTAATCTCAAAGCTGAACAAACCTTTTTAACATATCATCTTATAGAGCAAAATAAATTTCTTTCAGTTGCAATGAAATGATTGGATATGAAGCTTATAAAATATATTTAATTAAATGTACTTTATAATTTAGTTTTATACAATTAATGGGCTTAATTAATACACCATTACTGCGAAATAATGTCTTTCGTACATACTTTTGTAGTTTCTATTATTTCTATTTATTCACTAGTAAAATAATTATAATACATCATCAGTTCATTTGAAAATTTTAATAAAAAGACGTAATTCACAATAATATTCGTGGTATCCCTAGGGGATTCATGAAATCTCTTATATCCTTATTTCTCTACGACATCTATAAGCAAAACAAGGTATATAATATATATACAGTAAATTAATGTGATGTAACGCCATCTATTGTTGAATAGCAGCTTTTTTAACTATGCAAATGCTTATGCGAAAATGAAGCTTTATACAATAGTTTTATAGATTAAAAATTTATGAGTATTTTAATTTTAATATAACCATTTTGTTTGTTAAAATATTTTATGTGATACTTATTATAGTGCATTGGGAGCATTACCATAAGAAGGAAAAAGTGGAAACCGCACCAAGTAAAGGAGCGTTGCAGCAACTAGTAGACAGTTATGTTAATTTCTTGTCATATTTAATGCAATTTTAATGTTTGCGAAATTAAAATAATTTTAAAAATTTGTTTGTTTTATGTTAAATTCTTAAAACAGATGAACTTTTTAATAGGATAAAGTAGTAGCTTAAGCTGATCATAAACTAAATCTTACAAAAGCGACAGTAAAATATAATTATTACTATAGATATAAATATACTTGAAAAAGAATGGAATTGAAAATGTCTATATTACCGGTATACTCTGCAAATATGTTTGTCATATAAGTTAATCTTGTTTTTTTTAGTTATATAACAAAATTATACCAAAATAATATTTAAAACTTTGGAAAACACTTCTTCTAAGAAGCAGTAAGGAGCTGTAGCGCCATCTTGTGGCGAGTTACAATCCTTTATCCAATGTCATGGTCACTAGAGGTGTCCGTACTCCGTCTAGTCGGTAAAGCATAGTCTGCCTATAATATATTATATTATTATGTAATATGTAGGCTTCTTACTTTGTATTGCTCAATAGAACGTTTATAGGAGGAATTACATAAATTGGTTTGATCAGTTGTAAATATTTTGAACCTAAAATAACCTTTCCTTTGGAATCCATGGAAAATGTTTTTTTAGAAAATCTTATTGAAATAGTCATTATTATCAACCTGTCTCTTTTTTGATGTTTGTTATCATGATAGCTGGATAACCAAGTTAACATAAGTATATGATACTACTTTTTACTGCAAGAAAATATTTTTGAAAATTCCATATTAATAGTTAAAATGAATCTTATTGTGGTATACCAAAAATCTCTGGACAATTTTGTTATATTCAGCATATTCCATATATCAATTATATCAAAGTAGTAGTAACATCTTCACTTGTACACTAGTATAGTATTATGTTATCTGTGCTTGTACTGTATCACACTATCACACTTTACCATAATCTAATCCATCCTGATTTGTTCTATATATTATTAAAAAAAAAAGATCCTATGTCAAACGGGAAATAAAAGACAAGAGCAAATTATATTAATTTAATTATCAGACTCATTTCACAAACTGATAACACACTCGTCCGCGGCACAACACTACACGCAGTGCTGCAACACAGACGCACATTCACCGACACACAGTGCCGCATATAAATAACAAAACCGAGCGCAGTATATACAAAAATCAGTACACAGACGCACAACATACGCGTAAATGGAATAAGGAGATCTAGACTAGTAAATTAGTTTGCAACATTTACCTCTGTGCAACTACGACTTACTCTTAGACCTACAAATGACATAGATTAGCGATATTGCAAGGTATTTATACAATTGTACAATGTACATGTATATTTATATATTACTTCTCCATATTCTAGTTACGCTTATGACATTGGCCGATAGTATATAAAATGGAATATTTCGAGTGACACGCTGTTGATTTTTAAACTAATTCGACCGGGTAAATGCTAACGCACACCGTACCGTTTGGTACTCTTAGTCTTTGCACTTGCACTACACGTTTACAGCTCATCGTGGTCATCCTATAAACAAAAAAAAACAAATAAGCATACTCAGAAATAAATATAACAAAACATTTTTCCTTAAAACTCATTTTGAAAAAATTAAAAGTAGCCAAAACTTACTCCTGGTTCTTCCTTCAGTTCATCATCTAAATCCTCATCATCTTCTTCTTCTGGTGTGTTGGGCTTCTCCTTCTCCCTCTCTGCTTCATCTTGTTCACTCTTCATCTTCTTCTCTCCTTCTAGTGTCTTCTTGATTGCCTCTACACGTTCCTTGGCGAGGTTAACGTCATCTGTGATGAGGATGTTATCAAAGATGGTGCCAGACTTGACTTGCCAAAGGTCCAAACCGACTGCACAGAGCTCATCGCGTTTGTAAAGGTTCTTGTCTTCAACATATTCTGGGTTGTCGATTTCAGGATGGATCCATTGACCTTTGTATGCTGGATTGTCAATCTGTAAAAAAATATATTTTTAGTTGTTTTAGGTATTTTAGGAGATAAGCACTAATCTTAACAACAACTTACAATACTTAGAAAAAACCTTTAAATTAGTTGCGATTTATTTAAATTTACGACATACATTACAATTTACAGTAATCATGTTATATCAGCTATGTCAAATGGCACACTGAAGGCAATGTCGCAGGCAAAATATTACTTTTGTTTCCGCAGATTATAATGCTTTTACGGTACATACAATGTTTTACTAACATTTACACCGTACACATTAAGTATATATAATTAATGCATAAAAAGCAAAATGTAAATGGCAACGACCGCGGAACGTGCTATATTTGTTAAAAATATTACAACACCGAATTAGACGTCGAATGTTAAACATAACGGCGCGCGGTTAATGAACTTTGAGGAACTAGACGACGATGTACCTAAAGAATTATCATACAATGATGATAATGATGATTCACGTGAAAGTGTTAATTTTTTATTCAGTCAATAACAAGTCAATGTCTTCAATCTTAGAAAGCATCTTGTGTGCATCAAAAGATTATTATTTCAATAGCAAAATATGGTAACCATATTTTTATAGAACCTTTGAATCAGACAATTGTCTGATACAAACAATGAGAAATGTTCATTTAATATAAAAGACATTGAATACATTATTTATGCACTGATTTTAAGAAACCTATTATTATATTATATTTTATATCTATTAAATATTAAAAATAACCAACTAAACCGTTACTAAAATGTAAATTCAAAAAAAAAAATGCAACATGGTGATATATGACCTACCATCTTGGGAGTCCAAACACCCTTGTATTCAGGGTTATCAATCATAGGTGGTTCCCACTCGCCATCCATGTCATCATCCCAATCTTCAGGCTTGGTGGCATCCGGGTCTGGAATGTGTTCAGGTTTGTCCCAATCCTCAGGTTTGGTGTCATCAGGGTCGGGGATCTGAGGACGATCATCCCAATCTTCCGGCTTTTTGGCTTCGGGATCCTGCAAAATAGTTGACTTTTACTTATTGTATACTACACACTCTAATAACTTTAGTAATAATATAGAATATAAATATATCAAGTAACATATAAATAGACAAAACAAGATGTAATAAACATATATTATGATATAACTATTACCTTGTAAGGGATCTTTTTTCTTACTCTTACTCCCTTTGATTGCAATAGAGGGAAAATTTGGACCAGTTTTTTATCATGAAAATATTTAATTAAAAACTGGTTTAATTATATATTTTATCAACCAATTTCATGAAACCTTTTGCCATTAAATGATAAGAAAAGTTTTAATTAACGATAATACATAATTTATGTTAAATTATTATATATTTTTAATTATTATTATAAGTCTTTACTGAATTCATAACAATGAAGTTGTTTTTGTTCATTTTTGTACATCCTACCTCTTTATTACCAGGTTTAATTAAAAATTATTTATATACATATATACTCTAAAATTTACCCTAATCAAAAATGGTTTCACTAACCTTGATTTTCTTAGGGGCAAGGAATTCCCAGTCAGCCTCAAGCTCTCCAGACTGAACCTCTTCATTATCGATGAGAACTTTGTATGTATTGTCTGGCTTCACAATCAATGTATAGACGTGGGTGTACACATCATCCTTGCAACGGATATCATGCTTGATCAGATGATTCTTACCCTTGTAGCTGAAGATTACATGGACCTAGGGACAAAAGTAATGTGAAAATCAGGAGAGAACAACATATTGTCTTTTACATTATAATGTAATTAATGCATGCATTAAATAAAACATTTTTAGTTTTTATAAAACCTATATAACTATATAATTTTATTAGCCACTGTGTTCAAAATATATCAAAAAAAAAATTGATATATAGATCACTTTATGGGCATGGATTATGATAATCAGAATTAGTAATCTTTACAACTGCAAAGATAATTAAATATTTATGGTTTCATATTTTTTCAGCTTGATGATTAGGTGTTTCCGTGACCACTTTTTTTGTTCTACGATCAAAAAGTTTTCAACATTCATTATTAGCAGGTCATTATTTATATAATTAGGAATCTGATAAATAGTAATTAGCCTTATTTTTTATGTTATCAATAATTGATACTGGTTTAGCACAGCTTTCTTTATCACAAAGCATGGTTATTTGAGCTCAAAATTACTATTTTAAAATAAAATATATGTGAAAAAAATACTGAAGTGCAATGAAAATTCAGTATTTAAAAAATTAAGTTTGTATATTTTTTATTTTTGCTAGCAATTATGTTTCCTGTTTACAATACACTTTCATGACAATATAATGAATACTATTCTATTCTACTGGGTAGAATAGTGTACCGATATGGATCTCAATGCCAATAGAGCATGCAATGTTTTCTAATGGAAATAGAACTATTAGCTGCATAATGGATATGGAAATTGCTTGTTTCCGCTTGTATCCTTTACCATTTAAATTATTATATTGATAGTTAAGTACTTTAAAATATAAAACCACTGTAGGTTGAAGAAATGTGATCAGAGTAGTTATAAATTTAAAAATGAAACTTAATAAGACATAGAAAGTAGATAGTTGTCATACAGGTTAAATTACATGTGCCCATGTCACTGTAATAATGACATAATGCCAAAGAACCAGTTATATACCCATGTTCATTAATTGAATAACAAGTAGTCTACAAACTAGATTTTTTTTCCTGTTTAAATCTTACCTTCTTAGTGGAAGGACCGCAAATGTCAGGACCAAACATAATTTCGTATGGAGTCTCTCCATGCATGTCCTCTTGGTTCAACTGACAGTTGAATACCTTCAAGTAACCACCCCCACAGTCAATATCTTGTTCATGTTTAACTGAGAACTGAACCACGAGGTCCTTGCCTTCATTGGAGAAGGGCTCGAATTTGCGGGATAGAGCATAAAATCTGGCATCTTCCGAGGTTTGCAATCCTGATCAGAAAAATTGTACTATTTAAATTCAGAAATATTTACGTTAACGCAATTAATTATTGCTGTATTTGATATCTGAAGTTCATTTCGAAAGGCGAAGCGTCGGTCTATTTTAGATGACACGTTTACAATTTAAATTTTACGTACGTTGTTTTATTATTTTGTGTAGTTTTAATATATTCGAAAGAAAACTGAAAACGGTTTTAACTTATGTGATAAATCTCTAAATAGTCAGAAAGGCGTGTTTAATGGATGTTCGTACCTTTATCTTCCTCCGGGTCGTTATAGAACTTTCCAGCGGTCAGCTTAAATTTGCCAAAATCTTTGCCGGGATGTTCACTGTACACCCAATTGGATTCCCAAGAATCTAGACAGGAAAATGAATTTTAATCTCATAGTAATTAAAAGAATAAAGCCGGTATCTAGAAAATCGATAATCGTCACGCCGGTGTGCGCTATAATAGATTTGTGAACTTACCATCTGGGAACTTTTCATCTAAATATACATCACAATTAACTGAATTTAATGCCAGCAAGCTAGCACAAACTAACACTAAAAATTTCATTTTGATTTGAACTGAACGACACCACCACCTTCTAGGGCAAAGGACTGGCCACGAATAACTTAAAAAATTGGTGAGTCTACTGTTATTTAATTTTACCGGCTAATTGCGCTGTATTTATCTTTCATTCACTCTTATGGATAACTACTAAGTTAAATGGAGAAAGATATAGCTATTAGGAAATTTAAGACAGAGATGTAAATAAGCTGAATCCTAAAGGGCGAGAGGGACAAAAAAAATAGAACCTTGGAAAATGACGTCGCATTACGCAGACAGATGGAAGGATTTCATTGGTCAACGTTAGCAAATAGAAATTGAACACACGCTCTCTATATTTACCATTGCCTATGGCGGTAAAATATGAATCCTTCAATACTATAATATTTAAAATATTTACTTTTAATTCTGACCATAAAAGACATAAAATTATGATCGAGATATATTACTAATTTATCTTGTAAAAGTACTTTCTAATTTTTGTAACTGAACATACAAAAATAAATATTTTAACACAGTTCAATGATCCAGAAAATTCGCACTTTGCCATCACGAGAACAGCCAATCGTTGTTGCACATGACATAAGAGAAAGACAGATACTTATTTATCTTATGTGAGTAAAAGAGATAAACAATCTTTTATACGTGGACCAAGCTTATGAATAGAATAAATTAAATTAAAAACCTTAATGTTTTATTATACGTTTGTAACACAATTATAGGAATTTGTAGCGTTAAAAATGTTATCTATAATATTTTTTTAATTATAATATACTAGTAACTCATTCGTCCCTAGTCAAAAACATTAACAAGGCCATGGGATTACCTGTTCCATGGGAACCATAAATTTTGCGGGTTAAAAAGCAACCTATGTTGTATTCCAGTTTATAGGTAATTTGATATATCTCTATGCTGTGTTTCACCCAGATCAGTTCAGCCTTTCTAAAAAGAGTAAGAAGCATCCATACATTTCCGCAAACTTTAAAATTTATAATATTAGTATTGATTTATTATTATGGAGTGTATTATGTACCAATAGGATTAGGTACGTTCTACAAGTAAATAGTTAACTAAATCAAATCGTATATTTAGTAGGTACTAGGTAGTAGGTACCAACTGGAAGTTAAAGAGCTTTGTAAATATTTTTAGTAGATTTCTGGTATATACGAGTATGTAATATGTAACTAATATCTATTAAATATTATTCAAAGCAAAGAAAATGTTTTCCAATTATCAATAAATATTAAATTATATTGTTGCATAATTTTCAAAAAATAAAAAATGTGCTTAAAAATCCCGTAGTTAAACTTAATAGAACACACCCCTACTGTGTTATTATTCTAAGGCCCTACCAATATGTTTATAATAATTTCCATCATATAACGAAGTTTTTGGTTTAAAATGTTAAGGTTTATATGAAAATAAAAAATACTAAAATGGTAACTATTAACTAACTAACTAAGTAAGTAGTATTGGCCCATAGTTAATGTAAAAATAAGTAGAGTTATTACGTTAATTACGGAGCGTATCGAACACGATGGTCGAAGGACGCTTGAAATTGTATTTAAATAATAATTAGCTATTTAGGAATCATACTTTTTTTCTAGAAATTTTCAAGATATGAAACAGAGATCAAATTATTATGAACAATGTTAATTTATTACGTTGTTATTTAATAATAAAATAAGGAAGAGTCTTTTTTTTAAATATCTGCAATCTACATTAATACACGAAAAAAATAGATCATAATTATTAGGCTCTCCGTACATACAGGAACACAAACCAATTACCAACTAACACTAATGACTTTATGGATGCCCATTCATGGGCGTACCCAGGTAGGGGCAGGGGGGGGGCAGCTGCCCCCCCCTGGATTTAGTGCAATATTCACCGGTGAACCGAAACAAAAATATTTTATTATTATTTTATTTATTTATTTATTTAGTACCTCATCTAGATCATGTTAATCACATACCAAAAGACATAATGTTTATGTTCTAACAATATTTGTCGTTAGAGAATGCACTATCACTACATAGTATAAAACAAAGTCGCTTCCCGCTGTCTGTCTGTCCCTATATATGCTTAGATCTTTAAAACTACGCAACGGATTTTGATGCGGTTTTTTAAAAAGATAGAGTGATTCAAGAGGAAGGTTTATATGTATAATACATGCATATTGTAGAGAAACACTAATAATTTTAGAGTTTTCTAATGTGATGTCGTAAATAAACACATTTTTTCGCGCTTACATTGCAAACGCTGGCTGAACCTTACGAGATAGATCATAATAATGTACTACAGTATTGTACAAATTAAAAAGGTCTATAAAAAAATTCGCGATGGGATATGTCTATCTCTTAAGGATAACATACTATATCCATTTTAATACTTTAAAAAATTGACAATTATAAGGCGGTAATGTAAAAGCTATTAACACAAATACGGTATTAATTTCTAATAAAAAAAACAATGAAATGGAAATACTTAATAAAACTATAGATAGTTGTATTGATAGTTTGAAAAATAGCCAAATTACAGTAATGCCAGTAACTGACCAGGCGTTCTTTGAACATTAGTGTTATTTATTGCCAATAAATAACTGAGGCACAAGTTATTAAAAGTGGCTACTTATACCTATTATATTACCTATTTTTTATATTTTCTATGATTAATTTAATCAATCAGCCTATCACCGCCCACTTCTGAACAAAGGCCTCCCCCAATGAGCACCAACCATCCCGGTCTTAGGCAGTCCGCATCCATCCACTGCCCGCTACCTTAAGTCATCGGTCCATCGTGCTGCAGGGCGTCCTACACTACGCTTGCCTAAACGCGGTCTCCACTCTAGCACTTTCCGGCTCCATCGACCATCAGTTCGCCTGGAGACATGACCGGCCCACTTCCACTTCAGCGAGCTAATTTTACACGCGATGTCGGTTAGTTCTCTGGCGAATAACTTCATTTCGAATTCTGTCCTTGAATTTGTGGACCAGTCTTACGGTGAGTGTCCACGTTTCGGCTCCGTATGTCATTACTGGTAGGACGCACTGGTTAAATACCCTGGTCTTAAGAAATTGTGGGATCGACGACAGTAGAATATGACGTAGCTTCCCAAAAGCAGCCCAGCCCAAGCGAATTCTTCGGTTGGCCTCCTTCGCAAAGTTATACCGGCCGAGTTGTATAGTTTGGCCAAGGTATACATATTCCTGCACAACTTCAAAAACAGCGTCATTCACGATCACTGGTCTCGGGGATACATGACAATTCGACATGATTTTGGTCTTGTCGAGATTTATCCCGAGACCCACTCGTCTTGAAGAATCACTAAGGCTGTTTAGCATTTCTTCAAAATCCATCAGAGTCTCTGCTATGACGACTATGTCATTGGCAAATCGCAGGTGTGTTATATACTCTCCATTGATGTTGATGCCTCGTCTGTTCCAATCGAGCGTTTTAAAGACGTCCTCCAATGCACAGGTAAACAGTTTCGGGGAGATAACATCCCCCTGTCTTACCCCGCGGTGCAATCGGATTGGTCTTGTGCTCTGTCTTTGTACTTGGATGGTCATCGTTGCAGACTGGTATAAACACCGTAGTATTTGGATATACCGATAGTCAATAAGGCATCTCTGCATGGATTGTAGAACAGCCCAGGTTTCGATGGTGTCAAAGGCTTTCTCATAGTCCACAAACGCTAGGCATAGAGGCTGATTATATTCCTCGGTCTTTTGAATAATTTGCCTTAGTGTGTGTATGTGGTCTACAGTACTGAAGCCTTTTCGAAACCCAGCCTGCTCCACAGGCTGGAAGTCATCGAATTTTTGGGCGAGACGGTTCGTGATAACTCTTGAAAACAACTTATACACATGGCTCAGAAGAGACACAGGTTGGTAGTTCCTTAAAAGGGCTTTATCCCCCTTCTTAAAGAGCAATACCACTAAGCTCCTACTCCATGCCTCCGGTGTAGTGCCATTGTGAAGGACAGAATTAAAGAGATTTGAGAGCTCAGATAGAACCTGTGTTCCTGCCGTCTGAGGAGCTCTCCGGTAATTCAATCCTCACCCGGAGCTTTGTTGTTTCCTAGTTGTCCAAGAGCTATCCTAATCTCGTCCACGTCGATGTCGGGAAGCTCATCTGTTTGGTGGCGTACAAGTCTGGCTCGTAGATCCTCCACGTGTTGGGACTCAGGTAGAAGTATATGTGAGGAGTAAAGATCTCCGTAGAATCTTTCGACATCAGCGAGAATCTCTGGTTTGGAGGAGACGGTTGTACCTTGTGCGGTTCTAAGCTTTGTCAGGTGAGAGTCTCGTTTCGAGATTCGACTTTTGTCTATCTCTCTTAGGTCGAAAATGTTTTTGTCCCACCTCACGGATCACACGCATCAGACTATTGGTGGTATCATCGATATCCTGAGTGGTTTCCAACATGGCGAATCGATTCTGTAGTTCTAGCTGGAAGCTTTCGCAGCCAGCTTTCATCTGGAGTGGTGTAGGTCTAAGAGTCGACGTGAGTAGCCGCGCTCGTTCAATTTCGATGTTCATATTTGATATTCAGGGTTCCCCTTACAAGTCGGTGATCACTGCCGGTTTTAAACCTGTTATACCTCGTTCTTTGTAGTATTATCGGGGCTTTACCGGGTCAAATTCCTTTAAGGCTTTTTCTGGAAAAATGAGTTCATCAGAAAAAGCCCCTGGGCCTCGAGGAAGTTTACTAACATTTGCCCTCGATGGTTCCTCAGTCCATAACCAAATGATCCAACCCTCGATTCGCCATCTTCTTGTACTCCCACTTTGGCATTGAAGTCACCCATAACAACAGTGTAGTAAGTGTTGGTACGAGACATAGCCTTAGCTATGTCTTCGTACATGGCTTCGACTTCGTCGTCAGAATGTGTAAACGTAGGAGCATACACTTGTATAACCTTCAAGAAGTATCTTTCGGTTATTTTCAATACAAGGTACGCTACCCTCGCCGACACACTGCCAACCTCTACGACGTTGTTTTTGAGTGACTTATGGATTAAAAATCCAACACCACCTTGGGATGATTGGTGCCCTTCTCGGAAGAAGAAAAAGTGACCAGCATAATAATAATAATAATATATACACCTAATGTTGCGTGTAGTGTTTTTGTGTAGTATGTAGAGTAAAACAAGTGCGGGGGCCGGTTTAATAAATTTCAGATTTGCCCCCCCCTAGGCCAAAAGCTGGGTACGCCCATGTGCCCATTGAAGCGGACCTTGGGGAGGATGGAAGCTCGTGGATAGAAGGGCATGGAAATCTAGGTATCGATTCCTAACATATTATAATGTTTAATACATTTTCAAAAAATAAGTAGACATTACAATGACAATACGAGATAAGATTCATTTATTTACGTGAGTACATATTGTTTCTTGTATTAACATTATATAGGTAGAGTTCGCGTCATCCAAAAAGAACGCTGGCTGTCAAGTTGCGCAGAGAGGATTTATCGGCGAATTTGGTGGTATGAGGCGCGGTGCGGGGCGGCGGGGCACGCGCCACATGCTTGCTGGCTCGCTATTGGTTCGTCAGTTCAAAATACCATCGCGTGCACAAAAGTTTTTAATTACGAAATTATTTTACATAGAAAAGAGAGAAAAATTATTTTTGACGTATATTGTTTTATAAAGAGAGTCTAATAATTATGCAGTTAACAATTTAAAAAAAATATTATTAAACTAATTAAATTATTATTTAAATAAATATTAAACTAATTTATTTAATTTTGTGTAAGTAGATTAAAAATTCTACGCTGAATCAAACATATTTTATTAATGAATAGAATTCTATTTAATTATATTCATCTAATATATTTTTCAATGTACCTAACAATAACCAATATACGTCGCTAACGAAAGCCTAGTTCATAAATAAAAGAATAGGCCTAATACTTTCGTGCGCGAATGTACCCATGCGCAAACATACCCCCACCACTTTCTTCCAGCGTTCTTTTTACATGACGGGAATTTATATGTAGCAATATACTCTATGATTAACATAATATAGTAAAATGAATTTAAAATAAATAAGCTAGTTCTACATTGTCAGTCACGTTATCTCTTGTTCGATAAATGAAGTATTTATTAGTCTCATCATTAATCTATATTTACGTATGAAAACATAGTATCTACAAATGGGTAGGTATGTACATAGGAAAAACAAAAATAACATGTAAACCTATTTCAACGCACTAAACAAAAAATTAAAAATACCATACTATGTGTTTAATTTTTTTTAATACCTACATTATTTTGTTTTTATTTTAGTAGATATATTTAATTTTTAGAATCGGATACACATACATATAGCTAGCGTATGCCTCTTTTGCGCTTCGTCGCAGTTGGGTAAATATATCATATGCTGGCTTACATAGACTTTAAATATAAAAGTATCGTTCATTTATAATTGTCATAATTTAAGAAGTCAATATTAAAAAACTTATTATTTATTTATAGTAAAGTTGAAAAATAGCTTATGAGCAGCAATTTATAATAAATTCTACAAAACAATTTAAGTTACCTTGAAATAAATCATATATCATAACAAAACATAATCTACAAAGTGGTTAATACACATTATAACAGACAGTAAATAAAAATACGTTAACTTTTGCTCTATAAAGGGGTTGTCCAAACGAGAAACAGCGCAGGCCAATATAAATCACTAGTTACACAGATACAAGGCCTAAGCAATACTTGCGTTCATTTATTTTTGAGAGAAAAGGGTTAAATTTAGTTTAATTCCTCATTATCTTATAGACCGAGAGGCGGTACACTAAAAATTGCAATTACTTTCTAAAGGCTGATACGTATTATTACGTTAGTAAGTTAAGTATATTTAGTTAGAATTTTAATATACATCGTACTGAAGGGAGTCAAAAAGGTCTCAATACAAGGTACAGTGGAGTATAGAAATAAGTCGTTAATCAGCTGGTTTCGTTAATCTATGGCGTGAGGAGTGTCGTTTTTATTTTGAGAATGTACCTCGCAACTACTTTCTAAAACCTGAAAATTAATTTGCGAGCTGTATTTTCATTAAAAATAAGTTATGCGACCGTTCCATGACTCCATTAATGCCAAAAGCAAGTTTAAAGAAAAAAAAAATGAATAATAAAACAATTGATTATAAGTTTCCAAATACTTTTAATTACGAATAATTACTTTTTAACACTTGTAACAATAGCTTGATCCATTAAATTCGATAGTTCAATGGCTTTTTTATCATCTCTGGCACGTTTTTTCTTATCTTTTTTGAATTGCATTTTCCTCATTTTATTCTGCTTAGTGTTGCCATCTAATGTAGTACTAATATCTAAATCGACTTTTTTACTTGTTTTTGTCATTTTAGGTGCAATGTTTAACGTTTTAGGCAGAAGACTAGACTCATCTTCATCAACTTGCATGTCATCGGCTGCTTCCACTGGGCCTGTGCTTGTAATCTGTAAAAAAAAGTATACATAATTGTCAAATGTTCGGTTTATAAATTCTAGTGCTATCAGTCAAATTTGTAAGATAATGGTGCAACACTAAACAATTTTGTATTTATTGAAGAAGTAAGTTAAGGATAAGATAATATACCAGAATTTAAATTATAATACTGTATAGTCCTTAAATTAAGCAGTGACATTACTTATAAGTAAAAATATATGTAATCCAAAGAATCAAGTGACTACTTAAATACTTCGATATACAAAAACTTAAATATGTATATATTAAATGTATAATATCAATAAATCTAAAATTTCTTAAAGAAAAAAGTCATTGTTAACTACACAATATTCCATTAATAATAATTATTGGAAAAATCTTGATCCATCGCTCGCAACAAACTGTTTTGTTTAAAAACTACATTAAATATATAGGTACAGTGAAGGATATAACATTCTTAGAGAGCTTCAAATTTACAAACTCCTAGACCTAATCTCTTAATGTGGCAAAACACTAAAACTCATTAGGAAAAAATAATAATTATCGATTTATATATATTAGATATTAGATACATATCAATTATAATATTATTAAAATGATTAATTATAGTGAAAGTAACAAGTATTATTTCTAAAAATAATGATTACTAATAGAAAATCATTGTTACCTTAATGGCATCGTCTGCGTCGTTTATGCCCAACGTGTCGATGGTTTCGGCTTCCATCGCCTCGAAGGCGTTGATATCAAAATCTGGGGCCCAATTCGATACGATTTTTGCATCAAGGTGCACTTTTGTCTCTGATATTTCTGGAGGCTCAGTGTAGTAGCGAACCTAATTAAGATTAAAAATTTATATTATTATATAATATCAAAAAAAAAAGAATCATCAACATATAATTCAATACATATTCATAAGCTTTGTTGAAGAGTTTGTTTGTTAAAGATTATCTCAACCACTACTAAAAGGATTCTCATATTATAGTTTCTCTAATAGGATTATTTAAGAAAAGTTTTCGATTATTTGCAAAAAAAAGCAACATCGTCCCTTTTTTGACTTTCTATAAAACATAATGCTATAAATACAAAGAGCAAAGGCATGAAAAATTAATGTATTACTGAAATCCGTTTAAAATAATAATAGCAAACTTACAGAAATACAATATAATCAAATAAAATAGTGTTTTACAAGATGTCGTAAAATAAATCTGTTTACCTTTCCAGTGTTCCAGTCGTTCAGTAATATCCTCGCGGCAGCCTCTTGATCCGGAACACCGCCTTTCTTAAACCTGCCCATACGAGACGCCACACTTGCAAAGAATTCCTACAAAACATACTTCTCATATTACATGTACAATGTTAATTCGGTTATTTATTATAAATGAATTTATTTTGATTTTTAGTTCCCGACGTTTCGAATGCTTTACAGCAATCATGGTCATGGGAGAGTCTCTCCGCGATAAATCTGCGACAAAATTCGAAAAGGTAGTTTCATTTTTAATATCGAATATTCGCGTAAACCTAAGAAAGTATTCGGTTATTTATATTCTGATATACAGCAGATTGTAGTGTATATACCACAGATATGCCTATATATACATAATTAAACCTTTTTGAACAATAACAGCATCTGGCCATATAATGCATACTAGCTTAACTCGGCTAATAAAATCAAATATGGCTTCTTTTAAAATTAGGTAAATAATCAAATTAGGTAATAAATTAGGTCTTAAATTCATGTATAATTCTTCTTCACATACAAGTATAATACAATAAAATTGTAACAGAAATGAATCTTTACATTATTTTTTTTTTTGAAAAATCTAATTGAATTAGATATTATTAATGATACAGTGGCCAAACCTATAGTTTTAAGTATTAATCTGTATTTCTGTGACAGCATCATGAGAAAACCACTTAAATATTTTGACGAAAATCAGTAATTGAAAAAATCTAATATTGTGAAATCTTTACTATTGTGAATGAAACTACCTTTTCGGTTTCATGGTCATGGGAGAGACAGTCTCTCCCGTGACCATGATTGCTGTAAAGCATTCAAAACGTCGGGAACTAAAAATCAAAATAAATCCGCGACAAAATCCGAAAAGGTAGTTTCATTTATAATGTCGAATATTCGCGTAAATAAGAAAGTATTAAATCTTTACTAGTCGAGTCACTAGTTCTAAAAAATATCATATTTTATCAAAACTTACTTGAGGAGTATTAAACTCTGGTATACAATACAATGACACCAATGTGTGTTTGTGTGCTCTTTTCAAAATGGCGGTGGCTGGAGTGACTGGGTCTTTCAAGCTGCCAACTCGTAAAGCATTCTTGAGGGCCACTGAGGCATCGTTGTCTGAGCCTGTGTGGAAAACAATGCCAGGACTGTCTAAGATTTTAATCTTGGAATCTAGTTGAACTGTTTGCATCTGTCTGTGGAAGAGAGAGAGAGATGTCTTTAAAAAAATATATTTGTATTATTTTTTTATATAAACATAATCATGAGATGTACTGAAATGTTGAGGTTAGTCTTAATTATTCACTATTAGCTTTAATTTTTTTGTTTAACAAAGTTAATATCATCAGTTACTATAAAGCTCAAATAATAATTGTATTTATTTAATTAAGGTTATAATAATAGTAAAAAGTAATTCAATAAAAAAAAAGACTTACTTAGTAACACCTGGAGTACTACCAACATTACAGGCCTTAGATCTATTCAAACTATTGATTATAGAGCTTTTCCCCACATTGGGTAAACCTACTACACCTACAGTAATAGCTGTTTTAATGCCTTGGTTACGGCAATAGTTCCCGAGAAGACTCATTAAAAGTTCTGCTCCTACACATGCTGAACCTGAAAATAAAATTGATCTATTAACATTTATTAACTACATAAGGCATATAAATTATTATATAATTGATATGAATTGCATGCATATTGTAAAAAATACTTGCACATATGTATTTTGAAACAAATGTACAATACTATGTGTTCCTACAAATAATATTAATAATATCTTAATATTTCTTTATACATTTACTAGCGACTCGCCCTCGCTTCGCTCGGGCTCATCCCTAGGCGGTGCGGTAGGCGATTCGTAAGTCGGCGGTCACGTCCGTAATTTTTTACGATTCCTCTTAAGATATTCGTTTAAATTACTTGATGTGAAAAAGTAATATAATGTGTATGAAATGCTTAAAGACTTGCTTAAAGCCTAACTTATTTATAAACCTTCCTCTTGAATCACTCTATTAAAAAACCGCATCAAAATCCGTTGCGCAGTTTTAAAGATTTAAGCATACATAGGGACAGAGAAAGCGACTTTGTTTTATATATATATCATGTAGGAATGAAAGTAGTAGCACATCTTAAAATAACTTACAAAACTAGAAAACACTATTGTATACTGTAAAATGATAAAAATTTTACCAACATAAACCATTTTAAAATAATAATTATCTATATCTAATACAGAGCTCTATTATAATTCGATTCTTTTATTAAAAAAATATAAATAATGGTCATACAAGCACTTGCCATGACATTAAAAATCTAATGTTTATGGACATATTAACCTTTCATTTCTTTTTCTTTAACAATATGCTTCATCTTCCGCCTCCCAAGGTTATGCTGTTGGTCCTGTGTGGAAGCCTTAAATGGAACAGCTGGTGCAGATCTACGAAGATATTTCAACCAGGCTGTTAAATTCTCGCGAGGAACTAAATCAGCCTTGTTTAAAACAAGAACTAACTTTTTTCCTGATTCCCTGACTGCCTCTTCTACTTGGACACATCTTGTTCCTAAAATGATGATTTATGTGTTATTTTTTTTAAATTTAAATAAAACTATACTTTAATTTGCAAGTTGGCTAACTATATCGTCATTGATTTTCGAATTGAGCTATCAATATATTTAATTATGACATAAAATAAAGAGTTCAGGAACATAAGATACAAACTGACATAATGACATACACATTTATTTATAAGAAAGAAAAGTTTTTAAAATTTAATAATAATTTATTGCACTAATAACTATATTATTTAAGAGTGGATATTTTGGTAAAACAATCAAAATAATAAAATATATAAAATTTTTGTTTATTACCTAATGGATCTCTGGCATCTACTATTTCTAATATTACTTCAGCTTCTGAAATTACTTTTTTGAATTCTTTGTAATAGGCCTTAAGTGAGTTTTCTTGCTGCCTATCTTTACCAAACTTAATTTCATCACTTTGACTTTCACTATCTTTGAATGCTTCATGCACTTTACCTCTTGCCTGTGCATTTTTTACCTTAAATATAAGAATTAAAATGTATTTAATTTAATTATTTTAATGTTTGAAAAAAATTGGAAAGTGTTGTAATGTATGTCAGTAATATTGACTTACCAAAGAATCCATACTAACACTTGGTTTATCAGCTTTTTCTTCTAATTTCTTTTGTTTATCTAATTTTGCTTGTTCTCTTTTTTTCTGTCTTTCTTCTTCTTTGTGCTTCTTAACTGCTTCAACTTCTTTTAATATATCTTCTTTAAAAGGGCAAACATTGGGTATTTGAATAGGTTTGGTTTTTTTTGATTTAGGATTCTTTTTTGCTTCTTTTTTTACTTTTCTATTATGTTCTCTTACTTTTTTCTCAATTTTATACCGAAGGCGAGCAGGCTGTCTTTTAGAAGGCTTTTCTGTTGTAAGATCGATGTGATTAGTTACACAATAAATTACTTTAAAATAATTTATATCTATACTCAATACTTATTATCTAATTTAGGAAACGCAAGATTTGTATTATTATTTAAATAAATGATAAATGAAAAATGTTGTTTCATAATTTTATGTTATATTTACAGGAATAAAGTATTAAATAATTTATATAAATTATGTAGATGCCTAACGCATAAGCAAGATAATACAAATTGCAAAGTACACTTTAAAATCCTAACCTATAATTCTAATTATGTGCTTTCAATTTTATGAACATAACTATGATTAATCATAATAATATTCTTTACAATATAAACAAAAATAAAATAAATTGATAATATATAATTAATTTAATATCATTTCTTCGTCAGACGTACAAGAAATTTAATAACACGCTTTTTTGTAACTCAAAATAACATTGGTCTTCTATGATCTGAAACTTACTCAATTTAAACTTAGCCATGTTGAATCAATTAGAACTTTATAACAATAAATAATAACTTAATAAAACACTATATTTATTCGTAACGGCGTTATAAATATAACTTTAAAAACAGCACCGCATTACGGATCAGGATCTCAAGAAATATGACATATAGTTATTATAGATTATAGACATGTGTCAATGTCATTCACATGTGCGTTCAAATTTAGTTGCCAGTAATAAAAATGTAACAGCTGTTCAAAAAAGTTAAGTTCTTAACTTCGCAATATTAAGTCTGATGACTGCTAAAATAATTAGTTATTATCCCTGTTTTCCAATTACAGAGCATAATGCGACTCAGTGGCGCACAATGCCGATTTGTGCTGATGCTAATTGGAACGTGAATATAATGATTCGATTATATATTTCTGCAAAATAAATATGTTTATAGTATTGAATTCTAAATTAAAATTGTATTCACATTATAAACGTGGAATATAAAAAAAAGTCAATGTTATTACTCTTGTAACCTTCATCGATACACGGTATATTTATTTTATTAACACAGCATCACGCAAAAGCAGTGTTCGATTGTGCGAAGCGCTGTTGTAGTTGGAACATTCAACGTTGAGCATTATGCCGCATAATGCGCCTTAGTGCTGTAATTGGAAAAGGCCGTGTATTTATATATTGTATACAAAACAACATAACCGCAAAACTCAACAATTGCCTTTTAACAGCTATAAGAGCCCTTATTAGAGCTTACATTTAGAGCCCCCGCAAAGAGCGGACATTCGATCGGCTGATAATTTGGTTGGTTGCAATACAAATTTTAAATGGCAACCTGGCCAGACCATATTCTTTTATTTATAAGAAACAGATTTCAATCAAATACGCGATGAACGTAGTAATCTTCCGATGGGATTCTAGGCTAAAAGGTTTCGGCCGATCCGATAACTATCTATATATCGGACTAGTATGCGCACCAAACCCAACTATTTAGTCGGGCCAGTGTGCGCGCCTAATAGCCGAACCCGACCAAACTATCGGCCGATCGAAAGTCCGCAGTTTGAGGGGGCTCTTAATCAGTCTACAAATACGTCAAAGATCAAACCCTGCTACGTAGGTACCTTATTACTTGCTCGAAATATTCCAGGTATATTCTCAATTCTGTTCTGGATTAATTAGTAAAGAAATGTCAGTCTGGGTAAATAAAGGTATCACGTGGAACAGCGCTTACAATATCACGCTCATCCTCATTGTCATCGTCTGCTTGCGCCTTATGTTTGAGATGTAGTTTTACTACAGAACTCAGAAGTAGGTACATGTTAGGATGCTGACGCTTTCTATAGTCACTCAATAAGAGATCGGACAGTAATAAATGTTTTATGATTATATTTTATGGAATAACAATTTAATAAAATTCATTTAAATATTTTTAAATGAAGAAATAAAATTTTGTTATTTACAATATTTTTAATCTGTACTGAAACACTAATCACTTATCACCGTTGACATAAGAGTTTTACTCAAAGAGTATAGATAATATACTGGGGTTTTACTTTTACTTACTCATTGCTTATCACAGTGTGTGAAAATCATAAACTACGGGTACCAACTTCTTAGTTTTCTAATTCCTCAGTTATTTCCACAATTTTATTAAAATTCAGTTTTTCATAACGGAAACAGTATTCATGAAAGCTGACAATCGAAATCTTCCCAGAGTGGATAAGTTTATTTGCAATTTATTTGCAAGTTATATACAGATTTTTGTGACGCTGAGGTACGAAATGTGAAAATTTAAAATTTAATTACATTTCCAGTATGTACAAATTTTGGGAGAAACATATACCCAATATTATACAGCAGTATGAAATAAAATACATGATAGCTCAACGTAGGTACTTATTTGTTTTAATTATTACTAGCGACTCACTCTAGCTTCGCTCAGGTTCGTCCCTCGTTTGAGCACATGCAAAAGGGAGTTCCGCTAGTTAAAATAAATAAAATTTCTAAGATAAATGTAGCTAAAGTTACTCTTTATAACATTAGCTATCTGCAAGTGAAAGTCCCGTCAAAATCGGTTCAGCCGTTTCATACCATATATACCATATATATATTTCATATTATGCATTTAGTGAAAAGCTGTTAATTTGAACTTAAAAACTGCCACCTCAATTTTTTATTTATATGTATAGATTATTGATTTAATTAAATACATTACGATCTTCACAAAAGTAAATTGGTAATTACAAGCATTCCGTCGTCCTTTCTTCTCGCTAAGTCCATTTTTTTCGTATATAAGTATCTGCTTGGCATATCAATGAATATTTTATTTGAAATAGTTTTTGATGTGTTCGTACATTGAGGTACTAGACACCAACGACATCTTTTTCGTTCCTTAACAAAAAATAAAGAATCTACTCCACGAAACAAAACTTCTTACGAACTTATGCCTTTAAACTTTATTTTAAGTACCTAAAGGGTTTTATTTTTTTTAAATAAATAAAATTTTATTTTTATGGGAATAATTATCCGCAAAGATTAATTTCAAACACTTTCTGAAAATTTATCCGATTCCCTCGAGCTCAGTTTTTTTTACTTATTTTGGTATTTTTCAGTCTTCCTAATTTTCACTAAAATATCTTTCTTTTCCAACAAGAACTTGTTAAATTCGGAACAACTCAGGTCAGAGAAGAAACCGTGTGTATGTTTATCGAGTTCCTTTCTTTAGTTCATTGCTGTGTGACTAGCGAAAAAACTCTAAGTTCGCACTGCAAGCTGGTATACAAAAATAATATTGTGCAATTTTAAGCAGTTCAGATTACAGGTAAATGGGCAGTATTTTAACAGCTGGTTTGCGCTTAAAAGCCTATCGCCGTCAGTAAGGTTCTTAAGCTTTTTAGCATACGTTAATCAGCTTCGTATCATGAATTTCGATGTTAATTTCCTTTAAGGAATAGGACTGTTCGACCGTCGACTATTTTGCCGTGCTTTTTTGAATGTGAGTTATTATGAACTAGCCATTCCCGCGGCTTCACTCGCATTCTAAAGCCTCTAAAGGCTGGAAACCAAATGCTTTTTTGCACGCAGTGATCATTATTTTGTTGCGGAGTTATGTTAAAACCATGATATCTCATAAGATATTTATTGAAATCAAATAACGCCAAGAGCATTTTTGTTCAAAATTAAATACTTGTGATGAGTAACTTATATATTTAGTATCATGTTTATAAAAACACCTACGCAAATATTGCATTGTTTTAAAACAAATTTAATTACCATAAAAAAGGTTAAAGCGACTCAACCTTAAAAGATAGACATATGCTATCGCGGACTTTTTTTTTAGAACTTTTAAAGGGGAACAATTCCGTCATACATGATTTTTGCATAACTTTAACCGTTTACGCAGCGTACGCAACGGAATCTCTCAAAAAGAATATTTTTCTCCCGTTTTTGCATCATTTTTCAATAATGCTCCATTAGCAGGATGTAATATAGCCTATCACCTTCCTCGATAAACGGACTATCTAACACAAAAAGAATTTTTCAAATCGAGCCAGTAGTTCCTGAGATGAGCGCGTTCAAACAAACAAACTCTTACGCTTTATAAATAACTAGCGGTGCCCGCGGCTTCGCTCGCGCTAAGAGTGAATAAAATAAAAATTTTTGCTTATATACTGTTACTTATAATGTACCAAGGACTGATTCCCCATTTAAAGTTCTGGCCCTCTTTTCTGAAAACTACTGTGTAGCATCCTGCCGTGCCGCCACTGCTGCGCTTTCTAAAACTTATTTCCTATTTTTAACCAATTTTGCTACTATGTGTATCATAATTTCTTTGTGTGTTTTTCGTTAATGATAAACTGATGTACGTGGTTCATTGTTATGGACTTATGGTAAAAGTTACTGTTAAATATTTCTCCTACGCAATTAATTGTGCCACCCCCGTTAACCCCCATAAGGGTTGATTTTCAAAAAACGCTTAGATATGTATCTCATAATTTGTATTGCAGAGCATTATTTCAGTTTCACGCAAAATATTTCAATAGAATTAAATTTCCCATACAAACTTAGCCACCCCCTTTAACCCCCAATGGGGGTGAATTTCGAAAAACCCTGAAATACGTGTTTCATCATTTGTACTAAAAAGCATTAATTCAAAGTTTCATGCAAAAATGTGCAATAAAAATATTTTTCTCATACAAACTTTGCCACCCCTTTTAACCCTTTTAGGGGTTGAATTTCCAAAAAATAATATGCCTATTTCCTTCTCATGAATGCAAACTATCTACATACCAAATTTCAGCAAAATCGGTTGGATGGTTTAGGCGTGAAAAGGTAACAGACAGACAGACAGACAGAGTTACTTTCGCATTTATAATATTAGTATTAGTATGGATTAGTATGGATAGTATAGATAAATTTTTTACTACGATTTATTTCAATTTATCGCATATCTATAAATAAAATTGGATTTCCCCTGATAACGTCATAAGTGTCCGGGTCACACTATTTAAAAACCCTGCTGGACGGCCCTCGGACGCCCTTCAAACTAGGACAAATCCGGGGAATCCTGGATGGACAGCCCTACATAAATTACACTAGCGTAGGTGAGAAGCGAGCTCGGAGCTACCAATTATAGTAGACTTGGTAAGTACGGAATACAGTCAATGTTCATTTAGACATGTACCTATAATATAACCGAAGAATGAAACTAAGAAAAATTTTAGATTTTTTTTTGTTTTACATTTTTTTTTATTAGGTAGTTAAAAATAACATTGACGAGTTGTTTTAGATAATTTCCTTATTTTAATCATCCTAAATTTATGTATATCTAGGTACAAGTAGGTGACTACAATAATAAAGATCAAGCGAAAATAAAAATAGCACCGTTTTGTTATTTATAGAATAAAGACTACTTAGTATATCATAATATGTAAAACCTATATTTATTCAAATTCATCGTAAGTCCAAGTCCACTTAATATGTCACAGTCACGGCCGTAGGTAAACAAAACACGTAGTGTTCATTCATCGGGCACCAACTATTCGTTGAATGAGTCGTCTTGCACAGCGGCTGGCTTCGACACATGACGTGCTTTGTTCACGGGTAGCAGCTGCATTCGAATCGCGAAACGGTCGTTTATACCTGAACAGGTAATAGAAGCAACAGGTCATTTCATCTGGCGAGGGGAGCGCCGCGATCGCGCCGCTCGACGGTACGAAGTCGAACGGCTGACTCGTTAGTCGTTTTAGCTGTTAGTCGCGTTCTGCCTTTCACGGCGGTTGTGTGTCGCTCCTCGCGCGCTAGTACACAGCGAGACTTTCACGCGACCGATAATATCGTGGTTTCGAGTTATGTGCGCGAACGCACGCTTCAATAACCCTTCAATCAGTCGTTCGTGACAGTGCCAATGTCTCCCAGTCTAGAAGGGATCATGTTTAACAGGAACGCGAACCTGTCAGCGCGACGGCCGTTACTGGCTGAACCTCAAAAGCCAGTGGTAATCCCACCACGGGCGCCGCCTCGCGACTATGGTCCGAATAGACCTTTGCCTGCACCTCGAAATCTACCAGCAAACTGTCAATACGAGTACAAGCCAGATCGTTGGAAGCCATCGAACGTCGAAATCGAAAAACGTCTACAGGAGACGAGAGCTCGGGAGAAGGTCAGTTACTTTGAAGACAAAGTGGCCGTACCTGAGTTAAATTTGGACCGTAGAGAAGCGGAATTAGTGTTTAGATTCGACCCTCACGCGTCCGCAGAATATTTATCGAGTCAGTATCAAGCTCCTACCGTGCAGTATGCAAAGCCCCCGACGCCGGCAAACGGGTTTGCTAACCGTCTACCGGAGAGAGACGGCCCTTTTGTGTTCGGAGTCCATAGCCCTAGCCAGTTTCCTATCCCGCGTCGGGATGACGACGACTATGACTATTCGGAGGTGGCGGAGGAAAACGGTCGACCTGTGATACGAGATGACGAGTCTGCGGACTTAAATTGTTGTGATAAAGTGAATGAGTGGGCAGTACGGGATAAGAAAAGCAGAAGAACCTTAAATCGAATGTTTCAAATCAAAGATAGACGGAAAGTGAAAGGTGGGAAGAAAGAGAAGATAAAGTGTGTGTTAGTTGGTGATGGAGCTGTTGGAAAGAGTTCTCTAATTGCTGCGTATGCGCAGGACACGTTCCGGGAAGAGTATCAACCCACTGCATACGACACTTTCAATGGTAAGCATTGACTTCGTCACGTGCTAAATATTTACCTAATTGTATAATCATGAAATTTAAACAAAAACCCGACAACTTATCATAAATGCCCCTGATTTGATGAGATAATAACATTATAATAATTGTTTTTGGAACGATAACATTGTTATCAACTTTAATCAACTAGCGCCGAAGTGAATTTTATTATTTTACCTTATACCTACGAACGACAAAACAAATACGAAAGACTATGGGTACTATACTATAATAAAAATATTATGAGTAATGAATAAAAGTAAGGCACGTCAACTTAATCTACTTATATCTTTACACGATAATTTACATTCCGGTTACATATTATGTCTAGGTCTTGTCCTATTTTTTAGCTAGGCTCGAGTCTTATGGACTACATGTTTACTGCAATCTCAACAAGACTCCTTATTTAAACAAGTTTGTTGTACACTCAAGGTTCTATACACTAAAGAAACCTCAGAAAAACCAAGGCTTTCTTAATGCAATTATAATAAAAATATAAACTAGGTAGGTATAACGTCCAACGATATTTTGCTGTTTATGTTTTTTGTTGTGATCTAACGTTTCGGTGATGTTATTATAGAGCTTAATATTGTACTATATTAATAATAACGTATCAGTTATTAGCTTGTTAGTTGTTACTTTCTGTACGTCTTTGGTTTTTTAATCAATCGTCAAGATATCATTGTAAAGGTGCGTCACAATCGCGATAACGTATCAGTCCACGAAATGCTTGCAAAAATAAATATTACACTTCGAATTAGTACTTAGTAGTTTTCCGTAATTTCGCTTACTGTTTATTATTATTTGTAAGGCAGTAGCTCAGTGTTAACGAGCTCGCTTCTCAACCTGAGAGAGGCGTCATGATTTTTTAATGACAAAATAATTTTGAATATCATTATTAATTAACTTACTTGAAGAATAAATTTCGCAACGTCACGCCAACCCCACACTTCGCGGTGGACTATGGACTCAGAAACCTGACTAATTGTGGGACGTTAAAAAGCCGAATTATTGTGCCTATAAAACTCCAGAGTTTTTCCTCAAATATGTAGTATCATTCCACCACATAGCACTTTATTTTTATGTTAGATTAAGCACACATTTTATTCTATAAACGTAACAAGATTACTTTTTAAACACGAAATGTATTAATTATTTTTTTCAATATAAAATCATAATCAAATTCTGTTCACGCATTACAACGAACATCGACTGAATATTAGTTTTTGAGAACTTAAACCCTAGTTCGTGGTGGATAGACACATTTCTGCACGTAACAGGGGTCAAAGCACCTCTTTAGTATGGATCCTATTCACCCGAGACTAATTAATGTTACTGTCTCTCTCATATGATTATATGAATACAAAAGACCCCGGATACACGACGGGCCAACCATTGAATTGGCTGCAAAATAGATGTTCCACAAGCCAAATTATAATTGACGCTTTCGTTTCATCATATTTATCCAAAAAATTTACAAAAGCATACGGATGATTTCAAAATTACCATCGATATCTATCATTTGACTGATTATTATATACTAGCTATTTTTAGCCTTGGTGACATTTTTAGTTTAATGCATAGATCTAAACTAGAAGTGTGGATGTTAAAAACTTTAAGATTCAATAGTATAACTATTTATTTTTATTTACTTTTGCATTCGTATAAATAGTATCAAGTATATAGATCTTCTCGTTACCCAAGTGTCAACTGTCATGTAAACGTCAGTAATGTTATCAGTTTCAGGCAATGATGTTATACAGGAGTGCATTTGTAAAATATGTAGAGTTCTCAAATGATAGAGCAAGTAATGGAAATCACTTGGAAAATCATGCCATCCATTATCATCATATTTGTCTGAATTGATTATTGCAATTAAATATCCATGGATAATGCACTTTTTACAATAACATGAAATATGACTACAAGATAGCTAGCTAGCTATGACTTACAAGCTGATAACATTTTGTAAAAATCTTTTTGAGTAGGCACTTAAAGAAATTATAATATGTTAATTACCTAATAAAAGTGAAAATACTTTAGTTGAACTATATCTGTAATCGTAGGAATAAAAACCCATACTGTAGTCGTAAAAATCCATAGCGCCATCAAAATATACACTTTGCTGCTATATACTTATCTTGAAAACATTTGTTTGAGTACGTCATAAAGGGCTTCTTTGTTCGTTTCATTAAATACACCGACCAGACAAATCTCCTGAGAACTTTTGTTTGTAGCTACAACAGGTAAGGCTTAAATAAAAGTGGCGCCTAACGACATTTGCCTTAAAGGTCGAAGAATGCAAGTAAATATTACAAATTGGTACGCATGTTTTTTTTAAGTTGAACCACACCAATATTGGATAAAAAATGCAAGCATGTAAATATTACATTACATCTACAATGGGTTCATTATTATATCTACAACATTAGTTCTAATTTCTAATTAGTACTTGAAATGTTCTCTTAAACATAAGCCATGATGAAGTGACTTTTACAACTATATAATAGCCGACAAAGTGTAGTTCACCTATTTTCTAGAAACCATTGAACACTGAAGCTGATGTGAAAGCCCAGAACAATGTACTTTCGCCGCTGTATTTGCATGCAAATGATGCAGAACTCATGCTTCCCTCACACGAAAAGGCTATTGCCAATCAACCTTTTATGTTTCCTTTGAGTTTCTTGTTTCTATGCATATGTCTAAAATAAGTATAATATCTTTAATAAGATAAAAATATGATAAAACATAAGTTTTATTTCTTTGGAAGACAATTGTTCTTGTCATTAAAGGTATATTATAAAAATAGTTTGTGTGATTGTCGATTATTTTTCGATAAATCTTACTCTACAAAGACTCGTATCTAGTTTTGATAGCTAATGATGAATCATAGCCTCTAGTCTAGTAGTAGTTAGTAGATATAAGGTTTGCGTCTTTTAAATGTTCGGTTTAGATATTTTAGTTCTATATCCACTTATATTTACCTATTATAAGTAATAGGTTAATAAGTGATATTTAAAAACTACTTACAAATATACTATTAAAGACTAGTCAGTCACTCTCCATCGCGGGTTCATGACTAATAAATAGGATACATTTCTCAGACAACAATATTTTATCGCAATATAAAGTATCCTATGTGTTCAACCGGTATAAGTAGATATCATCGTAACAAATTTCATCAAAATCAGTCCAGGGGTTTTACGTGATGCTGTCACAGATGTAAAACAATAAATTTGACCTCTGTGTCGAAAATAGTAACAAATTTTAATTAGATTTTCCTTAACACATTTAATGTATAGATGCGATTTTATTTTCAATTTTATTTGTAGGTATAGGTAGATCAGTCATATCCTCACCTGTCATGACACATGATTTCCTCAGGAAATAAAATAGTCTAATTAGGTACTTCATATAAATAATTGTATATACAAACTGATTGCTTGTTTGCTATATTTAGTTAATTGAAGAGAAATTTTATCAACATTGTGTATACACATTACACAATGATATAATGAATTCCTAGAATTTTACTTACTATTATTATAAAGAAAAGGAAAAAAAAGGAACTGAAAAAAACCTCTTACTGTTATTATTACATACACATTATGCAAGGATTATATTATTCTCACTTGTTATATTTTAATAAATCTTATAAGCGATAGTAATATACTAAATTACTAAGTATATCCTGCCAAAGACTCCTAATCGATGATTTCACTTGTTGTAATATTCACATTACGAAAAAACAACAGTATACGAATTAAGAAACTTGTAATTAGACCTCGTTTTTAAACAAAATACCTGGTTTGCTCTACTTTTTGAAGGTAAAACGTTACAATATGTCTTGAAATACAAGTCTATTGTGAGCACGCAACGCATCTTTTGTTTAGAAAACAGAGGTAGCTGCTACTTTTAATCTCAACTATATTTAAAACAACTAACTCTTATTATGAACCGCGGGAACTACGTTTAACACTAGCTTTTGTGAACTCTACGTTATTAAAATGCGTAAATAGTAAATACTTATTATAACATTTGTGTGGTTATTATATATACATAAATCCTGTATATATAATACTCAACTGTACCTAATTCTTACCGAAAATATTCTTCATATATTTTATTTCCCTTTTTTAAATCAAGATGAATTAAAAGTAATATAGAGATTGTGTAAAATAGTTTTTATTCTGTATTTTTGACGTCAATGTTGATCTCATTAGAACGAGGAAATACTTTGAGAATTGATTTTGTTATCCTTCCTTTATAGTAAAATGTAATTATTGTTAGTTAATTATTAATTTTTTCTTAGTACATGCCCAGATTTTCATTAAAATATTTAAAAATAAATGGAATTCTGTTTAAATAATAACAATGTTCAACAGGATGTAGTTTCCAATATTGAGATCGATTGCAAAACGCTTGCATTTTCGACAAGATAATATCAGGAAGGTGTAGCGAGCAACCTACGCGGCAAACAATAATTGATTGCGAGCATTTTATAAATACTTTAATCGTTTTGGTAAAGACAATTTTATTTGCAATGTAAAAAGTGATCTACGAATAAGGTGCGAATTTCTAGTTTTAATAAAATATAATTGAACGCGAAGTTTTATAAATTTAGAATACTTAACTTACGACAGACACTATGCATGATTCTCCGTCTATCATAATAATACAATATTTCTTGAAGTTTACCAAAATTCATAACAAGAGCTTTAATAACATATGGAACCTTTTTTAATATAGCCAGGTGACAATAAAAAAGTAAATGCACGCGATAGAGGAGCTCTAAGCAACCAGCTGTATCTTGGCAGCTGCCTCAACTCTTTGTACCTACCAAGAAATATAAAAAATAAACAAGCGATTACCTTTTAGAAAAGGTTTCTTGGTTGGGGATAATACTTTTTTTAATGTTGCCCCGTCAGCGGCCATTACGACCGGTACGTTTGATTCGAAACGTTGTCCGATAAAAAAAATAAGTACTTGTTCTGTGGCATTTTAATTGCTTTGGACCGACAATGATGTTATGCTTATCATTTCTCGATATTAAACTTTCAAATTTTTTCAATGAATAACTTATAAGTATCAGAAAATACAAAAAAAGGGGTAAAATCAAAAGAGTTTATAATATACCCTACCGAGCGTAGATATGTTAAATGTAAATATGTATGTAATATAAATATATAACGATTTAATAAAGTATTTTGTGTTTGGCGCTTTTAAAGAAAATTAAAATTCAAAATTGATTACCATGTCATGCATTTCTACTTCCTTAAAACACACAATTTTACAAAACATTGATTATTTGCACGGAACTACCTATTGAATTTTAATTCATGTAGGTCACATAGGTACTTGCCTTTCTGCTTGAAGGCAAATAAGGAAGTTATATCACTTTAAATAACACGAGACATTTGAATATGATCATAATAGTAGGTATTTTTATTAACCATTGGAGCCTCGGAAAACGAGCTTAGTTTGAGAAGAAAATTAAAATTATATGCTAATTTTTTAAGTATGTATTATCTTTTATATACACGAATAAGGAACTTAAAGTTATCAATTAGTGAAATAGATGATTTAATATGTACTTATTCAATAATTAAATGAATATTTTGTTAACCATATCTCTATTATGGATATACCTACTTAACATATTATGCAAGTCTTTAATGAGTCCAATCGCTAGACACATTACACGTTTAATTACCAGAAAAGAAATCGCTTCATTCGAGCTTCGAGTACAAAATTATAATATTTAAAGAATTTTTGCCTAATTAGGAACGATTTGCTGACAACGAAGTTGTGTAACAAAGATATTTTACTATTTGTACGACGTTCAAATTCTTACCAGAAATGCTTTAACTAGGTAATTATAAGGTACTATTGTTTTAAAATACAATTACAGTTAGTTATAAATAATATATTTGATAGTGCTTCCTTATGCGGATTATTATTTTAATATTATATATTATTTCGAGTATCATTACATAATATTATCATGATATAGTCTACTAGCAGTTTCAATGGAATTAAATTTTCGTGCTTCCTAACATTTTCTTGAAGAACACAAGATTTATTACAAAATTACTTAGTCAAGTTTGACATTAATTTTATACGAACACTAGCTTGGGTTTGGTACAATTTATCGAAATAGAAATATACTTAATCACTAGGAATGTCAAATATATATACTGTATATTCAATTTCTATGTAATTGGAAACTTCTAGACGGGACTTAAAAATAAAAGGGCATCTATTATCATTTACATTGTGTATATGCCCACTTTCACACGAGTATTATAAGATGTAAGTATTTTTTTTATTTGGAGAAAGCGTGATTCATATCGAAGAACAGTTTAGGATGGGCATCCACCCGATATATAGAGTCACGAGAATTGCCGTATAAGAGCTATCTAATGATGTACAGTGTACACGTAGTAAAAGGCATTTGCATTTAAAAACGTGATTTTTTTATTTAAAATATTTATTTTTAATAATAATTATCAATTATTGATATAAGCTTAGAAATGCATAATTAGCGGAATTAGTGTAGCAACTTAAATGCAACTCTCGATACTCAATACCTTCATACCTACTGTGTACTGCGATTTTCTATTTTTTAAAATCTTTGTAGGTTTAAAAAAGATCTTCCCAAAAATAGGGACTAGCGTTAACAAAAATCTATGCTTGAAAAAAAAATGGGGGTATTATCATAAAATGATTTAATAAAAGATAAAGCTGGTTTGTCAATTTTTACACAGACCACAGTATATCGACGTACTTAGGTCATTATTTTCACAAACAATAAAATATGGGTCGTATAGTTACTTATTTTGGTAATCATTTAACTATAGTAGAATTAGTTATAAAAGAACTTCAAAAATGTAGGTAAAGTGAAAATCTTCTATAAATATAGTTAACTATTAATTAATTTAATATTTACATTAAGACTTCACTATTAGAGTCCTTTAAAGGTTTTAAAATTGTATAATAATTGTGGTTATTTTTGTGAAGGTGTTTCTAATTTCTACAAAATATTCTAATTAAATAAATGTACGATATACGATTGTGTTACATAATAAAGTACTTACGAGCCGTCAGTCTGTTAGCTTCACCGTTATCTTAATACCCTGCATACATATTACGTACTACAAATTATGTTCTCCCTATGACACTGTTGTTAAAGATGTATGAAAACGTGCATTAAATGTCTGGTGCTATTATATATTTTGTAATATTTTATGTGGAAATTGAGCAATGTTCGTTTTCTTAACATTGTTCATGGTTACGCAAATTGGTATCGGATGTTTATTTTAACGTTGTAAATTAAAGCATAAATCAATTATTCTAATCAAAAAGTGTTTATCAAATCTGAGATATAGTAATGTAAAATGTAAATATGAAAATCTGCTATGATTCTGCTATATTATATTAAAAAAAAACTAGAAGAAGACTCAATATTTGAGTTTTACCAAAAAGTAAAGTTCATTCAAATTGTAGGTATACGATATACATCTTCTTTCTAACCCAAATAATAAAACGTTAGAGCGTATTTTTATTCCGGAATCTACATGAACAGATTTATAGAACCGTAAACCCATTTAGCGGTTGAATTTTAAAAGATCATTTCTATATTTATACTAGCAAGTATTTTATCTAAATTTTAATTACAGTAGGTAGTTTGAACTGTAAGTTGATATATCCCATGACTATTTATAACGTTACATGCCCTAAAATTAAATAATAAAAATAAATACAAATAAATGTATCTGACTGTACCATAATATTATGTTAGACTTAGAATTTCATTATATAACATAGTATTATTATGTTTGATTCAATGATTTAAAAGTGTATCATTGTACATAATATGTTCGAATTTAAGGAAGAATGGTAAAAATAATTAATTATCGATCTCTTCTATCGATCTCTAAACTTTCATAGCTCATCTACGTGTCGTATGCCTTGTATACAGCCGGACAAACCAGTTCACGAACACGTGCGTTCTGATCGTGACTTCCATGTTATTTCATTTGTTAGGACCGAGATATTTTGTTATTATTTAACTTCAAGGATGATTAATGACTTAGCCCTGGGTCCTAAGAACATATGAGCATTTACACACTATTCACTCCCAGTGTTCCTGTCGGTCAGCGAACTTTGACTTTTGTCACTTAGTAACATAGGTTGTGTGGCGTTGTAAGGCTTGATGTTATTTATAATACATATACAAATATACAGCTTTTTCATTTTACATAAATTGATTACTTTTTAAACTGACTGAACTAAATCTTATTTAATTTTATAATATCATCTTTTTTCGATATAATATAATTAATATTACATAAGTACCATTTTTTTGTTCCCTCTAACTGGAAAAACTACCAAACAGATAAACATAGAACTTATTTTTATAGGAGCATGTTTCGGTGAAGCTTTCAAGCTATATGTAAAATATAAGAACTTAAGAAGCGAAATGCTAGTACCTATATTTATATTTGATTTACCTTTTAGTATAAAAGGATATGTATTTACTACATTACGTATGTATTCTTAGAAAAAAAATAGTTGTAGAAGTACCTACCTACTTATAATAAAAAATATTTTATCATTTGAAAGTATACGTCGAATAGTTTTCATTTGAATCAGGTCACATACGCTTACGGTATTCGATATGTCTATGGATTGCGAGAGGGGCAAACCGCTTTAGTTAAATGGGTTAAATTGCTTAATGCCGGGGTCCCGGGTTCACGCGTTATCTAATGAACCGAGGTATTCGCATAATGGCTTAATTGAAAACTATGATGAAAGTACACAATATATATATATATATATATATATATATATATATATATATATATATATATATATATATATATATATATATATATATATATATATATATATATATATATATATATATATATATACATGCTATTGTTGGATTACTACTTACTTTCTTCCGAAAATTAATATTTGAAATGAATACGTATATTCGTATGTATAAATAATATATTACTGATTTATATTTAGGTATAGTAATAGAAAAGCCTATGAAACACATAGTCGGAAAACGGACGTGACAGGACAGCCCAAGCTGCCATACACTCGCTTGGGAATGTATGTGTATGGTAGCGTTGGCTATCACGTCCGTTGGCCGACTGTTTGGTAATAGTATTTATTATTGATATATATGTAGAAATTAAGCTTCAACTAATAATTATGTACTTCAGTGGTGGTAGAATTCCACGTAAACATTAAATTTATTTTAAAACTAGCATTTCCCGCGGCTTCGCCCGCGTTCTAAAAATCGGAAACCAAACACATACCTATTATACCTACTGTGTGATGTTTTGCAACGGTTAGTTAAAATTTCTCAGAAATGAGGTATTTTCCAGCAATAAAAGTATTCTATATCTTACCCGGATAACCAGCTATCATCATATCAAATTTTATCCCAGTCTGACCGGTGGTTTTCTCGTGATACGGTCACAGACAGACAGGCAGTCAAAAATTCTAAAAACATAATAAGATTTTGGCTGCATCTATCCGTACAGTTACTGGACGAATAAAATATATATTATATGTCCGACAATTGTCGGTTTATACGAATATCTATCACTTTTTTTGCTTTCTAATGAAAAATAAGTGAGTTTTAGGAGCAGGATATATGCGAAATATAAAAAGAAACGAGCTGAAAATTTATTATTTAAGATACCACCAACTTTTACCGCTAATCGGTTAAAAATATATATTTATTATCCGTCCGACTATTGTCGGTTTATACGAATATCTATCAATTTTCTTGCTTTCTAATAAAAAATAAGTGAGTTTTAGGTGTAGGATATATACAAAATATAAAAAGAAAATCGGAAAATTTATTATTTAAGATTCTACCGACTTTTAACATAACATAAACATAACAACACCCTCAAAATTATTTTTATCCTTTATCACACGTTAATAAAACTATTTCAAACTAATCATCCGATAAATGTACGAATAAATATAATTTATTCGTCCAGTACCCGTACAAATAGTCACTTCGTAAGATTTTTCTAAAAAATAATCGATTTACATATTCGACTAAGTTAGAATTTTATCATATATTATGTATACATAGATTGATATGAATCTTTACATAAGTGTTTATCTCTTAACAGGTAGTATTATTATACATTATACCGACGTTTTAATATTAAGTGCCTGTCTTCGATATTTCAAAAAAATACTTCTGGCAATTTGGTATATGACCAATAATTACTTAAAATTTTCAACTCAAATGCTATCAAAACTGGACAATCTAAATTTATGTCATTAAACCCCAAATTACGAATACCGCAAAAAGGTATGTATGATCATTAATGCGCTATATTTAACTTTCACATAAATTCAGACCTTAACCTTAATCTTTGGCCATTTGAAATGTTTAAATACGAAGGGACTTATTTTGGTGTACCGTTGATTTCGGAACAATTAGACACTGCACCTGCATTTATAATTATGATGTACGTGGCTATTGAAGGAAAACGACCAGTCCTATAAAGTTATTGAGCTTCCATCTCATGAATAAGACATCAAGAGAACAGGTGTCTTGTAAAATTACATAAATCCATAACAAGTTTTCTAGTTAAAATGTTCTGACAGTTGGATTTTTTATCTGTTTTACTATACATGGTACAGAAAATATCGATCATTCGATGTTAATACGATTGCATTCTACTTATTGGTTTACACTTTATACTCAATAAATAAAATTTAGAGAATAGTTTAAGACGTATAATAACATGTTAAATTTTATTTATAATAAGTACCTAGGTACTATTAGCACCTAATATTTAATTGTATTGTTTATGTTTTTACTTTTTAATAAATGTATATTTACACAACTACTTATTAAATAACTATATTTCAATATTAAACTCTACATTAATTATGGTATTATTAGGTACGCTATCTCATTAGTTCTACTAATTTAGTCATAGCTGAGTAGTAATTTGAAATTTTACTTTTTAAAACAGTTACTTACATAGTAAACTTTCTATTAATATATTAACCTATTAACATATAAACGTTCTCCTTAATATATCAAGACATAAGTTATATAGTGTTAGATGCAGAGGTAACGGTCGATATCAATGCGTGACGGTGTGATGGATACCATTTCCTCTAAAGTATTGCATCGCTGCATGTTCCCTGCATTCTTGGCACCGTCGATGCGAATAAGAGCTTCTTCATTCATTGCCTTTGATCAGGCCAGGTTGAGCATGTTAATTTTGAGCTTTAAAATTAACTCTTTGTTGAAAATACTATATTTGACTTTAAAGTATTGAATATAATCTAGTTTTTGTATAAGAAGAAAATTACCGAAATTTTATAAGCATAAAAATATTGTTTTCTCATAATTTTTACATTTTAACGATCATTTAGTAATAATTGGTAAACTTTTATTTTTAAATCTGTAATTATGTTGTTTTTTCATTCGAAAAATTTACCATTCAATTACAAAATTTACGTAGTCATCGCAAATAATAATTACCTACTTATTATTATATTACAAAAGTAAGCTTTTATTTACAATCCATCGGCGCCTTTGATCAGTTTTACATAACATGGCATTACTTTCACATGATATTTACTCATTTAAATTTAAGTTAATTTAAATCTGAATGTATTATTTGCAAACCACAATGCCTGCAGTTTTTGAGACATAATCACCTAAGGTTGTTTGTACTTGCGTGTGGTCGCTTGCAACATGCAATGTAAGTAATGGTGCATTATATTTTTAAAATTAATTTAAATTAATACAAATTAGTTTTATTTCATAACAAGTAGTTATTGCGGTAGCGATAAACATTTAATTTAAGTAATTATTCTTCGCCAAAAACAAGATTTGCAAATGACCAAACAGACCAATGAGGTATGTCTTATGTTATTATTGTCGGCGGATATTCAACCTTTCAGCTTTTTTTAAAGAAAATAGGCTGTGACGCATTGACAAATATACACTAATGACCATTCCGTTATAAGGATTTTAACAGTAATATACAGTTTATTTTATAGCAATTGATTGATTCAATAAAGTTATGATAAGTGTTAAATGCAAAATTGAGCCTTTTTCTCTTTCCGTACTTGAGAAATGTTAATGATTTATTAATAATATCACGGCAATGTAAAATTAATTTCTGAATTAAAATATTAACCATATTTTGAAAAAACAACTTAAACTTGACTCATAATTTCTATAAGCATTCTTATTATTAAACGAATTAGGGAAAACCTAAATGTGTGTGAGACCGACATAAATATTAAAACAGATCAGTTAAATGTTAAAATTTTTCCTCACAAGTACATAAAACAACAAAGATTCATATTATGCATTTAAGGATAATCTCATGCCATGCCAGAACAAAATCGTTCTGCCGCGTGTTTATTTTGGTGACAACTCTTCGTGGTTTCTTTGTTTTGACTCATTACTCATTATCCTAAGCAAGTCGTTGCCGATTTGGGCGGAAAATAAAAGCAAAATGGCTTATGGCGCCAATAGAGTTATACGTATTCCGTCGAGTATTTCAACGGGTTATTCTCGTTTGTCGCCATTAATATAGATAACGATGAAAATTGAAAATTTTGTACTCATATTATTATACTTACTTGTATCTTGTAGGTAAATAAATGTAAACTTAGTGTGAACTTAAATCTGGCTAACGTAGCGTTGAAAATAATTATAATGTTTCTTCAAATTATTAGTCAATATAACGTATTTATATTGTAAAGGTATACATTATGTATTTATATATGTATCTGGTTACATTTTATATGTCTTAATTAAATGTCTCAAATTTATAAATTTTCGCTCGCTATTTTTGATCGAAATCGATCGAAGAATCAAGAACAGTTCAAGGAATTAGTTATGTCGAACTAAATGGGCGTGAAAGATTTGCTTATTGTTAGTAGGTCAATTTAATTCAGTGGGAGAATCGTCACTCCGACATGACCCCATCGGTTAATTATTTGCAGTAGTTATTTTTGTCGCTTCAATGCAATGACGAATTTGTTCAGCCTTTGTTTTATATCGTTTCCAGTATTTATTACGCGGTATTGTTTTGTTCTATGTAGGTATATTTTTGTTTAAAAATATTTTATAGTCATTAATATTATTTTATTCACTATAATACTTCATCAATTTTAGTTATTTTTGTTTATTTCAACATTTTATTTGACTTCTTTTTATTTTAACTTAATTTACTGTTGTCTTTCTCTTGTATTTATATATGAATTATTTTGATCTCTTAGCAATATACATTTTACATAATGTGTATATATTTTACCAAAGTAGGTACCTAATACCTATGTAGATTGTAGCAAACAGTTGCTCTCAAGCGCGTCTCTACTTGTGATTTTGTATCGCATTACGCATAGAAGCTTATATTCAATGGGCAATAATTAACAAATACATTTCAGATTTTTTGAAAATTTTATCGTCAATATTTTAATAGCAAGGATATAGGTAGATACATTAGTTTTGATACTACAAAATTAATTTCTAGAAGTGTCGGTATTTTTATCAGAATCTTATCATGACGTTATTGTGTCGATATGTGCATCAAGTGACCCGATAGTAATAATCATCTGTTAACTACTGATAATAGAATTAGAAAACCTAAAGCATGGTGTCATCGGAATAAAATGTCTGACGAGGGACTTAATACAAATCAATCATATATGAATTAAAACAAATGAATGGGTATGACTTCATAGATAAAGCGTTTTTGTATGTTTTATCAAGTTTCTTGGATATTTTTTCTTATTTATCTACCATTTTTAATCTATTTAACATAATTACAAATGCAACATCCATACTAATATTATAAATGCGAAAGTAACTCTGTCTTTCTGTCTGTCTGTCTGTCTGTCTGTCTGTTACCTTTTCACGCCTAAACCACCCAACCGATTTTGCTGAAATTTGGTATGTAGATAGTTTGCATTCATGAGAAGGAAATAGGCATATTATTTTTTGGAAATTCAACCCCTAAAAGGGTTAAAAGGGGTGGCAAAGTTTGTATGAGAAAAATATTTTTATTGCACATTTTTGCATGAAACTTTGAATTAATGCTTTTTAGTACAAATGATGAAACACGTATTTCAGGGTTTTTCGAAATTCACCCCCATTGGGGGTTAAAGGGGGTGGCTAAGTTTGTATGAAAAATTTAATTCTATTGAAATATTTTGCGTGACACTGAAATAATGCTCTGCAATACAAATTATGAGATACATATCTAAGCGTTTTTTGAAAATCAACCCCTATGGGGGTTAACGGGGGTGGCACAATTTGCGTAGGAAAAATATTTAACAGTAATTTTTACCATAAGTCCATAACAATGAACCACGTACATCAGTTTATCATTAACGAAAAACACACAAAGAAATTATGATACACATAGTAGCAAAATTGGTTAAAAATAGGAAATAAGTTTTAGAAAGCGCAGCAGTGGCGGCACGGCAGGATGCTACACAGTAGTTTTCAGAAAAGAGGGCCAGAACTTTAAATGGGGAATCAGTCCTTGGTACATTATAAGTAACAGTATATAAGCAAAAATTTTTATTTTATTCACTCTTAGCGCGAGCGAAGCCGCGGGCACCGCTAGTTTATCTATATTTTAGAAAAATAATTTGGTCAGTAAAAAGATGGTATTGTTTATAGTTAATTATAAGAGTTAAATCGAAATAATAAAGTAATATCTGGTTAAATTATTTAACTATAAAGTTTAATTCATTTGCTCATGTCTTTAATAAAACAACAATATATCAAAGTTACACAATATTGTAGACGACTGTGTCTCAATTCATTTTCACTTATTGTAGCTAAGTTTGCTTGTGGTGACCGATGGTTAGCAGAAGTATATGAGTCATTGCGTGGTTATAAGTAGCTGTTGCAAACTGTTGCATAAGGGATAGAAAATTATTAGGTAGAATATAATAATAAATTCAGGTGCATGTACTAAATATATAATATAGAGATAAATAATATTTTCAATAATACGAGATTTTGTATCTTACAATTTGTCAAATTAGGGCCAATAGCCCTAATCTCATTGCTCTTATTGCTCATTCATCTTGTTACTGTTAATATTTCAAAATATAAATGATAACAAATAATAAACAGCCAAAAATAAAGTTACGTAAGCTAAGCAGGTATATAGATTCAAAAACTAAGTATCAATTAAGTACTATGTATTACAATGCAGGTGAAGAGAAGGAGAGAAGTCATAGAAATAAATTTTATTGTTCACTAGTAATTCACCCTCGCTTAACTGAGGTATGTTTTAACTTTTAACTGTTAGTATAGAATTGTCAGAGATGTGATATTTTTATACACAAAAGCATCCTATATGTTGAATCGGATAATCAATTATCATCGTACCAAAATCTGTCCAGTGTATTTCTTGTGATGTGGTCACAGACATACAGACAAACTGTCAAAATCAAGTTCATTAACGCAAGGTTGGTCATGTTTGACTTTAGGTTTCCTAATACAGTCTCACTTGAGTTGTCTGCCAAATGATAGGAACGAGAACGCCACCGGTTGTTAGAGGACAAATCTTTTAGTAGAATCGGTAGGTACATTACACATACAGTAACACGATACTATTTGAAGGTATTTGAAATCTTTTAAGATTAAATGAAGGGATTTAAGGGAGTGATTTTATATGTAGACGATTTTTCAGTAGATAACTAATACATAAGCGTAAAATGTTAGTTGCACTGACTCATAATATGGTACAAATTAAGATTTCCTTTAATATTATCATTAAATATTCCTAGAAAATTAAGTCTTTGTTTATGGTATAAATTATTTACCACGTTCGTGTAATGGCATTGAATTACTCATACTTCATAATATCGTAGTGCTTTAAAAAGAAGAATTCTTTTAAAGTTATCTACGAAAGTAGTTAGATAGATAGCTACCTCACAATTTTAGTACACCGTTTGTTTTATTAACTTATGTATTTTATTAGAAATTCTCAGCGTATTAAGATAGGTTTAAAAATGTCGGAGTTAAAAAACCAACGCTTCAGTCTTTTTTTATATTATCAGCAAACAATTGAAGACATGAATGATAACGTTCCTGTGACATAAACGATTTATAATAAAAACTAAAGTGACAAGTGTTGTTATCTCAATGCAAAGCAATTAAAAGAATATCTTTTGCACATGGGTCCAAAATTATACGAAGTTCTGTCATCATACTAAAAGCCGGCACGGTTAAAACTTTAGCTTGGGCTGAGAACTGAAAGTAAAGTGGGCTGTGGGGAGTCAATGTAAAATAAGATGGATTCTGTTAAAATGGTTATGACTCTTTAGGTACTAATCTCTTGTACCGTTATCAGGTCTGATGGAGAATAGTTGCGTTTTACTGGTATAAGATTGAAAAATTAGCTTCTTAAATCGAAAAAATATTTTTCGGAGACATTTTTTACCTTGGACTCTTGGCCAGCTCAATTAAGCTGTTTTAATGACATTTTAAAATAAGGTATGAAAAAATATATTTAGCATAATTTCCATAACCATTACATGTAATTGGTTACGAGACACGAGTAGGTACATCAGGGTTAAAATAATAAACCTACATTTCTTCTTTGGAAGCAAGAACATCCGTATCGTAGTAAGTAATAATCATTTCACAGTAACTAAAATGGAATGCTTTTAACGTTCTCTCAACTCGCTAATATTATGTATCGGGTACTCTACTGTACATAATCTATACGTATATAAATAAAATTGAAGTGTCAGTTTTTAATTTCAATTTAGCAGCTTTTCATTGAATGCAATAATAACAACAAAAATACAATTTTTAAAAATAATAATGTTTGTCTGTCTCTTTTGTTCCGGGTAATCTCTGAAACGGCTGAACCGATTTTGACGGGACTTTCACAGGCAGATAGCTAATAATGTAAGGAGTAACTAGGCTACTTTTTAAACGACTTCAAAAAATGAGGAGGTTATATTTTTGAAATCTTATTTATTTTAAATAGCGAAACCCGTGGCTTCGCTGATGTTAAACCTAACCTAACCTAACTAATAAGACAAGTCATTAAGTGTACCGAATGTAATGTCTTACCTCAATTGCTTCATCATGTATTGCGTTTGCGTACTAAAATGTGTTTGTGACAATACTCTAAAATTCATTTAAAATACATGTACTTTTACTTAATATGTTTTACTATTATTAAGTAGTAGTAGATATCTAATATGTGATAGCTATTTAGGAAATAGAATAATTTAAATTTCGCTTTGATATGAAAATATGATAGAAAACCAGTCTTAGATTGATATGTTTAATTGCTATATAATTAATATAATATGCAAAATTATCCAAGGCCGAGATACAAGTAGTATCGAAATTCGAAATCCACTAAAAACAAAATATATGCGTCCGCGTCGCCGCGGTTATAATTAGGAGAGGGACAAAAAATAACTGTTTCGTACGTTCACTTTAGCTTAGCATTTTTGACATCACGTCATAAGTGGATGTAACGAGCGTTAATAAGCTTTTTATGGATTACCGAAATTTTATTATCGTTACTAGATTTAAAAATATATATATATTTGTTTTTGAGATAAAAATGGACTTATCCATATATAACACACTTCTTTTAAGTTACAAATATGTTAGGTCGATAAAAAAACTATTTATATTTTAAGTATAAGATTTACAATTCCTTTTTGGACATGGGATTGGGAGTTGGGGCATAGGGTCGGTTACGGTCGTACCTACCTACACCACTACATCACGCTCACTAGATGCGGACCAAAGTAACAACCTTCACACGTCTTCGATCTTTCGAGCATTATAATATTATGTAACTACAAAGTTTACCTTTAGACGATATTTTAGTGATTACTGATTATCTTTAGATTACCGATCTTTTCCTTAATGTTTACAATACATAATTTGTAAAATAAAATTTCACTTGAATTTGATTGTAAGCGGGCGTTAGAAATATTGATAAAATAATGTCTTATACAAACACACATACTTACTATTTAAATAAATATAAACAACAAACGGCGGAAGACCAATAAAAGAAAATAGTCATCGTAATTTAAAATGAAATATCTAAAGATATAAATAAATCTTATAAATGGTAAGTATTGTACAGTTTATTTCTCTTCTTAAGAAAAGGTTATCTTTACAGCATCTCAGTCTTGACAAAGGTCATTAGTATCCTTTGAGCAATTTTGCATTCACACTTTCATCCTCAACGAGTTTTTAATAAAGGAAAAAATCTGGGTCCAAAATTGTGCGGTAAAATTTAGGTCATCATTTCACTTTATATTCTTGGAAGTAATAAGACTTAAATTTTGATAAATGTATTTTTATCATAGTTTTCTTTGAATCTGTTAAGTTTGGTTTATTTAAACATATGTTCAATATTGACTTAAATCATACTTACTTTATGTTACTTATACTTAAATGTTTATCAAACTGATAGTATAAGAAATAAGAGATAAGAAATATTTTGTGGCTACTTGTTGCATAAAGGCAATGAATGACAAAACTTAACAAAACAGCAATTTGCCTCAATAAAAAATTTACTCGGAAGTGTAATAAAAACGAAATTTAACTCTGAAAACATGCGATATTTCATACAGAGTGAAGCATATTAAACTCGAATTGAAATACTGCTAAGACGGATGCCTTGTATGGATTGTTTGCGATATTGTCGAGTCGGTCGCGAGGGGAATCTACAATAAGTTGATCCTTAAATGCATTTCGAATGAATGATTAATGTAGGGATTACTTTTGGAAGTGGTATTCTTTATATTGAGTGCGTAATATCGAATCAATAATGCGTATAGAGAGGTATTTAGTCTATATATGTCGTGACTCCTCCGTTTTAAATCCCGTTTCTTGTAATTTAAGGGTCGTCGAACCTTTAAATAAATATAATATGTAACAAATATTATGTTTCTTGATCAAACAGATCATAAGAACATAATTTACATTTATCATATTTAATTTAAAATTCGGATTTTGACGACATTTGTTTCGGAGCATACTTATCAGGAGCACTTTAGACCAAAAACACTGTTCTGTAATTAATAATTAATTAATGAAAATTACTCAAGAAAATAATTAATACGACTATGTTGGGTCATATTTTAAGTATGTAATTTTATTAGAACCAGTTTAATGGAATATAATAAAAGCACTATTTGGCAATCTTACTTATTTCTTAAACCTTCATAAATTACATAAAACGATATTTAATTTCACTGCAAAATTTCCTCATTATGATTTATATTTAATATTTAAGCCTGATATTTAAAGAAGAATAAAGTGTGTCACGAATGTGAATCACAGACAGCCGTGTTAAGTAAAAACTAATTTGAGCACATTTTTATAAATCGTGGATATTGCATTATTTTTATTACCTAGTAACTATGAGGTTTTATGTTTTTTATATGTATGATATTAATTAGATAAATACAATTTAACTGAACAGTTAAATAGAAGAAAATATTTATAATAGTCGTCAGTCACGTCAATATAGAATATGATTCCCTGCGGAATGCGCTGGTAAGGAGGGAAATGCCTTATTGACTTCTTCATAATTTAAAATTTAAATATGAAGTCACACTACGGTTACAAATCCGTAAGTGTGTGAATGTGTGTTTTAATGTATGAAGAATTTTTTAAAAAGGTGCCGCTGGCTGTATACCTATATGTAATTGGATTCTAAATACAAAAAACTAAAAACTTCGGCACCGACTGTGTAAAGCGAGGATATATCGCTAGTGTTTTCATAAAAAAGTAATGTTAGGTTAAAATGATCAAACCTACAAAGATACATTGCTATTAACAATATCTTCGTATAAAAGTAATAGAGCCCACTTATACATTATATCAAAAAGAATATCAATAAATAAAAAACAAAAGAACATCAATTATTATCATCCATTCTTAAATATATGCATATTTAAGCAATGATAGTTAAAATATCATTACATATATGTATGACTGAAAAATATTTCAAGAATGAAACCTTTTTGTTGTTAAGATTAAACTTGTGGTAAACTTAGTCATAATAATATGAACCGCTATATTTAGTGTAGGTAGGTACACGCATTTTTAAAGGATGCTTCAAGCAGTTGTACATACTTATGTAAAGTTTTAAGTTTTATTTATCATTATTATTAGTCTACTTACGAATTATATTAAATCTTTTAAAGGGTAGCATTAACTAGTGAGATACTGACCAATTCATTTCTTTGTTTAAAACCTTTGTGTAAAGCGCTAGGAATTTAGATTTAAAAAAATAAGGAAAATCGTTAATTTTTATAGTATGTAGTTGCATCGGAGAATTTTTCATTAGTCATACAATTATAGACATATGTAGTTGAAGAATACGTAAGATGATTTTTAAATAATTACATTTTAAATTTTAAAAACGGTACACACGTTGCAACAAGATTAAAGTTGGTAACTCAGACTTTGAACTGGTTATCTATTGTGAACGTTACTACAGAAATGACTGCGATTCAATTTAATTACTTTGCCCTTAGTATACTTACTGACATCGATAATAATTAGATATGTATTTGTTTAGATAACGGATAGAGGCGGGCTGTGCCATAAATGTTTTGTTCTATTTAAATCTACCACTAAATTATATATATATATATATATATATATATATATATATATATATATATATATATATATATATATATATATATATATATATATATATATATATATATATATATATATATATATATATAGATAGATAGATAGATATCGCCTATGTGTGACACCTAGAGTAGTTATAGAAGGCATCTTATCAACAAGGTTATAATAAGGTGATAAAGCGCATTCAGTCATTGTATTTTAACATTTAACTTTTCCACGGTTTTAATGGAGCCCTACATTGTGGCCTGCTCTTATCCACGTGAAACAGGGGCTTATTATTGTCCCATTTTAAACAAAGGCTTCTGTTGTCCTACTTGGGCAAAGAGATATGAGTTACGCCGCATTTGCGGATTGCAGGTATTTTGTACATTTCGACGGATTTTTGTGCGCTAATATTTTTGAAAAATAAGCGCAAAAAAATAAAATTACTTACTCCATTGCAAACGAATTAAAATTACTCCGTTGCAAACGAATATAGTTTTAGAAGGATTAAAAGGTCGGTAGTTACCCGAATTTAATTTAACTTACTGCCATACTCCTTACCATTCTAAATATAAAATACTCTGCTAAGCCATCTGTTATAAAATTAAATGTAAATTATGGATATTTTTATTCCACTGTTATTAGTAACACGCGGCCCTATACCATTATACAATTTCTTACTCGTAAAAGTTCTTATTTATACCTCTACTATATTTATAACACTTCAAAATCACTTCTATATTAATCCCGATTTCATAATAATAGTAAAAGTCATAATTGCGTTAAAGTACAGCGTTGTTTTTATTAACAAGCGCTAAATACCTATAGGTTATTAAAAAAATTTGCCATATAATTTGCATTTTGCATAACAAAAAACAGCCAATAACAACATTTCAAAAAACTACATACCTAGTACCTACCTACCTATTTTCTAGTAAGTTGAATATGATATTAATTATCAATAGTTAAGTAAAGCTCTGGTTCATCGTTATATTTTAATGGTTATCTGTAAAGAAAATTTAATTGAATTTCAAATTTCAATATCAGTGACCGCAAATGACTAATTACACTTAGCTACTTTACATAATGATCTAGCAATAATTTTATCTGTGGGCTGATTTTATTATCTGTATATGGCGCCAACCAGTTTTTTCCGCGACTTCCACTGTGAACTTGAAAAAGGTCGACTCAGAAGGTTGTCTTTTATTATAGTACGTAGATTTGATACAAATATATTAATAAGTATGTAATATTATGTTATTGTATATTTTATAAGTCAAGAAGTTCACAATTAACTTTTATATTATGTTTCGTTTTCGTTCGTTCGTTTTGCAATAAATAAATATAGGTTAAAGAAAAAATAGTGCTAATGCTAGTTAAAATTAACCCATTTTTGTATCTTTATAGGAGTCGTCTAGAAAGGAAAATAGTAGGTACCTATTGGTTTTATAAACTAGTGCGAATACTGAAACGATATTAGGGCAGTAGGTACCTATATATTCACGTAATTATCTTATCGTTGAAATTACTCAGACGGTGCTGTCGTTATTATATTATTTATAGGTATGTCCGACTAACCATATTTAGTTCATAGCATAGAGAAAAGTAATATATACCTAATAGTATGGTTCATAGTAAGAAAATGTACCTACATAAAAATGTCTAGACTTCAATTTCGCAAAATGAAAACTCATCCCTTTGAATACTGTTATTATTGGAATAAATTTTGTATCTGTTAGTGGTCCTAGATTCACTGGTTTGCATTTTCTTTTTATAATTGAAAAAAATATGATTTATTTAAACTACGTCCATTTAGATATTACATTAGTGATTAGAGGTTAAATTTCAAAAAAATATCTTGTTTTTAAGTACATAAGACCTCTAAGATTTAGAAGCCTCTAGCAAACAGCTTTCAAAATTAAACTAGTATATGTAGGTACTATAAAATATTAAAGCATAATTCAGTTTAACCCCAAGTGTTGCGTCATAGTCATTAAAACCTGGTTTATTAATAAATAATAATGTAACAATCTAATTCAATCGGCAATCAGTACTAATTCACATTCCAAGAAATTAATAAGTGATAAGTTCACAACTAAAATAGTTTTCGTACAATTAAGAACCAGAAAACTAAACGAATAAACGGTCAGGTGGTATCGAACCACCTGCGGCAGAACTAGTCTTGAATATATCATCTACATTTCTATAATATTTTTAAGTATCGTTTGGGTTTACACCTGCAGTAGAGTTTCTAAAGATGTAGAAACTACAGGTGTTTTTGTTGTACAGCTACTATTCGGATGGCATGGATCCGCTCGCGTGACAAGCACGTTTAATAAATAATCTAATATAATAAATAAATAATGAAGAATAAATGTAAAGATTGACTAATAATTACAAAAAGTAAAAAAATACAATGCTGCGAGTATATATAATAATCTCATACTATTTAAGACAATCTAATTTAACCATGTGAGTCTGAAATAGCTATTTTTTTACTCTCATTTGTTAAATCTGGGACAATGGATATCCTTTCCTTGTACTTACTTTTTTTAACCACACAAGACAGTGCTAATTAATATATGGGAATAAACCATCGAATATGCTACCATCACCAACCACATCACAAGGCCGTTGTACCTATAACAAATCGCGCTATTAAGCTTTTAACGTTCTTTATTTTATGTTAGGAAAAAATATAAAAATTATCCACAAGCCGGCATCTTAGAATGTAGCAGTTCTCACCCTAAAAGGAATGATCGTAGGTGGCATTTATATTTGAATTATTATTGCTCAAGCAAGAACCATATTATAGGAGTTATGAGAAAAATTTTTCTTACGTTTCTGACTTACAACGCCTAATTTGGTGCAGACTTCCATGCAATTAATCCAACTTATACGATATGATTTAATCGACAAAACTATAATTGTCATTTTTCTTCCGTAAAAGTCATATTTTATAAGTAAGCATTCACCGTATGAAATCAATATTATGCCTTTATTAATCATACAATTTAAGTATCATAATAATATGTAATAATAACTAATAACACATTAAATACATTAGTAATACTCAGGACATCATCAAAAATAGTAACTGGAAATTCTGAATAGTCAAGATATTATTTAAGTTTTATGTGTTAAAGAAACAAGTTCCAATCGCGTCCTAACTCCTAACACAATTTAAAATAGCCCGGCAAAGAAAGTCCGGTTAAAACCGTTCTTCTTTTAGATATCCTCTGTTTTGTGGAAATTGTTCTTTTTTGTGCTGGAATGACACATCGTTTCGGCACATTCTTTATCCAGAAGTGAAAGTTTTGTAATAAATAATAATTGCTTTTACATTTCGTTTAAGCATGAGCCACTTTAAGGCGCAATTTTTTTTCATTTAAAATGCTTTGATTAAAAACATTAAATAAAACATTGGTGCATTAAGTTAAGAATAAAATTATTAGCATAAAAAAATTAATACGTGATAAGTTTTAATAACAACAGTCCGGTTTTTTATCTGTGGTCAATGTGACTTGTTCATTAAGTCTAAATATAAGCCAGGCCTATTTTATTAAAAGTAATGAATAAGGCATCGGTCGATGACCTCAGTCTGATTGATAAAAGTACCTACCTATATAGCCTGTGGTTATACTATAGATGGGTTTGTTACATATTATTATGTATTATCCAAGCCACAATAGCAACTACGTGCTAACTCATTTAAAAGGGAGGCTTTATAATTCGATGATAATGCTGTAACATTTGTAATAATTATTCTTTACGATGTTCTAATGAGTGCTATTATATTTATAAGATCGTATAATTTATGTATTTTGCATTAGAATATAAATTGTTTTAACATTTTATATTATAGTCCCTTGATTTATAATTGTTAGAAATGATACCTCGTAAAATACACCCAAAAACACGTACCTACAGCAATCGAATATCTCAATTTTTTTTTAAGTTGGCTAGAAATACAAAATCTATAATTACTTAGTTATTTTTATAAACTATTTACGATGATATCCTTATATGGCCAGCTTCGGTGGGCGGTATGGCATGCGGGTTGCTCCAGGTACTCTGGTACCAGAGTGCACTGTGGAGCATGGGCTGTGTGGTGTACTTCAGCAGACCTGCCTTCGGAACGTCGTGTTTAAATGCCTGTGACGCCCCATTAAAACAGAGGGAAGTTTCGTTAGTTTTAGTGGGTAGAACAGGCTTCTTTTAAGATATGCGTAAATGCATTTCTCAACGTCAAAATACCTTAACTTCATACAATATAAATTACACATTCTTAGCAGCTCTTAGCTAATAAGTCCTATCAGATTGATGCTAAAAAAAGAAAAATGGACAATTTGATATAATTTTAGCACTTTACACATTAATAGGATAAATAATGTTTATTTCATACAAAAACAAACAACACTCAGGTCTGTGAGACAATGACGTGTAAACAAGGCTTTACCAATAACAAGCGTTCCGTGTAGAGTTTATACGACATGTTTATAAACATCTGCATATCGATGTTAATGGAAACAAAAGGAAGAACCAAAAGTTTGCTAAAATTATATGTGAAAGATGGACGAGCATTTTATATAAATATTTTCCAATATTAATCTTACATAATTATTCATTTATAAGAGTTAATACTTAGCCATTTCAACTGTAAAATATTTATTAGGTTTGTGAGTTATCTAAGAGAGAAGAATTTAACGCGCGAATTACTCGTTACTTTAATCCTTATTGAAACATTAATTGAAACTACAATTTTTATAAGTAAGTATATTAAAAGTTGTTAACTTGTGCAAGCGATGTTTTTGTTTAGCTTTTTTTCTAACAGCCCGTGTACTTTTATAAGATACCTTAGCTATGTTATTAAAGCAAGCATTTGTCAAATTACATAGTTTTACTTAATGTAGAAAAACTATTGAAGAATTGTTTAGGTCTTAGAATAATAAAGCATGTGTTATTATTCTAAGATTTAGGTATACTTATAAAAAGAATTATTTTATAATTCGAACAATATTTTAAATGTTTGATTTATAATGAGTGTCGATTTATAATGTTTAGTAAAAAAACACTTTGTCAAATTATATATTTATGCAAAATATCCAAGCTGATAGTAGAAGTATAAATACATGACCTGATATACATTTACTTATAAGGAAATAATCAAACCAGCGTAGTTGATTGACATTTAACTATGTCTTATTGGGTCGGGGTGGCGCCTCACATTTGCAGAACAAAGACCTAATTCCACTTAACCTATTCACCTACAGATTGATAAAATTACGATTATTTACGGGTAAAAGTTGGCTACGGGTTTCTATTAAAATATGTATTAAGTGTTAACATTATATAATAATTTCACAATAATTTGTAAACTAATACTACTCATTATATATATATAACTTATAGTAATGCGTTAACCTATTGTGGTTTTAGTGGGAATAATTAATTTCAAATTATTTAATGCCACTATCGCTTTATCTATTCCATGTTTATATTGAAATATTAATCTTTACTGTTAGTATAAACCAAAAATCACCAAAGCTTTATAGCGGTCGGTTGAGTGGAACGAGGCGCATAATATAACCTGATATATTATGTACAATGTACATACATTTGTATTTATTCGGGTCACTAAATTAAAGTAAAGATAAAAAAAGAATGTTATCAGCTAAAACGGCGAAAGTTTCATAAATAAGCTTGGTAATGACAGAGCCGTATTTCAGAATATAAATTATACGGTTAGGTTTTAATTCACGCCGTCTTTGCACGAAAAGGATGTCCCGATTAATAAGAAATATCGCCATACTATATCATTAGTAACCTCATTGAGTCTGGGCCGGACTTAGTTTATATAAGGAATGATGAATTAATTGTTCATTTTAATTTAATGGCAGCAATTGAAAACTCTTATCTATGACTTTGTCATAAATTATAGAAACGATTTATTGAGATCATAACAAAGCTACTAAATTTTAATAGTGTCATTAGTATTAAAACATTAAAATTTCACATGAACACAAGTTCCTCTCCATTTTGGAAGGTTGGTTAAAAAATTGAACAAAGTGACAGACAAAAACTTAATTACTTTGACACGGTATCGCTATAGGCTATAAAAAGTGGGCTTAAAATTAATTTTAACACGCCATTCAAACTATACAATGAATGTAATGCCAATAAAAGTGCAAATTCCAGACAGTAAAAAGTTATGCATGTACGTATAATATTTCATTACAACAAACTGGCAATATTTTTCGCTGGCTGTGAATTTATAGTATCCACTATTATATATATATACAAAAAAATAAATACTTTATACAAATCTATATTTTACCATCATAATATAAAGTAGCGAACTCGACAATCGACATACTAAACTGCATAAAGTACCTAAGTATAATTTTAATTCCGCGTCTGGTAAAAAGTAACAACACTTTAGACCTTTTTAAATCTCAAATTTCACTTCCGAATATTTATTTTTTTATTTATATCCCTGTGAGTGTAATCACACTTGTTTCTGTATATTGTTTTCCGCTTGGTTTTAAATGTTGTAAAAGATGGTAGGTACTTATTGCTTAATATATTTTTTTAATTAAAATGTCTTTGTTTATTTTTTTCCTAACAAATAATCAAGTAGGTAATTGAAAATGTAATAAAGTATAATTAAGTATTGCAAGTTTTGTGAAGATACATACGTAGGTATACTATGTACTGTACAGTGTACACCTTCTATATAGACAAAAAAAAATCAAAATGTTTATAGATTTAATGCATTGTAATATAAGATATAGGTAATAATAGATAGGATTAAAAAGTATCTGAATTATCTTTAAAGTTATGAATAGTTAAGTACGAGTACATAATATGTATTATAAATATTAAATACCTACGAGTACATAGTTGTTATTGGTTAATACAATACTTAACAATACCAAAAAATAAGAATATTATTTTTAGGAATAATATTTGCAAAAAACTTTGAAGTTTTTAATAAAACTGTATGGCCAGTATTGTAAAGGGAATATAATGAGAAAACTTTATTACAAGTTGCTTAGTAAGCAACTGACTTAAATGCCTTATCACGACCGTCTGGAGTCAATAGAACCTTTGCAAAGTTAACATTTCGTTTATTTGAATCTTCTATCTAAGTAATAAAGCTTCTTTTTGGCTGGCATGGAGATTATTACTCTGTCTGAGATACTGTAAGGTCATTCTCCCGTCGCCTCCACAGGACTAGCGCTCCAGATACAAAATTATTCATTGCTTTTAACAATTTCAATGAGTCAAGAATATATTTTAAGGGATGTGCAAAAAGTATACAGGGATGTGGGCGTGATTGCAGAATATTATTTGTTGTTGCAGTTTTCTATTATGTTGTATTTTATTTAAGATTTTATCTTTGAACCAAAGATAGTGAGTGAAATTAAGGATCCAATAAACTTTTAAGACCTTTTCCCTAATATTTTATTTCAAATAAATTAAAGTAAGTTTTTTACTTAATTAATATTCTGAATAAGGTAAAGCTACTAAGTAAAAGCTGCTAATTACATACTTAAGTACTTGCTAAATTATAATAATATTAAAATTCCTTACAATCGCCTTGAAAAGCTGAAATTATAAAGAAATATTTTACCTTGGCATTTAATTCTTTTAAAAAATATATTATGAGAAAATCCACAGAGTTATAACTGTAATTATAACACAATTAATGGCAATTGCTTGAACTGATTCATTTTTACATTTAATATATAATATTTAAAAACATTATTGTGCAATATTTTGGAATTTTCAATTGTAACGATCGCCAAAAAAGGGTCACTTCAAAATTTTACCATTTCCGGAATAAAAGTCATGATATCCGATCTTTACTTTGAAATTTATTTGATATCTTTCTTGTAAATTCTCTTAACGTATCTATCCTCCATGCTCTTAACTCTGCCATTTTAATGTTGTTGTTTCATCAGCTATTTAAACAAATTTAATGTAAGGAGTTCTAGAAGAGAAAGTAAAAAGCTTCGTGATAAATTTTAACAACGTAAGTTATAAAATCGATTTAAATTTATCATACGCATATTTGAAAAGGTCACATTATGTAACATTATTTATGTATATCACGATAATGCAGTTTGTTCAGATTTATGTGCGCAATTAAAAAATATATCAACATAATTGTAAGAAAGTAAAAAATAAAAATATACAAATGTACGAAAGTGTTACAAATAATTATTAAATATTGAAAATGAAACGGTATAGTGAACGGTTAATAAACTATCCGATTATTTGAGAGATAAATATTAATAAATTATGTAAAATTTTACAGTTTATAAAAAAAATGAATACTAAAAAGTTTACAAGCAACACCTTCGTGCCTGTATTATATAACAACAGCTAGCAAACATTCCATACAGCACAAAGTAATCTTTACCCGAGAGTTAACGCTACTGACTATTACATTGAATGGAAACATGGTGGAAATAAGGTACCACCCATGTAATTGAAATATTCAAATTAATATGATTTTATTAATTACTTTGTTCAATTAAAATAGTATTATCATATTCAAAGTAAACATATTAAATCTAAATATTATATTATATCTTTGTTGAACTCTTCTTTAAAGGTCGCGTTTTAAAATGCAGAAAGTAGTTGACACACTTATTATAGATAACTTGCAAATTGCAACCCCCGAATGATAAGCTCTTCCTCCTTCTACTTAGCTCTTTCTTAAAATTGATAATACATTAATAATGATTCTTTACCATTTTAAGTAATAACTAGGAATTTACACTCGCTCCACTTGGGATCGTCTCTACATACGTTTTCAGTTAGTAGGTATAGTTTTATAAGAAACGAGACAATTTCCCGCGATAAAAAGTACCCACCATACCTACATAATCAGCTATTGTCATACATCAAAATCTGTCCAGTCGTTCAGACAGACAGACAGACACACAAAATTTGTAATATCTATATACTATATCGATAACAAAGACTACTTCAATAAGATTTTCCAAAAATATTTGATGTAGAGTCTTAACTCGGTTAGAATTTTAATTATATATTTATTATTTATGTATATATCGCAATATGATTTTTTAATATAATAAAAATGGCGGAAAATATGCCTCAACAACAAGGCTCGTTAAACTGCAAACAAGTTTATAAACAAAAAGCAGGATGCTCGTTTCACCCGCTACATGCATCCGGACCAACTATTACATTACACACGTAACATATTCAAATAGTGTGCATATCGTGGTTGGATTTCTTATACTAATACTGTAATCAGCGGGCAATGGACGAGTAACAAGATGAAATAACCTTTGTGTCTAAAAAGTATATATATATTGGCGGAAACAGACCGAAACATGTAGGGTTACCGTAATTTAAAAAACTTGAAGATTTTTAATCTATAGTGAATAGTACAATAAAACATTTGTATTTAGATGTTCATTGCCTCTTTATCTAATATTTTTTATCATTTAATTATTAAGTAAACATAGTATGATATAGGTAATTAAAGTTAAATAACTTTTAGTGTAGATTTAATCCGTCTGAATCTCTTGATACAAATTATTACTATTAAAAAAATAAATGTATGATTTAAAAATGAAATATTGTCTATGATGTGATCAATTTTATGAATCAAATGCTTTTTTAATTATAATGTAAAATGAACACGAAATCGTTCTTCATTCACGTCCTGGTTACTTTACTTTACTTGCAAAAACCCTCATATAAAATTACGTTCACAGAAAAACCTCATAAAATTCAATGTAACATTATTTAGTTACCTACATACGTTACGATGAAAGGTTTCGTAAGTTGTGGTCAGTAGTTTCACTCTTATTGTAGTTTTTAGGGTCTCTTTAACAAACTGACTACGGAAAAAAGAGAAAGAAATACATTTTTGAAACACCTAATTTAAAAGACAAATTAGGTAATTCAAATCCTTGAAAAAATTTGTTGATAAATTTCTTTGAAATGGTTATTACTTATTATTATCGAGACAAAGGTTATTTATTTGTTGGACAAACGTTCTTTACTTTTTAGATTTTTTCTTTGTCAGTCTGTCTGTTGATGATAGTTATCTACAACTATGTGGGTCAAAATACTACAAAGATTTTACAATGCAACGCTAAAATATCATTTCTGTGAGAAATCAATGCTAACCGTTAAAACGGGGGCCGAGAGCGAAGCCAGTGGAAGTCGCTAGTTAATTTTAAAAGATAAAATATATAATAATATAGATAAATATTATGGCAAAATTTACCACAGTCGGATCTATACCAAATACTATCCAAAAATGAATTATTTATACGACTATGGCTTCGGTTAATCATATTGAATTATACAATATACTATATACGAACCAAAAAAACGCTTCCACTTTAGAAAATAATCGCGAGAAAAACAAATCTTCCGTTGCATTGTCGATTATAATAATTGTTTACCGTTAATTAATTCCTAATTACTCTAGTCACGATAGCAATGATAATTAATAATTGAACGAACATTACACTGCTACAGTTATGTTCACGGATGAAATGACACTGGTACGGAAGCTGAGCAGATCATGGTATCCATTATGTCCATAATTCACGACTTACGTTAAAAATATAGATTATTATTTATTAAGTTTATGTTATTAGAATAATAAAGAGCTTTCATTTATCAATCTTAGGATTCTGGTGACTGATTAGTGTTTAGACCTGATAGTTTCTTTTTCGTTTTTAATTATTATCGTAGGTACTTATTCTTTTTTTATGATATGAAATTAGGCAAATATTACGTTTTTTGATTATTATTTTCGTTCTAAACGAAAATGTGGGATTACTGAAAAGGAAAAAACAATCTTAGAAAGAAAAGCTTTTTCGTAATATTTCAGTTCGATATTAATAATTAAGAAAAAAGAAAATCGAAATTTTCGTTTTGTGGACTATTTGGCGTCATATTACTATTTCGTCGCTGGCTGACTGACTGACTAACTTAAACTAGAATAATATGTTATATGCAACATTAATTACTTATTACGAGTATCACTATCATGAACAATTAAAAATACAATAAACTGAGAATTTCCTCTTTTTTGAAGTCGGTTGAAAATAAAATCATCTTGTTAAATCAAATGTATTGCCACATTCAATTACTTTATATTATCGGCCATGTTAGTTTTGACATTTCGAATGCTATTGTACAAGTTACACAGTACAGTTTAATTGCACACCTACAGTTATTTATTTTCGAGCTATTACTTATTGTGTTGCAAGTAGTGAATAACATCTAAACGTTACCTAATAACACTTTCCATAATATTTGTTCCTAAATTTTAAAAGAGTACGCAAGGGTAAAGGAATGCAATAATATTTTCATCTTAGGGATGATCCTTATATTATATCCTTGAAAATGGCAAAAGTTTGGTGACGTTAAAAACGAAGATTAAGTTTAACTTTCTTAAATTAATTGCTATACATATTATTATGATGTACTTATTTATTTCCTTTTGCGTTCCAGTTGTGGTGGATGTTGATGATCGGCCGGTCTGCGTTGAAATCTGTGATACTGCGGGTCAGGTAAGCTATCGTGTTCATTTGCAACATTTACTTTCCTATTTCTTTATGTATTCTATTTATATGTATGAGTTGTACATAAGAGTTTAAATAAGTTGTAGGAGCACATCTGCGCACCTTTTTTCAAACAGAGCGGGACGGACGATTTATTGTAGTAAAGATATATGTATCGAACTTATAATTACAAATTACTACAGAGTAGCAAAAAGAACCTATGTCGTTCTATTGTATCACCATAATAACGATTTTACTGTACAAATTTTTGGCAACTATGAAATATAAAAAAAAATCCTTGTTGTAGACACTCTCTCTTCTCGTTGTCTCATATTATGAGCATTGCAGTAGACTGTAGTACCTTCCACTGTATCGCAGTAACGATTGCTTTTATTCTATTCTATAGAATATTTCACTTAATTAATTGTATCGGCAATCATAAGTTAAAAAAGATTTATTGTGTGCTCTCAAAATCTAAATAAACTTCCTTCCCACACCAGTCGATACTAATAACTAGAACTATTGAGCGTTTGCAAATAAATTCTATTTTCTTTCCTGAACAAAACAGCAGTTTCTATTCTATTGTAAGGCCAAAAAACTAAATCACACACTGCTGTTATATCACCTGCCACACAACTGCCAGGCAGTCCCACCGTCCCACGTTCACACCGAAAAAGCACGTGTATCATTGTCATTGAAGCGATCGATTATTTTTTTCTACTTTCGTTAACAAAGCTTCGTATTTCTCATAGTTTCTTTACCTGCGCTGGAGTTTACTATTTTATTTAATCATTTAATGCTTATTTCTATTGCAAATAACATTTCCTGTAAAAACGGAATAATAAAAACTTTTTTTTAATATTTATTGTCCCAGTATGTCACTTAACTGCTTCTTTACGACCCAAACTCTTTACCGATCTTGATAAATTTCAAAATTTATTATTAAAGAGTGAAATGTCTTTAGTAAATAAGGATTACTGATTTCGATGTTTGATATAAGATAAGACGATTCATGGACTGTTATAACAGCTTTTTATTAAATTACGTATTTTTGTTGTCTTCTAAAAATATTTTAACTAAAAATGATGAAAATAACAGCCCTAATAGAAAAATGAAGATTTATGCATTTTAATTTAATTAAATGTTTTACATTAGAGTAAGAGTATCATATAGGTAGGTATCTGGGAAATAACGTATGTATTTATCAGATACATATTATTTATATTGGATTTTTTTTATTTCTATCTTTAAAGTTTTAATGACGACGACGATGCACCAGTAAATATTATTACTTTAAAACATGTACCGTGAACTACGAAATTCTAATACAATGTAGATCTAGATCCAGAATTTTGTCATCTATATTTTTAATAACATTCGAATTTATTAAACATAATGCCTTTATAACCAGATAAGATAACTGTTATTTTAAAAGAAATGAAATATAGATAAAAGGCTTTGGCACTCCTTTTTAAAATAAATATTTAATGAGTAGGTTATATTTGAAAAGAAACAATCTTAAAATAAACACCGCAGTGTTTTCTACGGAAGATTAATCTCTAAACGTGAGTGAGACCTTGATAAGAGTGGCAATTGAAAACTTTCTTGCTGTTACACGATATTACGTAGAAATTAAAAAATAATCATACAACAGTAATTAAATTTAAAGAAATTGTATTTTTATCGTAAAAAATACTTTTTACATTTTATAAATTCTTATGTACATATGAAAATCTCTTCTCACAGTGTTCGTTATCGAACTCCACCGAAACGGCTTGACCGATTTTCATGATATTTTTTGTGTAGGAATACATGGTGGGTCTGGGAATAGGTCGTAGGCTACTTTTTATTCCTATAGGTGATCAGGGTGCCTGTCCAGATGTTTATTTTTTAAATTACAGACCAAATTTTAATTTTTATGATTTGGCATCAAATAATACCTATAACTCCTTCAAATCATCCTTCTACAAACGCGGGCAGAGCCGCGGGAATTGCTAGTTAATGTATAATATTAATCATATTGTAAAAAAATTAAAAAATACTTAGTAATTTTAAGCTCTATAAGTTTTTGCGATTTAAGTTGTTGCGATCTAACCATACCTGTATTAAATTTTAAAAAAAAAATACTAATATACAATACAGTCTACGATGGCACAACAACATTTCGTCATAAACTAATCTATTAAGACAGTTTCATCATAGTACTATTACACCAAAGAGCGGTTGTAACTTAAACATAACTTTACGGGTAGTTTAACAAACGATGCTTTATAAAGAAACAGCCTTACGGCTTACCTAAAGAAAGAAAGTCGATTTCCCAATGAAAACTTTTATGTTCATTAGTCGTATTAAAGTTAATATTTCCGTTTTGCGTATTTATTTAAAACTAGCAATTCCCGCGGATTCGCTCGCGTTCTAATAGGAATTGTTGGTAGAACGTTGAAAATTCTTCTGAATTTTCAAAAAATTCTTTGCGTTTTGTAAGAGCTTTTAGCTAAACAGTAGGCACGACGGTACGGAGTAGAGTCGGCGATTGCATTAAGCAAAGCGACGCTTAAAGCAGCGCTTGCATTTTATTCTCGCGACGCGAGATGGGCGATGCAAAATAAATTATAACACTTGACAAATTATATATACTAAAACCTGCCTCGAGAACTACTCTTTCCATTGGTGAAAACAGCATGACAATCGGTGCAGTAGTTTTTGAGTTTTGCGCGAACAGACAGACAGACAGATAGACGCAACGGAGGATTTTGTTATAAAATATGTATAGATGATACTTGCAATGTATTATGTCCTTTTATCCTAATCACTACATACCTATTTATTTATTTTTTTAAGTCATTTTATTTTAAACTGTTATTTTAGGTAGGTATGTACTAGCGGTTCACCCTTGCCTCGCCCGGGTTTGTCTCTAGGTACGATTTAACAAGTAAATTATATACATACATAACATCTTTATATGTATAATTCTTCTGTGAGTGTGTATGTCACTGAACTTCTCTCAAACGACTGGACCGATTTTGATGAAATTTTTTGTGTGTGTTCAAGGGGATCTGGGAATGGTTTAGATTCACAATTTTGTCCGCTGGACAATGTTTTTTTAATTGCTGTTCGTTAGTCTCTAGCTAATTTTGGTCTTGAATTATTTGTGGAAGCCCAGAGAAGGTTTAAAAGTTGAATAAATATGAAAAAAAAGTTTAGGTCTTTTATTTATCGATTGAGGCTGTACGAAGTCTGCCGGGTCAGCTAGTATTTATATGTAATGTACAATACATAGTTATAGAAAATATAAGTATATAAGTATTATAAAGATATACATTTTCAGATAATAGGTTCTATAGGTAGATAATGGTATTCACATTTTGTTATATAATAAAAAGAAGGTTTAGGGAAGATAAATTAAGGCTATTTTAATAATCACAAAGAAAATTAGGGCTCGGTGACATTTGACGTATAAATGAGGTTAATGTTGGGAAGAGGATACATTAAAATAGCGAGGTGAAACAACTTAATCCCTTAATAGGCAGGCAGGCTTTATAGCCTTATAAAACATGTAGATACATAATATTATATTTGTTACATTCCATGAAAACGTTCCCTTGAATAGTAGTAATTAGTAATTATTAATTAGAGATAAGTCATTAACCCTACTACGTCTACGCCTCTATTCTTTAGTAATATTTTTGATTTTTTTAAGAATTCATCTCACAATTTAGAAATTATTATTTACAATAATTTTTAATATAATAAATAATAATATGATTATTCGACTTTTTTTGTTAATTGATTAGTTCAATAATATGGTAGTAATCTGTTTTGTATGTTATTGAAAAGTTGATATTCAAAACATTTTCCACACTATGGCCTAGTCCACTTAAAAGAAATTTTCTCTTTAAATATTTACTTAATAAACTATACAAACATACGCGTTAAGTGTTTGACAGTGATTCGTAAACCACTAGTATTAGGTACCTATATAATAAGCAACGTGCAAGTAGAAATTACACTGCACAAAATTAGTGAAATTATCTTAAATACCACTTATTTAAACTTCAAGGAAAGATAAGATCCGTGTTAACATAAACTTTCAAATTATAATTATAATGCAATTGATATTTGTTACGCTATTAACTAGTAATTTGATTGCCATTTGCCAGTGCAAATTAATTGAAGTAATTCAATGATTTCATATTATAAATTACTAGGTTCTCCGACTGTGCGAAATGGCTAATACATGTAATATAAGTAGATACTATAGTCTACAGCTTTATATTTTTCCAGCGATCCACTCTGGGTTCTCCCCTAGTTTTCATAGCCATACCTATCTCCTATACCTATAGGCAAGGAAAAATTATGACTATATAATGTATACTTAGGCAAAGTTTCGAAAAAATATATAAAAAAACACACAATAATTAATGCTTAATTAATTTAATCTATTAAATTAAATTTAATTTCACTTCGCAATAATTCCTACATTTCATTGCACAGTGACATGTTATGTATGTATTATGTCGCAAAAATTTTTCAAGGACTTGTATCCCGTCAGACTGCAATTTCGATTAATATATCCTGCCTACATCCCGATCTATATCTACCGTGCTAACCTTGCTCTTCCCGTCATCGAGCCGAGTCGTTTCCTATCTTTTATAATGCATATTATGTAATAGATATATCATATATTATGTACATAATTTAAAATGGAATAAACATTTGTTAGTGATATTACGAGTATATATTATTGTTTATCGAAATTACACAGAATAATCAAAAATGAAAATATCGTTATGATTTATGAATATAACTATTTCTGTTTATATGGAGCTATATTTTAAATTAATTTCTGTTAACTCGAACTAAATCTTTTTTATATGTGAAATGCCTAAGACAATATATTATATAAAAATTTAATACCATTCGCTGATATGATATATTTTAAAGAGTACAATTTAATTATGTGTACGTACATATTAAACTTTTTATACAAACCGAAAGGCGCTTAAGTAAAGGCTTTGTGAGTAGTGATTAGTCAGCAAAAAATTCGTCCATCATGGCACCTAAACATGGAGATTCAATTGTTGGTTTCTTTGGGCTAACTTTCACCATTGACTGTGGTAGTTTAGTTACCGTTTACACTCTAAACTGTATTGTACTATACACAAACATGTTTCGTACCTCATTTGTAGGTATTTGATTAAATAGATAAGGTACATAATACATTTAGAAATAGATGTCTATGGATTCTATACAATTTCTTATAAATAATGATTATTAAAATTTTCTTGTTTTAATTGCATTAATTAAATATTTACCATTGCTAATAAATGCGAAAGTTTGTTGGTTTAGAATATAGATCCTTCGATCTTACTCGACGTCGATCATCGACGTGATTTGCATAGAAATGGAAATGGAACGAGTGACATAGCCTACTTTTTATACCGGTAGCGGTTCTTGTAACATACGATGCAAAAACTCACATAGAGTCATAGGGACACTAGTTCCTTTTTAAATAAATTATAAGTCGTGTACATATGAAATCAATCTAACTGTTTTATTCTTATTATAGTTGTAGCATATTATTGTTTACAGTAAGACAGTGGTAGCCCAGTGGTAACGCGCTCACTTATATAACCGAGTGATGCGGGTTTAAATCCGGGTCTCGCACCTCTGATATTTTCATGTGCGAATCATTTCTATCATGATTACCACTGGTCTTACGGTGAAGGGAAACATCGTGAGGAAACCTGCATTTCTGAGAAAACCTAGCAAGTTTTCGTAAGACATGTGCAGTCCGCTAACGCGCACTAGGTCAGCGCGGTGGACTATGGACTGATCCCCCTCGTACTGAGGGAGGCCCGTGCCCAGCAGTGGGACGTTAAAAAGGGCCGATGACATATTATTGTTTTATTATTGAAATGATTCAACTACCAAGGGAAGAAATTACAAATATTAAAAGGTTACCATATGGCTTATGGTTTGCACTTTGAATCTAAAAGCAATTTTAATTAATGTTAGGTATTGGACCTATGGCCAATCGGATTGTAATATTCAGTTTATGGTATGAACCTGTTAAAATGAATATACGTCAACTATCAATCCGCCTTCACATGGCATATATAGAGAGAGTATATATTTTTTATAGAAATCGCCCTACTATTTAGCTCTATTAACATCACTTCAAACATAAAATATGTTCTTTGCGAGATCACTTAAGTTTACTAAGAAATATAACTTTTATACAAAAGCAAATTTTAATATTTTCTTAATAATTTCTTCTCCTCTCATATTTATTACTTCTACAACCTCTGCGATTGTAAATTAGCTAATAAATACTTTTTATCATCGTTATAAAATATATACATGTGTATATTTCAGGACTCCATGTCTGAACTCCGCGAGCTATGCTACCCTGGTACGGACGTGCTGATGCTGTGCTTCTCCGTAGTGCGACCGGAGACGTTTAGATCAGTCGCGGAGAGGTGGACGCGTGCCGTCGCAAGTGTGAACGCGCCCTTAGTACTAGTAGGCACGCAGAGCGACTTGGCACTTGATGGACGAGTTATACAGACCTTAAGGGTATGTATTAAATGTTTGTTACACTATTACACTGAAATGACACGACGAATTTGAAAACATTTATTAAACAAAATATATGGACTTGGAGATTTGCATAGGCTGTTGTTCGACACACAGTGAATCTCCCGAGCGAATCTAGCTTGTACATAAATAAAATCTATATTACTTATAATAAAATGCCTGGATTCCATAAAACTATATGAAGTTATTAGTTATAATTACTAATATGTTATGTAGCAATTTACACAATAAATATGGCCAAAAATTATTTCTCTGTTATCTAAGAGACAATCTTAAATCTACTTTAAAAGACGACTTTACCAATTTCAAATGGACTTAAGACTCCCAGTTATGCGGGCGGAAGGTACGTTAGCTGCTTCTTTCCTGGAAAAGGCAAAGTGCTCTCGCGCGAAAAGGAACACAAGTTAAATGCATTTTAAGGATGGCTCGATAAAATATTTTATGCACAGATAGTGGCAGATTCGATCAATATTTTCTATTCTACTATTGTACATATTTTATTAATATACAGCTATATTATTTTTATTACTGCTGTAAAGATGTGAAAGTTGATCAATTAACTTTACGTAAAATAATATCAGACTTTTGCCAGTCACACCATTATTTTAATCAAAAAGTTTACCGATCACGGCTTTGCCACATGAACTATACTCGTTATGTTATGTTTATGTGATATGATTTTAAATTTTGATTCGTTTCAACCTTTTCAACTTAAAAACGAGACTTTTACAATTTCTTATGTATACAAAAATTACTTATAAATGATCGAAGATTTAAATAGTCTGAAAGTAGAATACTTTTAATAGATGAAAATCGTGGACGGGTTGATAAAAAAACAAAGGGTAATTGACATCTTTATTGTCAGATTATTAGGGCAGATCTTTCTTCGGGCACTAAAAGCCAAATGTCAAAGGTTATATGCGATGAGTGTATATCAAGGAAGTATGGAAATTGGGTTAGTAAAAGGGTTTTACCAATATAAAATAATGTAAAAACAAAATTATGTAGGTACTTAATATTATAAAATGTCCAATGTTCAAATACGACTACGATATGGTTTTGGTAAACCACACCAATATAATATACTTAGGTACATTAACTTACGAAATGGAATAAACAATAACCTCTTATCTCCTATTTAAGTGACACAAATAGGTATAAAATGACGACTCAATGATGCGGGTGCAGTGGAACGACCAAATACGAGTAAATTATTATAACAAAAACGTGGTACATAATAAATAAATATTTTGCATTGTCATTAATTTGAAAAAATACGGGATTGAAAATTCTTACGTTAGGAAGATCATCAAACATTTCTTTACAATTAAAATTATTGTGTAGACAAATATGAATAAACTATTTATTTTTGCAGGCCCGTGGAGAACATGCTGTTACAGAAATGGAAGCTCGGACATTAGCAGCAAAAATTAATGCTGTGTACGTGGAAACCTCGGCAAAAACAAGAAAACAGTTAAAAGACGCATTCGATGCCGCCATTTTAGCAGGGTTGCCAGTTATACAAAGTAAACGACCTCTCTGGAAAAAGTTATTATGTTTAAATTAGTGTTTCATTAATAAACTATAGATTTTTTATAATATCCTGATTATAAAAAAAAACTTATGACACAAAAAGAGCTACTTGTAACTTTTACAAGAGAGGATATCGAATTAATGCATTCTGTGATCGATTTACAATGCAGTACGGTATTTCCAAAGCCTAGTATAAATGTGTTATAGTAAATAAGTTGTTAGGAAGAATGAGTAATGTCTGTGCCTTATGATTGACGAAAGCAAGAATGTTAAAATTGTATTATGTAGTTTTGATGTTAAATGTTGAAATAAAGATTTTGTAAATGGATGTAAAATTTTAATGTTTTAATAAGAAATAAATTAATCAGAAGAAAATATGTACATGCTGAAAATTAAATGATGAATATTTACAATCTTATGTATCCGGTTTTCATTTTTATATCTGAATACATATTGAATTTAGAAATCAATTATTATGTATTATTTTTATGCAATTGTAATTCAATTTTAATAAAATTTATATTCAATACTTATATTTCTATAGAACTATTATTTCGAGGCTAAAAATTATTACAAAATGAAAAAAGTGTTTTGTCACTTGTTTTAATAAGCAAATCATTTGTAAAGTAAAACTAAGAGTAGGAGATTGAACATTTTATTGATTTATATTTTAATTGTTACATAGTATGTATATATGTAGTAAGCTTGGCATATGTAAATGTTGTTTTGATACTCAACACGAACTGATAATTAATTATATTTTATTACTATTCACTTGGTCTTTTTTATTTTTGATGTTCTTATAGTAGTTAAACCATATAGTACAAAATAAAATGAGTCAAACAAGGCCTAGCCTTTTCTAACTGCTTAAAAGTCGCTGTCCAGAAATAGTTTGTTTGCACTTTTAACTCTTAAAATATTATTTTCCATAAATGCAAATTGATAATTTACTAATAAAAACTTAGTCGAGACTCGTGACATTCATTGCTACATCCTACTCACCAACCCCTTTGGCCGTGTGTCATGCGAGTCCCACATAACCACCTGTTGGCGTTGCGTTATAAACATAAAGTTATTATTTTTATTAATGAGTAAATGGTAAAATTGAAAATAAAACAATATTTTGCAGGTACCAATTATTTTATTCAATGGGTTTAATTATACTATTTATACTATTTATATATATTTTAAGTGGTAGTGCCATGCTTGTTACCTTCAGGTAGCAGCCGAATGGGCCGGCACGCCCCGTATAGTACCACTCTCTCACAGAAGACCGGCGTGAAGTAGCAGCTATGCTGTCGCGTTTCGTCCGGTAAGTGAGAGTCCGGGAGGCCCACTCCCCATCCCTGCTCCCGTCCTTCTCCCTCCTCCCGTCCTTCTCTCTCCTCCCGTCCTTCTCTCTCCTCCCGTCCTTCTCCCTCCTCCCTCAGCCCTCCCTCCCTTTCCTAAAAGGCCGGCAACGCATCTGCAAAACCGCAAGCCCTGCAGTCTTGCAGATGTCCATGGGCGGAGGTGATCACTTCCCATCAGGTGAGCCTCCTGCCCGTTTGCCCCCTTTGTCACATAAAAAAAAAATATACAATATCCAGTTGGGCACATTTTGTTTAACTTAAATATTATGCGCGTAAAATAAAGAAGACCCGTTATGTGCGATTTAAACCTAAAATTGTACATAATATTTATTATTTGTGCACAAAATAATACCAATAATCGTAGACAGAAAATAGTATAGAGAAATTGATATCTTTTTTCGCATTCACACAAGAAAAATAACAACTTACACTGATGCCGTGTGAAGAAATGAAACAAGATATCATCTTCCTGTAAAGAAACTGAGGATAAGCTCTCAGAACAATAACTAAGCACAGAAGGAAGCTAATTATAATTAATATAGTCGTCTCTATTTTCTTATACACTCATAACAGCATTAGAAAGAGACAGATATAGGTTGTTCAAAATGCAAATCGTAACAAAGCAAACGTCAATTTGGTTACCTTGGCTATCTTTATGATACTAAGTTTAAAAGCTACGTACGTCTCAGGTTTTTCTTTATGACTTAGTTCATCGCATTTTTGCCGTATAATACTATGGGCCCATGAGAGTTGAAGTGCTTCGGTGATTTTACATGTTTTTATACAAATAGTACAAAATTATCAGTGATTAGTGTAAATCGCAAAGCTTAAAGATTAAATAATATCCTGCATTACAGTGGGATGTAAATTACATTCATCTCGCAAAGAAAATGATGATACTCTTTTGTCTATGACAGCGTACACTTTAAATGTCGTAAAGCGCCTTCTATTCTTTAGTTGTTGTTCTGAGGATAAGCCATAAGGCATAGAGTATAAACCATTTGCTATATTTGACAAGTATATATGTAGAAATATACTCTATGTTGACAACTGACTATATGTAGCAATATACTCTATGCAACTGACATTTGACAACTGACAATTTTACGCGCGATTTTATAGTGTAAACTGTAATTTTGTATTTTGTAATTTGTTATAAATTTTATTCTTTAATAATTAATGATATTTATGACTTAAAAATCGAAATATCTAAAATGTCAGAAGAAGAACATCACACAGAGGTGGATATATCTGATATTATAGATGACACTGAACAATATCAGGAAAATGATAACCGTTCAACCGAAATCACCGACTCAGAATTAAGCATAATAAAAGATTCTGAAGAAGGGACTTCTGAAGAACAATCTACTGCTTCTGAAAAGAAGACACCAAACGCTAATAAAGTTGAAGTAATACGGTCTACTAGACTTCCAATTGCACGAATTAAAAATATAATGAAAATGGATCCAGACGTTACTGTCGTTAATGCGGAAGCGGTTTTCTTAGTTACAAAGGCGACGGTTAGTATCATAATGTTTTGTCAATCTTAATCTTTTATTTTAGGGTATTATAGCTTAGTGGAAAAATGTACTAGATATATACCTCTAATTTCGAATTTTTTACATAACTATACAACATATAATTCTAAATGACTTAAATTTCTTGAATATTTTTTGAAGAAACTTATTTAAATAGTTGTAAATATATATAGAGAGGCAGAATCTAAAATTTTTTGAATTTTTGTCAGTCTTACTGTCTCTCTGTCTGTGAGCAGATCAGGACAATACTACTAGACAGGTTTTAATAAATTGGTATATTATTGGCTATCTCGCTCAACATATTGAATACTTTTTACTGGGGGAAATACCAACCCGAGAAGAGTGAGGGTGAGGTACATTAGAACATTGATGAATAGTTATTTTCTATATATTTGCATCTTTCTTGGTGTGTGGGAATTCATGTTAGAAGTAATGCAATATTTTTAATTTCTTTTGGCTTATTGAACATTAATAATTGAAAATGGTTTAATTGACTGAAAATAAATGAATAAAATGAAACTAGATAGTCCATTTAGTGCTGTAATGAGATTTGCCAAGCCAATTAAGTGATGCATGTTGTGCAAATAGAAGTATCATTTGTTTCTTATTTAGAGCAACACAATTTGGGTTATATAGTAACAAAATACCTATTATCTAATAATATTATAATATAATTACAGGAAATGTTCTTAGAAACTATAGCAAAGGAAACATATGCATATACAGTTCAACACAAAAGAAAAACAATTGCTAAAAAAGATTTAGATGTGGTGATCAACAAAGTTGATTGTCTGTGCTTTTTGGAAGGTGCCATGGATTTCTAATTTTCATTAAAGGAGAAGCAAGATGTTTGACAATTCATATGTTCCTAAATAATAATAAAAGTAATATTATAGATTATCAGTAAACGTGACTGAAATATATTTTTGTATCAAATTTAGTTATAAGACATTCATTCATGTAACCTTAAACAATAGTTTTTAAAAAAAGTGTAATATGATGTAAATATATTGATATTTTTTGTAAATAAATATTTTAAAAACAAACATCAGATATTTATTAGAATTATATGTGCCAGTCATACACACAGTGATTCCGCAAGCAATCTACAGATAGTGTCATATTTTATTAAAATCATTAAGCTTACATACATGAATACATCTGTATCATAACACATAATAGTTTTAACAACATAGAAAAAAATTTTTGAAGAACGAGATATTATGTACTAAACTAACTACTATTTCAATGAGTATATATATAATCAATTTTAACTAACCTTATAAAAGTTAAAACAGATTCTGAAAGAGCTCTACATAGAAGGTTGTTGTCTTTGGATACGCGTGCACGGCATTGGCGACCAACAGAAAAAATATTATACGCATTGTACTTGTGTAAGCGTCTACCGAGTAATAATATTCACAAGCATCTAGGATTCCTTTTTACCACTAAATAACCCTAGCTACTTGCACAATTCCTAACAGACATTTTTCTTTAATAAAGTAGCATCGAACTTTACTCTTTTAGTCTTGCCGCAGTCGGTTAACAAGGGGACTGGGGAGCAATATTGGAGCACACCTTTATGATTACTTTTTCGGATAGGGTTTGTCGAAATATACTATTTTTAACTATATTAAGTTTTCCCTAAAGTCTAAACTCTAAACCACATGTCTAAATAGTAAGTGGGCCATTGAAAACAATATAAAAACCGTTTTGTTATGTAGTAGTTAAATAAATTTACAAATAGCTATAATTAATAGTGTCTGCGTTAACTCTCAATCTTAAACTTTTATTCAACCAATAATAATAGGCGCAAGAAAAAAAAAATAACTAGATGTACCTACATAATTTTTCTAAAATAACTGTTTCATTGTATATTATAATAATAGGCGCGTTGGAAATAAACAAAACAAAAAGTAGAGAAATTCACTTTATTACGTAACATATCAATTACTGTAAAATAAGTTTAACAAAATAATGTACTTAGATTTTCAATGTAGATTTCCTTTCAATGAAAATGAAATATTCTTGGCTGATTTACCTTTTAATGCCAATAAAATGTTGCCAAACTGCTAAATTAAATTGAATGATTATTCTAATTTTTTAATATTACAGAGTTGACTCTTGGTGAATACATACTAACCGTATCCATTTGACCATAGTTAAACAAATAATAATACTCAATTACAATATATGTATATTTAGTGAAAAAAAAAATGATTTTATTCTTATTAATTAAGTGCACAATTGATTACAACAACACTCGTTACACATTACACATATTGTCTCCGATCTCAAGAGACTAAAAAGGAGTTGTACTTTTGAATATTTGTAATATTATAATATAGCGTACAAATAATATTTAGAGAAATGCTTAAATACAGCAATTAAATCTTTGATAATGTTTATATTTTTTTTAATCCACAAATTATAGAGAAGCGCTTGTTTCAAACAAAAAAATCCTTTGCTAAGTTTATTGTAGAACAGTTGTAATTTAGACTACCATAATTTTAAAGCTGTTACTGTTACCAGTCTCACATTAGTACGTAAGAATTAAGTTGTAGTACATTTTTATATTTTTATTGTTTTTTTTTTATTTTTGTAATTAATTTCCAAACAAATGTTTACGTTAGCATTGATTTTTTATTTTCATTAGCTCCTAATATCCCAAAAAATATTTTAGATAAGAAAATATAATATATGAGCGACAATGTTTAATTGAACCAACATGTAGCATATATTTAAAGAAAAACAAGGCCCAAATATTTTAATATATCTTTTAATCGTATTCTACAGAATCAAAATCATTGTATCTTATAATTATTATGTACTTTTCTTGCAGACAAAATGTTCGAAGTCAACAAATAATTTGGCCTAAAACCTACAAGTTCTATAAAAATAGGTCACAAATAAGTATATGTGTTAGCATGTAACAAATCATGGAGATTAAAAACCAGGAGGACCATCGCTTCATACTAAAGCATTACCCGCCTGTCTCTGAAAATGTGTAGAATTTACAACGCGCTGCCGTCGGTAAGTAGTATCTGTGAAGTTAGCTATTTATGAGTACTGTCACTGTTGTGACAACGTGAAGTTAGGCATTGAGACAACATAGCGATCGCAGCGCCTCCTTGGTTTGACAATATTTCTGAGACACTCTAGGGCCTTGGTTCTCCTGGGCCTATAGCCAACCGGCATTCGTTATGAAGCGATTCGATTTCTACAATCGTCATCGCTTAAACGCAGCGTATGCATTTTGAACTTTAAATCACTAATAATTGAAATGAATTTACATTGTCTACCATCATCTATTCGTTGACAACAGATCACGTGACATATCTAAGGCATATGTCAAACCCATACATTTTGGACTTTTCTACTAGCGCTTTCGCTAATCGATTGTTACATTGTCTAGGCCCTCTGGTCTCTAATCTCCATGTAACAAATATTGGAACACAAAAATTTAAAATGCCATTACTATATGTAAAATAAATAATGTAAAAACATCTATTTATTACATCTGATTGCTGTCAAGTTGTACTTTTACTTCTCCTCGTCCGATATTTCCATTAGAGCTTATGTTTGTTTTGTATCAAATATTAATTTCTATTTAATTTGAGAATAATCCTTATAAAGAAAAACGTCATACAGGCTTATGAGACATATTTTATAAAACAAACCTAATACGAAATATTTTACAATTCAAGCTGCCAAGTCTTCCACATAACGTGTTATTATTTTAAAGTACGTAAGTTTAATTTACACAGATCAAAAAATATTTCACGTTTAAACCAATTTGAGTCCAACTCCTATGTTAATTTATTTTATAAGCTCTTGGCACAAACTTTTGAGAACTTAAAACTTAGTTTTACTATTTCTTTTTATTTTTCCTTTGCAACTTTCATTTTCATTGATTACTTATTTTCTCTATGTTCGCTTTAAATTCAATCATTGTTAAAAGATAACGCGTCAAATATAAAAATAAATACTTACAAGGAACTTGGATTAAAGAACATTCACACAGAGTATCACTCGAAACCTGATTCTCAACACTTCAATCTTCATATTTACAAAATATACAAATATTTTCTATATGTTATTAGGAAATATGAGAAAAATTACAAATGTATGAAACTTCCGAAAAATCGATTAATCTAATTGATATTTCGTAGGAAATTTCACAGTTCGATCGGTGATTATTAATATCCCTATGTAAAATATTGTTGTCCAAATTCGCTACCTACGTTCAAATTGTACAAGTATATAATATTTGATAAGACTTATATTTAACACCTTCAATTACATCACATTAATTGTACCAGTCTTAAAACTAACTTATACAGACATTAGTGAGACAGAAGTCCGGGATAATAAAAAAATTAAGAAAATGCCTAAATTAGCTTAAGTTTCGTGGGTTTACTCAAATATTTTGACTAAAGCGGTCATAATGTGTTAGTGGAGACAAGTAAGTTCTAATATATGCTAATCGTATAGTACGTCGTCAACTCATTTCCATATTAAGTAGTATGGAACTTGTAATTTACTTAACTTTTATTATAGTCTAGATGTAGATGTAAACCATCTAATTACCACTATTCGCTATACATATATTATCATAAATCTCTCGATGAATAACATCTAAGATGTCAAATCGCAATATAACTGAAACCAATCCAAGTGAGGGTAGTTGAAAAGGCTACTTAAAACATAAGTAATAAGTATGATATTAAAACTAAAATTAAGTAAATTTTGCTTCAAAGTAAAGTGTGAAAAAACATTTTTCTTTATAATATAATATTTTGTTGAGTTAAACTTATAATAAAAGTAGAAAATATCGAGACTGGTACAAAATGCAGTAAGATATGAATGTTATTATTTAATCCATTTGAAACGGTAGATTTGCTGCTATTCTTGGTTTCTTCTTCTTTTGCGGTCTAGATGTTGCTTGTTGTTGAGTTACCTAGAAACATATATATTTATACGTACGTGTCAAGGTTAGTTTTAAAATAAACAGAAGTTATTATAATATATTAAGTATTTTTCGCTCGTGATTCCATTGCAGGTACGTCTTAAATCTATCTCATTTAATCTCACTTTAAACCGTTAAATTTTAAAGCAGGTAGAATAACAAAAGCTAAACTTTTACAATATTCGTATTTGTTTATTGGATATTTCACAGTAAAACATATCCTACAATACTTTAACCACAGGAAAATATCTAATTACTGAAAAATCTGTACTAACAGTTAGAACCAATGATATAAGTAAAAAGGTGTAGATACGTTACCTAAACGACATTCTACCTTCAAAAACGGCACACTAACGCACACATGAATAAAAATATTGCAATAACACTGAACACACTACATTACGATTAGTTGTCAAAATAGGATGGCATGATTCAAGTATCGCCAGTGAAAAAGAGACAAATATAATTCGTGACAGTGCGTCGTCAACGCGTGACTATGTTCAGGTGGGCCAATTAGCCTAGTTTTGGTGTGCCGCATTTTGAGCGCGTATGACTTATCTACACCTTTTTTCCTAGTATATCAATGGTTAGAACGTATTCTCTAAAAATCTACGAATTAGGTTTCCGGTATTTAAAACGCGGGTGAAGCCGCGGGAAATGCTAGTGTTCTATAAAAGTATACAAGCTTACCGGCCGATAGACAGGTTGTGGCGCTGGTTGAATGGGCTTCGGCGCAGACTGGCCTTCCGGGTCCTTTCTTGACGACGGACCACTCGTGTTTTGTACTCGTCTGTAGAAAAATGAATATACTCGTAAATGATAAGATTGTATTTAGGCCTTTTTAAAGACGGCATGCTATCGAGAGCTGCTATGGAATAGCATAAAACATTAAATTAGTTTATAATTGTATTAAAATCTTATACACGTCCACCACTAGATTAACCAGCAGTCAAACTGCCTTCGTTAAGAAGCTTATTATTATAGCATGTATTCAGCGCTTTTTTCATCCCACTACAGCAGCTTCTCTCAAGATACTTAATAAAAGAGGGATCAGAAAATAGTCCACCACGCAGGCCAAGTGCGAGGCGGACTTCACATGCCTTACAAAAACTTGCTAGGTTCTCTGAGACATTCAGAGTTCCTAAAAATATTTACTTCACGGTACTACAATTGATAATCATGTTAGATATTATGACCTGCACATGAATACATCAGCGGTTCGAGACCCGGGATTTGATCTCGTTTTGCTCAGTTACACAAGGGAGCATGTTATCATTGATTACTATCAGATAACTGCATCGGTGGTTCTGGGTTCGAGTCCCGGGTCGGGCCAAGTTTAGTTATTGGGTCTTTCTGTTCCATGAGCCTCACTTCTCAGTAACAGCCCTGAGTTGGGAAGTTGATGGTGTGTCACCCCCGTGCCGCCGCTCTCACTGCGAGTGTCGAGACACCGGAGTGTGAGAGTGACAGGGACAGAGAGTGCACTTGTGTCTGCGCTCTCTCTCACACTCGTGCACTATATACCACTGGACAGGCTGTTCCAAGCGTTTGACAGCAATTTTTTGTGTCCATTTTAAGCGCCACTAGCAAGAGTCCCGAGAACTAATTTTGAAAGTAATTTTGTATTTTCGTTGTTAATATAACATAAGTAGTAATTATGATGATACGGTTATTGCTTAATAAAAATAAAAAATAAAAATCTTTATTTGAAACAGTTTTATTGATTGTAAAAACTTATTATTAAAAGTTATTGACATCATTAGTTTTAGTACCAAAAACTCTCGATACGTCTCGCTACGTCCTACAGAACCAAAATGGCGAATATCAAGCAGCCACAAAAGTATGTTGACAACAGCCAGTCCAGTGGTATTATAGAGGTCAGTGACTATAATATCTCCTGCGTCGTTGGCCAGTCTTAATATCGGTAGTAATCGGTCGGAAGGACATAGCTATCATATAATATACTACTATATATCACTTACCGTTGACTTGTTTGTACTTGCAATGGAACAAAGGGATTGCTTAATTTCTCTGCACTAGCAGTTGCGTTCACATTGTTGGAGGGCTGACTGGCACTTGGCACTGGTGGTTTGCTCTGGAAATTATTTATTATAATAAATCACTGCAACAAAAATCACCCTAAATGATAAGGACACCCTTACAATAACGAGATGTATAACATTCATATTTTTTAAATGTGTTTTTGTGTTTTTTTAGTATAATAAAGGATTAAATAAATAAGATTAAACAATAATAAAAAAAGTTATTTTAGTTAACAATAGTTAACAATAACTTTCATTCGATTAGAGAATTGAATATATTTTGTAGCTTATAATATTAGATTGTGTTCAACCCTATATTTTGCCTGACTTATAAAGAAAAATAAAGCAGACTCCGACTCACCGGTTTATTCCATGTGGGCCCTAACATGACTTGCCCCACATTAGGCAAGTGCTTGGGGAAGTTGTTTTGGTTTACATTCTGGTTGTTCTGGTTGCGCTGGATTGGGGCGAGGTTGCGGTTGTCATTGTAACCGAGCTGGTTGCGGTTGTCATTGTAGCCGAACTGGTTGCGGTTGAACTGCGGGAAGGGGATCTGAGGGGTGGAGCTTTGGAACGGTTGTCCGAACGTTGGGAACGGCGGCATTGGCGGTTGGCTCTGTTGATCAAAAAATTGAAACCTAAGTGTGTTGTACTTAGAGATGTATGATTTGAAGTTTTCGTTGAGGTTTTTAAATATTATGTACAATGTAATATTTCAATATAGTTAAGAAAAATTAAAGCTTCAAAAGAAAAAGAATAACGAAAATACTGAGTGAGTTCGTTTCTTGGCTCATTTTTTTGAGTTTTTTTTTTCATTTAAATTGTAAGTTATCTCTTGAGTTCGCGAAGATAATATAAATACTTCGCTCCGGATAAAAACACTCTACTATACATATTACATAATTTACGCAAATACATAGGAAGGAAAAAATCTATTGTAAATTATAACAAGTATTAGTAAGTATTTTGAACCTCGGTCTAGAAAGACAGGTCTAGCTACAACAGTAGGGGGGTACGTCGGCTTTAGCTCCTTAGATTCAATTTATGGCCACCAGAGGCATGACGATAGGTGAGTGCGTTATGTGAAACTTTAAAATAACAAAACAAAAATAACAACAAAATCGCAAAACACAACAAAATGATATAACAGTGATTAAATATATTTAACAATGATTAAATGACATTGACAGTGTCACGATATACAATTGAAAATTTTTTTTATTTTAAATTAAAATAGTAAAATGAGCTGCAAAAACACTAAAGATGTTAATAATATAACGCAAAGGCGTACTAAACCATCAACATCATGTATGCAAAGTTCCCCATCAACATTGGATAGTCTTGATCCAGGTATGACTCATCTAATTCGAAATGAAATTCGCCTAGCAATACGAGATGCAATAACAGAGGAAATTGAAAGAATTAGGAAAGAATTATCATGTTTTGAGGATTCAATAAAATATATGAATGCACAGTTTGATATCTTGCAGAATACAGTTCTTGAATGCAAGAACGAAACGAAAAAAATTAAAATAGAAAATGAAAGCCTTCAAAAAACTGTAAAAGATTTAGAATCAAAAGTTTTACTGCTGGAGCAAGAATCTTATCAATGCAATGTTGAAATACAATGTCTGCCTGAATATAAACAAGAAAACCTAGCTAACATGATACAACACATTGGTAAAATAATTTCCTTCCCTATCACCGAAAAGGACATTCAATCATGTTCCCGTGTTAAAAAACAGGATCAAAAGTCTAAAAAACCACGAACAGTAATTTGTAAACTGGCCAATAGACTACAACGAGACAACTTTCTAGCGGCTGTTTTAAGATACAATAAATCACATCCGAACGAAAAATTAAATACTAAGTTATTGGGTTTAGGGGAAAATATCTCACCTATAGGCTATATACATATCCGAGCATCTAACTAAATCAAATAGAGATTTACACGCAGCTACAAGAATTAAAGCTAAAGAGAAGCAATATAAATATGTATGGGTCAGAAATGGCAAGATTTTTATCCGTAAAGATGACAACTCTCCTGCAAGATTAATCACACATAAAGATTGTCTAAATTCATTTATTTAATTTTATCATATTATCCTACAGTCAATTTATATATTTTTATTTTCTTACATGTAGTTATACTTATAGATATAAAATTCGATCAATTATTATTATACTATCAAAATATTAGGGGCATGCGTAGCAAACTGTCAGAAATTTATCAAAATGCATTAAGCAATAACTTTAATATTATTATTTTTACAGAAACTTGGCTTAATAGTAGAGTCTTCGATGGTGAAATACTAGATGATAGATATCGTGTGTATCGAAGGGATAGGGAAACGTTAACATTTTCAGAAGGAAAGGAAGGTGGTGGTGTTATTATAGCCGTACATAAATCACTAAATTCTTTTAGGAATTACTCATATGAAAGTCATTGTGAAGATCTTTGGATAACCATAGATATTAACGCTAAAAGAAATTACACTTGTGTGCTCTATATTTGCCACCTCCTGTTCAACTAGAACTTTTTGAATACTTCAGTGACAAAATAAGTACATTTATAAATGAACTAGATTCAGTCATGATAGTGGGTGATTTCAATATGAGTGGAATATCATGGGCAAAGAACTGTAGAGATACACACAGTGATCCTAGTAATTATAATAATCAAATTGGATATGCATTAATGGACTTTATGTCTTCTAATAACCTATTGCAATATAATACAATTTTAAATGATTTTAATAAAACCCTTGACTTAGTATTTGCAAATTTTTCAGATCCAATTTCAGTAACAAGGTCAGAAGAGGTATTATCCAAGGAAGATAAGCATCATCCTCCACTACTTATACAAATCGGAATTAACTGCTCTAAGTTTTTACCATCAACAGTAATTTCAAGATATAAATATTTCAAGGCTGATTATCAAAAAATAAATGCATATCTGGACAATATAGACTGGGAGATTGAATTTATGAATTGTGAGACAGTGGACCAACATGTTGACAAATTCTATGAAATTTTAAATAAAGTTATAAGCGAATTTGTTCCATTTCAGAAACAATTTAAAAGGAAATATCCTATCTGGTTCAGTTCAACTTTGATTAAAATACTAAAAGAAAAAGAAAAACATAGAATAAAAGCAAAAGTATTTAATAATGATCTTGATAGATATGAATACGAACTATTAAAAGAAAGAACTAAGAAAAAGATGGATATCGATTATTCTACTTATATTGAGAACGTGCAATTCAATATTTGTAAAAACTATAAAAATTTCTGGTTTTATGTCAAAAATAAATACCAAAATAATGATAGTATACCACAAAAGATGAAGTTCGAAAGTCGAACAGCTGAAGATGGCGTATCAATAGCGAACTTATTTGCAGATAACTTTGCTGCTGTCTATAATAATCCTTCATCTTCTCATAAAAACTTCGAAAGTTTGCCTCAAATCCAAAATAGTAATAATCATTGTTTAGGTTCTGTTCATTTATCTGTAAACTCTATTGAAACATCACTCAAAACACTAAATATAAATAAAGGTGCTGGGGAAGACAATATTCATCCAGTATTTTTTAAAAGATGTTCTACAAGTATTTGTAAGCCTTTATATATTATTTATAATAAATCACTTCAAGATGGCGTATTCCCAAAAGTTTGGAAAAAAGCAAAAGTGATACCAATACCAAAAGCAGGTGATAAATCGAACGTGCAAAATTATCGCCCCATAAGTATACTTTGTGTTCTTGGTAAAGTTTTTGAATCTCTAATATATCCTATTTTGAGATGGCATGTAAAGCAGAAGATTACTGACCATCAACATGGGTTCTTTCGAAATCGTTCCACTGCCACTAACTTAGCTGTTTTTATAGAAAACGCAATTGAAGCTGTTAGCTCTGGTAAAGAAGTCGATGTTATATATTGTGACTTTAAAAAGGCTTTTGACAAAGTTGATCACAATATACTTATTAAAAAGCTTCATGAAAATTTTGGAATTATTGGGTCACTCTTACAATGGTTTCAATCATATTTAATTAATAGAACTATAACAGTGAATGTAAATGGATACAGATCTTATGAGATTACTCCAACCTCAGGTGTACCCCAAGGATCTCATTTGGGACCAATCCTATTCTTAATGTTTATTAACGATATCCAACATTGTATTCAGAATTCTAATTTTGAATTTTATGCGGACGATCTAAAGTTATATAAAAATATTGACTCTGAAATCCATATGCAAGAACTTCAAGATGATATAGAAAGGTTGTGTATCTGGTGTAAGGAAAATTTAATGGAACTAAATCCAGAAAAGTGCAATCATATGAAATTTTCAAGAAAAAGAGTTAATTTTCATACGGTATATGATATTCGTGGGTATAGATTAAATCAAGTGACAGAAATAAAGGATCTTGGTATAATCATGGATAACGAATTACGTTTTATCAATCAAGTTAATGCTGTAATTAACAAAAGTCTTCGCATGCTAGGTTTCATTCATCGAAACACAAAAAAATTTAAATCAATAAATGCACTAAAAATTTTGTATTTTTGTCTAGTCCGCAGCAATATTGATTATTGTAGTATGATTTGGTACCCAGATTATCAAAATAATATTCAACGAATTGAAAAGATTCAAAAAAAGTTTTTAAAAAGACTTGTTTATACCAGTCGTCACAATTTTATAGATAATAAATACGAGGAGAAACTTAAGTACTTTAACTTGAAAAGCTTACGCCAAAGATGTGACTTTTTACGGCTAGTATTTATTTTTAAATTAATTAATAATTATATTGACTGTCCGTCACTACTATCAAGAGTAATCATACAAATACCAAGATCTGCAGGACGAACCATTCACTACAAACCACTTTATATCCCACAACGAAGAAATAGGTACGGTTCAAATTCACCACTTTTACGAAGCTTTAAATTATATAATTGTATATTCCAGCAATGTAATATAGATATATTTTCTGACAGTTTGACTGTATTTAAAAAGAAATTATACTTATATATCTAGTTTAATTCATATTTTTTTTTTTTTAAATCACTTATTCTGTTCTGTTTAATTATAATATATATATATATACATATTTACTTACATTTTATAAAATGATGTGCATACTTTTAAGTTAAATTTATATTGAAAAAAGAGAAGTATCTTTGTTTTGTTCCTAATAAGTATGTTATTTTATAAATTTAGTTAGTATGCCTTTAAATAAATGAATAAATAAATAAATAAATAAATTAAATATGTGTTAGGTACAGATTATTTACTTGACATCACTATACATATCTCCTTACCGTCACTTCCTATACTTCCTTTATATTCCTTTACCTGGCGGTAGTACGAAAAAAAGCTTCAACGGCCGTGTACGGCGATGGGACGAGCTCCGCATGCTCCCTATCAAAATCTAGACTACGCGTCAAAGTTATCGTGCGAAACGCAATAAACTATCTTATTTTATAAGTACAAACATTTAGCAAATCACCCGGTGTTGTGTGAAAGTGATTGGTGTACAAACGCGACTTAAGAACCCACGCGGGACATCGGCGAACCAGGTAGTCCATTCCACCCTTTCTACCTTTACCCAACACCTTTTATGGTCCTTCAGATCCCGAATTCCTTTATTTATCAAACCTCATTTCCAACATATCATCCATATATCCAACAAATTACATATTACATATATACCTACAAATCATACATATCTATTTGTTACATTTCGGTTGACGCCATATTGCATACGTAAATCAACATTTCATATTGGCATCACTGTTTCATTCCGGCATTCACGAATTCACACGCATTTACGAATCGGTCAATGTCAAATAGTGTCTTGTCAGTTGTCAATTGTCAAATTGTCACATTTGTTTACATTTTGCATATCATCATTTTATATTAAATTAATAAGTATTTTGTATATGTACAACGCGTAATCAAAATATATAACGATGTCTGATGTCAAAATACATTTAGTGAAATATGAAATTGCACTAAATCATATAAAACAGTTATATGATTTAGGCGGCAACCTTAGTATGAAATCTTCTGTAAGCATTTCTGAAAAGCAACAGTTTCTTGTACGATTTAAGGATATAGAAAGATATCGGCAGCAAATGGAAGAGTCTTTCTCATTTTTAACAGCAAATATTGATTCGTTTAAGGAAGACAAGCGTAGCGAAATAGAAAAGAATTTTATTATTTCAAATGATATGTTTTACTCAATACAAGTGTTTCATACTACTTTATTCGAGTCAGAATCCAGTGCAAATTGTGATACACAAGTAACTACAATGCCTAGCTGCGAGTTTCATTTACCTAAAATATCATTAACTAGATTTTCAGGTGCTCATATAGAATGGCCAAATTTTATTTCTATTTTTAACAGCTTGATTCATAATAACAAAAGGTTAAGTGAAATTGAAAAAATGCATTACCTATTGAGTGTATTAGACAAGGAACCCTTATCTCTTATCAAAAACTTAACTATATCTAATGAAAACTATAATATTGCATACAAATTGTTGGCTGAGCGATATGAAAACAAAAGAGTCATAGCGGACAAGTATGTTGAGTCTATTCTAAACTTACCTAACCTTACACAAATACATTTTAAATCTCTAAACAAATTTTTAAACACTATTAAAGAAAACACAAATGCTTTAATTGCTTTAGAGTTTAATGTGAAGTCATGGAGTTTCTTATTAGTACATATTTTACTAAGAAAAATTCCTATTGATTTTAGAAGTAAATTTGAGTCACAAATTAATCCTTTAAATATTCCCACATTTGATGATTTTATACAATTTTTAGAAATTCAATTGAGAATATTAGAAAACATTTCAAGTTCAACTTTTCATACAAAAACTAATACACATCACTCATTAAATATTATTGAAGATAAACCTAAATTAAATTATATTGCAAATTATTCTTGCCCTTGTTGCCAGAGTAAGCACAGCATATATAACTGTTCAAAATTTAACACTATGACTCAGGAACAAAGGAAATATTTTGTTATTCAACATAAACTTTGCTTTAATTGCTTGAGACCACATCATAGTTCAAAATGTACTTCTAGAAGTGTATGTCAGATATGTCAGGGCCGTCATCACACAAAATTGCACTTATCAAAGGCCACATCTGATAATAATTATATTCAGCATGCATCAGCTCCTAATAATAATGAAGCTGCTGTGTCGACTTCTAGTTCCGCAGTCCAACTTCAAACCTTACATGGTGTCAATGGTGCATCCACTATGCTTCTTGGTACAGCCCTCGTAGGGATTTTAGATGTTAATGGTTATACACACATTGCTCGCGCATTAATTGACTGTGGCTCTCAGGTGTCTATTATTGCAGAAAATTTAGCTCAAAAATTGAAACTTCATCGAATTCAATCTTCTTCTATATTTGGTTTAGGTGCAGCATCCCCTCAGCAAACTCAAGGCATGGTTACTTGCAATATTAAGTCTTTAGCAAATTCTTCTATAACATTAACATCTGATTTTATTGTTATGAAGCGCATTACAAACAATTTGCCTTCAGTTCAAGTTAGCAAATCAGTTTTAAATCTATGTAATAATTTAGTATTAGCAGACAAAAGTTTTATCATTCCGGGACAAGTTGACCTGCTCTTAGGCATTGACTTGTACGAACAGATCCTTGATGGTAGAAGGTTCAGTCTAGGTGATAACATGCCTACTGCCTACTCTTCTATCTTTGGATGGATAATCATGGGTAAAGCTCCCGCAGCATCGTCACACGTTCCAGATGTGATGTCGATGGCCTGCACCTTTGACCTCAATCTTGCACTTACCAGGTTCTGGGAAGCAGAAGAGTTCTCCAGTAAACCTATTCAAGATCCTGAGGATGTTCTATGCGAAAAACACTTTTGCGAAACGCATTGTAGAGACGACACCGGTCGTTTTCAAGTTCGTCTTCCCTTCAAGGTGAATCACAAGCCTTTAGGGGACACACGTGTCTATGCCCTGAAACGCTTCTACAATTTGGAACGTAAGCTTATCAGGGATACGCGCTTGCGCGAACTCTATGTAGAGTTCATGCGAGATTATCTCAATTCGGGTCATATGCGTGAAGCTACTTGCTCTGACGCAAGTGAGCGATACTACATTCCGCATCATGGAGTTCTACGCGAATCTAGTAGCACGACTAAGCTTCGTGCAGTTTTTGACGCTTCGGCTTCCAGCTCAACCGGTGTTTCATTAAATCAGGTCCTAATGACTGGGCCTAAATTGCAAAGAAATATTGAAGATATTATTATGCGCTTCAGGATTCACAAGATCGTCTTCACTTGTGACATCAAACAAATGTACCGTCAGGTGCGCATGCACGATGCTGACTGCAAATATCAAACCATATTCTGGCGCGAATCTCCTGACCTACCTCTCAAGGAATACGAGCTTACCACTGTTACCTATGGTGTTTCAAGCTCCGCCTTCCAAGCAATCCGTGTCATACACGAGCTTGCTTCTCTTAATTCCAATGAATATCCAGAAGCTTCTCAAGTGCTGTTAAACGATACTTTCGTTGATGACATCGTCAGCGGGTGTGATTCTGTGGAGTCTGCTAGGGAGTTACAGCAGGAACTAGTCAGTATCCTGTCTCAGGGCGGTTTTCTCTTGCGTAAGTGGTCGAGTAACTGTAAGGAATTTATTAGCGACTTTCCTGTTGATCATTGCGAGCAGCCCTATCTATTTGAACACAATTGCGATAACATATTTAAGGTCTTAGGCATGGCTTGGAGTGCCTCCAATGATAGTTTTATTTATCGTGTTGAAGATATAAACAATACACTCACCATGCGCGGCATACTTTCTAATATAGCTCGACTCTACGACCCTTGCGGTTTTCTAGCACCTGTTACCTTCTATGCGAAACATATTATGCAGAAACTCTGGGTTCTCAAATGTGGTTGGGACGATTCTCTACCTTCTGATATTCAAAAGGCTTGGTTATCTTTTATGTCAGATTTTCATCATCTTCACAAAATTGTTATTCCGCGCCGGGTACTCACTGATCAACTAAGCGATTGTCAACTCCATGGTTTCAGTGATGCTTCCGAACGCGGGTACGCAGCTTGCGTCTATCTGCGCGTCAAAAATTCTCGTGTTAAAACTTCGGCCCAACTAATGTTGGCGAAGTCTCGAGTTGCTCCTCTCAAGCAAAAGCTCACGATTCCCAAATTGGAATTGTGCGGCGCACATCTTCTCGCTCGTTTACTTGAGCATGTTATCAAAACTTTAAATCATAAAATTAAAATCAGCAGCACGGTGGCCTGGTGTGATTCCAGCATTGTGCTCACATGGCTTAAATCTTCTCCTCATACTTTACAAACGTATGAAGGAAATCGAGTGTCCCAAATTCAAGCTCTCATACCAAGAGCTATTTGGAGATACGTTCCGTCATCACAGAATCCTGCAGATGCCGCTAGTCGAGGTCTCTATCCCTCTGAACTAGCTAAAACCAGCTTGTGGTGGTCTCCACCTTGGCTTGAAGGCGATCCTTCGACATGGCCTGGAGACATACCTACCTTGAGCCAAGCGAATTTACCTGGCTTGAAATTACCATCACCTATCTCACACGTTGCTAAGGTTAGCGTCGATTTACCTGTCTTGCACAAATTCAGTTCCTTTCGCAAGCTACAGGCTGTTGTAGCTTGGTGTAAGCGATTTTTGTATAATTTACGCAATCCAACTAAGCGACACACGGGATCACTATCTGTTTCCGAATTAAACGATAGTTTGAATACTATTATATCAGCTGTACAGTCGGAAGAATTTTCTTCAACAATCGCGTTGTTGCGTAATGGCAAACCTCTCAAAGATAGCCTTCGACGTCTTAATCCGTTTCTTGACTCACAAAATTTGCTGAGAGTAGGTGGTCGGATTGTCAACTCATCTTTATCATTCAACGCTAAACATCCACTTTTGCTTCCGAAGGCACATCACGTTACTCACTTGCTCATCGATCATTATCACCAGGCTTTCCTACATCCTGGTGTCAACACTCTTTTAAACCTACTGCAACGTAAATTTTGGATTTTATCAGCACGCCGTGCAATCCGTCGGCAAATATTTCAATGTCAACATTGCTATAGATTACGTCCCAAGGCGACTGAACCTTTTATGAGTGATTTACCTCCTTCTCGAGTCACATCTTGCAGACCCTTTCAGAGAGTTGGAGTGGATTTTGCAGGTCCTTTTCTCCTGAAAACCTCGCGACTACGCAACGCTCGATCTGTTAAAGCATATTTATGCATGTGGATTTGTTTCACCACCAAAGCTGTCCACTTGGAGTTGGTTTCCGAGCTGTCGACAGATGCCTTCTTAGCTTGCTTTGATCGCTTCGTATCGCGAAGGGGTCTTCCCACCGATGTTTACAGTGACTGCGGCACAAACTTTGTTGGAGCTCACAACTACTTGAAAGAAATTACACAATTACTCAAAAACTCACATGATGACATAAAACATTCTTTAGCCAGCCGACAAATTGTATGGCATTTTAACCCTCCTGCCACTCCACATATGGGCGGCTTATGGGAGAGCGCGATAAAATCTGCTAAACTTATTCTTCTTCGTGTTATCGGCGATCGCTCACTTTTCTTTGAAGAGCTCGTCACTGTTTTCACTAAAATCGAAGCCGCGTTAAATTCTCGACCGTTATATCCCCTGAGTAGCGATCCTAACGATTTAGAAGCTTTAACGCCCGGCCACTTTATTATCGGTCAGCCTCTATTAGCCTTGCCTGAGCAAGACTTAGAGCATATAAATTTTAATCTTATTAAACGATGGCAGCTTTTGCGCCAGATTACTCAGCATTTCTGGAAGCGTTGGCAAGCTGAGTACCTGCATACTTTACAGCAGCGACCTAAATGGCTTGCCAAGATTTCTAATTTTCAAGTTGGTGACTTAGTTCTTATCAAGGATCCCAACTTGCCACCGCTTCAGTGGAAGAAAGCTCGTGTAACTCGCATTTGCCCGGGTTCTGACGGCACTGTTCGCGTCGTAGAATTAAAAACTTCTACTGGAACTCTACTTAGACCAGTAGTCAAGCTTTGCCCTTTGCTGCCATCTTTCAACTAAATAAAAGGCAAATATTTATCTTGTTTAGTTTAGTAGTAATAGCTTTAGTTTTTAGTAAGAAACAGTTTTTTTCTTTTACTCTTTCGTTTACGTCAACCTTTTAGCAAATTTCAAAGGGGTTCGTTCAAATGAAAGAGCTAAGCCGCTCTTTGGGGGGCGGTATGTTAGGTACAGATTATTTACTTGACATCACTATACATATCTCCTTACCGTCACTTCCTATACTTCCTTTATATTCCTTTACCTGGCGGTAGTACGAAAAAAAGCTTCAACGGCCGTGTACGGCGATGGGACGAGCTCCGCATGCTCCCTATCAAAATCTAGACTACGCGTCAAAGTTATCGTGCGAAACGCAATAAACTATCTTATTTTATAAGTACAAACATTTAGCAAATCACCCGGTGTTGTGTGAAAGTGATTGGTGTACAAACGCGACTTAAGAACCCACGCGGGACATCGGCGAACCAGGTAGTCCATTCCACCCTTTCTACCTTTACCCAACAATATGTTTAACAATGAGAAATGCCACTCACGGAGTGCGCAGTGCGCGCACCCGTCGATAGCAACGACGTACAGCGGCGTGGACGCGAAGCTTGGAAGTTATCACACAATCGTAATAATCTCTCACTATAATACTGAAATGGCGCTTGTTGCTAGACCTGTCTTTCGAAACCGTGGTTTAAACAAATAAGCACTGTCGTGGGTAAGGTTTTGATATAAAGAAATAGAATCAGTATGCTTATGTATTTGGTATTTACTTTGAACGCAGAGTTCGTCCACTCGTTGCTGACGGGAGCTTGCGGGTGATTGAATGTATTGTCTTTGCGCCAGTTTTGTTGCCCGGATCTGTGTAATAAACATAATACATATTTATTTATTTATATTTAAATTACGACTAAAAAAATAACATATACACAAACAATACTTCGTAGAAAAATATGCAAATTATATAAAATAGCTAGCATATCGCGCGGCCCCACTTGCATTCTAAAGATGGAAACCAAGCTCTTATATTTTACATACACTAAAACCTTCAGCGAAACACGCTGCATTCTATGAAATAAATTAACATAAAAAAAAAGTCTACACATTTATTAGCAGAGAGAACACATTTTTTATTATATTAATAATAAATAATGGCGTTCAATTATATTTTGTTCTGATCTTTTTAAAATTACTAATACATTTTTTTATTATTTTCTAATAATTATTAAAAAAATATCTAAAGAACTTTTAATGTTAGTTCATAATTATTGAGATTCAATATTATTTCTTACCCAGAAAACAAATTCCAAAATGGTTGCATAAAGCTGCGTGAAACATTCAATACATTTCTATCTAACTCTTAAATACATACATAATGTATAAACAAAAAAAAATAGTCAAGAAAAAATCAGGTGTGTGCAATTTACACATGACAGAAGTGAAACTTCAGAAAGTAGCCTCCAAGAGAATGTGATAAATATACTGTCAGGAGGATTAGGATTAAAATTATAAGGTTTATTATTAAATAAATATTTTTACCAAGTTCAAAAAATGTTATACATTTAAATGTTAAATGTTACATTTCGTATATTGTTTAAAATATACCACATTAACTCTGACGCATTTTCTGAAGACTTCTTAGCACGCAGGCGCAAGCACTTGTATTCTATCGCAGGCGAAGTCCTATTTATGGATATGTTTGTCTCTTTTTGGTGTGACTTTCTCGTTTGATGGAATTTTTAAATAACAACGGTGCTGATAAGTTGCACTTCAAAACAGTATAATAGAAACTTTGTGAACATATTAATTTAATAACTATTTAAACTCTTAAACTATTTACATAGTAATTAATACATAGATCTTACCTATTAGTGGGTGGAGAAATCGGCCGATCGTTTTTAACGCGCCAACTAGAATTAGCATCGGGTTGATCTTGCACCTAAAATATATATTATAACATTATTATTTATAATTCGACAAAATTATTAAAAAAATGATAATGATAAGCGATGTTTCACGTTATATCTTCAATCATCGCCTCGTATTTCAATTTTCTTTATTGTATTATATATAACATATTTACTATGCTTATATACATTAATGGACTATATAAACACCATAAACCATAACTAGGATAAAATGATTATTATGTCATTTCAAAATATATACCTTTTCTTTTAAGAAGTACTTGCATTGAGTTTATACTTTAGTCTAAAATAACATTTTTTTCAACTTTAAGAGCAATATATATACAAAAAGAATATTTAAAAAAATATTATTTAATAATAATTATTAATTAAATATGAACATTCATTATACATATTATTTATATCAATATCATTACCTTATTATTAACTTTATTAGCTTCAGTTTCACTTTCACTAATTTTTAACAAACTTCTCAATAAATTTGTAGCATTATCCTGAAATAAGTGTACAAATTAGTAAAACAGTATCTGATAAAAAATATAATATTATAATACCAGTATTTACAACACATCTACCTGTGGTTCACCACCATTTTTAAGATTATTATTTGGAGTGTTATTCTCTGTTAGTATAGGTGTTTTGATGTCCCTAGGAGGGCTGAAAAATAAAAATTTTAATAATAATAATTACATTCTAACCATGAAGTCAATCAATTCAATGCGTACAAATAAATTAATAAAAAACACTAAAATACTATATTAATCCCAATAACATCTGATCCCTAAAGCCTAGTTCGCATTAAGCTAGTATTATAGTCTAGTAGCGAGTAATTTAGAAGCTAAACGTGTCTGAACACTAAAAATTTAGTCGATTAGTTTAGTAAGTAATTAAGTCGAGTCAATCCATTTTATTCTATTTTTTCGGGCGAGTAGCAGCCCCCACCACGCGTCCGAGCTCACTGGTTCACCCGCACCGGCTAAACAAGTACGAACCTGTCGAATTAGTCGAGTTCATTAGTTGCCGCCATAATGTCGTTTCGCTGGAGCGAAGAAATGACTTTTATCTCGGCTTTCGATCCATTTTCGTACCCATAGCTTCTTTTTATTAATCACACAAATTTCCTCATCCACCTCTTCTAAAATAACCGTTACGATTAGCTTAATCAGTTATTTACTTTATTGCGTTGTAGGCTGTTCATCTTGCAAAACACCACTCACTTGTAAAATGTACTCGAGCAAAGTGCGAACGATTTTTGGTGAGTAGCGAGTAATTTAGCTACTAAATTACTCGCTACTAGACTAAAATGCTAGTATTTTAATGCGAACTAGGCTTAAGGTATTGAAGGGAGGCCTGTGCCCAGCAGTTGGACATTTAACATTACTTTCTAGAGGTTTATCTTCACTCCACTCGGGTTCTTCGCTAGATATATTTTAACGGTTCGTAAAGAATTCTCAGAAATCAGATATTTTCTTGCAGTAAAAAGTATACCACATTATGGTGACCCGGACAACCAGCTCATCATACCAAATTTTATCAAAATCTATCCAGTACTTTTCTAATGATGCCATCACAGATAGACAGACGAAAATTGCAAAAACTATAGATTTTAACTATTTAACTCTTAATTTTCCAAAAAATATTTAATATACAGAATCAATTGTATTATATGTATAGATGAGTATATTGTGTCACATTATAAATGTGTATAGGGAACAGTGTTACAACACCTATGGTCGCATGTGAATGGGAAGTTTCACGCCAAGCTCGGCTCAGATGGCGCTACCAGCGCATAACGTGTCCAACGAAAACCTCAATGCCGCCTATTTTGACAGACGCGTTTATTATTATAGAATTCTACGCGACATTGGCGAAGTCAACTGTGTCCAATCGGCACTCATGGAAGCCATTAAGGCGAGGCATCACGACGCAAGCTAGGATTTTAGGTGGTGAGGTGTGGGGGGCCGCCCGCGCGTCTCGTAACGTTAGCAATAAGCCACAGCTTAAAATATTTCGTCTGACTATGATCAACTTTTATTATGTAGACAATGTTAAATATTATTTTTGTCATTTTTAAATAAGCTTAGTAATTATTTATTACTTTATAACTTACGAGTAGATATACTTATATATTTTTAGAAAATTATGTAGTTTTATTTATTACTACTTACTATTTACTAATATGTATTATAAATGCGAAAGTAACTTTGTCTGTCTGTATGTACTCAACCGATTGAAAGGTACACTGAGGAAGGACATCCGACATACTTTTCAAGACTAAAAAACGTCTGTTAGGGGTTGAAGTTGTTTAGGCTTTTAATTAGATACATAAATAAATAAGACATTCAAAGTTTGTAAAAAAATTATCCAACATACTCCCGTACCTAGGGAACAACCTGACATTATGTAGTTTTGAAGTTATACTTCTTTTGGCGCGTTAGGGAAAAATGATGAGAGTAAATTTTAACGATGCGCGCGCACACCATCACGAAAAAACGACACCATGAAGTTAGCTATAGTCAACAATTTTAAGTTAGCTATAGTCAAAATTTTAGTTTTTTTTTTCAACAATGACATGGGTGTCATTTTCGAGGTTTCTCGGAGTGCTGATTGCGAAATTGTGGTCCATTTTCAAATCCAAGATGGCGGATATCTGGTTTTTTTCAATAATGACATGGGTGTCATTTTCGAAGTTTCTCAGGGAGCTGATTGCGAAAATGAAGTCCATTTTCAAATCCAAGATGGCGGACATCTGGTTTTTTTTCAATAATGACATGGGTGTCGTTTTCGAAGTTTCTCAGGGTGCTGATTGCGAAAATAAGGTCCATTTTCAAATCCAAGATGGTGGACATCCTGTTTTTTTTTTCAATAATGACATGGGTGTGATTTTCGAGGTTTCTCGGGGTGCTGATTGCGAAAATGAGGTCCATTTTCAAATCCAAAATGGCGGACATCCGGTTTTTTTTCAATAATAACATGGGTGTCGTTTTCGAGGTTTCTCGGGGTACTGATTGCGAAAATGAGGTTCATTTTCAAATCCAAGATGGCGGACATCTGGTTTTTTTTTCAATAATGACATGGGTGTCATTTTCGAAGTTTCTCAGGGTGCTGATTGCGAAAATGAGGTCCATTTTCAAATCCAAGATGGTGGACATCCTGTTTTTTTTTTCAATAATGACATGGGTGTCATTTTCGAGGTTTCTCGGGGTGCTGATTGCGAAAATGAGGTCCATTTTCAAATCCAAGATGGCGGACATCCGGTTTTTTTTCAATAATAACATGGGTGTCGTTTTCGAGGTTTCTCGGGGTACTGATTGCGAAAATGAGGTTCATTTTCAAATCCAAGATGGTGGACATCCTGTTTTTTTTTTCAATAATGACATGGGTGTGATTTTCGAGGTTTCTCGGGGTGCTGATTGCGAAAATGAGGTCCATTTTCAAATCCAAAATGGCGGACATCCGGTTTTTTTTCAATAATAACATGGGTGTCGTTTTCGAGGTTTCTCGGGGTACTGATTGCGAAAATGAGGTTCATTTTCAAATCCAAGATGGCGGACATCTGGTTTTTTTTTCAATAATGACATGGGTGTCATTTTCGAAGTTTCTCAGGGTGCTGATTGCGAAAATGAGGTCCATTTTCAAATCCAAGATGGTGGACATCCTGTTTTTTTTTTTCAATAATGACATGGGTGTCATTTTCGAGGTTTCTCGGGGTGCTGATTGCGAAAATGAGGTCCATTTTCAAATCCAAGATGGCGGACATCCGGTTTTTTTTCAATAATAACATGGGTGTCGTTTTCGAGGTTTCTCGGGGTACTGATTGCGAAAATGAGGTTCATTTTCAAATCCAAGATGGTGGACATCCTGTTTTTTTTTTCAATAATGACATGGGTGTGATTTTCGAGGTTTCTCGGGGTGCTGATTGCGAAAATGAGGTCCATTTTCAAATCCAAAATGGCGGACATCCGGTTTTTTTTCAATAATAACATGGGTGTCGTTTTCGAGGTTTCTCGGGGTACTGATTGCGAAAATGAGGTTCATTTTCAAATCCAAGATGGCGGACATCTGGTTTTTTTTTCAATAATGACATGGGTGTCATTTTCGAAGTTTCTCAGGGTGCTGATTGCGAAAATGAGGTCCATTTTCAAATCCAAGATGGTGGACATCCTGTTTTTTTTTTCAATAATGACATGGGTGTCATTTTCGAGGTTTCTCGGGGTGCTGATTGCGAAAATGAGGTCCATTTTCAAATCCAAGATGGCGGACATCCGGTTTTTTTTCAATAATAACATGGGTGTCGTTTTCGAGGTTTCTCGGGGTACTGATTGCGAAAATGAGGTTCATTTTCAAATCCAAGATGGCGGACATCCCGGTTTTTTTCAATAATGACATGGGTGTCATTTTCGAGGTTTCTCGGGGTGCTGATTATGAAAATGAGGTCCATTTTCAAACGATATAAACAAAATCTACTGCATAAAATGCAGTTTTCACCAATGAATAGAGTGGTTTTCGAGGAAGGTTTTAGTATATTAACTAGCGGAACCCGCGGCTTCGCTCTCGCTAAATCTAGGGACGAACCCAAGCGAAGTTAGGGTGAGTCGTTAGTAATAAATAAAAAAGTGTGTGTACTTATGTACACGCTTAACTTACTTGCGAAGTTATACATCTTTGGCATCATTAAATAATACATTAGGACCGTTAACCTCAATTATATTGGAGCACTTGAAAAAGTATATAAGCACAAGTTTTTTCACTACTATTTACGAATAGTAAGTAATATATTCAACTCAGCTCCGCCATCTTAGACTTAAAAATGGGCGTCATTTTAGCAATCAGCACCCCGAGACACCTCGAAAATGATACCCATGTCATTGTTGAAAAAAAAAACCGGATGTCCGCCATCTTGGATTTGAAAATGGACCTCATTTTCGCAATCAACACCCCGAGAAACCTCGAAAATGACACCCATGTCATTATTGAAAAAAAACCGAATGTCCGCCATCTTGGATTTGAAAATGGACCTCATTTTCGCAATCAGCACCCTGAGAAACTTCGAAAATGACACCCATGTCATTATTGGAAAAAAACGGATATCCGCCATCTTGGATTTGAAAATGGACCTCATTTTCGCAATCAGCACCCCGAGAAACCTCGAAAATGACACCCATGTCATTATTGAAAAAAAAACTAAAATGTTGACTATAGCTAACTTCAACATGTAGATTTTCGTGTGACGGTGCTGCGCGCGCATCATAAAAATTCACTCTCATAATTTTTTCATATCGCGCCTAAAGAAGTATAACTTCAAAAATTAAAAAAATTAACCACCTTTTCAAATAATTAAACATTTTCCTATAAAAATAGAGTAATTTACATAGCGTTTCTTATAATTCTCTTTCCCAGTCCTTTTCTTAGCTATTAACACTGATTTCCTCCTAACTTTAATTTTTTATCAGCCATATTTAATTATTATGCTGTGGCGCGAACGTAAGTACGAGCGGAGAAAATTTTGGCAAACGTCTTACGTTGGCAAGCGCCCGATTGCGACTGACGGGGTAGCGGGCGGCGCGGATTCTTGTCAAACCGCTGGGAAATGTTCAAGTTTTGTGTAAATAAATTAATTAAAAAATATAGGACTTCATTTGAAACCAAATTTTTAGCAGGTTCTCTGTAGTATTTAAAGACGAATATTTCCATATAAAAATGATGTGCAAAGTCAGAAATTTTGTTATCAAATTATTCAATTTAGACTTTTAATTAGGTTGTTTTTGGGATTTTTTATGATCGAGTAAAGTACACCCTATCGTGTAACCAATTAGCACATTCCTTAGACAATATCCTTAAGTATATCGTCTATTTTTTGCGAGACCGATATTTAGTAATAAATACCTAAAAAAATTGATCTAGCAAATCGTTTTTCTCCGCTTCTCCCGTGATGCCTCGCCTTAAAAGAAATAATTGAATTATTATAAAACAGTTTGGTTAAGTTTTATAAAATCAAAAATAAGATGGAAAAATACGGTGTTTTAACTATTGTTGAATTAAATACATACTTGACGTTGTTTACGTTATGCGCTTGTAGCGCCACCAACGGGTAAAACTCGCAGTGAGACTTCTCATTAGAAAAAAACTTATGAATGCTGCAAACCTATAGCTGGCAAAGGCGGAGTGCCGCTGGTCGCGGCGCAGCAGCGTGGGCGCGTAGTTGAAGGGCTCGGGCGCGGGCGCGGCGCCGCGCAGCTTGCGCCCGAACGAGATGTTCACCATGTTGGCGGGGATCATCCTGCGGGTTGTTCATTATTATTTATTTCCTTTTGATTATATTTGATTGCGACTGTACTTAAGTAAGATATAAATAATAAGATGTGTAAAATTTCAATTAAAAGTGGCACAAAAAGTGGACCAAAGGGTGCTTCATGGCTACTTGAAAAAAGAACAAGAACGAACTGAATAATTTTCGAAATTACAAAAAAATACCGACAATTTTAAGACTTTCTTTATTTTCATTTAATTTTATCCCATTTCTGTTTATCAGTTTCATATGTTCTTCAGTTTCCGTTCAACATTAAATTTCGGTACTTGTTGCTTATATAGTTTTTGTGTTATTCATATTTATAATACATTTATTTCTAGCATGACATAATCAATATATAAAATTAACATCCGACAATCCACATTGACCATCATAATGGCCTGATCCGTCTGACGTCCGTTCTGAGCATAGTGGTTGGTATTATAAAGTTAATACAGTAGAACAGGTTCTAGCGTAGCGTACCTATAAAAGCGAGCGTCTTCGAAGAGTTCCTCCGCGTGCGCACCGGGGAAGGGCTCATCGAACATGACTAGGTAGGAGGGCTGCGCGTTGAGGCGGTCGGAGAGGCGCACGGGCGCGGCGGCGGCGGCGGCGGCGGCGGGCGCGGCGTGCGCGGCCACCACGGTGCCGCGCGCGCCCGCCGGCGCCGCGCAGCGCGCCGCGCACACCACGCGGTCGTACAGCCGGAAGTCCGCCTGGCTGTCGGGCGGCACGTTGCCCAGCTGCAGCTCCGGCTGTACACAGATTATACATTTTTTTTATTGGAACGAAGTTCCTTACGGCAGGCTTGGAGGGGATAGGGATTTTGCTGCGCGACCGAACTGAATTAAATGTGATAGTAAAACCGTAAGAAAAAATCCGTAGAATAAAACCGTTAAATGAGACGTGCGGAGGCGCGACAGTCGCATACACAAGCGAGTAGTGTATTTCTCTTTCTCCCTCTTTCTTTTCGTTCTCTCATCCCTTCTCTTTCTATTACCACTCCACCGATAATTTGAATTGCGATGTTTTTTTATTTTAAGTAATTTATTATTTCCGAAAATACTGAATTTCCTAAATACTTTCTTGTACTTAAATAAAAACTAATCAGCAAAATTTAAGATCAAATCAAGAAAACCTACATAAAATTGAGCACGATTTTTTTTGCAATTTGTGTCGATTCTACATTAGCCGAAGGAACTTCGTTCCTACCTGGTGTCCCACGACACCACATCATTTTTTCACTATAGGCACACGCTTGACCACTATCACACCTGCTGAAAGGTGATGATGCGGTCTAAGGTGGGACGCGCGTGCCTAGAAAATGCCTATTAACCCTAGCTTTAAAGACACCCAAGTTGTAAGTGTTAGGAGACGCAGAACTAGTAAGAGCATTGCAGACCCTGGCTGTGCGAATTACAAATGAAGACTTAAATCGCTTCGTACGCATGGATGGTATATCGACCATATAGGGTAGAAAGGTGAAGGGGGGACAAGGTCCAAAGAGCTCCTGGGCACACTCCCAGAAATATAACCTGTAAAAGACCGATAGGCCGGCAATAAACTGTCATATTATGAAAAATAAAATATTGTTTCCCTTTACGAACGATTTTTGATTTTGAAGCAAAAATTAAAATTATTAAAATCCGAGGACAGTTTAATTTTAAAATGTGTAATATTCATATAAATCTTAGAAAATATTGTGTTTTCTACAATTCCTAGCTAGATGACTCTAAAAGGACAAATTATCTTCATCTGCTTCATCTTGCATGTAGTTTAATAAATAATAACAATGCATCATAAGTAATTTTAGATCGCACAGATACATTGAAGGGAACTAAAAAAACTTTTAGTATAGCTTTTTTTAATTCCCGAAAATACAATCACAATATTTCTTTTAAAAATCAATATTAAAACTGCAAGAAATGCATTTATATTGCACCTACCTAAAAAAACACTAACCTTGTACAACAAATTCCATTTAACATGCAAAGTAACGTTTCGTTCTTTGCTCTTTAATTCTTGTAGCTGCTTTTCCAGGTCTAAAGATAATGCCTTCATCTCCTCGGGCTCGAGCGCCTCGGAGCCGCACTCTCGGCGCAACGCCGTGGAATGAGGCTGGCTTTTGATCCACTGGACCACATCTTGAGGCTTGTTTTTTCTAGTAATTATAAAGTAAAATAATGAAGAAATAAATATAAAAAAAATTATAAAAATTTACTACAAAATATTCTCAATTATATACAAGAACTATGTAAAAAAGTAGATTATGTAAAGTTGAACAACAAAATGCAAGGAAAAGTATATTAAAATTGAGTGAATTCAAAAATGTAATTTACAAGTGCAAAGAAAAAATATAACTATTAAATTATATCTTTTTAGTTAATCTTACTATTATAAACCGATCATTGTATAACATAAAGAGATCTTTACCCAACATCCTGCGGCCACAAATCGCTCTCAAAGTACACATCGTTGTTCAACGAATACGCCAGCTTGTCGAACAGTTCAGGGAACTTTCTCTCGAACGCCCGCACTAGTTCAATGCATCGTTCTGAATATAGCCATGCGTTGGTGTGCTTGCAGCGGCGGGTGTAACCTGCCACTTCTTGATTCTGTTACAACAAATAATGATAGATAAAAATTAAGTAAAATTAATTAAAACTATTCCAGTGTTTCCCAAACATTGTTTTGCCATGGTCCGGTAATTTTCACACTGTCCTTTCGTGACCCACTTAATACTGTTAAAGTCAAGCTGAATCAGCTAAATTTATTATCATTAGGTAAAATAATACATATTTATTATTACTAAAAATGGTTCATTAATACATACTGCGATGCGTTGATTGATAGTGGGTATTATTCTTTAAACAAAGATCCCGTAGTAGCGATTTTATTTTAATGACCCGGTACCGGGTCGCGACCCGGCAAATGAGAATTGCTGCTCCTGCTCTATTCCATAGGCACTTTTACTTTTCAATATTTTCCATACTCTTAACATAAGTCGACGCAAGCTTGAATCTCTTAAAAGGGCCTCTACAAGTGGAAATATGACACTCAAATCTTCCAAACGACCGAGCTCCGAGCCCTTGAATTCTACAGAGATACAATTTTTTATAATAACGTGCATTTTTTACAAGAATTTAAGGCACGTTTTCTTCGTGTTTTTTTAAGTTCAATTGACTTTAACACAACGCATTGAGTACCTTGTGTACAGTAGAGTTACTAAAACTGTACTGTTGTTCGAGCTTCAAAAAAATCTTCTAAAGAACCTGTTCTTCATTCAATACTGTTCTTCCACAAAAACAATAAGTATCAATTAATACCAAAATAAAAGTGTGTCATGCTTGACCCAAGATAACTAATTTTACAACAAGACCCTAGACTTCGAGAAACATGGCGTCCCGGAACCCAAATCCCTACCCGTGGCATCTGCAAGGAGGATTTATTTACATTTGACTAACATAATATAAAGCTAACCTTCTTATTGAACTTCAGGTTGAGTCCAATATTGAGTTTGTTCTGTGTCTCGGTGGGCAGGTCGTTGCGTTCTCCCGTCACCACCAGCACCGTGCCCGTGATGCGGGACAGCATTTGGGTCGATATACCTATAATATTGAATTATTCTGTTATATAACAGCTTTAGTGTACAGTTTAATATTTTTGTATACATTGTGTTTATAAAAATATATGTATATAGTTTATATGTAGTGTAGTAGCTTCTTCCCATTGAAAAAGTATTTGAGTGGACAAAACTAGTCAAAAAGTAACTACTTATGTACATGTATATAAAATATTTTAATACAATAAAAAATTAAATTTTAAGGGTGAAGAGATAACAACTTTTGTTGGTTTGACTACCACGACAACTTGCATACAACTGGTGGATATGGCGCTATAACACACCTGTATCCTCGTGATAGAAATATCTTAGTAGTATCAATAGTAATGTAATAATGTGTTATATAATAATGTTCTCCGACCGAATTCTGCCACGAAGGCCAATCTCATTGAGACCAGCCAATTGCGCGGGAGGTATCTCTCTCATACTCCGGTGGGACGACTCTCCGACACGACCAGTGAGAGCTAAGGCGCAGGACCGACGCGACCGCCAACTTTCCAACTCGGGGCTATTACTGGTGCTTATTGCTTACTAAACACTAAACAAAAAGACTCAAAAGCTAAACTCTCAAAAGCTCAACCCGGGATTTGAACCCAAGACCTCTCGATGTGTGGCCGTACTAGCATGAAGCTGTAGCCACTACACGGTCTTGGCAGTTAGTGTATAAGTATGTGTGTTTGTGTATAGTGTGCAGTAAGGTAGGTAGCCCAGCGGTAACGCACTCGCTTGTATAACCGAGCGATGTGGGTTCAAATCCGGGTCTCACACCTCTGATATTTTCATGTGCGAATCATTTCGATCCCAAATACCACTTGTCTTACGGTGAAGAAAAATATCGTGAGGAATCCTGCATATCTGAGAAAACCTAGCAAGTTTTCGTAAGACATGTGAAGTCCGCCAACACGGACTAGCCCAGCGCGCTGGACTATGGCCTGATCCCCCTCGTACTGAGGAGGCCCGTTCCCAGCAGTAGGGAAATTAAAAAGGGCTGATGCACTGACCTCTATAATACCACTGGACAGGCTGTTCCAAGCATTTGACAACAATTTTTTTGTGTCCCTTCGAAGCGCCACTAGCGAATGTCCAGAAAACTAATTTGATGTATATTGCAAATGACTAGGGTTGATATCATTGAGGTATCGATTCTTTTACTCGATACTGTATCAGTCGTCAAGTATCGTACTCGGTATCAATTGAAAAGTATCGATACTAAAAGTACTTGGTATCGGAGAAAAGTATCGAGTAAGTATTTGTATTTACTCGTATCGTTTCATCGCTACAAATGAGAGCGAGAGAAGTGTTTGTTTACTGTAAATAAATTCTATCGATATTTGTTCTCTGATATCAACATCACTAGTTTGAGTACCACAGAGGCGACTATTACACGTACAATATTTATTGTGATCCGTCAATACAATATTTATTATCAATTATCAATATTTTTTGATGGATTAACTTTCGGTTTACACGTTCAATATTTATTACGTCAGTATTGGGTCAGGTTCAGGGCTGCCAGATTGTATAATTCGATACAAAAAGTGTATAATTGGATACAAAAATAAAAATTCAAACGTGAAGTAAATTTTTTGAGTTAAAATACCGATTATTTGAGATACAGAGAGATCGAACGTTTCGAAATCGTAGATGGTCGTTTCTTAATCGTGTAGGCCCTTGTCGCTGTTTCAAAAATTACTCCAATCGAAATTAGCGCTCTCTGAGTAATATTCGTTAGCACTACAAGTAAACGTGAAAGTAACTTTTTAATCCAGCGTCAAGTTATATTTTTTTTGCTTTGAGGAGCTAGATTCATCACTTAAAATTTTTACTATCTAAAAAAATTTTTTTTGTTTTTTTTTCATATTTGGTAAGTCAACATGACTAAAAATAAAAACTTGCATTTTTTACAGACTATTTTTTACCTATTTTGTCGCTTTGTATAATAAGATTAGATTCTGTATAATTTTAGTGATCGAGCGGTATAAAATGAGTTGGTTCTACTGGCAGCCCTGGACTCAGGTTTCTTGCCGTATAGTATATACAAATACACGTTAAATTTAAAATGGACATGGAAAGAACAATGTATATATTTAATTTTTTCTTTTATAAGAACTATAAAATATTTTCTAATAAACTGATGCATCATACATTTTTTATTTTTACCCTCTGCACCTAAGTAACATTATATAACATAACATACTCAATAAAAAAGGAATTAGCCAAATCAACCCAGCCCTTAACTAATAAATAAATTATGTAGATAAGATTAAAGTTTCCAACTTTAAAATAGAGAAGGTGCTTCTTTAAAAAAAAATCTTTTTATTTCGTAGTGGCTTAGAATTGAAAAATTATCTTACTTATATTTCTATATCGTGTATAATAAAGTATCTTATCAATAAATTAAAGTAGGTCAAATGTACTATAATACTTAGCCATTTCTAGCCACTTTTTAAAGCTATTATTTTTACAAAACTGGCGACTATTTTATTTGAACTAGCCACACACAAGATTGCTATAACGGCAAGGGCAACACTGATCACAATTCGAAGTATTGTCAATACGGAATCAAGAAATCAAGATTTTCTTAAATAAATATTGTCATCCGTCAATACGCTAGTTTACACGTACAATATTTATTGCAATACGTCAATATTTATTGTTGGATCACAATAAATATTGTACGTGTAATAGTCGCCAGACACTCGCTACGTTCGACTTTGACGACCGCCAGTCCAGTGGTATTGATAGAGGTCAGTGGGCTGATGACGTGTGCAGTACCGCAGGCGGCGGCGGCGTGGTTGGCGGCGCGGTAGGCGGCGGCGGCGGCGGCGGCGCGCGGCGTCGGCACGGGCTCCTCGCGCTCGCGCACGCACACCTTCACGCGCCCGCTGCGGAGACCCTCCGAGCTCACCACCTGGCACATTCGTTTACTTTCATTAATATTTCTATTAGTTAATTAGATCGCTTCGCTTAGATACATTATTATTTGCCTAACAGTAGTTAATATCATATTTTGTTATATATGTTCAACTTGTTTTAATTGGTATACTTTAGCCGTCACCATGTTACTAACAGTGCCGAAACAGCGGTAACTCTTAAAGGTAAGTATTTCACATGCTATAATATATAAGTTTTGCATCATAATAATATTATTATAAAAGTTTAAAAATACATATTTTCGAAAATGTTATTGAAATAAACACTATCGATACAGAGGCCAAATCTATAAAAAAAGTTCTTTGAAAAATTTTTCTGTTTATGAAAAGCTAATATCCAATTCCTAAGAAACCCACGTAATTTATTTAAGCTTACTTAGGACGAGTCTGTAGTCTGTAACACTAGAAGTAGCCCTCACCGTAGCCATGCAGCCGTAGTACTGCCCCCTGGTGAGCAGGAAGACGCGGTCGCCGCGCGGGAAGGCGTCGCGCGGCGCCAGGCGCGGCGGCGGCGGCGCGGCGCGCGCGCGCAGCACCACCGCCTGCAGCGCGTACCCGCACGCGACTGGGCACCACTGCTCTTGTAGCGACATGCTCGTGTCGTCCTCTATCACGTACTTGTAACCTGTTGTTGACGCGACAAAGTTAAAATAAATTACACGCTTTTTATAATTTAGTAATAATTTATAAAAAAAAAAGTAGCCAAGTTACTTATCTGCGAGTGAAATTCTTGTCAAAATCCGTCCAAGCGTTTCAGAGATTAACAGGAACAAATAGACAGATAGGCAAAAATTTTAAAAATTGTTATTTTTTTATGTTAGATATTTATACTTTCATATGCATTTAGTGAAAAGCTGTTAATTTAAAATTAAAAACAAACACTTTAATTATATTTATACATACTGAATAAATTATTAGACACTGGTAGCCCAGTGGTGAAGAGTGTAACGTGTTCAAATTCGGGTCTCGTATGATATTTTCATGTGCGAATCATTTTCTAACATATTTATACCACTTGTCTCACGGTGAAGGAAAACATCGTCAAGAAACCTGCATGTCTGGGAGAAACTAGCAGATTTTTCAAAAGAAATGTGAAATCTGCCAACTCGCACTTGAACAGATAAACCATAACCAATCATAAAATAACTCAGTCTCTCTACTCATATTATATATATACTGTGATTTGTATTAGTATAACCAATAACTTAGTTATACAAAATGAATTACATATTACGGTTAAGTGACTTACCCCTTATAGTAACAGCATGTACTATCACTTTCACATCGTTCAAATCAATACCGAGACGGTTGGAATTGCTGTAAAAATATTTTAAAATTAAACAAGACCTAATGAAAACTAAAAATTCAGAAATAACCCAAGCTACTTCAATAAAGTATTTGACCATTTTTCTTAAAAAAAGAGGTACTCATATTTTCCTTTTGTTTTGCACGTCATGTTATGTTAATTCTACGTCAGTTATAAACCAACTTAGTGTAATGAGTATTTAATTAAAATTTTATACTCTAATGTAGTTGAAGAGAATCGAGAAAGAATCTACTATTAAAGTTACAGTAATTACTTTCAAAAGTAGAGATATAGTAGTTAAAAAGAGAGAAGTATAAGATAAGGAGTGTAAGTATAAAAATATAACTTACTGTTCTATAATCGTAGATCGCTCTGATATCCATTGCTTATGTAAGTTGCCTGTATTGAGTTCTGTGGAGAAACTTGGACCTTCCAGATTGTTATTTTCCTTGTCAATGTGATGAAGACGCATTTTTTCGTTTGACACAGAGATTACTCTATAAAAAATTAAATATTTATGTTATTAATATCAATGTCTTTGCTTCATGTATATTTCTGTAGTTTATTATAGTATAAAATTCTGTCAAACTATAAATGATAATACAGCACTATACTGCTTTTACTAATTCATATATGAACTTAATTAAAGTTAATTTAAAAGAAAACTTCTAGAAAAAAAAAATGTTATAAGCAAATAAAAACTCTTAATTTGACAAAGATGCTAGAAGAATGGCGAGCTCAATTCAAACGATCAACCAGTTTACTAATCCATATCCAGGTGGAAGTCTGTATGATGGATACACAATTCGACACGATCGGTGAAAGCAGGCGCAGTGCCTAACGGCCTTCATAATTTCCGAGGAAGGTGGTCAAATATCGAACACCACATTAAATACTTGGCCCTACCCAGGACCAGTGTTACCAGAATATTTTTTTTCTCCAATCGCCCTACCGGAGCGCGCGTGTAGCTCCGAGATAGTCCCATCATGGTCATCATTTTTTGGTATGATACCATCGAACCAACACATTTGTAGTGACGCCACTAGTAATCCGAGTAGGATTTGACATAAAATGATGTACCTATATATATATATATATATAACATTTTAAAATCCATGCTATAACATATACGTAAAAACTATTGAAACTGATTGTTGCTGTTAAAGTTCTTTTTTTTTCTGCATAAAAATGATTTGTTAATTAAATATTTCTGAAAAATAATATAGCCGAATCAGCTACCTGTAGCCAGCGGATAAAATAATATCGACGCTCGGTAAGAGAGATAGCCCTATTGGTGCTAAATAGCCCCATCTGGCAACACTGCCCAGGACAAACCATTATTTCTATACTGTTCTAATATGAAATGGTAACTCACTTAGCCCTTGTCAGATGGGGCCAGCTCACCCAAATGACACGTCCTAGCAGCTGCCGGGCCAGCTCCTCCAGCGGCGGGTCCACGCTCTCAGTGGGGATGATCTCCACTATCAGACTTTCATTGCGTGAGGGTTGGTCGAACACTTTCACTTTGCACTTCTTTATGGTTGTCTGTTAAAAAATAGTGGATTATTATTATAAATTTAAAAGTTCGACGACTCGTTTGGCTCATTTGGTAGTGACCCAACTTTCTGCGCCAATGGTCGCGGGGTTCGGGTCCGCTGGGGGCATTTATTTGCTAATCACAAATGTTTGTACTCCAGTCATGGGTGTTTATATTCATATTATGTATGTATTTTAAATTTATGTGTAGTATATCAACTATCTGGTATCCGTAACACAAGCACGTAACGTAGCTTACCACGGAACTAGATGGCGCTGTTGTAATAATGTCTCAACATATTTATATTTATTTATTTAAACTGCAAGGCAAATTTGGATAAAGTTTTGTTATGAATAGATTATGACTTGGAGTTATAAAGGCTATCGATAGGTATCCAGGAAACACGAGTAAAGCTGGGTTAAGTCGCTAGTAACATATATTGTATTAAAATAAAGTTTTAATTTTTATGGTCGAAGAGATGTGACACGAATTGATATTTACATTAATATAGAATCAGTTATAAGTTAATAGTAATTGACGCTTCATACTAGGTTGTTTACCATATATAGAAGTGGACAATAGTGCACAATATCTGACTGAAACCGATTGCGAAACCTCAATTGAATAAGAACTCCCAAAAATAAAACATCCATAATAACACAATAACCCATTTATGAACCCTCCGTGAACAAGTAACAACGTTATACAAGCACTACATTACTCGCGAAGGTGATCGAAGTTGAACGAATACGAGAGTGTAGATGCACGTCAGCTTACTTCGTACAACCTCGACTTCCTATCATTGTCGATTATATATCGCCCGAGTCAAAGGACTCAAAGCGTACACAAGGCGTCTCACTCCACTATTCGTAGAGTAGTCACATACTTCGGACTTAGATCGATTTGGACCAACCGAACCGTTAAACCAACTTCGGCGAATATTGAAGGCTTAAGCTTACCCGATACTTCAAATGTCGCATAGTGGGGAATCCCGGGTAGAGCAGGTCGCGGTCGGCGTTGGGCAGCATGCCTCGCTTCAGCTGCGCGTCCGGAACATCCAGCTCGGTACGCCATACTGCTTTCTCCATTGCATGACATTTTGGGATCGTTGGGAAATATTGAGGTGCTTTGATTGGACCTGTGAATAATTGTACAATTTAACATCATCCTGATTGAGAATCATCAATGAAATTAGTAAGATTAAAGACGCAGGAGCGACAGTTCCAAAGCATGGGAGTCTGACTTCCGAATTTTGACCTAACAAATATCTAATAACTATTCTTGGCCGAACCGGGAATTGAACCAAGTACATCCGAATCTGCAGCCGTGCATGCTAGCCACTAGATTCTAGACCAATACAATATATGTAATTCGTTACAAGATGACTTGTAGCATAAATAATAATTACCTAAATTTTCCGACGTCCATTCATACACCAGCATGGGCCCATGCATGTTTCGCTTCAGTTCCTCCTCAGTCAGTCTTTGATAGCAGGGCAACATCGCTGATAGTAGATTTGTCTAAATAAATTAATAAAAAAAAATATTATTTATTTATTAACTAATATAGAAATTGATCGTTAAAAGTTTAAGTAAAAAAACAGATTTTGGATAAAAATGCTCATAAGAAAGTATATTATATTCTGTCTAACTAAGCACAATAAAAAATTACAAAAGCATATTATACTATAGAAACATAAATAAAAAATACTGAAAAAATATCTTCTAATATACTAAATTATAATATAATAACAAAAAAGTTGATCAATTCCACCTCATCAATAAAAGGTATCAGAACAACTGCCTCCCAGTCATTTTTCTTGCCGTTGAGGTCGGTCTCAAAGTGCACCGGGTAATAGTGCACAATGGGGGAGTCTTCATCCGTCATGAGGTCGTGGAAGGGAGACGGCAGTAAGTTCTTACTGGCCGCTGGCAGTACGGCTAATAACTAAAACACAAATTAATAAGTCATTATTACAATTATTTTTAATTTGATATTTGTTATTCAAGATTATAACAAATATCAAAATAAAAAGCAAAGAAAATTGTAAAAAAAAAGAATTGTAATAATTATAATAAATTACTAGTTTAAAATAAGTTAATAATATTGCCATATTTATAAAATATTTTTTAAATTATTTAAATTTAAATAAAATGTTTAGATTAGAAGTCCTTTATCCATAATGATATTACTTAAAAATGTAATACTATATTAGTAGAAAGAAACTTAAACATTCAATAAAGTCTGGATCCAAAGAACCGTGCCCGATTTGAACCATATGCTGTGCAGCGATAATTTATACAGCAGTTTTATTTAAGATGAGTGTATTCGCAGAAATATTTTTAACTCCACGTAACGAATGCGCCTTAGCATACAGGTGTTTCAAGTAAAAAATTTAAAAAATGTTTCTGCAGATCTCCTTCAAGATTATCCTTTCAAATCAAATAAAATTATAGTAGGTCATATAAATTAAAATCAATCGCACAGTACTTTTAATGCACTTCATTTATTACAAATTTATCATCATCTTCAAATAATACCAGGGTTTAACTGAATTTTATAAAAGTACTATAATCTTTGCATATATTTTGAGTTGGCAGTTTCAAGTACATTTGCCATTTCTATATTTACTCTTTTTAAATTAATATCCACATAATACACAATAAACATTTAGACACCTATACGTTAACACTTTTAAAGATAAAAGTAATAAATAAAATACCTGCTCAAAAGGTTTAAAAGGCTCTCCTAGTTCAAAATCAAACTTCAAGTCCTTGAACCCTTTAATATCTGATATGTATGGTGCATAATGATGTGGGTAATACCAACACCAGGATGGACAGCCTTTGTAGTAATAATATAGGTTCCATTGAATTGCTCTTACGTATCCTTCCGCTTGATCAAGTAGTACTTCACTGAAAATATATATATTTTTTATATCCATACGATATTATCAATATTTTTATAATTATTATTAGCATATTTGATATAAAAAAGTAGATGGTTTTTAAAATGTTTTTAAAATTCTTTGCGCGCTTGAAAGTTCTTTAATTTTGAAGGTCGCGTCAGGAGTAATCGTCACGAAAAACGTTAACAACAACACACACCCGTGACTATGGAGATTAGAGACCAGGAGAACCAAGGCCCTAGAATGTAGTGTCTCAGAAATATTGTCAAACCAAGGAGGCGCTGCGATCGCTATGTTGTCTCAATGCCTTACTTCACGTTGTCACAATAGTGACAGTACTCATAAATAGCTAACTTCACAGATACTACTTATTGACGGCAGCGCGCTATAAATTCTACAAATTTTCAGAGACAGGCGGGTAATGCTTTAGTATGAAGCGATGGTTCTCCTGTATCTAACCTCCATGCCCGTGACTTTTGCCCAATTGTTCCCATAGTAACCGTAACTGTGAGGTAAATATTACTATCTTTAAAGATTACTATTTTTACTAATTTGTTTTCAAATATTCAAATATTAAGTATAATATTATAGAGCTTTATTATTTTTTTTAATTTTACCGGTTTGAATTCTAAATAAGCAATGAAGTTTCACTTCTAACATTCCATTGAAACTTGAATTTTTTACTCATTTCCAGTATAACAGTAAATTTTATCAAAAACTTGCGACTCAACCTCGCTTCGCTCGGGTTCATTCATGGGTACGTTATACCTTTTTTGAGAGAGGCATTCTATTTTTAAAATAAAAGCAAAGTACCTAAATAACCTAAGTTACTTCTTTTAACATCAATTATCTCCCAGTGAGTCCCGTAAAAAGCAGTCCAATCATTTAGTTTTTTTTTGTTAATTCAGTTGAACAAACAAACAAATATTTTTTTAATTGTTTTTTTTTTTAGTTTTATGTTTATATTATAATATGCATGCATAGTAAAAAGTAGTAAGAAGTTATGGTTTTGACTTTTGACAGTTACATGATTTGTATCGATATAGATTTTATTTATTCTACTTCTACAAACATATTATGTATTAAAAATAAATATTAAAAATATTAAATTAAAAAAATTACATTGAAAATTGAAAATACTATATAAAAAAACATTTTAACTCACTCAGTAACTTTGGAATAATCCAATTTGTTCATATAATAGTCTTTTTTGTGTAGAAGAAATTCTACTTCAATATTGGCTTCCTCTGAAATATTAAAAATTATGCTGTATTAATTACTGTTTTTTGATACAATTTAATCAATTCCTCTTACAATTCAAATATTACCATCACTTGTGTCTTCATATTCATCATCATCTTCATCATTTTCCAAATTCTCCATAAACTGTAAACAATTAATATTATAGATTTCTAACAGATATTTTCCACAATAAATATTATCCAATTTGTTGACACTTACAATTGTTGTAGTATAATTTATGGAATTGTATATTTTGCAAAAAAAATTATTATTATAATAGTTTTCTTTTATTATTTTAAAGATATTATGTGACCTATATATTTATTATTTAACACTCAATATAACCTTTGAACGTAACGTAAGGTCGATTTTAAATCACAAGACACTCATTAAGATTACTTCTAGTACTTCTATAATACTAGATAAGTTAATGAAATAATAATTTGAAGTAAAATCATAATAATAAAAGTATTATATAACCCTTACCATCTCATGAGTAGCATTTATTAATGCTTGCAATTCATCGTCAGGCTTGTTTGCTTTAATATCTTCAATGTTAACATTAAATGTGTCATCATTATTCGGCTTGTACTAAAAAATACATTTAATTCTTATTCTTGGTTAATGTAAAAATAATTTTACAAATCACTTTGTCTTTTATGTTAGTACCCAGGTAATAAAAAAAATCATAAAAATTTACGAATTTAGCTATTTAGAATTTTTAAATAAAACAAGTAAAATAATTTCTAAGTTTGTCTTACAAAGTCGCAACATTGTTCCACGCAGGTGATATTAGAAAGTGTGCCATACCTCTTTCCTCTCCAGTGCATTTGGTCGTCTACCAGTTTTAGCCTCAAAATACTTCAGATCTGCATATGTGTCTTGGAATTTTTCTTTATCGATTTTAGCTAATTCTTGCATGAATATTTCAAACCTTTCCAAATTTAAATCTCCCGCTTCATTTATATATCCTGAATACAATAATTTATTTTAAAATTTCAAAATATAAAATACTAGCGATTCACCTTTGCTCGAGTTTGCTCTCTTAATACGTTATAACCGTTAGTATAGTTTTATTAGAAATTAAATATTTTTCTGCAGTAAAAAATATCACATATAACCCAACAAAACAAATTAAAAAAAATCTGTCAAGTGGTTTTCTTGTGATGCGGTCACAAACAGACAGATCTAAAAAGTATAGAATCGCCCTCTGTATCCATAATAATGATTATTTCAATAAGAATATACAAAATATATTTAATGTGCAGCATTGACTTATAAATATCTTATTGTATTATGTAGTATTCATACACTTATAAATTTATACAGATTACAATTAAAATAGCTCACCATTTAAAGTTGGAAGAACAGTCATGTAAGTTTTGTATAGAAGTGGTAATGCATCATTATTGATGTGCATATTAGGTAAGTGAGGTATGAAATCATTCCCCACGAGGAACCCCATTAATACCCAATCATCAACAATTTTCTCAATATCAAATGGAAAAGGCAATTTATCTTTTATAGATATGAACTCTTGTTCTAAATATTCCCTGAGTAGAGACAAGTGGAGAAGGTAGAAGTTGGTTTCCTCAGGACTTGTTGCTCGCTGGGTTGATTTACCAAATTTTACCTAGAAAAAATTACACAGATTAAATATGATTTTTGTTAGCATTAGCATTTATAAAGTTTTTTATTACAAACATTTTATATATTTTTTTATATATACTTCATAATTTTATATTCATTCAGTTCATATCATTCACTAACAAAAAACGAGTATATAGTAGAGATGAAACGGATAGTGGTTTGGCCGCATACCGGATATCCGGCCGTTTATATAATAGAGCTTCTTTGAAAACTGAATTGGGAAGTCGTTTTAAATCCTTTGGAGAGAATCCAAACTACCTAATTGCTACCTTTTTAGACTCAAAATTCAAGTTAGACTATTTAGGAGTTTTTGAGACTGAAAAAGCCCGACAGAAAATCATCAGAGTATATAAATTACTCTTACGACGAATCTTCTTCTGACAGTAACAGATCATCGCCGTCTTTAACGCTAAACTAAGCTAAACGAATGAATGAAGGAGAATCTGGATCCAATTACACACGTGACACTCATGATACTTTTTAGCTATTGCATAGCTTCTATCGCGATTCGCGGGCCTTGAGCGTGGAGACCGAATCCAGAAATTCCGTAACGAAAATAACGTGATATTTCATATTATTTTACAAACAGCTCCCTCTATTATTGTATACAGATTACATATTGTATTCAATAGATGGCGCTTTTTAACAAATTTTTTTTCAATAATGACATGGGTGTCATTTTCGAAGTTTCTCGGGGTGCTGATTGCGAAAATGAGGTCCATTTTCAAATCCAAGATGGCGGACCGGTTTTTTTTAATAGATAATAAAATTATTTTGTACAATATTAACTTCTCATTTATTTAAAAAAAAAAAAAGTTTTCTTATCGGTCACCACGCTCAAAAAGTGTAACTTGAAATAATATCAAAGAAAACAATTTCAAAGAAAAAAAAAACAAAGGAAAACAAATACTGCATAAATAAAATAAATAATTATAATTGCATAAGTTGATAAAAACAGCTATGCAATAGCTTTACCGCGGCAGTCTCCGAGTGCCACACGTCTTTTTTTTTGGAACTGTTTCAATGAAGGGTCAAAGGACAATAGTAGTGTTTGTCGCGACCAAGAAAAACAAAATCCAATTTCCTAACGAGATTGACTTTTTTTAAAGGCATCTCGAATCGATCGCAATCACGACACATACCTTTAGTGGTCAATTAATTTAAATCAGTACCCGCACTTGTCAAGGTTTGCTAGAATTTATCTTTCAGGTGCTGACCTGGCAGTATTATTTACAGCAAAAGGTTATTTTCAGAAACTGGTCTGGTATATGAAGCCAAGCGGAGTCGCCTCTTACCAATAAATGCGGAAAATTTAGTATTCATTCATCACAATTTGCCACTTATTAATTTTGAGTACTGAGCTAATTTATAAAACAAACATTTTTGACGACATGTGATTATGTACAAAATAAAAGGTGTCCAAAACTTAGTGTGGTATTATTATCCACGTGTAAAATAATGACATTTTTTTGTATTTTACTATCCGATATCCGGCCGGATAGTGAAAACAAGGCCGGATACCGGATAGTTGCCGGATATCCGTTTCATCTCAAGTATATAGTATTATTTCTTTATTGATATTTTATTGATCAAAAGAACAATTTTTATTTTAATTATAAAATAACATCTATTCTATAATTATAAATAGAGCTTATGTAAAAACTATAATATATACAAGTTCCTTGAAAATCATACTTTTTTTAACAATTATGATTTGTTAACAATTTCAAACTTTACAAACCTCTTCACGAAGTAAAGCAAAATGTGGCTCATGAGTGCACATGCCAAGCATAATCAAATCAGCATCAAGACCATACAGGCAATGACGAATATTTGGATCATAGTCAGGCTGAGACCTTGCCCACCGGATATAGTCCATTATCTTATGTTCACCTTCACCTGGAGTCTAAAAAGGATTGTGGAAAATATTTACAATATGAAACAAATGTATCTTATGGGAACCATATTTTTTCCCCAAAAAGTCTATTCCAGAATATAATTTATCCCAGTACCAAATTTCATCCTGATCCACTCGGCATTTCTGCTGTGTTTAAGTAATAAACATCTATCCTATCTTGTGCATTAACAATATGTAATAGCATTTATACTAAATTATGTAAACAAGGAAAGCAAAAGTAAATATAATATAGAGATACTTTTAAAAATATGCTTACTTCATGTCCTGACAGTATAACTTTCACTTTAGCCCATTGTGGGTCATTTGAAATTTTCTCTTTAACAAAATATTTAAGTTGTTCATGTAAACGGGCCATAAAAACAGTGCCTGGAGTAATACAGTTACTGTCAAATCTTTTTTCTGTTGGTAGCACTTCACCTATAAAATAAAGGTAGTTTAGAAATCAAGGCATTTTATATAATAGGAGGTCAACTTATTTCTTACACGTATTTAAAAAAAAGTATAAACAAGAAATAAAAATGCCACTAATATTATTGTTTATTATGAATAACACATCCAAGAGCTTAGCTAGCCATGAGCAAATTAGTTTGATAATATCTCATATTGCCAAATAAACATTTCATTTATTTAAGTGAATTATGAGTTATACCCTTTGCTTTTGCTGTTTCTTCTAACATTTCAGCTTCCCTTGCTGATCTAAATCTATAAAATAAGAGTAAAAAAATATATTTTAAGCATTTATATAAATTATAATTAAACTCAAAAAATACATTACAAAAAAATTACCTTCTTCCTCTTTGTTGGTTCATTTTAGCTCTAGGAGCAACACCATCAATAGCCATGAAGAATAACTTCTTTGGCTTGATAATTTGGAATAAAACACTAATATAATGAAAGATATCTTTAAATATCTTTTCTTCAGTAATCCGAAAATGTGGATTTGAGTCATCTGGATGAGAGCAATTGTGTATAATACCGTTCATATCCAAATACATGTTGTCAAATTCAGGTATCTAAAAATTATATCATTAGAAGTAATTTAATTCACTATAGACAAGAACATTTTCAAAAGATTATTATTAAGTAATTATATACTCTTTTAGAAAGTAATTTTTTAAATGTTATCACTGCCATAATTTACTATTTATTTAGGCGGTAGAAAGATCTCATAACCACAGAACACTCTTATTGTAAACTTACCTGATATTGCTTTACTAATTCGTTGAGGCATGGATACCTTTCACTGGTGTACCTGAAGAACTTTGGTACTCCCATTTTGATAAATAACTTGTAACAAGAACTAAAACAAACGTACGAAAATCTCTTGATCGCTAACCTAATTTTATTTATCGATCATCAAAATTTTACCAATGCAATTGTGTTGTGTTTATATATTTCTAGTAATATTTAATTTCTTTTACTTCACATAATTATTCAATATTCAATTATTCAGGCATATTTTCTTCCTCTGCTTGCAAGCAAAAATATAATATTTTCACAGATAAAGAATGACAGATTGCAGAATGCAGTTTTTCGCAAATCGCTTGGCACTTGGCCACTGACCTCTATAATACCACTGGACTGGCTGTTGTCAACGTGCTTTTGTGGCTGCTTGATATTCGCCATTATGGCGCTGTCCGCCGCTGTCGGACGTAGCGAGAGTTCGTGGTACTAAAACTAATGATGTCGATATAAAGATTTTTATTTTTTTATTTTTATTAATCAATAACCGTATCATCATAATTACTACTTATGTTATATTAACAACGAAAATGCAAAATTACTTTACACGTAAACAAGTAAACAAACACTTCTCGCTGTCATTTGCAATATACGTCAAAATTAGTTCTCGGGACTCTCGCTAGTGGCGCTTCAAATGGACACAAAAAATTGCTGTCAAACGCTTGGAACAGCCAGTCCAGTGGTATTACAGAGGTCAGTGCACTTGGCAGAGAGCTCAGTATCTTGGGCAATGGGCATATTATGGAGTGTCTCTTAAAATTTAAATAGTTATTGTGTCTTTATCAAATATCCGTAATTTTGTTATAAAACTATTATCATACATTACAGTTATTAGTAATATTTAGCTAATGTTAAATTTGTTATTATTTATGAACGTATCGTAAATCGTTATGTTTAATAGTCTAAATCATAGAGTATATTGCTACATATATATAAATTCAAAATGATCAGGAACTTTAACAATATTTATTATTTTTTAAAAGCCATTACTTTGGATGACTTTGAAATTAGAAAAATCTAGAGATAATCAAAATTATAAAAAATATGGGACCTATTACATAAACCTCGGCATAAATAAACTTGACTTGACTAGTTTAATGGCTTTCAGTTGTGCCAGTGAGGCACGATTGATTCCGCCAATGTCGCGTAGGGGGCATATATAAAAAAGTTAAAAACATTCTTCCTTCTAATCTCCATGGTTCGAGGTTAGAGACCAGGAGGACCATCGCCCTAGAATATAGTGTCTCAGAAATATTGTCAAACTAAGGAGGCGCTGCGATCGCTATTTTGTCTCAATGCCTAACTTCACGTTGTCACAATAGTGACAATACACATAAACAGCTAACTTCACAAATACTACTTACCGACGACAGCGCGTTATAAATTCTACAAATTTTCAGAGACAGGCGGGTAATGCTTTAGTATGAAGCGTTGGTCCTCCTGGTCTTTTTTTTTTTTTTTTTTTAACGTAGATGGCTTGGGATTGCGTTTACAGACGCAATACATTCTGCCAGTGTATATGTGTGTATTCTCCTGGTCTTTAATCTCCATGTCAAAAACCATGGAGGTTAGATACAGGAGAACCAACGCTTCATACTAAAGCATTACCCGTCTGTCTCTGAAAATTTGTAGAGTTTATAGCGCGCTGCCGTCAATAAGTAGTATCTGTCAAGTTAGCTATTTATGAGTACTGTCACTATTGTGACAACGTGAAGTTAGGCATTGAGACAACATAGCGATCGCAGCGCCTCCTTGGTTTGACAATATTTCTGAGACACTACATTCTAGGGCCTTGGTTCTCCTGGTTTCTAATCTCCATGTCAAAAACATTGAAATATGACAATTGACATTTAATGACTACAATCAGCTTGACAGCTGACAATTATTGTTGTTTGCTCATGCTCGAAGCTTATTTATATTTTATTTGATAATTAGTCAGTTTTCGTAATACTACGTATTCGAAGAAATAATTGTTCGACATATTTATATAATATCATCAACAAAAACAATATTATAAATCTAACATCATGGAAGGCGATGAACTCGGTGCAAATTTGGTTAGATTAGACAATGGATATCTCCTCGATGAAGAAACTTACGTTGTAAACACCGACGATGTATTAGGTAGCTTACAATACTATGCATGTTTAATAACGTAATGATATAATTTATTATATAATTAATTTAAACAATTTCTACCTTCTATAGAACAAGAGGAAAATAATTCTGATTCTAATAGTGGAGGTAAAAATGTGCCCCTAAGAGAACAAGATCGATTTTTACCAATAGCAAATATAGCTAAGATTATGAAAAGGGCAATTCCAGAAAATGGAAAGGTAAAGTTGTATGCACTTATATAACTTAATGATAATAATAAAGCTACACATTTATGCATAACCTTGTGATTTATTTCAAACAGATTGCAAAAGATGCTAGAGAATGTGTACAGGAGTGCATATCAGAATTTATATCATTTATAACAAGCGAGGCAAGTGATCGATGTCAAATGGAAAAGAGAAAGACTATTAATGGTGAAGATGTGTTGTTTGCGATGAATGCACTGGGCTTTGATAGTTATGTAGAACCTTTAAAAGTATACCTAAAAAAGTACAGGGAAATAGTTTTATCACCTGTAAGTATTATAATTTTTAATATTGATTTATTTAAAATACAATAATTTCATAAATTATAATAATAAAAATGTTATTTTCAGAACTTTTTAAATCAGGATGTCTAATGTGGTGTCTTATTTCAAAGACAATATTCAAATGTTCATTATATTTACTATATATGTATTTATCTAATTTGCACAAATGCATATGAAAATTCTCTACAATTGGATTACAGAAACCCATGTTCACTTGCATCAATTATGTGTTACCATATGAAATAAATTATGTGTGAATGAATAACTTTTTGATCATTGTTCATAAGTTTTCTTTATACTTTTGAATGTATGATATCAAAACACCTTAAATGTAATTAATTTACTATATAAATATTAAAAATTATAAAAAAAAGTTTAATTGAATAAGAAAAGAAATTACACATTTTTGCTTTTTTATTGAAACCCCTAAAAATTTCAAACCTTTTATTTGCTTCATTTCTATTTCTATATTATATAAATGTTTAAAAACAACACTAAAGTGATAATAAAATTAACATATTTAAATTATAGATAATTATATAAGTTATTATTTTTAATTCATATTAAATATTGAGACTAGACTAGCCACTCTAGTCTTCTAAAGAAACTAGTATGTAAGTTGAAGCCCATTAATTAATAGAAATAAACTTACATATTTGCTAGATTCATAATACATATGAATAAAGATATCACAAGTTAAAATTTATAAAACATGATTATTCATCTACCTATATATTGAGAAAAGAAGTTCTGATCTTATGATATGAAACCAAGAGATTATGATTGTAAGGAAATCCCTTTTAATTAGAATGTATAATTAAATTAGATGGTTAATTAACTAAATAAAACTTTTTTATGTAATGATTAATGATAATTTAGTAAAAAAAATATTTAAACAATGTTGGTCAAGTCTGCATGGGTTGATGAATAATTGACTTTGACAAAATATTTTTTGTTGTGAAAATTAAAAATAATATTTTTGTCTGCAGGTTACAATAAACAAACTTAATAAAACAATTGTTGTATATGGAAGTGAGTATTCGCTTTTTAATAATTAACTTTACCATTACCAATGTACAAAGGGGTTTCGTCTTAAACATATTATTTAGATGAAAAATCTTCACATAAAAAATGAGATCAGTCCTAAAGTCTTGTTAGGCGATGTTTGCTATACTCTACTATTATTGGTTTTTTTTTCTTAATGAGTCTAATTTTCATTTTTAGGCGATGGAACTCAATGTATAAGTGACAACGACTCTGAGAGCCAGACTGAAACTGTCTTATATACTTACCCCAAAGTAATTGGAGATTTCACAATTTCTTAATAATTTCAAAGGGGTTAATTCCTTAATTTGAGACATAAAGCAAATAAAGCTTTTACGAATATAGTTTTTACGATTTCCATATAAGTATAATTAATTTATACGGTGTAAAATTAAACAGATTGTGTGCAATTAAAATAATTAATAATTATATTATTAACCATTTTAACCTATACCCATTACAGTTTTACAGTATTGTGGAATATGGTAAATTAAGTTTTAAAGAAAAATAAAAGAAAGTTAATCATTAGTTTTATTATATTGTATTTATTGTACTCGAAGTAAATAGTAAAATTTATAAATAATGTATTAATTTTAACTTTTTTCTCTGAAATAGAGAAGATTGATAAAAAATGAAAGTATAATTCAATAATAAATATTAGATAAAAATAACTAGGTGTTTGTTTCAATTATTTGAATATGAAAAAAATAGTACTATAGTAGTGAATAATTTTTCATAATTTTTATTTAGAATCATTTTATTATGTTGTATATATTTATCAAATATGTATACAGTATATTATTACTTAATAATGATTTGCAATTACAATTAAAAAAAATGATATTGATATCATTCCCTAAACTTATCAATAATGTATCCTGGCAAAGGCATAAGGTATAAGAACTTATTAAAAACGATAATGCCTAAGGAGAATGCGAAGGAAATACCCAAGTTGAAATCCATATTAAAGTCGCCGGTCTGATAGATGTCACCCGCAAAATTTTTAGATGTGAATCTCTCAGTAAGAAATGCTTTACCACTTGGATATCTACAGTTTGCATTGGAATTAGTGTTAATGTTAGACGAAGTTTGTATGAGGTTTGTAATAGATGTACAGTTGTCATCTTCATTATATGGAAGGATATTAAATGTGGGCTGTTTGAAAATGTTTCGATGTAGGAAAATTGAGGCGTATCTCGTGTGTGTAAGATACGTGAGGTAAAGGAGCCAGACTTCATAGCCTTTATAAGATCTGTAAAACGAAATGTAATATATTTTAAATACATTTAAGATAAATATGATACTATATTGTGATATAATAAGAAAGAATAATTAACATACGGTATAATGTATTAGAATAGTGGATAAATATTCACTCAATTACCTTAGAACACCTCCAGCCAACATAATATAAATGCAGGAGATATAAATGTTGACGATAGCAGCAATGAGGCCGTTCTTCACGAACATCATGATGGCAATGGCTTGCTGTTCTGCATAGATATAGCACGACCACAGGATCAGAGAGAAATATACGTAGTCCAGACTTTCTGATATGTCGCTCAATATACTAAAACAATTAGCGAATTAAAATAATATAATAATAAAAACCATGGAGTTTTAGCTAGTTAAATAACTGTTAAATCTTGGAATTATATACAAAATATATCATTATAATTCCAACATTTGTGACATACATATAGCTACTAAATGGGATTCATTTTTCCATTTCTGACCGACTTCAAAAAAAGATAGTATCTATAAGAATACCGATAACCGAACTATCTATTATTAAAAAATGCCACTTTTATTTCGATTATTTTTTGAATTACTTACGGATAAATTACAGCGGCAGATGCAAATGTAGTTATAAACGAAAACGGCAATGAGACGAGGTTCCACGCGAGCAACATACTCGCGCCACTGTACAGACCTTCCTGAGATTCTTGGTAGTAACGAGTTCTGTAGGGACCATCTAAAAATATTTTTTTATTTTATTAAGCTACTACATTTAATTAATATAAATTGTACTTTAATAAATAATAAAATTAGTAAATCGAAATCCAGACCATAATATTTTTTCACACTTTAAAATAAAACAATATCGCTCGTCATCTTCATTATTTAATAATGTTTATGGATTTATTTACGAAAATATAGAATACTCACAAAGACAAATAGTGTTCATAATACTAATGAAGTATGTTCCGACCATAGCATTAAATATCAGGCCACTCTTAGTAATAAAAGCGCGTTGAAAATCCTGCAATGTAAAAGGTTTATTCTGTTATAGCGACTCACCCTCGTTCTATTTCGGTTCGTCCCTAGCTCCTTAAGATACTTTATAAAGATTAGTATAAGTTCGGGAGATATTTCCTCGCAGTACAAAGTATATTTTGTTGACCCGCATAACCAGCTATTAGCTATCATCATACCAAATTTCATACAAAACTGTCCAGCGGTTTTCCCGAGTTGCGGTCACAGACACAAAATTCTAAGAACTATAGATTCGGTCTCTAACTAATAATAATGACTATTTCAATAATATTTTCCAAAACATATTTAATGTATAGATTCAACTCAGTTTCTTTTTATACTAACATTATTACAACAGCACAATCTAGTTCCGTGGAAAGCTACGTTACGTGCTTGTGTACTACGTTACGGATACAAGATAGTTGATATACTACACATCATATAAATTTTAAATAAATACATACTTATTATAAATATAAATACCCATGACTGGAGTATGTACAAGCATACGTGCTCAACAAATGAATGCCCCCAGCGGGACTCGAACCCGCGACCGCTGGCGCAGAAAGTAGGGTCACTACCGACTGAGCCAAAATGTGTCGTCGAAATCTTTCGTTTAATATTTAATTACCTACTTAAGAAAGGCACTTCACGTAAAGATTTTTATACATTACCTTGGCCTCGTTGTAGAAAATCCATAATATTAAGAAATATATTGGCAAAGTTAATAATCTCATTGACATTTGCTTTAAACCATGTTTCTTTAAGTTGAAAATTGATGCTAGCATTCGCCTAAAATCAAATAAAAATGTACTTTATTAAAATAAACTTTTCTTAAGGCATTTCTGCGGAGAAGAGTCATCGAGAGATAATAATAATTTATTCATTGCATCTGAAAGTAATTATACATAATTGGACCCGAGATCGTTTATTACTTCACCACGACACCGAAGATCACGCGTTCAATTTTTCTCACAGAATTTGAATGTTTGAATTGTATTTCAATTTCTGAGCACAGAAATACAAATCCTTGTAAAACGAGTCACAATTTGGTTATAAATCTTAATAACAACTTACAGTTAGATTATTTTGATACTAAAGCGCTCTAAAAGCAGTGGTTACCCAGTGGAAACGCTCTCACTTGAAATATAAAGTGAAGCGGGTTCACATATCGGGTATAGCAAAGAACTTTGGCAGTTTTCAAAAGACCTGCGCGCGCGCGCCGCAAGCAGAGAAGTGATTTTTATCAACTTCACAAGGGAAACGAAAGTTAGAAAAAGTTCAAAAGAGTTGTAATAATACTTACAAATACAACATCCACACAATGCGTACACCCCCGGGTTTCCCATAGTTTATCTGCATTTTGTTAGGGTTTATGATTCGGCTGTGCTCGGTCATATTTCCCTGCATAATCGCCTGGCCCTCGACTTTAAATTTCTCTACTAATGCCGCTATTTGGTGATTTGATTCGATGAAACGTTCTCGAGATCGTCTGTCTACTGTAGATAGACATACTGAAACAAATTAATAGTATATATTTTTTTTGCTTCTCCCGAATTTATTTTTATGATAATTATGATCGATTTTAATTATTGTTTTATCACACAAACATCAAGTAATCACGGTATAAAAATAGTTACTATATTATAGTCAACACAATTTAATTTAAAAACATAATATTAATTTTTATAACTTACAATAATACATCAAAGGGTTTTCGAGTTGCGGACAAGGAAAGCCAATGCTGCCGAAATAATCTAGCAGGTTTCTTGTGGGGCCGGCGTATACCACGTCTCCCAGGCACAGATATACCACTCGGTCGAGGAATGGAAAAACATCTGAAACATTGGGATTTTTTTATTTCAAAGTAACTTTTTATTCTTCTAAATAATAAATAATAGAAAATATCTTATGAGATGACCTGGATAAGTAGGTATCCAGTCATACAGACAGACAAACAAAGAGACAATTATTCTTAAAACTATAGATTCAGCTTTAAACTTCTGTATGTTAATGATGACTATTTCAATGTCATTCTTCAAAAATATGTATTCATTATTCAATGTACCTATAGATTCGAGAATTTTATTATACAGAAGTATGCTCCGTTCACAAGGTTTGTAGCGCGATGTTGGCTGGCAGTTCTCAACAAATATAATTTAAACTGCAAATTTATTTTTTGAATTGAACTGGTAGATCGCATAGTTCACCCTCGGTGTTACCCGATTAGATTAGAGAGTGTACGATATCCAAATTAAAATATTAATTTATTATTTACCTGATCTAGGTTTCTCCATGGTAAGTATAATAGTGGTACCATATTTCTTTGCAGCGTTCGACAAAATGGAAATTACTAAGTAAGTATTTAAAGGATCCAAGTCCCAGGTAGGTTCATCGAGAAGCAAAATAACTGAAAATATAACTTTAATTGTTATCACTATATTTTTATGAATAACTTAGAAAAACCTAATCTTAAGATTTTTCAGCTTAAATACGTATGTTATTCGTAAATTGTATATTTATCAATTAATTTTATATCAATTGAATTATTATAGTTTTATAAAATATTGTAGTATTATTTTATTAGCATATAGGGTTAAATTCGCAGAAAGACGACAAAATCTAATGTTTGTCGAATTACCAATAAAATTACTATTTAGTTGAATTATAAACGGGAAAAATCCAGCAATGCTGTAAACTATCCATAAATAGTTCCAATTTTATTTCATACAATAATAATAATGCTAGGGAAAAATAATCTCCAAAAATAGTTTAATTACTTGGGTCACGAATGAGTTGCACGCCGATAACTAATCGACGGTATTCGCTTTTTGTCAAACTGGTAACGCATTTATTTGCAACCTGCGACAAAAGAGACGAATTTATTAATATTTTACATAAGCGTTATTACTATTTTAAGAAAGGTATATTAAAGTATTTGCTTACTTGTGACAAAGCCAAATCTGCCATAACTTGTTTCACTTTCGATGACTTTAAGTAACCTGAAATCTGTAAAAAGGGAAAAGTTTTCGTTTTAGTTGGCAAAATTCTTGCTTAAAACAAACAATACCTAATAAATTGTGACTAATGTGAATGTTAAAGGACGATCGTCGATCATCTACGAGTATACCTTAGCCAATGACAAAGCCAACGTCTGTTGAACACTAAGTCCAGGCAGCAGTTTTGTGGAATGACGCACAAGCGCACAACTATTTCTAAATTGATCCTCTTCTAAAGGCACGCCTTCAAGAAGAATATGACCCTTACAGGGTACACGGCGGCTGATGACGTCCAAAAGTGCGCGTTTTCCACTACCTATAAGAACATTAACATATTAACAATCCAATATTATTTCTATAACAAATATCGATAAAACATTTTCGGAAAATGTTTAAAAAGGCCAAATTCATTATATTACATTACAATACCTTTAGATCCCAGTACAGCTGTGACTTCGCCACTTTGAGTGAGGAAGGATACATCTTTAAGTATTATGCCCGTCTTCACTCCGCCTGTGAGTCGCTGAAAAAAGCTTCCTGGCTCTACCTATATATCAATAATAAACTGTAATTTTCAATCCTTTTGTATAAAAAGGCAGGACACCGCCCTAGTGGTACCAAATATGGTTCATATCTCAAAAACTTATAAACGTATATTGTTCAAAACATTCAAAGCTTATTTTGGAAGCTCTAGTATCTTATTATTTTTTCAAAATTTTCTAGCCCATAATCCTGATACAAGTAAAAGGTGAGAGGGGTCTGGTTTAAATAAAATTTCTGTCAAATAGGTACAATAGTTTCCATGTAACATACGGACATGTATACAAATTTTTACTGGTATAAAATATGGTCACCCAAATAAAATAAAAAAGCTTATTTTAAGTAAAAACTGAGAAACTTATATTGTTTCCATAAATAATAAAATTAATGTAAACAACCAAATAGTTTCTATGATATAAGCGCCTGTCGTTTTATTAGTATTGGCGGTCGCACAGTGTTCCCTGTCGGATGTCCCATACAAATGAGTTCAACGGGTGCAAGTCCGACCAATGTATCTCGTATAACATATTGCTGAAGTTTTGTAAATTTACCATTATCATAAGCAAGATCGTGTATTTCATTTGAATTCTTAATTTTTATAAAATAACAAATATAAAAATAAAGTAAAAGTTTCAAAAATTTTGTAAATACAATGCTGTGTATTGAAAGCAACAGGTGCCACAAAGATGTTGATACTTACTTGTCCCGAATGAAAAACATTGCACAATTCTAAAGTATAATCACTTCCGATCATTTTCACGGTATCAGAAAATCTTGTAACAAAAACAAAAGCCGTATAGTTAAATTAAAAGTTTACATTTCAAAACAAACAGCCTTCTTCTTTCAAAGAAATCGCAAACTGACTAAATGGAGTTAACTTCAAGTTTTAACTTACTTTTGCGGCGTTGTCAGTTTGACTTGCAACTAGCTTCAGCACCTAACTGTTTTAGACTATGCCACAACATGCCATTTAGAACTTACGGTCAATACCCACAAGGTTTATTTTCATTAATATAGAACATAAACTATGTTTTAAGGGTAAGCCTAACATTTTTTTTATTACGAGTTTAGCTCCTCATCTCTTGCAACATATATAATATAAAAACTATTTCAAAACTATTAATTCATTTCTAATTAGCTGTTTTATTTCTAAAAGTGCGCCAGACTCGCCTCGAATTCTGTTTTCTTGCACAATTCTATATTATATTTAAAAATACTTTAGTTATTTCCCACCTTTTACTTAATTCATTTAAAACGTTGACCTTTGTTTTAGAAATAATTATTTTTTTTACTGAAAAAATCATTCAATTTTTATTATTGACTACGTAACCCTGAATATAAGTTACTTCTCCTTAACGTTAGAAGCCTTATTTCTCCATATCGCTCCTACATATGCGGATCGGAAGGCTCTTCTTTGGATGTCTCTTTTACTCTTGATAAAAATCTATACAAGCAAATGAAACAAAGCTATGTTCAAACATTCCAAAGAGTAGCTTTCTCTTTCACTCATATAAGTTGAAATGTTGTTGAAAAGAGAAGGCTGTTGCGCAGTGTCACTGACAGTTCAGTAGCAGCGCGGTCGCCGCTGTAGTCCGTCTGTATAGAAAATAATAAATGTAGTTCCCGACTCTGCTAAAGCGATCGATTTTAAACGAACGAAGGTATTTGGAACATTAAAAACTAAAAGATAAATAAGTAAACAAACAGGTGTTTTTGTGATTACTATTTCAGAACTTTTATGTGATAAGTGTGTATGGTGTGCAGTGTAGTGCGCTGGAGTCCCGTTGGCCGGTATATTATCAAGTAAGTCGACGAAACACATTCTCATATTATTTGTGTAGGTGGTTTTAGACTTTGGAGGCATCTATTGGGTATTTAAAATGGTAGTAGTTAAAAAATAATTATCATCTTTACAAACTTTAAATTCTAAACTAATCTGTAAGATTGAAAGCCTACTATATAAATATGATTTAAAAGGTATAAAAGATTACTTATTTTAACCTTTTCTATTATTATATTTAATCTCGAGGAATGTTTTAGTATGCCCGCGGCTATAAATGCGAAAGTTTGGATAGATGTTTGTTAGGTACACAATAACGGCAGAATAATTGAATGGATCTGGATGTTTGGCACAGGGATAAATGGAGTGTGATTCCCATGGGATGGATTAGTTTTTATTTTTCACTACAGATGAAGCCGAGTGAGCCAGGGGTGAGGGGCTAGGACATACTCGTATTTATATATCAAAAAGTGTAGAATTATTAAAATTATTTCTAATAAAAATTTACGCCAATTAACCCGACACCATTTAAGCAATCAAAGCAAAAACTTTATCAAAGAACTAATTTCATAATTTCAGTAATTAGTCGTAAAAATTAAAAATACACTTTTAAATACGCTTTTGATTAACTAGTGTAGTTAATCAAATTGGACTCATCAAATCGAATCAATTCAGTTTGAATTCGAAGGTTTCATTATTATTCTGTAGGCTCTACCTCTCCTCTATTGATATAGTCATTTTTATCGATACAGATCTTAGGTCAATTCTATAGTTTTTAGATTTTTTTGTGTATCTGGGAACGTATCGCGAGAAAAAACGATAAGGACGAACCCGAAGCGAGGCCCGGTTGAGTCGCTAGTTAAAAATAAACTCAGGTATAATAGTTTAGTTTATTCAAAAGAAGGTGTTTTTAAAATGAATCCCTTATTTTTTTTTGCTGAAGACTTTTTTCGCTCTTAAGACAAGTTTGTTAGATAATTAATTAAAACCTGCGTCCAATCTATCTATCCTAATTCGTAATATATAAAAAAGATTCATATATTAATTAGTTTTATTGATTAATATTTTTTACTTACTTGCTAATAATTTAATATCGCAAAAACTGTAGACGAAAAATGTAAAATATATTCGGCGCTGTTTTTTCTTAGATAACTAAAACATCATTATTAGTACCTACTAGTTTTTTTGGATGTACTTATAAAAAAAATCGGCGAAGTGTGAGTCGGACTCGCGCACGAAGGGTTCCGTACCATTATCTATAACAATAAGCTAGTCCTGTAAATTAGTAAATTGTATGAGCGCCCATACAACTCGGTCAACTATGTATGTATGAGGACACTTTTTTGTTTTCAACTTTTTTTATTTTTTGGATTTTTTCCTTTATGTGTGCTATAAAACGTTGCTTCGTGCCAAATTTCAAGATTCTAGGTCGAGTGGAAGTATTTTTTTTGGGGTGCGGAACCCTTATAACGTTGTTTTAGTTGGGCATTAATATGAAATAAATACCTACATACAAGCGACTCACCCTCGCTTTGCTTGGGTTCATCCCAATGTGTGGTGATATCCTAGGGAACATTTTTTCGGGATAAAAAGAAATCTACGTACTATTCCAGACTAGGTATAATCTAGTTAGATTGTGCTTTTCATCCATATCCGTTCAGCCGTCCGCAGCGTGATTAACAAACCTCTCCGTCCGAACTTTCGCATTTATAATTTCATGGGGTAGTGTTTTTATGTAAGATCCGGCTAGTCATTCCTCACTAAGAATAAAACAAAACGATTTAATTCTGCAAAAAATCTAAAACAATAGCCAGAGGTAACGACCTAGGGTCCGATGACTCAATTCTTTACACACAGTAGAACATTTTATAAGGAAAAAATAAGAATTTCGGATACTTTTTTCTGTTAAATTTTAATTTATTCATAAAAAGCCTGAATCTTAGACTTATAACTATAATCCGTAGGTATCATTAAACAGGGATCGCATAATATTATGTACTTTGCTGTTTGATATGACAATATTTTGTAAGTTCGATCGATCGAATCGATATAGATATTATTTTACCGTATACTAGTTCTTTTTATTTTAAATATTAAGTAACAACAAAGTTTTAAAATTACATGGTAAGAAGAATAGGATTACGCCATAAGAAACAATCTAATTTAATGAATAACAATTATAAAATGGCAATTTGAATATAAATCTTCATTTTGCGATAGCTCGATCGACGATCTCAATCTCTCAGCATTCATTATGATGGCATTGACACTAAAATATTAAATGGGTGTATACGGGTATAGATCTACGTTTCGTGACTAATATTGGCTTAATTATCGTCTTGTGATGTGTATCTTTATTTATTGTATTTTGGTACTAGTTATAGTTGCTTAAGTAGGTCTATATTGTATCAATGTATTATTACAATATAACAATATATTATAACTATGCATATAAAGAAATTCTAACTTAGTTTAATCCGTACATTCAATATTTTTGGAAATTCTTATTGAAATAGTCTTTATTATCAATACAGAGGCGGAATCTATCATTTTTAGAATTTTGGACTGTCTGTCTGTCTGTGTCCGCATCACGAGAAAGCCGCTGGACGGATTTTGATTAAATTTGGTGTGATGGTAGCTGGTTCTCCGGGTCAATATATAGGATACTTTTTACTGCAAGAAAATATCTCATTCCTCAAAAATCTATACTAACTTTTAAAACGTATCGTTTTCACGTAAATGTATGTACAATGTACATATAATTTTCTAATCGAGTTAAATTCGTACACTAAATATTAATATAATAATAATACAAAGGCCGCATCTACTAGTATAGTGTTTAGAATTTATCACATCAAGCATCACAAGAAAACCATGAAACACATTTTGTTGAAGTTAATTATGATGTTACTTAGCTGGTTACCAGTGTCACGTTAGGATATTATATACCTACTAACTTTTTTAAATGTACCTACTACCTAGGCTAGGGATCGTACCCGAGCGGAAGCAGGGTGAATCACTACAATAATATAAAAATAATTAAAATAAAAGTTTACCAAAGTCGCTACACGATTCTTGATCTTATTTGTCTTTATATAAAAAATAAAAGAAATAAGAAACCAAAACCATAATTGTCTGCGCACCTCTAGTTCACTTTATTCGAGTGACATTATGTAGTAATAGAGCTTACAAAGTATTCTATTTTATCTAAGTTTATGAGCCGTTTAGAGTCTCAACCACTCAAGATGTTCATGGCTGTATAATGTATATTATATTTTAATTTTCATTAAGAAGCGTGCTTACTTTAAAAATAAAAATTGCAATAATACGTGTCAATTAAGTTTCAGAACATGTTACATGACCTTTTAAACTATTGTTGTATCACGATTTCTTAGATTATTAGTAAGTTGTTACTTGAAAGCAATGTATGGAAATAATAAACAATTACATTTATCGAGGTTTACTATAATAGGATATTGATATGTGATGCAAACTAAAAAATAATATATCATTTTGTATCTAAGTATAAATAAATATTATTAAATTTACACCTACTGAGACAAATCTAAAAAACGTGTTAAGTGTTAGTGTAAACGAACTGTCACGGAGAACTTGTAGGTAAATAACGTGTCGTATGAACATCAGTATTGCATTAGGCAGTTATAATGCAACATGTTATTGCGTTACGTAAGCATAGCTAAGTTACTAATATATACTATACTGTTAAACCGTACTTTGCAATTTGACATGCACTGTCCAATAACGGGTGTCTAGAGATAGCTATAACATAAACTATGCAGAAGCTTTTTGGATTTAATTCGCTCACATGGCTCTTGCTCTCTTCTACTTATATTATTACATTATCCAGTGACGGCAAGTATCTTAAACAAATTAATGGCAAACAACTTTTGACTACGGTACATTTAAAAAAAAAAAAGAAATGATCGCAATTTCAAGTTACTAATATATAAAAATGTATTTATGTTCAAGGTACAAATGACACAATTTTCATACTCAATGTCTTATATATGAACATCCTTAAAGCTCATAATGTACGACTATATTTTTATATATAGGTGTATATGTAAATATAATAATGTGTTAACAGGTAATATAAATTTACATGGCCATGATTCAGCCATTGCTTCATAATATTTAGAGCTAGCGTAACGTTAATATGACCTAGGTTACGTCCTACAAACGACCGATAAGCGTGAAGGCGACCGTCCTATGTCCAACGGAGCCTTGCGTAATTACATTGTTTCATGTTTGTAAGTTATATATAATTTATACGATATGGAGGCCTCTCTTATCTTTTTTTACTCCTATTTGCTATTTTAAGGAAGTTTTTATTGGATAATAAATAAAAAAACTTTTTATTTTCACTTATAAATTAAGATAAAAGTATCATTATTTGTCACAAAACAAATTAATTATACCAAATATCAATATTAAAAAGTATATTTATTTTACTTACTTTCAAAACATTTTAAGGTATTGTTGGATTTCTTGCGCCTGAAAAGCGCTACTCCATCTGCCGAAGAAAATGTAGATGTTTATAGAGATGAGAGAAATGGTGGAGATGATACTTATGTATAGCCGCAATATATAAAAAAAATCTTATTGTTGGGACAGTCAATAAAATTAAAAAATATATTTAAATAATTCCAAATTTTACAATTTTTTTTTTTGAGCTGAAAACCCAATTTAAAAAATAAATTGAGTTTTCAGCTCAAAAAAAATTGTAAAACTTGGGATCTTATACTATAAACTGAGCCCAGTTTGCTTTAAACTTTAAATTGAAAATATTTTTAAAATTATTCTTAAGTATATTCACGAGGGAAAAGTTCTCAAGTTTCGGTTTAGCTTTAGTTTGCAATAAGGTCCCAATAGAATTTTACTCACTGCTCCAACAGGAAATGTGCCCATAGCTACGAACTTCCGCTCCATACTATCATATTATGCTAATACATTGTGTGACGGTATGGAACCCTTTTTCTGGTTGATTGGACTTTTACAAAATTGGGCAACCATTGTTATTACTAAATACATATTAAGTAATATGTATTATAATTTTACTTTACTAAGTACTTTTTGTAAAAATTATCCTATATATGACCAGCTATCATCATACTAATTTTCATCAAAATCTGTCCAGTGGGTGGCGATGCGGTCACAGACAGACAAACAAAAATTATTAAAACTATAAATTTCTCGGCCTCGATTTCAATTTCAATAAGATTTTTCAAAAAATATCTAACGTAGATTCTACTCATTTAGAAGTAATCTTATATACAATAAAAGATATTTTTGTGATAAACATAATATTAATAAAACGATCATTTAACCTATAAAGTAAACGGGTTATAACGGTTATAAATGTAGCCTCATAAGTCTTGTTTCCATTACTTGTCGACCATTCCCACAATTCAAATATAAGTTCGTATCAAACTCTCTATTTCCATTTGTTTATTCAAATAAAACTCGCACCATTTGCATCTGCCTGTTTGAACAATAGACTGTAAAACATTTGATAGTGTTATTAATGTGATACAATTAATTTCGTTGTTTTGGTTTGAACGCTCGACCTTAGTCAAAATGTGACGGGGTCGTCATGCCAAATGTTTACATTGCGTATTTTTTTAATTATTCAAACCATTATTATAATAACACAAACCTTATTTTATAACTCTTAGGGAAAATTGGTAAAAAAGAATCTTGTGTCATCTATAAACATTTTCTATACTTCGAACTTAAAAAATTGTATGTACGTTAAAACAAATAAGCTTTTGTTTTGTTTGATAAATTCATTTTTTCACGTGCGTGCATCAAAGTTTGGTCGACGCTTTAACAAAATTAGTAGGAAAAGATATTTTTTACTCCACAAAATGTGCTTTCATTCGAATCGTCCGCACGACGAATGTCGCGATAATTGTAATCGCTGAATCATTTGCTTCGTGTCTTTTTTTTGAACTTACTATATTATTCTGACTACTGCGATAAATTGATGAATGCGTTTGTTACTGTCACACTTTTAAGCTGAAAAGGCTGGATAGATAATCCAGAAAGGGTGACATTGAGTAGGTAACCAAAGTAAAATCAGGCTCTCTACTTGCACAGATAGTACATGCTTAGAAGTACTAAGCATGCACTAAGATACACTTCTATCCTCCTAGAATGTAGCACACAATTAAGCTACAATTTACACTAATCCATAGTTGTGTCGACACATCCTAGGCACGCAGCTGCGCAAGAGTTGCACCCGAACGGAACGGCCGCCATTGTTTTGCATATTATCTGAAGATCCAAACTGATTAGTGTCGATGTCCGATTCAACCAGTTTCGCTTTGTTATATTTAACGTTAGAATATGTTGTAGACAATACATACTTTAGTGTTTCCGAAATATGTACGAGTCATATCGCGATTTTATCGCCTATAAATCAAAATTACTTATATTTTGTACAACATGAGTAGGCCATATCATATATCTATATGCAATTATTTTATATTTTACTTGTAATTGCGAATGACAAAGTTAAAGCGCATATAAACCTCTTGTAAATTGACTATATTTTCGATACTTAAAGTGAGCCATCTAGATCAGTGTTCCGCAAAGTGTGTACCGCGGCACACTGGTGTACCGTGGTTATTAATTGGTGTGCCTCGGAAAAATAAGGTTATCTTATAAACTTATTTCTAGTAAGTCAGTCAGGGTAAAAAAATATTACACATACTAATATGTAAATCAATTAATGATACTTTTATGTAAATCAAGGGACCTCACGAGCGAAGTTTTTTGTTTCGTTCATCTAATTGCGTGGTTTCGTTTGGCGCGGGCCAATATTCGTTTGGATTTATAATAAATGTTGATTAATATTACTTAAAGACTAGTTTATAATTTGTCGTGTACCTCCAAAAATTTTCGTTGTCGTTTTCCTAGATGTACCTTGAACACAAAAAGTTTGCGGAAGACTGGATGATAAGTTTTTGAAACTTTCTTAAAACTACATTTTAATACCAATTTATTAATTTAGCAGAGAAGCCTATTAATCAGAAAGTAATCGTTGCGGCCTGTATAATATTTATTTTTATTTACCTCATTACAACTGTAAAAACGAACGGTATTCACTAAATCGAGAGGCAATGAGACCCACTTAATTTAGTTCTCAGACTAAAATGCATAATTTTGAGCGCTGCTGCATTATTCGGGTGATACAAGTTTAATGCTATTTAAACTATCAAGATTATTGCGCTTAATTCCCGAAACTGCGACATTGATTGGTCTTTTATTCACGGTACAATTTTGTCCGCATTTGCGTAGACTTAAATAATTACTATTTAGTACAACTTACTTCATGTTGACTGTTGTGCCTATTTAGTTATATTTCTACAGAGGTAATATTGATAACAACTGTTTAGTTTTATCTAATTTGTAAAATAATGAAAATAGAGATGACATATTTTATATATACTTTTATGTTTTTTCCAAACACAATAATGTCCTCCGTGCCGATTACGGCCACGGCGGCCAACCTCATTGAGACTAGCCAACGGCGCGGGACATACTATAGTGCACAAGTGTACGCGCAAACACAAGTGGACTCTCTGTTCCTTATCACTCTCATATTCCGGTGGGACGACTGCTCGACACGACCAGTGAGAGTTTAAGGCGCAGGACCGACGGCTTTACGTGCTCTCCGAGGCACGGGGGTGAAACACTGCCAACTTCCCAACTCCGGGCTGTTACTGAGCCTTCGAAACAGAAAGACTCAATAACTAAACTTGGCCCGACCCGGGACTCGAACCCAGGACCTCCCGGTGTGCGACCGTACATGCTAGTCACTACACCACCGAGGCAGTTGAAATCCAAACATAGCATTCGTCTAGTTAGCAACTAGTTTAATTTTCAATATAATCGTCGCATTGAATTTTAATTATATAATTCCCAACAACACTTATTTAAATATACAGTAGGTATACAGACTGTATATTTAAATAAGTACTGTATAATACAGTAATCGAAAATAAAATGCTATTTTCCAAGGTAAGTACTAACTGCAGGTTGCAGCATCGTGTGGAGATGTATAATTAATAAATAATTAAATTAATTAGATTAATTTATAAGTTTCTTTACCATTTAATATTATTAGATTACGACTGCGAAACATTATAAATAAATATGTACCTACCTAACTAACAACATTTTAGATAAAAAAATCCAATGCTTAGTGCAACCCCGAATATAGGATTTTTTCGAACCATGGCAGAAGCTTAGTAGTAGCACTGTACTCCTATCTCATTAAATGACGTCATCAGTTTCAGTAAAAAAAGTCAATTGTTGACATGATCAAATCTCAAATCGGAATCGCGAGTCCACAAACTTACTTGTGGCGTGGGCATTTGTTTGTGAAACAAATTTTATTAGTTTATTCATACTATGATATGGCGTCCCCGGCCCCCTGAAACTGTAGCCCGGGGCGGGAGCCCGTTTGCTAAACCAAACAACATTAACACCTTGCATTGCATTCGCATTCGCAAATGTGATAGATCGGACATCCGTTACATCACTTGTACATACCTGATACCAGTACGTATTCATAATATCAATAAAGCTTTACTCTTTAGGTGTACTGATGATTCATCAATTCTTGTTTGATTACTATAATAAATGTATATTACTCATTGTTTACTCAATAAAATCGCGTAAAATATTTATATTATTATTACCTCGCATAATAATAATATACTTTTTTCTTTTGTTTTTAAACGTGACGTGTTGATTAATTATTTAACTTAAAAACCGTAATAAAAGAATAAATGGCAACTTTAAGTGATTAAATTGAACACGCGGATGATGAAGTTATTTGTCCATTTATTTTAAATGGCAGCATTGTCATTGTGACAATCAGAACCATTAGGAATTCACAAACGTTATCGTTTTTGAATGTGATATTTATTCAGCTAAAGCGTTGTAAGATCCTGTAAGGAATATTTACGCGTATGTTCCACATAAATGACATTGGCAATGTTCCGATCGCTTTCTTCTGTTTTGTATCAAGGTTAGTCTGCTCTCACCTATGCTAAGCTTGCTTGATGATGCGCGTCGTCCCCCTTTCGACTTTCGAATCTACGTGACAACGATCGTGCACAAACTAAACTTATGACTGTTTTAGAAAATAAATTGTGAAAAGTGAAACAAACCTCAACATTTACAGATTTACTTTTACTTTCGTTTTACAATCAATATAAATAAAACTGGAAATGCAAAGTAACAGATTTAATGTTATACTTGACATGCTAACGTTAAAATAGATATATTATTTTTAAATTGAAATAATCTATGGAAAAGAGTCCCTAGCATTTTAAATTATTCCTATTACTCAATTTAACAAACAACTAAGTTCGGTTCATTTTGATACAGTTACACATGTAACCGTTAAACAAGAACGGTCTGATTACAGAAAATTGTAGGCTTTTCAACTTTTAACTGTCGCTTGGAAATGATAAATTATAGAGCAACTGGACAACTTCGTCGGATGGATCATTAAACAACGGTTACTTTCAGAACACCATCGTTTATTCTACATGTGGCATGTTTGGAATTAGACCGAGCGATATGAAATGTCATACGTTCGATATAATATCGATCATTACATTCTACCTAACATTGATAGAAGAAAAATGAGATATTTATTTATTCAAGTCACTAAAGCCATGTATGGAGTGAGAACGTTTAATACAAGATATCTGAATTAAAACAACAGCGGTACTAAAGTACTTATAGTAATAATATTTCCAACAGCAAGCTTATGATTCTTATAAACCAAGTGACTATAATGCATATTGCTTGTTTTGTCCTAGATCATGCAAGTATATATAGAGGGCAAAGCGAGTTTTATTGTCAGCAGCTGACTCTGTGACTAATTGTTATCTGGGCTAGAGAACAAAAGGCCGCATGTTTTTGGACACTGAGAAACTCCATACTATAATGCTTTAACTAGCTGTGGTTACCGTAAGATAACGGGCGAATTCATGACCTTTTCATATTTCAAACTGTGCGAAACGAATGTTTTTATGTTTTGTTGGAATAAAAAAGTTACGTTGGATAAATCCATTTAACCTTTTCAGTCATTTTTATGACGTAAAGTGTTTAACTAAACTTTTTGAAAGTAAGTAAAGTGTTTTACGGGGTACAGTCTATGGTGTGCTTGTCAATAGAATGGCTAGACCATGAATATTAAAGATAAAATTCCACGTCTATATCTAAGGCACAATAACCGCTATACAAATATATCTCCCGCAATTTGCGTAACACTCTCACGATCACTGTTGTCCCGCTGCAAATTACTATCCATTCATTTTTAATCATTCATACCGGATGCAGTTACAATAAACATGATTAGATTATGCGGAAACCGATGTCTATATTATAAGAAATTTAGGTTATAATAACTTTTTCGCTGAATATCAAGATGAATTGACATTATGATAAATGTAACTCTTGCTATATTTGCTTATGGCTGCTTATAATTGTTCAGTTATATTGTTATTGAGATATCTAAACTCTAAACTATTTGCTTAATAAAGCAAAAGAACGGTTATGACTTATGATTAAAGCACGTTATTAATCAGTATTAATGATAAGTCCATGTTTGCTTGCTCTCTTGTATAAAACACATCAAATATCAAGACATCTATGAGTGGTTTGTACCATCAAATATTAAGTTCGTATTATTTTTTGACTGAAATTATTAGATCAAAAGTCAAACAACATATTTAAGCATCTACGTATAGGGCATAGGCAATAAATACATAAGTATATGTATTATTATACTATGTGCTGCATTTAAAATTTGTTATCAGCCGGCTCAAAATTAACAAACTATGAAAACAAAATTATTTTTAAGACCGAAGATAGATCTTTTGAAAACTTCTTAACATATCTTTTCTCAAAGAAGTTCTAATTTTTAAGGATTCTGTATCTCACACTTTAAAAGAAAAATACCTAGGTATATGTTTTATGACACTTACTACTTAGCTACAGGACTCTTTTCAATATCAAGATTTTTGAAATACTTTTGAATAATTTGAACAAGAAAGAATATATTATTATTATTATTATGTAGTAAGATGTGTTGTGATTATCCATTAATATTAACTATACAATAATATACTACATTATACGATTTAAACGTCTGTAGGTAAATTATTTTTATGAGTCCACTATTTTAACACAAATGGTAAAAATGCAAATAATAATTTCTTGGCATTAGATCATCAAAAGCACGTGAATCGTATTGCGGTTATTAAATCAATCATAGTGGGAAGGAAGATACTGATGATTGCAACCTCCGGCACTTCCCACGAGGTAACACGCGGCCAAGGCAATTGTGCCATCAATAAATCGATATCGTAATCTTCATAGACAAATCGGCACCTTATAAATGTTTTTTGTGTTCCTTATAGGCAACAATCGCGGCCATAATATTCGAGTCTCGTGGCAGAATTTCCCTTGTAAATTAAATCAAAATATACTTTCTTTAAATAGACTTTTACAAGCACTTTTGAATCGACACTTTTTAAATTATGAAAATATAGAATTTAAATTAAATGTCAGTATATCAGTATGTGAGGAAGCTACCACCGGCTCGGAAGGCAGTTCTGCTGAGAAGAGTCGGCGAAAAACTCAACATATGCTCTTTTAAAATAAAATTGCATTAAAAAGGTTAGCACAGAACGGTTTTTATAAAGATTCACAATGTAATAGGGATAGATAAGACTCACAATCCAGAGATGAAATTAGTAGCTTTCACTCTTAATAAGAAATTAAAATGAAAGCTGTCGTCTTTCTTGTTGGTAGAAATATGAAAATCGATGTTTAAGCTGTTTATAATGTCGATAGCATACCCGATAGGTCGATCTTGTAAATTAAATTAATATAAGTCGTAAAGTAACATAATTTGTACCTGTGTATAATGTGTATTATATTCTTGTTTAGATTGGTCTTAAAAGTTTGTAATATTTCTCTACACTACTCCAAGCTCATGAATATTAATCATATCATTATATTATTTGCTTAAAGTGGGTTTAGCCTACTTTTTAATGTATATACTTTTATTTTGTATAATTTCACGCAATCACAGTTTACTATACACATTTTTGTGAAATGCAAGATAGTACAACGATTGCAATAAACTTGCTACATACAGGCATACAACATTCATGTTGTAATATAGATTCTAATCTATAAACAATTTTATTCTACTCATAAAAATGTAGGGGATGTAACTTCTATCAGATTTTAGCTTCAGAGTATGTGGCTTCTATTACCAGTTTGCTTAACACCTGATAATTATATGCCATTTACTGAACACTTGGACTTGTTTCCTACTTTCTTATCATTTACAATTCAGCACAGCCATCTTTTTACTTTTGGTTAGTATTGGTCGAGTGATAAAGTTATTTTTATCTTACTTTCTTATTTTTCCGCAATAAAACTTACCATTTCGTAAAACGCTACCTTACTACTAACATTTAGTTAGTATTCTGTGTTAGTTCAGATTATATACAGTATGCTGTCATGGCCTCTAAACATATTCTATGAATTGAAGTATAAATGATGATATTTAATATTAATATTTATGCAATTGAACAAAGTAGGTAGTTTTGATGCGTGTAGGTCGTAGGTATAACTAAGTCGAAGCGCTTCTGCAATCGCGTTATAAGCGTATAATCTTGACCTACATACATACGGCTATATTGTTTTAATTACGATTTATAATTTTGACAGCTTGAGATTTTGTATGAAGTAAAAGTACTTAATTAATCCTGTTTCATCCAAAATATGTAAGTGACATACATAGACAGTGAAGACATATTCTTTCTGAATATTTTATTTATTACTTATTTTATATACTAAAACATTTGTATATTAATATTAAACAAACTCTTCCGTTTCTTGATATAATAATATGTTGTGGGTAAATAGAGAAAGAGAGAGAAAGCAAGAGATAACCATAAACGAATTGTTTGTTATCACTTTTGCATTGTAAAATAGTTTTCAAGATCCAAATATTTTAGGATTTATTAAATGCAAAATTTATTTTTTCTAAATTGTGGGTAGGCACTATCTGTAACAAGTATATAAACCTCTGAGATGTCAAATACCTTAGTCTCCCGTGACCATGATTGCTGTAAACAAGTGGTAGTGCCATGCTTGTTACCTTCGGGTAGCCGAATGGGCCGGCACGCCCCGTATAGTACCACTCTCTCACAGGAGACCGGCGTGAAGTGGCAGCTATGCTGTCGTGTTTCGTTCGGTAAGTGAGAGTCCGGGAGGCCCACTCCCCATCTCTACTCCCGTCCTTCTCCCTCCTCCCTCCCTCCCTTTCCTGAAAGGCCGGCAACGCATCTGCAAGCCCTGTGGTGTTGCAGATGTCCATGGGCGGAGGTGATCACTTACCATCAGGTGAGCCTCCTGCCCGTTTGCCCCCTTTGTCCCATAAAAAAAAAAACAATTGAAATGTTGGGGACCAAAAATCAAAATATATCCGCGACAAAATCGGAAAAGAAAGTTTCATTTTAAATAATGCAAAATTTAATTTATTTTTTACTTTTATAAGGCTAAATATTTAAGCCGATCCAAGTCCATGTAAATAAACATGTCTCGTTAACCTGATATTCTCACTAGCTTACAAGTTACAGGTAACCTTCCTAAGTAGCGAAGCAGCAAGCAGCTTTCATTTTAATTTTGTACATACTGGAAAAATTAACAGTATCATTCATTAACCTTCTCGCTTATCAAGATATTAAACAATTTATTTTCTTTCGTGAGCCGTTTTAAAGGCAATCTACCTTGAGGCAGCTTTGGTATGGGCGCGTCCATGACAGGCATTTTAATGATAGCATACCGCTACAGTGGGGTCGAGAGACACTTACTAAAGTAAGAGTATTATTAAAGTAAGGTGCATTACACACATAATAACTTACCACTTTAAATAATACACATGTAAAAATTATTAAAAATACAATAATTGTATAGTGATAATCATTAATCGTACATATTATGTGTACTGTAGGTACTGTATATTTCATAGGTTTATATTTTATATAAACATATTAAGAGCTATTTCATAAATATTTTTTAAAATATATTCCGATATGGTGAAGAAGTTGGTTTTTATCTTCACATAATATTTACACGTACTTACATTTTGTAATAAAAACAATGATTAATTTCATCTCGTCACAAGCGAATACACAATCAACTGGTTTGCTTGTTCATAATTACACGCTGTTTATAAAATTAACTAATAAGACAACTTGTTCAAGTAACAGTTATTAATTGCCTTTGTCAGAACATATCTACTCCATCTAAGTCTAGTCAACAAGTGCCTTTTTGGTCAACTTTTTTCAGCAGTCTCCGAAAATTATGATTGAGGTGTAGGCAATGTAAACCTTTTTCGTAAAATATGTCTACTCTATTTGAGTCTCTGCTTATTCTATTAGCCAACCTGCTTTTGCAAAGCATACTGAATAACGGCTTGGACTGAGAAAGTAATATAAAAAAATATAAAACTATTTTTTTTTCTGTAAAAATTAATCTGAAATTAGATGAAACTCGTTTTTGTGCCTTGATTTATCTTTACTTTTAGCAGTTGACCATCCCATCAGACAATGGGAATGAGGAAATGTACTTGCGCTTGCGCACATGACGTCTATTCACTGCCACATTTCCCGCGTAAATAGCTATCCTAAATGAGAGCGTGCACCTTGACCGAAATTAATCAACACGTCATTATTCTTTCCATTATTTTCTCACTTTGAATTATATATCTTTTTTAATTAGTGTAAGTATGTATTATTTCGTTATTTACACATATATCTTTACTTTAAGATTAGCTATAGCTTATGGCATTTCTTTAAAATCTACATTTGTTTTTAAAATAAACAACATTAACTTCAGTTCGACAAGAAGTTTGCGTTTACATTTCACCTGTATAACCTATCACGTCACTTGGTTTATGCCGTATTGTGACAGATAGATAGAAAGTATACAGTGTTTTCTTGCAACTTTTAAACCATGGAAATATAGCCCTTACATCTATGTTGTTAAAGTTTAAAATTTTACTAAAGTATATAACCAAAATATTTACTTATTATGGGGATATGCGTGGAATTGCCTTGTAGGTACGTGAAGAATCGCATTGTTATAAATTCACGACATTTATTAGTTAGTTTTAAACTTTTAACGGACTTTCTAACAATAAGATAAACGACTAATATTTTTGAATGTAGGTATAGCTTATTTAAAAAATATATATAAAAAATTAAATATAATAAAAATTTTCGCTCATTTAAATATCTAAAGTTAGTTATTTTTAGATTTTTTTATGTACCTTATTATAAAGCATTATAAGCAGTCCCATATTTATAAAAAAATAATCGGTACATTAGTGATGTAATGTAGCCACTACCGTATCGCGATCAATAGGAACCACACATTGTACCGCGATCAATTGGAAGTCTTGGACTATAAACCTACACGCACTTATGTAGTCGATCAATATTTATAGACAGGAAGGAAGTTATTGTTATTGAAAGCTAATAAAATAATTAGGTAATTAGCAGGTATGTATATATATAAAAGCTATTTATATATTTATTATTAATATATTTATTTAATACTTTATTACACCAAAAGAAAAGATACAAAAATACAGTATACATAGCAAAAAAGACATTTAAGTGTAAAGGCGGCCTTATCACTTAAAGTGATCTCTTCCAGGCAACCTATATAATATGGAGACTCGTGGAGTTGCAAGGACACTGGATGGTGCAAAACAAAAATAATAATAATCAACTATATACATACTTAAAGAGATACATACTATAATTTACATACTTATTTACATATATAACTGAAACATACATACATACCTATATATTAATAATATATAACTATATTTTAAAATAAACTTACATACACCATTACTTAAATATACAAAAACTTCAAGTGACAAATAGTAATTTTTAAGACGACGTTTAAAGATTATTAATATACTAGCTGTCTCTTTTTTTCTTATTGTTTTTATCGACTATCCCCTTTTTATCATTTTGACTTGTAGTGAAATGTACCTTGCATGGAGGTTAGATACAGGAGAACCAACGCTTCATACTAAAGCATTACCCGTCTGTCTCTGAAAATTTGTAGAGTTTATAGCGCGCTGCCGTCAATAAGTAGTATCTGTCAAGTTAGCTATTTATGAGTACTGTCACTATTGTGACAACGTGAAGTTAGGCATTGAGACAACATAGCGATCGCAGCGCCTCCTTGGTTTGACAATATTTCTGAGACACTACATTCTAGGGCCTTGGTTCTCCTGGTTTCTAATCTCCATGGTACCTTGAATGAAAAGTGTGTATGTGTGCAGCGCGGAACACTTTTTTCGGTTGTTTAGTGAGCGTATAACATATCTGTCTATTAAAATATCATTGCCTAACGCTTTTAAAATAACTTAAGCATAATTTCACTTGAAACACAAATTAAGGAATAATAAACATGAAAAACAAACTGAATTATTACATTATTAATTATTACATAAAATGTATTAAGTTAAATTCTAAATATTTTTATTAAAATATGTGACCTGCACTTTATTAGTTTATTAAAAGTTAGGGTACAGTTACACATGCTCATAACTAGCACGAAAGCATGCCACTATTGAGCAATTGCTACTTAGTAGCATGTGTGTCGAAACATTGCTAATAATGAGCATGCTTATTTCGAGCATGCTTAAATTTCGACGGTCGTGCGATTTTTGGGCATGCTACTATCAAAGTCGACTGGAAAATTCACTTCGTTTTCCATTTTTCACTTGCACACTGGCAGAGAACTTGCTAGAATGTCGAATACCAAAGAACCAGCCCGTGCTTAAATAGCATGTGTGTTCAATTTATTGCGTCAGCGTTTTTAATTTATAATGTGTCAGTCAATTACATTTATAATATGTCAATTTGAAGAGCATGCTTGTTTTAAGCATGCTAATAAGCATGACATTTTATGAGCATGTGTAACTGTACCCTTACGTAAAATGTAAGAAATGTAACCTTCTGGCAACACAGGTGTCATCCGATGTCAGTGATGTTTCGCTTGAGTGGCCAATATGGCGACTGCGATTTGTCTGTTATTAGAATTAAACGAAATACTCGACAATCCGAATTTTGCGGATATATGTTGTCGACTCGAAATGTTTATTTTTTCATGTTTTATTATTCAGCTAAGGTTTCGATCGAGTCTACGGTACCCCTTCACGGAATTATTAATATAGATATTTGAAAAATGTTTATATTTTGATATTTACTTGTGTATTAATATAAAAAAGTACTTTCTTCAATTTAAATATACTCGTAAGTCGTAAATGTATAGTATATTTACTACTGTGAACATTTTTTTGTAATCGGGCAGATTCGGGATTACGAGGCATACTAAATAAACATTAAAAAAGATTAAATTGTTTCATCAGGACGGTTCGTAGCTATAAGATGAAAATATACCTATACAGCTATTGAATGCAAGATTTAGGGTACAGTTACACATGCTCATAAAATGTCATGCTTATTAGCATGATGTTAGCATGCTTAAAACAAGCATGCTCTTCAAACTGACACATTTGCTTTTGTTTAGCATGCTTTTATTAAGCATGCTTCTAAATAAGCGTGCTTAAAGCAATGAATTGAACACACATGCTATTTAAGCACCGTCGAAATTTGAGCATGCTCGAAATAAGCATGCTCATTATTAGCAATGTTTCGACACACATGCTACTAAGTAGCAATTGCTCAATAGTGGCATGCTTTCGTGCTAGTTATGAGCATGTGTAACTGTACCCTTAGGGTAACTCTTTTAACTCTTTTAGGAATAGGACCTACCTACCTATAGGAATAAATACTTAATTTCTGAAGAGATCTGGCACTTTTTAACAGCTAGGTAGTATTAGGTAGGTATCAATACTTGATTTAAATGTTTAGACAATTCTGTATTCTGAAAGTGTACGTACGTAGGTATAACTCGGTAGCTGAATCCGTGATTATAGGTAACTAACATGACATAATATGTATGAAATTACGTTGTCTTCATCTTTATCCCAATAATATTCTCACAAAACATTACGCAATATAGTAATATTTTTATACTAATAGTAGTATTTTCTTCTACTTAAAGTTAAACTTATTTTCATTTTTCAGGGTTCGTTTTACATGGTTACCATTAACATAAGTAACTAATTTATTTTTACTTAAAACATATTAAAAACCAATGCGGTTAAATTGTGTTCGTAGTAGGATGATGAGCTTACCGCCTTCTTTCGCAACATCCAGTTAACAATTTTGTCATTTTTACTAGGTAAGTACTTTACGCTACTATAAATGTTTCCTTTGCGAGGTATCCCACAGTTACTTAGTAATTATATTACTTTATAAATAAATTAAAAGGAAATCCGGTTTCGTAAACAATTTATTTAATAAAAGAGTACTAGGTATTAAACATTGCTAAATATTAATCATGCTTCTCTAAACAGCAAGGCAAACCAATAAAAATTGATTGACGACCAAGAATATTTCCGTAACTTAAGTGAAGGGATAGATGCGAACCGATTTTATACGAATTAGATACACTATTTACAAAGTACAATAATCTTAACTGGAATTTGACAGCTCTACGTGACACCGTTTTGTCGGTTTTTAGTCAGGATTACTTTAAAACCATTTATTTAAGTTTTGTATGATTAAAATGTGTAGCTACTTACTAGTTACACAGTTATGTACAGTATGGAATTGAAATAAAGTTTGTCAAATCAATAGCGTTGAGCTCTAAATATAGTAAATATTTAAATGTCATTATTAATAAATTCTATCGTTGTAGCAAGGACGTATAAACTTGTTCTAAAATTAATGATAAGAGGAAGGCGATGATAATTAAATAAGATAGAAACTTTAGCAGGTAGTCTTATTGTATAAAGTACGATTCAATAGTTAGATTTTCTTATTTGCAGTAAATTAATATATTTTGTAATACGTACATTACTAGATTTCATAACAATCGAGATAAAAGCGAATGTCGAGCCATGCGTAATGTCAATACACATGTCCGTGTCATTTGGTTGTTCAAACAAAAACTGGCTGACCCACTGTCGACTGGATTGTGAAGAAAATTCCTTTTCGGATATATAATTTGTAGTGGTTTTCCAAACCAGAATATTAAATTCGTTTCTCCAAAACTAAGTATTCAATCATTTTACTTGTGAAGACAATGTTATTAAAAATCTATACAATACAACAATTTAGGTGTTTATTGAAATAAATACGTACAACAGCGCTTACTCATAATTTTTTAGCTTAGGTATATTGGAACCGGATAGGACTAAGCATTCCGTTGGCGTGAATATAACTTGAGCTTGTGTCATAAACGTAAATATGAACAAAATATGTATAAAATATGTCTGTGTAAACAAAATCTTAGTCATCTGTTACTGTTAAATTATCGCAATATTCATTACAAAATTGGAACTTGTATGTTGGAAGTAATAGAATGTCTCATATTTTTTTAGACTTGCGCATACTAATAAAAGTAGGTAGGACATCATTAAAATGCTAACGTTGAAGTAAGGATTAGAAATAGAAATTGCTTTTTATTTTTGCATCTGTACAATTAACATTATAATTTATCTTGAAAATTTAATTTATTACTACTATGATAAATAATAATAATATGCAAAAATAAAGAAAAAATATGATTAAAAAATAATATTGGAAACATCTCATATGAAGATATTTACAGAATCAAATTAACAAAACAATTTCTTAAAATACTTAATATGGATGCATTTCATTATAAAAACGTTCTTAATCTTCCTTGTATGTAGAAACTGATTTAATATTTAAAATTTTATATAATACTCTCCAGTTCAAAAGTATTACATGAAAAAAAAGATTAGCACATTCTTAATGTACTTGATCATAATATTATAACGTAATATATCTATTAAAATGTTTAAAGAATTACATCATAACATGCAACTGTAGGCGTTGACTTATGATTAGAATATTTTACATTGTTTGACTCACTTGGGTACCGGTTAATTAAATGAAAATTATACGTAAAACTAACAATGATTAGGACTTTTGTCTAGGACCGATTCAAAGCACTATTAGATTTCTGTAAATTTTACGCGATAGCGAAACATTAGAAAAAAACAAATTAAACATAGGTATTGAGGTTTTGCAACCCACGAACTTATTGACGTCGTACCCCCTTACACGTAAACTTTATTTCTTGTGGGTATGGTAGACGATACGTACGCGTAAAGTGATATTTATGGTAGTAAAAATGTAAATATGCTATCATACTTATTTTAATTTTAATGAAGAGAATTAACGCGAATGATTTATTAATACATAATTATGAAGTGTTGTGAGATTTTTCATGCAATTTTTACTTTCTTTACCTTATGTATATTTAAATAAAAATGAATATTGCTAAGCGCAAAACTCGAGAATGGTCCGACCAATTCGGCTACATTTTGTTTTGTATGTTCCACACACGGTTTTATTATTAAAAAAAAAACAAATTTTGTAAAAAAACTTATACTAATATATACCTAGGTTTTAGGTACCCCCTGTACCCAGGGACGAACCCGAGCGAAGCGAGGGTGAGTTGCTAGTTGGATATACAATTACTAATGAATAATTAATTTAAAGCGCAACGCAATTTTAAACAATTACGTTTCTTATACGTGGATACTATTTTAATCTATAAGTAGACCACTTTTCGCTTTCGCGACTCGTCCGCGAAAAGTCGTTGCGAAAGAAAAAAGTTCCAGATAAGAAAGCTTACCTCATTTAATAACTTATGTATAAGACATAACTTCGTAAATATAATATATTGGGAGTGGTAAGGCCTGAAAGCCTCTAACGTATAGTTGTACTTTGAGAAGACTATCAAAATGTCTTTAGAAGACAATTAGGTATGTTATTTACTGTCCCTTATTTACTTTTTATATAGATATACATCGACAATGTGTGCCAACAGCAGTTAACAAAATTTCTAAGCTCATTGTGTTGTAAATCTCTGCGACTTTGTACAAATACATCTTCCTAATGTTTAATTAAATATACGTTATTATGTACTATGCCATTATTTTCGCATTTCCTATTCTTGTACAAATTATGAGGAAGTATAATTTTCTCAAAATATTAACCATTGGCCTTATAAGGTGTATTTAGAAACAAAATTTAACGTTTGAAATAAACTAACAAAATTATTTATCGTAATTTAAGAATGACTTTACGGATTTGTCGAGGAAAATGAAAAAGCTCAACATATTTTAGTCAGCCAAATCACTCAACTCTACTTGACTGTTACTATCTCGAGTGCATCTTGATATCTTGACATACTGTAGCTTAGTAGCGCCCGGCAGAAACATGCAGGAGGGGGCCACTTCGGTGGGTGGAGTGTCATACGGGTTCCTCCAGGTATTTCTCTGGATAGCAGAGTGGACTGTGGAGCAAGCCTCTTGGCTGTGTGATCTGCTTTGACAAATCTGCCGGGCCATCGGGGTATCGTATTTGAATGCGCAAGCGATCCTGCGTCGCCGCATTAAGATGGGTGAGGGCTGTTGGGTTTTAGTGGGTAGTACTGGCTTAACCACTTGTGGTATGCATCAACGCATTGTATTTCCCAACATTAAAAAAAAGGAACTTATTAGTAGTCCAATATTATTACATAATTACGTAATTTGACGTTAAGAAGTCCAAGGTCTCCTAATACAAACATAATCTCCACTAGTGATGGCTTTAAAGTTTTATTTACAATAATTTTAATTATAATTTAAATTTTATATATTAGACCAAACTACGCTTACTTATTACTGTATAAGTTATGGAATGGTTATATAGCATATAGATAATATAATATGTACTTACATATTATATAAAAAATGCTATTTGAAGACCTATAATTAACACACGTTCAAAATTTTTCTGTAGTATATTTTTACACAGAACTACTTTTTTTTTATGCGACAAAGGGGGCAAACGGCTCACCTGATGGGAAGTGATCACCTCCGCCCATGGACATCTGCAACACTGCAGGGGTTGCAGATGCGTTGCCGGTCTATTAGGAAAGGGAGGGAGGAAGGAGGGAGAAGGATGGGGGAAGGGATGGGAAGTGGGCCTCCCGGACTCTCACTTACCGGACGAAACGCGACAGCATAGCTGCCACTTCACGCCGGTCTCCTGTGAGAGAGTGGTATTACACGGAACGTGCCGGCCCATTCGGCTGCTACCCGAAGGTAACAAGCATGGCACTACCACTTTAAACTACTACTTAAATTGAAAATTATAGTACTTAATGAGAAATGAGCTGCTCTTGAAATATTATCGTAGAAAGGCAGCAGCAAGTTATTATGAAGTGTTCATTACTGAAACTCCATAAAATATCTAATCATCAATAAACAGTAGAGTGAAACACTTTTAATGTACATTATTGAAGCTATATAAATTTTCAATTACAAACTGCACTGCATAAGTGTGCAATGTGAGTTTAAATTTCGCTTAAAAACCAAAAGTACAAATAAATGAAACTATCTTTTCGAATTTGGTCGCAGATTTATTTAGATTTTTGATTCCCCACGCGGTTTCGAATGTTTTACAGAAATCATGGTCACGGGAGAGACTAAGGTATTTGACGTCTCAGTTTATATACTTGTTAGTTGTTACAGAAAGTGCCTAAAGTTACAAAAAAAAATTTAAATGGCACCGAAGCACCTCATAAAATTATATATCTAATATATAAAAATCTTGTGTTTGTTATTGAACTCCTCCGAAACGGCTTGACCGATTTTTATGACATTTTTTGTGTATATTTGATAGATCTGAGAATAGATCGTAGGCTATTTTTTATTCCCCTAGATGACAAGGGTGGCGGCCCTCACCAGATTTTTATTTTTAGACCAAATTTTATTTTTTTATGATTTAGCAACAAATAGCTTATAACCCTTCATTCTTCTATCAACGCGGTTGGAGCCGCGGGAATTTCTGGTACCTTCTAAAATTATGCAACTTATAAGGTATACTAGCTGTGCCTGCGACTTCGTTCGCGTGGATGTCGGAACTTAACAATGTATTTTTAGTGCGAAGCGCTGTTGGAGGATACCGATACAAATCATTTTTTTTATTTATGCTAGTGCTTCTTTATAAACAACATTAGCTGTGGAACCATCTGGAGCGTACACAAAAAGGTTATTGGGGTTGCTTACGCGGGAAAGAGCTACGTATAGTTGACCATGAGAAAAGCATCCAATATTTAGGTCCACCCCCGGAACGGATAATGCCTGGCCCTGAGTTTTATTAATCGTCATGGTAAAACAGAGACTGACTGGGAATTGCACTCGTTTGAAAGAGAAAGGAAAGTTGTTGGGAATTATAGGTATTCTTGGAATAAAATTTTAATGCTAAACTAATTATCACCGGCGCGCACCGCAACCGGTTAATATTTCAGCTTCGATTATGTTTTGCTGCAGATTTGTGACTTTGAGCCGAGTGCCGTTACAAAGTTTGGGAGGACATAAATTTCTGAGGAGAATTATTGGTACACCGATTTTTAAAACTATTTTGTGGGCTGGAAGTCCGGGTGTGTTGAGGGAATCTAAAAATTCTACCGGGTAGTGCGTGGCGCCATCTTCTTCCATAACTGTATTTATAGAGGTGTATTCTCTACTATTCCCGGACACATGACTCAATATTTTTAAATTAAATGCCGCTGCTTGGTCATTGCGGGGAGTCAAAATAGCTCGCTGACATAGCCAAGAACCGGCTTGATTTCCCATGTTTGTGGAATCTCCGTACACAGAAGAAATTAGCTCCTGTTGTGATGTAACGCAAGAACAGAGATTATCAATCAAAATAACTTTTCCGTCTTCTTGTATGGGGTATGTGCCATCGCCTATTTGTAACAATAAATTGGAAAGCTCCTGTGCATTTTCGCAGCCTCCTAATTGTGCACTAAAAACTTAATGTTACTTTAATTTACGCACATATTGTTGTGTATAAGAGTTACGAAGTTGTGAGACCAAATGCACATAACCCTAATTTTACTTCTGGAATTTCTCTACTTCTTCACTTTAAACTCAAATATCTTTTGATAGACTGAACCGATTGCAATGAAACAAAAACTAAATGTTACTTCAAGTTACGTTCAATCGTTGTGTATAAAAGTTATCTACATTGCTTTCGTACATTTTACGTGATGCCCGGATAAATAAACAGACAAACCGACAAACCGACAAACAGACAAAAATTCTAAAAATGCTGGAAATGGGTTCTATTGGTTGTCCTTTAACACCCTGGCTATTTTTTTTGTAATTTTTTTTGATGTACAAAAACGACTTTTCTACAGTTTTATTATATGTATAGATTACACGCCGTTAGTATACTCTTAAAAACAAAAATGGCTGAAAAATCGGAAAGTTCATAAATGTTTTTTTTTTGTATGGGAACCACTGACTAAGGATCTAGCTAGGGACGAACCCGACTGAAGCAAGGGCGAGTCACTAGTTTATAAATAAAAAAATCCTTATGAGGCATAAATCTCAAAAAATTTAAGCATTATAAATCTATGGTCAACTAATCCACACAATATGCGATATTAGTCACGTTCAAGTTCAAACTCTTCGCATTGAAATCTGCGGTTTCAGGTTTGCCGAAGGGCCGGGCATTGACCTTAAGGCGCCAGCGCGCATACCACAAGTAAAAATAGACCGCAGCCTGCGCACGCGTTTCAAATGTACTTGCTAATCGGGAATGCATGACCGGAGAGATGCTTTGAGACCCAACAACTTTGAGCAGAATTTTTAGACATTACCGAAATGACAATATAACCTTCCTAAACATTCCCAAACCCCTTAGATTAGGTGGTACTCTATTATAGCAATCCCTTAGTTAATTTTAATAATTATAATTATTATTTAGAAAAATTGTATTGAATTCATTTATTATTATCGATATGTACAGGCCAAATATACCTATAATTACGAGAAAACCACTGGAAAAGTTTTGATGAAATTTGGTATGATAATAGCTGATAATAATCCAAGTTAACACCAACATGTAGGTTATTTTTTAACTGCTGGTAAATAACTCATCTCTGACACATGTATATTAATGTACGTATGAACGAACAGATAGGTGGAGTATCGTTAATTCATAAATAAAACCTAATAAATAATAATAGGTCTACGATTTATGAATATACTGTTACATACATTACTCCTTGTGTTAAAAAACCGACGACAAAATTATTAGCTATATACCACCGCATAATATTATACAATATACAATATAGCTTTAGACAATAAGAAACTGCATTAATAAGTCACGCAATCGTCAAAGGAACATCTCGTCGGCGTGACGAAAGGCAATGTCACGTAAGTAATACATAACCGTTTTCAATTAACATACAAAGGCAGCTCACCCACCGAGGCTTGGGCATAATTAACTCTCGACTTACCTTTTACGGGTCTAGATCTCAGTGAATACCTTTTGTGAAACTTATCTAACTTTTCAATATACTGGCGGCTGAATAAATCGATACTTATTTGAATATTATTAATTCACTATGCCGAATGGTAGCTAGAGCATAGCTAAACGTATTGCGTACCTATTCTATTTTTTAAGTAGGTACTTACATACTAAACAAAACTTACTTAAGTATTATCAGTTATTATAACTCCGTTAAATTCTCTCTACGAGAATTGAAAATGATTTTAAACTCATTGAAATTATAATATATGTATATCTATGTTGGACGTTTACGGAAAAATTTGAGAAATCATGTTGACTCAACATCCCGTTCATCTAAGTTCAAATAAAATCGTGTAATAAAAATTACTGCTTTAGCAATAATAATAATCAATCATTAATCAGATTGGTCATGCGTTTTACTGCAAATTACTATCCATGATTACCACTTAAAATAAAAGTCCAAGACCTAAATACTTCCTAACATAAAGGTATGAATCATTCAAACTTCGCGTGGACTTGCAGAATTACACGCAACGCTAACCGGTAGCATTGAGGTGAGGGTCTGGCTCCCAAAACATATCGTGAGACAGACGTAAGAGGCAATGACATGAAACCGGTCGACTGTCTTTGATACCGTAAGGATACTTGCGCTGTTTTAGTAGACGTATCTAATGGTTACTACGGTTTTGTTTTATTACAAGCATTTCCCGCGGCTTCGCTCGTGTTCTAAAGACTGAAACCAAATACTTACATTTAGTTTTTTTTATATATTAGGTACTAGAGAATACGTATTATCGGTTAGTATAGATTTCTCAGAAATGAGATATTTTCCTGCAGTAAAAATTATTTTTATTAAAATCTGTCCGGTGTTTTGGTGGATAGACAGACAGACAAAAATACAAGAAACTATAGATTCGTCATCTGTATAGTTGATAATGACTAAGTATTTCAATCAGATTTTCCAAAAAAATATATGTACCTACAGCTTCGACTAAGAGAATTTTATTACTACTTGTACGAGTATGTGTAGATATTAATAATACGTGGTAGAACTACGATTTCTTTTATCGTAATAGACATGTTGTAAGCCAGTAAGTATAACATTTACAAACTCAATATTTTTGAAACATTTTATCATTAGATAACATTTTTAACCGACTTCAAAAAAAGGAGGAGGTTCTTAATTCGTCGGGGACTTTGTTTTTTTTTTTTTTTTCTATGTATGTTCCCCGATTACTCGACGATGGCTGGACCGATTTGGAAAATTCTTTTTTTGTTTGAAAGGGTATAGTTTCTAGTTGGTCCCATAGTCACCAAGTCACGATCTGATGATGGGATCCCAGGGAAATCGAAGACAACTCTCAAATTTTATAGGCACTTATTACGTTTTTCAAATATTTTCTAAAGCTGTTCAAGTATTTGCGTCTGATAATCATCATCTCCTGTGGTTGAGCTAATGATGGAAGGTACAACTCCTCAACGGTTAGGAGTTAAAAGAAAATTCTTTCAATATTATACGTAATTATAGACCGATAGTTAAATTCTTTCAGGCTCTTATTAACCGACTCTAAAAAAAGGAGGAGGTTCTCAATTCGTGGGGGACTTTTTTTTATGTATGTTCCCCATTACTCGAAGATGGCTGGACCGATTTGGAAAATTCTTTTTTGTACATAAACAAAATAAGTATCTACTTTCCGTTAAAAATTTGAAAATAAATTATTTTTAACAAAAAACAAAAACCGACTTCAAAACTAAACAAATCTAAACTAAAAAGTAGAAAATAATACTTTTAAGAACTTCGTTAATTTAGAAGTCGGTGCCAGCCAAAGCAAAATAACCTTAAATAGACACATATTCGATTAATCTATATCTATAATATTTGTAAACATAATCAAAATACCGTTCGAAAGTTCCTTGCAAAGGCAAGATAAGTCTATCCGTCTTGGCTGGCACCGACTTCAAAATTAACGAAGTTCTTAAAAGTATTATTTTCTACTTTTTAGTTTAGATTTTTGCTTAGAAAAAGGTATGGGTATAGGTGGTATATGGTAAGGTCTAATTCAATTGCAGTTATGAGTTATGAGTTATGAGTACAATTAAATCACTCTCACAATATAATATCATTTGCTTTAAACGACATGAGCAAGTATCGAGAGATTTTAATTTCACGCCAGTTATTTCTTTACGATTTCATTATGTGAATCATATGATCTGAATCTCCAATAGAACAATGGCAGTCTCACGGGTTGTCTCAGTGAATATAAAGGTCTGGTTCAAGGCCTAAATTACTCTTTGTTTAAACTATAATATTTTCCTATTCATTAGCCGATGTCGCGTGTAAATCACACTAGGAACTATATGACAAATTAAAGAATGTAGGTGTTACATAAAACTCAAAAACCTACGAGTAGCAATAAGTACCGAGCTATTAAATTACGTATCAACATTTGACTATCGATTAATTATATGTCTTTGTAATACAGGAAGTATTCATCATCAATTATTTAAAAAAATATATGTCAGATCAACCACGTTATACTTTTTATATTAAGTATGCAAAAATGAATATTCGTAGCTTCAATTAAAATTTTGACCTTAATTCTTGAGGTACAAAACTACTACTACGTATAAAATTTATTCCATAATATTTTAATTCAATTTTATGTTTAGATCAGCATGATATAAATTGGTAGAGTCATAAACATATTTAGCGCTATATTTATTCATAATTATTAATAATTATTTATTCATAAATCATAAATATATTTAGTAATTGTATACAAAAAACTTGACAAATACTAAAACCATCCTAGAGATCTATTGGTGTAAATAGCATGAAAATTCCGTGTTTTTGAGTTTACCGCGAGCAGACAGACAGAAAGACGCGGCGGAGGACTTTGTTTTTAATATAGAAATACTCAAAAAGCACACTTTTTTACATTATATACTTGAAACTTTTTAACTTACCGTTTTTTAGAATTCGTGCTCTGAATTGTAATATTTTATTTGAGCACTCATAATTCAGTTAATAATGCGCATTGACACCACCTTTCATACCGAAACAATGGCATCAGATTGTGTAGTCGATAGGCACTGTTGACCCAACTTGTTCAGGTTACATCTCAATTGTCAAATTAAGATAAAACACACTTCCTAACAAATCTATATCACCCCGCACCCGCTTATAATAAACAACAGTACTTAATTTGAATATTAAATTATCCAATGATAGTACGTACCTATTAAAGGTTTGATTAATTATATTATTTTGTTTTTTTCATCATAACTCCAAATACGAGTACATAATATGTAGGTATGTCGAATAAGACAAATCAAATTGGAATAAGCAACAGTTTGACATATTGTTGGAATTTGCCCATTTTTTTTTTGAAACAAGTTTACTCGAGTTTTTGTTTAAATAACAACTAATATTTGATATCAAAACATGATTAAGTTTGAGCTGCTCTAACAAAAACCCAAATTAGCAAAGGCTTGATCTGAAATTATCTATCGGCAATAATTAAAGTTTAAAATTTTAAACATAGTGTTTCGACAGTCTCTCATGACGCCACATGCCTACATCCGACCAGACAGTTTGGTGAATAGGACATGTCCAATGTCATTTTCAGGTGGAAATGACACAGTTTACTTTTACTATGTTTTGCATAAATTAAAGGTCACATGCTGTTTGTTACATTTGTTATTGTTTTTGACAAATGGACGTATTACTAATCTCATAATAAAAACAATAGCTTTTAATTTGGATTTGTTACGTACAGGTATTTATATTCAAAAACTATAACAAAAAATGCTTAACCCTAAATTTTCATCCCTCTGGCGCAGTCGGAGCCGCGGGAATTGCTATTATGTAGGTATTATATAATAAGATTATAGACACATCTATTCCTTCCTAAATGAATCCTCAATTTTTTAAATAATACTTTTTAGACTACGTAATACTTACACTTATTTTTATTTGTTACAGAAGACATGATAAACTCGAATATCTACTATGTCGACACATGAATATTATGCAGAATGCTCTATGAAAGTATCGAGATGATACACGTAAGTTCATTTTTTAACTAAACACTTTAAATTAGAAGATATTTGAGGTATTGAGAAATCTTTATCAACCAAAAAATAAACTTGTTAACATAATTTCTATTTATTACTGACATGTAAATTATTTATGTTTAAATTTTTATTAGTGTTAAGAATGCCACAATCGGCACTGGGCTTAGGCGGCGAGCGGCGCTACTCAGTGCCCTCTCATCCCATGATGCATGATCCAAGGGGCATGCACTCTGAAGACCTACACGCCTGGTCTATATACAGGTATTATATTGTATTTATCAGTCTTGACTACTAAAATACTTTTACTGTTATAAAATGTATAATAATCAAGAGTCGATATTTATAAAAAAATATATTAATTAATAAATTGTATGATCGGAATAGTTAATTTATATGAATAGTGTATATAATATGTTTAACAAAAGAATCACAAAAGTTAATAAAATTTTAAAATTCAATTTAACAATCGCAAAAATTTAACATTATTTAGTAATTATAATTTACATTCTTTATCTTTTAATTACTTAAGTTAACAATTAAAGATTAATAAAATATTTAACTTATTCAAGTGTACTTTATTATTGTAATATTTGCAGGCAAAACCTAAATTCCGATTTCACCGACAGTGCTCTAGGTAGCACTGACAAAAGTCCTTTGCCATATGGAAATTTCCAGCTACGAGATACCACAGTTCAATCTATCCTCTCTCACCCTCGATATGGACCCAAGTAAGCGACAGCGTCCTAAATATTTTAGGGGAATCACTTCCAGTTAATATTTTAGAGGGACATAATATTGTAGTACAATCTGTGTTCGTATTATGGAAAATATGATTGGCGAAAATTTCGTAATCAAATTCGTATTATTATTTACGAAAATATTTGTATATTACCAGTTTATATAATCATTAATAGTATGTACTTATTGTATCTTGCATGTTTTCTTTCATTTAAATATGTACCAGTTAACTTAAAAATAAATACATGTCATGAAAACAATATTAGTTTGTTATGTGTTTTAATATTTAGGGTAAAATTATTTTATAATATAGTAATACTACTATTTATTTCTTTCAGATCAGCTCTCGGTTCCAACATGTACACGTACCTTAAGTTCGGCTTGCCGCGCGTGTTTCCCCCCAATCATAACGGTTCACAGAGATCTGGAACGCCCAAGCCAAAAACCTCTATTGGCAGCGGCATGAAATCTGTTCCGAGGTATATAATTATGTACTAAATAAGTATAATAAAAAGTTAGCTAGTCAGTCTTTTAAAGTGGCACTGTTAAACACGGCTCTCTGTTCAATACAAAAGGGAGGCCATAGTCCGCTACGCTATACTAGGTAGGTTGTAGGTACACATCATATTCGGTTGGTGGAGTTCACAAATCACACGTCTTTTAAAACAGTTAAGTGCTCGCATCATGCAAGTTTTCTCACTATGTTTTTGTGAACCCACTATTTTTTTGAAGAATTTCAAATGTATTACAATACAGTTACAAAAACCAAATGTATTTGCTTCATTTAGTTAAATATACTTGAGCCATGTAAAAAGTAACCCACTTTTTAAAACTTATAAATTTCTTACAATACTTTGTTAATATTTGTTTTCTTAGAATACAAAGACAAAGCCGAGGCGTACGCGAAAATTCCTCTGGTTACGATAGCTCGGACAATGAAACGTCTACAAACTATAAATACAGTCGGAAATACAGATCGGATCCTGACTTTAGAATGCAGCAACTTCATCCATCCTACCAGGTACGTACGTTGGGCTACCACGGCCTAAGATTTAAGTTAATTTAGTACTTAAGTTAATATAGCAAAATAAAGTTTATTTATTAGTTTTGTACGACCATCGTATCATGGGTACAAAAAAATAAAAATATTATGTTTTATTATTTTAATTTACAGCAAGCTACAGGAGTGCCATTGGTTGCGATGCATCAAGCGGGTATTCGTAATGAGGTCCACTGGACTAATTCTAGGCACAAATCTGTGAGTGAAGCCAATTTATTGGGAATCGAATCTAGGCCCAATCGATCTTACACTAACAGACGGAACAGTGTTACGGATTTCGTTCCTGATAATGATCATCAAAGGTAAAGTAAACATTTTATAATTCTAACAAATTGTCAAAATTTTATAAAATCTAAGATGAAGTGCTTATTACGCGACTGAAGTGAAGGAATAGGGAGGTTATGCTTCATGATGAAATATAAGATGGTTAAGACTGAGTTATGCTTAATCTCATATATTCTACAAGTCTTGGTCAGAATTAACATAACATAATAACATTAACACAAGAAATACAGAAATTCACGTGCTTTCATTATTATATTATAGTCTTATATATTTATTTATAATATTTAAAACTATTCCTTATATTTTCGCATTAGCAATTGAATTTCTATTGTGGTTGATTTCTTTGGATTTCTTTCTCACACACCGCAATCTCCCATTACTCATTACCTATTCTCTTTTCATGATTGGACGTTAGATTTTCGAGATGTAGAGAAAGATCTTCTACACTCGCAGCTATTTAACTAAATAAGTATAAAAATATACTCATAACAAGATTGATTTCAGCTACCTCATGCCATCCTCTCATCTCGGCGGTCGTATGTCTAAAGCGGGAAGTCACATGTCGGTGGCTCAGTCTAGAAAACATTCGACTCTACGACCTGGCGACCACTTGGATGGATATGCGCATTCCGCTTATATATACCCCAATTATTACGTAAGTATTACTGTAACTAATATAATATTAGATACAGTAATCATACTATTGTCTTAGTATAAAAACAGCTTAAAATCTTATATTCTGGCAACACCACTCGATCAAAACTGAGAAAAAACCTTGCAAATTTTATTTTTAAACAACATTAAGAATTGCATTAACGAAATTCTAGTCATTGGCAGACGGCAGTCCATCGATCCCTTCGGCTACGTTCCTACAAATAAAGAAGTTAAAATCAGAAGTTAAAGAGATTTATTATTAGCGTCCGATGGTCTTAAACCTATAATAAATTAAAATTGTTCTTTTTATGTAAATTGACTTTTGTCAGTCAGTAATATAATTTTTATGTATACATTTAAATTACAGTACCTACTTAATTAATCTATACTAGAACTCACAAACCAATTATAATAATTATGAAAATTCCAGCAACTGTTTCAACGCAATTTATAACGATATATTTACAGGTTAACAGTTTAGAAATAACGTCTCCAGATAATAAGTCGACGTTGTTAGTTTCTGGGCTAAGTTTTGAAGTGAAGTCGGGGGAAATATTAGCGGTGCTGGCGACGTCGCAGAATGAGGCTACCGGCTTGTTGGACGTTTTAGCAGGAGTTAGAAAAGTGAGTACCTACTGAGTTGTTCAGAATAGTTAGGTTCGACGGTTAATTAAAATTTCGGGAAGTAAATTTGTTAAAATTCAATTCTACTATAATAACTATTCTACTATAATAACTAATACTATAAGGAAAATTAAGCCATATTATATTATGGTTTAATTTTCCTTTTTCAAAAATGGTCTGGTTTTCCATTAAATTTCGCAGAATTTGTATTAATAATTCTTAACGGCCGTTATTTAAGGAATAACAGAAAATAATGAAAATATCTCCTAAATTAATCATTTCCTTTACTTTTGTTTTAGAAATTAACAGGTGATATAGTCATAAACGGTCAGCCTGTTGCTTCATCCACGCTTCGGAAAATAGCCGCATATGTTCATAAAGACACATCTTTATGTCCTTCAATGACTGTGGAACATACATTGCGATTTCACGCGGCGTTGAGGAGACCGAGAAATAATCATAATCAGGTTAAAATGGACGATAGAGATCGGGTAAGTTATGGTTTAAATATTTTCTGTTCCAACTGTTAGGGTTGATCACCTAAATGTGGGAGGAGTATACTTAGGTTTAATATGAAAAATATCATCTTCTCGAGAATTACCTAATTATATTAATATTTGACACAATCAGACGCTTCACTTATAATACTTAAAATATTTTTTTTTTGCTTCAGTTTAAAATCAAAGTCCAATTACATGCCAAACTACTAATTTTAGTTTTTTTTTCAGATCAATTTGCTAATAGAAGAATTAGGTTTAGAGCAAGTAAGAGACACAAATGTAGGACGATTAACAAGGTCCGAGATCCGAAGACTAAATGTAGCCTGCCAGTTATTACAGGATATGGCGATATTGATATTGGATCAGCCCACTAAAGAAATGGATATATTCGACACGTTCTTTTTGGTGGAATATTTACGGAATTGGGCGAGCTCCGGCCGAGTTGTTATAATGTCCTTACATCCGCCTACTTATGAGATATTTGCGATGCTCACTAAGGTTAGTAGAAGCGTTAAAATGTTAAAAATTATAATTAAATATCATTAAGTTGCAGCGATTCTAATTTTTCTACAGCCTTATAGAACCTAGAAAGTAGAGAATTATACTTAAACGGTTCAACTTAATACGTCTACTTTATATCTCAATAAATACATACCTACATATTTTAATTGTTAAAATAGCTGCGCGAACTGTGAAGTGGTAATGGAAAGTTACGAGACCATGAAAAATTGTTGGTCTTGAAGCATACAAACATGTTAAATATTGTTTTATTAATTAATTATATTTGTCTACTTGACCTACTTAAAAATAATTTCATTTTTAGCCACTTATGTATATGTTTCAGCCACTTATATATATTTTTATCCACGAATTTGGATTTATTTTTAACGTATTTACGGCGATCTTGAACTATTTTTTTCTGTATAGAGTTTTATTATGAATGGATAAACTAAATAAATATCTCCCATGAATTAAAATAATAACTTTGTCAGTCGAAATATCATTAAATTAAAAGTAATAATTTATCATCTTCAGGTTGTTCTAATCTCCGCCGGTCGAACGATGTTCAGCGGCTATAGAAGGGACATGTTGCCATATTTTGCCTCAATAGATTACCCCTGCCCTGCTTTCAAGAACCCTTCTGATTACTATTGTAAGTATTTGACACAATTATTCTAGCCTATGTTTTATTGGACATTGAATGGCACATCTTTGCCATTTTTTAATTTAGACATTTTTGGCAAATTCTGTTTATTAAATACTTGAGCCTTAGCAAATTATAATGGGATTTCCATAATTTTTGGAAAATTAAAGATCTCTCTTGTAAAAAGTTAGAAATCGTACCAACGGCAACAATGACGGAACTATATTGAACTATAATATTTCTTATACTCTATTTCGATCGATAATTTTTTGTTTGGGAGGAACACTCAAATTTGATTATGTAAATCTGAATGCCTTATGTCCCCAGTAAAGACAGCGGCCTATATGTATAATTATATAAGCTTTTCGTCTGACCAGGTACCAGTGGACCTGGTGATTTCTTTGATGGACTCCATCTATGTATGTTTTCCAGTGTTCCCAGTGGATCTGATGACATTAGAAATCTCCCCAGCGGCTCAACTAATATAAAAACCGTTTATTGAAATAAACTTACACGTCCTCCTTTTTTTTTAACGTTGAGAAATGCATTAAGGCATACTACCAGGTAGTTATGTGATTCAGCGGTTTAAACGCCAGTACTACCCACTAAAACCCAACCATAACCTCATCCGTTATAAGTGATCGTAGCAGGATTACGCATTCAACCACTGCCGCGACGGTAGGTCTGCCGAAGCAGACCACACAGCCAAGGGGTTGCCTCACAGTCCAATTAACTATTAGAGTCGGATCTGGAGTAACACGCATGGTACACCCACCGAAGTGGGCTACCTCTATGTGTGTGTCTTCCCCCTTCCTCCTCACCACGACAAGGTGAACGTACGTTTCCTATTCCAAGTGGACGTCATCTGTTTATATTTAGTCCACAGGATTTGTAATAAATAGAAGTGCCTTCGTATGAATCTACTTGCAGTACCACTGCGTCAATCCTAGCGTAGCGCTATCCACTCCGCGTAGCGTTGCGTAGTGGAGAGCTATGTTTACTAAAAAATTCCATTGCGGTGCGGAGTCTTAACATTAATGAGTGCTTTATATTGAAATTCAACAGGTAAAAACAAATAGTGTCTGGCTTTTTAACCAGACACGTAACATAACATTTCTATTTCTATATAATATTTACAAGTTGTGTGGTTTAGTCATAGTAATGAGTGAGGGTGCGTGTCCGCAGTGGACCTGGTGACGCTGGACGACCTGTCGGCGGCGGCGCTGTTAGAGTCGTCGGGGCGCATCGAGGCGCTGGCGGGCGTGCCGCGCGCCGCGCCCGAGCCGCCGCCGCCCGCGCCGCTGCCCGCGCCCGCCGCGCGCGCGCCGCTGCCGCTGCAGCTGTTCGCGCTCACCGAGTCAGTGCACTCTTAAACATTACTATATATACTATTTGGCTCAGTCGGTAGTGACCCTACTTTCTGCACCAGCGGTCGCGGGTTCGAGAACCGCTGGGCATTCATTTGTTGACCACGAATGTTTGTACTCCAGTCATGGGTGTTTATATTTATAATATGTATTTAAAAATTTATATGTGTAGTATATCAACTATCTGGTATCCGAAATTAAGCCTCGTAGCTTACCACGGAACTAGACAGCGCTGTTGTAATAATGTCCTGACATATATATAATCCTTACAGTATAAATAGGTGACGGATGAAAGTTTCGAAATGAACAGAAACTGAAATAGAAAAGCAAACATATTTGCTCGTTTGGACTCATGACGTTCAATAAACATTTTACGCTGAATAATGAAAAGTTCCAAATGTTTTTAATTTCACAAAACTGTTGCGGAAAGTATATTTTCAAATACTCATTGAGGTGTACTTTATTATATATGCACACGTGAATGAGTACCTTCATTTTTTAAGTCGACTGAAAAGAAGCAATTGTATTTCAACAAAAATAGCTCATTAAGAAAAGGTCCATGTATAATTTTTTGAAAAGTTATTACTTCATTTATTATTTTATTCTGCACTTATATCGTTTCAGGAAAACTCTGCTATACACTCAAATGACCACAATATCGAACGTAATCACTCGCGTGATGATTGCCGCAATAATGTCTCTCATTACCGGAACGATATTTTGGGATTTGCCCTCCACCGATCCTAAGGTAACGTATTTTGGCTTTTAATATTTAGTGTCGATTAATTTTCCAAATGTGAGGTTTTGTCTCCATTCCTAAATTAACCGAAGAACCAAAGTATTAAAACACTTAAAACTTTGTAATTCTTAAATAGTAATTTAGTACTTGACAAGTTATCGAATGAACTTTCTCTTCAATTCGACTCTTACTTAAGTAAAAATTGTATTTTATTATTATTAATACAAAACAAAGCGCTTTTTTGTGACAAAAATGGTTCCCAGTAGAAATAAATATTATTAAAAATAAAAGTAACATCGGCCTGACTTCCTTTCGATCCCATTCGGATAGAGGAGAGAATTACGTAATTCATAGATGAGGTAGGTAGAAGGACAAAAGCTTCCTTATAAACTTAGACTAAAATAATATAATTATCTAATCAGAGGTTATTAAATAACGTTTCATGAATATCAGCTGACACAAAACGACCGCGTGGGCTTCCACTACGCGGTGGCGTGCGTGTGCGCGTGGCCGCTGCTGCTGTGGCGCAGCGCGCGCGAGGCCAGCGCCGCGCGCCCGCACGTGGAGAGGGACATCGCCGTCGGACTCTACTCCAGGACTGTGTTCATCCTGTTTGACGTAAGTACCTCGTCTATAAGTATATTATAAAGGGCTCCATTATCAATTTCATTTTTGTGCTCCAAATCTTGTGTTTACATATATTTCTTTGGGTATAGGTATGGGTTTATTTATTTGTCGCTGGTCAACAAAGGTCAAAGTTTGTTTTATTCATAAGATGAATTATGTTATTTTTCCCACAATAGGCAACATACATTAACAGGGATTGATAGTCTGACTAAACTTTAATAATGGTACGAAATTTTCTTTAAATAATATGTGTACATTCTTGGAGGAAATACCAGAAGGTAGGAAAGGAAAAGCTGTTCAGTGACCATACAAAGTATTTGAAAGAAAAATTGGAAAAAAATAAAAACTATTATTATTGTTACTACTTTTTGTTTCATAGCAATTCCTGGAGGTATGGTCGGCCATACTGACGTGGCTCGCGTACCTCGTGCCGAGCTACGCCATGAGCGGGCTGTACGCGCAGGCGCCGGGCTCCTTCGACGGGTTTTACATTTATTTAGGTAACATTCTGTTTCAGTTTGGCCTTTTTTATAACTTTTAGATATTGTTACTTTAATTATTTTATTTGTCATTTATTGAATATAAGATCCCTGTAAGAATAATATTTCATAAACCCAATAAAACAAAAAATCTCTTCTAAAATTTGAATATTTAAAAATAAAAAAAAATCTTTTAGGCTACATGCTGCTGTACCTAATTAGCACACAAATGTTGTGTCGAGCGTTCATTTTCCTCATACCAATGGAGAAAACAGCATCAATAGTTTCCGGTTTCTGTCTCTTACTGACCACTCTCGTCAACGGCGTGATGTTGCACCAACAAGACTTGCCGTCGTATGTGAAGTGGTTAGAATACGTGTCACCCTCCAAATGGACCATTCCAGAAATATTAAGGCGGGAATTGAGCGAGTTAGCCTTGAAAAGCAGCATTAACAAAGATTTGAGATGCACTAATAAACAGGTTAGTGGGAATATCATATTAAGTAGTTCGTATAGATTATATTTTAGGTGATTACGTTCACATTGTAGCCAATAGTGAAAGCCAGCCATTTAATTTAACATCAGAAGTTTCATTGTATCTGAATGAATTTTGAATTTAAGCCATCGCCAAGGATATTGGCTTAATGTTTTTTTTTTCCTGATATGTAAATATGTTACAGAGGCAGCATTTAGAAATAATAATACAATCGCCGTGTCCTCCGCCGAACGGGACTCAAGTATTATCGAACTTTGAATATCTAAGAAGCGACAACATTTGGGAATGGACTGAAGACAGTTTTATGATCGCATTAGCCATTTTCTATGTAGTTTTCGCTTTAATTGGTATGTTTGCTTTCATATTTGACTGCACGAAGTACTCGAAAAGTAAAGAAAAAGCATATAGAAAAGGTCATAAGGTGACAACAAATACGCCTTAGTCCTTAAAATGTCAATTTTGACATTACCGTCCCGCCATTTCCGGTGCTAAAATGTAAAGGTGTTAGTGATTTTTTTCTTCATGGTTTAATTATTATTTATTAATCGCATGAGTGTGTTGAATGTATTTTGAATTAATGTTTCAAATTGGATTATTTTAATGCAGTCTTGATACTGTTTAAAATTTGTATGAATTTTTTGTGGTTGATTTGAGAATGTATACTTGCGATTATTATCTAGGCAGTTTACTTATTTCATTATAACGATAATAAGTAATTAAATGTACAAAACGATTTTAATGTAGTGAAATGTTTTACATCGTATTCCTAGTTATAGAAGAAGGCTGATTATTTAAATGTCTTCCGTCGTAATACTTAGAATTAAATTGCCTTATTCGAATGTTTTTGTATATTATGTATTTTCAATGGTGTCTATTTAATGTAAGACTTGTATCACAATAATAATATTAAGTTTTTTTTGCCACAAATATTACGAAACAGTTAATAAATATTTTCAGAAATAACATTATAATAATTTGCTCAGACCAATAAATACTTTTTTAATGGTCCGAGATAATTTGCTATGAATTTAAATGGATTACTCAAGTACCTATATCAAAAATACCAGTTACGCTCAATAGATTAATATAAAACAAAAATTTCTTTTAGCAATGTTGCTATTAGAAAATTATATTTTAACTGCCTCGTTGGTGTAGTGGCTTGCATGTACGATCGCACACCGGGAGGTCCTGGGTTCGAGTCCCGGGTCGGGCCAAGTTTAGTTATTGAGTCTTTCTGTTTCGCAAGCCTCAGTTACAGCCCGGAGTTGGGAAGTTGGCGGTGGTTCACCCCCGTGCCTCGGAGAGCACGTAAAGCCGTCGGTCCTGCGCCTTAACTCTCACTGGTCGTGTCGAGCAGTCGTCCCACCGGAATATGAGAGTGATAAGGAATAGAGAGTGCACTTGTGTCTGCGCATACACTTGTGCACTATAATATGTCCCGCGCCGTTGGCTAGTCTCAATGAGATTGGCCGCCGTGGCCGGAATCGGTCAGGAGGACATCATCATCATTAGAAAAAAATTAGGTAACTGAAGGGAAATCGTATTTTGTTACTATATTTCTTTCGTTTTATTTCTATTTGATTTTACTAGAGACCAGAAAATAATGTATAGGAGCTCGCCAGTTTTTACAAAATATTGCCTAATTTACATAGGCTTAGGCTATAAATTATAATGTTTAAGATTTCATCCTATTTTCTTGCAAATTTTGCATGTTTTAGCACTGTCGTCTCACAAAATATTATCTGGTTTCTATCACCAGAAGCACAATGCATAAAATTTAAAATTGGTTGAAGCCTCAAACTAGAATAGTGAAAGTACTGATATACGTCAGTACTATTCTCAATATTTAATTTTTGAGTCTTCAAATAGTAAAGCTAGCATCATTAGACTAGGTATTTTGTATATATTAAGAAATCTAATTAAATAAGCACTGCCTTTGGAAAATGCTCATGATTTTTTTTTAATAAAAGCAAAAAACGAGTTCAATTTTAATAAAGTCAATTAGTTATTATTATTTTAAGTATATATTTTTTGATTTTACGAAAATAAGATAATAATTAATGAGGAGCCATAATATTAGACAATATTATTCTTAAGTTACCTTTGCATACTTTGGAGAAATCAAATAAACATGGATATAATAAATAGTGTTTGATTGTTTTATTTCATAAACAAAGTCTGATTTACATAAATTATATAAATAACAATAAATATAAAAAATATAACATTATATCATTTTACTAATTACATTAACAAAATATATGACGATTAAGACAAAAAGCACTTATAAATTAGCTGGGAATATTCCCAATAGTAAAAAAATCACAATTTTAATTTAAAAAAATATATATATCTAATAACAACCGTGTACCTTGTGACATTACCGCAACGCCATAAAATGTTAATGATCTAAAACTAAGACTTCTAAACACGAAAAGTTTATTATTTCATTTTGAGCTTTAAAATGAACAATGTGGAACATATGGTAGGCGACACACATACGTCTAAGTCCAATTTACATTGCTTAACTTTTTTTTACGATTTTCTTTAAATTCTCCTTATTAATAAATTTTTATTTAAAAAAATATATAAGACTTCTTTTTGAAAGATACGCACATACTTCATTAATTTTTTTAACATATAATTTCTATCATCAACAATCAAGTTAGTTGATCAAGAAAATTTTAAATGTTTATGGAATTCATAAAAATATCAACTCGCTTTATCATTACTATGAAAAATTTCGTGATATCTTTTGCATATTTCACAAACACACGGCATCAACTTCATGCTATAGCTTTTTAATCTAGGAGAGTACATGTCGTTATTGTTGTAATTTTCTTGGTCTATGAAACGACTTTCAAGGATATGTTTATGCAGTCGTTCTTCATTTGTTTCGGGGTTTATTGCTACTTGCTCGTTGACTCTGAAAATATATTACATAGATATTTTACATAAAATGCTTATAAGTGATTAGGGCCATTGTTAAAAAAATAAAAATATATAGCACATAAAATAACTACAAGGCAGTGGTAGCCCAGCGGTAACGCGCTCGCTTGGATAACCGAGTGATCCAGGTTCAAAGCCCGGTATCGCACCTCTGATATTTTCATGTGCGAATCATTTCTATCCTGATTACCACTTGTGTTGCGGTGAAGGAAAACATCGTGAGAAAACCTGCATGTCTGAGCAAATCTAGCCAGTTAAGACATGCTCAGTCCGCCAACACGCACTAGGCCAGCGCGGTGGACTATGGCCTGATCCCCCTCGTACTGAGGGAGGCCCGTGCCCAGCAGTGGGACGTTAAAAAGGACTGATGACAAAATAACTACCTAGAACGTCTTGTACTGACTTTAAACTAGTGTAAATAGTTTCGCTAGTTTTAAAATACTTTAATAAAAACGCAGCGTATTTAGTGGCATTAAGATTAATTATTAAAATGGCCACTAAGAATACGAGTAATGACTAAAACTATATTCTATTGTTATTATTAATATTCTATAGCTTATACTTGTTTGAACTATATAAAAGGACTTATTTCTGAACCTACCTAATGATACTACCTAAATTGACCCGCCAATTTTTAGAATTTTCGAACGAATCATCAATCTTCCGATAAATCGTACCAATTCTAACCACTAGTCATACAAATTCACTGAATCATCCGATTAAGACGGTCGTCTGCCGATTCGTCTGATGACAGCAAATGTTCTGACAACCGTCCTTTGATCATGCGTTCTGTCCGACTACCGGGAACTTGACTCGACCCGAGACTCGAACCCAGGACGTCTCGTGAGTGACCTTACATTGCCCGACACAACACCACCGAGGCGGTTAAAACAGCATACCTATAGGTTAAGTACTAATATCTACTTTATTCACATTTTGCACCTTTCATCATCAGTGTAACTACTATCTTGTGAACTCTTCTCATTCGACACGTAGTCAACATCGACAGGACACACAGTGTACTGGCGAGGACACCTCTTATATAGCGGCGACTTGGGAACTAGCAACGCACGGGACTTCGACATAGGACTGGTTTGGAAATAAATATATATTTTTATAACTATCTCGTAGCTTACACTTAGTGGCTTGTATGTATAATGTACGGTGGCAGATCTGGAGGTCCAGGGTTCAGATCTCCTGTCGTATTAACCAGTTATTGAAATGTGAATACCTCGGTTGGAAAATTAGCGTCAGGTGTTTCACTTTCGTGCCTCGAAATATATTGGTAAAGCTGACGCACGTCAAATTTCCGTCCAACCATTATTTTTACTCTTATACTTAAGTATTGCTTCATTTTTTTTGGGCTTTTAAAGTCGCTCAATCATTTCTACTATAAATCTAAACTTTTATATTTCATACAATTATGGTTATTAGTTATTACAAAATAATATAGATAGACTATCTTACTTCGGACATCGGCAGGATAACTGCACATCGTCATTTTGCTCGAAACTACAACACGAATTTGGGCCGCCGGATCGGGAACGCGATCTTGATCTCGACCGTGAGGACTTTTTACTTTTACTGCATTTATTTCTGAAATTATATATAAATATACTATAATATAATAATTCTGTTATTATTATTTTTATACAGCTGTCTACTAGTGGCGAAGGGTCCATACAAGACGATTCCCACCGTCTTACCTTTTAAAAATCCAATAAAGTTTTAATTATTCTACATAATATTTATTTTTTAAATTTACATGATTACTAATTAAAATAATAATTTATAGTAATAATCCTTTTTTAAAAATAACATAACGCCTACAATAAGTCAAAATGAACAAAAATGTATACTTTGCTAAAATGCGCCTTCATAGAAATGCCGCGGTAAGACGTAGTAATTCGGCTTACCTTTTCCATACGAATCGTGTTTCATTCATACTTTTGTATTGGAACATTTTCACGTGATTTCATTCATAATTACTCAGATTTATGGTCGCGGTTAAGACGCTCCCGAGCAGCTTATTTTGCATGTGATTGGTGGAAAGTACAAAACGTCACTATGATTGACCAATGACAAGCGACAAGTATTTAAACAAATTAATATGGCCGATGGCGATTCTGTTTACAAGTGCTTAGTGCATTATTTGTGTTTTTCTTTCGTTTTATTGAGTTTTTACTCGATTTTAGCGTAATAACTAATATTGATATTTTGTGTTGAGTCTGTATAGTGTATGGTTCATATATGTTTTAATTACGGTGAGTTCTATAAGCCATTATTAAATTTGCGTATTTTATTGAAGTTGGATTGTATGCAACTTTGTTTTCGAAACTTGCATAAGTCAAGTAATTTGTAATAAAACTTTCTATTAAAATTGTGTGTAAGTGCTAAATTAGAATAATATTGTGTTTGTTTTCATTTATGTTGCAGTGAAAATGTTTTTAAGTTATTTTATATGCGTTTCCTTGACAACATTATTTTACGCGTATTAGCTTAAACAGTTTATTCGGACTGGAAGGAAATATCAAGTAATGCTGTAGGATATTGTAATTAAATTTTAAAACCAGTAAAATCATCTTCATATTTCAAAATTTTAATTTAACTTTGATAAATAAAAAATAAATCAATCTCTTCAATAAGATAGCAAACGAACTACGAAGTTTTTCAAACACTTGTCACTAGATGGCATTGAGTTTACGTAGTAATAATAACTCAATGCTAGATGGCGATATTTATTAAAATAATGATTTAATATATTAATGTAAAATTAACAGAAGGGAAAAACGAATATTTAAATCTCACTAAATTATGTTTAGGTTGAAATTAATTATATTTATAATGAATACAAAATAAAATAATGCGGCCTTAAATCAAATCGCCGTACTTTCACTTTTTAAATGATGCGTAATGATTTCTCATAGATGGCGTCATTAATATTTTTATATTATTTTAGTAAATATTAAATATATTGACTATTTTGCTATAACTTTACATAAATTAAAAAAATAAACAATGACATAAGACTTTATGAACACTTTTTTACTTTTTAATTATTACAAAAAAAAAATCTTCACTACAACATAACGAATACTTACGAGGTACTAGTACCTGTACTAGGTACTTTTGCATCGCATGTATTTATTTAGTTTTTGTCATTTTTTTGGACAGCTTACCTCTGCTAAAATTTCACCCTTCGCCACTGCTGTCTACACATGTCACCCTATCGCGACCGACTCCACGTTCTTATTAGATTTGCTTGTAATTATTTTTGCGGAATTTACTGTATTCAACCTTTTTTTAGAGTATTACATCTAGGTCTCTCCTTAATCCAAAGGAAATCAGGCCAAAGTGTATAGGGTTTTGAAATAAGGTTCTTTCATACATGCAGGTTTTCTCACAAAGTTTTCTTTTAGTAATCGTATTGAAAACGATTCTGCTGCACTTTAGTTTTCTTAAACTACTTACTATTACTATAAGAGTGTTGGATTTTGATCATATAATATATTATAGCACAAAAAATCCTAATAACGTCTAAGCTTAGCTAAGGGGAAAGATATTTTCATTTTAATTCCTGGATTTCGGAGATTATTTATTTACCTATGATACTGGGCCGAGTGGCACACTTGTTTTTGCCTAGAAACATCAACATCAGGTCGCGGACTGCAATGGCAAGCTTTAACTTTAGCCGCATTATCTATGTTACAGGCTTGATTCCACACCTCGTCTATACGCACTTTTGTCGCTATCTCTATTTTAGGAGACAGTATTCCCTAAAAATCGAAAAAGATTTAAGAAAATTTGGGTATATAATTAAAGAAGGCCTTAATAATATTTTTTTGTATAGTTAGTAATTTCTACAGCTATAGACTATAAGGGTCCGAGTTCGAAACCCGAATGTGACTAAGGCGATTCTGCATATTGCTTTACATCACACACACAATTACAAATGTGATTAAAAATATTTATATCCTACTACTAGTAGGCTACTAGCGACAACCCCTCGCGTTGTCCCTAGGTGCTCCCTGCCAAATTTAAATTTTTACTAACTTTGGATGTCTTATTTTTATATTTAAACAGAATCCTAAAAAATAAGTTTTAAGCTTCTAGCTTGTTAAAACTGAAGTTATTTCCATACAAACTCTCATCATCTATTTCAACTTCTTACAGCCATTTTTTCGCATTGAAATTGTGGCCTATGTCCTTTCGCAGGCAGACTATCTCTGTACCAATTTAATTTAAATTGGTTCAGTAGTTTAGGCGTGATTAAGTAACACACAGGCAGAGTTGCTTACGCATTTATAATATTTATTATTTAAGGATAAGGATTTTCCCTCAAATAACTTAAAAACTAAACTTTATAACTTCAAATACTTTTTTATTTTAAGAAAATGATTAATCTATAGAATAATAACAAACTTACCGGAAAGTCCTTAGATCTTCTCATGAGTAAATCAACACCATCAGTAGAGCACATACTAGGTGGAAAGAGGACATCATTCAGAGCTCCAAGGTATTGTGCCAATATAACACACTCCCCCCTCTCGCAGTCCTCACTCCATTGAACAAGCTCACAATATACAGTTTCATCCTCTGAAATTTAAAAAGAAATTAAATAAAAAAAATGAACCCTCAATATGAATAAAAATCTAATCAATGAAATTATTCTATAAATTTCTCTTCTACAAAGTAAATGAATAAAAATCTATGTAAGTAAATGTTTTGTTAAACTTATTTTAGCTTTTAAAGATAGTTTTGCCACATTTCTGTAGACTATATTGATTGTATTATCTTATTAAGGTGTAATGTGTGTGTGTTTTAACTGCCTCGGTGATGTAGTGGCTAGCATGTACGGTCATACACCGAGAGGTCCTGGGTTCGAGTCCCAGGTCGGGCCAAGTATAGTTATTGAGTCTTTCTGTTTCGCAAGCCTCAGTAACCGCCCGGAGTTGGGAAGTTGGCGGTGGTTCACCCCCGTGCCTCGGAGAGCACGTAAAGCCGTCGGTCCTGCGCCTTAGCTCTCACTGGTAGTGTCGAGAAGTCGTCCCACCGGAGTATGAGAGTGATAGGAAGAGAGAGTGCACTTGTGTTTGAGCGTACACTTGTGCACTACAATATCTCCTGCGTACTTGGCCAGTCTCAATGAGAATGGCCGCCATGGCCGGAATCGGTCAGAGAACATTATTTATTAATGTGTGTGATGTGCAAAATAAGCAAAGAATACTTAATATTGTTTAAATAATGACAGTTAAAGTATAAATTACATGTGAAAAAAAATGTGTGTGCACTACCATTACATACAATTTAAACTCTATTTATATTAATTTTAGCAATTTAATTGCTGTAAGGCATTCATAACTTCAGGAACTAAAAACAACAAATCTATGAAAAATATTTTTGTATCTATAATAACATTTTCATGTTCCAAACAATTTTAAAAAGATACTAACTCAATAAACAGCATATATTGTTAAGTGCACAACTTTCTCGATATCTTTTGCGGAAGTAAAATACATCTTTAAAAGTTAGTGGAAATACTGGGGGCAGTAAACAAGTTTGATAACTTGTACCCAAAGCAAATACTGTTAGTGAAACACGTCCGTCTTGACACAGCCATACACCTGGACATGACACCTAGAAAAATAAATAAAAATTATAAAGTAAAATAAGATTAGTTCTTTAGTATGTAAGCAAATATAATAAACCTATAAACTATGGTTAAGTTATTTATTAAACCTACATACAATAATATCAAAATGTTAATTTAACTGCATCTATCTAAATAATAAATAATGTTCACCTACCTTTTGTATTTCTATTTCAATGGTTAATTCAATAACTTTAGGCATTTTGAGGCATCTCTAGAATATTTCTTCCAGTTTTAATAAGCGTGGCCTAGTATAGTACAGTAATTTTAATAGAAAATAAATCATTTAACATTAAGGGAATTTTATTCATGATTTGTTCCATTGCGATTTGTGAATTAATAGAAATGAAATCATTGAATTAATCGGCTATTTTACTAATCAAAGCATTATAAAAGCGATTATAGGTATACAAGTAAAATAAATATTATTTATGTTCTCTAAAAGTTTTGATGTCAAGCTGTTACCATAGAAACTAAAAGTCAAAGTTCCCAGTATATTATCTATACTCTTTGGTCAAAGTCAAAACCATAGATAATATACTATAAAAGAGTATCAAAACATTTAGAAAGCAAGCACGTTCATAAAACATACAAAAGCTAAACAAATGGTATTTATTTTAATTTAAATGATTGTTTTTAATAAAAATTAAAGGAGTAACTTTAATAATATTTCATTCATTTTTTTTTAACAAAAACTACAATAATTCGTTGCGTATCAAAATGAGTCTACGGTATCGAATATCATAGACAATTTACAAATTACAATATTATTTACCTATCGTAATTCGATAAATAATTTACGACGTATTCGGTATTATAGTTATTAGTTCTGTGATTACGACTTGCGGCTAAGTATGAAATTATGAATTTGTTTGGTCATTTTTAAACACTTTTATTTTCTCATATTTTTATGCAATTTTCTTTGTAAAATGTCTAAAATACCATCAGTAGTACACTGGTTTCGCTTGGATTTGCGGTTGCATGACAATCTTGCACTTCGTAATGCAATAAATGAAGTAGGTATCTCAATAATATTGTCGTAAAAGAATATATCGTTATTACAAATTATTTATATGAATATTTTATTTTTAGGCCGAAAATCGAAAACATATTTTAAGACCAATTTATGTAATTGATCCAGAAATAAACATTAAGGTTGGCGCGAACAGACTTCGGTTTCTTATACAAAGCCTTCAAGATTTAGATTTGAATCTCCGTAAAATTAATACTCGACTTTTCGTAATTAAAGGGAAACCTACCGATTGCCTTCCACAGCTGTTCGAAAAATGGCAGGTTAACTTTTTAACATTACAAGTTGATATTGATGCAGAATTGGTAAAACAAGATGAAGCTATAGAACAAATTTGTGAGGAAAGAAATATATTTATTGTAAAACGTGCACAACACACAGTTTATGACTTCAATAGTGTTTTAAAGAAAAATAATGGTAATATACCATTAACTTATCAAAAATTTCTATCTTTAGTTGCTGATACCAAAGTAAAAGAGACAATTGAAATAACAAAGAATATAATTGAGGAATGCAAATCTAATGATTTTAACTCTAATGAGTTTAATGTTCCCTCACTTGATGAAGTCGGATTAAATAATTCAGATTTATCTGAATGTAAATATCCTGGAGGTGAAACTGAAGCCTTGAAAAGACTTGATGTTTATATGGCAAAAAAGCAATGGGTTTGTAATTTTGAAAAACCAAATTCATCACCAAACAGTATAGAGCCTAGTACTACAGTATTAAGTCCATATATAAGTCATGGTTGCTTGTCTGTAAAATTATTTTATCACAAAGTTAAGCAAGTAGAGAGTGGAATGAAGCACACATTACCTCCAGTGTCACTTATGGGGCAGCTTATGTGGAGAGAGTTTTACTACACAGCTGGAGCTGGAACTAAAAATTTTGATAAAATGGTAGGAAACTCAGTCTGTACCCAAATTCCATGGGGTAAAAATGAAGAACACCTTAAAGCGTGGGCTGAAGGTAGAACTGGTTATCCATTTGTTGATGCTATCATGCGTCAACTGAAACAAGAAGGTTGGATTCATCATTTAGCTCGCCATATGGTGGCATGTTTTTTAACCAGAGGTGATTTATGGATATCATGGGAAGAAGGAGCTAAGATATTTGAAGATTACCTTCTTGATTATGATTGGTCCCTAAATGCTGGAAACTGGATGTGGCTATCAGCTTCTGCATTTTTTTATAAATATTATAGGGTGTATAGTCCTATTGCTTTTGGTAAGAAAACTGATAAAGAAGGACTGTACATAAGGAAGTATGTACCTGAATTAAAAAAATACCCAAGTGAATTTATTTATGAACCCTGGAAGGCACCAAAATCAGTACAAAGGACTGCAGGTTGTGTAGTAGGTGAAGGTTATCCAAATAGGATTGTTGATCATGACAAAGTTCATAAAGAAAATATTCAGAAAATGAATGCGGCATATAAAATTAACAAAGAAAAGAAAGCCTTAAAAAGGAAAAGGTAATTAAACCACTTGGTTTAAGCACCTGATTTATTGTGATACTTTTTAAAAAGGTAATCTATACATAAATAATATTATATTGCATAATGTGTTATGATAGTGTTATAAGATTTATAAGTTTTATAATTAACCCTTTTTTCGAATTTGTACGTCCTGACGGACAAGTACTTAAAAAAAATCTACTGTCTTTTCTGTTTTTATTTTCAACGCTGAATTTCTACCAAACTGTTGGTAGGTTTACCACGCTATAGTATAAAAGTAAAATTTGTGTGTGGCAATGCTATATTAGACAGTTGTCAAGAAAATATCGGGAAAACCGCGCTCTACGATAACTTTCCAGTTATTTTACTTAAAAAATATTATTTTTGTTTATGATGCGTAGTTTTTCTGTGTGTTTCATATAGATTAACTTTTTAACGTTCTAATAACACTAACCTTATTTATTTTTCCCTTTTCATTGTATATAAATAACGGTTTGTTTACTTGTCCCCCACACCGGACCTTGTCGATACACCTATAATTAATGTATTATTCACCTTGTCCGTCACAGCGGACTTTGTCGAATAGGTACTAGAACTAATTTTGACTTTTAGATGGTGTCTGAAAAGTAATCTTACCTACATCTATTTAGATTTTACGTACTATCATACTTGCATGTAACGACCTATTACCTACTAACTTAAACTACCCTTAATACCTAAAATAACTACGTAAAGTCACTACTAGATCTTAAACTTACAATGTTAACTATAAGACTCGAAAATGTTAAACTGTATCACGGATTAAAACTCCTTACCTGTACGTACAAGTAGTTATGTGCTTACCCTTACCCTATGCTAAGATTTTCTTTTCTTTTGCTTCTTCCTTTGCTAACGTACAAATGCTAACGGAGTGTCTTTTTGTATAGAGCTTAAATACAAGATACCGTAGCAGCTGAAAATCTTCCTGAAGCCCGTTTGCCTTCACAATATTTTTCAATGTTTTCACCGAAAATATTATGACGAATATTTTTCACGAAACAAATGCACATTCTGTGCAAAAAACTGGCCGCTCCATAAATTTGACTCAAGACGAGTTCCGCGACTTCCTTGAAGTACATATTCTGATGGGTGTAATATCATTACCGTCATATTTACGTTACTGGAGTATTAAATTTAGGTACTGTAAAATTGCAAGTATTGTGCCTCTAAAAAGATACGAAAGAATCCGGAAAACCTTACATTTTGCGGGCAATAACTTTGAGAACTTCGACCGGTATTACAAAGCACGCCCATTACTTGAAGGTATAAGAAAAAACTGTTTGGCTCAGGGAATCTTAGTAGGTAAACGTATTTTCAGCATAGATGAAATGATGAATTCTTATGAAGGACGTAAAGCAGTCAAAAAGCGTCAATTCATGAAAGACAAGCCAATGAAATAGGGTTTTAAAATATATGTTCGAGCTGGAACCTTGGGCATGATAAAGTAAAGGATATCCTTCTGTAAAAGATTAAGATCCGTGCATGAACTGTAATAAAAAAACTGTTGTGTATTGCCTGAAATGCGACACTCGTCTATGTTAAGATACAGCAAAAAATTATCGAATCTGTTTTTTAAATTTCCGTGTTAAATAATAATGCATTATAACTCAAAAAATCAGTTTCGAGCATGTTCCAATGCATGAGGAATACCTGTATGTATCTACCATATTTTTGTTTTTGTTTTTTCTTTAATACAAATACATAAATGGCTTTTTATGCTATTTACATAAAATTTATATTATACTGCTTCTACTACTTATTGGCTGGAGTCCGCTAGGGTGGACAAGTCATTTTGATACTTTATTACCATAAATTCGGCAGTGTCCGGAGTGGCGGACACCGATTTTTTTAAAAACGGTGGGTGGTAGAATTTTATTTTTATTTTTTTGGGCCTCTGAAAGATCATGAAAATAAGGTAATTCAATAAAATTTACAATATTTAACTACCAACTTCTCCGTCGAAAAAAGGGTTAAAATTAATACATTGAGTATGTTTTTTTCTCACCAAAAAAAAACCTGTCATCTAATTTAAAACTGTAATTTAAAATTACATATATAAAAATGCCAAAATCCTTAAAATATAAAATCCACAAATGATGTTTAGATATATAGCCTTATTGGGTGTTTCAAACTTCTAACTTTCGACATGCCACGTCCAGCGTTCCAAAACAGTGCGATTTTTAAGACATTTTTTTCCCGCAGAAGCACTATGGACCAGCTGTCCACAGAGTGCTTGTGCGGGCTTTGCGAACTGTTACGACTTACGACCTGCCAGGTCGTAACTGTTCGGATAGACCGCCAGGTCGGACCTGGAAACTTAAGAAGGGAGTTTATTCCTTCCTGAAAGGGCGACAACGCATTTGCAAGCCCTGCAGTGTTGCGAGATGTCCATGGGCAGTGTCCATTTGTCCCATAAAAAAACATTCCTTTAAATTAATTTATTTTAATATTTAATAAGCTTTTCAATAGACGCAACACATAAAATTCGTTTCTATAATAATAAGTTACTTGTTTTGTAATTTTATTAATTCAGCATGAAAATATCAGAGATGCGAGACCCGGATTTGAACTCGCATCACTCAGTTATCCGAGCTAGCGCGTTACTATATTGGGCAACCACAGCCTACTTCTTTTTGTTTAAGGCGAGGCATCACGACGCAAGCTAGGATTTTAGGTGGTGAGGTGTGGGGGGCCGCCCGCGCGTCTCGTAACGTTAGCAATAAGCCACAGCTTAAAATATTTCGTCTGACCATGATCAACTTTTATTATGTAGACAATGTTAAATATTATTTTTGTCATTTTTAAATAAGCTTAGTAATTATTTATTACTTTATTAACTTACGAGTAGATATACTTATATATTTTTAGAAAATTATGTAGTTTTATTTATTACTACTTACTAATATTATAAATGCGAAAGTAAATTTGTCTGTCTGTATGTACTCAACCGATTGAAAGGTACACTGAGGAAGGACATCCGACATACTTTTCAAGACTAAAAAAAGTCTGTTAGGGGTTGAAGTTGTTTAGGCTTTTAATTAGATACATAAATAAATAAGACATTCAAAGTTTGTAAAAAAATTATCTTACATACCTAGGGAATAACCTGAAATTATGTAGTTTTGAAGTTATACTTCTTTTGGCGCGTTAGTGAAAAATGATGAGAGTAAATTTTAACGATGCGCGCGCACACCGTCACAAAAAAACGGCACCATGAAGTTAGCTATAGTCAACACTTTGAAGTTAGCTATAGTCAAAATTTTAGTTTTTTTTTTTCAACAATGACATGGGTGTCATTTTCGAGGTTTCTCGGAGTGCTGATTGCGAAATTGAGGTCCATTTTCAAATCCAAGATGGCGGACATCCGGTTTTTTTTCAATAATGACATGGGTGTCATTTTCGAGGTTTCTCGGAGTGCTGATTGCGAAATTGAGGTCCATTTTCAAATCCAAGATGGCGGATATCCGGTTTTTTTCAATAATGACATGGGTGTCATTTTCGAAGTTTCTCAGAGTGCTGATTGCGAAAATGAGGTCCATTTTCAAATCCAAGATGGCGGACATCCGTTTTTTTTCAATAATGACATGGGTGTCATTTTCAAGGTTTCTCGGGTTGCTGATTGCGAAAATGAGGTCCATTTTCAAATCCAAGATGCCTGATATCCGGTTTTTTTTCAATAATGACATGGGTGTCATTTTCGAGGTTTCTCGGGGTGCTGATTGCGAAAATGAGGTCCATTTTCAAATCCAAGATGGCGGATATCATACAGTATAAAATACAGTTTTCACTAATGAATAGAGTGGTTTTCGAGCAAGGTTTTAGTATAATAACTAGCGGAACCCGCGGCTTCGCTCTCGCTAAATCTAGGGATGAACCCAAGCGAAGTTAGGGTGAGTCGTTAGTAATAAATAAAAGTGTGTGTACTTATGTACACGCTTAACTTACTTGCGAAGTTATACATCTTTGGCATCATTAAATAATACATTAGGACCGTTAACCTCAATCATATTGGAGCACTTGAAAAAGTATATAAGCACAAGTTTTTTCACTATTATTTACGAATAGTAAGTAATATATTCAATTAAGCTCCGCCATCTTAGACTTAAAAATGGGCGTCATTTTCGCAATCAGCACCCCGAGAAACCTCGAAAATGATACCCATGTCATTGTTGAAAAAAAAAAACCGGATGTCCGCCATCTTGGATTTGAAAATGGACCTCATTTTCGCAATCAGCACCCCGAGAAACCTCGAAAATGACACCCATGTCATTATTGAAAAAAAACCGAATGTCCGCCATCTTGGATTTGAAAATGGACCTCATTTTCGCAATCAGCACCCTGAGAAAATTCAAAAATGACACCCATGTCATTATTGAAAAAAGAAACCGGATATCCGCCATCTTGGATTTGAAAATGGACCTCATTTTCGCAATCAGCAGCCTGAGAAACTTCAAAAATGACACCTGTCATTATTGAAAAAAAACGGATATCCGCCATCTTGGATTTGAAAATGTACCTCATTTTCGCAATTAGCACCCCGAGAAACCTCGAAAATGACACCCATGTCATTATTGAAGAAAAACCGGATATCCGGCATCTTGAATATGAAAATGGACCTCATTTTCGCAATCAGCACCCCGAGAAACCTCGAAAATGACACCCATGTCATTATTGAACAAAAAAACCGGATGTGCGCCATCTTGGATTTGAAAATGAACCTCATTTTCGCAATCAGCACCCTGAGAAACTTCAAAAATGACACCCATGTCATTATTGAAAAAAAACCAGATGTCCGCCATCTTGGATTTGAAAATGGACCTCATTTTCGCAATCAGCACCCCGAGAAACCTCGAAAATGACACCCATGTCATTATTGAAAAAAAAACCAGATGTCCGCCATCTTGGATTTGAAAATGGACCTCATTTTCGCAATCAGCACCCCGAGAAACCTGGAAAATGACACCCATGTCATTGTTGAAAAAAAAAAACTAAAATGTTGACTATAGCTAACTTCAACATGTAGATTTTCGTGTGACGGTGCTGCGCGCGCATCATAAAAATTCACTCTCATAATTTTTTCATATCGCGCCTAAAGAAGTATAACTTCAAAAATTAAAAAAATTAACCACCTTTTTAAATAATTAAACATTTTCCTATAAAAATAGGGTAATTTACATAGCGTTTCTTATAATCTTTCCCAGTCCTTTTCTTAGCTATTAACACTGATTTCCTCCTAACTTTAATTTTTTATCAGCCATATTTAATTATTATGCTGTGGCGCGAACGTAAGTACGAGCGGAGAAAATTTTGGCAAACGTCTTACGTTGGCAAGCGCCCGATTGCGACTGACGGGGTAGCGGGCGGCGCGGATTCTTGTCAAACCGCTGCGCGCTGGGAAATGTTCAAGTTTTGTGTAAATAAATTAATTAAAAAATATGGGTAAAGCCAAAATTTTATTACACTTTTATATTTTTATTTGCGTCTCATACTAAAAAAGAAACATAATGAGTAATTAAAACAAGTTTCTGTTTACTATTGTAAACAGTGATGTATTTAATAGCTATGTAAACATCAATTTCCAACAAATATATTTATTTTAGTAATAAAAATTAAAAAACAAAATAAACAAAAAGAAAAAATTCATACAAAAAGAAATGTCCATTTTTGCTACCCCAATATGTCGAGTACCCTAGTGAAATTTCTATGGCATTTATACTAACGTTTCTGATTCATATCTTGGTGTTAGGTTACTGGAATGTCGATTTTATTACAAAAACTATAAGATTCAAATTAAATGAGCATTTTCTTAGGTTTTATTCTGTTGTCTTCAGTTCTCGCACTTTTACGTTACCTGATTTACGTTACTGAATTTTTATACAATTTCTAAACGAAATATAGTAGTAATAAGTTTTTTCACACTAGCAACACTTACAGCAAATGTTACTGTCAAAATTCTAGCCGTCAATCATTTTGTTTCGTTTTCACTGAACAAGTGAATCGGCGGCGTGTTTCTGTGATAAAAAACTGTTACACAGTGTCCCACGTGGACGACTCAATGCGAACGCGATTGCGAAACGATCCGATGCGAATTTAATGTGGTGCGGAGCGATGCGGCTACTCTGTCCAACGTGCGCGCGAACCGTCCCCTCCGCGCTCTCCGCCACCGTTCAGTTCAGTTATGTAGCAATATACTCTATGGTTAACATTAATGTTTAGACATTTGTCATGGGCGGACGGAAGCTAATGTTGTTGGAAAATTCATATCTATACATATAATAAATCTGTAGAAGGGTCAATTCTGTACATTGAAAATATTGACAAAATAAATAGCAGGGGGTGTTACTGGATCGATACCAAACCCAAATATGCGACTAAAAAAATTTTTGTCTGTCTGTCTGTCTGTCTGTATGTTCAGGCATCACGTGAAAACTAACGGTTCGATTTCGATGAAACTTGGTATAATTATACTTTATTATCCTGGGCATAAAATGGGATACTTTTTATCCTGGAAAACTACGTAGAAAAAAACAAATCTTAATTTTTATCATAGTTTGATTTTATCCTGTAGTCCACGCGATCGAAGTCGCGGGCACAGCTAGTCTTAAATATGAGATTTGAAGAAGTGTATAACTTTTATTCCTTTTGTCCCAGAATGTAGGACGTTCTTGGATAGCATTAATAAGAAGTTCTACTTCCGACATTAATTCAACAACAATTTTTGCTTGAAAAAAATATGGCCGACGCGTCCACTTCGCGCGAAAATATCAAGCCAACTGATCGCGTTCGCGTCATTTCGCGCCGCTCCGCACCGCACCCCACGTGCGTTTGGTCACATAGGCCACTTCAATAGGTTTCGAATGTTTGTTGTTTTCGCGCCGTGCCGCGCCGCTTCGCGTTCGCGTCTAGATCGCTCACGCAGGACATCGCGTTAAACTTGTACCTGTGATTTACAAGGTATGTTTAAGTTATTTTTCTATTTGTTTATGTAAGACTAACGTTTGAGAACGTTAGATTTGTGCGAACATTGCTGCAGCTAACAATTCCTTCCCGTTTTCATGTAAATTGTGGTAAGGCTGTATACAAAAGCTTTTTATGTTACTTTTCCGTTACTTCTCCGTTACTTTTATGTTACTCTTATGTTACCCCTTTTAAAAGTTTATGTTACGTAACGTAAAAGCATTATAAAGCTAGCTACATACTGGTAAACTAGCAGAACATCGGATGACAACATTATTTGTGACATTCTGCGGGAAAAGAACCAGTTGGACTATTCTAGTTTTCGAGTTATTTAAATTTTTGTGAATGAAGACAGAAATATCACATTTTGAGATTTTTACATATTTTAATTGAACTTTACCCATAACTTTATATAAGCATTTTTATATCACTCATGTGTTAAAAATTCTGTTAAAGTTTAGCAAAAAGGGACAAGTTGTATGTTGACGCCCGTGGCTTTGCCTGTGTGGGAAACACAGTACTAATTGTGGAAAATATTTTTTCTAAATTTTATAAAAAGTTTCCTATGTCCTTCCAAAGGGTTCAAGAGTTTTCCATACCTACTTTAATCAAAATTGGTTCTGTGGTTTAGCTGTGGTAACTTAGAAAACAGACAGACAGACAAAAATACTTTTGCATTTATAATATTAGTTTAGTTTGTATGATTGACTCTATTATTATTCTTAAACACTAGACTCTATTATTATTCTTAAATACTCGATGTAAAATTTTGTTTTTGTAATTATCTCAAAACTTGATTTTCCAAAGTTAACTTTGTACGAAGCTGACTAGTTCCTTCTGCCTGGGCTGCCAAATTTTATTATGTTAATTATTGTTATTCAATAATATTCTGCATGTTTATTGCAGATGCCATTAACACCAGCAGAGAAGCAAAGAAAGTACAGAGAGAAATTAAAACTAGAAAATCCAGATAATAATGAAATGAAAAAAAAAGATTCCGAAAGAGCATTGAATTATTATAGAGCAAAAAGAAGTAAATATACAGAGACAGAAAAAGAAGAACAGCGTTTACATAACAGCGCCTCCGTGGCGCAGTGGTTAAGCACCCTGCCTTTCAACACGAAGGTCACGGGTTCAATTCCCGCCGGTGTTAATTTAGAAAAAAAATATATAGTGTTAAAAATTCGTTTTATTTTAACTAACAATAGACTATCCTGTATCACTGGTGTTGAATCTGGCAGGCAACTAAAACTAAATTAATTTGTTGGGCCTCAAAATATAATTATTACTTTACAATTTTAATCATCAATTGTGCATGCAGCTTAATAACACTTTAACGTTACTTTTACGTTACGGTAACGTAAAAGGATTTATGATACTTTTATGTTACTAGTGATAAAATTTTGGCTTTAACTATATAGGACTTCATTTGAAACCAAATTTTTAGCAGGTTCTCTGTAGTATTTAAAGACGAATATTTCCATATAAAAATGATGTGCAAATTCAGAAATTTTGTTATCAAATTATTCAATTTAGACTTTTAATTAGGTTGTTTTTGGGATTTTTTATGATCGAGCAAAGTACACCCTATCGTGTAACCAATTAGCACATTCCTTAGACAATATCCTGAAGTATATCGTCTATTTTTTGCGAGACCGATATTTAGTAATAAATACCTAAAAAAATTGATCTAGCAAATCGTTTTTCTCCGCTTCTCCCGTGATGCCTCGCCTTAAGTTTTAACTCATAACTTTAAACTTCTTATCCTACCGGTGAATACTGCTAATGCTGTATATTATCAATTTTAATTTTATCTCGTAAGATATTCATTGAAATCAAATGATTCAAAGAGCAAATTTATTCACAATTAATTGTGATGAGTATCTTATTTGTTTGGATAAGGATTAATATCATGTTTATTAAACACCTTCGCAAATAAAGCATTATCTTAAAATAATTTTAATTACCATAAAAAAGGTTATAGCGAGTCAACCTTAAAAGATAGACATATGCTATCACGGACTTTTTTATAGAATTTTTAAAGGGAAACAATTCCGTCATACATGATTTTTGCATAACTTTAACCGTATACGCAGTGTACGCAACGGAAGCTCTCAAAAGGAACATTTTTCTCCCGTTTTTGCAACATTTTTCATTGATGCTCCGCTCCTTTAGGTTGCAGCGAGATGTAATATAGTCTAAAGCCATCCTCGATAAATGGACTAACTATCCAAAACAAAAAGAATTTTTCATTTCGGACCAGTAGTTCTCGAGATTAGCGCGTTCAACCAAACAAACTCTTCAGCTTTATAAATAGTATAGATATAGATAATCTAATTACAGAATGAACTACTAATTATTATTATTCATCTATGGCATATTTGCTACGTACCTAATACGTTCCACTAAGCGCTCACAACGATCACGCTCACGACCGCAGTTTTTCCCGTTCCACTTGCTTGTGAGCGTTACTGTCGTTTATTCAAGTCACGGATTTACATACAACTTTGTGTATACGTTCATGGTCAAGACGTCATGAATGACGTTTTCGCCACGACCACAACGACCGCGGTCGTTATGTGGATTGTGGAACGACTAAAGGAGCATTTTGATCGTTGTGGGTGCTTAGTGGAACGCAGCAATTAATGAATGCATTTTTGTCAAATGTCAATTTGACATTTTACGCTGTTTAACTGTCATTGTTGTGAGTGATGTGACATTAGAAAAGAGGAAACGAATATTTAATATTTTGATTTTGTTATTAATAATACAATTGTACAATATGTAAAAGTTAAATTTATAGAAAAAGAAATGGAATACATTAAGGATGGTGGGACCCCGACATTTAAGATAATGTTAAGGTATAGTATTACCAAATTAGTTGTGAATTGTGATAAAAAATGTAGTTTGTTGGGGGCGGTCAATGAATGTTTATTGGTATGTAATTATATTATCTATACATATTATAAAACAAAGTCCTCCGCCGCATCTGTCTGTCTGTCTGTTCGCGATAAATTCAAAAACTACTGCACCGATTTTCATGCAGTTTTCACCCATGGATAGAAAGTTTCTCCAGGAAGGTTTTAACCCTTGAGGTACCTACCTATGATCTATTAATTAAAAATATAATTCTACTAATCCGTTGTAATTATAGTGTCAAAGACATAGTGTCTACACCAAAACAATATACAATAATTGCTTAATTTTGTTCCTTCTCTTGAAAGTTGATATAAAAACTATAAATAAATAAAAATATTGAAAGAATTTTTAATTAAGATTTTCTAAAGATTTATTTTTAATGTTTAAAATATATGTACTCAATATTTCTAGTTTTGCTATCCACTGGCTGTTTATTTTTAATTTGACACAATATGAAAAACATTGTTTCTCATACGAAGTAAAGATAATTTAGAAACATATAATTCTTTTATTAAGTAGAGAATAAAGATAGATGATTATAAGACATATTACTATATTAGTAATGATTATCTTTTAAATAAAAGTCAATCCATTTAATCACACTTTTATTAGAGTTATAGAAATAGTATTTTGTTTTTTTTGTTTATTAAGATAATAATTTTACATTTATAATTTTGTTTGATAAATGTCATAGAATTTTTTTCTTTGTATGTACTTAAGCTAAACTTAGAAAATTACCAATCTGATAATATATAAGAATAAATGCTTGTTATGTATTTTATGGGCCTTACCATTTATCTGATTGCAATAAAACATTGTCAACATATCTTGCACTTACAATAAGATTATAGGTGTAGTACAAGAAAGCAGTGAACAGCTAATATTATTATTAAAATAAAATGTTTATCTTTATAAGCTGTGTGGCTATGGCAAGTAGAATATGGCCACCCCATATCTTCCCATGGGTGTCGTAAAAGGCGACTAAGAGACAAACTACCGAACACCATGGTAGTCGTGGTGGTAGGCTCCAACATCAGCCGACGGCAGAGTTACCACCCATCAGCAGAAGTCGTGCCGCCAAGCGCCTAACAGCGTGTTCCGGCATGTAGGTCTGATGAAGCCATATGGGGAATGGGTCTGAACAGTTGTGTTGCACAGTAGCCGTGTTGGTGGTGGATCGTTGCTTGTTGTGTCGGGAGCTTAGTCGTGGAGGGTAACGGGATCCGAAGCACGGCATGCCGCTGGCCGACCGCAGACAGTTGGGGGCCCAACTAGTGGGCTAGCCACCCATGAAAGGCTGCCCGCCATCTGTGAAGAATCCCAGGGTGGCTCCATCGTGCTGGTTGGCGACCAGAGGAGGGGGCTCGATGGCGATCCTTGGGGGGGTTCGGGCGTCCCCGCAGTCTCCAGACTAAGTCCTCTATGACATGACAACATCAATATCGCCGCCGGGCTCGTGCAACACCTCGTTCAACTGCCGTTCTCCATCCTATTCACTCTTCAGTTATAATATTTAAATGACAAGGCACAAAAAGGGTAAAGTTTTTAAGCGGCTGCACTCCCCCTCACTTAACGTGCATCTCACGAATATCCGTGGATTGCACACTAACCTCTCATCAGTCCACTACCACCTCGAGACTGAACGCTGCGTACCTGGACTATCCCGGCTACACGTTGGAGCATAATTTTAGCTCGCGGCCCGGAGTCTGCTTGTACGTGCGAAATGACCTCTGTTTCCAGCGTCTCCGCCGCCTTGAAGACCCCACATTTTCTATGATTTGGGTTATTGTAGATACAGGAATCGAAAAGATCCTGTATTCCTGTGTCTACCAATCGCACACTGGTGACCAGGATACAACTCGATTGTTTGAACATCTTAGTGAGGGCGCTGATGTGGCTATGCAACGGTACCCTTCCGCGCAGCTTGTCTTTCTGGGGGACTTTAACGCCCATCATGAAGATTGGCTGTTCCCATACCAGAAAACGGACCATGCTGGGAGAGAAGCGTGGAAGTTTGCGATATCACTTGGACTCTCCCAGCTAGTTGAACAAGCGACGAGGGTTCCCGATGTAGACGGCCACTCAGCTAATTGTCTGGACCTTCTGCTGACAACTGATCCAGACAGATATAACATCCAGGTTTCATCCCCACTGGGTAGCTCTGACCACTGTCTGGTAAAATCTGTATCGTCTTACTCTCCACCAGATAACGACCCTATTGGTGTTAGACGAGTATGGCAATACAAGTCAGCAGATTGGGACGAGATGCGACACTTTTTCGCATACTTTCCTTGGCGGCAGGACTGCTTCTTTTCTTCCGATCCGTCGAACTGTGCGGATGCTATAACCGATGTGGTGCATCAAGCGATGGAATATTTTATCCTGTTCTCTGATGTACCCGTTGGTGGCAAAGCTCACCCATGGTTTAATGCCGAATGTACATTTTCTGAAAAGCGTAAGCATTTGGCTTACCTTGCCTGGGTTGATGCTCGAGACCGCAAAGCTCCGGATGTAAGATCCAAGAAGAGAGCCTTTAACTTAGCCGCCAAGTCCTACAAAAAGACATTAAAGAAGACTCGTCTTGACCGAATTACACATATTGGCGCAAAGCTCTCTGCCCAACCATCTAGCAGCAGAGCTTTTTGGTCCCTTGCCAAAGCAGTCGAGACGAACTTCTGTCGGCCCTCACTGCCACCGCTGATTAAACCTGACGGATCCCTGGCTCATACGGCAAAGGAAAAGGCGACTTTGTTTGCTTCTCTTTTTGCCCAAAATTCATGTCTAGACACTGGCAATGCTACTCCACCACATCTATCTCACTGCGGAATCTGAATGGCAGATATCCCTATAACTAATAAGGAGGTCAAGAGAGTATTGTGTCGTCTAGATGTGAATAAAGCCAGTGGTCCTGATGGTATACCAGCGATAGTGCTAAAGACATGTGCTCCCGAGTTGTCTCCGATATTGACTCGTCCGTACCGCCTTTCTCTAAGGACTGCAATAGTGTCTAAATCTTGGAAGCTTGCCAACGTGCAACCAGTGCCCAAAAAAGGTAGCCGTGCCGACCCTGCCAATTATCGTCCGATTTCAATCACCTCCATACTTTGCAAGATTATGGAGCATGTATTGAATAGTCGTCTAATGGCATACCTAGAACAGAATGATCTCCTCAGTGATCGACAATATGGGTTTCGCCGGAATCGGTCGACTGGGGATCTTCTAGTGTATGCCAATCACACCTTTGGCGAAGCTCTTGAGCGAAGCGGGGAGGCGATTGCCGTCTCCCTCGATGTCTCAAAGGCCTTTGACAGGGTCTGGCACGCTAGCCTTATATGCAGGCTTTCAGCCTACGGTATATCTCCTGGCCTGATCGGCTGGATTAAAGATTTTCTGACCGACCGGTCACTTAGAGTTGTGGTTGAGGGTTATTCATCACAACCCTTAAAGACCAACTCAGGGGTTCCTCAGGGGTGTGTTCTCTCTGCAACCTTGTTCTTGCTGCATATCAACGATCTGCTTATACCCGGTATCTATGGGTACGCAGACGACAGCACTGTTGTAGAGAGATACCTGCCGAATCCTCGGGCTAGTAGAGATCAAATTCAGTCTGAAAGAGAGGCCATAATAGAGCGAGAGATCTCACACTCAGGGCAGTCTCCACTTAGAGCGATGCCAATCTTGTGAGTCACCAAAACACAGGCGTGTCTGTTCACCACAAAAAGGAGTCTTTCACCTTGACTCCTACTTTCCGAAATGTGCCTCTGGAATACACTGACCGCCTGCAGTTACTGGGGATGGACTTACCCCCAACATGAACTACGGGCGGTTCATCGAGTCTAAGGCTAACGTAGCAGCGAGGAAAGTTGGCATCCTTGCAAAGATCCGAAAGTATTTCACGCCGGGACAGCTTCTAGATTTATATAAAGCTGAAGTCCGGTCGTGCGTGGAATACTGTAGTCATATTTGGGCTGGTGCTGCGAAATGCTATCTGTCAGCCTTGGACTCGATTGAGAGGCGTGCCCAGAGACTTATAGGTGACCCTACGCTGGTAAAAACCAAGCTACACAGCCACGATCACCGACGTAGGGTTGCCAGCCTCTGTGTATTCTATAGGTTACATTTCGGAGAGTGTGCGCAGGAATTACACGATTTAATTCCCCCATCCCCCTTCCATCATCGGACGACCCGACGAACGGCTGGTCTCCATCCTTACGTCGTGGACATTCCACCCGTCCGGACGAAGCGAAAGTCCGGACGAAGCGTTTCGCTTCGTCATTTATTATACGTGCGGCAAAGGATTGGAACAATCTGCCTGCGTCTGTGTTTCCGTCCGGTTACAATATGGGTGTCTTCAAGGCAAGAGTGAATAGGTGGCTACTGAATTAGTGCGACTTACCATCTACGAATACGTTACCACTTACCATCAGGTGGAACGTAGTCAAGCACTAATTCAACAACAAAGCGCTGTTCGTTAGTCTCGCTAAAACTCGAGAACGGCTGGACCGATTTGGCTCATTTAGGTCTTGAATTATTCGTGGAAGTCCAGGGAAGGTTTAAAAGGTGAATAAATATGAAAGTTGTGCGGAAAATTAGGAAATTAAAAAAAAATCTTTATAACATTAATGGCGTTTGACGTATCATGTTATTACGTTGCCATGGTGCGTGCAATGGTAATTAAATCAGCGAATACATAATGGGCGGTGCGAAGTAAATGTTATTTTGCGAATGCGTAAAAAAACATTTCACCGGGAGGAAAAGTTTATAAAAATTTTATATGTGGACAGAACAACGTCTGTCGGGTCCGCTAGTAATTAATAATATTGTAATAAGGAGGCTATTCAATAATCAAAATAAAATCATATTATAGATATTTTTGTTTATATATCTAGTGTTATTATACTTGAGATTATAAAGTAATAACATGTTTATTGCATAGGAAGTTCGTTCTTAAATAAATAATATTTATTAATGCAATAAATCTACTAAATTACAGTAATAATGTTTCATCAGTTACATGTATTGTTTTTTGTTTTTACATTATAAGAATTTTATTATTTAGTTAGATAGCTCAATGTAAATTTAAAATAGTTTTTAATATAATAAGTACCTATTGGATTTTTTTATAAAGAAAAGTTAATAGTTTACATTTTTATTAAGATATGTTGAAAATGTAATACTCATATTTTAGTTCTCATTTAACCTTAGTACCCTAACACGTTACATTAGCATGCAATTGTTAATTTATACAAGTTCATGTCAAGTGTATTGAAATTAATTTATTGGGTATATTTTTAAACTGTAACACTCACTAGGTATGCAATGAAATGGTGCCAAAACAACGTATGTTACGAAATGACGATAAGCGTATTTTATTTCCAAATGTTAGTTTATTCCACGTTGAAGTCACGTTCCTAACAAGTGACTTAAGCCTATTGGTGCCGAATAGTAAATACTTGTAGTACAAAACACAATTGTCCAATTGTAACCAAACTCTCCAATCTGTTCGATAATGGGATAAGAGGTTACTCCCTTCGCAAATTATTTCCTCTGTGACAATAGCTTAATAGACACTAGAAAGTCATTGAAATTACGCGTACGATACTTGTGTCGTCCTTACTTATATTAAAAGATTGTCATAATAACGCTACTATGAATGAGTATAATATTTAGATAGGTATATTCCAAAATATTTTTTAAATATTTATTTCTTTGACTTAGATATATAATGTAAAATAATCAATTTCTATATGAATTATTTTCTTGTTTCGTCCTTTTTAGACCACTTTTTACGCAGACGTGTTATAGTTTTTTAATTTTATATTTTATTGAATAATTATTAAGTAATTACAATATTTTTTTAAACAAAAAATATTGTATAAATCTATTTTTTAATAGTGTGCATCAGATCGATATAGAATTTTTATCAATATATAGGTATTTCATGTTGTTTTTAAATGTTGCCTATTTCACTTTGTGTATAATTTATTTGTTTTTGTAGATCCAGATAAGAAATGCAATCATGATACATTCCAGTGGAAAGCATTTATCAGCAGTTCTTCATCCAACATGAACATTTGAACAAGTAGGTAAGTAATTTTGTGTTTACTGTATGTAGGTAATTTGGCTCATCTTTTCTTTCCATTTTTTTGTCGTACGCCAAAATAAATTCTTCAAAGCCTTTATTTTTCGGTACTAATAGGGCTAAATAAATAAAAACTTTTTGGGTAACTTAGATGAATAGTGCGTGGAATATCAAATTTCGTAACTAAACTGAAACCTATGGATACTTATTTTGGTCAATAATTATTGCTTGATACGTATTACGTTTAATTATTTATGAAAAATAGCAATGGACTAAAGTAACTATTTTGAATGGGAATGTTTGTTCGTAAACACAAACGGATTTGGTTGAAATTTGGTAAACATATTGTATATAGATTGTCCTGCAGTAACATACAGGCTACTGATAGGTGCTGAGGGACGCACCCGAGCGAAAGAAAGGGAATCGCTTATGTAACCCACATACAAATATTAAGTGAAATAATAAAAGGAAACGTAAACGTACTGTTATATCCTATTTTCCCACGTAAATAATAATGAATAAGCTCTTTAATAATCGCATATGATACTTTTGTTATTTTTCCATTTTTCTTTATAAAAATAGTCAGCAGTTTCGTAATTCACACGGGAAGGCTCTAGATATTGTATTTTGCTTATTTTCAAAAACGCCTTCCTTTATAATTTTATTAAATATTAAAGTCAGTTAGACTCGGGACGCGGTCGCGGCAATACAAGTATATTTGGGAAGACCTTAAATATACATCGGTAGTGTAATTTCTGTTGAATAAAGTCAGTGTGGTGAAAAGTAGTTTTTTTTTAAAAAGACACAAGGGGTGCGCCGCCTAACAGTACGTAGAGACGTACATAGAGCACCGTAAGAAATGATAAACGAAATCTCTGAGAGGGATCTTAGGAATCTATTTGAGAGCATTATTAGAGCCCCCGCAAATAGCGAACAAAGAATCGGCCGATAGTTTTGTCGGGTAAGTAAAGTAATCTGTTGGATTCGTTGGATGCGTAGACTAGACAAACTATCGGCCGACAGCTCTTAGCCTAGGAGCCCACCACAAGATTACGTTCATCACATATTTGATTGAAAGCTATTTTTATAAATTATTATAAATAGGAGAGTATGGTTTGGCCAGGTTAAAATTTAAAATTTGGTCGCTAGTATTTTTAATTAAAATAATATTTAATTTAAATAAAAATAATGTTAAAATAGAATATTTTAATATTATTATATTTTTTTTTATTTAAGTTTTTATACCGCCCATCCACCCTTTTTTGCTGACTTTCGTAACACTATATGACTGCTAATAAACATTTGATTTCAATATGAATTAATCGACCTGAAATGATTATGTGGATTGCAACGCTACCTCCTGGACTATAAACATAACATTCCGGTGTCAAAACTCGAAAAAATGTCGGTCCGGCTGAACAGTACGGCTCTTATTTTCGCTCAATTATTATTCTTCACTGTTGTTCTTAAAGTTTAATTTCACCATGTCTCTCTGTTCGTTTATTTATCATTGTAGCATAATATTTACAAATAGATACATAGTAACTTGTATGTGATTCTTAATGTGGTGTATCTTAAACAAAAAAGTTCTCCGAAACGTAGACATTCGATTCGGACTCTAGTGCCGCGCGTGCGATGACGTCATCGACCGCAGAAGCATGACATTTGTTTATACTTCGGGGGCCGCGGGATACCATTAGTTAATTTGTATGTCATCAATGATTATCTGTTATTATGTACCTAATATTCTTAATAATACCGATTATACTATGATATGTCTTGGATTCCTGAAAAAGTAGAGTTAACCTTAAAATTACCTACGTGTAAGAAACATTGCATGAGAGTTGCTTGACATTTTTGTAAAATAAGTCTAAAGGCAGGTCGTGTATTTTTAATAGTATAGGTCGTGTATATATAATAGTACACAAATAAATTAAATTAAACTTAAGTTAAGTTTATAATGATTGATACAGTACCGAAAACGCAGAATCATGCTCAGCTTCTCATAGATATCTCATATCTTGATTGTGATGACAAAACTGACGTCATTAACTATAAAACTTGCCGTTTCATTTTGTAGTGTATTATCCATTCATTATAATTACTGCTTCCAAGTTTTTGTTATCATTGTTTATAATTCTCGTCATTACTTTTATAGTAATATTATAACTTGAAAAATGAATAATATGATTATAAAATGTACGTACGTAATACGTATCTATAATATTTTACCCGGCTGCAGAGAAACCTAAAGGAGGGTTATTTGTTTGACCTGTGTGTATACATGTGTCTATCTCCGATCCCATATTTCCATGTAATAAGTAAACGACGTAGCCTATTTAAATTATTTATACGAATAAATAAGAATAATGTAGTCTATTCAAACTACGTGAATGTCTTCTACCAAAAAGCTATATGTATTTCTCTATTGGTACTGTCTGATTAAAATTGTCCCTTCGTAATAGATTCCTTTGATTTGTTCATTTATTTCTTTCGCTATACTGAAACTACATTTTTTGTTACTTTTGCTATCCTCTACGAGTAAATCTTGTATTTATTAATATTGCATTATTAAATTGCTATATTTATGTAATAATAACGTAGCGTCACTTATCTATCACATCTATATTAATAATTCCGTGACGGGGTACGGTAGACTCGATCGAAACCTTAGCTGAATAATAAAACATGAAAAAATAAACATTTCGAGTCGACAACATATATCCGCAAAATTCGGATTGTCGAGTATTTCGTTTAATTCTAATGGTGATAACAGACAAATCGCAGTCGCCATATTGGCCACTCAAGCGAAACGTCACTGACATCGGATGACACCTGTGTTGCCAGAAGGTTACATTTCTTACATTTTACGTAACTTTTAATAAACTAATAAAGTGCAGGTCACATATTTCAATAAAAATATTTAGAATTTAACTTAATACATTTTATGTAATAATTAATAATGTAATAATTCAGTTTGTTTTTCATGTTTATTATTCCTTAATTTGTGTTTCAAGTGAAATTATGCTTAAGTTATTTTAAAAGCGTTAGGTAATTTAACAACCAATATAATTTGAAATATAATAAATAAACCCCCATATCTACATATTTTACGTTTAATTTAGTAGTTCACTTGATAAATAAATAATAAATCAATCTCTTCAGTAAGATGATGTCGTTCAAACAGATGTTAGCAGATGGCGGTATTTTATATATAAAAAATCCTTAAAACGTACTTCGTTTGTAAAATATACTGTTAAAAATAATAATATTTTTATTATTCAATTTGAGTAAGTGTTAATTGTATTTTGCTATAATATTTTATATATATTATACTTATATATTTAAAAAAATAATGATAATCGCCTTAATATGAAAAGGAAAAATTATCACGATTACGTTCTTTATTTTTGTGAATTGTTTTATAAAACTGTAGGTTAAACTGTAGGCTAAAATTTCATTCTTCGACACTGATACACAATACTTATTATTATTTGAATATTTATTTAATATTTTTGGTGGATAAAGAAGAGTTAAAGCATAACCAAGTTTTGTTATCTTATTATTATGAATACAATCTGAGGCATATATAATGAGTATACGCTGTAACATTATATATAATTAAATTTTAAATAAATAAAATGTGTTTAATTATACACTGCAGCCCCTGTTAAATATTTTGTACTAGCGACTCACCCTCGCTTCGCTTGGGTTCATTCCTAGATTTAGCGCGAGCGAAGCCGCGGGTTCCGCTAGTATTTGTTTAAAACGTGTGTGTAGCGTAACACTAAAGATGTAATAATCTTGATAATACAATCACTTTGACTAATAACTATTGTGTGTCACTTATTGTTAATAGAATTTTATGTACAATGTTATAATTTATAGTAACTAATTGAATTTTTATTTACGATAATTTTACCATGCAAATAACAATAAAATTAAATTATTTGGGTATTAATTAATTGAATTGGTAATATTCAAATGATACTTAGAGTATATTCAAATGGTAATTATAGTAATACATAGTTTAGTCGACTCTTTTAAAAAAAAATCTAGTTATAAAGAACTTGATACTACTTGCTGTCATGACTAACTCAATTAAATTATACTCCCATGTCTATTGCGCCATAATATACAATACTATTAACGGGTAAGTCTAAAACTAAAAATGCGAAGTCATTCATAGCTAGAATTATTGAAGTACCAAGTTTGAGGCAGTGACGTCACTCGCTGTCAGTTTAATCTGTTCGTTCACAATAGCTACTTATTTTATAGTTGTGTCAATAACATTTAAAAGTTATTGACACTACTATAAAATAAGTATTTTTTATAATCACATATAACTATCACCAAACTTAAAAATCAATGTATCACCAATTCGCTTAATGTGAAGTAATATTCTCAATTGACAAATGATTTAAGTGAACTTCAAATTGTCAAATTTAAATACTTACGTAGGTACATAGATATATAACACCTAGATGGAGTGTAGGTCCAAGCGAATTGTAACCACTTTTTTTGGCTAGACTTCGAGATATGGCTAGATACGTTTCCCGTCGTGTCAATGTCAATTGTCAAGTTACACAACTACATACGTACAACTTAGGTACTTACTTAGTCTTAGCTCCCACTTTATTAATTTAAAAATGACTTGCTGTGCATTGAAAGGGTGTCATAACACGTCACATAATAATACTAAGTAAAAGAAAATCACATTTCACAGGTAAGTACTATTTGGCAACTTATAATTTAAAGTAAAACATTCGTCTATACAGAAAATTAATTTGTAAACAAATCAGACGCCATTAGATTGTGACACTTACGCACACATTCATACTAATGCTACTTCAATATTGAGCGGAATTATGTATGAAACTATCAGTCTAGGTATTATTAGTCTAAGCTTACGTAGATCCTCATCTTTTTTCTAACAAATCAATCTCTGACTCAACTTATTTATCCTTTCTAGATTTTCCTCTAAGAGAAAATAACTACGTATCTGAGAGTTTTCCAAAGTTTTGATATTGATTGTGATTTGAAATTGAAATGATTTATTATTATGTATTTCGCATGTGCACCTATATTCTTGGGTAGGGAACATTATTTTTTATATAGTAGATATAATATTTATTTAAAATATCACTTCTTGCACTTTACTACATGTGCTCTAACTTTATCTAGTTCTTGGCCAAAACGAAACCGCACTTGAGGCATATCGGTTGCCTCCATTACCTATCTACAAAAGTTATAATTATTTCGATGCCTTAAAATGTTATCTGTACTCTGTAGTGTCTTAGAAGCCTAATTAACAGCAGTACCAGCCATATTTTTGCAAAACTGAAGACATGTTTCGCTTGGTTTATACTTTGTAGTGACCCTTGCTGTACCAGCCGTCCAGCTGGGGGCATTCATTTGTGTGATGAGCATGAATGTATGTGCTCTATTGTGTTTATCTTTATAATATGTATGTATTTAATTTTACATATGAAGTGTATCAATTATCTGGTATCCATAACTCAAGCCGTACCAAGCTTACCGTGGAACTAGATGTTGATGTCCGTTAATGACAATAGAATTATGAATGTATTTATTAAATGTAGAGAAAAAATGGCACATTTAGTCAAACGTTTTGGTTCAAATACTACAGTTTCAACTAAATGATACTGAAACTCAAAATCATCTGCAACAACATGCCACTTTTGTAATGCCAAAATGAAAGAGAGGTATGTAGTTAGATATTTCGTTTTATGATTCTATCAATAAAAACTAATTATAAAATTTTTATTCTTGTAACACTTTATTACGTTATACTATTTCTAGCACGGATGTGAATTATGTCACAAACGTAGATTAAAACCAAATACAAGTAGGTACCTATTTATTAAAATAAAAACTAGAAAATAGACTTGGTTCTTTGAGGGTTGCCAATTCCACATTTTCAAAGACTTACCTTGTGTTATTACGGCATTTATCAAAGCTAAAATCATTCAATTAAGCTGTCAATAACTGCGCACTCAATACTTTCAAAATATATATATTATTACTAGCAATTCCTGCGGCTCCGACCGCGTTCTAACCACTATTAAAAAATAGGGATTGGTCATTGGTGGTAGAAGGATGAAAATTTTGGGTTATTTTTGATGTCAAATCATATAAAAGTAAAACGTAAAAATTTGGTCTAAAACTAAAAATATATATATCAGGAGAACTCCATCCTTATTAGATAGGGGAATAAAAATATCCTACGACCTATTTTTAGACCTATCAAATATACACAAAAAAATTCATAAAAATCATTCAAGCCGTTTAGGAGAAGTTCGATAAGATACACTGTGACACGAGGTTTTTATATATTAGATATATTACGGTAATATGATAATTAGTCAACATAAACAATTGAAATCTAATCTAAATCTAATTATATAAAAGCAAAAGGTCAATCACTCACTTTTTCATCGTACGGAGGTAGATTATAGTTAAAACGTCCGCTAAGAACGTAATTTGCGACAGGGCCGGATTAAGAAGGTCTAAGGGCTCTGGCAAGTTTGTATTACAGTTTCGCTCAAAACAAAACGTACCTAGGGACAAACCCGAGCGAAGCACAGCGTCGCTAGTGCATCTATAAAATTTTACAGATAGACAGTGCGCTTTTCTTCAAAAGTATTAAACTGCACCTGACTCGAGGTGATATAATTAAGCCGGCAGAACGCAACGTTATCATTCCGCGACGTGCCTCTATAGAGAACGCCCGTGCCGAGCTTCAAAGATTTTTTTGTTTGACCAAGATTTGTACATAATAATTAAAATCATTTTATATTTCTTTTTGCATTGAAGTTTACTAGCATCGTGAAGTGTTTGTGCTGTGAACCTGTTTGTAGAATTCCGTAAGTAAAAATAAATATTTACCTTCTACATTACAAAAAATTATGAATAATTAAATTTTGTGTTTATATACTATTTTTTTTAAATACATCGTGGCAATCATTTTAATACATATGTAGTCTAATTAGGCGCAGAAAATGCAATAGTAAATATGAAAAAAGCGCGAAAGTAGAACGCAAAAATTTCTTTTTTAATATTTTGCAGCTTTTAAATATTTTTAATCTCATACTGCACACTTTAATCAGTTATACACGGTGTATTAAATGGCTATTACATACGGTGCAAGAACCGATAAAAGTCTTAAAAACAATGTCACTCGAAACTCTTTTACGAGAACCTATTTAGTATTTACTATTTAGTATAAGTTTCGTTCAAATATTTTTAAATAAAATTTTAAATTATAATTTATTAAATTAGTATCTGTATGCTAATTTTTGCTTTTGCGATTATGATATATGACTTTGCTTTATTATTAAATAGTTTCAATAATTAAATCAATTTGTATACATTTAATGTTACTTTTGTATATAAAGTATCGTTCTTTAATTATTGGAAAATTAGTTTAGGCATAAGTATATTGTATCACTTATTTGAAATCAAATTAATTGAAATAAAAACGTCATGTGAAATTGTGAGTTATTCGTTATCAAAAAAAGCAATTCTTTTTTTATGGCGGTAATTATGTAAAAATGTTCCAGGAAACGCTCGTAAACCGAGGCTTAAGTAATACGATATAGATAGCATCCGTATAGGTAGTGAAATTGATATTCTGTAAGAGTAGCGTACAGACTTTCTTAGCATTTCATTTGTTACTTTACTCGCATGTTTTAAAGTTTTTGATTTATGTACTTATTTTGATCTAACCTCACGTAAGTATACGTGATACATTTATATGTCAAACAATACGAAACTATCTATAGCAATTTAAATGTTCCGCATTGCATAGAGTAACTGGAACGACGTTACAAAGTGGCCAAGAGCGCATCAGACACGCTGTTCGACTTTGAAATTTACATAAAACATTTATCATATATTTTTATGTACTTAGATACATCATAATTTATTATTATTACTAATATTTTGCTTATTGACCTTTTTCTATCTTATTTTTTGTTTAATACATAAGCGGTGGCTTGACCAACTTTTGTTAGACAGTTCCTTTTTCACTTTTTTTTCTTTATTATGTCATTATCTTTTTTTAATTTCTCTTTTTAGGTTTATTAAAAGTTTTGGAATCTGATCATAATTAAAAAATACTGCTTTTATGTTTTAGGACAATTCTTTTTTTAATTGTGAACATTGAGATTTTCATACTCTACCCACTCATCAAACTTATTTAAGGATTTTAAGTCTACTATTTTTAAATACATGAATAAGTAAACTATTAATATGTTTACTCAATTTTGTATTTTAATATAATATAATCTGTAGGCAGTACATACAGATACAAAATGTAGCTACTTCAGTAATACCAATTAAACAATTAAGTTTCGAGGTACTCAAACGATTGTAACGACGACGATGACGTGTGATGATCAAACAAACTTGGCATTAGGTACCTATAATTATTATTGCTATCAAACTTTTTTTTTCTTAAAGTTAAAACAAAGTAGGTAAATAGATTTCGATTACTAACCGACATGAGATAAGATCGTCTACAAAAATATTTTAAAACTCTACGGCTTATTTACATATTGAACTATAGAATTTACTTTTTGTTCAAATTGTGTTCTCAAACAATTCTTAACAAATTGCGTCATGTTTTAAAAATTGGATAAAAGATTCATTTATAAATATCGTTTCCCTGTTTGTGACGTTATCCTAGGCATAATGCACTATGCAGAATATTAAGTTTTCCCCTTTATTTCCTTTTAATGGTACAATAGTACAATAGTTATTACTATTCACATGGTAGTATCATATAATATCGTAGTTTAGGTAATTATTGTTGGGTATTTGTAATATAATTTAATTTTAAAGTCAAGGAAAATCCTTATTTACAGTTGCATTAGGTATTAAACCTAAATGTAGTAGAGAAGTGGTAAAGAATATACATACAAAGTAAGAAGCCGACTATTAGGCGCTTTTTTCCGACTGTTCCCCGAGTTCGGCTTTACCGGTTAGTCGGCACATCTCTAGTAAATTAGACTTACTACCACCTTTAATTACCACTACTATTATATATTAATTAATATTTGTTTATTTATTTATGTTTAGTCTATTTAAAGACAAACAACTTCGGATAACATTATATTTTATTCCGCGAAATTGATGCCAAGGTCCTTAAGTCGATGTCATGCCCCTAGGGATGTCTGTATTAAGGCTAATCCCTTCTTACTTTCGGTATTGAAGCATTATAACGTACTTACTATAGTTACGCATGTGGGCGGTAAACGTTATAACAGGGTAAAAGTATATCACGTAGTACCTATAGCATATTTTAGGGAATTCGAATGAACCTGCAATGAAAGTTAATGACTTCGAGTGTCATTTAATAATTTTAGCATAGTATGAAAATATAATAAACTTGTTAAAATGTTTTGATGCGTCTTAGCTTCACTTCTGACTTCTGAGATTCAAAACGCTAATGTTGTATTAAGACAAAAATATTGTTAGTAGCTGGTATAAATTAACCAGATCTTCTCTACATCTCTCCTACTCGTCGCTGTCGTAGAGCAGTGAGGTAATACAACTCTTTAAGTAATGTACATACCTATAAGATATTTTTAGAAAAATATTAGTACGCCTACATTTATTTAGGAAGAAACTGTACGGCGTATTTCCGTAAACACACAAATAAAATATATAAACATTTCAACTACAGTGTTCTTAGTTCCTAGGTTTATTTTCGAATATTATTCAGCCCATAGATACTTATTGTGCTTTGAGACCGCATGTTACGAATTTTTACCTGATTTATTCTTTTAATTCAGTAGACCACTTACCTTTATGCAATCTTTTCGAATGGTTTGGAATGAAAGGATGCAACAATTCGTAATAAGTTTAGTTTTTCAATATTTATGTCTTTATTTTGTAGTACCTGTATAGGTTTGTGTGATAAATACGAGTAGATTGTGACGAACAAACAAACTAAACAGTACTGTTGTGTTAATGTCCCAAAAAAATGTTATTTATGGCTAATATTAATACTAATTTGACATTATGTGAAATGTAGAATTAGCGAATATTACTATACTTTATTTAATGCAGTAGAGATCTTGATATTTGCCACTCTTGAATGGGATCCTTAATTCCTAAATATTGTTTACAATGACTTATTACTACATATTCATGGTCTGTACGAGTAAATAAAGGAATCGTCTAGCTCATAGAATTACGAACTATGAATTTGACGGCCTAAATAAATTAGTATTATGCGGCTGCTGCCAGCTGTATTAATTACTCTCAAGGTTTTAGACTGTAAGTATAAAATAGAATTATGTATTTTATTAACTTCTACTAAAATTATCCTCAACTTGTGAGTAGTTCCAGCTGTACAATTGTCAACTATGTTATTGGTCATTTTTATATTTAGTTGTCAAATGTTATAAAGTTTCATGTATCGGTATGATATAAATATTGCTCATTTCTTTTCTTGTACGATGTCTCCAGATTTAGTTTTAATTAATTCTGATATACCTATATGAAAACTAATTAAAGAACTGTTTAAGACTGAACAGACATACAGAATTCGTTTAGAATTTATCAGTAGATAGGTATTTATGATATTACTTTATTTTTAGTTCAAATGAAAATAATCCATACTATTCATTATTTATTTATTTTTTTCGACAATAGACAGTGAATAATTCACAGCAGTTTATTTAAACACCTGGCAGTTTGCTTATGAAAAAATGCGAATACATATTATATTTTGTATTATGTTGTTGACTATAGATTATAGTACAGTGCTTTTTTTTTTAATATTTCTTGACAAATTAAATACTTTTACTCCTAAATAATGTAATTGTGGAATCGTTAATAATTTCTCAAGTTTTGAGTCACTTTCAAGTCTCACTACCTACCTATTTGCTTTGTGTTATATAATCAATCGTAAAATGTATGTAGTCTCAAAGAAAAGTGTAAATTATAAAGACTAACATGTAATCAGGGCTAATATTAAAATATCCTTATCAAAAATTAAAATATATTAGTAAGTATGACGCAAAATTACTAGGTTTTATAATAGGTATGCAATGATACATTAAGAGAATTCATTGCGGTAACAGTTATGCGTGGAAAAAAATGAGTGTAGGATACACTCATTTTTTTTAATAGTAGTAGCTTATATTGTGATAGTAAAAATTTTTACAGAAGCTTAGAGCTGATCTGTTCGTAGGATACAAATACATCATGATCTAGCCCAAAACTTATATTAAATATTTTTATCTCGGTAATGCCTATCTATAGATATAATACTTATGTATTACTAAAGTTTAATGTGTTATAACCCGCGGGCAGAAACTTATAGGTAAATATTTACATTTTGTGAAATTGTTTGTTTTTAAAATCTTCGTTACCTATTCATCTATTCAAGAGAAACTTTTGAAAGCTTATTTGCTCTTCATCATAATATGTGTTTATTGATTATTCGTAGCAATAAAAATAAATTTTAGTCGTAAATGTCAATTTTTTATTTTTATGTAACCATCATGTAAAAGAGATAAAAGGTGTCTTCATCATTCTCAATATGCAATACCCGTTACTGAAGTATAATTCATAAGTATTTATAATCGGACGTCGTTATGCAAAATAAATCCAAGCATAAAAACTTACTTTTGAGAAAATAAGAGTTTTAGTTGAATTGGTATACTAAAATGACAAGACCATAGCTTTAAAATTCCTCTTAAATATTGGGTATTGTTATCTACTTCCTAAACAAAGTTGATATGCAGGTGCCATTTATGACAGTAACTTAAAAAACTGTTTTTGTGGGATGGATCCATTTTGCATAACTACGTCCAATTGTTTTTAGAACTAAAACTGTCTGTTTGAAGGTTTTATGTGAACTGTAAACCTTTTAATAAAGAGTAGATCATGTAGTGTATAATCTAGTAGATGTCATTTTCTAATACTAAATGCTAACTGCATGTTATAATCGAACGCATTGTTACACAGATTACGGAAGTTATCGCGCGGATATTATGTTTACATTTACTATAATCAGTGATAATTTTAAATACCTAACTGTTCGTAAATGTTTATTACATTCTAAAATTGTTTTATATTTGTTAAGTATATCCATACTTTACATCTTTTTAAATTTACCTACCATATGAAAAATAATTTGGACACTGTTTAACGTAATATTGTGCACTGCGCTCATCTAGTAAATTTCACTGACCTGATATAACAATAAGTTGTATTATTTACCACTCAATTACCTTTTTTAATGCCTGAAACATGTGAAAAATGTTTATTATTTACGTTAAAATATGCTCAAAACTAAAGATTAATATCAGTATTAAGTAGTATACCTATAGTAATTAGTAGGTATACCTATTTACCATTTCCAATGTCGACTTTCAACAATAGCCCGTTGTTAGTGTTTAAGAGAAATGGAATTTTAGTTTTAGGAAAATATTGACGTAGTCATGTTGGGATTGTCTTACAATAACTTGCTGCATAGAAAGTTTAATCAGAATTATAATAAATCTCATGGGCTTTCCATTATCTTTATGTTTTAAAAAATCTTTATTTAATGCAAAGTACCTAAGTTATATTATAGTATAGACATAGACAGAATAGTGAAAGGTATTTGTGTTTTTCAAAGTAAATAGAAGCAAAATAACAAGTTTATTTCACTTTATGAGAACCTATTAAGTTAAATTATATGAACAGCGATAACTGAGAACAGTTCGAAAGCCTGTTGCGCCAGACTGGACTTATATGTATGTCCATCGAGATAATTTGCTTTACTACAGGATGCGCGAATGTTAGGAGCTACTGCACATTAACGACTTTAAATTGCGTGCTAGTTTGTGTGAAGTTTAAAATTAATAAAATATGTATATTTAAATAATATATGAAACTCGGTATTCTCTGGGCACAAGTTCGGTTTAGTGTCTAAATTATCTTTTACTAGCTGACCCGGCAGACTTCGTACTGCCTCAATCGATAAATAAAAGACCTCAATTTTTTTTTTCATATTTATTCACCCTTTAAACCTTCTCCTCTGGACTTCCACAAATAATTCAAGGCCAAAATTAGCCAAATCGGTCCAGCCGTTCTCGAGTTTTAGCGAGACTAACGAACAGCAATTCATTTTTATATATATAGAGGATTGTATTATATCTTTATATATTATATAAAGATATAATATATAAATCTTTATATATATATAAATAAAAAAATCACATTATAGTAATAATAAGTACCTACGAGTATATGTATTTAGTCTGCGGCGGTCTTTATGATATGAAAGCGAGAAATCTGGGAACAGTTTTCCAATCAATTACACGAGTATTATCAGTAACTATTAGTCATACAATGTTAATGAAAACAAGTTTTCTATTTTATAAATATGATACTAAACTGACTTAAGTAAGGTGGGTATATATATACCCCCGCTAGGATCTTGATCTATGAGTAATAGTGTAGCGCCTGGGGCGTTAAAAACACGAAAACCTCGGATTTCCGTTACAGTGAATGAAATTTTATAATTCAAAGTGGAAATTTTAGCTTATAATATATACAAAAAAGTTTACCTATTAAAAAATTGTGATCTCGATTAAAAAAAAAGTTATGAATTAATTATAATTTTGATAGTTTAAATGATACAATACCTCATAATATTACGCTGTAGAATATTTTTCTACACCAAAATTAAGTTAATTTATATATTCATGTATAGAGAGTAATTATTAGAAAAAAAGAAATAAATGTAGGAAATAAATTAAAGTAAAAAATTATCAAGAAATCATATTTGTTGTTTATTGTTAACTGTCTATTTAAGTATCCTCTACTTCGCTTAGTTCAATCATTGGTGGCGTATTAAAACAAATATTTTCGCTGCACTGTAGACATGCTACACTGCAGTATAAGCCACTCTTTCGACATCCACAAGCAGCTCCATAACCCTTTTTGCAGCTACAAAACAACATTTTCAATAATTTATCTGGAGCTGGTGCCTGGTGATTGATGCATTGTAATTGGGATAAGCATGTTATTAAAATACTTCCAGCCCCAATTTTCAATGTCTACATTTTCGATATCTACATTTCCTAACCATAACTGGATTTGTAGATATTATACTCTTTTTAGATGTTAGATGATGTGCGATAGATTTACATTTCTTTTCATAACAAGGAATCTCTTCTGTATTATTTTTCTTATCTCTCTTATATCCCTCCTAATAATCTCACTAGCAGCTTTCAATATAAGTAACTCCTGTTCTTCTTTACTATTATTTTGTTGATTGTACCAACTTCCTGTTAATACATTATGATTAGTTTTTTTAAAACATATAATAGTATTAGCTCCAAATTTACTTGATACAACAATATCATCATGATAGCGGTCTATTAGTCGTTTTCTTATAGTTCTTTCATCCGGAGTATACTGTGAGGTGATGGTATCTTTTAACTCTTCCATAGAAAATTGGCAGTCGTCATTCTCTTCTATATACTTGTATATTTCCTCCATTGCTTCATCTATCATCGAATTTCTCGAACCAACTTTCTTCTCAGCAGAGCTCAGATGAATGGAATTTTTAAGATAATTATAACAATCAGCATAATATTTTGCTTGGAGTGTTTGTAAATCTGTTATACCAGAAATTCTTTTATGAATTTCTCGATAATAGTCATTTTTCTGTATAGCTATAAATTTTGTAATGGAGTCACTTAAAGTTGGAGTATTAATATATGAGATTTTTCTTCTTCGTTTTTTATTTAATTTAAAAGGTATATAGGTCTATTTAGGTATTATTCAACGTATAGGTACAAAAAAATATATTTCAAATAAAATTACATGCTCAAGTATTTTTTTTATAGATTTTATTTAAATAATGAAAAAATCAAAAGCACAAAAAAATTTTGGGTAAACTTTACACTTTATAGTATAAAAAAGAAAACCCCCCCTGAACCATTTAAATTCATTCACTGTAACAAAAGTCTGAGGTCAAAACCTCCAGACACTCCACTATAAGTAGTGCAAAAAAATAATTATTATTCATAAAGTTAATCATATTTAAATACTTATTATACTTTCGATACTAAAGAGCTCTAATAAAAATCAAAACTTTGGTTCAAGTATAGTTTGGTGCACTATTTAATTCTTGATAGTTGGTATTGTTTTAGTGAACGAAATTTTTTTTTATCAGAAAGTAATTTATGAATGTTTTAGAAATACTCTTAATAATATATAGTTTATTTGATAACTAACTAATAACTATACCTTACATTAAAAGCCTTTTTTTTGGCTTTTGTGTTTGCCTAATGCGTTAAATTATTACAAATAGCGGACTCACCCTAGCTTCGCCCGGGTTCGTCCCTTCCCCCTCGGTACCCCCTTTAGGATAAAATGTTTACAAACTTTGAATGTCTTACTTATTTATATCTAATCAAAAGCCTAAAAAATAAGTTTCAAGCTTCTATCTACCCTTAAAAATGGCGTAATTTCCATACAAAATTTCATCCCCTAATTCAACCCCTTACACTTTACTTTACTACCTTAGCCCTGTTTTCGCCTTAAAAGTAGCCTTTGTCCTTTCTCAGGCTCTAGACTATCTGTGTATCAAATATCATTAAAATCGGTTCAGTAGTTTTGGCGTCAAAGTGCGACAGACAATTACTTTCGCATTTATAATTTTAGTAAGTATTTAATTAAAAAATACTTTAAATTTTATACTACTACTATTTAATTTAATATTAAATAAGGAAGGTTATAGGCTATCGATCGTCACGCTACAATTCTTTGGTGTGTGCAGTAATATACGTAATTACATTTGATATAACAAATATTGGATAATACCTATAGATAATATCATTGCCTATAGCTATAAATAATAAAGGTTCTTGATAATATTAAGTCATAGATTATTTAAAGCACTATAACTTCTAATTTACTTTATAGCTTAGCTCTAATTCAATTCAATTCTCTTGTTAATGGCTTAGCTCTACATAGCCTTAATATTTTACATTGACAGATGATGATATACCTACATCTAGTTCCATTGTAAGCTACTAGGCTTGTGATATGTACCTACATAAATTGATAAATACAACTTTGAATACATACGTAAATAATCAGATGGATAATAATGAAAAAAAAATTCTAACGTTACACTGCTGGGTACGGACCTCCCTAATGTACGAGGGTGATCAGGCCATAGTCCGTCCCCCACGCTTACTGAGTGTTGGCAGACTTTACATGTTAAAACTTGTTAGGTCTCTCTGACATGCAGGTTTTCTCACGATGTTTTCCTTAATCGTAAGCCAAGTGGTAGTTATGTTGGGAATATTTCGAACATGAAAATATCAAAGATGCGAGACCCGGATTTGAACTTTTTGAGAATCGATTTTGAAGTTAACATTTAAAAAATCATACTTAAATATTTAATTCTACAAATGTATAAGTGTAAATGCAGAGGTTTTACCTATTGTGTAGAAGGAAAAATGTAACGTGTATAAATTACATTCAGAAAATTAAGTATTTAGCTATTACCATATTATGTTTCTATAATGGATTTTTTCTTATTATAATTTTAAATATATTCAAAACTTAGTAAATGCGCAGTTCAAACGGATATAGCCACTAAAATAGGCAAAGTAAAATAATGCAATGCATAATGTATGCTAATTCAAGTAGTTTTAAAATATGGGCATAGTAGAATTTTATAAGCTCACTTATTTCTGATAGCTACAAATGTCAATTATAAACACAAATTCGATTCGACTCGCACATCATATTGCATCTTCGTTTCATTTATTTGATGATTTGCAGATTTTGTGCCACAAAAGGTAGTTTTTTGGCTAAATATCAAGACGAAGACCGTAAGAGTGTTTGCAGTGGGTTCATTGACTCACGTGTTTTGTTCGTCCAACAACTTGTTTTCTTTGTCGCGTGCTATTCTTCCATATTTTAGGCTATCGTCAAAATGATTATATTGTCATGATTGCATTTTAGCTTAACAGTTAAGAGTGTTTTCTACTTAATGAATACCTATGTCAGTATATTAATTAATGTTCGAGTAAATAGCTAGAGCTCAGAGCAGTTCTCACGATTTAATACCAATTATAAAGTAGATAGGTACGTGTAGTGGTAGTACTTGTTGAATATCAATTAAGAAAATTAAGGCATTTCAATTAGCAGTACTTTTGTAGCCCCTTAAGTCTTAACAATGTAATGTCAGTAGGCTTTCTATTGCGTAACATGTTAAATGAATTAATTTTCAAAGTAACATGGCGACGACCTATTTGAGTTGATTTTACTAATCGTCCATTCGTAAGTAATTTAATACGTACTTGGTTTAACAGAGTGTAATCAATGGATATTATATTTATGATAAAAATTTATATATTAGGTATATATCTCTCGACATATATACATTATACGGTTATTAAATCGACTTCTTAGTTCTTAGTTTACACAGTAGTACAAAACCAAAAACGAAATCTTTATAACTAAGATATAGTATTTTCACCTGTGTTGCATGATGCATCGGACTCAAAAAAAAGCTATAGGGTTTGTACTAGAATGTCATAATGTCGCGAAAGTTCGCTTTCTTCCACTGACCGTGTTATCACTGCACTTAGCACTTACTACAAAATGGGTCTACAAGAATTTACCTGCTTTTTATTTGATTCAACGGAAACCTTTTAATGGGAATAGAGGTGACTATATGTTTTCCTGTTGTGGTGGATGGGTTAAACATAAGCGTTTTAATTAAATCAGTCAAATACATATTATAATTATCTACTCTTTTTCAAATTCAAAATATTTTATTCAGCATAAAATGATTACAATTTTTTACTGAACATGAGTCTACTACCAGTTCGGAAAGAAGAAGCCGCTGACCTTAGAAGAACTGGTGAAAGAAACTCAGCGGACTAATATATTTTTTTTATCTTAATCATAATAGGTAATATATATTTTTAAATTAAATTGAAATTAACAATAATTCTATAGGTTGAAATAGCCTGGAGATACCACTGCAATTTAGAATCTGTAATAATACCTAGGAATTCAGTGTACCTCTACCGGTTTTAACATTTCCCCACTTAATACTACACCATTATCAACAAGTTTAACATTATTCGAATCAAACCAATGTAAAACCTTTGAAAGACCATCGTTTACATAAGACATCGTCGTACATAGGTAAATTACGTTTTATCTTAAAAATAAGAAAAGTGTCATCAGCGAACAATGTTTGTCCTGTACAAAAATGGCAAGCCATTTTTTTTTATGCGACAAAGGGGGCAAACGGGCAGGAGGCTCACCTGATGGAAAGTACTCACCGCCGCCCATGGACATCTGCAAGACTGCAGGGCTTGAAGATGCGTTGCCGGCCTTTTAGGAAAGGGAGGGAGGGAGGAAGGAGGGAGAAGGACGGGAGGATAGAGAAGGACGGGAGGATAGAGAAGGACGGGAGGAAGGATGGGGAGTGGGCCTCCCGGACTCTCACTTACCGGACGAAACGCGACAGCATAGCTGCCACTTCACGCCGGTCTTCTGTGAGAGAGTGGTACCATACGGGGCGTGCCGGCCCATTCGGCTGCTACCCGAAGGTAACAAGCATGGCACTACCACTTTTAATGTATTTTTATGTATATTAGGAAGAGAAATGGGCCAAGGATAGAGCCTTGTGAGACCCCTCCTCAAATTTTTGTTCAAAGAATAATGTTAACTTATCGTTGATGTTTTTCTAAGATATGGGTAACTCCTAACTGATGATTTCATCTAGCTAGCTAGCACTATCTTTTGGTAAATTTTATTATTATTAATAACGTAATACTATTTTAGGTTTACGTGAATATTTGACATTACAAATGAAACTATCTTGGGTTTTGTCGCGGATTTATTTTGATTTTTGTTCCCGACGTTTCGAATGCTTTACAGCAATCATGGTAACGGGAGAGACCACTCTCCCGTAAATAAATCCGTCACAAAATCCGAAAAGATAGGTTCAATTATAACAATAGCGTATTATGTACTGACTTCTTAATATGTCAAGCCGTTTAAGAAACAGTACAAACTATATACACACATAAACTTTCGTGTCTATAATAGTAGTGAGATGATTATCTGTGCCTACAGATTCATACCTATAAAAACCATTTATCTCGCTATACAAGGTCGAATCTGATATGATTATAAGAACAAAATGTGTTGTAAATATTCCACGTACGTATATTAATAATCTTGAATTCGCCAGTACCTATGTATATATATTGGAAGGTCAAGAATTGAAGTATTTTATATCGGTGTAATAATCTTATAAGGTCTATAACTCTCACTTTTATAACTCTTTCAAGTCGATTCAGTAATATAGTATTATGTTATCTGTGGTAATAATTAATTAAATAATGCCGTTTTTATAGATAATGGTCCATAACCCTTAGTGAGTCCGACTCGCACTTGGCCGGTTTTTAAATATTTCGGATACTCAATATTTTTAATTACTCGTAACTAATATTTTAAAGTGCAATTGCCAGTTTGATAAAATATGACTTATTATTTTAATTAATTGCGCTATCAGTGATTCGTGTTCCGTTTTGATTTTTAAATCATTTAATTAATTAAAAAATTGTTTAGATATTGGGGATTAAGATAGTTACCACTGCATTTAATGCAGTAACGTACCTATCTTTAAAAGGCTTTCTCAAATAAGAACCTCGGTGGCAAGGATTTGCAGGAAAGTAAGAAGATAAATTCTTACTGTTACTTTGATGTTATTAATAGATTATCTATGCGATCTTTATTAATATATTAAGGCATTCGACCTAATTACTGTTGTGCATTGACCAGCAAGGTCGATGGACCGCACCCGATGGTGTACAACACTACTAGATGTTACTTCTAACCCATACAATGTTTAGAGAAAAATAGCTTTTATGTAAGCGATACAAGGTCTGTAATAGAGTGAATGGTTTTCTATATTGGTTTTATCGAGTGCAGTGCATACATACGTATGCATTATCTGCGTAAGGATTAACTCACGCAATGCCATATGAATTGACAATTAAACAGTGTTTTTATAATGCAAATTGATCACGCTAACGAATAATGTAATCGACTTGTCGGCGCTCTGACTGGGCTATACGCGTAAGGTTTTAGTGGAGAGGAAATGATAACTTCGTAGACTCAATTAAGTGTATATTAATCAACAATTAAGGCAAAGAGTAGTTTAAGTGAACCGACCTGGACCGTGGTTGCGAGTGAACTGCCCAAGAATACGGAGCTTTGTAAAAATTAAAAGATACTACAGCGGTCGGTGTCGGCTAACTTAAAAAGACAAAAGTGAATACCCAAAACAGAAAGCAATAAAACAATAACAGTGAAGCAAGTAATAAAGCAATTACAGTAATGGTACATGGGTACAGAGTTATGAGAAACAATAAACTTTTAAATATTAACTTACACAAATAGTCGGCATTGCAAAGAACGAATACAAAGGTAAACAATATAATTGTCGAATAAGATAAAAGAAATGGTAATAAACTCAAAGTAAAAATATTTTCTAACTTAATGACTACGGCCTTATAATAAAACACAGGCGTGAGAAATACTCGTACAGCTAAATTACAAGCTTAAAATTAAATACATTATTTACAACGTTATTTGGTATAAGGCGTAATGTGGGACGTAGTCACCACAGGTACCCCCTTACCAGTAATTCAGGTGACAAAAAAAATAATAAACAAACATATACAAAAATAACGAACTATAGTAATGAAATATGAAAATACTGAATTACGAAAAATCACGCCAAACCAGCCTGGTAGTAATCGGGAAAACGAACGCGTCTACCAGACCGGCGTGGAACCGCACGTTGTAGGTTCACGTCCGATGAATCTGACGTTACACTATTAGGGATCGTCTCAGGCACGGCGTTCGAATCCGAATCATGATTCATGCTTTCTTCCTGAGGTTGCCGGTTACTATGAACGAAAAATTCGAGTGGATCATCGCTTACGTTACTATCGGGATGATGTTCCGGTTCCCGCAACACGTACGCTGGCTTGAGCCTATCGACAGATACCGTGGTCTCGCGGCCACGAATGTCTAGTACGAAGGTTTTGTCTGTCCTGCTAATTACCCTAAACGGCCCATCGTACGGCTGTTGTAATGGTGCCTTTACCGTATCGTTTCTAATGAATACATGACTACTTGTAGCTAGGTCTTTATAAATAAAGGTACTTTTCTTGCCGTGTTGCGTACCAGAAATAGGTCTGAGCTGGTTGAAGTTGTTACATAGCTCTTTAACAAACTCACTCGGTGACGTACTACGCGATGTACCAGCCGTTAGAAACTCTCCGGGAAGGCGTAGGCTCTGTCCGTATATTAATTCCGCGGATGTAGCTTGAAGGTCCTCCTTCCACGATGCCCTAATACCTAGCATCACAGTTGGTAGAATTTTCGTCCAGCTAGAGTGCCTAGAACCGTAACATTTTATTGCGCTCTTCAGCTGGCGGTGAAAACGTTCTACCATACCATTAGAGGAAGGGTGGTAGGCACAAGTCTTAAAATGTTTCGTACCTGTTAGAGCATTAAGTTCTCTAAACAGGTGTGATTCAAACTGTCGACCCCTATCGGTCGTTACGTTTAACATGATGCCAAACCGTGCAATCCAATTAGAATAAAACGCGCGAGCTACAGTCTCTGCCTCTTGGTTCTCAATAGGAATAGCTTCCGGCCATCTAGAGAATCGGTCAACGCAAGTTAAACAATAACGGTATCCCTCAGAATAAGGCATTACAATTCTGTCTATGTGTACGTGATCAAAGCGTGACGACGGCGGCGCGAAAGTTCCGGGTGAGGTAATGACGTGTCGATTTACTTTAGATCGTTGGCAATCTAAACAAGCTTTAACCCACTGTTTACAATCTGAATTCATGGACGGCCATACAAAACGTCTAGACACAAGTTTGGTAGTGGCTTTACCTCCCGGGTGCGAATTCCGATGTAGCTTAAGGAAAGCGGTCTTTCTGAATGGCTCTGTAAGATACGGCCTTGCTACCTGCGTCGAAACATCACAATAGATAAGCTTATTACTACCGGGTAATTGAATAAGTCGTAACTGCAATGACGAACAATTGTTTTCGATTAATGACTTAAGTTGTGGGTCATTTCTCTGTGAAACCGCGAGAGATTCCCAATCGATGTCGCTATGAATGGATTCGATACGTGAGAGCATGTCAGCCGGTATATTCAGCTCTCCGCTAACGTGACGTATGTCCGTAGTAAATTGACCAATAAAGTCTAAGTACCGGAACTGCCTAGGCGTGCATTGTTGCTCTTTCTTCCTAAAGGCGTAGGTAATAGGTTTATGGTCTGTGAAGATACTGAAGTGACGCGCTTCGATATAATGTCTAAAATACTCAATACCAGCATAGATCGCTAGTAATTCGCGGTCGTATGCTGAATATTTCTGTTGAGCTGTGGTCAATTTCTTTGAAAAGAATCCGAGAGGTTGCCAACTGTTATCTACCTTTTGTTGCAAAGTCGCTCCTATTGTTTTCTCCGAGGCGTCCGAAAAAATAGCTAACTCGGCGTTAATAAGCGGGTGAGATAACAATGCTGCTTTGGCTAGGCTTTCTTTACACGTTTTAAAGTCCCGCCTCGCCTCATCTGTCCAAATAACAGGTGTCTTGCCTTTTTTACTACCTATGAGGTCGTTTAGGCTGGCCTGACTAGCCGCTGCGTTAGGTATGAACCTCCTATAAAAGTTAAGCGTACCTAAGAAGCGTCGCAACTCTTTCGCGGTGGCAGGTAGCGGGAACGTACGTATCGCGTTTACTCTCTCAGGTAACGGTCGGGTACCTACCGTTGAGACTAGGTAACCTAAAAACTCAATCTCGGTTTGACCAAACACACACTTTGCCGGGTTTATCACAACACCGTATTGTCTTAATCTATCAAATACAGTCTCTAAGTGTTTTAAATGTTCGGCTTCATCACTTGATGCGATTAAAATATCGTCTATGTAACAATAGCAAAAGTCTAATTCACGTAACACTTCGTCCATAAATCGTTGAAACGTTTGAGCCGCATTCCGAAGACCGAATGTCATATATTTAAACTCAAACAGTCCGAATGGCGTAGTTATAGCTGTCTTTGGTATATCGTCCTCTGCGATCGGTATTTGATTAAACGCACGCACTAAGTCTAACTTTGTAAACACTGTTTTACCACTTAAGCACTGTGCAAAGTCTTGAATATGTCGCACTGGGTACTTATCCGGTATCGTCCGGTCGTTCAGCTGGCGATAATCACCACAAGGCCGGTGCTCCTCCGTCGTGGCCTCTCCAGGTGTAGCCATGGCGAACGGTGCGGGTGTCTCCGGCTTACCGCGTACCGGTGGCTTCGGTACCATGACAAGCGGTGCAGCCCACGGGCTCTTAGATGGTTGCGCAATGCCTAACTTCACCATCGTGTCAAACTCTTTCTTAGCTGCCATAAGGCGATCCGGTGCCAGACGTCTCGGCTTCTGTGCTACAGGAGGCCCTGGTGTCACTAAAATATGGTGTTTCGTGTTGTGTTTAACTTCTTTCACGATTCCATCCGGGCGCGTAATATCAACGTACTTTGCTAGGAGATCGTGATAAGGTGTTGTGCCGTTTACCGTTTTAACAGTTGTTTGTTTACACCCAGCCACGTGTCCTTTAACCGTAAGCTGAGTGATAGCGTCAACAATGCCTTTGTTCCTTGCGTCGATCATTAGGTTATAGTGTGCTAAAAAATCCATCCCGATGATTGGCGTAGATACATCAGCCACAACAAAGACCCATGGGAAGTCACGTCGCAGTCCGAGGTTAAGGGTCAAGGCGACAGTACCGTATGTTGCAATCGGTGTTCCATTGGCGGCCACTAGTTCATAGGCAGAGACTTTGCGAGCCGTATGAACTAATGATTTCGGATAAACACAGAGATCCGCTCCACTATCGATTAAATATGTCACCTTACTGTCAGTGTCCGTTATAAAAATGCGACGCGTTGGATTAAGCGGGATGACGTCACTCGCCGCTAGTAACTCCCGCCGGCGTTTCCCTGCTGCGCGTGTGGTTTAAATGCACACGGTTGCACGCATTTGTTAGCCTTCGGTCCGTGTTTGAAGTGGTACCAACATAACCAGCCCTCTGGTCGGGTCCTCGATGATGATCGCGAGCGTGCATGGCTGCGTGAGCGCGGCCTAGCATTTCGCTCTGTGCTATAAATGGAAGCTTGCAGTTGTACCATGTTCTTTACCAGCTCTTTTATTGACGACACCTCATGCTCTAGGCGCCCAAAGCGTTCATTCGCGGGGTTCGCGGCAGCAACCGCTGACACGGTGGACGATGGTCTCGCACATCGCAGCCTCATATTTTCCGCGACGAGGTCTGCGATTTCCACGAGTTTGGGCTGACTAATTCCAGTCATTTTAAAATTATATAACATACTACCACTTAAATAAATGTCACAAATTGTCAATTAAATACAATAGTCTTTTTCACTAATAATAACTCCGCGGCGCGAAACAAAATCCTAATAAACCCAAGCGCACGTTAGACAACAGAAAGATCACGTCGGGGTCACCAATGTCGGCGCTCTGACTGGGCTATACGCGTAAGGTTTTAGTGGAGAGGAAATGATAACTTCGTAGACTCAATTAAGTGTATATTAATCAACAATTAAGGCAAAGAGTAGTTTAAGTGAACCGACCTGGACCGTGGTTGCGAGTGAACTGCCCAAGAATACGGAGCTTTGTAAAAATTAAAAGATACTACAGCGGTCGGTGTCGGCTAACTTAAAAAGACAAAAGTGAATACCCAAAACAGAAAGCAATAAAACAATAACAGTGAAGCAAGTAATAAAGCAATTACAGTAATGGTACATGGGTACAGAGTTATGAGAAACAATAAACTTTTAAATATTAACTTACACAAATAGTCGGCATTGCAAAGAACGAATACAAAGGTAAACAATATAATTGTCGAATAAGATAAAAGAAATGGTAATAAACTCAAAGTAAAAATATTTTCTAACTTAATGACTACGGCCTTATAATAAAACACAGGCGTGAGAAATACTCGTACAGCTAAATTACAAGCTTAAAATTAAATACATTATTTACAACGTTATTTGGTATAAGGCGTAATGTGGGACGTAGTCACCACAGACTACACGATTATAAAGACTTAAGTATATATGACAATATTATTTTTATTTATAATAAAATGTACCTGTTTGATGCATAAATGATTTGTTATCTTTAATCATGTCTGAAAAAATATCAGTTTCGTGAAATTTTAGTATATATAGGTATATAATATAGATATTATTAGTTCAGATATGATAATAATAAAAGTTACGCGATATTTAATAAAAACTTGCTGCCGGGACAGACTTCGTTCTGTCAAAAGTTAATAGTACTTTTATATTTTTACTAGGTACGTGTACGTACGTGTTGTATATATTTACTTTGCTCCGCCCGCTATATATTTGACTTGATTATAATATGAATTTCCATTACACGAACCATGGCAACGGTCATAACATGATACGTCAAATGCCGTTAATTTTTTAAAGTTTTTGAAATTTTCCGCACAACTTAATCTTTTCCTTCATAAGAACCTTCTCCTGACAATAACAAACCCAACAAAAAAATAATTAGCGAAATCGGTCCAAACGTTCATGCGTGATGTCGTGACCAAGGAAAATAGGGATTCATTTTTATATAAAAAATGTAGATTATTATTATTAAAACCTTCCATGTTCCTTAGTACATACAAAAAAAAATAGCCGAATTGGTCGAGCCATTTTCGAGTTATGCGCTTAGCAACATTCATTTTTATTTATATATAGATAGGCCGGCCGGTGCACGGTTGCACCGGATTGCACCTATAATTATTATAAACTGATTTTAATAATTCTTTTTCTCTTAATAAGTATTCTTGATCATCTATTGTATGATCTGTGACAGAGTATCTATTTCGTTTTTATACATTTGAATAGCTACGGAAAACCTTGTAAATGACTTCGCCTTCGCCTACTGGAGAATCAGTTGCCTGATAGTTTGCACTGAGGTGAACCTCTTCCGAAATTGGCGATAAATAAAACTACCGAACTGATGCACTGCTGGTTAACTATTTATTTGAACTACAAAGTGAACTAGTATATGTATATATGAATATTGATCTGAGTATGAATATACGAATATAAACGAATATAATATATGTATACGAATATGTGAGGATATGTCAACAATTTCTTAAGTACTATCAAACATAACCAAACCATAGCGCGATTCAGAATACATGTAACGCCATCTAGTTTAATTATAGTTAATTACAAAATGTGTAATCCATAATTTATTAGTTTGGTTTCTCTTTTTCGTACTTGGTTGGTTTTGTGCTTGAACATACCGCCCACCAAGGACGTCAATGAGGGAACGTCCTTCTTAATTGAAATGTAATCTATACATTATAAACAAAAACACAAGCATGTATTATGTATACATTGATCTGAACAAAAAGTACAGTAAAAAACAAAGAAAACTTTTATCAATAAAAGTTGATCTTCTATAACAAACTTAAACATCTTGTATATTTAACATAAATCTTAAAATCTAAAATAAACTTTGATTTAAAGTAATCAAATCCATTCTAATCACACCTTAAATTAACATTAATGAACTGTGAACAACTTCATCAAAATAACAAAAAAATATACTTGTAACATTATATAAAAATTGGCTACTTTTAAACATAGTTGTCAGTTGATCTGTATAAAATAAACTTAAACCAATAGGTAAAAAATAAGATATGTAAAGATTTGATTTAAAATATAATTGTATATACTTGCTACTCAGTGACTGGCAAAATACAAATTTTAGATGTTGGTCTCTTAATAGTAGATGATTTTGTACGAACTGTGACTACACGAGTGATATTATCATCACCAGGATGTTTCTCTAAAATGCGACCTAATAACCATCGACTTGGCGGTAAATCATCTTCCTTAATTAAAACTATATCTCCAATTTTTGGCTCAGAGACTTGATAAGACCATTTATAACGATTCATTAAATTGGACAGATACTCGTTTGACCAACGCTTCCAAAATGATTGTACCAATCTTTGAATTAATTGCCAACGTGACAAATTACTTATTTTGTACTTCTCATATTGGTCATCTGGTACACTGACCAACGGTTCTCCGATGAGAAAATGTCCAGGTGTCAAAGGCAACGCCTCACCAGGATCAGTAGCATGCATAGTGCTCATCGGTCGTGAGTTCAAACATGCTTCTACTTGCGTCAAAAGTGTGGTCATTTCCTCAAAAGTGAGAGTTGTTTCACCAATGACCCGCTTTAAGTGAAATTTTGTAGATTTCACGCCTGCTTCCCAAAGTCCGCCGAAGTTGGGACTGTGAGGAGGAATGAAATGCCATTCAGTACCATTTGCTTCCAAGTGTTCTATCACAGATGATTGAGTTGCTGCTAATTCTTGCAACTCCCTAGAGGCACCTAAGAAAGTGGTACCGTTGTCGCTCCATATTTTAGCGCAATGACCACGCCTAGACACAAATCGTCTAAAAGCTGCTATGAATGCCTGAGTGCTCATGTCACTAACGACTTCTAAATGGATTGCACGAGTCACCATACATACAAAAAGGCAAATATAACCTTTGTACGAACGGTGTCCACGTCCTTTCGCTGTTCTTATCTGTATGGGTCCCGCGTAATCTACTCCGCTGTGTAAAAATGGGCGCGCTGGAGTACACCGAATAGAAGGTAATGAACCCATCATTTGATTTTTTATACTAGCCCTTTGCCTAACACACGTCACACACTTACGAATCTGTTGCTTAACGAGACTTCTGACACCTATAATCCAATAGGCTGTTCTTAAATAGTTCATCATAAGCTGAACACCTCCGTGTAAAGTCTTGTCATGAGCATCGCTTACGATAAGTCGGGTGACGTGACTAGAGTGCGGTAGGATTATCGGATGCTTTGCCTGATCACTTAATTGAGCTTTTTCCAGTCGACCTTTAACTCTCATTATACCTTTAGCGTCAAGATAGGGACATAGTGACTTTAATACACTTGATTTTGTTTGTAAATATCCTTTATTTTTTAATTGTATATATTCTGTTGTAAATAGATCTTTTTGTGTTTTTATTATACAGTTCTCTAATGCAGCTTGTAATTCTACCTTTTGTAAATAGTTTTTTCTATATATTTTGTTTTTAGTTAAAAATCTTCTACAATATGCAACAATTCTTACTAATTTCGTTAATGAAGAATATCTTTCAAAAAATAAATCATTTGGAATAACTGTTACATGAACTTTAGCACATTCTTCTAAAATAATATTGGACTCGTTCAAGTCATTTGGCCTAATATAAACTTTTGTTCTGTCTTGAAGAAACCGTGGTCCCGAGAACCATATATCACTCTTAAGTAGCATGCTTGGTAATATACCTCTAGAGGCACAATCGGCTGGATTATCTTTAGTCGAAACATGAAACCATTGGGACGCTTTTAAGTTAGTCAATATTTCCGATGTTCTATTCGCCACAAATGTCTTCCATCTACTTGGGTGACTTTTGATCCAAGCTAACACTACTGTGGAATCCGTCCACGCTCTGATTTTTCATTTGAGATACCTAATACGTCAGCTGTCTCAATTAAAAGGTGTGTCAACAGGACCGCTCCACATAACTCTAGTCGCGGAATACTAACCTGTTTAACTGGTGCTACTCTGGTTTTGGCAACTAACAATGACACATGTATCTTGCCTTCACTATCGACGATTCTTAAGTAAACGACTGCTGAATAAGCTGCCTTAGAAGCGTCACTAAAACCGTGAAGTTCCAAGTCGTCGTTCAACCTTGTTCCAAGCCAACGAGGTATTCGTATATCGGTAAGAAGCATAAGTTCTTTACGATAATCATACCATTCTGCTGCTAGATCTGCGGTTACCTTCTCATCCCAATCAACACCGGCAATCCATAATTTTTGGATAAATATTTTGGCTAATACCACACTTGGGGCTAACCATCCTAACGGATCAAACAGCCGTGCTATGTCGGAAATTATGGATCTTTTAGTAAGAGCTGCCGACGTCGATGGCAGAAGATTAACTGAGTACTGAAAGGTGTCTTCGTTGCGGTTCCAGGTAAGTCCTAAGATTTTCATTGTACTATCTATTTTTATTTCTACTTTGTTTATTTCATTTTGTTCTGTAATTTCTTGTTCTATGTTTTTAATATTATTTTTATTTGTGTTGTCCTTATTTGTACTTTTATTTATTTTTGTTCTATTTATTTGTTCTTTATCTTCATTTATTTCACTAGCATTTATTCCTTTTACTATTTCCTGATTATTACTATTCCATTTTTGTAATTTAAATCCACCCTTTCTTAATAATTCTGTCATCTGTTTATATATTTCCATTCCTGATTCTATGCTGTAACAACCAGTCATTAAGTCATCCATATAAAAGCAATTGAGCACTTTTTCTTTAGCTAATGGATAGTTCTCACCTTCATCATAGGCAACCTGATGAAGTGTCCGAACGGCTTGATATGGTGCAGATGCAGTACCAAAGGTGACAGTCATGAGTTCATAGTCACTAATCTCATCCTTAGGAGAGTCTCGCCAAAGGATGCGTTGAAAAATTGCATCTTCTTCATCAATTTGTACTTGTCGATACATCTTGACTACGTCTGCTACCAAAGCTATGGAATAAATTCTCCACCTCAGCACCGTATGCCTTAAGTCTGCTTGTAAGGTGGGTCCCACCATAAGAGTATCGTTAAGAGAGATTCCTCTACTATTTTTCTCAGATGCGTTAAAAACTACACGGACCTTTGTAGTAGTTTTATCATCCCTTACTACGGCGTGATGAGGTAAGTAAACAGCTATTTCTTTGTTTCTATCATTCTTTTGTACTGGTCTCATATGTCCTAATTCTAAATATTCATGTATAACCTCTTTGTATTTTTCTTTTAGTTCTAAGTTATTTCCTAATCTCTTCTCTAATGATAATAATCTTTTTTCAGCAATTTGTCTTGAATTTCCAGATTTACATGGAGGATTTTGTTCTCGAAAAGGTAAGCGTACTATATACCTTCCGTTAATGTCTCTCTTCGTTGTTGAACTGTAAAGATCTTCACATTTCTTCTCTTCAGGTGTAAGTATTTTCTTTGAACTTATTTTCTCTTCTATTTCCCAAAATGTTCTTAAAATATCATCTGACTTTAGATTTGCATGCATCACATTAACTCTGAATGACTTCTTATCACTTTCCTCCTCTACTATACCTGACAGCACCCAACCCAGGTTTGTATTTTGGGCGATCATAGTACCAGAAGGACTTTTTAATATACCATCTGTTATAATGGAGCTATAAACATCAGCACCTAATAAAATATCAATTTTATGAGGGGTGTTGAATCCAGGATCAGCGAGACATAAATTTTTGGTATCTAGCCAACTCAAGTTAGCGTTAAAGTGACGTTCAGGTAAGTAAGACGTTATTTTACTTAATACGTATGCTTTTATTTTAAGAATAAAGTTTGGATCAATTCGAGATCGTATACTTAAATGTACCATGTGCTTTGCAATGGTTGAACTATTATCTCCCAATCCAGAAATAAAGCCTTGAATAGGTATCTTTTTCAGATTGAGAAACTGAACTGTGGCTTCTGTTACAAAACAAGCCTGGGAACCTTGATCGAGCAAGGCTCGTACTGAATGAAACTCACCAGTCCTTGACTCAACTTTAATGAGTGCGGTGGCTAGTAAAGTTTGCTTGGGTCTTGATATTTTCCCTGTGGATAAGCATGATACTATCGGAGAGTTGCTAGAAGAATTAGCACTATCAATAGCAGGCTTATCCGATGAGATTTTATCAGGCTCTCGATTGACATGAAGAAGCGAATGATGTCGCTTTTGACAAACTCTGCAAGTTGTGACCTTTTTACAGTCATAAACTGTATGATTACTGCCTAAACAGTTAAAACAAATGCGATTTTTCACTACAAACTCTCGTCTTAATTCGATGGGCTGTTTGGTAAATTTTTTGCAAAAGCAAAGCTTATGAGGTTCTGAGCAGTATTCACACCTCAAAGCTGTCGAGTTTGTGGCTAGCATTGCCCTTTGGGTAGAAGAGCTATGATGATTACTTTTATTAGTATGGTAAATTGTGTTACTCTTGGGCTCTAAGCATTCCAAGGCACGAAAACGATTTTCAATAAAAACTTTGAATTGTGCAAAGGTTGGTAAATCATTATTGGAATCGCTGTTACAAACATTTAACTCCCATTGTTTACGCGTTTCGTTATCTAATTTGAGAGTGACAATGTGTATGATAATAACATCCCATGTACTCACATTAATATTTAAATTTTTTAATGCATTTAAACAGTCACAGGTAGTATCGAGCAAATCTTTTAATAAACTAGGTGATTCTAAATGTATGCGTTTTTGTCCAAACAATCTTTTTAGAATACAATTCGTTAAGTATTTCTTATTGCTATAGCGTCGTTCTAACTGAGCCCAACACTCACTGTAATTGGCATCAGTTATTGGAGTGTGCCGAATTAATTGCTCAGCTTCCCCAGAAAGATGACATTTTAAATAATGAAGTTTTTGTACATTATCTAATGATTCATTTTTGTGTACTAAAGAAGTAAACAAATCATGAAACGTTGTCCATTCGCTATATTTACCCGAAAATATTGGTATAGCAATTTTAGGCAACTTTAAAAATGAATTACTAGACTTAGCGACGCTAGAAGTATTACCTTGTTCTACAATAACTTTATTTACATTAAGTTTATTTAGCGTTGTTTTCATAAGACTTTTATAAAGTATATAAGTATCTTCTACCTTATCATAAATATCAATCACCTTTTGTCCTATATCTTCTAATTTAAATCTTTCATATAATTTAGTGTTAGTATCTTTAAATATAGCCCAATCCTTTTCTAACAATTCTTGCCTTGTTTCTATATATTCTACTGTTAATCTATCTTTACTACATTTCTTAAAGTTTGTCAGCCCTTTGGTTATGACATTTTGTGAATCTCTTAAAACATTTATTAATCCTTCCATTTTAAACTGACTTATTAAATATTATATTGTAAACAAAACAAAGTCTCACTATTAAAGAAAACCAATTAAAAACTTGACACAACTTTAAAGTTAAAGAATGTTCAATTTCATAAATTTTCTAAGTCCAAAAAGACGCTTAAAATTTTACAAGTGTTTTAGTAACATACAACTCTGGGAAAAATCGGGCATAGATTCCTCGTTCCCTCGTTTTTTTGTAAATTATTCTAAGTCCTTAACTAACATGCACAAATTACAAGTTACTTTAAATTAAATTAATAAAATACTCTAAGTTTTAAATGTTCATAAAATTTTAAAGTCCAAATTTCTTCTTAATTTCAAAGTTAAAATCTTCATATAAATAAAGTTGAAAATTACGTGACAATTTTACTGACAGTTGAAAGAATAAGTAGTAAATGTACTCACAATAATATTTGCACTTAACACAAACACAACTCGTTGACCTGCAAGTGGCGCCCTCTGTGGTGGCACCTTGAACTGCTCGCCACTGCCGCCGCGTCCTCGCCAATAGCAATGGCAAGCTGGCGCTGCCGTCGCTGCTGCGGTCCTGGTGTAGGGTGTACCCTTGTGCAGCGATCCACTGCGGGTTACACGGGGGGGAGAAGCGGCCCAGCCACTTTCTCAAAAACTTCCAAAAGATCACGCTCTTATTCGTAAGGAGCAATGATCTGAGCTCGTATGGACCAATGATCCGGGCTCGTAAGGACCAATGGAGAATCAGTTGCCTGATAGTTTGCACTGAGGTGAACCTCTTCCGAAATTGGCGATAAATAAAACTACCGAACTGATGCACTAGACGTGGGCGTTACAAACCGTAAATAGTTTTAGTAACTATTTATTGGTGTGATACCTTAAATACGGTATCAGGTGCCACAATAACTCTTTACTGATAAAAACTATTTATTCTTGCAACGGAACGTTGGTTGATACTTGAGTTGGTATAAAAACGTTATTATTTAATCTATGGTTATTGGTTTGGTACACAATCGGGACGGACCGAGCGCTGCCGAAATTATGCGAGTACGGAGCTCGGAGATCGGTCACAGGGTTAGATTCAAACCCTCAAAAAGATATTATATATTATGGAAAATAAAATTATACTATTTGGCCGAAATTATACCATGTTTGACGTTTATGTTTTTGACGTGAAACATCTTTAAAATGAATTGCCATAATAACGGTTATTGTCTGAAAAATGTGATATATATGATATTCCTTCCGTTGCTATCCTCAAAGATTTTAGATTACTATTTTTACTTATTTTGTCTTACGAAATTGTTGTCTAATATTAATCGAAAGAATTTTATATAAACTACCTATTCAGTATCAGTATAGTATTAAAGCAATTAGAGTGATACTATAATATTACGATACTACATACTACACACTATGAAATAATGGTACAAACTACAAATACTATAATTATATGTACTACGAAATCCAACCCTGGAACGGTCCAAGTGCGAGAGCTAAGAGAAGTACTTAAACACTTAAAACACACTTAACTGTTTTTAAAATTTGCTTAAAAGTAAAAAGAGATTTGATATTTATTCCTAACGTAATAGATGCATTTATTGAAAATTACTATAGTTAGGTCAAGGACATAGGTCAGGGGTACCTGTTGGGGTGTTGGAATTTCCTTTTATTTTTACTTTTTAGTCTTGTATGATTCTTCTCGGTTTACGTTCCCGAATGCATATACTCGCGCGCGAAGTTTAATTATTGTTTAATTTAGGTTTTTATTCATTATCTAGTATTTAGTAATAATTATAGTAAGGATAAATAGTTTTTTATAATAATTAGTACATATTATTGCAATAAGTGTGTAAATAAATAAAAACAATGTCTCGTGTGAATATTAGCGTGTTGTGGGATTTTTTTGAAAAAACTAATAATGTGGACAAAAAAGCAAAATGTAAACAATGTTTGGACTTATATAGTTATAAAGCATCAACGGGAAATTTAAAATCCCATTTAAAAAAAAAACATCCTGACGCATATCGTCGCGTTCTTACTGCTCAGATGCGACAAAATGCTGAGAGGCCTACGGACGACCCAGCTGGCTCTACATCAGCTGCAACAGGTGATTCTCTTTGCATGCCAATACAAGCTACAACTACAACGGCAATTACAGGAAACCCACAAGTAGCTCCTACTAGTGCTAGCACCTCAAGCTCATCCTCAATTGGGAGATACCAACAAACTATTGAGAGATATGGTAGTGTTAAAAAAATTTCGAATGAGCTCAAGCAAAAAATAAATAACGACCTGCTTCGTCTCTTCATAAAGGGTTATCAACCTTTCTCGCTAGTTGAGGAAGACAATTTTAAGAGGTTCGCTAGCTGGATTCCAGGTTATACACTACCTTCGAGAAAAACCATTTCTAGTATAATGATTCCAGCGCTATACGAGAAAACGAAGGAAAGTGTTAAATTGGAATTCGCTAAATCTGGAGTAGAACATGTTTGTCTCACAGGGGATTTGTGGACTTCACGTGCCAACGACTCGTACTTGGCTATGACTGGGCACTATATTACCAGTGATTTTATTATTAAATCAGTTTTGCTTGAATGCAGGAGTTTTCCACAAGCGCACACCAGCGAACACATTCAGGCTGCGTTACGTGAAATGACAACTGAATGGAATTTAGGTGATAAAATTAATTTTGTCATCACGGATAACGCGCCTAATATCACTAAAGCAGCTCGTGATATGGGATGGAAGCATTATGGTTGCTACGCGCATTCTCTAAATTTAATTGTTCAAGAGACATTAAAAAGCTTAAATTTAATTTTAGAGAAAGTAAAAAAAATTGTGCGTCATTTTAAAACTAGTTCGACGGCACAGGCAAAGCTTTTGAAGGCTCAAACAAATGAAGACGCTAACTGTATTCCAAAGCGCCTAAAGCAGGAAGTGCCTACGCGCTGGAATTCAGCCTTTTACATGCTACAAAGATTTGTAGATTTAGAGCCATACATACGAGCCACAATAGCCACTTTGCGCCAAGACTTGCCAGCACTAACAAATGAGGAATGGTCACTGTGTGCTGAGGTCTGTAAAATACTCAAGCCATTTGATGAAGCCACGTCTTCCATGAGTGGACAGAATTATATGACAGCAAGCTCAGTAATAGTTATGACGAGGTGCCTTGTTTCCACGTGTGATAAGCTTCTGGTCGAAAATTTCACTGAGCCCTCAAAAAATATAATATCCCAGATGCGAACAGGTTTAATAACAAGATTTAGCAATGTAGAAAGGAGCGGCACTTTTTCCGTCTGCACATTTTTAGACCCACGGTATAAAATGGCAGTTTTTGCAGACATAAACGAAGCAAAAAATACTCGAAAACGAGTGCAGGACATGCTTGTGGATGCTATAGCACAAGATTTGCAATACAGTGCCACCAATGCACAACCATCAAGCAGTACTACAATACCGAAATTAGATAAGTTTTCGCCTTGGGCCGTTTTACAAGACATTGTAAGCCAGCAGCAGAATGTGGGCACCCCTTTATCTAAGGCGATAAATGAAGTGAATACTTATTTAAATGAGGATATTCTGCCAGTATTCCGTAGCGATGGATCTTGGAACTGCCCCATGGAATGGTGGCGCAATCATAAATATACATATCCATATCTATGTAAATTAACAAAAAAATATTGTAATATTATGGCTACATCGGTACCCTGTGAACGCGTATTTAGTAAAACTGGACTAATAATTAGTGATCGCCGCACAAGACTAACGGGTTCAAAAGTTGAGCAAATAACTTTTTTAAACATAAATTTAACAGAATGATAATAATTAAAAGACTTGATTATAGTGTAAATAAAGACAGCCGTAAATAGAGTGTAAGTAGGTTTCTACGTATGTATAATGATGTAAATATGACTGTATATAGTGAATATGTATATATCGAAATGAACTTATAAATACGCCTGCAATTAGTTTCAAAGATTTCAAATATTAAACTAATTTGTAGCCAGTCCTAAGCCTGGATAAAGTATGAAGGAAAGTTCACTACCTTAAAAATAAAACAAAATTGTTTATATTTCAAGTAGGTTATTACTTATTAGTACATCATCAATAATTATGAGCCACTAAATAGCAGTCTTAAGTGAAACAGTTATTTTAATACCCCGATAACGTTCAAACCAATTTCAGTATCACCAATACATAGTTATTAAAATAAATAGTTTTAAAACCTGGTATCGGCAATGATACCGATAAATAGTTACGGTATTACGAAAACGCATACCGACCCACCTAGATGATGCACTGCTGGTTAACTATTTATTTGAACTACAAAGTGAACTAGTATATGTATATATGAATATTGATCTGAGTATGAATATACGAATATAAACGAATATAATATATGTATACGAATATGTGAGGATATGTCAACAATTTCTTAAGTACTATCAAACATAACCAAACCATAGCGCGATTCAGAATACATGTAACGCCATCTAGTTTAATTATAGTTAATTACAAAATGTGTAATCCATAATTTATTAGTTTGGTTTCTCTTTTTCGTACTTGGTTGGTTTTGTGCTTGAACACCTACTGTGATTAAAATTACATTAGTTAATTTCATTTAGGTAATGGTTTAGTTATCTATGTTGATAATATATATACAGTTTTAATAAAAAATTATAAATGCTCAAGTGTTAATTATTGGAAATATTAAAAAAATATATATTCTGGAAAATTGAGAGAAAAGTTTAGATTTTATAGAAAAATACTTATAAAGTATTCAACGATTTCTTATTTTTATGTACACATACTATAGATGTACCTAATCAACTGATATTGATTTATCGTGAATATGAATAATTTGGTTTGAATATAATATGCTATCAATATGTTGTTAGACCAGTTATCTGTATCTCTTATTTTTCCTTGAACAAATATAATGATATTTTGGTAGTTTTAAACAGTATATAAAAAATTGATGATTATATAAATTATGTGAATAGGATTGACAATTAAATCTGCAACACTCGGTATATTAGTTGTTTAGGTATAGATATAACGAATTTGGGATAGAATTTATATAAGATCTTATGTATGCAGTATGAGTATATAATTTTAAAAGTAATATTCTAAAGTTTAATTTTAAGCCGTGTATATGTACCGTTGAGGTTCTCGTTATTGTTGCTTGTTTCATTATAGCATGACGGAAATGGGTAGAATTACATGAAAAAATCTATTATCTAAGTGTTATAGCAAGAATAAAAACTTGAAACTAAAAAATAGTAAGAAACGAAGGCTATTTTAACTGTTTTTATTTTCACCTCATAAATTAAAATATTCTAATGTTTGAAACGGTATTAAGTTTTTCATAAACAGTTTTTGTATAATTTACTACGATTTAATATATTAAGGTATATGTATAACTTTTATTACTGGTGTGCGATATTATTGAATATATCTAGTTCTCCATTCTCATTAGATTGCGGTAAATCGTGGTATATATGTTACGAGACTTGTCGTTCTCAGATCAAGTTCAGTGTACACCAATCATTGCCATTCGCTATCTTTAAACCGGTCACGATCGTTCCTTTCAATGATAGGTACTCGTTGTGTCGACGTAACATAAAAACGACAAAAAAAATGATTCTGTTTGTTAGAAATTATTATGTGTAAAAGTAATGAGACATTGTTCACATATTTATGTTGTATTCAAATTTATATTTTATGTGGTGGTGGTCTATAAACATCTCAATAAATTTGTTTTTAATACCGTTGTAATAAATAAACTGAAAAGGTGACAAAAACAAGTTAGATTAAACGCGGTAGTCAAAACAAAATAACCTTGCTTGAGTGTTTCATCTGGTTCTTAAGACCTAACGCTCAAGAATTTAGAGAATATCTCAAATCAGCTAAATTGTCCCAATTGAAGTGATCTCGCATGTTGACTACTAGGATTAGTCAAGGATGATAATGTCTGAGTAGCATACCTTCTTACGTTTTACTAATAAAATATTTGATTAGGCACTTAGTGCTGTTTGTGTTGGTGGATTTTATAAGTACATTGTTTTACATCAATACTTCCTGCATAAAGATTTATTTTCTATAATTAATCTTTTATAATAAACCTTAAAAGTAAGTAGTTTTACAGGAAAATTTAATTTAATTATACCATTTATGAAATAGGTTAACATAAAACGTTTCATAGAAATATTACGTTTTTTTAATATACGCGTGTTTTATAATATGTGAAAACCTTTTGATTAGTTCAATGTTGATGTAAGACCCAATTACCTATTTACTTTTTATTCGGTAAGTTTCATTAGAATAGGCAAACGGAAATGTACACGTTTTGTTTTTTATGTTACCATTTTACTACTTCATTTTTTTTATCGATAGTTTACGACTGTCTTAAAATTAAGAAAATGTACATTTTATAGTTGAAAAAAATTGCAATCTACTGAAACTGCAAAAAACTTTAAAGCTCACTTGTAGACAAAAGGTATAAGTAAATTGAAATCACTATAAATGTTTATAGTCATTATGTATTTATAAAATTACTATTTCTTCTTGTCCACAGATAGAAAATAAATAAAAATGGCGGGCTTCAATTCACTATCCTCATCAAGCAGGGCAGGAATATCTAGTCATAGGTTAAGCTACAGCTTCTTTGCCATTCTTTTATTAGGTAAGTTTAAAATAAGTTATATTATAAATTTATTAATTGTATCAAGATTATTAGTTACGCCGGTATAGAACCATTCAACAAAAGAATTGAACTGAATTTCTTTCTCATATTTTTTGTCACTAAATATTAAATTTTTCTACAATCTACGTATAAAACAATGATAAGTAGGTTTTTGTAATATATTTTATTACCTATTTGTTTTATTTTATGACTTAACATTAATGAAAAAAATAATTGCATTTTAACAATGTAACTATTATACTTGACATATTATGTAGAAGCAGTAAAATCTTAAAATCTGCGAAATATATCGTCAAAATATTATCGAAATATTTTTTATTGCTTTAAGATATTGTGTTAACAGTACAGGTTCTGCCACGAATTCTAATCTCATTCTTATTTTTTAATCCCTTACTTCTCCATTATCTACTAATTTTAATTTTGTATTAGTTATTATTTAGGGGTTCTTGTGTATTATGTTTTCAGGTTTACCTTTCGCGCAGTGTCAGCTGGACAAAATGTACGTCAACATTGATGATATGAATCTATTAGTGGACGAGACACGACTGATCAAATTGGTGCAAATGTAAGTAAATACATAACAAAAGAACACAAAAAACATAGCATGTGGGTAAACTTGTATTTTTAAATCCACAAGTCAGACTTACAATACTTATTAAGTGTAAATCTTTGTTACTTCTTAACACTAACGACTAAATATGTTTGGATGTCATTTAGTACAAAAACAGAGTATAATCGTGAGTAACATATGGGCTTCTATGGAACACAACAGGGAAGTCGTCGAGCGAAGTGAGGGTTAATCGCTAGTAGTCAATAGAAACTTATGACGTGTTTGTTATCAAACTCCTCCGAAACGGCTAGACCGATTTTTATGATTCTTTTGTCTATATTTCGTCGGTCTGAGAATTCTTTTCCCCCTAGGTAATAAGGGTGGCCCTCTCCAGATATTTTTTATTTTTCGACCAAAATTTATTATTTTTATTATTAGGCACCAAAAATACTTATAACCCTTAATAAATTTTCATCCTTCTACCACCAATAACTATTTTTAATAGTGATAACAACGCGGGCGGAGCCGCGGTAATTGCTAGTAGAAAAATAAAAAAATATTTTATTTCAGTGGAGAATACAACACATCATTGCAAGTGGCGGCACAAATCCAACATCCAGATATAGTGCAGTTCATACCATCGGTGATAGATATCCCGGGGTCGGAGGAGCCCAACGCTACAGCCGAATTAACATACGATATATGCGCGTATGGGAAAAGTCCGGGACATTCTGAAGTCACTTTTAATGTCACACCGAGCGGTTTTGTTAAGTAAGTCATACTTCAATATTAATAAATATATGTTATAGAGTATAATTTGTCTGTTATCCTCGTAGTATCTATTAGTAATGAAAAAAATATATGAAAAAATGGTCTTTCCGGTTATTTTTGACCTGGCACTACGTATTACAAACACGGTGAAAAAGCACTTTTTACTTTTGTCACAGTTGCGCAAATTGTTTAAGATGTAAATCGCATTTAAAAGTCGCCGTTTGTTTAGGGTTTCTTTTAAAATGTCCGATTAAATATGAATGTTTGTGCGGCTTTTCTATTTCTGGGCCTGGCAACCCTACGTGTGTATAGATTCTAATATCTAATTTTATATTATATATGAAGTATTATTAAGTAATATAGATTTGATTAATTGAATAAATTAAAATCGTCTGCTTGAGATAATTGCGTTTTTACCTAATGAGACCACAAATTATAATATTTATAATTTAATTTATTAATCCTTAATCAAGACTTAATGAGTCGCTGTTCATAATTGGATATCAAAACCTTCTTCTTTGTTACAGTTGCATATGTACTTTATGAAACCACAGATGATAAAATAGATTTATTTTTACTTGCCTGTAAAATAAAACGTTAATTAACACTAAATAGATTATATTGTTTGGTACAAGTATCATCTCAGCCGATCCAATAAAACCCAAGATATACCTACCTAACTTGGGGAAAAACGTGAAGTCATAAATGTACATTTAGTAAAAATCCCAAGAAAAAACCAATTAAGATTACTTACATATACTTTATTTACCATTTAAAATGCGAAAGTATGATAATGCAAGCGACGACATTTGTCTGGTTTTTATCATGACACAGTAATTTAAATATCTAAACATATAAAAGCGAAAGGTCACTCACTCATCACTAAATATGGAAAATCCGCTTGACGTCTAAAGATGAAAGGCAGGGAGGTAGTTAGTTTATAGTTAGTTATAAACTAAAATAAATAAATATTAGAGATGGATTTTGCAACAGAGCCGGATTAAGGAGTTCTAAGGGTCAAATCTTGCGAGTAAATATGAAAGTCCTTCGTGTTTTTCGCTACGAACCATAAGGACGAATGGCAATTATATTATTTTGTATTAAACAAATCGATTTTGATTTCTCTTTATTTTTTGGTTACTTAAAATTTTTAATACGTATATGTATATGTATGAAACAACTTATGTTAAAGTAGTTTTTGTCGTCGTCTTATATAAAAACTATCCTACGTTTTAATCCAACATATAAGGTATTTTCATCATTTTAAAATTACAAAGGAAATTTTAAAAATTACAACACAATGAAGTAACACACATACAAAGCTTTACTAATATAATATTTGTATATTAGTTAGAGGTCTCATCCCGAAGAAAGAAAAATTAGTTCAAAAAAATGGCAATAGTTGATGATCATTTGTACGGATTTGGAAATGATAAAAAAATTGATCCCAAAAAAATCTAGCAGTGAATGTTAACGAAAGAATGCGCCTATGAAACAAACCTAATTTGCCTAAATTCAAAAAAATATCAGCAAATCATAGAATGGGTTTGTTTGTGGAGATGGCGCTTTGATTTTTTATGAATTGTTTATCACGGTTAAAAATGGTTATTACCACTGGTTTTTATATAATTCAGACGCAGAACTAATTATACAATCTTAACCATTCGTTAGTATACTATTTGCGAATCGAAAACATTTATTATATTATATTTAATGAAACAAAAGTACGAAAGATAGTCCGACTTAACGCTGTCCAATTTTTATATTTATAATTATATATTATGTATCTATGGTATTAGTATAAGAACATTTTTTCTTTTTTCAGTCTCGATTCAGTATTTCTCCGCGTAACAGTAATGCACTCGAACGCAATTAACGTCATATCCTACATCATGGGATGGATCTACTTCGTCGCCTGGTCAGTGTCCTTCTACCCACAAATATATATAAATTTTAAGAGAAAGAGCGTCGTCGGACTTAACTTTGATTTCCTCGCCCTCAATATAATGGGATTCTCCATGTATTCATTGTTCAACTGCGGATTATACTTCTCTAAAGCTATACAGGTAAGTCCATATGTTTATATAATATTTAATTTATCGCAACTTACCTTAACTATGCTGATCATTTCTGATATTTCTTTGTTATTGACCAAACTCAACTTAATATTTATTAAAGATAGTAAATGATCTACTTTTTTTATATCTTTAAAGTTATCACTATTAAATGTATAAATGTGATTTTTTGATAAATATCAAGATAAACATCAAATAGCAATAATATGTCTACTCGTTGAATCATGTTGATGAATTAGCAGGCAAGGCGTAATTTTTTAGCAACAGGGATAGACAGTACTAATGAAAATTCTTTGAAAACCGCCAAAAAATGCATGAAGCGGGATCAAATACCTCGTCCCCACCTTTTATATTTTCATGTTAAAATTATTTTCAACATGGTTATTACTAGTCTTATGGCAAATGAAAACATATTTTAGAATCCTGCATATTTAAAAGAAACTAACAAGCCGTATTCCAAAGACGTAAAGTCTGCTAACCACACAGATCCCTTCTTGTAGTAAACGGCTGAGACGATAAAAAAGACTTAGAATAAGGGTTAAATGAATGCATAGACTTACCATCTCTTTACTAGGGTACATCCTAGCAAAATTTCATCCCCTATCTCAACCCTTTTCAGCCCTTTTATAACCTTGAAAAGTGAATCTACTATCTGCTTACTAAATTTTATTTGAATCGGTACAGTAGTTTTGGCGTGAAGGCGCGACAGACGCACTTTCGCATTTATATAAATTTATAATTAAATTTATATTATTATATTATTTTATATTATTAATTAAATAAAATTATTAAGGATTTTTAAACGAAATTATAGATATTTGTAGACCGAGCTAATAATAATTCGCCCGAAGTCACTCAGATTGCGAAGTGTGAGGTCGTGCACTCCTACATATATCTTGGAGCTCTAATCTTGAATGAAGGAGGCTGCGTAGAAGAAGTGAAGCGCCGTATGGCAATAACTAGAACTGCGATGGACAAGCTAAAGAAAGTATGGAAAAACCGAAACATAACAAAGGCTACGAAGATCCGACTCGTTCGAACCCTTGTTTTTTCCATATTTTTATACGCTGCGGAGACGTGGACATTGCGACAAATCGAGAAAAAGAAAATAGATGCTCTGGAGATGTGGTGCTGGAGGCGAATGTTGAGAATATCGTGGACCGAATTTCGCACCAACGTCTCTATTCTCCAGGAACTCGGTATTAAACAACGCCTCTCGGCGGTAGTACAGGGTCGCATTTTGAAGTTCTTCGGACACGTTTCCCGTCGTGAGAGTAACTCTATCGAACGCCTTGTCGTACAGGGCAGGGTGGATGGCAACAGAGGGCGAGGAAGATCATCCATGCGATGGACCGACCAAATTAAGTCAGCTGTGGGTGGTCCCTTGTATGAGTGCACCAGAATGTCAACCAACAGAGAGAAGTGGCGAACAATCGTGAAGAGCATCACAACTGCCGCTACAGAAGTTACTACGTGATGACCACGACCGCTCTGTCAAGAGTGTCACGAAGAAGAAGAATAGATATTTAATTAATTTTTATTGAACTTCCAGAGCGAATACTTCAGCCGCCACCCCCGCAGTCTGAACCCCGTACAATTGAACGACGTGTTCTTCTCATTACACGCCGCCTTCGCAACCATCGTCACTATCGCCCAGTGCTTCATGTATGAGGTGAGTAGAAGTAGCATGAATAGAAGTGATAAAGCTGGCTATTGATTGTAGGAGATAATGGAATTTAAATATGTGTATGTATTTAGCCTTTTTTAACGTCCCACTGCTGGGCACGGGCTTCCCTTCAATATAAGGGGCAATGGTAAGTCGCTTACTTGAATAACCGAGTGATGTGGGTTCGAATCCGGGTTCTGCACCACTGATATTTTAATGTGCGAATCATTTCTGACATGATTACCATTTGCGTCACGGCGAAGAAAAACATTGTGGGCAAACCAGCATGTCTGAGAGGTTCTCTCATCAAGTGTTTGAGACATGTGAAGCTTGCCAACCCGCCCTAAACTAGCGTAGTGGACTATGACATGACCCCTCGTACTGAAGGGAGGCCAGTGCCGTGAAGGAGCAGTGGGACGTTGAAAAGGGTTGAATAAATATAAAAAATATATTAGTAAAATATATAAATTCTTCAGTGATCTTTATTGTTGATATATCTCATTCATTCGTCTCAGTTGACAATTAACTATTTATAACTAACTTATTTTTTTTTTGAGCATGATATTATAAATTCATTACAATTCTATTATAATTTTCAATTTTTATTATTATTATGTATTTTTTAGAATTGAATTCACTGTGATTAGGCTATTAATTTAAATTAGTAACTAACAATTATTTTATAATACTATTTTTAATGTTTTGTATATATATACACATGATGTTTCGCTTATATTATTGCATGTGGTAACCTGTAAGAAAAAGTGCATTAATCTCTATATTTGTAAATGCAAATAATGTAGGAATCAATGTTACTCCTAAATAAAATAAAACAAAGAACAGTAATACAAACATTAAAACAATTTCAGCGAGAAGACCAGCGTGTATCGACGGCCGGGCGCGGCATCCTGGCCGCCTTCGTGGCCGTGGTCATAGTGACGGCCAGCCTCGGCGCCGCGGACCACCTCGCATGGCTCGACTTCCTTTACTACTGCAGTTATATCAAACTGTGCATTACACTCATTAAATATGTTCCACAGGTCAGTTATTCATTTTGTGCATATATTGTTAGCTGATAAATTAAAGATTTTATTAATTATATGATATATGACCCGATTGGAAGGTAAGCCGATGAAGACCTTTGTTCTGATCGGGTGCGTTTTCTTTGAGTACGTATCTAGGTGCCTCAAAGAAGCCTTTGTGTTAATTTAGGTCTTAGTCTGTAAGTCTACAAAATTTTATCTAAATATGTTTGTTGTGAATTGATTTGCCCAAATAGTATTCGAGATTTCGTGTTCAATAATAATGTCCTCCATCCTCCATGGCCGTTAATCTCGACGACTCTAGTTATCTGCGCAGAGATATTATAGTAAGTACACTCTCTATTCCTGTCACTCTCATACTCCAATAGAACACGACCAGTGAGAGTTTAGACGCAGAACTGATGCGACACGTGCTTTCCGAGGCACGGGGTTAAACACCGTAAAATTCCCAACTCCGGGTTGTTACTAATGCTTACTAAACAGAAAGACTCGAAAAAAAATGGTAAAATCCGAAACTCGAACCCTGGACCTCCAGATCTGCGGTTACATACATGCCTGCACTACACCACTGAGTCAGTATTTCGTGTTTAGTCAGTGTATTAATTAATACGGACAAGGAAACTGCTTATGAGCTGACTTTGCTCGATTAACTACTCTATAAAGTTATAAATCTTAGAAACAAAAAGGTTTATTTAGTATAAATAAAATTAACTTGACTGTCACATTAAACTTTATATTAAAAAATAAAAATAAATTATTGATATTATATCATTTCGTCGCGGAATATTGTGTAGACGTATATTTGTGTGTTTTTAATTCATGATGTCAAGTGTAAACTAATATGTATTACATTTAAGTCGAGCAGTTGTCGAGTTCCTCTCTGGCTATTCTCAGTAGAACTGCCTCCAGATTCGGTGGTAGCAATTGTACGAACTTACGAGTCGTATTAACATTCAATTTAAATTGAAAATGCACAATTGGCTTGGAATTGAAGTGCTAAATACAAATCAAGACTTTATTTAATTTTAATTAACCGCGTGTTGGAACCATCTGTATTAAAAGTTAAATCAATTACTTTAAATCAATTACTTTTTCGTTACAGGCCTACATGAACTACAAGCGTAAATCAACAGTTGGTTGGAGTATTGGCAACATCCTTCTAGACTTCATCGGAGGTTTCCTTTCCATTCTACAAATGACACTCAACGCATACAACTATGACGATTGGATCTCATTCTTTGGAGACGCAACTAAATTCGGTCTGGGACTATTCAGCTTGATCTTCGATATATTCTTCATTTTGCAACACTATGTATTCTACAGGTACGTATTTCTACCATTTGGTACCGTTTCCTACCGTTTCCTACCATTTCCTACCATTTGATTCTCAGTGTTGTCATAATTTATTTTATATTATATTTTTAATTAATTATTATATTATGTAAGTTATGACACATAAGAGATAAAATGTGTAAGCTTTTTTGGGAATGCTTAATAGGAATATTGAATTTAGTTTCTAATATTTTTTTGTTCTTATAATTCAATGTTCTGCTTTGGCTTTGGGTATCATTAACATACGATAAGTAGCTCATTAATCATAATTTATTACGCGGGAAATGAAAAAACATTATCGGAAAGAGATCATATAATGATGATATGAAATAGTAAAGAGTGAGTTGGAAAAAAAGGTTATGTATAATAGAGGTCATATGATACATAAAAATTACCTTAAATTGGTAAATCAATAAGGCAACTAACTTTTTAGTAGTAGTAGAGAGAGAGGGAGTAGAAGAGTAGAGTAACAAAACTAAGCAGACTAAGAAAAGTAAGAAAGGAATTACAGAACCGAAGATCTTATTGTTGTCTCCAATAGATTTCCGCGATGCTGAAAAAGGAAAAAATCTTATTCCAATCTCAATTTGATTTTTAAATTTCATAATGTACTATGAAACTGAGAAGAAAGACGAGAAAACTCTGGAAATTTCGTGAAAAAAGGAGTAAATGGAAATCAGTAGGAAGATCTAAAATTAAATGAAGCTGAAATGATTTTCTAATTTTGGCTTTATTATATAGCTAAAGATTGACGATACTACCAAATAACTAAAATTCAGCAAAGTAAATGAAATTTCGTATATTATGCTAGGAAAAACTGCATATTAATTATCATCCAAAATGCACAAAAAAATCATCACAGAACATTAAAAAATCACGTAATCATCACCAAAAATAATCAATTACAACGCTTCAAGGGATCTCGCTTTGGGAACCGCTCGCACGACGCAACAAAAATGGGAAAACAAAATGGCGGCATTTTAGATAATTATTTTTCAAGAATTTCTTTGAATTAATATTTTCAGAGAGGAACGGTATGTAACTGACGATAGTAGTGAAGAGGGCTCGATGATGGGTGGTGTAGGAAGTGACTACTTATTGGTTCGGACTTGGTATGTATATGGATGATCTTAAGCGAGGATCTTAACTAACTTACTCAATTTAGTAACTATAAATAAGTTATATTTTAGTTTTTTGATCGTGACATTTTTTTTTTTGCTATTTTATATTATTTTTTCTAGGGATACCGACGAAAAGAAATACGATTTGGAAGCCAAGGCGTGAATTCGAAGTTGCCTGCCATTTTTATTTATATTCTATTTAGATCTTATCTGTTATGTTCAATTTTATTTTTTAAGTTAGTTTAGATATATGAATGGATGACTCGATGAGTCTGATGAAATTCCCTTGCAAAATATTTATAACAAATAATTATTATCTATGGCTGTTTAGATATTTAGTATTTTAAATATTTATTTCCAAATTTTAAATAGATGTGACGACGATGATGAGACTTGTAAACTTGTAAACGAAATTCCAATTTTCATCCGCCATGGTAATATTTTTATAGACTGACCAAAAAGCAATTATGTCTAAGAGAATATTATTATTAATAATTTAGTATTAAGTAATTAAATGAAAGTGTTTATTTGTTGGGATTGTACACTATATAATATAATATTGTTGATTTTTGTTGTTATAACATTAGTCAATTTTTAAACGATCTGTGATTAATATCACACATTTTATATTAAAATGTGATTAACGTTAACAAACGCATTTTAATTTACACCCTCCATCGGTAAATGCATTTATAACATCCCATTCGAATTATATATGACATTTCCAAATTTTATTCTAAAATTACTTTAAGTCTAAAATAAGCTAGATAATTGTTTTTATTTTTGTTTTATTTAATTGTAAGTTATTTTATTTAATAAATTAGTATTGGCTTTGCTGTGTTTCTATTTACAACCTATGACATATATTGCTATACATTCACATGAAACAAGTACTTAGTAATTTTGATTAAATCTACTATCAAATGTAAAGGAATGGAACATTAAGAGAAGAATAATATGGCGCTAAAGCGATGTTGCTTCTAAGGATAATCTGCATCATAGTTATATGAATTGATGAAAAAGAGTCTCAAAGTAGATCCTTGTGGGACACCTTCATAAAATTTACCATTAAGTTGCAAGAGGCATAAATTAAAAGCACAAATTAGTAAAAATATTTAAAAAGAAATAGAACTAGACAATAATTATAGTTGCTTAGCTTTTTTATTACACGATTCGCTTACACGCATGTCGCTTCATGGAGTCAAATGCTTATCATAAATCACACATTGAATTAGTTGAAATAAAAAATCGTTACTAAGCAAAATGCACAAAATGTAAATATATTGAAATGCTTTGTTATATAATAAATGTGAAAGTGTGTTTTTGAATAGGCCTTAACGTAGCAACAAATCGACTTATATTTTTATATGCTTTATATTATGTTAAAGTTAACAGCTACTCAGTCTCATATACTTTATTGTCTTGGAATATAAATCATTTTCGAGGGATACAAGTTCTTGTGAACATTAAGGATAGTATTTTCTTATAAATAATGAGCTTATGCCACGCGGGTTCGATTCCCGTATCGAATAAATGGGTATTATAAACTAGATATTATAAATAATGTTGGGACATCATTACAACAGCGCCATCTAGTTCCGCAGTAAGCTACATAACGTGCTTGTGTTGCGGATAGCAGATAGTTGATATACTACACATATAAATTTTAAATACATACATATTATAAATATAAACACCCATGACTGGAGTACAAGCATTCGTGATTAGCAAATGTATGCCCCCAGCGGGACTCGAACCCGCGACCGCTGGCGCAGAAAGTAGGGTCACTACAAACTGAGCCAAACGAGTCGTCAAAATATATTATAACTCTTTTTCTTATTAAATGTAGAGTTGTGTACAGTAATATTGATGTACAGTAGTGATCTACTTAACCTCAATAAGAAAGTCCTTAAATACATATAGACATTAGCTATAACAGAATGTTTTGAAATTGAAAGGACCTACTTTATTTATTTTTATTAATTAGATTCAAACTACCTAGTACTGATGACTAAAGTTAACTCCAGTATCATAATTTGTACGTATATATAGAAATTTGCAAATTGATTTAAATGACAACGTAACATTTGTAGTTCAAATATTATAATACAAAAAACTCGTAAGATGGAAATGAGTGAAGGACAAAATCGGTTTTGATCTTAGACTATATGGTTTTTTAAATACACGTTACGTTAGGTTCATTAATTAAACGATAAACTCAAAATACTAAATAAAAATCATTTTATAACTATCAATAGACTAAAACTAGTTTTTAATAGCTTGGCAAATATTTACAAAAAAAAACATATTTTACAAACATCATAATAAATGATAAGTACACTCAAATATTATCTCATAGACATTTTCTATTTCAGGTTTGTTATTGAATTTTACATAAGCATTACATATAAAATCTCCATGTTTTCCATAATTCTTATTTCTGTACTCAATAAATATTTTATTCTCTACATACATATTATGTACCTATAACGTTAATTAATCTATATATTAATATAGGAAAAAGCTAAACAGGTCAATACGTTTTACTCTTTTAAATAACTGTTTTGAAATGAATAATTTATAGAAAATGATATTTTTATTTAGATAGAAGAAATATTATTCAAATTTTCAAATAGATCATAGAGAAATTTCGATCACTGGGCGAATTCAAGTGCAAAACAAAATAGATAGTGTCTTTGATCTGATTAAAGGTTAGCTAAAAAAAATCTAAAATGAATTATATTTTTAAAATCATCCATATTGTTGCAGAGAAGCCAGATATATTCTGCTACCAGGAACTATATACAACTCTGATGAACTAATGGACGACCACGATGAAAACGATGACAACATCTACCAGGGGTCTCCAACATAATACTCACCAAATATTTAGGCACAAAAATACTGCATTACAATGAATGCAAGACGCATTAATATGGGCAATGTTTTATACGTTGATATATCAGCACAAGATGGGATATTGGTAAACTAAAAAAATAATAATAAATATTTACGAAAGCTACCAAAGTGATGACACCGCTTAGTATATTTGAAAGTGTGTGACGAATAGTTGTCGTAAAGTTTAAAGTTAAGTAGCAAAATATACATAAAAAAAATAAGATAAAAACTTTTTTAAGTGAATTGACAATCTCTTACTGAAATGAGTGACTAATGATGAAAAAAAGTGTTATAAAGTGAATCATATTATTAGTACTAGGTATAGTGTTAATTAAGGTAAGTATAGAAATCGGTTTACTTCTGAGGGATAAACATGAATTGCTATAGTGCTTAAGATTTATTATCAAAAGTAATATCTGACTTCTAAATCGTAGATTTAACAAAAATCTACCTCATAACGATACCCCGTCCCATTTGTAACAAAAAAATTAAGGCAGTAAACATACGAAAAGTAAAACTTAAATGTTGATTAAAGATGGCGGCGGTTGTTTATCTCTGTTATCTGTGCACCATATTATTTAAATCTGACTATCAAATTAAAATGATTAAATCGAATCGAAAATCTGACGTTATATGGTAAAATATAGTCTATTGGCTTACTTATACATCTGTAAATATACCTAACTAGCATTTCCTGTGGCTCCGCCCGCGCTCTAAAGATCTTAAACCAAATTCTTAGATTTCTAATACTGTGTGATGTTTTACAGCCGGTTTGTAAGAGTTAGTTGAGATTTCTGAGAAATTAGATATTTTCGATCAGTAAAAAGTATCCTTTATCCCGACCCGGATACTGAATTTCGTCAAAATCTATCCAGTGGTTTCCTCGTGATGCGGTCACAGACAGACAGACAGACAAAAATTCTAAAAACTATAGATTCGGCATCTGTATTTCAAATAATGATTATATCATATATAACATATCAGCCTTAATGAGGTCAACTAATTTGTTTAATAGCAGCCCACCGTAGAGTGTAAAATACGTTGTTTCTACTACGTATCTATCTACCAGGGACATTATTTGGTTACAAGTAATACTTACTATCAGGTAAAAAAACGCGATATTGTGCTAACCAATATGTTACAGATAGTAATTTTTTCATGCATATATTAAGCTATTTTACAAAATCTAATAACAAAGGTAGCTTATTTAACTGTAATATTAACTGTAATATTAACTGTATTACTAAATAATACAGTCAGAATCTTGTAGAAAAATATATACGAAGTTTTAGTATTTAATCACATAGCTTTTATATTTTACGACCCTCATATAATTATGTTAATCTCAAAAGAAAATGACAATAATATTAATCAATTTTTTACATAATATACAATTATTATAAGAAATCTATTTAGAATTGTATAAGCTAGTGTAATTACAACGTGAATTTTACACTTTGCAATAAAGACATACTCTACTCGTATGTGCATTTTTATTTTTATTATATTTTCAATTATCTTCATTCTATATCTTATTCTTATCTTAAATAAATGTGATATTCTACACTACTTTTTGTTTTTTATTTTCATTATGGGCAATAACCTCTGATAAGCGTTTTGTTAACAAGATTAAAATGTATATTAAACTTGTTACTTGTTAGTTACAGAAACTATATTAGTAACTGTCTCGTACGTACTTCGTAGGTACATTCTTTTTGTGCAGTTTAATAATAATTTTTAATTTACCTTACCATAACTCCTTGGTGGTGTAGTGGCTAGAATGGGCAAATCTGGAGGCAGGCTTGATTTCTAAGTTTAGTTATGTTTAGTAAGCTCAAGCTCAGTATGAAAAAAATAAAAGTACCTATATAAATGTAATGAAAAAAAAAATGGATACTTAAAAATATATGTATACCTACCTACCTACCTATAATAATTACGTATTTAGGAACGCAAAACTTATTCCTCAATCCTTGATAATCCTTATTGCTTAAACTTTTTTGTTAGAAAAAGAAATAACCAGAATAAAAAGTAAAAACTTAAGTTGGGACAAATCAATAATTTTAAAAAAAAATCATTAAGAAAATATAACTAGTTTCAGTGTTCATTGCGGAGCAACTTAACGACAACAATTTTACATATTAAAACTAGCAATTCCCGCGGCTGAATTGCCGCTGCCGCTGGATGAAAATTTAGGGTTATAAGAATTTCTTCATCATAAAGGTCTAAAAATAAAAAATAAAATATCTGGGGAGGGCCATCCTTGCCACCCAGGGGAATAAAAAGTAGCCTACGAGTTATAACCTATCAAATATACACAAAAAGTTTCATAAAAATCGGTCAAGCCGTTTCGGAGAAGATCGTATACATTTATAGGCAGGCCTCTTTTTGTAATTTTTTTGGAGCAAAGCTAATTCTCGAAAGTCGTAAGTCCATAATTTTTGTACCCTCTCCCCCACCCCTTGCCACTGTGTTTTGAGTTTTACTCATTTTTTTTCAAATTTTTTCAATTTTTCAGTTTTTATAGCTATTTTTGATATTTTAGATATTCCCTTCGGGGGCACCGCGTGCCCCCGCATGCCCCCACAAAAAAGCCCTGCATATAGGTATATCATAATATTATAGTCGAATGGACAATCTCCTTCCTTTTTGAAGGTGGTTAAAAATAATGCACAATTGCTTTGAATCATAATGTCACTCAAATGGTACGTGAAAAGGACCAATGAAGTGATAACGATAATGTTCCCGCAACAAAGCCCTCATGTGACCAGTTGTAATTGATATGCTAATTTTATCATACTGCATATATAAAGCTATTTATAAATATATACAACTAGCATTGTAGTATAGCATTTCTTTATTAGAATATATTTATCATTTATCATTTAGTCCAGATACGAAAGTTTAAGTTAAGATTTTTTTCTCTCTAGGATCTACGTACCTACAATCCTACATATATTTAAAAACCAATTGCTGTTCGTTAGTCTCGGTAAAACTTAATAATGAATGAACTGATTTGAATAATTCTTTATTTTTATTTAGTTGGAGTTGTCAGGGTTGGTTTAAGTATTTATTGTCCGGCATCCCAGCCGGGCGCGACGCCAAAAAACCTAGAGTCCGGAGCCACTAGGAGGTGGCCTGTTTCGGTGGGCAGTGTACAAAGCGATTTGGTCTAGTTTTCCGATAGCGTTTGTGGTACCTAATGCATTTCTCGATAATAAAAAATAATAATAAAAAAAATGAAATACTACAACAAATATAAAACAATGTGAAAACTAGCTGCAAAAGCGGTGTTATTTAAGATTAAGTTTTCTTATTGTTCGACACTTCCACTTAAGAACTTTCAAGTGTATTGATTGATACCTTCTATCTGGGATTACTGAACGGTTATTGTTATATATACATATTTTATTATATCACTTCTTGCAAATCCGACTGTAAATTAAAATAAATTAAACGGTTTTTATAATTTACTTATTTTAATTTACAAAAAATTAAAGACTAAGTTATTCCTTATAGCATAAGCTATCTGCGAGTGAAAGTTCCGTCAAAAACAGACAGACAAAAATTTTAAAAATATATTTTTTTATGCAGTAGGGGAGACCGAGGGGAGTTGAAACAATTTTGACATTTTGTTTCATATACCAAATACTATAGGCAGAAATCGTATGATATTTGTATTAATCGATAGGTCATTCTTTACATTTGCAAATGACTAACATAAAGAAATTGTAAGCGTTAAATATTGTGGTGAAAAATCGACGTAACTGTAACAAGTCAACTTGTTTCAACTCCTCTCATACCGAGGTAAGATGAAACAGGGGGAGTTGAAACATTTGATTTCTAAAAAGTATTAAGGGATATAAAATAAAATTGATGATATTATTTAAAGGTATTAATTATTTATGTGTTCTTATGATACCAAGCAATTCAGTAAATCATAAATGAGTACCTATTTAGTACTTAGTAAGGTGTTTTTGTAACACTTATTTATTGTCACAATACATTAACAAACATGTCCTTCTGTGTAATTTATCCGATTAAAACTTCAGTAAATTAAAATGCGCGTGATCGGAAACGTTTTAATGTAGAATCACGTAGGTCCTACCTATCTACTATACGGTAATTTGAAGTTTATTAGTCTGTTTATTGCTCTGTTAACTGTTTAGGTATTACATGTTAGTATGTGTGAGTTTTTCCACACGTATGTTAAGTATACTTTTAGTTAGAAGTTGGTAGTATAAATGAATTCATTTTTTTTCGGATTTTGTCGCGGATTTATTTTGATTTTTTGTTCCCGACGTTTCGAATGCAGCAATCATGGTCACGGGAAAGACGTGTCTCAGTTTCATTTGTAACATCGAATATTCGCGTAAACCTAAGAAAGTATTATAGATCTGGTTAACTTATTACTCTATATTTTATACTATATAGTGCTAACTACCTACTGGCTACTTCAAGTAGCCGTAGTAGTTAGCACTATAGTAGTAAAAGTGAACATTATAAAATATAGAGGAATAAGTTAACCAGATCGTAAGAAATTCCTGAAAATTAATGTTTTTGCTTTAGTTTTATTTAAATACTATAATTGCTCCGCTCGGGTCGGAACGTACGTTGGGATACATTTTTTAGAGTTAAAATATTTTCCTACAGTAAATAGTAAATAGTATGCTATCATTCCTCATAATCTGTCTAGTTTTCACGTAATGCGATCACAGACAGACAGAAAATCTAAAAATTATAGATTCGATTATATCGATAACAAAAACAATTTCAATAAGATTTTTTTAAAAATATTTTAATACCTATAGATTATATTATTGATAGGTATTTGCTATATTTTCCGGATAGCGTTAATTAAGGTGGGTGGACCATGGAAGGCCATGTTCCTTCGAAGGCCAATTACTAAAAAGTCATAGTTATTGCCACGTGATGACAAATTCCTTTTACTTACACTGATAACTAAATATCTTAAGGACATAGACGCGGCAGCAAGTCCCTCACGCCGATATAATGTCAATGCGGTCCATCGATATATTGACTTCTCTTATTGACGTTAAGATTGTAATTCGCGCTCACAGAGAAACTTAAGCTTAAGTAAATAACCTATTTTTATTAAATTTTGTTACTCTAAATTAATTATAAGGGTTGGTTATAGTAATAAAAAAATTACCACTTTAATATGATTTCAGTCAAAATATCGGTAGTTTTCCTAGAAAAGTCAATGGTTCCTTGTAAGGCCAATCAAACTAGGTCAGTTAATTTTTTTATAATTTTACTATTAAGGTCATTGAAAACTTATTTTTTATCAATATAAAACTCATTAGTATTACTTTTAAAAACATTTCTTTATATATATTTCTAAAAGATTCTTAGTTATACCACATATCACATAATATTATACTAGCTCATACAATTGTGATCAAGTTATTTTCGTTGAGTATATTATAAATGGATATATAATGTTGAACATTTTATGTTCCGTTATAATGAAAGACCTTTTAATATATCTGTTCCTAGTAAGGCCATTTAGCAGAGCTTTCTAAAACCTACGTTTATGAGAAAGTGATTAACTTTGCAAGAAACAAAAGTGTTTAATATGTTAATAATAAAACAAAGTGTTATTAAAAAATAAGTTAGTTTCATTTATACAGTAAATAAACAAATTATAATTGTTTATTTGTTAAGGTGGTTCCATGGTCCACCCACCTTACATCCTTGATAAGTCCTTTGTTATATCTACGCTACGTACTTTATACGTATGTACGATGTAACTTCTCTTGTTGCTGACGGTAAACCAAACAAGCAGTCAGTCACATGACTTGCTCGTTCCTAGCGACGATGTAAAGATCCAAGTAGGTATTCAATGTTTTAGCAATTGTCAGAAAGTTGAAATTTTGCCAAATCTCTTGAATTCGGGTTTCGGTTCGATATTTTCCTTGCCTTTCTTTAGACTTGCTTCGTATTTCCTTAATAATTCAGCGTAGTTTGTATAAACCTGTACGCGCAGAATATTTAATGAAGATAAATCCTAATGTATATAGGTATACCTAATAATTATAGAGCAATTTTTTTAAGTAGCTAATATATAGGTATATCACTATATTTTCTAGGAGATCTTTCCGGGGAAGCGACGTCATTCTGTTATTATTGGTACAGTATCATTCAGATAAAGAGATTATTGCGTCATATATTAATGCAGTCTTTCCAAATTATATAGTATGCAATGAAGTACTTAAGTCCGTTAGATTAAATGTATTTTAATATTTCATAATACAAATATTATTTTAGTTATTTACGAAATTAAAGAAAATTGAAGTTAATATCTAAAATATTGCCTAAAAATTAAAATAAAAGATTTTATAGGTAATCAACAAGATATAAAGCGAAACTGACGTACCTAAAAGCTCTTAGAAGGGTTGGGTTGGGTCCTGCTTTGAGTGTTGCTTGACACTATAATAAAAAAAATCTATCGTCTCTCATTATCTTTTAACTTTCCTAATAACGGTAGGATCAATTAGATTAAGATATATCTTATACCTACAACGTTAAAAAGTTTATTTACTTAGTTAGAAATTGCAACAAAATATCTTGAGATATCAACAGTAAAATAAAGTTTCCTGGCATTACGCAGCAGCGTGAGATAGTTCTTCAAGTACGACTATTTTTTAAGTTGGTGAATATATTTTACATTGACCCGCCTTCAATCCACGGAGATGGGCTGCCTCACTAGTAGGGTGACTTGAGTGATTAGCTAATTTTAATTTTATATTTTATAAGAAGCATAAACAATTAGAATTCAGAATTCGTAATACATGCATTGTTATTTGTTGTCCTCTATAAAACTGCAATTGCGATAAACACGTGATAAATAATCCAGGTCAAAGGGAAACTTGTATTTTCCTAAATTGTTTGTTATAAATTATAATATAATGTGATGAAATAGGGTTGCCTAATTGGAAGGTGAAAATTGAAAAGTATTACCAATCAAAAGCAGCTACATTTGTACTTATTATTGGTAATATTTATTAGTATTACCAATAATAATGGCAAATTTAGCTGCTTTTTGGAATTTCAATAATATGTATTACGAGTATTATATATATGCTAGTATTTTACTAGCAATCCCTGCGACTTCGCCCGCTATTAAAAAATTGGGATTGGTGGTAGAAGGATGAAAATTTAGGGTTTTAAGTATTTTTTGATGTCAAATCATTAAAAAAATAAAAAACTAAAATTTGGTTTAAAAATGAAGATATATATAACAAAAATCTAGTGAAACACTGTGACACGAGATTTCGAAAGGTAGTCTAATTATACTTATGTGTTTTTTCAGGTAGTAGTTCATCCAAATCAGATGAGTTAATATAAATCATTAAGATTAATTTGTATATAAATAAAATATTAAAATACTATAGTTGATGTAATTCATATCTATTTTAGAGGTTAACTATCACTACATAATCTTATTGCGACACTTTTCAAAAAATAATGTAATATCCCATTCTATTAGGCGCTTAACGAGTAAGTATGTAATAAGGCTTAGCGTATTCTTCTAATTTATTATTTAATATTACTATTTTATTATGTCATTATATGTGGTTATTATACTCGTAATCAATCACTTAGAGATGCTAATGTAACCCTAAAAATAATGAGAGACGTGACCAGAAATTTGAATATTTTCCCCGACCACTTACAGTACTTTAGTATATCCATTCTTAAATACTAAGTAAGTTTGATATCGATGCTGTCTCGTTGAGGTTATGACCTTCTATTGATTCCCTTGTTTGGGTACGACTTTTGAATTCATTATTTTCGTGGTTCATAAAATTTTCAACGGAGTATCTTGCAAGGCTATGAATTTGTATAAGGAAAAGTTTATACCTTAAGTCAATGGGCTTGGCTAAGATTATAAATCGTGGAAATAAAAGTATTGGCAATAGGTTTTCAAGTATATGGATGAAAATTTAAGAAAAAAATATTCTGTAGAAAACTATATGACTTAGAGAATTAAAAAAAAAAAAAACAAAACCTTTCTTAATATAATTAGATGGAGAAAGATGTGATGAGATTCGCCAAAATGAAATGAATAAAACACCAAGATATCAAAAGCATGGAAGCATCGCGGCATCGCTATGCGCTATATATCGATGGTGCTAGCGATGCCGCGATGTAGGTACATTAATGATAAATAATTTAAGTTTATTTTTTTTATATATATTTATTTATTTTTAAATTAATAAGACAATGGTGTTGCGATGATCTATGCGAATATTTGACGTGGTTTTATTTCAAGATTTTTGTTATCCGGTGTTTCTAATATTTGGAGAAAAATGTGTTACGGGACGCACCTTCAAATAATTGTTTTATTTGAAAGCTTAAACAAAAAAAATAACATTTATTCGCGCTACGCATTATTTTCTTATATTACTACTACACTTGTATTTACTTTTGTTCGTTGTTATAAATATCCAGCTTATGTAAATTAGATCTCCGTGTACCAGACCACGATTTGCCAATTTAGATATCAGGAGACGACTTGTTAATGAGATTATCAGAACCAAGCTAAACGTGATATCTTTGCATTTAAGGACACACCTATCATATACGTATTTTCCACTTTTACGTAAACTCACACCTACATTTTTTATTTAAATAGCATGAAATGTAATTTGTTCTAAAATTTACTTATCAAATGCAAACATTGTTGTTTCTTCAAATGAATTAAAAAAACTTTAGCCCGACTACGTAAAAAATGGGTCTAAGAGGATGAAACAAAATATTATTCAAGTAGAAATCCAGAAATACGTACAAAATGATGAAGGTAGAGCCGTGGTCGCACTTTACCTAAATCATCACTTTGCTCAATCATTGTCCTTCCTTTCGGCTTCGTCGTAGTCGGATGAGAATATCCAACCACAACTTAAGTCTGCTGACCACTAAAGTATTTGGTAGGTTACGTACCTCCTAGTAGGATTTAAGTGAATGCTGAAATCTATACTGTATATAATAAATCTGTAGAAGGGTCAATTCTGTACATTGAAAATATTGAAAAAAAAAATAGCAGGGGGTGTTACTGGATCGATACCAAACCCAAATATGCGATTAAAAAAATTTTTGTCTGTCTGTCTGTCTGTATGTTCAGGCATCACGTGAAAACTAACGGTTCGATTTCGATGAAACTTGGTATAATTATACCTTATTATCCTGGGCATAAAATGGGATACTTTTTATCCTGGAAAAATACGTTGAAAAAAAATAAATCTTAATTTTTATCATAGTTTGATTTTATCCTGTAGTCCACGCGATCGAAGTCGCGGGCACAGCTAGTTTGGAATAAAAGTTTTTAATTAAACTAATTGTTAAAGTATTTAAAGTATACTAAGTATTACTATTTAGGCCTGTTTCGATGGACTCCTATATAAAGCGATCTTTAAAAACACTTTAATAAAAATAGCAATACCTAACGTTAAAATTTTAGAATTGGGTAGAGCATAAAGAAAAAATTAATTAATGCCTACAATGGTATTCTATTTTTATTTTGTACTAGTGGCTCACCCACGCTCTGTTCGGCTTCGTCTCTAATTATTATTATAGATTTCTCAGAGATGAGATATTTTTCCGCAGTCCCATATGTTGACTCGGATAACCAAGTATCATTACGTATACTCAGGCCTCTTTTTTGTAACTTTTTATTTGGAGGCACGCTAATTTTTGAAAGTAGTAAGTCTATAATTTTTGTACACCCTCCCCCACCCCTTGCCATTGTGTTTTGAGTTTTACTAATTTTTTTTCAACTTCTTTAAATTTTTGTATACGGCGTGCCCCCGCGAGCCCACACAAAAAAAGCTCTACGTATACTCAATTTCATTAAAGCCTGTCCAGAGATTTTCTCGTGATGCCGTCACTAACAGATGGGTAGAAAAATCTAAAAACGATAGTTACGATTGTAGTATCGGTAATAAATTACAATTTCAATAGGGTTGTTACGCTCGCACTTGCGAGTTATTACACCGAATACGGTTTTTTTATATGCTCTACGAGTATGTCTATCTTATTTTTTTTTGGTCCAAGTTATAAGAGTAATTATAAGATTTTGATAATGAAATACTTATTTGGACCTTTAATTAACTCATTTGCTTAACTGTTTATGTTCTAATTATTTAATAATTAGTTCAGGTAAACATATTCGAGATTTAACAATTTGTCACCTAATTTTATTAATCCTTGATAATGCTTTATCTTGTTTTTTCGTTGCTATGCATTAAAGTGATTTAAGTAAATGTTTTTTATTTATAGGCAAATAGAAGCAATCAATAACAATTATCGAATATATCTTAATAGATGGATAATATTTGTATACTTACCTACGTAGAGAGTACACACCCACAAAACTGTTTGTGTACAATGAAACATCTTAAGTATAATATTTATAATATTTGTACTTATTGCTTTTATTCATAATTTACTTAAAAGTTATTCACACTGTAGAATTTAATAAATTGTACTTATTATATTGACTGCTATTTTCAATTACCTACTAATTTATAATAATTAATTAAGTTACTAAGTATAGGCAGTGGAAGCTCAGTGGTAACACGATCGCTTGGATAACCGAGTGATGTAAGTTCAAATCCGGGTCTAGCACCTCTGATATTTCCAACATTGATTACCATTTGTCTTACGGTGAAAGAAAATATCGTGAGAAAAGAAAAGTGTCTAAGAGAACCTAACAAGTTTTCGAAAGACATGTGAAGTCCGCCAATTCGCACAAGACCCGCTTGGTGGACTATGGCCTGATCCCCTCGTATTGAAGGGAGGCCCGTGCCCAGCAGTGGGACATCAAGAAGGGCTTAAATACAACAAAGTTACGCTGCTCACTTAAATAGAATAAAGTTAATTAGGTATTGAAGTTATAAAAATATTAAAAAGTGTTTTTTCCCTTTTAAATATGCATTTATTACTAAATAAATAAAAGATAATCACTTTGCGGTGAAAGAGTGAATAAAACATTATAAATGATATAAGTACATATTATTTATGCAAATAAAATAAATAGGTATATGAAAAACATTTGTTGGTAAAAAATCTGCAATGTGCAGCAAGTTTTAAAAACAAAAAATATATGTTGGCGGGAAAATGGCGAAATGTCACTTCGCGCGGAAAAGCACCCATATATGCAGGAAAATTCACTCATCCAGCCAGTACAAACGTGGCTGTTAAAGGCAGATGACGCGTGTCTTTAAAATGCGTAAAATATTACGCGTCGCCTTTTAGTAAAGTAGACTTTTAGGAAGTGAAAATTATGTGATATTACTTAAATATTTTACTAGTAATTTTTAATTCTGTGATATTTGTGTTGGACTTTTATTTTTGTAGTTTTTTTTTGACAATGGCAGACGGAAAGTAAGTTTGTTTTGTGTATTTTAATTTTAATCCCCAAACAATTTTCCAACATAATAATGTAAAATGTCAAAATAGTACGAAAAAAACTATTTAAATTTATATGATATTTAAAAAGAATCTACTACACACTTAGAATACGTACCTATTTATAAAAATTTATAATTGTAGCAGAATAAATAAAAATGTAGGTTACAATGACACAAGCTTTGATTATAATATACTGTCATTTAATCAAAGGACCATGGAGGTTTCTCCATGCAAAGGACACAAGGATGCATAGAAACAAAAAATGTAGGGCTGTATACACTGCTGCTTCTTTATCATATAACGATGAAGTCGATAGAGGTTTTGTTTTCGAATGCGAAATTATTTATTTTATTCAGTATCATATTAGTATTTGATCCTATTATAAATAGAATAAAAAATAATGGAATGAAAAATTAATATAAATGATAGATTACAGTACATTTCAATACATACTTTTGATTTTAGAAATATTTCAAAATTCAAATTAAACTTATTATACGAGTAAAGTAGGTAACATTACAATATAAGGTCGCATATAAATGAGTTTTAAAATTAACATTTTCTAGTATATTTGCGTCTATCTTAGAGCGTAATCGTACACAAAATTCTTGAGCTACATTTTGATTAAAGCCAGTAAATAGTTAAACTTTAAGCGCCTATTAATATAAGTAGGATTGAGTAGTTAAAAATAAAGTTTTATATACTTTTTTAATGTAAAAACACTACTTTCAACACAATTTTATTATTAATACATTTTATAAAGATATAGCCTTTAAATTTTGCATTTGGTTTGGCTTAAACTAGTTTTGCCACAGCTTTTGCGGCGGTGCCGTTATCCATGTGTAATGAAATCACCATGTTGTTAAGCGGTTTTCGTACTTTAATGCTGTCGAACTTTTTTTTATATTAAACAAACGTGTTTATTTATTTATATATATGAAATACTAATAGCGCTATCGCATCGCCCCGCACGGCGTACATCCTCTGTTATCAACAGTGCTAAATAAATATACTCGTACAATATAGTTTAGTTTGCTTTGATTATTTTTTTTAATTAAGAGGTCAACTGTGACATAGAACGTAGCGTATGCAGAGTTGTTTGATAGCAACTAACTAAGTATAGATGGTTAAAACCTTTGGCGACTTTGATTTATCTGCTTTGATGCTTCGTAGTAGAGATTAAAGAAAAAAACAATAGCTTTCTTCTAAATATACAATAGAACATTTGAAAACTAAACTTTTATTACGGCTTTCGCATAATTCATAAATTGGTCTTTAAATTTTTAGTACCTAAATAATTATTGATATTTAGGAACATTTTATTATATTACATTCCGATGACAAGCTTTCGATACAACAAAATGAACAAAATATATAAGAATTTTGTTTCCAACTTATTATTTTATAATTATTTATTATTTCAGCAATTCTTTTCCCTTATGCCATAAAATATAGTTTTCGATTTCCAAATAAAAACTTTAATTCGTATAATGCACATAATTTATATAATGTACATACACATGTTTATGCTGTTAGAGTTATATGTACATAATATTGCTTACAATTAAATTTATAAACAGTTAATCATTTTTATTTACAAAAGAGAAAATGGCGTACGAAATTTTACAAGAATAATAACGTATTTGGGCGTAAAGTGCAAGGTTGAGGTTGTTGGCTTATCGCCAGTACAGTTGTCTCTGCATTCGGGAAGCGAGTGCTCGGTCAATGTCTTTTTTGTTATGCCCTTCGCTTCATATTTTATATTATTAGATATAAAACATATTATAATAAACATATAATTTTCATAATGACTGCACGTATGCATGTTGATTTCATTTGTGTCTAGATATTATATAAGGACTTTTATATGCCAATATAAACTAATAATAAATTAAATTTTAACTTTTATTAAAATGAAGCTTCTTTCAACCTTACAAGGAATATAAATTAATTGCATTTTATCAACATTTTTCAATATGATACTCGTAAAAATACTAAATGGTATATTCGAATTAGTAGTTTTACAATAAGAAGTATTCCCAACGTGGCTGGACTATAAAGTCAGGACTATAAATTTACAATTTATTCATTAGTTAAATATATATATATATATATATATATATATATATATATATATATATATATATATATATATATATATATATATATATATATATATTTCGCTCTTTTGCCCAACCTTTCTGAGTACCACACAGCACGAAATACGAATAGCCTTATTTTAAACCAATCAGCAATAGATCACGTAATCTTCGTTTAATATATATTATATCTTATCATGACAAGATATTTTACTTGCAATATACACCATATTTGATTTGATTCTTGTTAGAACTGGAATGTATCGATTATTCATGGTTTAATTGTGATTTATAATATTAATTTTATTATAGTATACTTATTATATATGTTAAACACATTCATGTGTTATATCATGGTTTAAAATAAGAAAAAGACATTTTGCTGGAGTGTCAAAAAACAAACATCGTCAGAAAGTAGTAGGACGTGGTGAGTTACTCTCTATATTTTACTTTATGTACTTGTATACCGTAGTTTTCGATGGGTAACTAGTAGGAGTGTGCGAATATCGTTCGAATCGAATCGGAACGAATGATTCGTAAGTTCGAATTATTCGCACACCCTAGTAACTAAAATATTAGCTATCTTTACAAAAAATTTGCAAATATAACCATAAATTACTATACAACGTTAATAAATGTATAACAGTATTAAAATATATAAAAAAATAAATAATAATCCTCCCATAGTAGATAATATAAATTCTCAGATCAGCACTATATTACCTACCCGTTAACAAGATAAAAATAGTCAGGTAATCATCAAAATAAACATGAGTTGGCCGTTATCATTTGAAGAAGGCACTAATGCAAGTGATAGTCATGCCTTGAGAAGGTGACTTCGTATTGTCATAGCACCGTCATATCTTATCGATTGTGGATCAAAGGAACTCTTTGTGGTATACTCTTCGTAGTTTGTATACAAAGAACCGTTTAAATACCGGTCTCTCAGCTTATACAGTAGTAAGGCTACTTTTTTCTCCATAAGAAAAAACTTTGTTATATATAAGTATTGGTTTATTTATAAACAAGCAAATTACTCACTCTAAACGAGGGGTGGGCTAGGTGCATAACGATACCCGTTCTGTATCTGTTTAGTTTAATTTTATACAAAACCTTTCAGCCGTTTTAGTGAAGGAGTAAATTATGATGAATGAAAAAATACCTTACAACCCTTGTTATTAACAACCATATTTCTTATTTTTATAGGAAAGTTATTTAATTTTATTTTTATATGTAGCAATAATACGTGATTTTGACTGAAAACAAAATTTGGCACCATATGTACTTATTTTCAAATTTGTGTGGTGTGTTAATGGAGAATTCACGTGCATTGATAACTTGCCAATTTTAAGAATTTATATCGTGAAAAAAATATTGAAACTTTATCTCTTTTAATGAATAGAAGTTTTTCTGAAAGCATAACTTAAAATTTCAGTTAAATCTTGTCACATAGTGGTAGTGCCATGCTTGTTACTTTCGGGTAGCAGCCGAATGGGCCGGCACGCCCCGTATAGTACCTACCACTCTCTTATAGGAAACCGGCGTGAAGTGACAGCTATGCTGTTGCGTTTCGTCCGGTAAGTGAGAGTCCGGGAGGCCCACTCCCCATCCCTCCTAACTTCCCCCCTCACTCCCTCCTCCCTTCCTCTCCCTCCCTCCCTTTCCTGAAAGGCCGGCAACGCATCTGCAAGCAGTTGCAGATGTCCATGGGCGGAGGTAATCACTTTCCATCAGGTGAGCCTCTTGCCCGTTTGCCCCCTTTGTCCCATAAAAAAAAACATCCTTACTTTTTAACTATTTCTTGGAAACTTAAAACTGTTATGTGAGATGTGACGTATTAAACATACATACGTATTTGAAAATATAGTACCCGATATAACTGGTTAGATCGGGATCTTGAATAAATTATGTATGTATTATTAAATGTGTAGGATTAAATAAAATATTAAATGGGGATTGTCCTTTATTGGAGGTATAAATACATACTTCAAAACGATTAGAGACATAGTCAAATTAATATGGTTTCTTAAACTATAGAGTAACGTTAAACATATTTTAGCTTCATCATGAATTGAGTATGTTATGGCTTCAGTCGTAAATAACGTATATTCGCATATATTTATAATGTTATGTTAGTTTTATATATGGGTACCTAGACCTACATACTCGTAGTACGAAACCCACAAATCACGTAGTAAACAAGTGTTTTGTGATGTCAATTTAATCAGCAACCCTATAAGTACAGGGTAATCAGTTTCAATGCTAACTTTAAGGAAAATTGTAAGAAAAAATGTTAAGTGCATTAAAAGTATTTTGTAGAAATTTTAATGTTTGTAAAACATTTTATACCAAAGCAATTTTTAAGCGGCAAGAGTTAGCCAATCTGCAATTGGTCTTAATGGAAGACTAATCCTTCTGATTCTCCTCGTATTGAAGGCCTTGCCCAGCAGTGGGACTTATAATTGGGTTGAATACATAAGTAGTTAATGTAGAAAGTAGAAAGGTGGGCAAAAATTAAATATATTATTTAATTAAAACAGGTGCAGTAAGATGAAGATTTTTCAAGACTCCGAAGTACCAAATTATGGGTCCATGTAAGTTCATTATGGTTCCAGTGTATAAGAGTTTGGTTTCAGGGTTTTTGCGGATTGGGCATATTTAGGCGCGGTATGCATGCGGTAAGGGGATTGTTGTGAAGGTGATTATTTATCGATCAATATTAAATTATTACAAGTATAATATTGTCGCAAATATAATTATTAGTATTATAGTATGTGGGTTAATAAGTTATTTTTTTTTTCATATTCTGCTTTAGTATAGATTTGCTAGTAAAATAGAAACGATATTTCTATTTTACTCCAATATGAAATAATTATTTTATTATGTTTATTTATAATTCAGCTTGTAAATTATAGCTTAAAACCTTATGTATCTGGATGTTTACGCTTAGGTTCTGGTAGTAGATTGTTTCGTAAGGAACGGTCCTACGATTGATTTCTTGCCTATGGTGATTAGGTCAATTGGTAATAGCATCGTTTTAGTCTTTCCGACGCTTCGTCTCTTTGAAGTCTCTTTGTCTATCTTTTTTAATTATAAGGGCAAATGCATTTAATTATTGCTTACATTATGACATTTAATAATTTATATAGATCATGAGTGGTAGCCCAGTGGTAATACGTTTGGGTAACCAAGTGAAGGGGGTTCAAATTCGAATCACGGATTTCAGATTTCTTGTGCGAATGATTTACAACATGATTACAACTTTCTTATGGTGAAGGAAATCATCTTTAGGAAACTTGCATGTTTCAGAGAACCTAGCAAGTTCTCGAAATACATATTAAGCGTGAGAAAACCTGCATGTCTGAGAGAGCCTAGCAAGTTCTCGAAAGATAAGTGACGTCCAACATGCACTTAGCCAGCGTGAACTTTAGTTTGATTCTCCTTGTATTAAAGGGAGGTCCGTGCTCAGTAGTGGGGGGTCAAAGTAGCTGAATGCTTATTCAGATGAGCTAACGTTATTAATTTACATTGTCAAGGTAGAGCTACCTACGTTAAGGCTGGCTAGTTGGAAGACCTCGATAATAACTGATAGTACTATTTTATTATGCAGTAAATTATTTTTACGATTGAACTTTATTATATGGGAAAAGGATAGTGTTGTTATTGGATAACTTGTCTGTATCATAGTACTATTAATATTACATGATATAGACTGGCACGTACATATATAAACAATAATTTTATAGATTTTTACCTAAAAAAAGGTACATCAAAATTTTTTTTTTACTTCTAAAATAAATAAAAAATATAAAATAAATAAATAAATAAATTATAAAATAAATGTTAAAATACATCAACCATATAACAATCAATTTATGCCTATAGCATCAACACCGATAAAGCTCTACATTCGGTTTCCAGCCGTGGAAAATTGATGTAACTGGCAATAAATGTAAACTAAACTAACTAAATACTAACTAAATACATAATAAATAACCGCATTTCTCAGTAGAAATATAGTATGAATATTGAAATAACAATATCAAGTATAGCTTACATAAATTTAGGATTAAAATATGTACCTAAATATGTAAAGGCAGTGGTAGCCCAGCGGTAACGCGTTCGCTTGGATAACCGAGTGATGCGGTTTCAAATCCGGGTCTCGCACCTCTGATATTTTCATGTGCGAATCAATTCTATTATAATTACCACTTGTCTTACGGTGAAGGAAAACATCGTGAGGAAACCAGCATGTCTGAGAAAACCTAGTAAGTTTTCGAAAGACATGTGAAGTCCGCCAATACGCACTAGGCCAGCGCGTTGGCTCTCGTACTGAGGGAGGCCCGTGCCCAGCAGTGGGACGTTGAAAAGGGCTGATGACAAATATGTACCTACAACATCTGCAATCGTTGCGATCTCATACTATAAAATAGAATCCTTATCATGCACCGGGAATTATAATATTATATTTAATAACAATAAATAAAAGTGATATTTATAACTTACCTTACGATTTAAGTTAATGTGATTTTGTTCACAACAAACAAACACGCATGTAGTTTGCCAAAAGTAATTCATTTTCAGTGCTTTTATTATAAATAACTAAGAATTTCATACAAAAATGTTTATATACGGAATTTGTTAATCATCAGTATGATTTATAAGGAATAAAGAAATATTAGTACACATATTTCTTCTTACCATTGTCACATTGTAAACGTTAAGTACAAATATCATTTTATTGGCAAATTAAATGATAACAGCGTTATTAATTTTATCAGTAATCGGCAATAATGGCTTAGTAAGGTTGTTTGAATTATTAACTAAGGGTAAACTTAACCATGCTACCTGCATCTACAGACCATCTTAAGCCTTGGCCTACTCTTTTAATAGTAATATGATATTAATTATGCAGCTTTTAGTCTACCTGTTTCTGCATACAATTCCAATAAATCGTTTTTGAAATATTATTACTACATTTATGAAATATACTCGTATATTCTTATCTTTTGTGAGATAGTAGTAGTTCAGTTGTAACGCGCTCGCTTGGATAACCGAGTGAGGCGGGTTCGAATCTCGCACCTCTGCTATTTTCACACTTGTGTTACGGCGAAGGAAAACATCGTGAGGAAACCTGCGTGTCTAAATGAACCTAGCAAATTTTCGAAAGACATGTGAAGTCGGCCAACCCACACCTGACCAGCATGGTGGAATATGGCCTTCGAATCGAAGGAAGGCCCAGCTGTGGGACAACACAATAATACACAGACAATACAAACATTTGTTATATTATAATCATCATATTTTCTGTATTTAGATTAATGTATTTTAATGTACAATGATGAATGATGTAGGTCGACTGGTTTATCTATTGCAAGTTATCGGGCAAGTCCACATAATCAACGCATGATCCCCGATCGCACACACCTAGTAATTATTTTTATCCAATAGCAATATATGACTCAGTAGCTACACAGAACGTTTATTAGACTTTTATCATCATTTTCATCTCAATTTCCCTTTCAGTTTGGCAGAGTAACCATGATCTATAACGATTTTAAAGTGTTCTCTCTGCCTATCCGGATAGGTATACCTTTCCAGTAAATAAGTGCCATTGCCCATTCTTTGTTTTAGCATTTTTAACTTATTTTCATATACTTGTTAATAAAACAACCATGAAATAGATAAAATTGTATGCTAATTTTAACAAATCGTCGAAATAATGTCAACAATGTGTTGACTGTGTCATATATGGATTAATTTACAATGCGAATAGAATATTCTAAATAATATCATGTACTCTATGCACGTACATATGGAATGAAATATATTTTGGCGATGTACCAATAATATTTGTAAAAAAATTATATAAATAAATTAGAATGAGCTTATTAGAGCTCAATTTTATCTTTAAATAAAACCTTAAATGGATGGAAAACTATTATAATTTTGTCATAAATGTGGAAGTATGCATAATGCATATACTTACATTTGTTGCATGACGCCTCAATCGTTTGGACGGATGTCCAAATGTAAGTAAACAATATTACAATCAATGAGTCATCAAGGGTCGCACTCGAGCAAAATAAAACGGACAATGTCAAGTAAATAAATCATTATTTGATACACTAATTATATGATTTAGTTTTAATACCTATAGAATAGAGATAAAAAATCACACATTAAAATAAATTTAATTATTAACTATTAAATGGCTAAAGTGAGGTGGCAACGTATGTATATAGGGGATAACCTATAATAAATAGTTATCTAAGTGCAATACATGCCAAGTAATCAATTAATCGATCATTTATCTGAAGTAAATTAATAAATGTGAGATAATTCGTTTTTCTATCAATTGGCAGTCATTGACATTTGGAGTGGACAGTAAATAGCGTCGCCTGTTATCAACACGTGTTCTAAATAAACATAATTTAAAAAGTTCAATCGCTATAAAATATATCATATGCAATTTAAGAATTAAATATCTGTAATCGAATATTATACCACCATATATTTTTATGAATGACTCACGACACATTATAGAAAAAAGAGCCCAAAACAGCAAAAATCGTAAAGTTCTCTTATATAAAACACTACACCTATATCACAGCTTTATTAAATGTTAAGTCCGCGCTTAAGTGTGTGTAACCAATAAAACTTGTTTAGGAGAACGAAAAATAATTAAGAAATGATCCGTGCCAGTTGTTCGTCTTAAATATGTTCTTTAAATAGTGGCGGCTTAACTTGTTAGGCCACAATGCAAATAAATTGAAAATCAGCCCCCTTTTGAAAGCGAATTATGTCCATCCATTGGCATAGCTACGCCATCAGTGATAGGTACCAGTGGTTTAATTTTAATTTAACATTCAGTTGTCTCTATCTATTAAAAGATTGGGTTTCGTTAATCGCCCAAATACCCTTTTCATCTCTTCGAAGATGAAAATTTATTCCTTCCTCAAATCAATATTGCCTATTGGCACGTGCAAGATGTATATAACCAGTTCCTAGAAAATGTTAATCTATTATAATGTTTAATAGTAAAAATTTGATTACAAATGGAAACATATTTTTGCATACAAGTGATAAGTTAGGTGATCTAGGTTGCGTCGAAGTCATGTGACACCAAGACTAGCAAAGGTCAGGCTGATAGTGCTTATAGCCATAATAAGTCTGTTTGAGACTTACTTAGAATAGATTAGAATGTAGAGCATAGTCATTTAAATAGTAGATGTAGAATGTAAATAAAAATAAGAATATTTTTTTTTATTTGAAGTTGTTTTTTAATAGCAAACCAAATATTTTATAAGCCTTAAAAAACACTTAAAGGCATTTTTTATTATTTTTTGTAATTTAATGTTATGAAACAAAAATATTCGTGTTCTTTATTTTTAATATGATAAATGCATTTTAATTGATAATTAGATAGTATATAAATAAGTAACATTCTACTTTACATTCGCATCGCACGCGGCACGCGCTAATGTGTGGGCTTATTATCATTGTTTGTACATTAAGCGATGTACATAAGTCCGCCTGTGTAGGCTTAACAGTGCAACAATAGAACATGATAAATAAGTACTGTGACGAATTATTTTTGGCTTCAATTTTGCTTTTTCTATATACATAAAAATGAAAATACCTATGTTAGTCCTCTATGCATATCGAAACCATTGCTCTAATTGTGATGAAACTGATGGTTTATTATATATACCACAGATCACATAATATAATTTGAATATTTAGTTACTAAAGGAGGATTTTATCTGTAGACATTAATTATTATAGTCAATGCGTTTCTAAACCATTTAAGCTTAGAGACCCAAGTGAAGTGAAAACCGAAGCGAAGTGTTAGTTATTAGTAATAACTAATACACAAATTTAAATATATTCTTTATTTTTAGGAATGACTCTACACCCTTCATTAAAAATGGGGCATCACCTATTATTGCTAAGACGCCTCTACCGGCCAAGTCGGTTAAGCCAGGCAAAGAAGGCAGAGGGAAGGCTTTTAGGCAAATAATCGCATCGTTTATTGCGAACTTAGGTACTATCAACACTGGCATGGCTTTTGGATTTTCTGCAACCGCTCTACCTCAGCTGAAGAGTGCTACTTCAAGTATACAAATTACGGAAAACCAAGCTAGTTGGATAGGTATGTAGTACTTTTGGCTCATTTCTATAATTATTTACGGGAAATAGTAGTGCTACTTTTGCTATTCACTTCGTGTGTTTGTAGTAACTTATCATTATTTTTTTAAATGTATATATTTACTACCAATTATAAGAAAAGTAAAATAATAATCTCTTATATGTAATAGTGTATCTTTATACATTATATCAAATTTATTTTTCATAAAATTTTACGTATGTATAAGAAATATAAAAGAAATCCTACTTGTATTAAAAAACAAATAGTAATAAATAGTAATAATTGTAAGCAAAAAAAAAAGTGTAGTATGTAGAATAATTTTAAAGAAATTTACAAATTCATATATTTTTACAGCAAGTTTAAGTTCAGCTGGAACACCAATAGGATGTATTATCAGCGGCTACCTCATGGACAATATCGGTCGCAGACGCACCCTCATCGTCACAGAAGTGCCACTTATATTGGGTTGGCTTCTCATATCTTGTGCACAGAATGTCCCTATGATATATGTTGGTAAGAATGTAACGATCACTTCATCTTATAATAAAAAAATAAAGTCCTCCGCCGAGTTTCTCTGTCTGTTTGTTCGCGATAAACTCAAAAACTACTGCACCTATTTTCATCAATGGATAGATTTGTTCTCGAGTCTTTTAGTATATGAACTAGCGAAACACGGGGCTTCGCTAGCGCTAAATCTAGGGACGAATTCGCACGAAGCAAGGACGAGTCGTTATTGTATAATAATTTTAACGTAATTTAAATAAATATTCTGTATAAAATTCTGACACTACTGATACTGATTTTAATGCTGAGTGAACAGAGAATTTTTAAGACATTCTAAAGTAAGAACTAATGAAATTAGATACTTTATGAAAATGGATACGATTAATTGGATTAAGCTATAGGTATTGTTGAATAATGAGATTAAATTTACTAACTCGAAGAACCCTCGTTTGCATGAAAATTTGAGAATATATATTTTTAAGTAAGTCGTAAGTAAACTATAGACTTGCTTGACTCAGGTAAACCATTAAGAGAAAACGCTATTAATTTCCGATCCCGAACCAGTAGTACGTAACATTATAAATAGATTTTCCCCTGGTGTTGGATCCCCCAAGTTCGTCCCAATTGCTGAGATGACATATTTTTCCACACTTAAGAGTGTCTTATATTGTTACACCAAATTTCATCAAAATCTGTTTAGTGGTAATCCCGTGATATTTTCCCAGACAGACAGACAAAAATTCAAAATAAACTACGGACTCTACCTTTGTATTGATAGCAACGAAGAGGTATTTAATAAAAACCACAATATAAATTTTAATGTACAGATTCGACTCGGAATTTTATTATGTTGATAAGCGTACGTCATCATTTATTAATAACAGTAGACTATATATTAGTCCAGATCATAGTTTGTTTATTTCTTAAATTTTATCAAGGAGTAACGAAAATACACAAAAATGAACTTCACATTTTTATTTCTTTATTATTATTATTTCTTTTAATTTCCAAAGGCAGGTTATTGATAGGGTTCGGGTCAGGCATGGTGGGTGCCCCGGCGAGAGTATACACTTGCGAAGTGTCTCAGCCTCACTTGCGAGGAATGCTCGGCGCTATGGCCTCTGTGGGGGTTTCTACTGGAGTTTTGATACAAGTAGGTTTTATTAGATTGTTATTTTTTATTTCCCTTTAAAAATGGTCCTGGATCTTGATATAATCAACAGTCGATTTAACTATAACTAAAAACTATCCAGGTAATTACACAAAAAAGTTCATCAAAATCGATCAAGCCGTTTAGAAGGGAATGAAATTCGAATACACATACTTGTGTAATACAATAATACATACAGACGCATCCGAATTTTATACATATATAAATACCTAAACTGATATGGAATCAATAAGAATATAAATTAATTTTAATATTTGCGTTAACGGTTATCATTATTAATAATACAATAATAACCTTTAAACATGCTTTCTTATAAGGCATGAACCTTGAATTTCTTAATTCGGAATATATTTTAGGTTTAAACAAATATTTACATATTTTTACTAAAGAGGCTGAGTGTCATGTAATTTTTTTTAAATATTTTTTTTTTTACATTTTTGAAGGTGGTTCATTTATAAACAAATAACGTGATATCAATGCAATGATTATTGTTAATTTGGAAATAAATATTTTTAGACAGTAATTATTTTCACGTTAAAATAATGATTTTACGAAAATTTTAAATTACGCACTTGAGCAAATATTTCAAGATCTTGGCCAAAGTTATGTCTCATATGTGTAAACAATTGCCAATATATTATGTACGATGGCATATTCTTCCTTGCTACTTTTGAAAGATTTTACCAATTTGGAGTCGAATCTCCAAATTGCTAGAGTCTCTCAGAAAGTCTAAACGTGTACGTGAAATTCACTCAAAAACGTCATTTAAACCAAGTATTCTCATGAAAAACTTAAATAATAACTATTTAGACTATATAAATATAAAATATATTTCGTATATTGCTTTAAGTAGGTAATATACTCGCTTGTTTTGTGCAAATCAAATTAATATAGACGCTACGTAGCCGCCGTTTATTATTAGACGGCAATTATGCAGGTATTGACGTATAAAATGGCATTCACAGTATGTTATAATTTCAGCAGATCTATTCTGAAAGAACGTTTATTACTACGACGGTCCGTACTTATCTATACGTATAAATAAAATTGAAGTGTCTGTTTTCAATTTAAAATTAAAAGCTTTTCACTAAATGCATAGGAATGTATATACGGTACTGGCATTAAAAATCGATTATAATTTTTTTATCTGTCAGTCAGCTTGTTTCGGCTAATCTCTGAAATGGCTTTACCGATTTTTACGAGACTTTTATTTGCAGATAACTAATGATAAACTTATAAGGCGTAACTTAGGCTACTTTTTAACCGAATTAAACAAGGAGGAGGTTATATTTTAGAAATTTTGTTTATTTTTACTTATAAGACGTATTGTGAAACTGAAAATATTTAGTTATATATTATATAATATATTTTTCAATTTTTATTTATCTAAAAGTTGAATACAAACAATTAAAGTCTAACAACAATAGTGATTGTTAGTGATAGATAGGATAATTAAAACATCAAAATAAACATAATTATCATCATTAATCACTTAGTAAGCAATGACCGATAAATTATCTAGCGATTCTTCTTAGATTCTCTATATCTCTACAAGTATAATGTTAGCATTATTTGTATTTGCGCTCTCAACTTATCGTTGTTTCTTTTTTATTCGCTGTGTATATTTGAACGAATCTGTAACCCAATAGATAGTGCCTATATATAATTATAGTCGTTTTTCATAAAATAACAAGATTCAGTTTCATATAATTGTCCTATATATTAATAACACAATTAAATATAGAGTTTTTTAAGCACTAATAGAAAGAAAAAAATAAGTTATGAGAAAATAAGTGGAGATTAAAGATAGGCGGAGTTTTTTATGATAAAAATACACGGTATTGACATGTGCTATGTAATTTAGAACTAAATCTCGCAAACAAACTGTTATCTTCACATTATATATACACATTATTCATGATACTTAATATATATGTACATATTATGTACTCGTATATATGTAGTGTATATATGTAGTGTATATATAAATGTAAAGAATTAATTTATTGTTGATTTTGACGTAGGAGAATTTAGTATTACGATTATTGTCTACTTTTAAAATAGGTGTACCATTGTATGTGTAAAATATTTTGTGAGCATATGTTTTAAATAGTATTTTGTTTTTTTTTTTAAATTTAATTACTATTTCTGGGTTATCTAGTTTAAACACCCAATACGTAATCAAATAAGAATAACATTAAGTTAATATTTAAAAAGCCTGTACCATTTCAGTATAAGATATATTTCATTAATATTAACATCTATCTACATTTATTATTTGAATTTAAAGATAAATTTCATCCAAATCGATTCAGCCGATACAGCATGTAATAGTAACAAGCTTTTGCATTTAATATATCTAATAGTCAAGTAATTATACAGCATTTATTTACTAGCTCACGTTTACTTAGCCATGAAGCAATATTTACTACTGGTGCTGGTTTAATTGCGCATATTGTCAACCAATTCTTTTATTTATACAAATATCGTTGTATTTTCATTTGCTAGGTAACAATTAGAATTTGATAACAACCAGTAGTTGAAATCTATTGTTATTATGAGTAGGTACATTAATTGATTTTCCGTTTTTTTACTTCATTAGTCATTCAAACGTACTTCGCAGTAGGTATTTAATACAGACTGTATCATCAAATATTTTCAATTCTTGAGTTTAAATAAGTATACTTTAGTTAACTAGAGAGTCTAGAGAGTCCTCGCTTCTCTCGGGTTCATCCCTAGGTACGTATTGAGCGAAACTGCAATTCAAAATTGCGAGAGCCCTTAGATCTTTTTAATCCGGCTCTATCGCTAAATCAAAGCGAAGTCTACTAACTATAAATTACCTCTACCAAATTTCAACTATATACGTTAAGTGGTTGACGATATTTTATGATGAGTGAGTGAGTGAGGGAGTGAGTGACCTTTCACTTTTATATATTTAGAGTTTGTATGATAATGGAAGTGTAGATTATTCAGGTATAAGGAAATGTTAATATTTGTTTTCACAAGTCACCTGACGGTGTAAACACAATCGATCAAATGATATAATATTATAATAGAGTACTTATATAATCACAGTCTAGTTTATACATAATTTATGTGCAACCATACGTCACAAACTTGAAATTGATAACAGCCTTTTGTTTATTAATTTTCATTGTTAAATAGTTCTCATACTTTACTATAGTAACTACTACAGATGAAGGGTACAGGGGTAAAACAGGGAATGTCACATAAAATTTAAAAAGTTGAAAAGTATGGGAACATTAAGATTTTGCAATGTATTATAGATTGCAATGTTAATTAAAACAAAATAATTTTGTGACATTCCTTATTTTGCACCTGTACCCTTCAGATAGTAATATCTGTATACTATTTAGTGTTTTATCATACCTATCACTTTTGAATTAAACGTATTTTGGCGATCTTTGCCTCGATGAATTCTATCATGGTAGGCTTAGACTAATAATACCTATACTGATAGTTTCATACATAATTCCGCTCAATATTGAAGTAGCATTAGTATGAATGTGTGCGTAAGTGTCACGTAATTGTAACCGAAGTTGTACGTATGTAGTTGTGTAACTTGACAATTGACATTGACACGACGGGAAACGTATCTAGCCATATCTCGAAATCTAGCCAAAAAAAGTGGTTACAATTCGCTTGGACCTACACTCCATCTAGGTGTTATATATCTATGATGGTAGGTATAAACATTTAAATAAAATGCGAATATATTATTAATTAATATTTAATAATATATTGATCAAAGACTGTTCGGTGGTTTTCTCGTTATGTGGTCACAGACAGACAGGAAGACAGACGCACAAATTCTAAAATCTATAGAATTGGCCTCTGCATCCATAAAAATAACTACTTATTTCAATAAATAAAGACTCGCTTAAGTTAGATTTTTTTTATATGTACATACCATCTATGATCTATACATTACATAGTAAGATTTGCGAACGTTTATAAATGTCTCCTTAGATAAATTATTAGTTTTTGATTAACTAATTTTATTTTAATTATCAAAGCGATAAATTATTATTTATCATTATTTTAATAATATGTACACTATACAGCTCGATAATAGGTCATTTCCTTGTGACTCAGAATTTATTCAACTAGTAGAACGTGTGACTTTCATATTGATAAGATTAGGTATGTACAACACTAATATAACAATGCTATTTACTGCAAACGTGTGATGTTGGTGTAATTAAATTAATATTTTTGTGGAAAAATAATTAATAATAATTTGATCCTTATGAATCACTCTCTCGAATGGTTAATCATCATTATTATCATAAAACAAAGTCCTCCGCCTCGTCTGTCTGTCGGTATGTCTGTTTGCGATAAACTCAAAAACTACATTACCACTTTTTTACCAATGGGTAGAGCGGTGTCGAAGAAGGTTTTAGTACGTAATTTGTCAAGTTTTAGTATACATTTACTTGCAAAGCCCACGGCTTCGGTCGCGATATGTCACATATTAAACAAAATATAAACATGGTATGTAAAAAAATATTTTCCAAAGTAATATCGGTACGGTACGCGAATAATATTTGCACGACTAAAGTTAGCGCTAGTACGCCCATGTTCCGCAAACATATCAGTCTGATAAACGGTAATTGAACGGTAAGCATGTTTGTCCATGTTAGAATTGCCTGAAGACAAACAATACGTACACAGCTTTATTAGTTAACTGCACGACGTCAAACGATGGATTATCTCGTCATAGTGACAATGCCAACGATTACACAAATTTTTCCTAACCCTGAGGCTTAAACAATCGCTCCTATTTTTACAATTGTTGAAGAATAGAAATCTAAAACCTTGTATAGAAGCGATATTACTAAACTTGTGTTTGATGACTAGTTTGGCTTAGTTTATATTAACCGTACTTTCTGTGCCAGAGGTCGGGGGTTTGAGTCTCATTGGAGGCACCAGTATGCAATAAACTACTACATTGTGTGAATATTTCATGTTGATTTATTATTTAAAGAATGTGCAAAAATTTAATTTTGGTGGTATATTTTTATAACGAAATTTATCATAACATTATTTTATTAATTACAGTACGTAATAGGCAGTGTAACTTCATGGAACATATTGGCTGGTGTGAGTGCGATAGTGCCGATACTGTCGCTGTTAGGAATGATCTTCTTACCGGAAACACCTAACTATCTCCTCACTCAGGATAAAGAAGAGAAAGCGAAAAATTCGCTAGCAAAGCTGAGAGGCTCCACTTGTAACTTACAAGACGAAATACAAAAGATGATATCTTTTAAGGAAAAGAATCATGTTGAACCGTAAGTATTTTTGAATCTGTTTCTACATTTGGAACGTAATAATTTTAATTAAATATCTTTATGTACATATGTACCTACATATGTATTATAGGGCTTCTTAAGCCCTAGGTACCCTGAAGGTTTGGCCCTATTTCATTAAAGTCTTAGTACTAGTTTGGCCGTAGTCTGCCAGTTTCATTGTGGTTTGGCAGAATTTACATGTCTTTCTGAAAGAAAACAAGTTCGCTAGGGATTTATCGTTCGCTAGACTTTTTCCATTTGGGCCCCACTGCCTTGCATAATAATAATTATTTGTGCTATATCATATTTTATAGACCAATTTGTATTAAATTTTAGGCTGGACTTATGTGTAATTTACAGCAAATTTAGTTAATTTATTGAGAAAAATATACTTTAAATCAGTAATGTCTTTCACCTGCATTTGTTTGTTCAAACTAAGGAAATAATACATGGAATTTTTATTACATACAAGTTTATAAAGATAAGGTGTTTATTATACGTTGTGATATATTTATTATAGAAGCCTTAATTCTATTTACATAATCTATTAAAGTGTAAACATGACGCGTGTTTCACAAATAAACATACGTTTATTTCAAATGTTATAATAATATTAAGAAGTCACGATCTTTTGTCTTTTACATTTATTACTCGACTCGTAATAATTAGTTGACATGTGATGGATAAGGTCATTAATATTAGACGGAATTTTCAAGAAACTCCTTTTACGGAAATATTAAGTTACATGCTATGTAGAATAGTACCTATTGAATAGAAAATTGAATAATTAAATTGTTTAAGTCTAATATTTGCTTACTTTTTGATGCTAGGTAAACATAATATCTATAACGCATATGAATGACTAGTTTAGCTAACTTTATATTAGTTTAGTTTAGCGTTAAAACTTAAAATTTTTCGAATCTCTTTAATTTTCCTTTCAAAAGTGACTTTGTTTATAGTATTTATTAATTTATCCTTCTTAACGTCCTACTTCTGGACATGTGCCCTACACTACAAGGGCGATCGGATCATAGCCCACCACGCTGTGACGCTGTTCTCTCAGACATGCAGGTTTCCTCACGATGTTTTCCTTCACCGTAAGGCAAGTGGTAATCGTGTTGGAAATTGGCGCATGAAAATATCAGGGGTGCGAGACCAGGGCCGAATCTGAAAAAAATAACGAGCTTTACGCAAATAGTATTTAATACTACTATATTTTTCATGTTTACTTTCAGATTAAAAACACCGAAGGAAATAATCAAAGCTCTCATGTCGCCATCTGCACTTAAGCCCTTTGGTATACTAGCGTTGTACTTCTTCATCTACCAGTGGTGTGGTGTCAACACTATAACGTTCTACGCCGTAGAAGTCTTTGAGGTGAGTTAGCTGTAAAGATAAAACTATTACTTTCAATGAAATTATTTTTTAAATTAAAGTTTTTATTTGAATAGAATTATCTATACATTTACATTTGATATAATTTTGACTTAGTTAAATCTGCACTATTTATCTATATATTTTTTTGGAAAAAGATTGAAATACACATTATTATCAATATCCGTATTATTATATGCGTATTTTCTTAATAGTTATAAAATTATATATTTTTTTGATAGATAACACATCTAGATATGAAGTTAAATTACTATGTTTTTTCAGTAAAGTCTACCACAAAATTGCCAGGTTGTGGGATAGTGTTAGGTCTTGCTTCGCTCGCCCTAATATATCTGTAGCAACCGTTTACGTTGTAAATTTTGGCATATTTATAATTATATCATTTGTTTAAACTAGGCATCAGGAGCAACTCTAGACAAATACTACCTCACAATATCGATGGGGGTCCTGCGGGTCATATTCACAGTCGTCGGTTGCATACTTTGTAGGAGATGCGGGAGACGGCCCTTAACTTTTGTTTCTGGTAAGTACATTCACTCTTGTTTATACTAGTTATCTTTTTTTTAGGTGAATATTAAAAGATTTTTTGATATAGACATTTGAATGATTTTTTTTCTATGTCTACATTTTATGAAATTTAAATAAGTTTCTTCAACTCACTCTCTGTTCCTATCACTCTCTTACTCCGGCGGGACGACACGAGACACTCGCAGTGAGAGTGGCGGCGCAGGAGCGACGCGACGCGTGCTCTCCGACGCAAGGGGTGACTTATCGTCAACTTCCCGACTCCGGGCTGTTACTGAGGAGTGAGGCTTATGCAACAGAAAAACTCAATAACTAAACTTGGCCCGACCCGGGACTCGAACCCAACATCGCTCATTCTCATAATCTCGATGTATAACCGTACATGCTAACCACTACACCATCGAGGCAATTGAAAGGCTATAATAATAGGATAAGTATAAAACTTGCAGCACTCGGTTGTGGGTCAACGATGATAACTCTGTCGGTGTACCTGTACTACGTGCAGTACTGGAAGGACAATAGCATGGAGCCGCAGAACTCCTGGATCCCGGTCGCCAGCATCTACTTGTTCACTATATTCTGTACTCTGGGATACTTGATCGTGCCTTGGATCATGATTGGCGAAGTCTTTCCTACTCAGGTATGTGTTATTTCAAGGACAAAATATTATAATGTTTAACTTTTTACTGTTTAAGTTTAAATACTTTCATAGAAAATTTACGATATTCAAAGGGAATGTGTTTTAAAATTAAAAATTAAGTTAAAATTTGATATCCATATAATATATACATTTGATTGACAAAGTCTACCATTTTTGGGAGTCAGCCATATTGGATTTACAATAACGTAAAACGTTACGCTTTTGAGTTAACGCTTGTATTAATTTCACATGCATAAGATTTCCATACCGGAATTTTATATGACAATTGAAATTTTTAAGGAGTAAACTTAAAAACAAAATGGCGGAGTATTGGCAAAGGCATGAATTTTCGTTACATATTTCTCAGGTCCGTGGGATTATAGGTGGTATGACGACGTGTGCGGCGCATCTGTCCATATTCTCTGTGGTCAAGACCTTCCCTTACCTCAAGCACTCGTTGAACGACTACGGGGCTTTCGGGCTATATGGATGTATGTCTATTGCTGGTAAGTCATAATATAAATATATTTCAATGTATGTATGTATGTACGTATCTAATATGTATTCATCCCTTTCATGTCCCACTGCTGGGCACGGGCCTCCCTTCCTTCCTCCCTTCAGTGCAAGTACTCCACCATGTTGGTCAAGTGCTGGTTGGCAGTCTTCACGTCTTGTTGTATTCTCAGACATGCAGGTTTCACTCACGATGTTTTCCTTCAACGAAAGGCGATCTAATGGTATACTAAACTAAAGACGTAGTCCTGCTATAAATTTTTCTACGTAAAACATATGATATTATCATATATTGAACATTATGGTAATCTCCAGGAATGGCATTCTTCTACGTGTTCTTACCCGAGACTAAAGGACGAACTCTGCAAGAGATAGAAGACTACTTCAGCGGAAGAACAAAAGTTCTAAAGAAGCCAAGTATTACTGAAACCGCGTGAGTACATGTTACATAATAAGGGCCGATCCTCACTTATTACCGTATATTACCGTTCACTGTTCGTTCTTAGTTTGATCTCGATTTAATAAAATCACACCATATTTACATAATACAATCGGATTCAATTCACGATTTGTGCTGAAGAAAAAATCTTGCAGTACTGTCGAATGGATTAGAGTAAAATTTCTTCGAGATAACGAAACTTGACTGTTACCGATGGTATAACTGCACGTGTAATATATTTCAATAATAATATTTTACCAGACTGAGTTCGGATCGAGAACGAACTGTGAATGGCATTATAGTGAGGATCTGGCCTAAAAGGTTATATTAAATGAATAACATATATGCCTATCAAAATAATTTGAAATGCCATGCTTATATTGCATGTCGATGGAGGCATTTGAAGTTAATATATAATTATATAAAAATAAAATTAAAATTTTTTTAAAGTTATATTCATACATGCACATAATAATATGTGATTAATGTTGATGTCAAACGACTTATCTTACGTTATGCCTGACGATATCCGAATTCCAGTGGTATTTACTGAGCTGTATAGTTACTGATGTTAGTAAATAAATTTGTATTTGTATAAAAAAGTAACATATTTTTGGATTCATATATTTTTTAAAGAAATTGACCAAAACTAGCTTTTAGGATTCTATGGAAGGAGAAAGTATTTTCTCAATAGAAATAAGATATAATAATTGTTAAAAAATTATAGTAGTACAATCAAGGAAAGTTTTAAAGTAATTTTGTCTGTTAAATAATTATATTGCAATGACTAGGTTCTAATTAAAATGTAAAACTATCAAAATTACCAAATTTTCTTATAATTTTATAAAATATAGCATAATCTGTAATAGGTACTATCTGTATTTTTGTATAAAGTATTATTTAGTTAATAATAATAAATATAGTACGATTCGAACTTAATAGCTCCGAACATCGTACGTTTCGATGCGCAGACCGCAGTTTTTAGGTATCAGCCAATCAGCGTCGATTTGTGTGTACTTGCGCGTACCTGCACTCGCAGCTAACTTCCGAGCTGTCATTAAGTTTGAATCGTACTATACCTACAGTAGAAAGAAACGTAGTGCCATTAAATAAATAATTTATTTTAGATATTACATATACATATTTATACATAATGGCAGCTGTTAAAATATATGTATATAAAGTTTGTATATAAGTTAGTTTTAATAAGTCTTTGTGGTTGATTTTGGAACAATAATGTTACCATGAAAGTATTTGTTGATTTTTAAAGAAATAAAAATATTGAATTCGTTTTAAATTGTCGTATTTTTTGTTACCTTTTTTGCAATAAAATTAGTAGATTGAGAAAATATATCAAAGATGAATGGAGTATATTTAAACTCATAGTTGAACTGTTCAATGACTTCTTCTTTTATTTTTCGATCTAAAGTTAAAATGGTATAATTAATGCTATCAAATATTATTACCTTATATGATAATCAATTGATGATCGTTAGTCTCTCTGAAATCAAAAGCGACTTGACCGAATTGATAAAAAGCGAAGTCCCGAAAAATTGTTGGAAATTTGAAGTGAAAAAATTAGACCTGTTTCTTCAGTATGGAAATCAATATCCTACGGGACAAACCCGAGCAAAATGAGAGTGACTCGCTAGAAATATTAATTATTAAAGTAAAACGCATTCTTGCTAAAGGATTTTTTTAAATAGAAAAATCATTAAATTCTTGTAGGTATACTAATACTTTAAGGTACTGCAAATCGATGTTTATAAACAAACTGTCGAGTTTTTATCTTCCTCACGAACTGAGCACACAAGCCCTAGTTCTAGTCGCTACAATCAGTGTGAGTGTTCATAGAACATTGTCTGGGTATCATCAGAGCGGTCTTGAAGTGTTTTCTTTTTAACTTTAATGAAAAAGTCTTAAATATGTTGGGACATTACTACACACAGCGCCATCTAGTTCCGTGGTAAGCTACGAGGCTAGTGTAACGGATACCAGATAATGATATACTACACATATGTAACTAACATACATATAATATAAGTTAAAGCAATTTAAGTACCCATGACTGGACTACAAATATCCATGCTCAACAAATGAATGCCCCTAGCGGGACTCAAACCCATTACAACGTTTCATCGACGATACCTCGAAGCATACATTCCCCATTCATCATAATGGTTTCTTAACGCAATAAACCATTATATTACTTGGTTTTGCTTTACAATGGTTTACAATTTTCAAGAAACTCCTTTTACGGAAATATTAAGTTACATGCTATGTAGAATAGTATTGAATAGAAAATTTAATAATTAAATTTTTTAAGTCTAATATTTGCTTACTTTTTGATGCTAGGTAAGCATAATATGTATAACGCATATGAATGACCAGTTTAGCGAACTTTATATTAGTTTAGTTTAGCGTTAAAACTTAAAATTTTTCGAATCTCTTTAATTTTCCTTTCAAAAGAGTTTGTTTCTAGTATTCATTAATTCATCCTTTTTAACGTCCTACTTCTGGACATCCGACATGTGCCCTACAATACAAGGGCGATCGGATCATAGCCCACCACGCTGTGACGCTGTTCTCTCAGACACGCAGGTTTCCTCACGATATTTTCGTTCACCGTAAGGCAAGTGGTAATCATGTTGGAAATTGGTGCATTAAAGTATCAGAGTTGCGAGACCAGGGCTGAATCTATAAATAATTACGAGCTTTACGCAAATAGTATTTAATACTACTATATTTTTCATGTTTACTTTCAGATTAAAAACACCGAAGGAAATAATCAAGGCTCTCATGTCGCCATCTGCACTTAAGCCCTTTGGTATACTAGCGTTGTACTTCTTCATCTACCAGTGGTGTGGTGTCAACACTATAACGTTCTACGCCGTAGAAGTCTTTGAGGTGAGTTAGCTGTAAAGATAAAACTATTACTTTCAATGAAATTATTTTTTAAATTAAAGTTTTTATTTGAATAGAATTATCTATACATTTACATTTGATATAATTTTGACTTAGTTCAATCTGTACTATTTATCTATAAACTTTTTTGGAAAAAGATTGAAATACACATTATACCAATATCCGTATTATTATATCCGTATTTTCTTAATAGTTATAAAATTATATATTTTTTTGATAGATAACACATCTAGATATGAAGTTAAATTACTATGTTTTTTCAGTAAAGTCTACCACAAAATTGCCAGGTTGTGGAATAGTGTTAGGTCTTGCTTCGCTCGCAACATATATCTGTAGCAACTGTTTACGTTGTAAATTTTGGTGAACTTTGGCATATTTATAGTTATATCATTTGTTAAAACTAGGCATCAGGAGCAACTCTAGACAAATACTACCTGACGATATCGATGGGGGTCCTGCGGGTCATATTCACAGTCGTCGGTTGCATACTTTGTAGGAGATGCGGGAGACGGCCCTTAACTTTTGTTTCTGGTAAGTACATTCACTCATATTTATACTAGTTATCTTTTTGTTTAGGTGAATATTAAAAGATTTTTTGATATAGATATAGACATTTGAATGGTCTTTTTTTCTATGTCTACATTTTATGAAATTTAAATAAGTCGAATCTGTAAATTAATAGTCATTAATATCGATGATCGATCAAATCTATAGTTTTTTCAACAGACTTCCAAAAGGTTATCAATTCGTCTGTATGTTTTTTTTATTTATTTTGCTTTGGCTGGCACCGACTCCAAAATTAACAAAGTTCTTAAAAGTATTATTTTCTACTTTTTAGTTTAGATTTATTTAGTTTGGAAGTCGGTTTTGTTTTTTTTTTTAAAAACGACACGAGACACTCGCAGTGAGAGCAGCGGCGCAGGAGCGACGCAACGCGTGCTCTCCGACGCACGCGGTGACTTATCGTCAACTTCCCAACTCCGGGCTGTTACTGAGGCTTACTAAATAGAAACACTCAATAACTAATTAATTAAACGTAGCCCGACCCGGGACTCGAACCCAACATCGCTCATCCTCATCATCTCGATGTATAACCGTATATGCTAACCACTACACCACCGAGGCAGTTAAAACTTAAAAGGCTATAATAAGATACGTATAATACTTGCAGCACTGGGTTGTGGGTCAACGATGATAACTCTGTCGGTGTACCTCTACTACGTGCAGTACTGGAAGGACAACAGCATGGAGCCGCAGAACTCCTGGATCCCGGTCGCCAGCATCTACTTGTTCACTATATTCTGTACTCTGGGATACTTGATCGTGCCTTGGATCATGATTGGCGAAGTCTATCCTACTCAGGTATGTGTTATTTTAGGGACAACATTTTATTGTTTAAGTACTTTTTACTGTTTTAAGTTTCAATACTTTTATAGAAAATTTACGATTTTCAAAGGAATGTGTTTTAAAATTAAAAATTAAGTTAAAAATTTGATATCCATATAATATATACATTTGATTGACAAAGTCTACCATTTTTGGGTGTCAGCCATATTGGATTTACAATAACGTAAAACGTTACGCTTTTGAGTTAACGCTTGTATTAATTTCACATGCATAAGATTTCCATACCTGGAATTTTATATCACAATTGAAATTTTTAAGGAGTAAACTTAAAAACAAAATGGCGGAGTATTGGCAAAGGAATGAATTTTTGTTACATATTTCTCAGGTCCGTGGGATAATAGGTGGTATGACGACGTGTGCGGCGCATTTGTCCATATTCTCTGTGGTCAAGACCTTCCCTTACCTCAAGCACTCGTTGAACGACTACGGGGCTTTCGGGCTATATGGATGTATGTCTATTGCTGGTAAGTCATAATATAAATATATTTCAATGTATGTATGTATGTATGTATCTAACATGTATTCATCCCTTTCATGTCCCACTGCTGGGCACGGGCCTCCCTTCATTGCAAGTACTCCACCATGTTGGTCAAGTGCTGGTTAGCAGTCTTCAGTCTTGTTGTATTCTCAGACATGCAGGTTTCACTCACGATGTTTTCCTTCAACGAAAGGCGATCTAATGGTATACTAAACTAAAGACGTAGTCCTGCTATAAATTTTTCTACGTAAAACATATGATATTATCATATATGTAACATTATGGTAATCTCCAGGAATGGCATTCTTCTACGTGTTCTTACCCGAGACTAAAGGACGGACTCTGCAAGAGATAGAAGACTACTTCAGCGGAAGAACAAAAGTTCTAAAGAAACCAAGTATTACTGAAACCGCGTGAGTACATGTTACATAATAAGGGCCGATCCTCACTTATTACCGTATATTACCGTTCACTGTTCGTTCTTAGTTTGATCTCGATTTGATAAAATCACATTATATTTACATAATACAATCGGATTCAATTCACGATTTGTGCTGAAGAAAAAATCTTGCAGTACTGTCGAATGGATAAGAGTAAAATTTCTTCGAGATAACGAAACTTGACTGTTACCGATGGTATAACTGCACGTGTAATATATTTCAATAATAATATTTTACCAGACTGAGTTCGGATCGAGAACGAACTGTGAATGGCATTATAGTGAGGATCTGGCCTAAAGGGTTATATTAAATGAATAACATATGCCTATCAAAATAATTTGAAATACCATGCTTATATTGCATGTCGAAAGAGGCATTTGAAGTTAATATATAAATATATAAAAATAAAATTAAAATTATTTTTTTTTAAAGTTATATTCATACATGCACATAATAAATATGTGATTAATGTCGATATGTCAAACGACTTATCTTACGATATGTCTGACGATATCCGAATTCCAGTGGTATTTACTGAGCTGTATAGTTACTGATGTTAGTAAATAAATTTGTATTTGTATAAAGAAGTAACATATTTTTGGATTCATATATTTTTAAAGAAATTGACCAAAACTAGCTTTTAGGATTCTATGGAAGGAGAAAGTATTTTCTCAATAGAAATAAGATATAATAATTGTTAAAAATTATTAATAGTAGTACAATCAAGGAAAATTTTAAAGTAATTTTGTCTGTTAAATAATTATATTGCAATGACTAGGTTCTAATTAAAATGTAAAACTATCAAAATTACCAAATTTTCTTATAATTTTATAAAATATAGGATAATCTGTAATAGGTACTATCTGTATTTTTGTATAAAGTATTATTTAGTTAATAATAATAAATATAGTACGATTCGAACTTAATAGCTCCGAACATCGTACGTTTCGATGCGCAGACCGCAGTTTTTAGGTATCAGCCAATCAGCGTCGATTTGTGTGTACTTGCGCGTACCTGCACTCGCAGCTAACTTCCGAGCTGTCATTAAGTTTGAATCGTACTATACCTACAGTAGAAAGAAACGTAGTGCCATTAAATAAATAATTTATTTTAGATATTACATATACATATTTATACATAATGGCAGCTGTTAAAATATATGTATATAAAGTTTGTATATAAGTTAGTTTTAATAAGTCTTTGTGGTTGATTTTGGAACAATAATGTTACCATGAAAGTATTTGTTGATTTTTAAAGAAATAAAAATATTGAATTCGTTTTAAATTGTCGTATTTTTTGTTACCTTTTTTGCAATAAAATTAGTAGATTGAGAAAATATATCAAAGATGAATGGAGTATATTTAAACTCATAGTTGAACTGTTCAATGACTTCTTCTTTTATTTTTCGATCTAAAGTTAAAATGGTATAATTAATGCTATCAAATATTATTACCTTATATGATAATCAATTGATGATCGTTAGTCTCTCTGAAATCAAAAGCGACTTGACCGAATTGATAAAAAGCGAAGTCCCGAAAAATTGTTGGAAATTTGAAGTGAAAAAATTAGACCTGTTTCTTCAGTATGGAAATCAATATCCTACGGGACAAACCCGAGCAAAATGAGAGTGACTCGCTAGAAATATTAATTATTAAAGTAAAACGCATTCTTGCTAAAGGATTTTTTTAAATAGAAAAATCATTAAATTCTTGTAGGTATACTAATACTTTAAGGTACTGCAAATCGATGTTTATAAACAAACTGTCGAGTTTTTATCTTCCTCACGAACTGAGCACACAAGCCCTAGTTCTAGTCGCTACAATCAGTGTGAGTGTTCATAGAACATTGTCTGGGTATCATCAGAGCGGTCTTGAAGTGTTTTCTTTTTAACTTTAATGACAAAGTCTTAAATATGTTGGGACATTACTACACACAGCGCCATCTAGTTCCGTGGTAAGCTACGAGGCTAGTGTAACGGATACCAGATATTGATATACTACACATATGTAACTAACATACATATAATATAAGTTAAAGCAATTTAAGTACCCATGACTGGACTACAAATATCCATGCTCAACAAATGAATGCCCCTAGCGGGACTCAAACCCATTACAACGTTTCATCGACGATACCTCGAAGCATACATTCCCCATTCATCATAATGGTTTCTTAACGCAATAAACCATTATATTACTTGGTTTTACTTTACAATGGGATAAAAAAGTCGTGCGTATTTCTACGCTTTCACTCAAATGTTTCGATTCAATCAAACATGCAGTGTATTGTTTTCTTCTTCCTTATTGTTACGTGGTGCGGCGCAGACCAACCTGGCTCATACAGATTTAATGGTAATAAATATTACATATAACGCATAGATTTTATGCATTTATATTTTTAATTATATCTAGCGACTTGCTTGCTCTATCATTTTTCTGAAAAAAGTAGTATAAGTTACTTTTTAAACATCGGCCATCGACCAGTTAAAGGCCCGTCAAAATCTATACAGCTATTTTGGAGATAAGAAAGACGATTAGAACTATCTTATGCCACCATATTGCAAATATAGTACCAAAAAAGACTTTTAATTATAAATATGATTTCTTCAGCATCATCTAAGTTTTTTTTTAATTTAGAACAATAGGCATTACGAAAATTATAACTCTCCTTGACCTTTTGTAAGTCAGAACCTGTCCAGTGATAAGGCTGTAATGTATATGCCACATAATGATTAACGTTTATAAGATGAACCGCCGCACTTATAGTCACTTAATGAACCATTAAGTCGTTCTTTTCTCGACTATGAGTGAGGCGGTAAACTAATAAATCTATTTACAGGCAAACCGCCGGTCCGCTTAGCACACGGTATCGAATTCGATTCTATTTCTAGAAGTACCCTACTTCAAATTTTAACAGCTTTTGAAGAAAATATAAAAAGTCGATTGGGCACGAATGCAAACCCATCCTTTGTCGCTGAATTCGCTAACAATAAATACACAAGACCATTTATATATCCTAAGATGAAAAGAATTTAAAATAAGTGGTACTGTAGATTGAAGATTGTTATGATGTCGTTTTTAAATAAATTGTGTTATTTTTAATATTAAATATGAATGTTTTTTCCCAATATTTCTCACACGGTCACAACCACGAACATATAGGTAATATTATACAATTGAAAAAAATATGCATTTAGCTTTAAATTTTGCACAGTAGTTTTAAGTACATTATGCAGCTTTAATAGGAAATTCAAGCCGTCTAGAAGTTAAAAAATTGTGTTAAAAAATTCTTGAACTAGAATAATCTTAAAGAGTTGATTCCTGCTAAAATCTTCATTGCAATTTCAATAAGACGCATTAAAATAAAATAAAAACGCTGATCTTTTTAAATTCTTTACTTTATCGACAAATATATTAAAGGACAGTAATAATTCATGTGAAGAACTAAATTCTGACATGCATAATACTGTCTAAGTGACAATTGCATCAGAAAACACACACTATTGTCTAAAGTAAGAAGTACAATAATTCAAAAAATTTAATATTTAACTAAAATTTGCTATACCATGGTTTGAACAATGTCAAAAGAGTTGCAAATTAACTACCCAGACCCTGGGTTTTGGACTGAAACATCAATGATTCAATTAGGTTACGGCGTTTGGGTTAATTTATCGATGGTTACTATTGGTTTGGCGTATGGGTTTTCAGCTGTTACTATCCCACAGCTACATTTACCTGATTCTTCCATTAAAGTAACAGTTTCTGATGAGTCTTGGATTGGTAAGTAATATATTATGAAGTATTATATACCATCATGTGGGTAAGAATTTTAAACTATCTAATAAGTACTTACGATAAAAAAGAAACTAATATTCTATGGGATTATTAAGAAACTTATAATAATTAAAGCTTAATAAAAGATGAAATATTTCTCTAGGACTTTACTTTCCATAAATAAACAATATATACGTACATATTTGTCAGGAGTTTTTACGAGAAGCAGGTACACATACTCATTATGCCAAGTTTGGCATAATATTTAAAATATTCAAGACGAATTTATTATTTTTAGCCAGCGCTTTACCGTTATCTTCTCCAATTGGTTGTGTACTGTGTGGTTACATGATAGATAAATTTGGTCGTCGTACAATGCTAATCTACAGTCAACTGCCCGTGTGTCTCGGATGGCTCTATATAAGTATTGCTAATACAGTTAACAAAATTATAATAGGTAAGTCTTACGAAGTAGGTTTTTTAAGTGCTTCTAAAATACTTTTTAAATCTCATTGAATAAAGTTATTTCATTTCATTTTTAATAAATTTGACCTGTCTTTAAAATATAATGATTATTTAAATAAAAATTTTAATACTATAATTATATTTTAAACTCCATTTTTAATATGATTTAACAAAATAATTTATTATGTTAAAGGTAGAATGATAACTGGTTTTGGGATAGGAATGGTGATGAGCGTACCGAGGGTTTATATGACAGAAGTATCTCTACCAAATATGCGTGGTGTGATCGGTTCCTTCCCCAATATTGCTATGTCTATTGGCATTACTGTGCAGGTGATAAAAGAAATCCATTTTAATAACTTTTCTGAAGTATAGTAGGGTCATTGCATGTCTAATTACAATTACTGACTCTACTTTTGTATCGCTTGCCGCGTCTGTAATTCCATTTTTGCAATAAGCTAATAATATAAATTAAAATACGTATTTACACTTGTATCAGTTCTAAACAAGTTATATGGTAATAAAATTTTGTGCGATGTTATTAGAAACAAAATTTTCAGGCTGGATTGGGTTCTGTATTAAAGTGGACAATACTGTGCTACATAAGCTGCGCGTTTGCGGTATTAATATTTTTCCTTAATATGAATCTTCCTGAAACACCATATTACTTGATTCAAAAATCGTTAACAGAAGATGCTCAAACGTCACTTAAAAAATTTCGCTCCAAGAACTATAATGTAGATGCTGAGATGGATGAACTTATAGACTTTAAAAACGATAACGATATTCGTAGGTAAATATTTCTAAATGTGTTGTTATAATGTTCTTCAGTAAATTATATATAGTATTTTTTAAAACACTAGCATTTCCCGTGGCTCCACCGGCTTTTAGACGACGACACCACATTCTTAAGTTTAATGTAAATTTACGCAAATAATGCATTATTTTAGAAAAAAAATGATTACAATATAAAAAGTTATACTTAGTGCATTTCTGTGAAATTTCTGAAAAAAATAAAACGGGAACAGTTCCGTCATACATGTTTTTGTGTAACTATAACCATTTACACTGTGCACACAAGGGAAGCTCCCAAAAGCAATCTTTTTTCCCGCTTTTGCAACATTTCTCATTAAAGCACCCTGCACTGCTCCCATTGGTCGTAGCGTGACGTTATATAGAGCCTATAGCCTTCCTTGATACATGGACTATACTACACAAAAAGATTTTTCAATTCGATCCTGTAGTTTCTGAGATTAGCGCGTTCAACGTAAGAAACGAACAAACTCTCCAGCTTTATAATATTAGTATAGATTTTATGCAGGTTAACATTTTTGGAGCAATTGGCAGCTCTTCTCAAACGTTCATCATATAAACCATTTTTACTTATGACAATATATAAGTTAATAGCGGAACTCTCTGGGGCATCAATTATTTTTATGTGGACCGTTGATATATTGCAGGTAAATATGAAATTTCCTTGACTCTACTTATATCTATTTTGACAGAATACCTGCTATTTTTAATTATTCAATATTTTGATTGTGATCTCAAAGTTACTAATGATTTTGGTTTATTTTTTAATACTATGATAATAAAAGTGACATTAATAACAAAATTAATTTTAAAAGTGACTTTAAATATGGGAGGTTACAATTTGCGGCTTGACTTTGACATAAAACAAAACATACCTACCTCCACTTTTCTAAAGTCGGTTAAAAATTAATAATAGTTCATCTGTAGAGCACTTATTATCCTCTAATTAACAAAATAAATCCTCTTATAAACAATTTGTTACAAAAATAACTTAACCTGATCGAATATAGTACTTTTTATTTATTTAGAGATCTAAATCATCAATCAACCCTGAACTGGGAAACGTTCTACTGGGAGTTACAAGAATAATCGTGGGATTAGTCACAGCGGGACTTATATTCAACGTTAACAGAAGATCATTGGCGATTAGTTCTAGTATATAGCCATTATTATAGCTTATATACATTTCATATTATATACATATGTTATAGCATAGCTTCATGCATTAATTATCCTACAGAGTATCCCTTACATTTTTGATTTAACTTTTAAATATAAGAAATATTACTTATACATAAAACTATTATTTCGTATTATTTCCATTATATGGGTATGCATCGTTGAGTGGTGTAAACCTTAGTCTCTCCTGTGACCATGATTGTAAAGCATTCAAAACTTCAGAAACCAAAAATGAAAATATATCCACGAAAAAGTCTAAAAAAATACGTTTTATTTGTAATGACAAATGTTCGCGTAAATTTTAGAAAGAATTATCATATATCAGAAACACTTTATCTTTAAAACTCCTCCGATACATTTTAATATTCACTCTTTTACAATATATGAATCTTTCATACTTTCACATCAGCACTTTGCATTATTAATTAGCTATTAATTATTTTTCATATAGTTAACGTTATTTACCGAATTATTTAACGTTATTTATTTATAGGTCTTGGTGTTGGAATAGTTTGCGTATCTTTGGGGCTCCTGATACAAAATAAGACGCAATCCACAGTTCTGCCGCAGATCGGTTTCATGCTCTATGTAACGTTTGTTACGACTGGCTTTTATACTCTACCTCCGTTGATTATGTTTGAATTGTATCCTTTACAAGTGAGTTAGAAATCTTATATGTAACCATTGTTTTTTTTTTCAAAGACTTACGGTTTGCAGCATTGACTTACGGTTACTAACACTTCGGTTTTGGTTGTGGTGTGCTTACGCGACAAAATAATTTTGACTTTATGCCAAATGTTAACGAACCCTCTACTTTTGGTGGTTTGAATCGGTAAATACGAAGAAACACTAATCTTTTATTAAAAAATTATCGCGTATGTTATTTTCAGGTAAGGGGACTACTAGGTGGCATTTCTCTGATGAATTTAAATCTGTTGATTTTCGCTGCAAATAAATGCTATCCGTATGTGAGAGATTTCATTGGATTTTCTCACACGATTGTAGCTTTTGGGATATGCTCGTTGTTAGGTAATTATCATATACATATTTTTTACTTTTTACTTTTTCAAAATCGATTAGAAAAGCAAGTAATCGGTTAGAAACAGGTTAAACTTTTTTTACTTATTCTAGACAAATAACTTCTTAAAATTAGGAATGCACTATTCTTTTTATTCAATAATAAAGTTATTTATGTTATTTAGGTTGTATCTTCCTATACTTCTTTCTACCGGAAACAAAAGATTTAACTTTACAAGAAATTGAAGAATATTATAATGACAGGCGCTCAACTTTGACATCTCAACGTAGGATTATGTCAATGCAATTTAACACTCGCAGTGCAACTGCTTTATCTAGTAAATCTCTCGGTAATGGAACAAATAGACATACAAAGTCATCGAAAGTCACTTTTCGTGACAACTAAGTTGTAGAAATAAAATAAAAAAAGAAATTATAATTATAATTTCGTTGTTTTATTTATCATTCCATTCTACTAATTTAATTTTTTTATTTATTTTTAAATGGAAACTTTGACATTTTTATCTCCATCTTATGATACAACTATCGATTCCCGCGGCTTCGCCCGCGTTTTAGTCACTATTAAAAATAGGGATTGGTGGTAGAACGTTAAAAATCAGAATTTTCAAAAAATTCTTCGCTTCTTGTAAGAGCTATTAGCTAAACAGTAGGCAATACGGTGCGGGGTAGGGTCAGCATTGTATCAAGCGAAGCGGCGTTGGAAGCAGCGCTTGCATTTTATTCTCGCGTCCGTATTTTTTTGCGACGTTTTAGCCAATGTATATGTCGCAGGGAAATGAAGATATTAGAGATTTTACGAAATCCCTAGGAATACCACGAATTTACGGTAGATGACGAATTTTATTGTCAATTACGTCTTCTTACTAAAAATGTTTAGGGATATGACAAAATACTAATAAAATGCCCGTGATATGTCGTTTCACTAGACTAAATCTAGTAAAATGAGAAAGGTGTAGCTGGGTAAAACCACTCTTTCCACTGGTGATAACAGCATGAAAATCGGTGCAGTACTTTTTGAGTATTGCCCGAATAGACAGACTGACAGACAGACAGACGCGGCGGAGGACTTTGTTTTATAATATATATATTACAATAGGTATTATAGAGTCCAGTATATTACAATAGTTATTATATATTCCAGAATCTATAATACCTATAGTAATATAGATTCTGAAATATGGACGAAGTAACACGTAACTCAAGGAAAAATATTATAAGATAATTTGTTTATAAAATAAAAGGCAGTCAGTTTAGGCGTTGCAAATATATTAGTCAATAAGTCAAGGCTTCACAGGTACATGCAGACTATGTTATCTAAATCTGGAAAGGATTTCGTCAGTAAACAAACATGACACAATTACATAACATATCTCAACTATAGAGTGAGGTCTTAGTACTTAAGTTTCACAAAGGAAAATCTAGATATATAAACATCATATGCCCCAGTTTTCATATTGCTTCATTACGATGTTATCCTCCATGTATTTCACAAAGTAAATTAACTTTAATTACGCTTATTATTCTACTCATATTTAAAGTTTGCAATAAATGAAAACCGTTTTATAAAATTAATAGTAACGAAAGCTTTTCGTAGGGCTTTTTAAAACCCTTTCTTAGTTTTATATTATTAACCATGTCAAATATTATGTATTGTTTAAATAACTAAGAGTCTCCGCTGTTACAGACAGAGACTACAGAATATATACGACGAAGGCGTTGAATAAGATACTGTATTCCCGTAGGAATGACAGATTTTTTTTAGTTGAAAATATCCTAAATATTGTCCGAGTAATAAGTTATTACAATTTACACTCAATGTAGAGGTAAGGAGTACTATATTCAATGAGAGAAAAGTTGAAAAATGACCATCAGTAAGCAACGAATAACAATTCAAAAACCCACCAGAATAGCGCTAGCGTAGCAAAAGGGTAAGATATGACTCTAGCAGAGTGTAAACAAAATCGAGTGTGGGTGTGTGCCGAGTTGAAAAGTTTTATATTTTGTTCAATATCGATGTTTGCTTATGTTATAATTATTTTGAAAAGTACTACATTACAAAACAAAGTTTTTCGTTCCTTGTTTAATTCACTATCCTACTTAACCAACGTTTGACATTATCTTTAAAATTAACCTACTAACTACACAAATTATAATTAACACGATTTATTTAGATTAGACTATAAATCATGACAATATTAGTATTCACAATTCACATTAACAAATAAGCTATAAATTTCTTTCATTATGTTAGAAATGTAAGCCTAATATTTATACGAAATGATTATAATATTAAATGAACAGCTTAAAATGGAGCATAAAAATATTAGTTTATGTTATATACCGTTGTAATGTAATACAACATTTATTTTAATGCATTTAATCGTCTTACTTTTAATCAAACGAATGATTGTCAACTTTCCCGCTACAACCTGTTTTTATTTATCTATTGTGAATGACGTTATTAAGAACGCAGATATGAAATCTAAAGAATTCTATCGCGAGAGAATGTGATGAATATGGTGACAACACCTACTACTTAGTTTATTACATATCTTAATCAACTTAGCAATAAAATGAGCACATAAAATATGTATAATTAAATATCTATTATACACATTGAGTTATTATTACTACGTATAGAGTGGGCGCCTCAACTAGATTTATTCAAACACCTGTATAGGCCGATCGGCATATACGCGTTTAGTCTGTGCCGAGCGGCTGCGGTAGCTTGACGCATTGGAGTAAAAATTATTACGTCTAAATATGCCGTCATGTGTAGTGAGGTACTGTACAAACCGTTCAGGAAAATCAAATAAAAGTCAAGGAGTGACTTTTCACGCGTAAGTTTACTGCATTTTCGTTTAATCACGCTTAATTTAATAATTTTGTATAATTTTAAAGTCATGCCGACGCGCCATGCGGCGGCGGCCATGATTGTTGAAATCAAAGAGTAAAAAAAAGGTCTACGCAGAAGTGACAATATCGAGTTGCTATGTTAATTAATACAGATAATGAAATTATTTTGTAGTTCCCTATCAGATAAAACATTTTATATTATTATATATATACTTTTTTATTAAGCTATTGCATAGCTTCTATCGCGGGCTTTGAGCGCGGCGACCGAATCAAGAAATTCCGTAACGAAAAAACCTATTACCTAACACCAATAAGGTTTAAATAATGAGGTCCATTTTCAAATCCAAGATGGCTGACATCCTTTTTTTTTCAATAATGACATGGGTGTCATTTTCGAGGTTTCTCGGGGTGCTGATTGCGAAAATGAGGTCCATTTTCAAATCCAAGATGGCGGACATCCGGTTTTTTTTCAATAATGACATGGGTGTCATTTTCGAGGTTTCTCGGGGTGCTGATTGCGAAAATGAGGTCCATTTTCAAATCCAAGATGGCGGACATCCGTTTTTTTTTCAATAATGACATGGGTGTCATTTTCGAGGTTTCTCGGGGCGCTGATTGCGAAAATGAGGTCCATTTTCAAATCCAAGATGGCGGACATCCGGTTTTTTTTCAATAATGACATGGGTGTCATTTTCGAGGTTTCTCGGGGTGCTGATTGCGAAAATGAGGTCCATTTTCAAATCCAAGATGGCGGACATCCGTTTTTTTTCAATAATGACATGGGTGTCATTTTCGAGGTTTCTCGGGGCGCTGATTGCGAAAATGAGGTCCATTTTCAAATCCAAGATGGCGGACACCCGGTTTTTTTTCAATAATGACATGGGTGTCATTTTAGAGGTTGCTCGGGGTGCTGATTGCGAAAATGAGGTCCATTTTCAAATCCAAGATGGCGGACATCCGGTTTTTTTTCAATAATGACATGGGTGTCATTTTCGAGGTTTCTCGGGGTGCTGATTGCGAAAATGAGTTCCATTTTCAAATCCAACATGGCGGATATCCGGTTTTTTTCAATAAAGACATGGGTGTCATTTTCTAGGTTTCTCGGGGTGCTGATTGCGAAAATGAGGTCCATTTTCAAATCCAAGATGGCGGACATCCGGTTTTTTTTCAATAATGACATGTTGAAAAAAAAGTTGTAAATGTGAATTGTAATTAAAATAATTAGTTGTATGCTCATTAGGCAGAATATAAACAAGTGTCCGTGTCCCTTCTGCATAGTAATCTATGATGCGGTCGCCTCCTCCCCCGCGCCCCGGGCGGCCGCTAGTGGCGAACAGATTTTGTTCGCGGCGTCTACTCTAGTAATAATAACTCAATGATTATACAATTAGCTTTTATTACAGAAATGATAAAAAATATTTTTATGTTATATGATAAAGATATTATATTTATCAAAGTAATATTAAAAATATAAAGCAGATATCGATGTAGGTTAGTATTGTATTTAATATTTAATAAAATAAAATAAATAAAAAACATGTGTAGCAACGGAACGCAATCGGTAATATGACAGGTTGAAATAGGCGCGAAACCCTCCTACGCGGGCCTTTCAAAAATCGGCGCAAGATCAAACCAACATCCATATTGCATTCGAACGCGCGCCTTTCGCCACTACGCGATAAAACTATTCGCTAACTTCAATAATATATATTTTCTTAATAAATTCAACAAATAAAATTAGCAATAAATATTTTTTCGGTGAGAGTGAAAATTAAAATGGTTCGGCAAGTTAGTGCATTGCTGTGGTGTCTCTACATTTTCAATATTTCATTGAGTGATAGTGTTATATCAGCTGAATCTGTAAGTTTATTTTTTTTAATATATAGAATGAAAATACGGGTATTAAATAAATAAAGAGTAAAATATTTTTTCATATGTATTATTCAACTTATAATTAAGACTAAATACGAATATTTAATATATTATCTCTATACAAACTTTTTTCTTGTTAGGGATAAATTTAATAAAAAGTCATCTTTAATTTCATTTCTAAAGCTAATAAAATATTATATTTATTTTATTTAAGTCTCAAAAACACTTAATGTATTGGAATAAGAACGTATAGTTACATATTATACTACATTATTGTTACTTATATAGGAAGTATAAAACTTGTTTTTATGACATAAATATCTAATTGACTTTACAATGATCGACTTAAATCAATCACTATTCACATAGCTGCTCTAGTTTCAAGACAGCCTTGAAGGCGTGTGACTTGTTGCTGGAGGCAGTTTACTTGAGTCACATTTCAACAATCCACTAGCCACTACTATGATATAATCTAAGGTACAAGAACAAAACTAATATTTTCTAGATGCTGTTAAAAATATCTTTAAAAAAAAAAGTAATTTTTAGAACTGACTCTTTAATTTAAACCTTTTTAAGTCGAATGAATTTTAAAGTTTAATAATTACATATTTATTGTTTAAATGTAAATTTAAGTCATACTTGATTTTTTAAATTTGATTTTTCCGATATTTATCATCATTAGAACAGACATTGTTACTAAACTACATATACATAATAAAATATATTATGTATGTATAATAGTAGTTGTAATGTTTGTATAATATAATGTGTGAATCATAGTTGAGTTAATGTTTCATTTGTTTTGGTTTATTTATCTACAGTTTATCTTGAGTTTTGCACACCAAGTGCTGCCTACCACCGTATTGTACGGTACGGTACATACATTATACATTGATATATTGATATAATGTATGTATATTGTATGAACCTACTCGTAAATATTTAATTCTAGAAGCTCACCCTTGCTCTACCTCAATACGTTTTAACAATTTGTACGTTGATTTCTCTAAGATGTGATATTTTTCTGCAGTAAAAAGTAACCAATATGTTTATCCAGATAGCAAGCTATCATCATACCAAATTTTATCAAAATCTATCCAGTATTTTTCTCGATGCGGTCACAAACAGACATAAATTCTGAAAAATATAAATTCAGTCGATATTGATAACAAAATTTCAAAAAGATTTTCCAAAAAATATTTTATGTACATTTTCTACTGAGTTGGAATTTTATTATATATATGTAATGTGTATAGACAACACAATATGTGTACATATGTATATATAGAATTTGTTTATTTGATTTAGAAACCTCTACATTCATTCAGATTCATACATACATTACCAGTTTATATTAGGTGTCTGTAATTAAAATTTACATTCTGATCACGTTTAATCGATGCATGCTAAACATCAAGAGCTACTTAGACTATAGTTAACTCTAAGATAAGCCAAGCTCAAAATAATACTGATAATAAGAATAGAATACTTATAGAATACATCGTTATTTTTTGAAAGAACATCAAATATTCGTTACACTTTTAACATGTATACTACATGCTAATCACGTGTTATTATTAGTATGTAGTAATTTAGAACTGACCGCAAATAACAATACTTAGGGTTCAGTCACTTTCTTTATTGTGATGACACAGCGTCTTTTGCGGTCGGGCTGTAGCTTTGTTTACTATATATTTAAAAAATTGGATAAATTATATAAATTTCTAATATTTATCAATCAAAGCTATTAATTTAAACCATAGTAAAGTTAATTAATTATATTAATGTAGGTACATGTATACGATATATATGAGTCACTTTGTAGACCCATTAATGTAAGTTAGGCTTCCTGTGAAACGCCAGATGCTCTACAGAACTTGTTTTTTTATTGGTCAGCATGTGGTTTTTACAATACTTTTAGGTCTTATGGCTTCAATTTGTCATAGTTAGTCTTAAATGGAGTATAGTAAGTAGTATGAGTAACAAAAATTCGAGAAGAAATAGAATTTAGTAGAAGATACATATTATATAGGCGATATGTTTTATTAGCTTGTAAGGTGGTTTAAATGAAGACCTACATATTTTAGCCTACAATTGAAGAGGTTTCTGTAGTGGTAAATTTATTCAGTCATGCGTATATTCACTTAAAAAAGTTTAATATATTATGTATAGGTGAAAATGTTATACGTATAGTTTATTTTAGCGTGAGCGAGTAAAGTAAACAAAATCTTGACAAATTATATACTAAAATCACAGATAACATAATACTAAGTATACTAGTACTAAAACCTTTCTCGAAAACCACTCTATCCATTGGTCAAAACAGCATTAAAATCGGTGCAGTATATTTTGAGTTTATCGCGAACAGACAGACGCGGCGGTGGAAACACTGAGATAGATATTTATGAAGTCAAAACTGGAGACATTAAGTAAAATATTTTGCTTATGAAAATATTTGCTAACATCTAAAAAAGCAATTATTTTTTTACATTCTATTACTTAAGTCTAATTTATTTTAGATAAGTTAAAGTTTCTTAAGTTCCTCTAGTTATATTTCGAAAATAACTTGTTCTACTAAATGTCCAAAATTGTTATGTGGCAACGAAGAACCTGGGAAAGTGAACGCGATGTAGAGTATGTGTTGCGAACATTAATTTGTTGTGACCTTCTAAATTACCTTGTTTTACAGATTTGCATCATATGTTTTGGTCAGAATATTACATGTATATAATTACAAATTACCTGCTACGGTTTGGCACATTTAGTACAATTTTTATCCTACGGACTGTATTTTTTTTTTAATTTACAAATGAACATATCCACAGGCGTTAAGCGCCCGTGCCTTTTGAAATTTTTTAACTTTTTTTTGGCGTTTTCCAGTTAAGTTAAGTTTTATGGTAAGCTACGACACTTGTGTTATGAATACCCGATAGTTGATATTGATTAGAGTGCAAACAATCGAGCTCATCATACAAATGAATACCCGCCTCCAGTGGAACTCGAACCCAAGTAGGATCTCTACAAACTGAACTAACGTGTAGTCACTTACTAACTTACTACTGCTTACTAACTTATTGTTTACCAACTTTAAAATATTTTTAAACTTTATTTTCAAATATAAATTTTAGAATTTCTCTTGACTTACTTGTTAGTAGTTACTTAAATCATATTGATTTTTTTAAAATAATTGGGTATTGTACGATTCAATTATAATTTACTTTTAACCTTAGCAGGTTTTGCATGTATCAACTATATCAAAGTTATCTCTAAACTAAATGAAACTCAAATTAAATATTCCTGGTTAATATGTTCTAGAAGTTTATATAAAATACTAGCCTTTCCCGCGGATACGCTCGCGTTCTAAAGGCTGGAAACCAAATTCTTCCGTCCCGCCCGTCCGCCCGTCGTGCACGCGGTGATTTTGTTGCTAAGTTATGTTAAAACTTAAAACCGTGATACCTCGTATGATATTTTTATTGAAATCAAATGATGCCAAGAGCAATTTTGTTCAAAATTAAACATTTGTGATGAATAACTTATTTATTTGGATAAGGATTAATATAATATTTATTAAGCACCTTCGCAAATAATGCATTAGCTTAAAACAAATTTGATTACCATAAAAAAGCTTAAAGCGAATCAACTTTAAAAGATAGACATATTATGCTATCGCGGACTTTTTTTACGACTTTCAAAGGGGAACAATTCCGTTATACATGATTTTTGCATAACTAACGGTTTGCACAGCGCACGCAACGGAATCCCTCAAAAGGATTATTCTTCTCCCGTTTTTGCAACATTTTTCATTGATGCTCCGCTCCTATGAGTCGTAACGGGATGTAATATAGCCTTATAGCCTTCCTCGATAAACGGACTATCCACCACGAAAAGAATTTTTCAAATAGAACCAGTAGTTCCTAAGATTAGCGCGTTCAACCAAACAAACAAAAAAAATTTTCAGCTTTATAAATAGTATAGATAATAATTTGGTGAAATTAGGTAGGTATTAGGTACTTTTAACGTAGCTACGACTCTACGAGTAGTTATAATACATACCTAAATAAATTATATTCTTCTAAAATGTCTGCAAGTCACAAGAAAGTGGCAACCACACAATGTAACAAATCAATTAAATTAAACAACCAATAGGCAATTTCACAGCGGAAAGATGCTGTAAACGACGATACGACGCAATAACTTACGTAAAGATGCATTTAATCTATCGGCGAAAGAGGTTAAAAGGAAATATTGCAATATTCCACTAGAAAATATGTATATAGCCATAGTATTTGTTGTTATGTAGTGAAACTATACGTTAATGTTACCATGTTCAATCTACGATGCCAAACAGTTGATATGTCTCTGTCGCTGCAGAAATTGCAATATAAAACGAGTAAAAGATTGTATTTATTGTATCTTCACAGTTCTTAAAATATGCTTGATAAGGTTTGAAGTATTATATTGTTTAATTTAAATGCTGCTTCAAGTCAGTGTTCCCTTTTGCAAATCATTTTTCAACATAACACAAACTCTACTATGGCCACGAAAATGTAAGATGTTTTTCATAGATTACCTGACTGTTAATAGTGTAAGAAGGAGGCAAAAATTAAAGAAAACATTTGTGAAATGTAATTTCTAATTTATTTTTTAATATTTTGCGGTTACGTAGAGATTAAAAAACAGTAGTCGTAACATTACTATAGCCTTGATTATATTATGGGGTTCATTAATTGAATATCTAAAGGTAGACTATGAAGGCGTGTCAGGAAATATTTTTAATTTACGCTAAAGCTAATTTATAGGCTCGATAAAATTATAATTTTAATTGTATTTACAAGGGAATTAATAATTAAGTTATTTAAAGCACTATAAATGTACATAATGCCATATTTTATTTACATATACTTCCTTCGGCCATGCTTTGCGATGTAAATAGCTAAAATATTGTAATAAATGTTGATTATGATATCATAATATAGAATATTTTAAGAAGGTCAATTTTACTTCAATATTTGGTTATATTGGTTGGGCTTGTAGAAAGTACGATATTCACTTCATTTAAGCATTTTTGATATGTACCTACTAAAGGTGAAGATTATAAGGAGTATAGCGGATTTAACAGCCTTTAACGTCACAACCTACACAATGCCTTATATAGAGCTACATCTATAAATGACTCGGCAAGGTTGCGCCCACTTGTTATGACTCAATTGTGACAATTTGTACGTTTAGCTCTTGAATAAAACTTAGACATAGATTAAAAATGTTAAATTTTGGCAATGAAACGTCCAACATATTTACCTTTAACTTTACTAATGGTAATGATATTATAGTAATTGAATTCCCCTCATCGCTTGTATAGTAATTAATAAACCAAGTATTTATTTATTATTTATTTACACATATATTAATAAGTAAAAATCTGCGCATATCTGAAGTATGTTCTCAAAAACAAATAGGTACATATTAAACCGTCAGTGCAAGAACGGCCTAAGCCCTAACCCACATTTTTTGGTTTTCTTTGCCATTTTTAAAATAGTTCGTAGTTAAATACTACAAAGTTCTCTAAATATGGTAATATTGAATTGACAAAAGATATGGGTGCAGTTTTGCTAATGAATAACGAATGCCGCAAAAAAATGTGTTGAATGAGATGCGATCGTAAGCATTAATGTTTTGTTAATAAAATTAAGAATTATAATAACAGGAAAAGTTACATACGAGTTGGTTTTATCCACCAATTGTATTAAAAAAATCCGAAATATTTAATTACAAAATTGATTTAACCCACATTTATTTAAAAAAAAATACTTAAGTTATAAAAACCAGAACTGCAAAAAACCAATTTAGCACTCAATAAAAACTATAAATAAGTTTAATAATTAATTATATATGCATATATTTAACAGCCATTATCTCTAAAATAGCGGTCACTGAGTTAGGCTACATTTAACCTAAAACTTCATATAAATTAATATATATTATTCTCATGTATATTATCAATAAACACAGTATTTCATTTACAAGCATTTGTACTTAAGAAAATAGTTAGATACTAAATCAGTACAAAATAAATAAATTCCACATACCTCGCCCTACTAAACTAAGTACAGCTCATGTAATAGTAACTATCGAGGCTTAGGAATTATCTTAAGACTACTACTTGCCTAAGAGTTTACGGTTCATTACTTATATAACAGTCTGTTTGCAATCGTTCAATTTTTAGTAACAGTTCACACGGACCATTTTGCTATAATTGCAACGAAGAAAAAATACAACAGGTATTTTCTTAATAAATAATAATCTATTATAAGAATCTAAAATTGTTATTAATTACATATTTACATATGTTATATTTTTAAGTTTTCGAAGCTACCTTATACTTAAAGTGCCTAATAATTCAATACTGTATTGTAATTATATTTATTAGAACAAATATTTATAACTTATAACTTAAATTAATAAAGTATATAACATTTCTTAAGTAGTAATTATTTACATTTATTTCTCTATGATACAAAATATTTCTATGTGGAATAGACACATCTAGCAACGGTTTTCGTGATTAAAACCGTTTTTATAACGATATTATATTAATCATTAACTTTATATGTTATTTTTCATAAATAAAAACTAAGTTGTAATGATAATAAGCATAATTAATAAAAATATAGACTCTTAAATCTTAGAGACTATTAACACCTAATGAAGCGGTATTAAACTCATTTAGTTTTTTGCTTTAAATTAAGCTTTCACTAGCCATTGGATGTTAATGACTACACTCTACATAGGAACATGTTCTACTTACTCAAAAGATCAGACGAATTACTAATTTCTTTAACATGTGAAAGTATTGCAACTAAATAGTGTATAGATTGTTTCGATTAAGACATTAAAATCAATTCTAGGCCAACGATGTTTAGTTAGGCTTTTCTTAAAAAAATCCTATATTAAATTATATTATACTAATAAATTACATTTGCTGCGTTCGGGTAAGTCCTTAAGCTTGAATGGAATGCTTGGAAGATAAACGTCCAGAGCAAAAAAACTTTCTTTAGACACAGATCATTCGTAGGCGTATACAGAACATTGAGTTATTATTACTACGTATAGAGTGGGCGCCTCAACTAGATTTATTCAAACACCTGTATAAGCCGATCGGCATATACGCGTTTAGTCTGTGCCGAGCGGCTGCGGTAGCTTGACGCATTGGAGTAAAAATTATTACGTCTAAATATGCCGTCATGTGTAGTGAGGTACTGTACAAACCGTTCAGGAAAATCAAATAAAAGTCATGGAGTGACTTTTCACGCGTAAGTTTACCGCATTTTCGTTTAATCACGCTTAATTTAATAATTTTGTATAATTTTATAGTCATGCCGACGCGCCATGCGGCGGCGGCCATGATTGTTGAAATCAAAGAGTAAAAAAAAGGTCTACGCAGAAGTGACAATATCGAGTTGCTATGTTAAATTACAGATTACAGATAATGAAATTATTTTGTAGTTCCCTATCAGATAAAACATTTTATATTATTATATATATACTTTTTTATTAAGCTATTGCATAGCTTCTATCACGGGCTTTGAGCGCGGCGACCGAATCAAGAAATTCCGTAACGAAAAAACCTATTACCTAACACCAATAAGGTTTAAATAATGAGGTCCATTTTCAAATCCAAGATGGCGGACATCCGGTTTTTTTTATATAATGACATGGGTATCATTTTCGAGGTTTCTCGGGGTGCTGATTGCGAAAATGAGGTCCATTTTCAAATCCAGGATGGTGGACATCCGGTTTTTTTTAATAATGACATGGGTGTCATTTTCGAGGTTTCTCGGGGTGCTGATTGCGAAAATGAGGTCCATTTTCAAATCCAAGATGGCGGACATCCGGTTTTTTTTTAATAATGACATGGGTGTCATTTTCGAGGTTTCTCGGGGTGCTGATTGCGAAAATGAGGACCATTTTCAAATCCAAGATGGCGGACATCCGGTTTTTTTTCAATAATGACATGGGTGTCATTTTCGAGGTTTCTCGGGGTGCTGATTGCGAAAATGAGGACCATTTTCAAATCCAAGATGGCGGACATCCGGTTTTTTTTCAATAATGACATGGGTGTCATTTTCGAGGTTTCTCGGGGTGCTGATTGCGAAAATGAGGTCCATTTTCAAATCCAAGATGGCGGACATCCGGTTTTTTTTCAATAATGACATGGGTGTCATTTTCGAGGTTTCTCGGGGTGCTGATTGCGAAAATGAGGTCCATTTTCAAATCCAAGATGACCGATATCCGGGTTTTTTTTCAATAGATAGTAAAAATATTTTGAACAATATTAACTTCTCATTTATTTAATAAAAGAAAAAAAATGTTTTCTTATCGGTCACCACGCTTAAAAAGTGTAACTTGAATTAATATCAAAGAAAAAAAAACAAAGGAAAAAATACTGCATAAATAAAATAAATAAATAATTATAATTGCATAAGTTGATAAAAACAGCTATGCAATAGCTTTCCGCGGCAGTCTCCGAGTGCCACACGTCTTTTTTTGTATATTATAGGACAATCTTACGCAAATCGATCTAGTACAAATTTTTATCAACTTTTGCAATTATAATTATTTATTTATTTTATTTATGCAGTATTTTTTTCCTTTGTTTTTTTTCTTTGATATTAATTCAAGTTACACTTTTTAGTTTTTAAGCGTGGTGACCGATAAGAAAACATTTTTTTTTCTTTTATTAAATAAATGAGAAGTTAAAATTGTTCAAAATATTTTTACTATCTATTGAAAAAAACTCGGATGTCCGCCATCTTGGATTTGAAAATGGACCTCATTTTCGCAATCAGCACCCCGAGAAACCTCGAAAATGACACCCATGTCATTATTGAAAAAAAACCGGATGTCCGCCATCTTGGATTTGAAAATGGACCTCATTTTCGCAATCAGCACCCCGAGAAACCTCGAAAATGACACCCATGTCATTATTGAAAAAAAACCGGATGTCCGCCATCTTGGATTTGAAAATGGTCCTCATTTTCGCAATCAGCACCCCGAGAAACCTCGAAAATGACACCCATGTCATTTTTTAAAAAAACCAGATGTCGGCCATCTTGGATTTGAAAATGGACCTCATTTTCGCAATTAGCACCCCGAGAAACCTCAAAAATGACACCCATGTCTTTATTTAAAAAAAACCGGATGTCCGCCATCTTGGATTTGAAAATGGTCCTCATTTTCGCAATCAGCACCCCGAGAAACCTCGAAAATGACACCCATGTCATTTTTTAAAAAAACCAGATGTCGGCCATGTTGGATTTGAAAATGAACTTCATTTTCGCAATTAGCACCCCGAGAAACCTCAAAAATGACACCCATGTCTTTATTTAAAAAAAACCGGATGTCCGCCATCTTGGATTAGAAAATGGTCCTCATTTTCGCAATCAGCACCCCGAGAAACCTCGAAAATGAGACCCTTGTCATTATAAAAAAAAAAAAATTAGGATCTTGTGGCTCAGTGGATGTAAAGTGGGTTATAGGTTCGATACAATTACAGAATATAAAACCTTATTGGTGTTAGGTTTTTTCGATACGGAATTTCTCGATTCGGTCGCCGCGCTCAAAGCCCGCGATAGAATCTATGCAATAGCTTAAAAAGTAATTGTAATTAAAATAATTAGTTGTATGCTCATTAGGCAGAATATAAACAAAGTGTCCGTATCCCTTCTGCATAGTAATCTATGATGCGGTCGCCTCCTACCCCGCGCCCCGGGAGGCCGCTAGTGGCGAACAGATTTTGTTCGCGGCGTCTACTCTAGTAATAATAACTCAATGATACAGAATAACTAACAAAGTCATATGACAATCGGATCAATGGCTTAGAAAGGTATAGAGGACAATCAATATTTAAGCATATGCATATTATAGTACAGAAAGCAATAAATAAATGAATGCTAGGCTTGTCTTATGAATTCCAGATACATTTATGTAACTATAATACCCATGACTAAAAAACGAACATTCGTGCTCATCACACAAATTAATGCCCCCAGTGGACACGAACCCGCGACCGTCGCCATAGCAAGTAGCGTACACTATAAGTGTTATTTACCTTGTTTTTTACATTCTTTTGCTTAACCAGGTTACAAACAAACGTAAACAAACTATTACTGTTAATATAATATGTAATATACAACTCTTGTTAACTATTTCTTTCCGTGAATATTTAATTTCATTTATTTTTTTGCATCAATTTACATAAATTATGCTATGAGCTTACTAATTTACACGAAAAAATAAGTTTTTAAAATACCGTAACACATAGTATATATACAAAGATTACAAAGCTATAGCTTTTTTTAAATAACAATATAGGTACGTGTTTCGAATTATCGATAAGCGGAATGCAATAAAATACATTTAATAAGGACGCTATGTACTATAGTGTCATTATATATCTACTCGTATACTCTTTAATGCTGGCATTTACGTAAAAAGTTCAAATTCATTGCATTTTAACCTAGATATAAATTGTTACGTAATAAGGTCACTTAATATGTTTTGGTGTAACTTTATTACCTAAAATGAAAACATCACTCAACGCAATCATCAGATTCGAAATATTTATTGATACAAATATTTGCTTCTAATGAGAATCGAGTCAGACGATTTGATCGAACATATCAAACTAAACGATATTTACTTTTAGTTATTATAATGTTGATCAAATCAATCAATCAAAATCAAAAAAATGATATTTTGTCTCTTCGTATATAAACATTAAACATGCTAATGAAGCAATGTATAATGTGAATTCCGTACAAAACATATGTTAATATAGACAGATATATACATGTGAATACAACATTACATGTGCATACAACATTGTTTTTTAAAAGTAGGTAGGTTTAGTGATAATTACTGATGTTAATAACAAAACTAATAGTACTAGAAACTAATAGCTACTTTAAAATAAAAAAATAATAATTTATGAATATTAGAATAAATAAGTACTGGTGAAATGTGGGTCATGTACATCCAATGTAATGGTCAAATAGTCATGAATTTTAACAATAAAATTCGTTCCATTGTATTTTGGCCGTGTTCAATCTCCCATATCGAGCGTTTGTCGTGACATGAAAGCCTTGTAGAGTTCATATATATTTGTTGATTTATATATTATACCTAATGCACATAATATGCACTTGCGTTTGACTAGAGCTTCAAATATTTTCGAAAGTCTTACTTAAAGTAAAGTTTATAAAAAAACCATCTATATAAGTAATAAAAAACTATCCCTTTAAAGTATGGCGTGCGTTTGCTTGTCGTTTTTACACATATTTTTATATATTTCTTATTTCTAGTGCTTTTAGTGCAAGCAGAAACAATATGAAATATGCAGTAAAAATATTTTTCGTTAATTCAATTGTCTATATAATTTTTAATTTTATAATGTTCTCTATGTACTTATTATTTAATTATTATTCATAAGTAAATATTTGTATGACCATATATATGATCAGATATTATTATGATCAAGGCGAAAGATTATTTCGGACTATTTTAAAAATAAAGTAATTAAAGTAACAGATATAATCTCAAAACTCATTTATAATATATAGGATATAGCTTTCTGTAATATAAAAATGAAGAAATTGGTTTAATTCTTTCAAATTAACTCTATGTTTATGAGGCCTCGTAGTAACCTTACATTCACATCGTGTGAAGAATTCTAATCACATTCTATACTAAACGATCAGAGGTAAAGTTAGATAAAGCAAATTGAAATTGTTTGTTATTATCTACACAGTTAAACAGGGTAAATATATATTATAAATAAATAACAACTTATTATATAATATTTTTTGATGCCAAATCATAAAAACATGAAAAATAAAATGGTCGAAAAATAAAAAATCTGGAGAGGGCCATCCTTATCAACTAGGCAAATTAAAAAGCATACGACCTATTCTCATACCTACAAAATATACACAAAAAATCATAAAAATCGGTCAATCCGTTTCGGAGGAGTTTGATAACAAACACTGTGACACGAGATTTTTATATATTAGATTAGTTGTAATGTGTATAACGTCATTATCTTCTTCTTTTTTCTATATATAGGTATTATTAAACTAAACACACAAGTGAAGTCACAGTTTATAATGCAAAATAAGCCATTATTGCCACATGATTTTTTTAATTGTTTTAATCAAGAAACATCTTTAAGATCAGCGTATCATGTGGTAAAAGAACCGACCTATTTAAAAGTTGGTTTATTTTTATTTATTCAACAAATACTAGTAGCTTGATCATTGGAAAGGTCAAAACGTTTGATTACTCAAGCGGAAACGTGACATTTTTATGCTAGAGGATTGATTACAATATTATAAGTAGTAAAATATTTGGCCGTAAAAACATCAAGGAATAAATTTCTTATTAATTTTTTTCACTGGCATTAAAATATTATTATATAGAATCTATTTATAGTTGATAAAATTTTAATGATTCTATTTGTTTCTAGGAAACAAGATGTCGAAATCCACCAACTGCCCCTCAAAAGATAGAACGAGTGATCAGCCTTTGTCAAGACGAAATCAAGCTTTCAATACTAAGAGGTATGTACTAGTTCTATTGTTACATATATACCACTAGCAACTCGCCCTTGCTTCGCTTCGCTTCGTCCCTAGATTTAGGACGAGCGAAGCCGCGGGTTCCGCTAGTAAATGTATACATAAACTTGATAAATTATATACCAAGCCCTTCCTCTTGAATCGCTCTATCTATTAAAAAAACCGCATCAAAATCCGGTGCTTAGTTTTAAAGATCTAAGCATACATGGGACAGACGGACAGCGGGAAGCGACTTTGTTTTATACTATGTAGAGATTACAATATAAAGGAATATCATGGTACTATGGCGTACTAAGGTATCTTTATACCAATGTCTTCACCATGGAAGATAACAGTTTTGAATGAATTTAGGCAATTTTTATTCAACAATTAATAACCCTGCGGTCATTAAGAGAAGGCAAATCTCATCATGTATTTTACCCCATTAGGGAGTTTTAAAAATAATAAACTATATGATACAGAAGTAGGTATGTATATAATGGTATGTATTTTTAGTAGGTAATAATATACTTGCCATCACTATTTTTCTCTAATTAAAGATAAATTTTATTACATTTTTTTAAACTATTTGTAATTGATATTAACTAAGCAATAATTATAAGAGTATATAAATTTTATTACGATAAAATGGCAGCGACTTATTATATATACATGTATATGTAACTGCGTACGCGCACTTCGGGATCAAGTTGTCAAGGTTGCGAGTGAAAGTAACGCAATGGTAATTACACGTGTTATTGCTCTATGGGTTTAAGACGGTAATTTTTGATTTACCTCATTTGATAGAGATTATGCAATTTTAGAAAAAAGTAAAGGTAGTTATCATAGAAATACTTATTTATTAGTACATTTTATAAATATAAAACACCTATACTGTTTTTTTGAAGGAAAACTGCAAATTAATTTAAATCGTTTAGTAGTTCAACCAAATCAAATCTGTATGACAACAGATAAATTATAGGCTATGATATAAATTAAATAAGTACGTAACAAATTTTAACTAATGTAACCGGATCAAATTTGATATAAAATAGGATTGTAAAAATAATATTACAAGATTCACAAGGCCAATTTGCAACATATTCAGGTCAATAATGTATTACGCTTTAAACCCTGGACCAAGTACCTGTGATCTACAATAGCTTTAATCACTCCTCGAGATCACCATAATAGTCCAAACGGTGAAAGTATTGTATTTGTAGCGACAGTGTATGTAATGTGTAACTAATCCCAACTATACTCTTACATGAACTTGTATGAAATTGGTCGCATCTCTCCTACAGAGATGAAGAAAGCGGAATTGGCTTTCTCTTAAAAAAGTTGAAACTCAACTGTTACATATAAATATTGTGTGTTGTGTTGCGTAAACAAGTGCGTATATATTATGATATATGTTACATAATATATGATATGACATTTATAGGTAGTATATTGAATTGACATTTTAAAACGTATATAAATAAATATCTTTACTTGTAAAGTTCTCGATATTTTTTGTGTTATTAAAAATTGCCATTAAAAAAGTTAAAAAACTCGATCTCTACATAATTGAATATAAATGCTCAAGTTGAAATTACATTTAAATATTAGCTATATATTCATAATACTATATATTTTTGTTAAATTAACAAAAAAAATGTAATATTAATTTATTTTCCCAGATTGATGGATAATATTAAAACTATAATGATAAAATTGTTGCCTGGCATCATCCATAATATTTATTTAATTAAATTAAAATTGTGCTTGCATTTAGTTCAAAAACGTTACTAAATGTTAAGTAAGTTGAAATACTTCCAAAAGCGAATGTACTCGTAGTAGCCTTGATAAAATCGAATCTGCGACGTTGACAAGATTTATCAGACTGAATTAACAACTGTCAAAAATAGTTTTTCTATATATTTAATAAATTATTTATATATTTTTATTAAAAAATAAATAATTGGCTTAAACGAGAAGCAAACCGGTGACTCTTAAGTCCCAGCACATAACAACAGCCAATTCTTCGTTTACGAATAATCTCGAAAATCTACTTACTCGTACATCTCTATTATAGGATAATAACAGTATCTCCTTATACAGTTACCTTTCAAAATGTCCTCGATACATATTGCCAATACGAAATATGTAAATCTTAACTGTTATACTGTGGTTGCACTGGCAGCCTCATAACAATTAATGCCAATTTTCGTCATTGCACGTACGAGATAATCAAATATTAAAACTTTACCTTTGCAGATATCGGTATAATTTATTATTATTAACACTTATTGTTTAAAATCAAACAATTGAATAATATTACGTATTAGTTACTCAAATAAGCATTTTTTTTAATTATAGCTAGCTTAACTAAGGATTTATAAATCCATATATCCAGTCCTCTATGCATACACATCTATTACACCTTGTTAATAGAACGATAAATAATTGATAATTTTAAATAACACATTGGTATACAAAAAATTACAATGAACCAATCAAATATAATAATGTAACAATACATTTAATAAAAAACAAATACCAATAATTTTAAGTGCCTAATAATTGATAAGTCATTTGTACTTTTTGTATTGGTGATGTAAGATAACATTTAGATAATTTGATCCGGGAAGAATAATTTAACCTTTCATCACGAACATACAGACATGTTAGCATTTAAACCTTCAGTAGGTAACCACAGTCGTGCCACGTCAATTTTGTTGACGTTGTATTGTAGTATGTTATGTATGAATAATGTATACATACTTGTATTAATGATGAATGAAATAAAAGAAATAAGTATCAAAAGTTAAAAAACGCCGAAATCCAGATTTTTATTAGATTTTGTTTTTAAAAAATCTACAATCCTAAAATACCTATAAAATTTAAGTTAAAAATCATGAGAAGACATGATACAACACTCGCTGTTATAGTTATATATTTGCTTTTATGCATATGAACACATCGTTGACGCTACGCCTCCAAAAGCTCCCAATAAGGCATGGCGCGGTCATCAACTTTTGTGGAAAATTATTTTAAAATGAAACAATTAATCGAGTTCTTCATATATTTTTTTAATTGGCAAGAAATACATGCTCTGAATAATGTTTCTGAGTCAATACTTACAAGAAAATGACAAAACCGTTAAGGGCTATTACGTAGAGTTGCAGTTTAATGACCTGTGATTACTAAAGTGTTTAAAGTGTAACATTTTTTTGCCTTAACATTACGATGCATCAGGATAAATGTTTCAAAAACCCATTAAGGAAAATTTAATAAAAGTAATTATTCATTATTATTAATCCACCATATTGCTCTTTCAAAAGTTGAATTTCGAAATCTTACTGTCAAAAAGTACGTACCTACTTACCTCCGTTTGGAAAAGGGCTATAAAAATAACGTTATTATATCTGTTTCACATAACATTTAATCTATCAGTCACGAGAACTAACTCGTAATGTACCTATAATTAATATATACTTATATTGGTTATATACGCTAAGCTTCCAGTCTAAAGTCGCATGACGAAACCCTTTATATTATGACATATAAGCAATATCACTCGATCTATCTAATTTTCTAGACAGGTGGAGAAAAGGCAGGAATATTGCGTAGTTTCGAATCGTTTTATTACAAATCGGGTGATTTCAAGTAAATGCAATCGACCTATAAATGTCCTTGCATAATCCTTGCATAAGGAACATGTGGTCATTCAACTGTTACTTGTTGCATTTCAAATGTTAATAAAATTAACTTAAATAACTTCTACAAAGTTTGCTACAAATATAAAATATTATTATGAGGGTATTCGTTACAAAGTAAACCGCGTATAGCGGATTCAAGTCCGGGTCTAGTACCTCTGCTAATTTCAATAGTGAATCTTTTCAAACATGATTACCACTTGTCTTACGGTGAAGTACATCGCGCACTTAGCCAGCATGATGGACAATAGCCTTCCTTTCGTATTGAAGAGTGGTCCGTGCCCAGCAGCGGGACGTCAAAAAGGGCTGAATAAAAATGTGACCTTTTAGTATTTATCAGAATGTAAAATAATGTAAAGGTTTTCGACAAAACTAAATGAAGTACTTTAAAACATTTACTTAGAATAAACAAAAAAAACTACTTCAAAGCTAGGATAAAAACACGTGGTCTATATAATAATAATAATGATGGCTAGAAGCCATACGACACTTTCAAAATGTAATGAAGCAAGAAAAGGCACTTCATGTATGTATTAGTTACTAAATAAATAATGTGCAATCGCGACGACCCATATAGTTTTACATAACATAATCCTTGCATAAGGGACGTGTTCATTCAGCCGTTACCTATTGCGGTTTGCACGAAGGCGTTATAGTTTAATAGGCTTGCATACGCTGTCTACGCAAGCGCAATTTTTTTCATTATTAGTACATATTATGTTATTTATTAATAACCAGCGATTTTGCCTTGATTTTCTTCCCGTATGTACCTTTTATTTATTTTGAGTGGTATCCTAATCAATTTTTTTTTAAATAAAAGTAACCTAAATTACTTTATAACATCAGTTATCCAGTGAAAGTACCATCAAAATCTGTTCAGCCATTTCAGAGACTAGCACAGACAGACAGACAATCATTTGAAAAATTGCATTTTTCATATAAGTTGCGAAAATAATTTCATATGCAATCAGTAAAAAAAAATATTTTAACATTACAAACAACATTTCAATTTTATTTTAAATCCGTATAAATTAGCTAGCTTCCTGACTATTTACATTGTGAATGTTAAATAATTTATTGTGAGTGTTAATTAACACGTTAGCTGCGGCACCAATTTTTGCATACTTTCCGTTCCTGCGGCACGAGGTATAATCGGCCCGTACCGTGACCAGACGTTAGGGCGACACGCGGTCTATTAGACCCCACCTCCTTTTACAGACTAAAATCCATTTTCTGGCGCGAAATCAAAGATAAATGAGAATTTTGGTCCTTATTGATATAGACAGTGAATTGATGAACCCTAATCCACCGTCGCCCCGGGATCTGATGGCTAGTTTAGGAATTATTAGCAAAACAAAATATGGGATCTTATACACCTCGTAACGCACTGAAATAGGGCAAATTTTCGCTGCGATTAGTGATGGGAAAAATAATATCGACGTTTTTAAACTGTCTTAACTACGCAACGACTTGACCGATTTTGATCAATTATATCTCATTAGATCGTTTTAAGGGCAAAACCTGGCAAAACAACACAAAGCTATCAAAGGATACATTTTTTTTTAAATAATCTAAATTGTGCTTGAAGGCGCCATAAAGAAAAAAAAACCGGCCAAGTGCGAGTCGGACTCGCGCACGAAGCGTTCCATTCTATACCATTAAGAGGCACCTATTACAGACTTATTATTGGAAAATAATGGATTACGGTTTATGCATAAGGTTTATCTTTCTATTTGTATATGAAAATCTTAATGCGGTTCACAGAATAGAAAAAAAAGGCAACCAGAAGTAGAAAAGAAACTGTCCTATTTATTCTGCCTCGGGCTTTAAAAATACAATTATTAGAACTTGAATTAACATTAAAAAATCAGTATCAATATACTTTTTTTATAAAAATCTCAATATATATGTTGTACTTATTTATGAGTGTTTTTCATTGAAACAGGGTAGACAATAAGATTTTTTGCACTGAGTGCACTGAGTCAAAATCTTTTTGGATTTTTTATCAGCTTCACGAGATGGTAAAAATGTGCGTAGTTTTTGGTAACAACCAACACATCTTCTCCTTTTTTCACCCTTTTCGAGGCAATGGCGTGCGCTTTCAGGTGCTGAAAAATAACAAAAATGTAAAGATAACGTAATAAAACTGACATTGTTACTTAGGTTAGATCGTAGATGAGAATAACAATGATAATGTAGGTATAACTGCATCAAATGAATGTGTTTGTTTTATACTTAAAATGTTGAAAGAGTAGGTAGGTAAGGTAGCTTAAGCTTCTCTTCCGACCACGTGACATATATCGTAAAATTTACATAAGTCGAATCTAACACACTTAACAAACTTGGTGATTAAAAATATCCCTTTACTTAGGTATTTTGTTGTTTTTAACTTTTTAGTATTATTGTAATAGCGGCCTACATAATTTGAGAAAACTTCAACTATCTATCTATCGCGACAAACGGACAGACAGCGAAGTCTTAGTAATAGAGGGTCCTGTTTTTATCCTTTCGATACGGAACCCTAAAAATCTTTAATATTTATATACCTACTTTCAAAACCTAGACAAAGAACTACTGAAATATTAATTATATTACTTACCTGTTTTGTCAACGGCTGCTTTGCGTTTCTTGTGGAGTTTTTCACTACCTACAAAAATATCAATTAAGTGTTAAGTCCTAATAATAATAACATTATTATCACGATATAGAATAATAGGTAATTCTAGATATGTTGCAAAGTATTAGGTACGTCAATAATCGTTATTACCAATAATATCTTTAGGTATAATATACTTAAGTAATAATATCTTACACTTACTTTAGGTACATAGCTACCAAGATAAGAAAAAACTAGGTACTTACTGAAGATTTTTTCATTAAAAACTTACCTGTTTTGGCTCTGTTTCTGGGTTTTTTAAAATTAACTTAAAAATTAAATTAACTCCAATCGACGTGATGCACAACACTGGTCGCGGGAAGCTCGCGTTGAGTGCGGTACGAGGTCAGGGGGGATATGGGACGTTTAAGCCTCGTTCCGCACTGCATTAAAATTATATTAATTCAGTGCGGCACGAGGCCTAAGACATCCGGTACCAAGGTAGGTACACCACCGAGTCCGGAACCATTAGTGATCTCAAATATATATTTATCTCTTTCCTACACTGGACCAAACCAAAGCTATGCCATTCGCACGACAGAGAAATTCACTTTTTTGCTTGCCGCACCACAGGGAAGTTGCATCAGGGGTGATTTAGGCCTCGCTTCGCACTTAACGTGTTAATGCGAATTGTATTTCCGTTTTACTTTTTGTTTTTGGGTTTATTAAAAATGGACTAGTCTTTGTATAATTATGAGCAAAATACTAATCTGATCTTGCGTCAAACGTTGCCCGCTGGTTTGACCTTCCGGCAACACTACATTTGTATATGTTGTATTATCAGTACATGAAAAAGTAATAATTAAATAAGAAAGCACTAACGTGCCATTGTAAATACAATACCTGGATAACCAGCTATAATCTCATCCATCAAATTCTGTCGAGTTGTTTTTTAGTATAATGTGTTCACAGACTAAATCAATAGATTGATTAAATCAATATATTTTGTTATTCACTGAAACAACGCTTTCCATATATTTATATTTTTTTTTTCATTGTGATTTTAGTAATGTGCCAGCTACTGTGTATGATATTCTTGATCTCAGAAATCGCAATTAAAAAACGATTTATTTTCACATTTGATTTTAGTTATTAAGCATAATCTGAAACGAATTAAAATCACGTTATAATTTTATCTCTTACGAAAAAATGCATAGCCAAGTCCGAATGCATGTTTACGATCAACAATATTTTATTTCGTTCGGGTTCGTTCCTAAATTAAGCGCGATCAAAGCCGTGGGTTCTGCTAGCAAATGTATACAATAACTTGACAAATTATATACTTAAACCTTCCTAAAGAGCCACTCTATGCATTGGTGAAAAAACCATGAAAATCGGTGCAGTAATTTTTGAGCTTACCTATCGCGAATAGATAGACAGACAGACGTGGCGGAGGACTTTATTTTATAATATGTATTGAAACACATTTACGTGATATCGTGTCATAAACCAATCTTCCACTAGTGTACATAATGCACAAGTTCATGTGCAGACATAATTGCTCTTTCTACTTCTTGCACTCTGAATCTCTTATGGTAACATCAGACGCCGAACCTATATGGATAGTATAAAATGACGCAAATAGCCAACTCCGGCCTGCTACAGAGAATTTATTAGATACAAAAAATTCATTTAACATATTTTGCATGACCAAAGACTCCAACTCAGGATCTCCGTATCTGCTGTACATACTGAGTCAGTTTGAATATTATACTAAGATTTCTTTTTTAAATTTCAGAAGCATTAGATGTCATAAAGGAGGAGCACACGATGCCAGCACAAAGGCGAAGAAACAAGAGAGAAGTTCCATTCACACATGACGAAAAACGGATAGCTGGTGTAAGTTACAATTTATTTGAAAAAATTTTTTACTTCAAGAATTCACTTTGCAATTGATTTTTACTGCATGGAATTCTAATTTCAATATACAACAACGTAAAAAAGAGCATTTGTGTTTACCAGTGACTTACCCTCGCTGCGTTTGGGTGCGTCCCTAGGTACGTTTAAAATACATATACAATGTATGAATAGTTATTGCGAGTGTATTTTATTAAGTTTAATACCCAAAATATTTTAGATCTATTACATTGTTTTTATTATGTTTTCGCGTAAAATGAAAGATTTTCCCGTAGTTAAAGGTATGAAATTAAATATTGACATAAGTAATTTAAGTTATTACCAAGTAGGCAAGTAGTTTAGTTAAAATCGATTTATTACTTTTGCACCAAACGCCTAGGTATTTAGTAAACTATTTCGTTGAGTTACTGTTTTAATATATGTATAAATAACAAGAATGACTAGGTCAAAAAATACCCCTTTAATAGATTTAGATGCAATAAAAAAGGTACCAGACACTTTTATCGACCATGTTTATATCTAATGAGATCAATTTTATGACATAAAAAGCGGGTGTCTTCAGAATGTTTATGACATGATTTCAAGTACAATTGGCTTTATATTTCTTATTCCATTTAAGAATAAAACAAGTAGTCAAGAGTTGCTTTCATATATGCTATTACACGTATTATATTATGTAGTATAATGTATAAGGCAGTGTCTATAATTAACTTGGCCTTTATTTTTTCATTTAAGACAGATATCGAGATAATTTTAATCTGTTTAACATTTTTAATTATTCATCTTAGTAGGTTAATTGTTATCTTTAAGGCTTGTTATGAAAATTGATTAAATTTAATTAGCAACAAAAATCAATCATATGTCGAAACATGTGTATTGCAAAAACTACCTTCTACAATAACAAGTAAGCAAGTCATAGCAAAATTAATCACAAATTAATGCAAATTTAATGTTGACATTTGATAGGACAAGGCAGTGGTAGCCCATTGGTATCGCGCTCGCTTGGGTAACCGAGTGATATGATATTTTCATGTGCGAATCATTTCTATCTTGATTACCACTTGTCTTACGGTGAAGGAAAACATCGTCCAAGTCTAAGAGCAACGAGCAAGTTTTTAAAAGACATGTGTCAAAAGTCTGCCAACCTGCACTAAGCTAGGCCAGCGTAGTGGACTATGGCCAGAACTATGGCCCGTGCCCAGCAGTGGGGCGTTAAAAAGGGCTGAATACATTTGATAGGACTAAATGTATCTAGACTAAAAATAACAAAACATTCACATCGTCTTGCTCAAATCATTTCTTATATCTGCAATAAAATTCTATGACGTGAAGATAGCCTCTCGTTAGTACACATCTTTTACACATAGGAGACGTTAACTGTCAGTAATACCTTGAAAGATTTAGCATAAATAGGATTATTGAAACTTTTATTAAGTACAAGATGTAACTCGGTTTTATGGCTGCTTTTATAGTTGATAGTAGGTGTTGGCCCGATCTTTAAAATATAGTACCTGTTTGTTCCGTTTGATTTGTTGCGTTGCTGAATTAGTTCTGTCTAGGGCGTAAATGTGCTGACTCTTAGTAAATTTAAGTTAGGCCAAGTTTATTTTATATCTAAGTGTAGTGGATATGTAAATATTTTTGGTGTGATTGCTATTTGTATTTACAAATATCAAATTTTTCAAGATCTTTTTTTAAGATATATATCTATGATATTTATCACGATATACATAATTACAAAAAGTTGATTAGCTATAAAAATCAAAAATACCCAACAAGTACTTGTTTTAATTATAAAAAGTGTAAAGCAACAGCTTAATTTCTAGGTTAATACCGATAGTATTAAACCTAATATCATTTTTCTGATAAAACGTTGCCTTCTAAACCAATGTCTTCAGTCTCTACGCCGTCGACTCATAAATGCATGTATTATGTACATATGTATAACAGTAAGAACATCGCAATTTTGTAACTTCTTAACAAATCGACGACCATAATAATCGACTTATAAAGGTGCAAGCATTATTGATAGTAATTTTACTGTTTCCTAAATTACATTACATTTATGGTTGTAACCACGTTAAGCACATAAGCAATTTCACGCACAACTCGAGCAAAACAGTGCATACGCGTATGAACACCTAATAACGCATATTTTCTCTGTTTTCCAGTGCCTCCTCCAGTGCGTATACCGGAAAGTGAAAGCGGTAAGTATCTAAAGTAAAAGTAAATCATTTTAACCTGATAAATAGCTTGTTTACTCTAGTTTTAGTGAAATTGTAAATCTGTGTCAATATTTGTCCTTTTTTCGTTCGTTCGTTTACTTTCTTTTATTATCTTTGTTCTTTGTGTTTTAATCAATGAAACGATAAACGGTTTTTCTTCGTTTACTAACGATATACGTTATCAGACATCATGGAAAGTAGAGTTGAAGAAATTTACGTACTCTATGTATTGGCTATATGTAAAATTATTTAAAAAAATTGACGAATGGAAGTGTAGTAGTATAGTAAATAATCTTTCCTTTATATTCTTGGACTAATCAAAAGAGATAATGATTATTTTAATTTGTATTATTAAAAAAAATTGGAAATAGGCTTGTTGAGTTGGTACTAAGCACTGCACTTTATTTAGCTCAACTGATAATAATATCTACGATAATACAAAAAAATTTTTTTTTCGTGTTCAATCTCCAATTCTAACTGAGAAACATTTATATTGATTTGTGAATGGCAATCGTCAATATGTGATCAGTCATTGATGTCACTTTAAAACAAAACCATTTGTTTTTAAACAAGATGTACCCAATAAATTTTGTCCTAATCACAACACGCTTACCGCTACTATTTACTTTACACAAAAAATTATTACATAAATATTTTTTTAATCTTTAAAGTTATTACACAAAAAAAAACGAAAAGGAAAATAGTTCCCAAAAACTTTTTTTTCCGTTATGAAAAATCGATCAAATGATTGTCAAATCTCCGACACAAAAAAAAATACTAGACTGCTTTATATAGTTAAATATTTGAAAGACATTACAAATAAAGATTAAATAAGTACTTTTGGAGCTTTTATTTAAGTAGGTATAGTAAAAGTTACATGTTAAAGTCTAGACACAATAATTACTTTATTGACCTTATAAAAAGTAGGTACCTGCAGGTCGATTCATGGAACATTCGTATTATTTTAATAAGAAGTGAGATTGTAAATGTCATTACACAAATAGGTAATACCGAATCATTTAAAAGTCCGACTTAAGTTTTTACGGTCTTGTCTTGAGATTGCTCTAATTTGTCCACTATAAACCTGGTGAAGTCGTAAATTTGAAAAAAAATCCCTATTTATTACCCTTGAAATTCCCTTTACGAATGTGTCATAATTTTCAACTGTCATAAACTTCGGTGCCGTCTGTTATTAGTTGTGTTGAAGGCCAAGGTCTTTTCGTGAATCACTTAGCAAGTAGCCACTACAAGATGTTTGTTTTGAATATAATATTATGTTACATTTATTTGTATTTCTGTTTAATTTTAAACATATGTATATGATTTACTGTAAAATAATTTTACTTCATAAAAAAACGCTTGGTTCAATTTTTTTAAGTAGGTTTAAAATTTCACGCTTAAATATGAAATTATAATTATACTTTTAAATTTCACGCCTAGAGGCGTTCTTATTAACATATAGAAATAAACGAACATAATAAGAAGTTACAGAAAAGAAAGCATACACTTACTGTTTTCTCCCTACAGAGCAGTGTTTCTCAAAAATTGCCAAGTACGACTTTAAAGTGACCACCAAGTGTTCCGTACATATATAACATTTCATTCAATATAGATATCATTTATGATACGAGTATGTATTAGAAATTCAGTATTAAAAAACGGTTAATTAGCTATTCGATCTAACTAAGAAACTAAGTTTATATGCAATATTTTTTACAACAGAACCATGATTTTTATAAAGATGTACAGAATCCATTTCTTGAACTAAAAAAATTAAGAAAAAAAGGTTACCATAGTCTACAGTAAGTAGTAGAGTTTTACGAATAATATTTTTTTTTTATTTGTAGTTATTAATAATATTTTGGTAAATATTTAAATGAATATTTTAGTAAGGATGTGTTTGAAAAATAATATAGAATTTAATAACTAGGCTGTATATTGCATAGTCAATGCATAAATCAATAACTCTACGATTGGTTTCTAATAAAAATATAATAAGATTTCTTCGTATTTATTTTAGCATACATAAATTCATTGGCAGTATTCCGATCGGCTTAAACAATAACACATAAATCGTAACGTACTCGTAGCTCGTAAAAATCAAGAGATGATATTGATGAGGTTACTATTTTTCAATTTAAATAAAACATTTGTTTGACTATAAAATTACAAATAACAAAAAAGGAAATCAAATTTGGTATTTTATATATTATTGAGCAAAGGAATAAAAGGTTCAGCCTATATCCAGTACCAACTGGCAACTACCAATCAATAAATATGTTGGGATTAATACGCAGCACCCACCTAGTTTCTTGGAAAGCTACGAGGCTTGTGTTATAGATAATTAATACACTACACATGTGTAAATTTAAATAAATACATATTATAAATATATAAACAATCACCTCAAAAAATATTCGTGTTCTCATCACACTATTGCCCTAGCAGGAGTCGAACCCGCGACCGCTGACACATAAAGTAGGGTCACTACTAACCTGAAACATGTCATCAATTGAAAATAATTTTTCAATTGATTGAAAAATGCTTCATATTCCACAGCATTTTACAATTGCAAATGACCTAAAAAGAATATGAATTTTTAAAAGCACAATTAAAGGCTCCATTACTGCTTCAACAGGGTGGCCAGTTCATATAGCGTTGATTTAAAACAATAAAAATGCGGGCAACACTCGTTATGATATGCCTGAATAATTTTTACACAAATTATTAAATCAAAGAAACCTATGCATGAATATTCAAAGCTTATCCATCCCTTAATCTTAGACTAGGCCGCAAGGCCTAATTGAAATGTGATCCGAAATGACGCTAAAATCAACGTAATTTTATTTTTGTGTAAAATCGGTATATTTTGTAATTTCAAATTTTTGCGTTGAAGTATCCAAATAAATATTATCTTTATATCATATCATCTTTATATTTATTATTAAGTAATAATTTACTTCTAAATTGCAAAGCACATTTAATGAGTTATTTTATAGGCTATTACTTACTTATAAATTTAATTTAGTCATCTTATATTTTAGGTTTATTTACAAGACTAGGAACTAGAAAAGTTTAGTGATTACTTACAAATACATTTACAGAAATAAGATTTTTAAAAATTTATACACGATCAATTACATCTTCGAGTTATACATGTGGAGTAGTCGAAGCTTATAAAGTAGAGTGGCAAATGTTATGATCTCTACATTTTTCGATCGCATACAATATCAAAAAATGCAATGTACATAATATCCATTTGCTTATAAAATAATTTAAATTTATCTCCAACTCCATCCATACATTCAATAAAAAAATACTTTTTTAATAAATAAGTCTCAGAATATGTTGACTGTGAACAAATGTTTTTACATGAAATTCTAAATGTTCTTTTATATATTGTTTTAAGGTGGACGGTTATGGGTTCCCCACATTAGAGGGTCTGGTAGGGCTTTACTCTGACGGAGTGAACGAGAGGGGATACTTCATGGCTGTTCTAGAAGCTTCCAGAGAATGTCTTATGAGGAACCATGATAAATTCTCCCGAACTGTACCTATGGGTGAGTATCTCACATATTTCCCAAAAATTACTAAAGGAAATTACAGATGAAAAGTGCATAGTTTCTTATTTTTGCCTAAAATTTTCATGTAACATTAACTTAGAGCTAATAAATTATGACATTGTAGCGTTTCCAAAAATATTTTCCGTTTAAATGTCTTTAGAGTAAACTTTTTAATACTTACAGTAAGTAAGTTATATTTTTATAATATATATTTACTAATACGGAGATAACACAAAAAATAAAAATATAACATGTGGTTAAAACAATTTACAGACAACGGTCGCAACTGCGACATATCGTTCGACATATTCGAGTGTATATCCGACCGCATCGGCGAGTATTGCGGGAACGAGGGACTGTAATATAATTATTTTTAGATTTTATTATAAAATACTTCATTCTGTATATTTGTTGTTTTTTAATTTATATTTTGTATATATTATCATATATTATTTGTGTATTTTTTATTATCGGTACTGTAACTTTATTAAACATTGTGATTGTGATGAAACTGTTTTTTTCTTTTCTTCTCTTTCACTGATATTTTCTTTCACTGAGTTCTTTTCTCGCCTTTGAAAATTTTAAAAGATTAATAATTCTTATAAAATATTTATTTTTTCATATCCATTGTTTAGTTACTCTTATTTTTTATTTTTATTTTTACTTGATTCTCTTCGTTCTATTTTTTTATAATTATAAAGTAATATTTGTGTATTTTATGTTATTGTATTTTATCTTACTTTGAATTTTCTTTTTTTTTCTCTTACAAAAGCCTGTTTATTTTTTAAGCTATAAATTACTATATTTATGTTTAAATAGGAATAAGCTTCGCATTATATATAGATGTTATTAAATAATAATTAGAAGTTACCATATTATAAAGGATTATATTGCAAACGATTTGCATCACTCTTTTTTTTCTTGGAAATATGAAAAATATTAATTTTTAATTTTATCGTTCTCGATTCTCATTCCGTGTAAAATAAAATATTATTGAAATTGTATTATTAATTTGTACATATTTTTCATATTTCTAAATGTATATTTTATTTTAGTTAGAGTAAGTTTGTATATAAATATTATTAAATAAATTACTAAAATGTGATGCTCATTAACTATTAACTCTAATTATTTGTAAGATACACATTACATTACATTGTATTAATACTCAAAAACACAATTATATAGAAATACCACTTTAAAAACTGTGTTTTAGAAAACTGTAAAAAAACTTTTTTTTGTTTATTTTATTTCTATTTTTGCTTAAAGTGTTGTTTATATATTTTTAGTTACCCATCAAAATACATACTTTTTGTAATTTTTTTCACATTTTCATTTTAGGTGATATAAGCTTTATAACGAACTGATAGATTAATTTAGTGTTAAGCTTTAATAAAATTATAAATACATACATTGTTTTTTTTATTTAACCTAATATTATTAAGATAGCATAAATAACGAATACATCTAATATATAAAAATCTCGTGTCACAGTGTTTGTTATCGAACAGCTTGACCGATTTTTATGAACTTTTTTGTGTATATTTGGTAGGTTTGAGTATAGGTCGTTTGTTTGTTTGTTATTTTTTATTCCCCTAGGTGATAAGTGTGGTCCTCTCCAATTTTTTTTATTTTTAAACCAATTTTTTTATGATTTGGCATTGAAAAATACTTATGATGCTAAATTTTCATCCTTCTACCAACAATCTCATATTTTTTTTAACCCAGCGTCATGGGGGTGGAAAAGAGTCACACGGACGTTGGGGTGGGTCTCACAGACCCGTTCATTAGATATCAATTATGCGAATACTTTATAAAATCAAAGATAATATTTATTCGTATTTAGATTTTTAGGTATTTATGTAAATAAATGAAATACAAATATCATATTATATTATGTTTTAATTATATTTATTTAGAGCTTTAAAAAAATACGACATATATCAACAAAATCTTTCTCTTTTACTTAAATGTAATTGTATTATTAATTAACAATCAGTTTTAATGTTTTTATGGCTCTTTTTTGACTAAATAAACCAAAATAAAATACATTAAACTATATATCAGCAACGTAAATTGTAAACAACAACAAAAAAACAAATATAAAATAATAAATACAAGGATAATAATGAAAATAATATCTATACAAAATGGCGCAAAATTGTTACACTAACTGCGGGGATGGGTCTCACATACCTTATTCAACTTTGTGCACCTGTAATTGCTACTGCGGCTCCCGCACTACTAAAGTGTTATCTGTGACGCATAGAACAACTTAACAGCTCCAGCTATTGAGAAGAAAGGCAATGTTACACGCATATTAACCAAACTAGAAGCGAAAAAAAATGAGACGGGTCTCACAGACCCAACCCCTATGACGCCGGGTTAAAAGTGATTAGAACGTATTGTTAGTTTTGTTATATATAACATGTATATACTTATAAGTTACAAGTTAATTCCCAGATTATCTCGTAATAGAAATGATGATCTATTTTTGTGGTTCCGTAAGTTTGGCAAACGAAAAAAAAAACAACAAAATTAATTCAATTATTATGCATATTTATACCCGGTTCGTAAGATCTTTTTTATAACATTATTAGCTATCAGGTTTGATGCTTGGGTTAGGTTACATTGGTAAAACCCATACCGCTATACAATATCATAACTTTTACATTTTTCTACCTCTTGCAAGTTGTTTCATTGCGCTATTAAGGGCTTAATAAATAATAAAAACAAAATTATATCTATAGTACCTATTGGGTACATATAAAAATTAGGTACATATAATACATTCAGTAGAATCTGAACTTTTTGTCCGTCTGTTTGTTGTAGCCGCATCATGAGAAAACCACTTGACCGATTTTGATGAAATTTTGTATGTAGATAGCTGGTTATCAGAGCCAACATAAAGGATAATAATTTTTACTGTGGTAAAATAAAACCTATTCAAGAAATAAATACTGACGAATCACGTACCTAGGAAAGATGAAGAAGGAAAGCTGATGCGACCTAAAATTCTATTCAACAAATTGCTCACACAAACACAGCAGGCGCTACTTTATATTTTCGCTTACTTACTTTATTTTTTATATAAAAAAAATATTATTAAAAATTATATTTTACAAAATCCTTACTAATATTATAAATTGTTGTTGTTTTTTCAAATTAGCAATTAAATCTAAATTGAAATTTGTATATAGATAATCAATCGTCTTTCAAGTTAATATACTTAGGTACACACACGTATAGTCTATAATATATACCCCCTATTCCATACGAACCGTTAAAAACACACCGAAAATAATATTGACGACACGTTTGGCTCAGTTGGTAGTGGCCCTTCTTTCTGCGCCAGCGGTCGCGGGTTCGAGTCCCGCTGGGGGCATTCATTTGTTGACCATGAATGTTTGTACTCTAGTCTAACCCCTGGGTTATAATATGTATGTATTTAAAATGTACATATGTGCAGTGTATCAACTATCTGGCATCTTAAAGTAGTAGAACTAGATGGCGCTGTTGTAATAATGTCCCAACATATTTATATACCTAGGGACGAACCCAAACCGAGGCGCGCAAATCGCTAGTGAGCCGCTGCCCGCTAATAATATAAATACAAAAGACATCCAGGAATGCACTCCGTGTGAAACGCGGGTAGAAAAGTAGGCTTTTTCAATATTTCAAGCAGCTAATATTTTAGTAAAAAATAATTATATATATGCATGTATAGGAAAAATGACAATTTGTTAATAAAAAACAGGAAATATAAAACATGCAAGGTCGATGTTAGAGCTACTACTGATTAGTTCTAATTTTAGTGTGATGTTAAAGTTAAAATTTTGAGTAAAGGTAAACTTTGGAAGTCTGAATAGCTATTAAAAATAAAAATACAATGGTATATAATTTGTAAGCTTAGACAAAAATTATTCTATTTTTTTATCGCATCTTTCAAGTAATCGAATTACTTTAAGGGTCTGTTTTAGTCCATCGGTAAGCTTCTATACAATATATTACATAGAATACGGGAAACAATATAGGTTTAAATGTTATCAATTCTAATTAAGTTTGAATTTAAAAATAGTATTGTTATATACCGCGAAAAATAATAATTTACTTCCTACAATCGACAAACTAACATTAATTAGATAACAAAAATCCTAACGAGACTATAAAACAATATCAAACGCAATTAATTATTTATAACCAAACAACAAAGCCGTATTATTTCCCGGCGGAATAAAATTTTCATAACCAGCCCGCTTCCTCATAAAGCACAGCATAATACAAAGCGCGAACAAAATTGATGATCGCTATCAGCAATTACGTCTGTCCGTCGATCCCACGACCTCCCAATTCGTTAGAATATACCTACTAAATTCAATTGTACTGTAGATAAGATAGATGGACTTGCAATTAATTACTCAGGTTTTACCTAACAAGACACTTTGGTGGTAAATCCGGGATTTTTAAATCAATTTTTTATAAACTTTTGTTGTAAAGTTCTCATAGCATATGATTAGGTTAACAGATAATATTTTATTGTTCCAAGAATGTTTGTACAAGTTCCTTGATGTAGAAGTAGAACGACATGCTTATAGTTAAGTCAAATATACATATTACAAATTATAATATATATAAACGAGCAGGAGTATTGACCATATTTAGGCAAAATACTTCTGTTATTTTTAAACTAAAGACAACCGTCTTCAATGCGCGTGTTCGTGGCTGTTTTCTGTCTCTAGTTTTAGTTTCATACAATAAATTCTTCTTCACTAATTCTAGTAGTAATCGTCATATAGCGTCCTTCTGGTAAGCTATTCACTATAAGCAAAGACGTGTTAAATGTAAACTGACAAAATCTCATCTTAACCGGTTAATTTCATGCAACCTAAGTTCGTCAAAATTTAACGAGTAAAAAAACGTAACCGAAACCTTAAACCGGAAAACCAGTTTGGTGTCAATAACCAAAACCGGTTTATAAATGTTCTTTTGTATATTTAAGAAATTGTTTTCTACCTCTTGCGAGATAGCGTTTTTTTCTTACTTTCTACCTCTTGCGAGAACCCTTTTTTCTTCAATATAATAAAATCCCTTTGCTATTCAACATCAGTACACAAAGATAATTAATATAGGTACTACATATTTGAAAAAAGTGTGTCTAATTTTGAAACATTATTGTTCGACTTCACGTTTAGTTCTATGACACTCTGTGTATATTATTTAATAGATGAATATATAAACAATACCTACACAAATAACTTAATATTAAACAATTATTGAAAAATAAATAAATGTAATTTTAAAGAACCAGTAATTAATGCAAGTACATCGATAGACAATTAAAAGCAGTATATCTTAACACGTACAAGTACAAAAACTGTTCAATAACCGTCAGCAAGACCAACCACCGTGAAGATCTGATGACCTTCGCCGCTCCATTGTGAGCCCTCCGACCTCCGCCCTCCTCCCTACATGACTTACTAATAAGTTACACGTACTCAGATGTTTCTACATCCATATTTACAAAACGATAGGATTTGAGATTCATACGAGATTAAGTTAATCCATAGCCAATGTTTTATGTTGAGAAAATAAAATGGTTTTATAACAAAGGATCGTTATATTTATATATTATAATTATTTTATGGGTTATTTTATAATAGAACTACTTAGCGGTTTGGTTTTATTTCAGGTTATTTAGTCGATCTGTATAACAATCGATCGAAACACAAACATTGCTAAAGAAGTTCAATTATTTAAAAATGTAACATTGAAATATATTTTTTGACATAAATATCAGCAACTTGCCATATAATGTGTTATAACGACACGTTTAGCTCTGATTTTATTTCCGGTGGTCGCGGGTTCGAGTCCCGCTGGAGGCATTCATTTGTCAGCACGACTAGGACTGTTTGAACTCCAGTCAATATGTATGTACTTAAAGCTATATTTGCGTAGTGAAGTAACTATCTGATATAGGTAACACAAACCTCGTAGATTACCACGAGATGGCACTGCGTCTGATAATTTCTCAACATATTTATATACAATAATAAAAATAATAAAATAAGCATATACCAAGTACAATGCCCCTCCTGAAGTGCGATTGTCTTTGAAAGGCGTATCGGTATATCTTCTAGCAGCTAATATATCGTTACAACACAATGGGTGGAAGGACATATGCAAATGAGCCAATATAACTTGAGCCCTAAACAGATGAAAATTATTTAAGTTATTTCGGCCTCAGGGGTCAAGTTTGAGAGGTGTTACATCCGAGTGAGTACAATTCGGCGGTTTAATCTGCGATAATCGCACCGGAACGGACATCAGAGAATCAGTTTCCATAGTCATAATTTTAACTATTTCAATGTTTTTATTTTATCTATTTATTCATGTATTTCTCCAGTTTTATTTAAATATATTTAGTAGTTTCAGCTTGATGGAGTAACAAAAATACATACATTCAAACTCTCGCATCTAACAGAAGTGTGATTAAAAAATACGTGGATAAACTTTCTTGAGACTAAATTATGGCCTACATTTATGATTTAATTATCTCATTTAAAATATATACAATGTAATACAGTCAAAGATAAATAATAACAGTTACTTAGTAGTTTACCTAGTTTATTATTATATTCAATTAAGTAGTAAAGATTCGAATTCGGAATACCTAATTACCGAAAACTAACACCAATATAGTGGACGATAATTATTTCGATATACTTTTTAATTAATACACAACTCGTAAAATATTAAAAATATTTTAACTATAATTGTTTTGTCAGAAAATTTTTATTAACAGCCGGTATACAATGGAAACACATTGTAGCAGATCTCATCACAATTAGACATTTATTGCAGCGTTGTGAAACATCCCCAAGGCACAAGGAAGTGGAACAAACAGCGGACACGGATATTAGTAAGCTCGATAGCAAGTACGATTGCTGTGACGTCACTATATTTTTTTCAACTTTGCTAATAAAACTATACTAAAGAATGAGAAAGAAACTCATAAAATTATTTATAGTAACATTTAGATGAAAAGAAAAGATACATTATAAGTTTTATTTTTAGTTAAGTAACTAAATAAACACTTTAAGGAAGTTTATTAGCAAAGAAAATAGCTTAAACTTTAAAAAATCTATGAAACATTGATTTTCTTTGACGCTCATACTTCAATGCAAATAGAAACGCGTTGAAGTCTTTTATATGAAAATAAATACGATGAATAATAATTAATCTTTCTTTTCTAATACATAAAAATCTCGTGCCACAGTCTTTGTTATCGAACTCCTACGAAAGGGCTTGACCTATTAATTTGATTTTTTGGTGTTTACTTGTTAGGTCTGAGAATAGGTCGTAGACTAATTTTTATTGGCCCTCTCCAGATATTTTATTTTTTATTTTTAGACCAAATTTTTATTTTTCACTTTTTTATAATTTGGTATCGAAAACTTCTTATAACCCTAAATTTTTATCCCACGGGCGCGGGCGGAGCCGCGGGAATTGCTAGTAAAAAATAATTATAATATGTTGTGTAGGTTAAATATGTAAAAGGTAATGATATTCTTTGCATATACAAATTATCTACTATTCCTAAAACCTTGTTTGTTTAAATACAATAAAGGGTGGGTTCAAAAAAATGAACAATTAAATAATTTTACATAAATATATTTAAAATTACATATTTATAAGTTCGCAAGAGTTTTTCCTGGTACGACGTGTGTACATAGAGAAGGATGTGACGACCCTCGTCTAGTGCGGCTGCATCTTCGTACTTGCGCATGCATCCATTGAATGCTATACTGTAATATAAACTAATATAAAAAAAATTGAACCAAATTCGTAAATAAAATATTTTTTGGAATATCTTATTGAAATGCTAATTCCTATTGATACAAAGGCCGTAGCCGTACATGAGAAGAAGATTTTTTTTGTCTGTCCTTCTGCCCGCGAATGCATCACGAGTAAACCATTGAACAGATTTTTTAAGAAATCAGAATTAACCAAGAAGCAAGAAGAGTGGACAGTAGGAACATCTTGGTTGTCGTGGTTAAGTTCGTAAATGTTCCTGCGACGCTCCATAAATACGGAGATGCCATTTTGATTTTACTGGCTTTTAGTTACCGAGTTCTATATAACCACCACCTGCATGTATGCAGTTTGTATGCATGAATTCATAATGCATTTCTTAACGTAGAAAAAGATCACAAATTTAAAGGCTGTTAACATTCTATTGAAATTAATGTACAATTTCACTACAAAAATTATGAACTAACGTTAGGTTTTTATAACTACTCGGTTCGGTCGGTCAGTCGGTTTATACTTACTACCATTTACAGATAATAAATTAAATTTTCAAATAAAAACAAACTAAGCTATAAATCGCATTGAGTTGGTCAACATACCTGCAATTAATAACAATGATGTCCGGTCGTTTTCGCGCGGGGTAACCGCTTCAAAGGCTCATTTTAAGCGCTCATATATAAGGCGAGTATGCTTTTATCTGCGTAGTCTCCCGAGTGCTAGTTCAGTGAGGTGATGATAACGTGTCAGCATGTCGTGGATATATAGTGCTGGTATTTTGTGTGTGTGCGCTCTTGTGAGGACTCAAGTAATACCGAGTAAATCTAGAGCCGCCGATGGCGACTACAACAACGTTAATAACGATGGATCGTTCGATTTTGGGTAATTATTTAATAAATTTTGTAGTATAGGTTTTTGAAATAATTCTTTAACTCGAGAAAAAATAAATAAGAATAACCCAACAAAAAATCGAAAATAAATTGCATATAGCTAGGAAGGAAAAGTTAGGTGTATTTTCAGAATCGGTTGGAGTTCCGAAGAACGGAAAGCGCTGACACTATTCAGCAGATGAAGATACTTAAAAATATTTTTAGCGATTTGAAATGGAAGAATGTTGTGTTTTTTCAAATGTATATTCTACTACCATGGTTCCACCCTCTTTTATCTGAGTCAGTACTGTTACCATATTTAAATTTATTCAACTTAAGCAAAACAACAACAAAAAAGGATTCGTGTGTTTGAATGATTTAATACTCTATTTTAGAGTGTTCATAACTGTGCTGTTTCTTTAATGTAGAATGAAATGTATTAAGGGTCCAGGAGGAGTACCTGGAGTCCATAACAAAAGGATCGTACTTTACCATGGAACTAGTTGGAACTGAGTTCTAATGTATACATTTATTTATGGTTTTTAAATGCTTTACTTAAGCTTTCATTTAGTTAGACATTATTATAATTATTGTCAGTCAAAAATACCTTTTTCTTTCATCGTAAGACAAGCGATAATCATGTTAAAAATTATTCGCACATATAAGAGGTGCGAGACCCGGATTTAAACCCGCATCACTTGATTATCCAAGCGAACGTGTTACAACTGGGCTTATAAGTTGTATAAATAAGTTTTATTTTTTATCAATATACTTTAGTAATATTACAAAAAATATTGAATGAGGTAGATAGAATATAGAACCTTATTAAGTATAAACACAAGTAGTACCTTCGTCATTAATACTAAACACCTTTATGATACTTATCTGTATTTTACATCGTAATTAGTAAATATCTTCATTGCAATCTGAAAACATATTCGAAAAAAACAGCAAGTACACTGTTGAAAAATAAAACCAAACAATGGCAATGTACTGTAGGAAGTCGGTATGTAGTACACAAATTAGCTATTACGTATGTTATGTGAGTTTTTTGAGTAATTTTTAGTTTCCATATGTCATTATTATAAAAAAATGTTTTAAATTCTTATATTTAGGTATGTATATGAAGGGGAGAAAACTGAATCTGAAAGTTGAATCTGTGCATTAAATATTTTTTGGTGAAATCTTTTTGGAAAAAGACATTATTATAGATACAGATTCAGCCTCTACCTATAGTATTTAGATTTCTTCTATCTGACTATCTCAGACCGCATCACGAGAATGTCGCTGGAGAGTTGTGGATCAAATTTGGTATGATAATACCTCATAGTTAGTTACCACATGTCTAAATAACATATATCTATTTGTTATTTAGACTTTTTATACAAAGCTACATATTAAATAGGCAATATGTACCTATACTTAAAAAACTTCACAGAAACAAAATGATACTTCGAAGTAATCCTTGAAATCTCAGTAAACCTTTAATATTATAATCATACCAACAATAGGTAATTATATTTTAATGTACAAAATTGGGAACCTTAACGAAATTCAAACCTTATATTTAATAGTTACGCGAACAAAGACCGAGGTGGAAGTTACCACTTAGCACACGGGACTGCAAATGGCTTGGTCGGAGGTCGCTTCGGTGCGAGGGAACCCGGCAAAGAGGAGGTGAAGGAGACTATATACACCGCCGGTCCAAGAGGGTACGTTATATTGGCAATCTTGTAAATAGGTATTATAAAATTCTATCTATTCTCTATATCTATACTATTTATACTATATATCTATACTATTTATAAAGCTGAAGAGTTTGTTTGTTTGTTTGTTTGTTTGTTTGTTTGTTTGTTTGTTTGTTTGTTTGTTTGAACGCGCTAATCTCAGGAACTACAGGTCCAAATTGAAAAATTATTTTGTGTTGGATAGTCCGTTTATCGAGGAAGGCTATACGCTATATTACGACGCTACGACTAATAGAAGCGGAGCATCGATGAAAAATGTTGCAAAAACGGGAGAAAAATATCCCTTTCGGGAGCTACCGTTTCGTACACTGCGTAAACGGTTAAAGTTATACAAAAAGAGAAGGGAGGGACGCCGAAAAGAATTTGGTTTCCAGCCTTTAGAATGCGAGCGAAGCCTCGGAAAAGGCTAGTATTTGTATATATGTTTATTACCTTCTTAACATAGCAATGGAGCAACTGATCGAGTGATATTTTATTTAGAAATCTAATTTTATAGGTTCGAGTCCTGAGTCGGACTAAGTATAAACACTGGGTTTTTCTTTCAAAAACTCTCAGTAACATCTCGGAGATAATAAGCTACTCTGGTGCCTCAGAGAGTAGTAGTGTAAACCTGATGGCTATGAATCTGATCTCTCACTTTTAGTGGTGAATAGACGTCACGTCTTTGTTTGAGAGCTTTATGATGATCAGAAGAAATTTAAGGAGTTTATGCTGAATGATATGGGGTTTTTAGCATAATGAAAACATAGTGAAATATAAAATGATAGATATTGATTTTTCCACACGGCATTGTTACATTATTGTTATATTAAAATTATCTTTCTAGGTTCCGCCCAAAAGGTCCAAACATTCATCGAAAGATTGATCTGGATCAACGACCTCGAGGTAACATTGGTAATAAGGACGACCCCTATTTCGATCCCAGTGAAGACCCCAGTTATTCTTTCAAACAAGAAACAAGAACTTATTCGAAAAACGAAAATGCTGATAGTAGGGGTGATGTTAAAGGTAAAGTCATAACCAGTTCTTTGGTATAATAAATAATACTATTTTTAAGGACCACTAATTTAAACTGACGATGAAAAAATTACTTAAAGCATAGCATATACGAGTACATTAAAAATTGTTTTATTTTATTAGGACATTACACATTTGTGGACGATATAGGCGAGCGACACGACGTATCCTATATTGCTGGCAGAGATACTGGGTTCCATGTATCATCAGCTCATCCAGATGCTCCTAACGGTATAGGATCACCGTTCCACCACGCACCACTAGTGCGAGGAGAGAGCAAACCGAGGGGAAGGACTGCCGTTCAAAGAGGGCTCGATGGTTCTTACAGGTATAAGTAGTTGATTAGGTCGTATATACAGTCATATATGAATTGAAAATTCTATTGTAAATAAAGGTAACGTAAATCATTTTAATAATATTTTTCCACTAAAGTTTATCTATTGTATACCGCTACCACTAGTCAGCTAATACTGCCGAGTTAAAAATGTCGGGTTACGCTGGTTTTGAGTTATAAATTATAATAGTGTTCACTAGAATGAGACCAAGACAAAAAGGCTATTCGAGCTTATTTTCTTGAATAAATCAAATTTTATGACTAATCGAAACCACGACAGAGAAAACACCTTTTTGTTATTAGTGGTCCTATCTCCTAATTTTGAAGCAGATATGACATGATCGTCTTTTTTGATCAAAAACCCTTAACTGAGGCATAATAACAAGTAGCTGTAATTAATCTGTGCTCATTAATAACAATTATGACTTTTAGATTCATTTCTGCGGGTCCTGACCAACGTAGAACAGAAAGCAGTGACTCACACGGTAACGTCAGAGGGTCGTACACGTTTTTAGACGATAAAGGTGTCCAAAGGTACTAATTAACTAATAAGAATTCCATATTAAAACCACAAATATTAATAAATTTCATTGATATCATTAATGTCCTATTTAATTTTATTAGGACGGTTCACTATATAGCTGGGCCTGGTATAGGATATCGTATTGTGAAGAACAGCAACGACCCTTTCATCCCGTCGTACTTCCCGACTCTGCCTAGTCCCTATGATCCAGCATTTAACGCGGGAGGTAGTGTCGGATCTCCTGCTTATACACCCAACGACGAAAGCAGTGATGATGTATTTAAAGGTACTTTGATTTAACCATATTTTGTAATTTACAGAGATACAACTAATTGAAACTGTATGGTATATAGATATATTGATTGGCAGTGAGGCTCGTAGACAAAAATCCTTTACATAATAAAATATCCAATTCTAGGTCCAGACGGGACAGCTGCCTCAGGACATGTAAAACCACCTCCTTTCCCCACCGAAGTCGACCGACCTACTAAGCCCGTTACACCTATTGTCAGCACCTCTCAAGAAGAACCGGCAGGAGAGCCAGGATATGGACCAGGACCGACTTTCGTCCAAGAGCCTCCAAGTGAAATCCCTGACGTGGGTTACGTAGACGAGGAAGAAACCTTTGCAGGGCCCAAACCAACCAAAGGACAAGGTGATGCATAGCACGGATGATGGCAAGTGATTGACGTTAGTGATCTTGTTCATCCGAAATCATTTCTCATCAACTTTTGTTTGGAAACCTGACTGAGGATTGCTTATTGCTTGTAACGTATCTTTCATTGAAAGAGAAATTGAATTCCCGTATTTAATGTGCCATTTTATTAACAAGATCACAATATTCAATCGAGATGCACAGGACGCACTTTGGAATTACTTTTATAAATTGCTTGATCGCAATAAATATTATTCACTATCAAACTGGTTTTTATTACACCACACCTTTCGGCACCAAAGCACTGGAAGCGCACAAAGACTTAGTAACCGTTCACTTACAGGCAAACCATGGCGTCCGAGCAAACCTTATAGGCCGACGAAGAAACCTTACGTTCCAATAAAACCCACCCAAGAAACGATAATAACCAACGATTTCAACGACGAAGGCGATAAGAGTAAACCCGAATATGCCATAGGTTTTAACATACAGCATTCGAAACCTGGCACCACTATTATTAGGAATATCGGAGAGGACTACTTCGGTATCCCTCCAGGCGTGTCAGTTAGGGCTCATGTACAAAGCATTGATCTATACCCATTCGGTTCTAAGCCAATTTCGCCTTCTGAAGCCTTGGAAAATGATGAAACGTAATCTAAATATACTCGTAGCATACAAGAAATACGAAAAATAAGGCTTTAAACCAAACATTAATGTTTTCCAAATTAATTAGCTAATAAAAACTTTATATTTTAACGTGAGTTTAATTTAAGGGTCCAAGGAAAGATTAAAAGACGGGATTTTTTTTACAAATTTATTTGAACACGACTGTAAATTTAACAAAATGCAAAATAGTAACTATTACAAGGAGTCTGGTTGATATATAATATATTTCAGTGTGAACTTCTCACTCTCTGCTCCCGAATGTCACTCCACCAATAACGATTTATAACTTACGACTCATACAAGAATATAATTCCTATAGTCAATTTGATTTTTGAAAAAAAACCAAATAATTAAGCAATAATACCCCAAAATAACAATAAATGTATATAAACAATTAAAATTAGGTTATATAAAATTAAATATTTAATTATTATCAATATCAAAATTCTTAGGAATTATATTCATGAAACGAGACATCGAAAGTGTAACAAAGTTAACAAGAAATGCATAAATTGGAAGGTTAGTTTGGCAATTTTCATAAGTGAATAAAGGGGAAAGTTAGTATGTGGTTAAATTATTATTACTTAAGATATCAATATCTATCATTAAATACCTAACTATAGTATGCAAGTTTGAACAAAGTGTCTAGTGGATTGAAACTTATTAAACGCCAGCAGTAGCTTTAATTTTTAATACAAAATAATAATTACTATAATTAAAATATACAATATGAATAGAGTTATAAAATAACATGTATAGAATATAAAACATATTTTTAATCTATTGTTAAAGTGTCAATATTACTAAATGTGTGGTACAGATAATAAATATTTCAATATAGTAAATGACATAACGTAACGACGGTTCATTTTGAATGTAAAAATCAGCCAACAGAGTTCTCTAAAAATATAAATAACTTTAAAATTCAAAATAATTTATAAAATTGTTTATTTGGTTCTACAGTAAATAACTCGAACAGAAGCTTTGCTCCGACTTATTGATTAAGTATATAAAATTTTTATTTTACTAGAAAAACATCCGAGAAGTCTCTAAAAGGCGAAGTAGCAAATCACAAGAGAAAGCTGGATGACGATGATTTTGCAATGAAAATGATGACTCACCGACAGGCCTTAGATATAAGTTCAAGAAGGACAGACGTCCGCTAATCTCATCCATTGACCATTCAGAAATCCAATTGGTTTTCACATTTTCTATAGTCCCTATGCATTATCCGAGAGACCATATTTAAGCACTTCCCTATACTTTGGCAACAACAAACCTTTGAACATTGACATGTCAAACCTGTGTAAACTAAAATTAGAGAATGTTCTAATAATAATAATAATTCATCACTTTTAACAAATGCATTCAAAATTTCGAAAGCCAAAGTTTTGTACCGTAATTATTCTCCTAAAAATTTGAGCTAAAAATGTGGCGTGACTTCCATTGCAAAATCATCGACACTATTATAGTGTGCGTGCTTATAGCTCTATGAAGGATATATACAGAGTATATTAGACCGTAAGTTCAAGGCCATAAAACTATGGAGGGTAGAGATAAGGAGGACCAACTCGTACACGAACAAGTGGCAGTAAAAACGCAGTAAATTATGGTGGCGCCATATTGCTAATGGATAAATTTTAAAATCTTATTCGTGGTGGCGCCACGGTGCAAGTGGGCTAAACACACTTCACTCAGTTTACCGCTGCTATGTTCATATTGAAACTATTCGCATGCCAGCGCTATTGTGGTAGGTAATGGAAACTTTATTTTCAGTATACAGCTGGACACGTTTTCAACTTTCCCCCCATATGAGTCGGTTCTCTTTATCTCTACCCTCCATACATAAAACTTATTTAAGGTGACAGTTATTATATAACAATATTTATTAAGAAACTTTATCTAGGTTACATTTTACTTAGAATACGTATGAAAATTACGAAGAAATGGACAGAGATGATAAATAATAATAATATTTTTTTTTAAATGAACGTAAAGTTTATTTGAATATGAAAGATGAATTCAGTTTTATTTATTTACCATAATATTATATATTTTTTTTAAATTTTGAAATGGCTTTTCACATTTATTTCACAGCCTTCATTACACCTACGGCTCGTTTAAGACATTATTACTAAATTCGCATTACATTTCAAGCATACATACAAAGTGTTAACAATTTCAAGCTTAACATATTTTATGTAGTTTATCATTTTTATTAAGAAAATCGCCATTTTCATTTTGAAATTACGCCAAGTTTTGGCGCCATTTTATTTATTATTTTATACGACTTAAACAATATTTATGTTAATAAATCCTTAGACTTATTACTTTGAAATTTGGTCAAACACTTTTATTTAGAGTTAGTATTCTAGACATGTTAATTACAAAAAACACTAAATACCAAAAGGATTTTTTTATTAATTACAAATCAACTCACAACATCAAAATTTTTTATTTTAACAAATTAAAACAAACCAAAAATATAATTCGAGCATTTCGCAAGCACTAACATTTTTGTGCGTTTAAATTCAAAATAAAATTTATTTAAACATTATTATCTAAAAACGTTAGGTCACGCTTTATATTTTTTTATATGAATTAGAGGCAAGCCAAAAGGAACACACTCCAAAGTCCTAATCTCGAGACTAGAATTACTACTAGGAATAAATACAAATTACCGCTAGTTTATTACTTATTTCTCATAACTAAAACGAATAAAATTGATTTAAATAATATATTTTTCTAAATTTTAATACAAATAATATATATTTTTTTAATTTAATGAGATATAGCTATATTGCAAAGAGGCATAGTCTTCGAATCCTTATACTAGATTCTCGTATTCACGTTGGCACAGAGGTACGTAGTTTTTCTGTTAGTCCACTAAAATACCTTATAATGAATAGGAAACAATATTTCTGAGCAAGTGCAAATCACTAACAAATCAAAATATATTTTAACTAAATAAATATATATTACAAACACCAAATATTTCTTATTTATAAAGTTATTAATTAAGAAAAAAACTTATGACGTACATTTTTTATCTACAGCGAAATGCACCCTCCGACTAAAGTAATAAGACAGGCGGAGTGCGTAAATAGATAGGGAATAAAGCTTAATATAGTATTAAAGCTGTTTATAATACATTTCCCACATGTAAAAGTCAAATACAAAGTCAACATTTATTATTGCAGGAACAAAATCATAATATTAAAAATAATATTTAATTTATATATATTTTCTTTCGTGCATTGACGGCTTTCTTTGGTTTTATCATTTGTTATAGACACTTCGTCTATCTTATTTTCTTAGTTTGAGGTATTAATATATAAAAATTATGTGATACACATTAAAGTGGCGTCGATGTGAGAATGTTCTGATTGTCTAAACGCAAATTCAAACTTACGTATGCCACATAAAGTACTTTTTTAAACAACAGCGTGCACTTTAGTTTTGTCATCGAAAAAGCAACGAATAAAAGAGTTTTAAGTAAAAGGTCAATTTAATTTAGATAATTAGCACTAATTTTTGAAGACACTTTTGAGGCGTTAATTGTGTATGTTGAGATTTTGTGTATCAATGGTTTTAAGGCCATCCCGAAGAGTAACGTAGGGAATAAATAGTCGATGTTTTTAAGACAAAGATGAAGTTATTAAGATATTGCTAATACATTTATAAATAACGTCGAAAAACTTACTAATAAAAATAAATAAAAATGTTCTAATTTCTTTTATTTAAATAACTCCATCTCTTTCGGCTTTAGAAAATAGAAAGAGATAGAAAGATATAGAGCCAATATAATTAATTAGCTACTAAACATAACATTTAAATAGATGAAAATGAAGCTAAAATATATTATAATTTAAATAAATTATCATTGCAACAATAGTTTAAGAATAAACCGTTATTAGTCATATCTTTGTGTATTAAATCTTCGGCCTTGTTTCTTGTATAACTCTAATGAACCATACCTAATATTTTATGACTCCGTTCTCCAATTCTCCGTTTACATTAATTTAACATGCAATGATTTTTGTGCATTTCAAATTTTTACTAACTAGTATTGGGCGCTATCACGAAACGCGGTTGCTTGCTTTGTGCGTAACATTTGTGCGAAGTAACACTATTCTTATAATATAATTATAAATTATAAATAAATTATTGTAAAATTATTAATATATTGTGTCTATTTGTCATATATTTTTATATAATGTCATAATATTTAACAAAACTAAAAAAAATATTGCCTATGTTATATCTAAAGCCAATAACAACCCAATGCTATGTTCCGCGATAGCCCCAAATCAGTACAAATACAGTTCAACGTCCAAACAAAACCACGGTCAAAATAGAATCAACAAGCTATATCTATTGCAACAATTGTATGTATTACGTTATTTTCATCTTTTTGGTAGTCTCCTCTAGCATGTCCTTTATTTTGGTCAAGGGTGAGCGTTTTACGTCATCAATTCTGTTAACGTTAGGTGGCAAGTGTATTTGCAGTGGGTCGCGGAGGCGGGCCAAGTCTTTTTGTAATTTATCAACCTGGAATAAATATATATACACAAATTAATAAATCTATATGTACATAATATCGTGTTCAGTTCTCGAGGCGTAAACTCAGCTTTACATTTGTTTGAGTTATAGCCAAAAGCCAATAGCTGCGTTTCAAAAACCAGTATAAACGGGTTTAAACTAAATCTATAACCTTGTCATTTTTTTGAAAAACAAAAACTCAAATGATTTATTAAAATATATGTAATTACCTCATCTTTTAAATTATTGTACTGATTGATGTCGAGTCCGATCTTTTTCGCCCTCTTGTGTAACATGATTAAATGTTGCCTATCCTTCACATCTGGCAGTATATATTCCTAAAAAAAATAAAAATGCAAAGGAATGAACCCCTCTCTTAACTACTGGCTTTTCACCCATAGAATTGTCATCCAACCCAACGGGAGATTGATTAGTATATATAGTATAATATTTGTTTTTTCAATTTAGTGTCATATTTTTGAAGTGAAACTTCTTTATTACCGTTGTGATTTCAATGAAACAAAAAGGGTCACCAAAAGAAAAATAAAAAGGATGTAGCCTGTGAGAAATTGATAAAGAATTCAATTTTTTTTTCGAATTCAAGCGCCTGCATATTGCAAAGTTTAGGAAACGCGTCATAGTCAACGTGATTTATTATTGATGTGTATAATAAATATTATATGAAATGAAATATTTTGCATTAAAATACAAAAGAAGCTCCGAAGAGCTTGTAAAAGTATTATTAAAATAATAAAACTAAATAAATTATTAAACTCATTCACTTGTAGGCTACTTTTCTGAAGTTTTACTTTTGCCGTGTGTGAACAAACACACACGCACGCACGCACTCATGTACGCACGCTGGCATGCACACGCGAGCACGCACGCACGCATACGTACAATCGCACACACACTTTTTTATTTAAGTTATACTATTACCCTAATATGTAAGGTAAAAAAATGAGCTTACCTGTTTAGTAAGCACAAAGTACGCATACGCAGCCATGGCCGTGCCATAAGTAACGAAATACGTCACAGGCTCCATGATATCCCAAGAGTACTCCCACCAAGTGAGCCTGGCGAGGACCCCGAATTGTACGCCCATGAGACCTAGGCCGATCCAAGTTAGGGCGGACGTGCGTCGAGTAGTTTCAGCTTCGAGAGCCAAACGTTTCTGAAATAATGAGTGTTATTTAATTTTAAACTATATAGATTTATACATATAAATTATTGTTTACTTTTTTATTAACTGTTTTGTTTGTTTTTTTTTTTGCCTTTATCGCGAATAGTATTATCTATGAAACAAACTATATTTGTAATAGATACTAATTGGTAGTTTTAAGGACAATAATAGCGTATAAAGGCACTCGTATTAGTAGCTAAATAAAAATAATGAATATTAACATTGTCGAGAACCTAACGAATAAAAATATCAATGCTTTGTGAAATTCTTACTAACGGTTGTAAATAACTATGATCTCCAAGGCATGGTGGTGAAACACCACAAACTTCCCAACTGCAACTGGTTATTAAAGTAATTAATTAATAAACTTTACTAATTTAACTTTAACTTTAATTACTAAGCTTAGCCCGACTCGGGACTCGAACTCTGAGAGGACCTTCAGATGTGCTACCGTACATGCTAGCCACCCAACTGTAGACCCACAATATATAAAAAAAATACATTATTCACCCAGTGCTTCGTAGTAGCTTCTGCTATTTAATATATTAATATGTAATATTCGACACAGTTTATTAAATGCACACGTAATTAAAGGCCTTAATTGAGGCAAACTTTAATTGCGGAAATAGGCGAAGTGCAAAGTAATCTCGTCTATATGGTAATACTGTACTCTGTTTAAGCCCTTCTGTTTGTTAGACGTATTTGAGTTATCTAATATCTAGTTGGAAAGGAATATTTCGGCATTATAAATTGGGATTTCAAATTATTTAGAACGGTTTGCCAAAACCAGGAGTCCTCAAAATAATATAGGTAGTATCTTAAATTCATTTATTTTTTGGTTTTAATAACAAAATGCTGTTAAAATTAATAATGCTGTTAAATAAATTAATTACGTTGATATTAATAAAACGCATACATCAATAATTCTATTTACGTAGACAAAATTTCAGAAATACCTGCTTATACATAGAAACCGATATAGATTTTGGAAATCTAGAGCCTAAGCCATCTATAATGTTAATTGTAGTTTATTTACAAACAAACAAACTAATATAAGTATAAATACTACATTAGGGTAAGTATGCTAGGATGTGATTCTCAACGGTTTTCTTATCTTATAGTAAAAAGTAATCATATCCATTTAATTAATTGCACTTTAATTTACGAAAAACTTCATATAATTTAGCTAAAGAAATGTTTCAAAGACTTGTCAAGCGCTTACGTTACTTTAAAATTTCAGAATGTAAAGCTTACTTTGCAAAAACGATCAACTTAAAGTTAAAACTACGAGTATGAATCTTGTTCTAAGTGTTATACTGCTACACCTTATTAACTTGACAACCTTTACAACATCTAATTTATTTCGTTTAAATTGCAGTTCAAGAAAAACATTTTTTTATATAAGTAGCCACAAAACCACAGCACAAACCAAACAAATATTAAAGTCATAGCTCTATTGTTCGAGCCTTCTTTATAAGTTACGTTGCGGAAGTGCCTGCAGCCGGATAGGAGCAATATTTAATATGCCTTCCAAAGGAATTTTTAATATTGAATATTACGATGGATTTTTGTTGCCAAGTTTATTTCTACATGCAATTTATATTTATTTTGGACAAAAAGGAAATAAATATATATTTTATCACAAATCAGTATCTTTATCATGTCTTCAATATACTGTTTATTTAATCTAGATGTAGTGTAAGTAAGCTTATACGGCTCTAAAAGTCAAGTCTTGAGATGGGCCAAAAGATCCGTCAACAGAGATTGGGCCGTTAAGATAACATTATTAGTAGTGATATGCGAGAAAGTTGGTGTTATATTACACCCCAGTCTTTCGAAAACTACATGAAGCCGTGGCTAGGTTACAGACTTACAGTTTTGAGAATTCTAGGAAGAAGCTAACTATTTTATAGTTAACGTATTCAATTCAACTCAACTCAATTTCTTAGTTTGTTTGTTGGCTTCAATGTGTGCCAGTCAAGCACAAATTATTTCGCCAGTGTCACGTTGAATGTAGGAGTCACGTTCGAGATTGGCCGGTGAAATTTTAATTTTACGTATTCAGTAAGCAGAAGTAAACCATAACAGCTAACTTGACACTTTAGGTTAAATACTAAACTAAACCCTCTACAATAAGACACTTAGCTCATATAGGTATAATAAATATAATAAATGTTTTTGTTCAGTAGCGAATCACGATTGATCATCATTGTTTTCATAGTTTATATCCCATTTTCAAGAACCATCTATTTTATTTGAATCCTATAATATCTTAAATATTAGATGTTCCTTGGTAGGAATTCATTGAATACTATATCTATTCTAATATTCTAAAGCTCTAGAAGAGTTTGGCTGAACACGGTATTTTGAGGAACTACTGGTTCGAACTGAAAATTTTGAAATAGCCTAGCCTACATTTATAGCTTATAGCCTAAATTATATAGATTATAGGCTATATAACATCACATAGTATGTTAATATGTAAAATCTAAGTATTTGGTCTTTTGAACGCAGGCAGAGCCGCGGGAAATACTAGTAGAATATTAACTGCTTAACACAGGACTGCACTTTAACTACGTATCGTTTTGAATCTATTCAACCGATTGAAATGAATGCAATAAATTGCTCTTATAAAATACGCCCAGTCGGCGTATTATGTGATGCATGTGGGTAAAAGTAGAGGAGATATTTCTATATTGGGTTCTGTTACAATGTAGAAGGTATAATATATGTATATTCTGTTAAAATAATTAAAATAAAAAAAATGTAAACTTATAAGTGGTTATTAGTGGATATAAATATGTACCTATATAATTTATTATTAACACTGTCCTTTACACTACTTACACTTGAGATTGTGATCAGTTAGCGCCTATAAAAAGTAAAAACGCAACTTTCCGTGTTGTCGATTGTAACCAAACATTAATAAAAAAGGTTTATATTGTATACCTATAGTATATTTGGAATGAGATTTTTACTAGCGTTCATTTGATATCCATATTGTTAATCTAAATAGCGAAAAAAAAATATTCATTGACGCCATTTAAAATTAAACAACTTAATTCACGCTACAGCTTATAATAAGATCAACCGATGGAAACCTTACTCTACTCGTATATGTAAAAGCCAGTTGAGGTGGGTCAATAAAATAGACATACGTACATGTACCGTATGTACGTAATACGTATACGTATGTATTTACTAATGTATATTTGTATACATATATGTGAGTACATACAATCGTACGCTTGATAACATTATTACTCTTCCTCGTCGAGTGCAAGTCCCTTCCTAATTATGTTTTTATTATAGGTACATAATAGACAGCAGTGGTAGCCCAGTGCTCGCTCGCTTAGAAAATCGAGTGATGCGGGTTCGAATCCGGGTCTCGCCCCTCTATATTTTCATGTGCACATCATTTCTAACATTATTACTACTTGTCTTAAGTGAAAGAACACACGATGAGGAAACCTGCATGTCTGAGAAAACCTAGCAAGTTTTCGAAAGACATGTGCATTCCGCCAACGCGCACTAGGCTCGAATTCCCCTCTTATTGAAGGGAGGCTTGGGCCCAGCAGTGGGACGTCAAAAATAGCTGAATAAAATACATAATATACTAAGATAGTACCGTATTCAAATAATTACCTCTTCAAGTGGCTGCAGTTCAGTTGATAACTTCTCCAATTGTGCTCTTAGCTCACGCTCCTTGCGTATCTGATGCTCCCGGACGTTCAACGCTTCATACAGCTGGTTGACTAAGTTGCGTACATCACTTAAGCGGGTTATCTCTTCCGTACTTAAACGTTCCTGGAAAGATAATGTTTTACATAAAATACTAGTTTACGAAACAAAAAATCGTAGGAAATTTTGGATAAGTGTCTGTTAGCATAATGTTATTTAGCATTATAATATCATATCACTATATTATATTATAAAACAAAGTCCTGTCCCGTCTTCCTGTCCGTCTGAACTTAATAACCTCAAAAATTACCGAACGGATTGTCATACGGTTTTCGACTTAGGAAAAAATGCTTTATAAATTATAAGGAAGGTGTTGCTAGGTATGATGTATTAAGGTTTTCTTTAATTTGACTATACTTCAGAGGACGATTGTTGAAATACAAAATAAAATGCCGACTAAGAGATTTAATGACTTACGCCGCAAAAACCACTCAATTGGTTATATGGAAACAATGAATTAAAAAGTAATACCCTTATTCCATTAAGTTGTAGCAATAATACATATTATCACGACTTTACCATCCAAGCTACTTGAAAACCAAAGCGAAACTTTAAGGCTCTAACTTAAGCCAAACTTAAAATATATGCATATTTATAGATTTTTTTAACAAATTTACTAATTTGATCCTTTATATTGATAAACTCCCACTCCTTGTTTTCTTTAATCCACCTCGTACTAGTAGACGGCACTAAATATATAAAACTACCAAATCATATAACGTCTTGCAGGAAAAATGGCGTGTATCCAATTTCCACAAGAGTAACCAAATCTTTTTCTTTGCGTGAAAACGTGAAAGATGTTGGTACAGTCTAGGCATGCAAAATAATATACATTATTTTTTTACATTTAGTTATTATTTATATTAGTAAATACTGTGCCACATTCATGAAATCTATCAATAGATATAGACAAATATTATTATTAAGAGTAATTTATTACATCTTTGTAGAATTGTTAATGATGTTTCAACAAAACACATGTCTCATTTCAATAATTTCAAGCCAATGCAATATTTTCACATCGAAATCAATATGTTATTGTCCCTAGCAGAACTTGGTACAACTATTTGGCATCTATCCAGGATTAGTTAGAGACAAATCACGTTCATTCGATGTCCGATAAAACGAAAAAGTATTTGAAGTTCGGTTATTCCAGATGAATGGTTCAATTAAAGATTAAAGGTAGGCAAGCTGTACATCTGAAGTATTAAAATCAGTAAGACGTGAGCATTCCTAAACTAATAAGTTTTAAGAATATTTAATCAAATTTAACATTATCTTTTAGAACACCTGGCGAAGTTAAGCGACAGAATATTTCATCTTTACGCTGCTGCTGTTTGAAGTAAATTGCAAGACATCTACTGAAAGTAGTGCCATCTCTACTCGTAACTTTGCAAAATACCTTTTAAATGTACTTCATTAGCTACATACATTGTAAGACGGTGCTGCATCACGTTTTGCTTTATAAGATACATAGTATAAATACATTTTGGAAACCTTAATCTTCTTACAAGAGAAGGAAAGATTTATATCTTGACATGAAATATTATATGTGAAGTCATATAAATAGTATCTATATATATGAAATAATATATAAATGTTATATACTTGCTATAAGTTATAGGTTATATAAGACGAAAATATATACTTTCTTTTATTTAAAAGTATAAGTATAAAGTAACGGAATAAGCCTATGAAAGATATTTATATACGAATTTTAATTTAATTTAATTTAAAAAAATTTTAATTGGAAAAAGTATCGTAACACTCTATCTTTCAGCTTCAGTGACTCGGATGATCGAAGTGTCATAATTGTCATAAAATACGGTTATTGGGTTATAGCAAATAGTTTCGAGTATAACTTTCGAATCCATCCAAGATTAAGGCAGAACTTCGAAGTCGAAATGGCTTTTAGTTCTGGTCATGCAGTTATCACTTATCGAAAGGAAATGCTTCCTGAGATACGTAGCAAAACCTTAATAAGTAGAAATTAAACGGATTCAGAATTTTCAGTTAAACTTCGCTGCAGAAGTACTCTATCTATTAATTATGAACGAATAATATATAATGGTCGAATAGTATTACTTAAATTCAAATAGATTTTCCTTTTGAAATATATAAAGTACTCTATAAACTATACAGTATAAAGGTATCCAGTTGATAAATACACCTTGAGGTAAACTTGAGCAAAGTAAGAGACTTATTTCCTACAATCCCGCTTTCAACAAAGGCCGAGTGTTTGCCAAGTTTCAGACATGCAACGGGACCTGAAAGTGTGTGGAGATCTCTTCACAAGCAGTTTGCATTAGGTGAGAACTGTGTAATAATTTTAACACATTAAATAGCACTGTTTTTGTCATATTAAGGTACATTTTACGTAGTAATAATAATAATAATACCTATTGTATAACTTTAGTATTATGTTGTTCGTAAACGGGTGAGTGTGTTAATTATTCACGCTGTTAGGACTTAATTGAGTCTTTGGGATGGAGATAACTTATATTCTAGATGAATAATAAAGTATGCTTTAGCATACTTGATATTAATGTACCTATCTGTCATGGCGGGTGAGCTACGAGAAAAATCTCTTAGAAGACGACCTTTACGTGATAAATATTTTCTTAACCAAACCAAGGCAGACATTAGATATTTTAATCATGCCAGATTTGAACGCTAGACCTTTCTGCAAAACTGCAGGCGTTCTCGTTTATACTCGTACAGAAAACGCAGCCGATTCTGTATAGAATCGACTAAATAAATAAAAAGACATCTCCTACGTTAAAATTGTATTTGCAAGATTTAATAAAACCCCCTATTTACCACGAACTTGTTATTTTACAAAAACAAGATGAAAAACCTAATAAAAACTAATAGTAGGAGAAAAATATAATACTACTGTCTACTGTATATATCATAGGCAAGTAATAATAATGTTCTCCGATCGATTGCGGCCATGGCGGCCAATCTCATTGAGACTGGCTACGCAGGAGATATTATAGTGCACAAGTTTTTAAGTGGTAGTGCCATGCTTGTTACCTTCGGGTAGCAGCCGAATGGGCCGGCACGCCCCGTATAGTACCACTCTCTCACAGAAGACCGGCGTGAAGTGACAGCTATGCTGTCGCGTTTCGTTCGGTGAGTGAGAGCCCGGGAGGCCCAATCTCCTTCCCTCATCCCGTCCTTCTCCCTCCTCCCTCCCTCCCTTTCCTAAAAGGCCGGCAACGCATCTGTAAGCCCTGTGGTGTTGCAGATGTCCATGGGCGGAGGTGATCACTTACCATCAGGTGAGCCTCCTGCCCGTTTGCCCCCTTTGTCCCATAAAAAAAAAAAAAAAAAGTGTACGCGCAGACACAAGTGCACTCTCTATTCCTATCACTCTCATACTCCGGTGGGACGACTACTCGACACGACCAGTGAGAGATAAGGCGCAGGACCGACGGCTTTACGTGCTCTCCGAGGTACGGGGGTGAACCACCACCAACTTCCCAACTCCGGGCTGTTACTGAGGCTAACTAAACAGAAAGATTCAATAACTAAACTTGGCCCGACCCGGGACTCGAACCCAGGACCTCTCGGTGTGTGACCGTACATGCTAGCCACTACACCACCGAGGCAGTTAGGCAAGTAATATATACCTACCTATGAAGTTTTACATCGTAGAAAACATAATTTTGAAAGGTACCTTATTTGTTTGAATTTGTAACCGATCTTAAAATTACAAATACTATAAAATGTATAGTAAAAAAAGTGTGCATCTAATATATGTAATTAGGGTTTGCAGCCTAAAACAATTCTCTTATTGTATAAAGGTAAAGGTTTCTAATAACGAAGATATATTGAATGGTCTACTTAATCCTTTTTCTTGCGAATATTTTCCTGTCAGAATACCCAATATTATTTCTACATTCAAAGAACCTAATTGACTTTTCGTGTTATTGAATCCTTATTAATACAGATAATACCAGAACAAATAATTTTTCATCAACACAGTAATCATCATCATCAAAACGTGAAGGTAGGTGACTTGTATGTATAAATTAGTTATAATATCTACATGTATATTACAATAAAAACATAGATTATTTTTTAATAATTTTTATTCTGTAAAAATATACGATTTCCGTGTAATAGATTATTTTTTTTAAATTTAATTTATCTTTCATAAAAACGTTAAACTTTCAACATAAATTTCACTGTTTTTCCCGTAGCTCTAGAGGGCGAAGGCGAGATCTATTATATTTTATCAATAGGCATAATTGTATTGACCTATTTCACGTCTTTCTCTCTCATGTTTAAATCAATTGCGTATTTCCAAGTTTATTTACAATGTTTTATATTTCTATTATGTTCTTTTAGTAGTACTTGTATACTCTAATAAATTTATTTATAGTACTTTAATTTCATAAGGTTTATTAATTTAAGTAAAAAATTGAAAGATTATTTTTACTATTGTCCTTTCACAACTATTAACCTAACCTATGCTGCGTTGAAAACCCATTCGAAACAACAACATAGTCTATGTGTATGGTTTTTTTTCGACGGAATACATTTGAATTTAGAGAGTAAAATGGAAACATCGTTTTATACGCCATGCCGATTGTATTTATATGAACAAAACGTAGTTCATGATTATTATAAAACCTATATTTTATATTTACAATACATTCATGCAATATGTAGACTCTTATAAAGTACTCCCTAAAATACATGTGCGGCTTAGTCTATGTAAAATATATTGTTGTTTATATTTGTGAACACATAAAGCCTGCAGTCCGAATCTCGGGTCTCACATTTCTCTGCGCGTCTTAGGGAACCTAGCAAGTTTTAGACAGCAATGTGTGAAATCCGTCCCACATTTGGTCAGCATACCAGAATATAAATTACTTTGAATACTTTATTAAACTTATTGGTTGTGATTGAAATAGAAACCTCAGGTAATCACGTAGCATGTTAGGATTAAAAAAAAATCCAAAATAAGCTTATAATATAACTTAAAAAGTGCCGTCGTATATAAACTTGCAATTTAATGCAAAAGATTTTTCAAATATGATAAGTAACTCCTGAGATGAGCGTGATCAAACAATCAAACGAACAAAACAGAAAACTCTTCCTCTTTTTAATATAAGTATAGATAAAGCACACTTATCTCTTAGCTTAGGTTAAAAACTTCAAAACAATTAAAATAATTCAGTCTTCTGTTAATGGATACTTCACTGAAATTATTATAAAAATAAAAAAAAATACTCTAAGCCTACGAGCCCAGCACTTGTAACAGTCTAACGAGGTTATCATTGTTGAATAGTTGATTTCATTATAACGAACGGGTTGTGAGTGAACATTATTTGTATAGATGCATAAGATAAAATATAATTCTAACCGAGTCGAGTCTAGTCTATTAAATATTTATTGAAAAATCTTTATTGAAGTAGATGGTGATCTATAAAAATGTTTTGCTTATTAAACTTTAATCAGATTTTTAGATTAATTGTATACCCCACTTAAATTAAGTAAAGTTGAAAGAAAAAATACCTTTTCTTGCAGTAGGTTAAAAATGTAGCTACAATTTATTTTCATCAGCTATAGAAGTCAAGGTTTATATCCTGTTCATTGCGACTCTTTACAAAGTGGTTACGATTGCTAGCAGCAGTGCACTAATATAAATTACGGAATACGACTGAAGCCGCAGGTAGTAATCAGTATTTATTTAGTGGTTAATATGAATAATTAAGAATATGCTTAAAGTTATTTGTAATTCATATAGGTAGTACAACTTAGATTTGACAATAACTATACACTTATAGAAATTAGTACTTGAAGTACATGAAGTAAATCCAAAACTTACAACTTAATCGATGTATTAGCACCAAAATCTTTTAACTGCATATCTTTCGTTCGGATTCTTTTAAAGGAAAATCAAAATGCTTCGTGGGAATCTAATTATCAAGAAAACACAAAGTAGGAATTCTTACAAAGCAGCGTAGCAAATTTTAGTTTTATACAGATTATTTTTCTGAATTAATGTAAAAACAAACGTCCAAAGAAATATTTTTATGGTTCAATAAATTTCTAGATTATTTTTTGTAATAAATAAACTTACACAAAAATTATGGCCAACAAGTCAAACGTTCTTCATTTTCTATCCTTCATTTCGAAGTTAGTATAATAAAATCGTAATTTACGATTTATTTATTAAATAAGCGATTTTTTATTAAAGATTACTTATAATATGCAGATCAAACCTTTATTACTAGAATAGTCTATATTACTTCATAATATCAGTTTTTCTGAGTACTAAATTTATCCAAATTCCTTCCAGTGTGAGGAAGTAACAAGCATGTACACACACATTAAAACTTTAAGGTTTATAAAGAAAACTTTAACATTTCTAGTAGCGTGATATCTGAATTGTAGACACTAAAAGAAAAAAAACATCATTATCGGGAAAAATAACGCTCGTAATATTGACGAGACGTCATTATAAAACTACTTGAGATTTCTCTTTGACATTTATTTTTGGTACTAACGAGAACATGTACGTGATATTTGAAGTTTTCAGTATTTCAGAGTTTTCTATGCTTAGATACAATTTTACTTTATTATTTCTTTTACTTTTTTATTTCGATTATATATAACATTTTTGAAAGACTTCGGAAGAAGAAAGAAGGGATGTGTCATAATGTCGTATTTGCTTTAATCAATTTTAGTACAATTTTTTAACGATTTTTTATAACTTTTTAGAGAAATTAGTAGGTATATGACATACATTACAATAAACACCCCTTAATGTGAAATTACTATATTATGATATGTACAATTAAAAACGGCGGACACTTTTTAATTCAAAATAATCTAAAATTTTACTTTCATCTGTGTATCTTTTATGATTTTAGTGATATTTATTCATTGATGATTCTTATTTATTAACATTTTAATAAATAAAATTTACTTAGTGTTTAGGAAACCTTAGAAATATGTCTTGCTTTAAATTTGAAGATTAACACGGCACTAAATTACGTAGTTTTTACACCTTTATCAATATACAACTATTGTACATTTGATTTAGGCTTGCGTGCCACCATTTTTCTGAATAATCATTAAAAATAAAGCAGTACCATGAAACGCCCAGCTCGCGTGATAGTCAATAGTTTCAGTGATAAGTAACTGACGTTTTTGTACAAAATATTGACTTCGTCTACAGGAATTCCTTCATTTCGGGTAAATAAACTCATTTTTCTTAATATTTCATTGCTAGCGACTTACAAGTATCGTTATTACAGTACAGTAGTATATGTTATTCTATCCGATTCAGTGTGCAAGAGTAACAAAATTCCCATTTATAATAGATCTAGCGACTCACCTACTTACTACCTACTCACGTACTTTTTAACTGTTTCTCAGAGATGAGTTATTTTCCCGCAGTAAAAAAATCCTATATGTCGATTCGGATAACCAGCTACTATCGTAAATTTCATCAAAATCTGTCTCAAAGGTTTTCTCATGATGTGGTCACAGACAGACAGGAAGACAGAATAAATTTCTGTTATAATTCGATAATAATGAGTATGTCAACAAGATTTTTCAAAAGATATTACTCACGTACATACTTGACTTAAGAATATCGTTGTATATGTACAATAATATTAAATTATTACTAAATTGGTTTTCTATAAAAATACATTTTGTTGAACTATGGCAAGCTTGAAAGGTTAAATAGGTGAGTAATGAGTTTGTCACACTTCGCCTCGACATGGGTCGGGTTAGATAGATCGTTGTTCGTGATAAATGCAACTTATGGGGCGTATTGTCCTTCGCCATAAAATATTATTCAAATCCCAAGAGATTAGAGAGAGAGAGAATGCATTTTGTAAAATTACTGAGTTCTTTATAATATTTACATAAATAATAACAATAGTTATTTCAATAATAATAATCTTTACAATATAGTTTGGAGCTTTATATAATTAGATATCTCTGGTTTATTTTTAAAATATTGCCCCATTTGTACTAAAACAATAATCTATAAATCATTTCAAAACATTCGTCGCAAAAATGGAGTGATTGATGAATTTTGCTTTCCTCTAACAACATTATAGCCATACGCTGAAATCCAGTGTTGACGAATTTCAAGAATCGCTTTTTATTAGAAAGTGGAAAAATGTATATTTTTTTTTTACTATAAATTCTAAATAAAATATTAACATATCACGTCGTTTAAAAAAGAGAGGTACACAATCCACCACTAAGGTTGAAATGCATGCAATTTAATTTTATCGCCATTCATTTAAGAAGAAAATATTTCAGAACATTCTCAAAAGCAAGATACGTATATATTCTACGAGATTATACTTCTTTTGTTGTACTGCATTTCAAATACTTGTTTGTGGCGAGAAGAGTTCTTCTAGCTGCAAGCTGATTATAGCAAGATATTTTAATTGGATAAGTCCCTAGGTCCGATTTCTGGTTCAAGTAGGTAAGTATTATTGAGCTTTTGTGTGAAAAATCTATAATAATCCGGAATTGGTACAATATTATTTATAATATTAATTTAGTTTCTTTAGCCTAGATAATAGTTTAAAATACATATTAAAATATAATTTACTTATTAATTTTATTTACATATTAATTTATGTACAATAATAACTTATATAAAATAATTTATTTACATATTAATAGTATATATAATATATTTCCTGACTAAAACTCACTAATTTTATTTATACCTAGAAGCTAGCGAGACCGAAAATTGGCCGAGACCGGACATTTTCTTAATATTAAAAACTGACTTTATAAAAGCATATTATACTCGTATTTACTCGTTAATATAACATTATGCAGTATGTTGATTATCTTAATTAGTAGACTTGATAACGTAAGACGTGAGAGTATCTATTTCTATTTTTATATGGATTATTACTAAGGTGTGTGTATGTATGCTCCTTATAGACTCCGAAACGGCTGTACCGATTTAGATGAAATTTTTAGGGAATACTCAAATTACTCCAGAAGGTAATTTTGTGCGTTTTGGTAGCGATCGGAGTTTTAAGCGCTGTCGAAGCCGCGGGTAATAAGCAAATTAAATATCATACAATTATACGAGTAGTATAGAAAATACATCATAAACCAACCGTTGTTTACCTCTAAACGAGAATAACGTCACAGTAAGGTACAAATCACTTTAAAATATATTTTTAAATTTTATTATTAAATCGTATATATATATAAAAAATATTTTTTTTGTTAAAAAGTAATTTACAAAAATACAAGTATGTGGAATTCATTTAGCGACCTTGTTTAGACGGAATCGGGTCACAAATTACGTGAAAGCTATTAGGTTAAGTACAGCTTTCAAATGCCCGCTTTGTTTAACTGCATTTTAACTAGAATTAATGGTGTTCGGGAGTTTTTGAAGCAGTTGTAAAATGTTGATCACTTTGTTCTGTTACTCTTAACTGAACAAGCATTTTAAATAGTATTAATCAATGAAATTTACAATTTATTTTATCCTTAGGATGTACCTATTAAAAGTAAGCATTTTTTATAGTTAGGTATTTTTTTATCCTGCGTGATACATAATTAAAGAAAATTTAGGCATTTTATGGTTATGGACTAAAATTATTATATAATATATATTATTAATAAAGACCACTTTGGATAAACATATAAAAATATATATGTATGAACTTTAAAATAAATAAATCTAGCGCTTTAACATTATAAAGCTACAAACTATATAACTATAGAAGTTAACAATAAAACCAGTTAAAAAATTGCTAATTAAGCTATTATATCACGTCAAAGGCAAATCAAACTTATTGATCTGCTTATGAAAGTCAAACGTATAGGGATAAGCCTAATGCATGTAACGTTGTTAATGAAGCATTTCACAAACGTAATCTACTTAGCCTTACATCCTGAATATGAATGAATAGATAGATGATAGAAGGATCTTTAAATTACAATGGAGAGGATGGGCTTAGCTTTGGATCGTATGCCTTAGTTGTCATTATATATCTGAAGAGAATTATATTGAATTATCCAAAGACAAATTACATTTATAATTTTTTATAAAAAATCCTTTTTGGCCTCATTTCTCGGAAACTTTGTTTTAGTTCTCTTCGATACAATTAATAACATTTTCATTGTTCTCGGTTCTGATCTCTACAAGTTGAGACAGATCATTAATTATTTATTATGAATGAAATAAGAAACGTTTGTTACTTGAGGCATGATATAGAAAAGGTAGACTGAGGAAGTTATGAGTGGCGCTTTAGTATTTTTAATAAAAAACAAAAACCGACTTCCAAACTAAACAAATCTAAACTAAAAATTAGAAAATAATACTTTAAAGAACTTAGTTAATTTTTTAGTTGGTTTTTAGCGTCTTTTTGCAATTACATTGGTACTATAATAAGAAATACTTATTAAGAAATAGTATATTGATATATGACTTTTACAGTGCCATTTGCGCCTAATGCTTAATTGAGTTTATAAAAGGATCAAAGGATTTTGCCGTCAAAGCAATATTAGTTTTGATTTGAAATGCGTTACCGTGACGGGAACCGTAATCCTCTGTAAACAAAATTAATTGTTTTTAGCATAAATGTAATTTGTATTCAAATGGTATAATAATAATGTACGTAATTTAAATATTTTAAATGAACGTTGACCTATTAAATATGCAAGAGATCGGGTATTCACACTCTGTGTGGTGGTATTTATTTAATACAGATGTTTTTCATCAAAATGTAAATACGGAAGCGAAAACGACCGGTCACCTAACATAAGTGTTTACGGTTCAAACTTGTATTACGAAATATTTACTAACTATAATTCAAAAGGAAAATCCGTAGAGACTGTAATTATACTTAATCCTAACGTTGTGTATAGCTTTGCATTAATCTTTGTAAATTATAGCTTTTTATTAAAATACGCAAAGCTACTCTCTCGTAAATAGATTTACATTTGAAGATTGCGTGAAAAGTTTTTGTGCAGATTCTAAAACGTAACTCAATTTTACAACTTGCACTCAACTTTATTACTTTTATAAAAGAGTACGAATAGCTTCACAGTAATAGTTTTAGTACAAGTGTGAGCTATACGTATGTATATAAAATATATAGGTACAGTATTTAGTTTTATAAAAAGAGTACAAAAACAACACTTTTTAGTGTTTAAATCTTAGATATAGCTTGTGTAAATACCGTATTAACACATAATCTCTTACCGGCAGATAGGAGAATCAAAAGAAATATATTTTTCACATTCCATGAAACTTTACATGCACACAAACAAAATACAATATGTTTTAACGAATTTTACTATTAATTTGTAAATTACAAGTACGTACCTGTGGTGGACTCTTGACGTAATATTCAGTGTCATTAATGAGCAGTCGGAAATCATTTTCGAGTAGGGACTCGACTGTGTCACTGGCCGCAATCCGCACGCGTTCGTCCGCCGCTAGAGCAACCGCACGCTCTACCCCGCGGTCTTCAGCCTTCACCTTGATTTAAATTATATGGCTAATTAAAACATTAAGTTAAAATTATTATAATAAATGAACAGGAGTTTATATTTTAAAATGAGACTTAAAGTATAAGTTATAAGTACACAGATAGTATTCTTGTAATCTACTTGCAACTACACTTTAAGTATAAGTTTCTTGTAGTTTTAATATAACATCCTATTTTAGTCACTTTACATCTTCAACATACCCTTAAATAATGTCACATCCGTCCCTTTTATGTTGTCAAACAAATCCAAATACCTATTCATTCCATATTTTGAAAAAACATAAAACAATATAATTGCCTCAAGGTAATATAATAATAACTTCCCTACAATATTATACATATTTTTAAAATACGTAAGTAAAGTACCTGTTCGAGCAGGTCACCGACGGTTTGCGACACAGGACGTAACGTAAACCGACAGCGTTCGCGACGCGACGGCAGTGGTACGGTTATCACTGGTAGCCCTCGTCGGTACGTGATTAACACTTCTGTAACAAGGAAAAAAAATATTAGCAAAAGGGCTCATTAGCGTGATCTAATGTTGCTCAGGAAGGCCACCACGTAGTGTAATATAGGTTGGTCATACTTCTCTTATAACAGAAGCCCTAGATTTAGCGCGAGCGAAGTCACGGGTTCCGCTAGTATATGTATACGAAAACTTTACAAATTATAATTTAAATCCTTCCTCGAGAACCATCAACTCTATCCATTAGTGAAAACAGCATGAAAATCAGTACAGTAGTTTTTGAGTATATCGCAAACAGACAGACAGACGCGACGGAGAACTTTGTTTTATAATATTATGTAATGATGACAGTAACCCCTTGGTTGCATTAAGATTGGGGAGGATTTATTGGGTATTATTGGATGACCCCCTACACAACCATACCATATACATTTATACATACCATAAAAGTGGCTTGCGTAAATGCATTACCCAACATCAAAAAACGTTATTGTAAATTCTATCAGAACAATTCATCCAAATTCATCAACCAAGTTATTTCAACCAAAAGGTGTCTCGTAGTTATAATAGTAATCTGATTATGCTGATATATTTTGAAAGTTTCAATAATATTGTTAAAGTTCAACTCCTTAAACCACTAAAGTTGAGCAATTGCGCCTGTCAAATGTATTTGGTGAGTTACTATTTTCATTAATTGCGTTTTGTAGGTACTTATAATTGAATTTTGTGGGTTAGACTTACAGATATTCGGCCAACAACTCGGCTATTATCGACTGGCTGAAGTCGTAAAGGCATATCAAAGGATAGCTTTTACCACACTGCTATAAAACATTTTGACGACACGTTTGACTCAGTTTAGCGTGTCAGCGGTCGCAAGTTCAAGTCCCGCAGGAGGCATTCATTTGTGTGATGAGCGCGAATGTTTGTACTCCAGTCATGAGTGTTTATATTTATAATATGTTTTATTGAAAAATATGTTTGTGTAGTGTCAATCATGTTGTATCTATAAGACAAGGCTCGTACCTTAACATGGAACTACGAGTAGATGGTGTTGTGAGTTAATGTCCAATACATTGTGACATATTTATTTATTTACTTTACAACCTGTCCCTTCCATTCTACCGGACACTGGCGAAGTAAATTGTGGCAGTATGGCACTCGTAGAACTAAAGAAACGAATCGAATTGAATAATATAGCACTTCCTACTAGGTATAACAGAAGACGCGTATTAAAAGCGCCGTTAGAATGAACAGTGAAAGTTAACAATAAAATGATGAGTCCGCAACATTGCATAACTAAGCGAGTGCAAATGTTTTGAGGAAGTCCTAATTAACCAAAATGTTGCCCCTTTGAATTTACAAACCAAAAGTAACCGAAAATATCTCAGACTGCCATTACTAGCTGGAGGCAGATGCTGGGCAAATGTACCAAAAAGATTTTATTTCACGCAACATAAACGTGCAGATGTTTATCGTCTCACGGACTTGTTTCCTTGCATATAAAACTTTATTATTTTTGCTATAACAGCAGTCGTTGTTGGGTTCAAGCTGAAATATAGCTCAGAAATAATAGAACACATAGTTGTAGGTTTATTTATAAAAAGTACTGGAAAATGTAAAGTACATACATACCTAGTTTTCGAGTTATTTTGAGGGAATACTGATCAAGTCTTAAAAATGTTATAACTACCAGCTATTCCTTCGCTTCGCTCAAGTTCGGTCCGTAAAAAACCAAAAACAATTACACATATTTATCGGGATAAAAAGCATCAGACTTTACTCTATATCTATACCAAACATTCAAATCTTCTCAATTCTGTCGTAATAAACATCCATCCAAACATCTGAATATAATAAAAATAACTAAATAACTAATCACTTCTATATTCTTATTCTTAGCGGACAACTGAAACTTGCTAATAAGTTAGGTGATATAATATAAATGTGTCTAAATTCAAGTGCTGTCTATATTTTCCCATTTCTATAGGATAATGAGACAGCAAATCATGAAAAGTGGCAAATTATCAGGCGTGGGACCAATGGCTTGAACTGTTCTGCAGTAAATATAAAACTACCAAAATATTATTTTCTCACAAACTCACTAACTATATTAGGCAACGCACTTAATATATACCTATGTGTATATATATATAAATGTTGATAAAGTCAATATGAATAAAAGAATATCATACCGTATTTAAAGGGTGCCATGAATACGCAATGCGGAAAAATAAAAGGGAAAGTCACAAAGTAATTTCCTCTTAATAAGTATAAATACGCTAAGCAAATGCTGTACATTTTGTTACAAGTAATTAATCTGTATGTAAACGATGTTTAATTTTTTTAAGGTTAAAATAGGCGTTTTCAAATAAGTAACGAAAGCTGATTTAGATTCTAATATTTGAACTCATAAATTAGGCGTTCGTATGTTTTTTTTGTTAATAGGCATTTGTATTTTTTTTGTTTTACCTAAAAAGATGATAGACAGCGCTTATAAGAATGTTGTATTTCATTTTCCACCCCAAATAATACAAAATATAATACTTTCTTAGATTTACGCGAATATTCGACATTATAAATGAAACTACCTTTTCGGATTTTGTCGCGGATTTATTTTGATTTTTAGTTCCCGACGTTTCGAATGCTTTACAGCAATCATGGTCACGGGAGAGACTAAGGTATTTGACGTCTCATAGGTTTATATACTTGTTACAGACAGTGCCTACCCACAATTTACAAAAATTTTGAAAATGGCATCAGAGTACCTTATAAAATTTTAATTCTAAACATTTATATTTAAATTTAAATAATTTAAAAATAATTTATAATTATGGCAATATTATTAACTTATTTTTAGCTAGTATTATTATAATTATTATAATTTTTATTTTAATATTAGTTATTCAAAAGTATTATGTAGTGTTGCTATTCTAATAATATGTATATTTTCTTAACTATAAATTGTTTATGCTAAGTTGCATTTTATTATTTAAATTAAGTATTAATTTGATATAAGAAATTAAGTTAAAATATAAATTGAATTTTGATCATTTTAAAGTATTAAGCAACACTACTGCAAATTAAAAATAATTAAATCAAATCAAATTATGCTTAGATTTGACAGATTCTTTTGAATTATAATTTTTAAAATTTGTTTGAATTTAGATTGAAAGAAAGCTACTGCACGGTTCGGAAGGCTGTTTGTGCAGAGAAGAACCGGCAAGAAACTCTACACTTGCTCTTTTTAAAAATATTTTAACAATATTGCAATACATACAATAATTATATATAATATTAAATTTGACTACTTGTATCAAGATCTACACAGTATGAGCTAACTACATCCGACTGTCTATTATGATTACTTTTATTAATATTAGATTTTATTATATTAATTACAGGATCCCAAGAAGGTGGTAATACCCAGCATAAACAATTTATAGTTAAGAAAATATACATATTATTAGAATAGCAACACTACATAATACTTTTGAATAACTAATATTAAAATAAAAATTATAATAATTATAATAATACTAGCTAAAAATAAGTTAATAATATTGCCATAATTATAAATTATTTTTAAATTATTTAAATTTAAATATAAATGTTTAGAATTAAAATTTTATAAGGTACTCTGATGCCATTTTCAAAATTTTTGTAAATTGTGGGTAGGCACTGTCTGTAACAAGTATATAAACCTATGAGACGTCAAATACAAAATATACTTAAATCAGTCCTTACTTGCTTGCTTGCTTGCTGCGATCAAATATATGTAATACTAGCAAACTCGGCTCGCTTCGCTGGGCGTAAGTTAAAATAAATTAAATAGAAAAAGTTTTAATAATTTTAATAAAATAAAAGTAGCCTAAGTTAGTCCTTATATTTGAATCGGTACAGCCGTTTCAGATATTAGCCGGAACAAACAGACAGACAAAAAAATTAAAAATTGATTTTGGATATTACTACTGAATATATCTTCATATGCATTAAGTGAAAAGCTGTTAATTTAAAATTAAAAACAGACACTACAATTTTATTTACATGGATAAACTTTTAACAACTTATTTTTTTTTTCAACTAATTTATTCAGTAAAAGTATGGATTTATTACATACCTATATTTCAATTAAATTACATTTAAGAGCTTTTATTTCAATAAATTACCTATATAATTCCATGATCTTATATTATTTCTAAATTATTCATAAACATCAATAACCAATACAACATTATCTTTACCCTTCTTGCTGATGATATTCCTCCTAGTATCCTAGACCCTAGTGCCTAGTACACGTTTCGAGAAATTCTCTCTGACACAAAGTATCTGTTCTACGTTCAACGCTACCATTAATGGTTAGCGGGCTAAGCTTTAACGATTCACACATCACACATTTTCACATAAAATAACCAAGGATTTATAACTGAAGCATCTACATTTAAGAAGCCTATTCAATATACACGTACTACTTACGTGCTAAAAAACTAACATTGTATTTATTATAATATAATTAATATTCTCATATTTTATTTTATATTTTTATAAGTAACCTACCTACATATAAGGAGTACCTACCTATATGACTACCATTTGTATGTTTTCACTCACTTCATTATGATGTTTGCATGTGACTTTGTCTTTTTGAGAATAAATTTTTTGAGAATAAATTTTTTCAAACTTAAGTTGCCATATAGTTATCAATATTAGGCAGCTTGATTATTCAACCTAGAATATAAACAAATAATTCCTAGATATAATAAACTAGTTGTCTTAGATCGACAATGGTACATCATCACAAATGTTATCATTTAAATTATATCATGACTGTTAATCAAACAGAGTTTCTCACTTTCTCGAGGCAAATTATAGTAGTAATTTCAACAATGTTCCTACGAAACTAATTTAAATGTATCGTATCAAGACATCACACCGCTAAGAAACATTATATTATGGTGGTACTATTAGAACTAAATTGTTTTACAATGCTTACCGTCCACTGATATTTGCACATGTAGTAGTAATGCATAATATTACAACCCAGTGAATATATTGCGAACTCAAAATGATTACATTTAACACAAATATTTTTATAAATAAGTAATAACTATACATACATAACAACATACACATGACAAAATTATATAATATGTACTAGAAGAGATAACTCATCTCGTACACGAAACTGCACGATTCTCAGTAGATGCTAGATATAGATGGCGTAGATATGCTGTTCTTGGTACAAGTGTCTGATGAAGAGTTTTTTTTTTATAATATAAGATCTCCATAAAAGATAAAACAGCTATTAAGTATAATTTTAACTAATCATGAACATTTAATTAATTTAGAAAGTTCAAACAGCGCCATATATATTCAACATCATCGGATCATCGGAATGATTATTATCAGTAAATTTAATTTTTAGGCGACTCCAAACATATACAGTTGCCTATCTCTTTCAACATCTGAAATATTTTTTATCTTAGGAAACAGATCTTAAAGAAAGAACAATTATATAGAAAGTAAGCTATATCCGTATACATTTTTCCTTTGCGCTGAAACGGATGCATCTCTGATAGATATATTTTTTACTACTGGAGTACATAGATAGAGTAATGAAGGATCTATGAGTCGCTTGTAGTTTAATAAAGATATAGTTTCTTTTTTTATTTCACTTTATCGCGTAACATAGCGCCACACATGCAGTGCTTTAACACCTGCGCCGGCGACGGACGCAGCCTGATTACGCGCTCCACTTACCCACTCGTCTGTACGTACAATCGACTTCATAACGCACAATGCTTAGAAACTTTACAATTAACATATTAATCGAGTAATTTCACTACTATTTACCGACTAAGGGCTTTTAAAGAAGGCATCAGTTAACCAAATTTTTCACCATCACTATTTCTGTGAGTAATATTACAGTCAATAATATTACCTATATGAGTACATATTCATGTTATATGATTAAATTTTAAGGACACTAGAGTAAATTGAATATTTTTTTAAAATTTAAACATTACTAGCTTTTAATAAATGTAATCCCGAAGTAGGTTGAGCAAAAAAAAAGCAACAGACGGAACATAGAAAAATCAAGCCCAATCAAGAGCCGTTACGGCAAGAAGAGGATTGAAATTATAATTAAGCTGGCAACTAGCTTAATTTTGCAGCAGCGGAACTTAGTACAAATTGAACGTGATTTCTCTTCGCAGAATGAACAGCAAGATGCAAGCAAGCACTATTACTAATTTTTATAAGTTAATCGATTATATTGATAAGACTATACAAATTGTGACCATTAATTCTTAGTTCTTACATTGCATTATATAATGCATTTTCAACTTTGTATGCTGTAGTAAACTAAAATCAATATTTATTATTTAAGATTGCATATTTGCAAGTGTGCAGACCAGTACAAAATAGTATTGGACTTTCATGTCTGCTAATCGTTTAAAGAGACTAATACTGCCCAAGCCATGAGTGACGAAGATTAAAGCAAAATAAAAGTGAATATTGTTTAAACTACGATTATAAATATCATTATACATAATTTACAAGTAAAAAATAAATCAATTGAAAATTAGTAATAGTATTTTCTACGTTTACTTAAACATAAAACCATCAATAATTTTCGTAAAACTCAATAATGTCAATAAAATGACCTGCTAATAAATTCACATCCGCTTTATCATTTACTTTAAACGTAGTTTATTTAATATGCGCATGCTGAGAGCGACGCGGCGCGTGCGCAGGCCGGCGATGTAATTGCCCTGTCACTTTCCTAATTATCGCCATACCGACGTTTCTCCACCATCTCTGTTTTTTCGTACCTATCATTTACTTGTTTGAGTATACAGTATTCATTAAGAGCTTGTTTATGGATGCTATTGTTGATTGTCTCCCTTTCTTTGTTTCATTTTTATTTTTTTATTTTTTTTATTAATGAAATGTTCCACAGGCATTAAGCGCCCGTGCCTTTTGTTATTTTTTAATCATTAACAGTTTGGCGTTTTACAATTTTTTGATACTTAAAACTAGCGATACAAGCTAGCGATACATATAGACTATTCGGACGTGGTCCGACACCGACTTTATTATAATATGTTTTTTTTTTCTTTTTATATGTGATAGTATGTTATAACATGCTTATGAAATATGTACATATTTTCCTATTGTAAAATTATACCTACTTATGTTAACATTTTAATACTTAACATTATGTTTATTCTAATTATAACACATTTTATCTTTATCTTACGTACTAGTCCTTAATTCTGTATTCATTTATGTTTATGTCTTAAATTCACACTATGACATTAGGACCCTGTCCCCTCATGCAGTTGGGAAAGCACAGCCTCGGAGATGTTTGTGTCACGTTTTAAGATGGAAATTTTGAGGCTGTGCTCCAGAATGGCTTTCGCTGAGGCCCCTTCCGCTCGACGAACAAACCTGCCGATCGCGTCGTCACCGTCATCTGAGTAGTAGACACAGGTGTTGGTGTGCCTAGTTACCGCTACAACCGCATGTGGTACACTGTCGTGAATGCGGAGCCTCTTGCACTTTGTCCGAACGATAATGACCTCTCTGCAGATCTGACCCTGCGCTTCATGTATAGTCATAACGCGCGACCCTTCACCGGATCCATATCCTTGGTCCATCAGGAGTTTCTTTTCATCCTGAGTGTGGACCAAGTATAGAGTTCCTTGTTGGGTCGATGGAAGTCGCGCGCCAGTAAATTTCTTCATGCTCAAGGAATGGATAATTTTGCTGGATGAGTATATATTTCCGTAGACCTCGCTGATGGCATATGCAACGTCCATGGGGTTTCTATGCGTGCAAGACAACTCACGTGTGATGTTAGTCACCAGAGTTGGCCAGCAATATCTCAGCTCGAACAGGTTTTCCCTGTCGATATAAGTCAGCTGGTTTATGTCTCCGATAAGTGCCACTTCTTCTGCGCCTGACAGTCGGGCTGCCATGATTATGGCTCCGAAATGGTTCATGAGGGCTTCGTCGACCGTTAGGCGGTTGCACCTAGTGCCCTCTTTGAAACCGTTGGCCAGTATGGAGGCCATGGTACGCACCTTGGATTTGACTCTGTCACCAAACCGTTCCACGAGCTTCTCCCTTAGATCCTTTGCTGCCTCGACTGTGGCGGTGGCTACTACTTCGTTATCCTTATCGAAGTGCCTGATGATGTAAGTTGTTTTGCCGCATCCGGGTACCCCGTTTGTCCACGTTATTTTTGGCAGTTTCCAGTTCGCAAGGATAATGCCGGTATCGACTTCGTTCGATATGGTTTTAACCATTTTGAGCATCCTGTCGTCCAGCATTATCCTCGTGCACTTGGCTACCACGACTAGTGGGTCTCCTGGAGGTGTTTGGAATTTTGGGGGTTCATCTTTACACCCCTCAGCTTCGACCAGTCCCACGAAGCCATTCGTGGTATTATAAGCGGTCATATACGACCCATACATTTCTCCATGTATTACCTGGGAAGTGTCGTTGTCGTATATGGCCGCTTCGGCTTTGTTGAGTTCCACTTCCAGCAGCTTCTCACTTCCTCGCTGGTAGGCCTGCATGATCTTTTGACAGGTGGCTAGGTTAACCTCTCGGGTTCCTTTTATTATTGCCAGGAATTCAACGAAATCGTTAATGGCATGGTCCTGTGGGTTTGATGCTGGTCTTAGCTTCGGTGGTGTTACTTGTCCCATATCAGCTCTAGTGCGGCTGGTGCGCGGCGATTCAGGTTTCTCCAAGCTTTTGAATTTAAAGAATTCCCTTATCGCCATGGCCTGCCTATCCTCGTTTGTTCGCTGTTTAAGAGAGACCACTTGGTGGATGGCTTTATCTACTGCCCTTAGTCGGGGGTCCTGGCTAGGCCATTCCCCCCGACAGATCTTTGCGCTGGAGGCTTCATTTTGTGCCTCTGTCCGTTTTTGAAGGCGTTCAGATCCACTCAGCGGGGGCCCCATGGGGGGTTGCTCCATAGAGGGGGGGTTTTGTTTTACCTCTCCTTTCATAAAGGTCAGGTCTTCCCCTCTGTCTTCGTAGACAATGACCTCATGATTTGATGAGGCCAATAGGCAACCGTAGCGATCAGCCACATCGCCTCTTATAGAGCCTACCCTCATGGCGTCCACACTGAGCTTTTGTGAGGGTGTGCGGTCGCTCCCCCCACTGAGTCTTGAGAGAGCCGAGCATGCAAGTGTGAAGGCTGATTCCCTTCCCCATTCGAAGAGTGTTCATTTTTTCATTTTATTTTTTATTTAATTTGTTTCATTTTTATTTTAAACTAAGCTAATTGAACAAAGGTGCGTATTTAATAGAATATGCTTAATATTAAAAAATGCTTGAGACAGAGAGCATTAGGAATTATCTGGAGAATTGAAAAAAATTGATCACGCCTAACAGACATAAAAATAATTAGGTCACATATTAGGTCATTATTAATAATAAACATCGTGACCGTAAACTTAGAATATGTTTAAGTTTTTTATTAGAACCTGAAAGGAATATAAGCAAATAAAAGGATTGTCATTAGAGTAAGAAACTTTTCTTTATAAAAAGTATGTTATTTATTGTGCTTGCTTTCAATTTGCCGCATAATGGATGGTAAAACCCAAGTAAATTTTAATAAGCCAATAGCTATCGATCATACGCCAACTTTTGTACTTCACAATAGAGTCTAGCAAATAGCTTACAGGGTGACCCTCCTAAGTTTATGAAGTGATCGTGTAAAAAATGGTTTATTTTATGTAACAGTTTGTTACTTTGGTATAAAAAATATAAAAAGTAGACCAAATAGTGTATCATTTATGTACATTCCAAGTTTTTTTTTTTTGGTACTTTGACGGTAAGTGAAAAGGGTTGTTCTCTCCAGATTTTTATTTTAGACCAAATTTAATTTATCATTTTTTTATGATTGGGCATCAAAAAATACTTATAGTTATAACCTAAAATTTTCATCCTTCTACCACCAATCCCTAATTTTTAACAGTAATTAGAACGCGGGCGGAGCCGCGGGAATTGCTTGTAGTATTTTATATAATAAAGTTGAGACAAATTCTGTCAAACTCATAATTCTTGGAGAGTTTTCTAAATAAAAAATATATTTTCGTAATTTTATTAGAAGATAGACTTCATAAAGAAATTATCTAGTCACGATCAACGGCCACTTTAGCAGAAATTGGAGCAATTCCATTGTGCATAAACCCGATTAATGGCGTCATTTCTCAAAATTAACCAAAGTCTCGCGGGAAGGGTACTTTAAAAGTTAAATATTTTAGCTTTATTAAAAATTTACCTTCTAGGGCAACATGCAGTCTAAGTAAAACATTTTTAATTTAGATCCACATAAAATGAAATTGCTTTTAAGCTGATATTAAAATTTATATTGACCATAATAATTTTTATATATGTATATTATTACTTTATTTGAAATATACATTTCAATACAATCTGTAATGCTTTCAATCATTTTTTCATAATATTTCATGATAAAATTTTGTAGGTTCAGGAATAAGGAATCCAACATTTTATACTACATGGCTGGAGTGGGACAAATACCATTTTAAAACAAAATATAAGATTGTGTTCAAAAACATAAAATAACGCCAGGCCTAATAATAAAATTTAACTCATACTTGACAGCTGCGTGCAACGAATATTGAAAAATGCATAAACCTCTAACATATTAGAAAAGATCAGAAGCTTTAGCACAAGTTTCGCGTAAGTTTGGACAAGAAAAGCGTATAAGTTTGTCAAAGAAAAAAATTGCTTTTAGAAGTCATTTATAGAAAGTTTTTCTTATAAGTCGCAATTCTTCATCGGTAACGAGCGTTTCAAACAGCCTGTTTTATAGCAACATGTAGTATATCATTTGAGGAATTATTTATTGATAGACAATTAGCGTCGTTTGTTAGAATGGCAAAGTTATTAGTCAACTATTGGATTTATTAGTATATATGTACATTACAATAATCGATTTATTTCTACTATCCTTTATAAGTACAAGTTCTCACGTCATGTGTTTTGAAAGCTTCTACTCGTACTTAACATGTTGTACTTTATTCATTTACCTTTCAATGTGTTTTTGTTTCAGTAATTTGTACAATAAAAAATATATTTTAGTATATACCTATGGTATGATTTTTTAATTATTAGTTTAACTTTGTTGTTTATATATTAAATAATGTGTTTAAATTGGTACTTTATTATTTCAATAAATGGAATTTAGGTAAACTTTGTAGTAAGAGCGTCCGATGTTTATACTTTATTTCTCTATACATTTCCTTACAGGCTTTTTTTCTACATTAATAAAGAATGAAGTAAAGGGTCATGATACCTCCCTAGTATGTATTATTCAAGAACACATTGGACGGCGATAAGTGGAAACTTAAGTATATACCAAGTGCTCAAAATTTTCAAAACATTGCATTTAAGTGTCGTTACATATTTGCTTTAATTAATATACCCAACTGTATAATATAAATTACACACACGGCACCCCAACCTTTTTTTAACATTGGGAAATGTATTTACCTACACAATACACCTGTATACATACAAGCCAGTAAGACCCACAAAACTAAACGGAACGTAACTGAAAGGGACACCTCAGGTTTGCTTACGCCATTATGCCCAACGATATGCCTGTCGAAGAAGACCGCAACGACTAAGGGATTGCTCTTACGGTCCAATCTGCTATCAAAAAAGTGACCAGAAGCTATCAGCATGGTGTATCGCCCACCATCCACCGAGGTGGGTGCCATATCTCTTAAGCGACCACACAAAAACCCCTCTACAAAACCCATCAAGGGCAGCACTCTCACTCCTATCGTAACAATATTCAATCACGCAACATAATTGATTATTTTGCTTATGCGTATCATTATACCTGTGAAAGTTCAATGTTCAATTGCATGTAGTGCATTCACTAAGAAATAACACCTCCTAAACACGCGGGTAAAGTCTACACGAACCATTTGTCATGTTCTACTTGAAGAAGCACGCTCCATGCCTATAAGTGTATTTATCGTCTTTAAATTAACAAGGTATAAAAAGAATATATATTTGCCTATTTCTTTATGCAGTAGCTAGTGACTTTATGTCCCATAGAAATTTGTATGTATGTATCCATAAAAATATTACAAAATATGAAACGTTTGTATTACTATTTGTCTCATATAGATACCTTTTTGAAATAAATTAAGTCAATTTACGTTGACACATTATTGCGTGGAAAGATGATTAACCAAAACCACATAAGTACTAATACATTCTTCTCATATAATCCCTGGTAACAAGATTTTTTTTAATACGCAGATGAAACAAACTGGAAGAAATTGTTGGTATTTTTATCCTCTAAGGCGATACAAATTTCAAACAATACATGTATGTACATAATACACTGAATACTTTTTTTCACGGTAATATTAAATTAATAATATAATGAACTTGTAAAGGTAACAAGTACGCCCTAATTTGTTAAATGTTTTGAGTCGAGCTTGCCAACTTCGACTACAAAACATGATGAGAATAACTAAGTTTAAAAAGAGATTCTCTGCGATCGTATCTTCCTTCGTATACCCGTAAAGTACAGAGCAGGGTATACAACATATATATTCTAATATATACCTACGCACATTCTCATGTACGCTATGCGAATATTGAGTTACAAGTCCCGACGTACTTGGAGTGGTCCATATAATTAATACCGTGACAATGTTTATTACAAGTGGCACTTATAGTACTTACATTCATGTTTATTATGACATAAAAATTTAATTTGTACTTCAGAAAAATCTCAGTAACTACCAGATTACATATATTAATTATTATGTATGTAATATGTATCTTTATAATAGTAAAATAGCCCAACAATTACTACTAATGGCTACAATGTAAATTATTATAGCATTTTGTACAAAAGGCAATAAACAATCCTAGTTAACATCTTAATGTGTAAGAAAGTAACATAAAATTTAAAAAAACTGAGTTGATTTAAATAGCTTATTTGCAACTTTTCCATTTCAAATGTTTCGCGTAAAAAACGAAAAGACAGTCTTTAATATTTATTGATTTAACTACGACTTACAAAACCTGTAATATTTTTAATTTTAGATTAAAGACATATTATATTATGCACTAGTAACAAATAGTATGTACTACTCAATGTTTTTGTCTTCTAGTTAAATAGCAATTATATTGCAAATATAAACGGACGAAGTTATTTAAAAGTTTCAGCAAAGGTTTTCAATATATCCCTGTGATCACGAAATTCTAAAATGTAATTTTTGAAATATACAAAATATAAAATTTATGAACGTCATAAAAGAATGTAGCACTTTTACATGTCTTTTCATTTTCCACGACGCAATGTTATCTCAGGCATTATTAGAAGTTGAGCATTTCTAGAAAGTCAGTACGATATTTTTACGTACTAATACGGGTAAATTATACCTAGAGGTGGTGACGCATTTTTACTTGGACGAAAAGAATATTAAAACACCTTAAATAACTTTTATTTATTAAAACATAGAATATCTCAAATAATAATTTATAAACTCTAAGCGCTAAAGAACAAATATGATGCTCATCATCCGAAACTTATCTAATCATAACTAACAGAATCTGTACTTGAATATTTCATACGGCACCTTAACGTTGATAAGCTTTCTACTTACGTCTTAATAAGATGGCATCACAAATGACACGTTTAGAAGCTTAACACATAGTTTCGTACATAGATTACACGAAACCTTATGGAGAGTACGGTGCTTAACCGGAGTATTAAGGAAAAATAGACTGGCTTCGTCGATGTGTCCAAAAGTTAAGCATTTTTTACATTATTCTCACGTCAATTATTCATTTTTATTAAAAATGGCTATATTTTTTATTTTTACTTTATAAACATTTTTACACGAATTTTGCGCATCCTAAAAAAGGCCACCCTTTCACTTCTATTACCGACCGCGTTTTCGCAGGTTTTCACGATCGTACACATTCCAAAGGAAGGTGTAATACTTAATCTTCGCACGTCTTAATCTTCTTCGTCCCTTTTACGTACATTGAAATATAGATACCTAACTTTAAAGCCTTCGAACTTCTAAACGCCTATATTTCTACTTAGGAGCTATTTCTATTGCGATAAATTGGTGTTACAAAGTTAACGGTAATAGTCTGTAGATTTCTATAGAACTGAAATATAGAAATAGCCGCCGTTTTAATCAAGTAATCAAAAAAGGTGCGAACCGTAGAAAATTCAAATAGGAATAGTCTAGTCATAAAATCCATACCGATAGTTGTTTTGCGTGACGTAAAATAAAAGAAAAAAAAATACATTTTAAAGTTCATGGCCTTTTCAGTATCTGCTAGTTCAGACAAGACATTATAAATTCTCATAAATCAATAATCACTTATATATTCTGTGCAAATAAAGTCAATTCTTGGAGACCTCGTATTTAATCTGTAGAAGTGGGAACCGAGCTTCCGGATTTTGCAAAGCAAATGTATGTATATATTAAGCTCTCCTTGCATTTACATACATATGTAGGTATATACTATTACTCATGAATACTAACAAAATGTACATACGAATACAAATTTATGTATGTATCATCATATATTTATAGACTTTAATATTGTATTTTTTATATTTTAAAGCACCAAAATTATTACAGTCATAAAAATATAATCTGCAAAACCCTCATATTGTTGCCGTACAAAAATGTCAATAAAAAGGGCTGCATGCAATAAGAGCGCTTTATTGAAAATTCATGGAGAAAAATAGGCCTTAAAATGCCTTTGCTATATGGAAATAAGTTATTAACAATTTAAAAAGTTAGTTTTTTCCTTAGACATAATAAACACATTACACAATCTGTGTTAATGTTATAATTTTTAAACTGCTTATTAATATTTCAGGCAGCAAACATCACATGAGTTTTAGAAAAAACACGTGGAAAATATGGCGTTGAAAACAGCTTAAAAAAATAGACGAAGATAGAACCTCCTCCTTCTTTATAGTCGGCTAATAAAAATATATTACTTCACATATTAGTATTATAATATTTTTATAATATTATAGAATAAGTACAACGTCTTGGTTGATTCAATTACGTATTCCGACAGCAAGAAAATAAAGTTTAGCGAACAGGTAACTCGGTCGACACTAAGCGGAGTTCTATGAAGTTTTACAAATAGAAAAGCTTTTCTGAGGTGCGAGTTGGAATTGTCACTACTGATTTTATAGACTGAAATAGAACTTAACCTAATTTTTAAACTTGTCTTTTCTCTACTGACCTTTCTATTTTCTCAATTTGAAGTTTTACTTTTTAGTAACATTTTTATGCACGTAGATAAATTACGTACATTACAAAAAGCAATAGAAGTAGTTTATAAATGTTATAAACACAACATTAGACTACTGGCTGAAGTTTATATATAACAGTCTATGGACGTACTCGTAACTCAGCTCAGAGCTTAACTGGAAACTGCGTTTTATCAATAAGCTATTAAAAATACTATGGCTTGAAATTAAAAATTACAAAATAAAATTTTACGTTCAAGTTTCTTATTTATTTGTTTTAGGTAGCTTTTTATTATCCAAGGTGACTAGCGACCACATAGGTTATGTCTTAGCCAAAAAGTTTTACTTGGCGTTAAATTTATGTGAAGTAGATATTCTAAATTAGACCCGCCACAGGATAATGTAGGGCATAATTAGAACAATATGTTACGACAAATTAACATATAATGAAGAAGTGCTAAAAGTATCATTAGCCTGCGTTATCACGGACGTATTTGCTAAGTTTACTCGTTAGCACCCACAGCTTTTGGCATATGGAAATTTAATAGAGAAACCGGCTTGTGATGCTGATGGCCGTACCAAACAAAACATTTTCTAAAAAAAAAGAATGCACACGTCCCTACTTTACTTACTACTATTTAGTAATTACGTTTTTTTCTAGAATTTTTCAGAAATTTGTATTTGCATGTCTGTCGAGACTTCCGAAAATTTCTTTTTTAATTCTTTAGGAATACTGGAAGATCTACAACTGTTTCTTTTTGTTTCTAGTCCACATAATAGCGAAAATAGCCAATGCAATTCAAACTTATGTATTTAAAATTCACTTTAAAATTTTATTGATCACCCGTAGGTATTCATTTCTTAAACAACACGGATCTATATCCGGAATACTATAAAACGGACGATTATTCTGGCACAATAGATAAATTACTCAGTGCTTAAGACACTTAAGTCTTAATCCGTTTCGATAAGACGCTTTTGTGGTCTCTTACGTATAACATATAGAGATAAACTGAATTTCCTGAGCTTTTTCAAGACAAAAATATCTAGAGGGTTGAACAACGTAACTAATAAATCAGTATTACAGATTTCGCCGATTTTTAGGAGAATGCGCCTTAGGGATTCTTAATCACCGCTATCTAAGCAGCAAGCTAGCAAAATAAATTACTGGTACTGTTAATAATGTTGTGATTTCCGCAAATAATTTAACATATTCACTTTAAATATTGTAATTTATGATATATAAATAATAATTTAAATTATCTTGCTTCTCGCAAAGAAAGAACTTTGGTAAAATGTAAGTTCTCAGGAAGTTCGCTTCTTCTCTAAGGCATCATAATATTAAACAAAAACTCAGACAGCTACACTAAGTTCTTTGCTAAGACTTACGAATTAGTAATTAACTTAGTAAAAGTTAGTTAACTAAATATACATCTATTAATCAAAGGAGCATTATATTTGAGTCAAGTCTAAAGACCTTTAATCATTATCAAAGCTTACATCATATATTATCTATAAAGCTTAATCTTTACTAGTGGATGACAAAATAGAAATATGTAGGTCCCACAAGCAAATGCTGTAATTGAATGTAACTTAAGAAATAACGTACTATATTAAATATTTCTGAGAACGAAAAAAAGGAAAAATGTTAAGTAAAATTTAATCTAAAACGAGATAAAACTCATTTGGATGTGCCCGGTATTTTTATATTGCCGAGATTCTGCATAAAAGTTTAAAACTGGAATAAGTAAATTTATTTATGGAAGCTGAAAATTGAATGCTGCAGTTTAAATATTTTTAATTAACATTCATAATTTTAAAACCAAAGATATTGATGTGATTTAACAGAATGTAACGTTTCGCTATTTATTTTTAATTAAAATTACATTTTAAATGAAATTGTAATTATTTTAAGTAATTTTACTCAGCATTCAACTTAATTAAATAGTTAATAATATTATATTTTATGTTTGTTTCAATAACTAGAACTGATTTATGGCGCTGCGGTTTGAATATACCCGCACATGTAGCAAATTACTGAATCATATAAAGCTCGCACGGTTGTAACTGTAAACATAAAATCTTGGGATCTAGTACGAGTTGGTTTAAAAAGATAAAATTCTAGACTAACAGGATAAGACGTTAATCAGATTTCAATTTCCCGTCTTCATCGGAAATTAGATAAAGCCGTGTTCTGTACCTGATTTTCGTATCTTTATCAGGCTACAAGAATAAGGGTGCATTGACTCGACCTATATTTACCCCCACACTAGTACATATATTACAACAATCCGCTTAGATAGCCAGCTCATCACAATGAGGTTAGCCGCCGTGACCAAGATTGGTCAAGACATTATTCTTTTATATCTTATCAATTTCTCTTTTATTATATACCTACTACCTATTTATGTATATAGGTATAAGTAAAATTAGATGAACTACATATATATGGGATTTAATAATCTTTATATTTTATTGTAGTATATAATACGGTAACCATGTAATTCGCCAATAATGTCGAGTAGAACGAATGAACTTATTACGAATAACCGGACTCATCCTCTCTTCTTCGTCGTTAGTGATTTACCTACATACAAAACAAAGAGTTCTAAATTTTTGAATTTCCACCTGATTTCCCGATGTTTTAATAATTAAATCACCCCCAACGATACAAAAAAGAATACTTATATACATCAGTCTAGACGTTTTTGAGTTTTAGCGAGACAAACGAACAACAAATAATAATTTTATATACATGTACGTCAATAGATGACAGGTATAATGAAGCGTGTACTACGCTATCGTGCATGAATAACTAATTTGTAATATCATAAAAAGTGCCTCGATTAAGTTCCAAAAACATGTTCACTGAATCCCATTACAACGAAGCGCGATCACATTGACCAACAAACGGTAACCAACATTAATCACTTATGATCATAACACATTAACAGTATAATAACAACCGTTTATTGTTTTATCTCTTTCTCTTATGAACATTATGCTTGAGCTAGACAAAGACGGAATAACGGAAGATATCCTCAACAAACGATCTCTGAAGCGCGACATCATGAGCAGTTTTCTTTTACCAAAGTAGATTGTAACACTTTACCTACTTAACATCAAAATTGAAAAAAAAAAACTACAAATAGTAATATTGACAAATTATGTAATAAATTTGAATTTTACTTTATTTGTATCTGTCTATAAAAAAGCGAAAGATGTAAATTAATTCATCTATGAAGCATATATATAAAAGCTAACAGATGTAAGTGCGATAGACCTTTTCGCTAAAGAAATGAAAAAGAGTTATTCACGTTATAGTCATAAAGAACAAGTGAAGTCGCAGGCAACGCTAGTATATATAATAGATACTAAAAATATAGATGTAAATAGATGTATCGTAGTAAAATATTATTTAGTAAAACTCATATATCATTATCTTTCTGGCAATAAATGAATGGTTAACGGTAACATTATTAAGCCTGTAGCACAGACTTTAAAACTCCTTTCCCGCACTTGTAGACAGCGCCGTTTACCGTGTAGGCTGCGTGAGTGAGACCGCTGCCGGCGCCTTCCGAGTAGCGAGACTCGATGCGCGCGCACTTCCCGCAGAGAGACGCGCCGCCATATTTTAAAGATGTTGATTCGGGATAATAATTATTATATTTTTATGTAACGCTTTGTTCTCTTGTTTTTAACGCTGAATACAATTTTGAATCTAGCACGGACTTTATTATTCAAGAACTCCTATAATTGGCGCCCAACGTGGGGCCGTGTTTAGTTTTGCAGTTTTGTTTTAGTGTGTAAAGACAGTGACTAAGCGTGCCTGTAACGGAATTGTGTTCAAAATCAGTCAGCGACCACAAAATATTTGGCGTTCTAGTGCTTGTGTTATTCCTAGGGCAGCCCTGTGTGTAGGTCTAGAAATCTGACTGCAAATCCCGCGTGTGGAACTGTGGAACTTTTTATGGAACGTTCTCGTTTGTTAGTAGCTAGTGCTTTACGGTTACGATTGATTTATTACTCACATAGTCATCTTAGTGCTAGTGCCTCGGGTAGGTTTCCTAGGATAGTGGTGAGGTTGCAACGTGAACCAGTGAACGCTAGTGTATAAAAAGGAACGATTCGTGCGAGTCCAGTCTTCTAGGTATTGCAGATAGTCTATCTAGAACTTGCGTCGAACGTATTATAGTTAGTTTTAGAGCTTAAACCAATGAATGATAGCGCTTAGCAATGCTCCGTGTGAGTCTAGGACTTAAGATATTCAGTTAGGATATCTAGATTACCTAAAAACTCGCGTCGGACGTTTGAATAAGTGTTTTAGAACTCAAAACGGTAAAATTGTGTGTAAAACAGTGCTTCGTGCGAGTGTAGGCTGTTAGGTCTTAGCGGAGTATACCTAGATTGCCTAAACTCGTGTCGGACATTAGAACAATTTGTTTTAAAACTGTAAACCGTGTATGTTAGTGTGTAAGGACGCTTTGTGCGATTTTAGGTTTTAAGCTAGGTTAGTAAGGGTACCTAAAACGCAACGAACGTTATTTTGTATAGAACTTTAGTACCTACTATAATGTGTTTAGATTATAATGTGTTTTACTGTGAGTTAAAGACCTAAAAGTGGCTAAAGACATTACTAGTGAGTTGTTTATCTAGTGACAAGTGACGATCGTAGTTTAGATTCTAGAACATTCACGTTGAGACGTGCGCGAATACCTGAGTACCTACGCAGTGTTTACGAACATTTTGTGATTCTAGGGTCCGGATCTTGTTGTCACTGTAGATCTAGGTACGCTATTACCGTGAATGGTGTGTTAGCTTCACGAGAGTGTATAGTGACTTGACTAACTGTGCATAAGAGGTTCCTGTTGACATGGTGCTTACTCGATCTCGCGCAAATAGTGCAACGCGAAATATGCAGCAGCCTGGTAGGGCGATGCCTGTCGATGGCGAGGAATTATTCGTAGACGTGCGTACGTCTACGCCACCGCTGGCTGGACCTCCGTCCGCTAGCACTTCCACCACTTCGACGCCGGCGTATGCGGGACTTTTAGCCGCTAGCGCCTCCGCCATGTCGCCGCAGCCGCATCCTGGGCGTGAGCCGCCTGGTTCCGCGCAGGTGGCGCAAACCGAGCAGGCTCCGCCCGGTGCCGTAGCACCGCTCCCGTCCGTGGTGATGACGGACCAACAGTTGGTATTATTGTTGAACTCATTACGGGCGCAGCCGCCTATGCAAGGCGCGCAGGCGCCACCGCCGTGGACTGTGAGTACGAACTTATCTAAATGCACATCTAGGTATAGTGGAGCGGGCGATGTATTAGCATTCATAGACGCGGTAAAAATCTACAAGGACTGCGTAGGGGCAAGTGATGAGATTGCTTTGAGGGGTCTGCCTATGCTACTTACCGACTTCGCTGCTACCTGGTGGCAAGGCGTCAAGCATTCGGTGGCGAGTTGGGGAGAGGCAATAGACTTACTACGGCAAACTTTCGGTCCACGCCTCCCACCGCACCGGATTTACCGAGAAATATTTAGTCGTGAGCAACGAGACGAACGCACGGATGTGTTCGTATGCAGGATCAGGGCGCTCATCTCTCAGTTACCACCAAACACGTTGCCGGAGAATCCGGTTCAGCTCGATATGGTATACGGGCTTCTCCATAAAAAGATACGGGAGAAGGTTGTGAGGAGTGCCTTCACTTCATTTACAGAACTGCTGCAACAGGCGCGCGTGGTGGAGGATATCCTGGAAGAAGGGAGTTCTACTGCTCCCAACGGGAAATTCAAATCTACAGTTGACTTCCCATCGCCGCCTGTCCCAAATGTTTCGTCATCATACCCAGCTTCGGCGGTGAAGCATGAGAAAAGCGCCCAAGGCAAACTAAGACCACGTTGCTCATTCTGCAAATTATTTGGGCATGTCAAAGATGACTGTCGCAAGCTCAAGAATAAGCCCACTACGGAACTCGTGAAGAGTGAACCTGCCGCAGCACAGCCGGAGCTGCGCCCGTCTGTAACCTGCTTTGGATGCGGTGCGCCCGGCGTGATAAGGTCAAACTGCAAGGTGTGCAAGGAAAAGCAGACCTCGTTTCCGACGACGACAGCGTTTCAATCCGTGTCCGTGTGTGAATCCGTACTCGATCCGCGTGTGCGTCCGATTTTTAAAATTGAAGTGTTTGGTGCTATCGGTACAGCCCTGCTCGATACAGGTGCTAAGCAATCGGTGGCTAGTGATAGTTTAACGCGGCACTTGAGGTCGAATGGCCAAGTTTTTAATTCCACTGTAACTGAGTTGCGCTTCGCGGACGGTAGTCAACGAGTTCAAATTGTAGAGACAGCTGTGGTAAATGTAAAAGTGCAGGGAAGGGATTTCACTACCCTTTTCATTGTTTTACCTGGTGCTAAGGACTCCCTCTTAGGTATGAATTTCATTAGGGACGCTGGCATGGTACTCGATTTTGATAACAATCGCTTCTCTTTGCATTCTAAAGATTTTTTCGAATTACAATATGAACACGACAACAATGTCACAGCTAGTGCTGCAGTTGGCCTCCGCGAGGGCGAGGGTGTCCTATTATCATCAGCTGAAAAAGGGAAATTGGCTGCACTTCTAGAAAAGAATGAGGATATTTTCAGTGCAGGGGGAGGGCCCACGCCTTTTGCTGTGCACAGAATTGATACGGGTAACGCTACACCCATCTCTACGCCGCCTTACCGGGTGACACCCGCTAAGAAGGAGATAATAAGGGCAGAAATCGACAAGATGTTGGAACTCGATGTCATAGAAGAAGCAGAGTCCGAATGGACCTCGCCGGTTGTTCTGGTTCCTAAGAAGAATGGAGAAACCAGATTTTGCGTCGATTACAGGAGATTAAACGCAGTGACGCGTACGGACAAGTATCCGCTGCCGTTAATCGACGATATCCTGGCTTCTGCAAAAAGTAATTGCGTCATGTCCACGATTGATTTAAGATCAGGCTATTGGCAAGTTGAGGTTGCACCTGAGGACCGACATAAAACTGCATTCGTTTCTCCGGTTGGTACGTTTCAATTTCGGCGCATGCCGTTTGGCTTGAAGAATTCGCCATCGACGTTCCAGCGCTTAATGGATCGGTTTCGTGCTGGTCTTAAGGATATTACAGTCGTGGCTTATTTAGACGACATTTTAGTGATCTCTGATAATCTGGAGACACACTTGCAGGATCTGCAACAGGTATTTGAACGCCTGCGACAATTCAACCTCCGAGCGAATCGGGAGAAGTGTGTTTTTGCTAGGGAGAAAGTGTCCTATTTAGGGCATGTAATCAGCGCCCAAGGTTTGGAACCTGATCCGTCGAAAGTTCAGGCCATGATGGACAGACTTCCTCCTAATAACTTGAAAGAATTAAAAAGCTTTCTACAAACATGTTCCTGGTTTCGGAAGTTTATCCCACACTTCTCAGAAATTGCTCGACCATTGACTGACCTGACTAAAAAGGATAAACCTTGGAAATGGGGGGAGGAGCAAGCACAGTCTTTTGAAGAACTGAAGCGGAGGCTGTCCACCGCCCCTATTCTGCGTCAACCATCCTTTGACCAGCCATTTGTGCTTCGCACCGACGCTAGTGCTTATGCGTTAGGCGCAGTCCTTTTACAGGGACCAGATCCAAAAGAGGAGTTGCCAATAGAATACGCGAGCAGATTGTTGACAGCGGCTGAGCGTAACTACAGTACGACCGAGAGAGAAGCGTTGGCTGTAGTGTGGGCCCTGGATAAATTCCGTGGATATCTGGAAGGAGCCCAAGTACGGGTTGTATCTGACCATCAGCCTCTAAAGTGGCTGCTCTCGCTTAAGACTCCAAGCGGACGCTTGGCTCGTTGGGCCTTGAAGGTCCAAGCCTTTAACCTGGATGTGGAGTATACTCCGGGTAAAGCCAATGTGGTAGCGGATACACTGAGTCGCCCAGTGTATCAATCATCAGAAGACGTAGATCTCACCTGTGACATATGCCCGATTTCTGTGGATCTACCACATCGGAGCTCTGAGGAGATTCGTTTGGCTCAGTTAGCAGACCCTGAAATTAAGAAGATACTGGATGATTATGAAGATAATGACGCGGCAATTCGATGGACCGATCGAGGGTATTACCTTAACCAAGGAGTTCTCTTCCGCTTCGATCCGGTTAGTGAATCCGAAGAGCCAAAACTAGTAGTTCCGGAGTCGATGCGCGAAGAACTCATGAAAGCTATTCATGATGCGCCTACGGCAGGACATCTGGGGTTAGAGCGTACCTTGAAGAAGGCCAAGGAGAGGTATTATTTTCCCAACATGCGCCAATATGTTGCCAAATACCTTAAGACATGTGATTTGTGTCAAAAGTTCAAGCCAACGAACCTGAAACCTGCGGGACTACTGCAAACGCCTGTCCCGAGTCAGCGTTTTGAGGTAATCGCGATGGACTTATTTGGACCTCTCCCTGAGGGTAGTAAGGGAGAGAAGTGGATCTTCCTGGTGGAAGATACCGCCAGCAGATGGGTGGAGCTTTTCCCTTTAGCAGAGGCAACCTCAGAAGCTTGTGCCAGGATCTTAATTGAGGAAATATTCCTTCGTTATGGTTTTGCGCGCCGTGTTTGGTCGGATCAAGGGGTGCAGTTCGTATCAGCAGTTATGCAGAAAGCTATGCATGTGCTGGGGGTGAAGCAAACTCTCACGCCAGTATATCATCCGGAGGCTAATCCTGCGGAACGTAAGAACCGGGAGATGAAGCAGATGATCGCCATGCTAATCGATCCAGAGCATCGACGATGGCCAGAAGTTTTACCGGCAATACGGTTCGCCTTGAATACCTCCCCTAATCAGGGTACCGGGAGATCCGCCGCTTATCTTACCTTTGCAAGAGAATTTCGCTCGCCCGTGGATATCGACCACGACCTAAGAACGGTTGTGGATACGCAAAACTATGTGCCGTCAATTACTCCATATCTTCGAACTTTTGTGGAAAACCTCCAGGAGGTTAAGTGGCGAGTGGAGCATCAGCAAGATTCCCGTAAAAAAGTTGCTGATAGGACGCGTCGTAAAGGGCCTAGTTACCAGAAAGGTGACCTTGTGCTAGTGGAGAGCCACAGACAAAGCCAGGCCGCCAAAGGCTTTATGGCCAAATTGGCTCCCCGTCGGGAGGGCCCATATGCCATAAGTAGGGTGATTTCCCCCACTACCTATGAGGTAGTCGATAAGGAGGGGGTCCCTAGGGGAAAATACCATGCCAGCCTACTAACTCCCTATGTGGGAGAGCGCGAGCTCATCGTTCACACCCGGAAAAAGGGTAGACCACGAAAGAAACCTGATCCCAAGCCCGCTGCAGTGCCTTCCGCTGGCTTGGAGGGGGAGCCTGTAGCACAGACTTTAAAACTCCTTTCCCGCACTTGTAGACAGCGCCGTTTACCGTGTAGGCTGCGTGAGTGAGACCGCTGCCGGCGCCTTCCGAGTAGCGAGACTCGATGCGCGCGCACTTCCCGCAGAGAGACGCGCCGCCATATTTTAAAGATGTTGATTCGGGATAATAATTATTATATTTTTATGTAACGCTTTGTTCTCTTGTTTTTAACGCTGAATACAATTTTGAATCTAGCACGGACTTTATTATTCAAGAACTCCTATAAGCCCTTAAATATTTCCCCCTACGTTTTATGTAATGTCGTGACTCGACTGTGAAGCAATACTTAACGAAAAATAGCGTTTATTAATGCGAGATTGATATCTTAATATTAAATACTGCTTTATTGCTTTATATCGAAAAATAATAGTTTATTTTGTTTACTAACAATATAGGTCAATATTTTATAAAAAAATGTAATAAATAAATAATAATAAAATAATAAACATAATTATTTACAAAATTGTATTTTAAATTATAATAATATAGCAAGTAGTACCTAAACAATTTTTAATGTATATTTCTTACATGATAAGATATATACATTATGTAAATGATACTACGAAAAACTTCGGTTTTCGTTTACCATTTCCAACATCAACTCGATATTTTTATTATTTATACAACGGTAGTCTAGTGACGTGCTGTGAGGTTACAGATCCGGAGGTTCTAGGTTCGAGTTCATCAGAGTCATTACTGAGATCAAAATATTAAGATATTCTCACGAACACCCCAGTTGAGGGTGTTTCATCCCCTCGCTGCGGTATACTACGGATACAGAATATGTACATACTCGTACATTCAGTTTTAGTTGTTGTACCCCCAGGTACCCCCTTTAGGATAAATTTTTTTCAAACTTTTAATGTCTTATTTATTTATATCAAAAGCTTAAAAAATAAGTTTCACAAATGACGTGATTTCCATACAAACTTTCGTTATTTTAACCCCTTTACATCCCTTTTTTCGCCTTAAAAAGTAGCCTATGTGTACCAAATTTCATTTAAATCGGTTCAGTAGTTTTGGCGTGAAAGCGCGACGACGGAGTTACTTCCGCATTTATAATATTAGTAAAGATTATTTAATATGTTATAGACCCATACTGTTCTTTCTTTTATGAAAAAATCTAGCTGATAGGTATGTAGGTCTATAACCGATCGCCATACGACTAATCCGTATATATACGAAAAGCGACGAGCCAGGTATCTTAACGTTTAGGATCCACCGTAATAGTACCTCTACTATTTTGGGTTTATCTAGTGTGTGGGAAAGGCAGATAGGTTTAATTTAGACCACTGTTGTAAATTTGCTTCAGGCTCAAGCAAAATGCCACGTTCGTTGGAGAATGCTAACCAACACTCATAGCAAAGGTAATCTTGAGCGTAAAATATTGATTTCACTATGTCTTTTTTCTATAGAAACCTAATTTTAATACTTACTTTTTAATTCGATTCTTCATTAAAAAGCTTAAATCGAACCCAATTTCCGCCGACAAAGCTTGGAGCGGAAATAAATTCAAAGTGTTTTCGTATGTGCAGAGTGCACTCTAAGTTAGTGGCATTCAATTATCCACAGTCAGCATCGTCAGAATCATATCTATGAGAAATAGCTTAGTGGCTCTATTATAAGTTTAATAGCGTAAAACTTACAGTCTTTCTCAAAACTTTTTTAAATTTATCCTTTATTTTTTTACAATTTTAAATTTATATAATAATGATTAATAAAGTATATACGTATGTAGTTATCATTTAATGTTAATTTTATATTCCAAGCGATCCAGAACAGAACAGGATCCATCGTTAGAAGAAATACTTATTTGTTATGTAATTAAAATACCTTTTAGCTCTGAAGTCTTATTGCAAAATGCAAGAATTGCTAACTATTAACAGTATTATCACACGAAGCAAACGAACATTACTTCATTTCAAAATACCGTTCAATATTAATTTAATTTCGCAATCTCTCGTATATACCTACCAATATATCTTATGATACAAGTATTTAATGAAATCCAGAAATTTCTATTTTTAAGAGAAAAGGAAGGAATTTTTTTACAAGAAACGTTGTTGTTGTTACAAACAAATACAAATAAAAAAACTTTAACACTAAATAGTTCTAAAATAAAAATACAAAAATAAAGTATAATTTTAAGACTCAGAAAATTATAAATCTTAAAATGATCAATGAACTGATAAGTCATGGTCTATTCTTGACTAACAACATCTATTACACTTATTGCCCTTAATACATTACGAGATAATTCAATTCGCACAAGTATTAGACCGTCGTTGAGAACTCGGACAATTAAGAGTAATGTAACGTGCGGTATGCGTGCGCGACGGTACGTTTCACATTCACATCGCGGTCCGCGCGGACAGAACGTGGCTTTACCGCGGCACCCAGCTTAGTGGAAAGTTACCCTTAAATAAGGGTTGTGTAACCTTAGGGTTTAACCTACCAGGTTGTGTAACCTTAAGGATTATTTAGGGTGTCGTAGGTCGTGTGTCAGTGACGGTGTGTGTAGTGGAATGGGATAGAATGGGAGCGGGACACAGCGCAGAGGGCGATGTGGGCGCGACTAGTGACCCGCCCGCCCACGACAGGAAGAAAACACATAAAAGACGAAGGTATCATTTCATTTTTGTTAAGCTATCAGAATAAAACTGTCGTTTTTTTTAATATATTAAAAATACTTTTGTAAAATAAGTTAAAAAATACTTGTTCTTAATATTATTGTATATGAAAAAGTAGTTATTTAACATTTAAGTGTATTAAAGAAGATACTGTAGATCAATACGAGTACTGTACTAGATGTATATAAATAGAATAGATGAAAAGTAATTAAATTGGTAGCACTGAAAAGGTTTATTCACCTGTTGCCAAGACCTAAAAAATCTAATATTGGAATGCCATAGGAACGGATGAACGGTCCTTTGAAATTCGTAGGATGTTTATTATCAACATAAAGTAAGGTATTTCGAAAATGAACATGATTTAATCCAAATTCTTTGAACATCGTTATAGGTTTTCCCTATTGTATTAAAGATTTATCGTATCAATTGTCTTTGAAGGACTTTCATTGAATGACTTCTCGGGGAATTGGATTTTTGTCCAAAAACAAACATCATTTAAGCTTATCTAGGTATAAAAGGTATTGTAAATTAGGTTATATATTTTTAAAGGTTTTATATTTTTTAAAGGTATCGCTGGATCAAACCATATTTTTCCTTAGTCGTACAGAAGCAAATCACAATTCTAACAACCATCAATTATTATTGTCTAGACTTGAACTTGTAACCCATCGTGTACATTGTATGATTGAGATATATTTTTCTCCACTTGAGTCTTTTTATTTAAAAGGCCTTTAATTTTAACTTGTGATTATAGGTTATATAATTTACTCAAGCTACTTGATTATTGTTTACAATTTAGTGTTTCACTTTTTTAAAATTTTCAGTTTATAAAGAGCAAAAAATACTACCATTTAAAACTTATACTGTATATCGTAGAGCAAACGAGATGTTTTTGCAAACAATCGAGCACTATTCCCTCGGTAGTTCACACAGTTCCAGACAGCTTCATTGATTGTTTGATATATTAAACTTTTTCACTCAAGCGCAATGCATTTTTATTTATAAAATAAAATGACATCAGCGAAAGAGATATTATTATTTTAATATTATATATTTTCTGATTAAAGTTTTCGATAAATCAGCAATATCTTTGGAGCGTAACGTGGTTAGTAAGTAATACCGAAGAAGGCTTTGGCTTTTGTAAAGCTGTAATCTTATCTTGAAGTAATTTCCGATCTACAGGTAACCTATGATGAAGAAAATCTAGAACAAATTTGATCAAATTCTGTCAATACATACTTCAAATATTCTTAAAACCTGCATCAGTCATATAACAATATAATTTTTATTGACGATAGGTATAATAAGTATCGTTATTTAAAACTCTACATATCTTATATGTTAATCAGATAAAAGCAAGAAAGAACAATAAAAAAACTTGAGATCCTGACATGTCTAATAACATTTGAATGTATAAACTAATAGTGGATTTGATGACGAATAACTCGACAGTAAAGTCAGCGTTTTCATACTTATACTGTAGAATATATAGAGAGATATAATGTTCAAGTGAAATTCGAGTCCCGAGAAATGGATCATCTAGATGTAGGTTAAACATGATAATATAATTATAATTCACATATAGTAATTTTCTGCTACGCGCGCGAATGGAATGTTGGCAGTCTCCTGTATCAATCAATCAGTCTTTGAATTATTAATAATAGATCTAAAAGCTGTAAATTATAACGTTTAAATGTATACTTTGAAATTCCAATGTGTATATAATACGTATTCGTACATATGTACACTTTAATCGCAATTGATGTTGCTTGACGAAGTTAGAGACAATTAGATTAACGAACATGCTGATTAATATAGATATTATCATAAAGCGCCTCCTCTTACACTTATAATGTATAAAAATTATACATAACATATCTCCTTGTCTATAATGTTCAATATGTAAACCTACATTGTGTTAGGCGTCAAAGGTTCTGATATTGATATACAAACAATGGTTTCTGATTATCTAAAGTAAATAATTATACTTACCATAGAAGTACCTAAGATCGATCAATCCAGTTGAGATGAAGTCCCGATATTGGCACATTGACGACTACATAACGGTATAGAACACATGATACAATATTGTTTTCTACATGTACTCCGTTAAGAAAGCGTGAAAAAACTAAAACTATTTTTAATTAATCTTATCTATTCACGTAATTAGGCACTAACGGGGTCATAGTTGTGAAAAATATGTTTTGGTGATGCAATGTAAGATAGCTACATATTTTTACTTTACATTGCCATTTGATTTCTATCACCCTTAAAAAAGTGAAACTTTGTACAATGGTCGCGGGCAAATAATAAATGCACGTATCAAGCACATATGTATCTAGTAGAAATAGGTAAGTACTTGCTACCTATATGTATTTTTTTTAAATAAGTTCGTTAGTCTTACCTAAGCTTTAAAACGGCTAGACCAGCTGGAAAATCGAAGTTAAGTTTGATATGGAATCACTAACAGTTTAAAACGTACCTACAGACGAACCCGAGACCCGAGAGAAGAGTGAGTTTAGTCTAGTGTTTTTACTTTCAATTTAAGTGTTTTAACTAGATGCATATGAAAGTACATATTACGGTAGATACTTACAAAAAAAAAACAATTTTTAAAATTTTTGTCCTGTCTGTCTGTTTGCTAATCTCTGAAACGGTTGGACCGATTTTGACGAGACTTTTACTAGCTAATGCTATACTTTTATTTATTAGTAAAATAAAAAAAAACGTTTAATTTATTTTAACTTACGCCCAGCGAAGCGGACCGGGTTCGCCGGTAATAAATAAACTTGTTTTATCTATAGTAAGACATCAAAATTCACATCTTTAATATTTATTAACTCTGTTCGCGCAGAGAAACGAAGGCATAATAATTCGAATTAAGTCTTTCCGGTGGAAGATCAGACGAATTGAGGGGCAATAAAATACTTATTATTACTACTAAATTATTTATTTACTTTTACTTTTCATTGCATACTTCATTCAAAACGATATTACTTGCAAACATAGATATTGTTCATAAGATCAACTTTATAGTTGTGCTTAAATTTCTAACTAAATGTATTTCTTAACAATTATCGCCTGGTACTTTCGTCATGACTATTACAATATTCATGTCTTATAAGACATGAATATATGAATGTAGAGACCCGTAAGAAGAGTAGTCGTATAATAGACTCGGGCTAATTACACCTGCTTATTATAACAATATCTTTCTTTACAAGGCATTTCTACTAACGTGTACTAATATGTGCATTACTTTTGTTTTTGTATTAAATTATTTATTTAACATTTGAAACGAAAATACGAGTTCTCTGACAAAATAACATTAGCAATTAATTTAAAATATCGCAAGTAAAAAAGGGAGTTAAGAAATTCAGTGACATGTATTATTCTCATCAAGTGTAGTGGTTTCAGCGCGCCAGATTATACTCAAGCTCACTTGTTATAAAAGGCTTTTGACTTGAAAAGACGCAACAAAGTAGCACTAAAACTTAAAGTTTTATGATTGTTTTTGTGAAGCTCTTATTTGTCGTACGAATAATTGGGTAAATAAAGAGAACAAGGTTTGAAATATTATCTACAAATCAATTAAAATATGAAATACAAAATTTTTAATATGGTAAATAGTACCAATAAAATATAATAATATCCTTCTGAGTTCTGAAAATTATAGCGGCCAAAGGGGCCAATGGCTTGTTTCAGCCAACTCCGCAGGAGATGTTTTAGTGCATGTATGCGAACATTATTATTTTTATTCTCAAACATCAGTGGGACGAACATATTAACGTGTTTTTAAAGGCGAGGATGTGACATCAATTTTCCAACTCAGAGCAGTAAGAATTTTTTGATAAAAAACCCTGTACATGGCCTAATTTCTATATCGAATGCCGAACTTCGGATCTGCAACCATACATCCATTAAGAATGTCCCTATCCAAACACAAAAACATTAAGATCAAAGCAGACCCAAAATATAATTTACTAATGACCTGTGGTGTAAATCGTATTAACTACGGTTATTATACCCATAACATCTATTAATTAACAAGAGTGTGATTGAGTCGTGGTAGAATTCAAAAGGACTTTTAATTAAATTATGCTCGAGGCCATGGTAATTAAAACTTAAAAAGATAAAGGGAAAAACAAATAAACTACGTTATATCATAACATTTTTAATACGATATTATTTTATCAATTGTAATTAAGCTTATACGAGTATGTATGTATTTATTTTCCTGCTAAAAATATTGCACCATTATATTAGACAACTAGAAGAGAGTGAATTTATTGTACATAGAGACATGAATGCATATTTTTATTAATATACTAACAAACAATACTAAAACTAATGAAAACACATATTTGATATCATATAAAAATGTGGGTTAATATGGGTCAAGTATGACAGCATATCTAAATAATACTTCTATTCATAACTGATCGTTATTCGGATTGGATAGTGATCATAATATCAATACACTAACCCGAGTTGAGACATGAGCAGAAATCAGAATGCCTAAAGACATTATAATATTATCCCCAGAGGGATGTATATTTTCTCTCAAGGCCCTAATATATGGTAGAAATGTAAAAAAGATGTATGACGATGACCTAGATGTGAAAAATATAATATGAAAATTACCGTTTTGTTTGCTTCAAATTTAACATGAGTTTTAAAATTATGTTGTATGAGTGGAAACTATCTAATCCATTCATATGATTTATTATTATTGAACGATGCGTAAGTCGAAGATATTTTTGATAATTTTTGTATATTATTCTGTAATTATTCTATTGAAATTATATAATATTTTAGTATGGCTAAATAGATTTTAATCAAAGATTACTTGGAAGGTAGCCAGGATATAAGGAATCTTTTTATATGTAATATTAAATAAACATAAATTTTATTTAATTTAAAAAAGAGTAAGGGAAAATTTTTTTTGATTCTTGGAACGAGTTAGTAAAGGCTAAAGAGAAAAATGACAGTGAAAAACTTAAAAAATCCTCCAATCTTCATAGAAACAAACAACCCGATTCAATGTACTACCACGAAAGTCATTTATGCAATTATACTTCAGATAAGTACTTTAACTTAATCAATATCGAATGTGGGTAAAAGAAACTCCTTTATATGCTAATTGAGGGAGAATCATCTTACTTCATTCTCGCTTAGTGTGGCTCTATATAATAGAATGTATTTTACTGTATTACTGTACGTTAGTTTGACCCTACTTGATGTACCAGCGGTCACGGGTTCGAGTCCCGCTAGGTTAAGCAACAAAATGCCCATTTTGTTGTGTTATGAGCACGGATGTTTGGACTCCACTATTTTCATTTATAATATTAATATTCCAACATATTTATTTATTTTATAATATTCTCATTTTAACACAGAAACAGTAAATATTAAAAAAACATATTGAATATCCAGTAACATGAAACACTCGAGATATCGGTGGTTAAGTCCTAAAACCGATGCAGAAAATACAGTATTGCATCGCTTAAATGTATTCGTCGCTATCTTCCTAACTTATCTCTAATCGAATACAAATCTTTTCTCGTGACTTTGTACCTATAAATAAATTTGAAGATTATATCTGTTATATCAAAATAGCTAGAACATATAAGTTTTTATAAAAAGTTAATTGACGGCACAGAAACAAAAAAAATCTTACTGTTTTGTACATAAACAATGAGCATAGGTAACTAATTTTCCTTAAAAGATTCTTTATTTCTCTATAAAATGAACTAACGAATACTTAAAAATTCGATGATCTGAAACAAAATACCTTGATTTCAAATGCAAAGAGAGAAATAATACCTTAAAGATAATTTAAAACTAGGTTAGGTAATTCGCTCGGAATAAATTTCAGTGGAAATGAAAATGTCCAAAGCAGAAAAGATTTATTCATATTCAGTTGGGCAGTCAGTTGATTCTCTGAATGCATTTTATTTGAAATAATAATATCATTTATCATACATTTTTTGTTATTTTAGTAACAATATAATAAACAACCACGTACAATATGTTCTTGTCAATGGCAGGTAGCGGCTCTAGCGACAATTTAGCACAAACTTTTATTATACGGGCTTTCACTGAAATTTTATGGCGCAACACGGACGCTTTTCAATTTACGATTGATATTTTATACAAGCGGTTCACCGTTACTTTACTCCTATTCTCACAATACCCCATTCTTCTATAGTATTTTAGTTTTACTACATTATTATAATGCCCTGTGACAGATTTTTGTCCAGGCAGCCATTTGCGCATAGTCTGTGTACCCAAATATAATTGCACTCTCTATTCCTTTCACACTCAACGTCCTATGGGACCATAATTTAACTGGTACAATTTGAAACCAGGCGCAGGACCGACGTACTCCCTGAGGCCCGTACCGCAGATTACAAGTCGAAGATAGGAAGTAGATGGTGTAACGTCCATGGGGATGTAATACCATCGCCTTTCCCACTCCAACCTGCTACTGAGAATTTTTGAACAGAAAAACGGTACCCCAGCCCAGGACCTTCGGTTCTACAGTTAGTTAATAATAGACCATCCAAGCAGTTGATTGTTTTGTTTACATTATACTGTATTGCGTGAGAACTAATTTAAATTTAGTTAATTAATTAAATTGTACGTACATTTTCAACGAGATAATGTTACGAGTTGGTCTTCCCCATAATAATATTAACCATACAAATTGAATTGAATTTTAAGAAGATATTTTTTTAAATAAAGTTTTAAGATCGTACAAAACAAATGATACATTTCACTCTCATTGACGAAATAAGTTAACGCGACAATTTTCCACAACACGTGTGCTCTCAACGAGATTCGGACAAAGTTTACGAGTCAAAAGCTTCAATAAAACAGACTCATCTCCGTGTACGTTTTACTGCGCATAAATAAATATATTAATTACTAGATTTTCCCCGCGTTTTCACATTTGCTCTAAATTTTTCACTTATTTTATATTACGCGTTTATTGTTTAATACAGTTGGATTATAATACATTGTAGAGGTTCTTAATAAATATAAATTAAAGTTAATTTCCGCAACGTCCTGCAGAGATACTGCAATTGTTTACAAAAGTGTTATCACTATAATCAATATTAGCAACAAGTAATCAAACATGTATTGGAAACCGCTGCCATTTGCCATTAACAGGCGGCGGTGGTAGCCCAATGATATGTGCTAGCTTGGGAAACCGAGTGAAAATCCAATTGAAATCCTAAATCTCATTCAATATTACACATAATCGCGATCATCATTGGTAGGTATAACGCGCATTGTACTCCATGTTAACTCGTAAGTGGAAACGTCATTGGCTAATGTAGAAAATATTTTGTATTTGTATCAGTACCATATATATGTGTACCATGTGTATTTATATATATCGTCGGCTAAATATTCTAAGCTGCTAATTCCCATTTAACTACATGCTAGAAATAAGATATAAAAATTACCTAAAATTATTTAAAATTACAATAACGAAATAAATGCAATACCTATGTAAATTCCAATCAATAGATACTGTACTAGTACCTTGGTTTTTTTTTTCTCTTTCATTTGATACCAAAAAGTCAGTTTAGCTAAAAATAGAGTTAGCAGCTTAGAATATTTAGTCGATGATATGCTGTTTGTTTCGCAATCTGTAAATAAGTAAATAAATAAACATGATTAACTTATCTAACGGTAAAGGGGTTTCCCTTTTGTGAGGAAACCTACATAAATGAAAAATTAATAAGCTGCATATTCGACTACACTTCGATGGTTGACTGTAGCTTTATTGCCATCGTAATGAAGGGAAGTTCGTGCCCAGTAGTATGTAGTGGTATGTTAACTGGGCAGAATACAATACTAAGATAATTTATGAATGATCGTATAATGTACGGTGAATTGAATTTATATATATTATGACCACCGCCTGTAGTTTTATTTAAAAAACATGTAATTTTTTAATTTATTTCTTTATTTTTATTAAAATTAACAACAAAAAACAGCATTACTGCCCCGGACACAATATGCCTAGACAACAGACTCATTTGTTTGCATATTTCTAAAAGAATACCAACTAAAGGATCAACAAAGAAAATAATTTACATTTCCTTTAACACAACTTATATGAACTTAAGCACAGAATATAATATAATAGTACTAGCCTTAACTTATATACGAAGTATAAGTATGTATTGCACAGTCTTAGCGTCCACTAGCGATTAGCACTGGCTCGCTAGCGCAATTGGAGCGAATCCTAACTGGAACTACGGAGAGCGAACGCCGTTATCAAGTTTTTAGATTCCATCTATATGAAATGTATTTAATAACGTCGACAAAATTTCTCTATATAAAACAAAATGAAAATTCCATTATCTAAATATATAAAAGCGAACGGTCATTAACTTACTCATCACGAAATATCAAAAACCGCTTGCCGTATAATAATTTTATTTGGTAGTGACGTAATTTATAGTAAGTAGACGTCTGCTAACAACGGATTTTGCGACAGGGCCGCGTTAAATAGGTCTAAGGGCAAGTTCGCAAGTTTGTATGAAAGTTTTTCATTTTTTGTGGTACAAACTTTAAATTTGGCAGAGAAGAGCTTGGGTTCGTCCCAAGCGAAACGAAGGTGAGTCGCTAGTAAAAAGATAGATTAAGTTTAAAATGATAAGATATGACATATTTTCATACACGTCCCATTGCTAAGACAGTGAATAGAGATACAAATTTGTATGAAAAATGCTATTTAATGCATGTGCAGTAAAAAAACTTATATATTTTAACATTTTTCCAGCACGAGAAAATGTCTTAACACTCGAATCATCAATCAAGAAAAGGAAACCAAAAGGGTACCGGAGAGTTTGTAAAAATGTATATAATAAAAATGTGGACGTAGTAACGAGTTGAGAAAAATATAACATAGAGCTCATGTACCGTTCATTATATTTATTTCTATAAATATTTTACAGTTAATTTAGAAATAATTCTTTAGCCATATAAATACTGAAATAGAAGAAGTTTTTTCACATTGCGAAATAAAATGGGAACAGCATGATTTGTGACCTTACATTAATATTTCTTAATTTCATAATAAATAAAATTATATTTAGGTGAAATGCGGTGGCAAAAATGGTAACTCGAGGGTAACTTTTTAACACGAATGAAAAATTAAGTTTATTGGGTTGAACATTTACAAATTGGATTGAGTCTATATAAAATATTTTTAAACAGGGATGTATATTTATCTCTATAACGATATTATTGATTTGATTAAAAACATAGCTCATCAGACATGACTAAGTTGACTTAAATTAATTTTATAAACTTAAAATTCGTTTCGCTTAAAATAAATAGAAGTTATTTTTACTTAAGTAATAGTTTTGCTAATGTCCAACAAAATAATATTATATAAATTATAAGAACAAATTTAAAATTAAATGCAATTTGCAATCGAAATATTGTCGTAATTGAAACGTCCGCTGTAGGTGCATCAACGGTTCGTGTAAAAAGTGCGCAACGAAGCGTGCGAGCCTCTCGCGTTTCTCCACACTACATTTTTCTACTGAGACATACTCGTACGTATGTAAACGGCTAAATCGTTTCACGCTAGCTAAACATCGAAAATATAAGATTAAAATTAAATTAATTATGTAAACGTACGTATACGTAAAAATAACACATGTTATGTATGATATTGTACGAGTATACTAAAAACTAAATAATCAAATTTATTGATGGGCTAAAATTGAATTTAAATATGAATGAAGCGACACACGATTTATTTGCAAATATTAGTTATATTTTTTTAGTTTATCAATTTGTCAATACACCATGTTACTAATAAGTATTACTATCAATAGCAAGAAAGCTATTTTTTTTAAAAATTTATAAACTAAGCACGACCGTAATTAAACTTCTTCATCCGTAATTTAAAGGTAGAATTTTTAAGCTAAAAACTAAATGAAAACTTCGTCCATTAACACCGTGGAATCTACCAAAGCAAGAGGCCGTGACAGGCTCAACTTTTACCCGCTTCTCTGAAAAAATATACACGTCCCTTGCGGGTTTCCTAGCTGAAAAATATTTGCCTGATTTTCGTCTTTTAAATGACTACAATCCTTGGGATTTTATAATACAAGCGTATAGTAAAATTTTACTTATTACTTCAATTAGGTATTATACTGTATGTGTAGGTAGTTATTATATATTATAGTATTCTACTAAAGCATTCGCTACACTTGTACATTAGAAAATTTAATTTTTATATAATATTACAGTTGATTTTTTTCTTTTCATTGTGTAGGTAGATAAAAACCCAAGGGCTACGAGGGTGAATCTCTAGTATCGTATATTTTTTTAACAATCAATATATATCAAACTAACAAAGACTAGGTATAAAGATATGAAAGATTTCTTTATATACTTTTGTTGGTATATTGTAAGGAAATCTTTCATCTGTTTCTTCAATATCCGAAAGTTTTGATTGCACGAATAAACTCATTACTGACTTAGGCAATAAAAGGAACTGGTGTACATTCGCTCCATGCCGTAGTTCCGCTTCGAAACAGTTAAATAAAGATAAAGTTACTTAGAAAAATATCTAACTTTTACATAAAAGACAAAAATTTTATACGTTCCTTTGCAAATGTTTTTTAGGCGGGTTTGATACTAATATTAGATAATATTACACATAAGTACCTAAGCATGATTCTCACTTTATGTTACACAAGACATCAACCAATTTCAATAAGAAATAAAGCTGTATTTTTAAACTTAAAACTAATTTATCATAAGTACGAAAACCAAGAACTAAAGCAAGTTATTGAATTTGCTTAACTGATTTCATTAGAAGAGAATTTATAATGAAGGACAAAGATAGACAATACTTTGTTATTCCGTATATCTATTTTGAAAATGTTAATAATATTACATGTAAATAATATTGAAATGCAAGAAAAATGATGTTTTAATTGCGGAAAACTTGACGACTATTTTATCTTCACGCGTTTAATAATCACACGTTGCATTACAGCAGGTTAACAATACGTTGTATTTTATAGTAAAAAAAAATTATATTCCGCCCAAAAAAACAAATACGAGCAACGCGAGGTGACGACGTTAGTATACAATAAAAACAATACTCATCTATTTCACACTTGCTGCAATTAGATGCAGTTTGCAATGTGTGTTCACTTTAGCAACTTCTCGCAGTGTAATTAATATTTCCTACATACAGTTAGCGAAACAAATGAGAATTTAACATCGAGAGTTTATTTCAATATTGGTTTAATCAATATTATAAAGATATAAATATTATGTATTAAAACAATAACTATTAAGATGAGGAAGGCTTAAAGTCACTATAATAAAGCGTCTTGTCCTTTTATATCAGAAAATGGGATGAATAAAAAAATACTTTGAAGAACAACGAATACAAATAATATGAACATTAAATTAAAAATTTTTATAGCCTGGTTGACTCTTATCTAGGTATTATACTCTCATACAATGCAGTAACATTCTCCTAAAAATTACATTTTAGCTCCGCAGATTGTGGCTCTGGTCTTTTTTACACATAAAATCCTGGACCAAAGTATTGTAAAACTCGATACCAGATAGGTTGGTTGGGGTTATATTTTCTAGATCGATAGGTTACGGTAATTTTAATTTATTTTTTGCACTCCTGGACTTACAAACTATCATTTTATTATTATATGACAAACCAGACATGGCGGATATTTATGAAATTCGAAAATAATCAACCAAAAAATATTATTGGGCGAATCATAAAAATCCGAACCAAAGAAGTCTAGCAACAGTCATAAGAATGGCAAAATATTCTTTAACTTACTTTTACAATCAACTTAACTTACAATTACAATTGTAAATTAAGTTGATGAGATATATAAAATGTGCACAAATAAATTTAACGAAAATTTCGCACCAAAATTCTCCTTGAATTTTTACATTAAATAAATTACAAACCCTAGAGATGGTAATTCCCCACTCGTACCTAAATTGCTACGAAGTGGTGGTTGACATGACACGAGTGGGTTAGGTCGAGATAAGAGAAGTGTTTGCCATATACAGGTTCTTATCCATAACGGACAAATCCTCTCTTTGTTAAATTTTATTTAATACAAGCGACTCACCCTCGCTTCGCTCGGGTTCGTCCCTGTATTTTAAGATTTCTAAAATAAAAGTAGCCAAATTACTCCTTATAACATTTGCTACCTGCGAGTGAAAATCCCGTCAAAATCGTCAAGCGGTTTCAGAGATTAGCCGGAACAAACAAACAGACAAACAAAAAGACAGACAGACAGACAAACAGAAGGACAGACAGACAGACAAACATTTTTAAAAATAGATTTTTGATGTTACTTTAATATGCATTTAATAAAGAGCTGTTAGTTTAAAATTAAAAAACAGACACTTCAATTTTATTACTTCAATTTAGTACTTCATTTAACTATATTTTTATTTCACCATTATATGATTTGACACCATTTCTTACTGGCTGGTAAAAACTTATAATACCAGCTGTATTATTCTGTAAACTCATAAATAAGAAGTAGAGAAAGGTATTTAATAATACGCTAGGTGCGTTATTAAAACTAACTCAAAATTATTTACCGTTTTACATTTTACTAATGGATTTTACTGAAAGTAATCATTCAATCGTGGAAAGTTTGTACTCTATTCATGGGCGTTTTTTTTTTTTATGTGACAAAGGGGGCAAACGGGCAAGAGGCTCACCTGTTGGAAAGAGATTACCTCCGCCCATGACATCTGCAACTGCTTGCAGATGCGTTGCCGGCCTTTCAGGAAAGGGAGGGAGGGAGAAAGAGAAGAGGGAGTGAGGGGAGGAGATAGGAGGGATGGGGAGTGGGCCTCCCGGACTCTCACTTACCGGACGAAACGCGACAGCATAGCTGCCACTTCACGCCGGTCTCTTGTGAGAGAGTGGTACTATACGGGGCGTGCCGGCCCATTCGGCTGCTGCCCGAAAGTAACAAGCATGGCACTACCACTAGTAAAATTTATTATATGTAAGTATCTAAAGTCATATATGTCTAGTGTATCCACTATCTCGTATCTATAACACTAGCCTCGTAGGTTGTACCTTACAATGTAACTAGATGGTGCTGTGTGTTAATAACCCAACGTATTTATTTATCCTAAAGAATTCTTTAACTTGAAACATAACTAACTGTACTGTCGTACCGCCATGTAATGTAATCTTGCATCTTATTAGAAATAACAATTTCCTTTGATAATGGTATGATTTTCAACGTGATAAAATGCGAATGAAGGCGTAAAAGTGAAGAAGGAAGTAATAAAACCTCCAAAATTTAATAGAAAGGGTTACTCAATTTTCGAACGTAAACAAGGTTGCTGCTGAGTCAAAAATCTTGTTTAGTGCGTAAAAGTAAAAGTTAACGTAACTTAAATAAATTAATGCATACGTAGTAAGCAAATTCGTATTCTTTTTGCATGAATATACATAACGGCACACGCTACCGCTACAGTCAAACTTATAAATGAATTTGCATATTTATTCGATTTTATAAGGAAAACTGACAAGAAGTAGTGAATAAGCAACATTCACAATATTATAAAACGAAAATATTTATAAAACGAAATCGAATTATGTTAATACGCTTAAGCTCAAACTTCGTTTTCTGTTATCATTCTTTAATTTAACATTAACTTTATATTAAACTGACTGTATATAGAAACAGTAAATTATTAAAAGATTTGGTTTTCACACGAATATTATTATATTTAAATTACTTTGTTTAGTGGTTTTATTAGTTTTTAAGACTTCTTGCATTCTGATTATTATCACTAAACGTATCGGCACTATGACAAGAATGTGCCATTATACAGAACTGCCACAACAATCGCAACTGAAACAGTAGACAGACGAAAACTATTCTTGAACTTAATTATAGGTATCTATAATAATCTATATATTAAATTTTTTATTGAACACTAAAATAACCAAAGATTATAAACAAGACCTCATAATAAAGCCTTCCCTCCTTAAACAAAATAACCTAAATTTCCAGCCCCTTTAGACAAAATATCCTTAATGACTGCTGACCAGGTATAATGAAGCTGTTAGGAAAATTGCTATTCGGCAAAAAGGAATATCTATTATTCAATATCAACGTTCCAAAATAACGTTTAATATTCAAAAGTTAATAGAACAAATTGCCTCATAACCGAAACAGTAATCAAGCGAGGGGTAAACACCCGAAGCAGAGTACCATCGTTGCCTTTAAAAGGGCGAATGGTCTCGTTTCTATCACAATGACGCCATAATTCAGTCGTTTTAGCTTGCTTTCAGTTTTAAACTTCGTCATAGGTTTTAGCTATTTTTTTTGCTTATGGCAAATGTCAATACATGCTTAATATACATGCTTAATATACTATACTTGTATGGCAATACGCCATACAAGTATTTATCTAATTGAATAATGAAATAAAACAATTAATTACATATAATTTTTATGACAAACTTGCCAATTATATTAATTAAGAAATGAATAAAATTCATTAAATGTTTTAAATCATATCCTGGACGCAAATGAATATAACTACAACCTATAAATGCTCAATATTATCCGGTTATCTTTATTTGACTTATTTAAAATTCAATGTTATATTCATTCGTGCCATGAATTAACATTTAAAAATACTGTAAAAAATCACGTCCTCAATAAGCTAAAATTACTAGATAAGGACACTCCTTTCGAGCAGTGGCATGCGTACAGAGCGCTACGAGTTTTTTGAATTGAGCACGCGATTTTTCGGCTTCATACTATATGTACATATTATTACCATTTTATTTACGACTTACACGAATGATAGAATGTTTCCGTGAAATTCTTATCATATATCAATCTAGCAGTGTAAGATCCTAGAGTAGGAAGAGGTCTGAGTCTAATACTAGGTCTTAGTTATCATCTTAAAAGTGACCAAAAGAACGAATATAAAAAACTATCAATGCCCGAGGCTGCGCTCACGTTCTAATCACTATTAAAAATAGGAATTGGTGGTAGAACGTTGAAACTTTAAAAGTATTTTATGATGCCAAATCAAAGCTATTAGCTTAAAATTGGCAAGACGGTGCAGGGAAGGGTCGGCGATTGCATCAAGCGAAGCGGCGTTTGAAGCACCGCTTGCATTTTATTCTCGCGATTACTTCTAAGATATTCGTCAAAATAAAATTTGGAAAAATATATACTAAAATCTTCCTCGAGGACCACTCTTTCCATTAGTGAAAACGGCATGAAAATCAGAACAGACACACAGACAGACGCGGCGGAGGACTTTGTTTTATAATATGTATAGATATACAAATGTTTAAGGTCTGTGGTACTGTAACCATCATTATTCATTGAAGTAACTTATGAATTTACTTAATAAAGTTCAACATAAACTTTTTACTTTAGTATTTCCCAGAGTAAAAAGGTATAATTGTGCAAAAATAAAACTTATTTCCGAGGCAAAGAGATATAAGGATAAATCACATTCTCTTGACAGTTTTATTACTTAAACGACAAGGTACCTACTATTAAGCATAGATTTTAATTTCGAAATATTTCAGTGTAATAATTATATTACTAATATAATTAGTGTTAAATTATAAAATTTTATGTAACAGCGGCGTGCAATTTAAACGTAGCCGTTTATCAGATCGTCTCTACTACACCAACTTAGCTTGTTAAGCTACAACGACAGACAGCCGTATTATGCTTACTCTGAATATTTCACCCTTCAAGCAGAAACTTTCCTTTCGAAATGCATATCTATGTAATATATCTGTTAACTGTACAGAGATAAAAAAATATAACTCCTGCTTAGGTGGCATGTTATGATATTAAATATCATGTTTATAATAGAATGCTTTGCAAAAATGTTATATTAGCGTATAAACTTAAGTAAACTCAATTTTTCTAAAATTTCCTTCTCGGAAATATGTTTCGGAATAAAAAACGTTTCACAAAATCACACAAACATAGACAATCGTAGACATAGCAATTTCCAAACCCTTGTGGAATAGGCAGATACAACAGAGTGCCAAAGGCTACGATCTCTACATAACTACATACGTGCTAGAGTGGAGAGCGGAGTGAGCATGGCAGTAATAAAAAAATATTGATAGTAAATGAAAACTATAGAATTTATTTTAAATTTATAAAAAAACTTTTAAAAGCTGTAATATTAAAACATATCATCGCAGCGCACGTTTAAATAAAGCGGGTTATATAGGTCACATATTCTGCTTATGGCTTTGACGTAACAAAAGTCCGGGCCACGTTATTTTATATGGTAAAAAAGGTTTTTTTTAGTTTTAAATAAAGTTTTTTTTAAATTGTCTGAATCCAAAATTAAAAAAAAAAGGAAAAGGAAGGAATAGGGAGGATGAAGATTAGTCAAAACGTGGCGTGAATGCCTAAAATTGAATAAAGACTACGTAATTTGAGAAAATAAACTGAGTATATTTTACAGTATTAATAAAACAAAATTGTTTTCTCAACGTACACTTAGGTACATAAGATTATAAAATATTTTTATTGAATAAATTTGTAGAGTTCAGTTATAACTTATAAGTATAATTTAATTTATAGGGAGTTCTTTAAATAACAAAAAAATGCCTTTATGAAGCTATTTATCTTTAATCTTTATCATTACAACCACTATATATATAGTGTTTAATACGATGTTGCTAGTTTCCATTCTGGCAATGATTACTGGAATCATTCAATTTTAATTAATGTTGCCACACTTTGTCGCATAAATTCATGAATATTTAATACTTTTAACGTCGTCGGCCACGCCTTTGTAATTATGGAGATATTTTAATATTTAAATTATTTAGCACATTTTTAGTTTATAGATTACAAACAAACATAGTACAAAATTACAAACATTCCAAACCACATTTTTTCTCTTTATAATGTTAGTATTCGTAGATAAAAAAGAACATTTTTATACGATAAACTCTGAAATAGTTACAATACTCCTTCTTGTACTTAACGTTTAACACTAGCGAAGTGTCAGTAGAGATAACTGAAGTTGCAGTTTATTAGAGTACAACTTAAATTAACTGCTTTAAGCGTACTTTAACTGATATATAAAAAAGAAAATATCCGAAGATAAGTAAAAATTCTATTTATAATTATAATCTACTAAAAAATAATTAATTATACTATTAATATTTTTTTAATTTATATTATTTTTTTAATTTTATAATAGCATACTATTTTCGATAATTATATTATAAAAAAAAATATATTCTATGTTACTTTGACCATGATTACATCTAAAAGTACCTACAAGTCTTTTCACATATTTATAGAGGAAAACTATTAAGAATATACACAATACAGTTACGCACGAGCGGTAACAGGCAAAAGCTATTAAAAAATAAAACACCTTACACAACGCCCTCCAAATACTGTACCGTACGATGTTTACATCGTACCTTTTTATACTAAACCTTATTTAAGAACAGAAATTCTTCATAATAATATTACCTGCAACAATAGAATAAAAATATTAGAACATTACAAAACATGTACTTAATATGTACGTGCACATATACTTAGGTGCAAAACTGTCCCAACCATACAATTCGTATTTTTCGTAAAAAAAGAAGTGAAATAATTATTCAAAACTTTAACTATATTTTTACAATAGCGGACATGACACAAAGTAATAAAATGAAAAATTAAATTGTTACATCTCTATTATGTATTCATAAACACAAAACAATATTGGGACACTTTTGCACCGCTTTGGAAAAAATAAAAATTCGAAGTTGTAATGTTTAGTTCGAAGACCTTTTGCTCTCATCACTTCTGCCAATCTCTTCGGCATACTTCTAACAAGTTTTAAGCAATAGTCAAGTGAAATTTTATATTGTTCTCGTACTCGTTTCCATAAAATATTGACATCAGTCAACCATCATCAGATGGTGGTGAGTCATAATCCCTTAGTAAAGTCCTATTCAAGTCTATCCTTAAATTTTTTATGGCTTTAAGGTCTGTGCTCAGTGCAGGCTATTGTAGCACTTCAAATTTTGGCTTATTCAACCAATTCGAACTAATTTTTTCGAGAGTGCTTGAAGTCTTTATTGTGTTGAAACAGTACTTTTTTTCAGTTAGCGGCATATTTTCGATAGTTTCTGTCAAATTTGTATCTTTAATATTGAGATACAATTCTTTTTTCAGTATGTCGTTAAATCTTCTAACAGATCCAGTTCTGTCAGCCACGCAGCTCAAAATTTTGACATTTTCACCTCCATGGTTCACTGTTTGTATGAAATCTTTTACATTCTTCTTCTCTTCGTCTCTCTACCAATTCCATTGTCTTCCGTCTGTAGAGTATCTGTTAATCTTTGTTTTACACGACTCCGATCACCTGCTGTCCACGACTAAGACTTCTTCACAAACTTAAGACGAGCTTTTATTTTTTTTTTCGACAGTAAAAGCTTCTTCTTTTTCACTATACGGCTCTAAAGCCAGCCGAATATAAAGCCCATTGCTCTATTCACTTACTTACTATTTTACTCGTGTCTCTGCGAACTAGTACTGATGCATTTAAGGCCGATTTTGCTTCTCCCGCAGTCAGGTGTCTCATCACTCGTTGAGTACCGGTCGAGTATATGATAAAGACCTCAAGTACTCGCGAAAAAATTGGTTCGAATTGGTTGAATAAACAAGAATTTGAAGTGCTACAGTAGCCTGCACTGAGCACAGAGCTTAAAGCCATAAAAAATTGAAGGATAGACTTGAATAGGACTTTACTAAGGGATTATGACTCACCACCATCTGATGATGGTTGACTGATGTCAATATTTTATGGAAACGAGTACGAGAACAATATAAAATTTCTCTTGACTATTGCTTAAAACTTGTTAGAAGTATGCCGAAGAGATTGGCAGAAGTGATGAGAGCAAAAGGTCTTCGAACTAAACATTACAACTTCGAATTTTTATTTTTTCCAAAGCGGTGCAAAAGTGTCCCAATATTGTTTTGTGTTTATGAATACATAATAGAGATGTAACAATTTAATTTTTCATTTTCTTACTTTGTGTCATGTCCGCTATTGTAAAAATATAGTTAAAGTTTTGAAATAATTATTTCACTTCTTTTTTTACGAAAAATACGAATTTCATGTATGGTTGGGACAGTTTTGCACCTTAGTGTATATGTATATTTTTTTAAAGAATTTATATTATTGAAGTTCGTATAAAAATGACAGTAAAAATAACTAAAATCAAGGATCATTTCCCAAAATTACATAAGAGGTCCCTAATAAGGATTTTTTCATATATTCTTAACTTAAAATACAATGGAGAGAGAGAAATTGTAAGAAATATGTTATTACGAATTAACTAAATTTTTACATTACAAGAAATAACATCTAAAACTAGTTCAACGGTAACCGCTAAACTTAAGTCCTCGGTAAGATACACCCGCAGGTGCAACCGCCGCGTAAAATTTAAGGGAACTATTTATTTCTGAGAATTTACATGATTTATATTTGATTACTTACAAATAATATGCCTTTAATATAAGTACATAGAACAGCGAGGGGTATAACGTGAAATACTATATTTCAAAAATGTTTAATTAGATTCTTATATATACATATATTTAAAACATATTCTGTAACTTTGCCTTATTTCTAAATTATGAACTTCTTCTTCCTTATTTATATAATATTTATATTTATATAAATGAAATTGCATAAATATTTACAACATATATTAGCGTCGAATAATAATAATTCAGCGACATCACTTAATACACTGGGATGAAAATTACATCATGTTCCCCCTGTCCCGTTTTTGATTGGCATAACGAGGCTATACGCGAGCCAAATTACATTACATATGGGATTTACTTCAAAAGTATAGAAAAAGTAAAATAATATTTACGTTGACACCAGAATTCATAGAAGTTTGTAAATTATTTTTTATTTACACCTAACAAACACGGCTCGGTCACTGGGCGTAAGGTAAAATAAATTAAAAAGTGTTTATAATTTTGTAATAAAATAAAAAGTAGCCTAAGTTACTCCTTATGACATTAGCTATCTGCAAGTGAAAATCCCATCAAAATCGGGCCAGCCGTTTTAGATATTAGCCGGAACAAACAGACAAACAAACAGATAGACAGCCAAAAATTTTAAAATTGATTTTTCGAGTATTTTACTGTTAAATATATAGTTAAAAGCTGTTAATTTGATTAAAAAGACATTTCATTTATTTTAATGTAGAGATGAGAAAAAAGAATTAGACAAAAACATGTCTTATTTAATTCCTAATAGCGACCAAACTAATCTCGCTTTGCTGGCATGTTGATATAATATTGTATATGCACGATCGATTTAAATCGATCGAGAAATCCAACGAAAACATTAAAAAACGTTAAGCTTGTAACGCACGATTAACAACGTGCATGTAACCCTTCAATCAACCATAAATCAGAGCAATGCGTATTATTACCATGCATTAGGTTTTATACAGCGTCAACACGAAACTAAATAATAAAAATCGAACGAAATTCGCTCAATCTTTTGCTTTTTATATGTATATTTACTAATACAATATATTAAACTAGTTGTTTATATATACGAGTTAAAACCACAATCACATTTAAGCTTTTGTTCAAGTTTCTATTTTTACTTTATTTTTAATTAACCTTTCCTTCCCATTTAAATAATCTTATCTTTCAACAAAGGCCTCTAGCTGACTTCATTGTTTTTTAATCAAGACAATTTAATCATAGCTGAAAAAATTGCCCCATATAACTAAAATAAGAAACGATAAAAAACGCAGTAGTATAAGAATTGAATCTCGATTACGCCAAAACAAGGTTATTCCACTTACCGCAGATGTAAATCTCGTTATGCAGGACGTAAGTCGGTCGCTTGGCACGCGCATTTGTATGCAGCCTGAACTATACGAGTATGTTTTGGACATCATATTTCAACTCGACACGCCGTTAGAGTTTTTAGTTTGCCACAACGAGATAAAATCCTCTGTACACGCTTCAGAACTGGTGTATTTGGGTCATTTGCAAAAGTTAAGAGCTCTCTTAAGTTTAACCGTATTAAAACTTCAAATTTTGAATAGCTCTAGAGAGCAAAAGTTTTCTGGCGCATTATAGAAGGATTAAAAATATTATTCTTTAGTATTATTTATCAATATATTCATTTATTTATTTATAAAATTAAGACATTGCAACGAACGCCAACGTACTCCCGCCGTAGCGAGGTGGACTACAGCCTGATCGCGATAATATTAAAGGCCCGTGCCCAGCTAGCTAGTAAAAAAGCTAGCAAAATACAACGCCCGACTGAGATATCCATAAAAATAACACTTATAAATGCTTATGAATCTGAATGTTATGCAGAAAGATAGGTGATAGTAGATGAGTGTGGAATAGCACATGTGTCCGTTACTCTTATACCAAAATATGTACTGTTCCCGTATTAAAGATATGTTTTTGATTTCCATAAAACGTTAAGTCCATACTTACTGATAAAAAACGCCTAGGGAGGGCGAATCTCTAGTAAATACTTAATAACGAAATATCAGTCTTCACATATTACAGATTTTCACAACACTGTCAGAATAAGTAATGAGACCCTAAAATATTTTTTGTTTGTTGGCTATTGAGGATACCGATTCCTTTTTTGACGAAACGGAAAAAGAACCTTCAACACAATAATTCCTGAAGGTTCAGGAAAGACAGTACAAATATATATTGTAATTGACCTATCATATACAGCAATATATCACTGAGGTTGGCGTATACGTCGGGACTATCACTACGGAAACTGACACTATATTTTAACAAAAACGCTCCAATTTCATATGAGTAGTTACGCACAGTACGCTTATATTGGTTTCATTATTTGTATTTTGTAACGAAAATAACGTGTATATTTACCTCAGCTCTTGTTTATGGCAGCTATGCACGCATAAAGTGTTTCCTTTTTTTGTTTCAATTTTTAAATAATAACTTTTTGCTACGAGATGAAATTCCATTGAAATGTCCGCCCGACTTCGGTTCGATTCATGCGGTGATTAAATAATAATTATAATGGATCGATATGACATGCCACTTGCAACAAATACTTTCAAATATGATTTAAATATTTTTAATCTATACTTTGGCTTGCTTTGTGATAATAATTTTGAATAATTTACGCATTTAAATAAAACTAAGTACGTAACTCTAATTACACAAATAAATACATATATCAAAGTTCGATATTTATTTGCAAGCATGTACCTAGCTTGAGAATGAAACCAGAAGACGCACAGTGGATATCGATAACATTAGCTTATCGATAAATGGTAATAAAAACATTGACCTAAATTTTGACGTAGTAGGTATATACATTAGAGTGTTCCATCCATATTTTTTTAATATAAATATTAGATGTCATGAGTCGATACATCACGCGGAGGTTGCGGAAATTCGCCTTGGGGCGTTACTTATAAACATTGTTGAGATTTCTTTAGTATTATTTGTTTTGTTAAGAGAAAAACAATATATACTTAATTTTTTTTTTCGCATTTCATGACAGACAACAGTTTATACCACTGCAATGAGCAGTCTTGAGAAAAACATGACATTTTTAGGTGTGATTCTAAATAAATTTCGATTATTCTTACATTAAACGTAATTTATGATGTTGTTGATATATTCATTGAATTTTTGAACTGTTGCTTATCATCATTCCAACTAGAAAAATGTAATATTAAGATAAGGTTGAGAGCAATCTTTACATTTTGTTTAGTGTGGTAAAAAACTTATAGATTTAAATCAGTATGCGTTACTTTCAAATTTATTGGTTCGCTATACGAACATCCCCCTTTTCATCCCCTTCAATGATTTCCGGAATAAAATTATCCTATGTCCTTCCCAAGGTTACAAACTATCATCAAACTTATTTTCATCAAAATCGGTCCAGCGAATTTTTAGTTTATATATTACAAAGAAACAAACAAAAATACAAATTCTTTCCCTTTATAATAAAATAGTATATGTAGGATGTCGTATAGATATAGATGGTATAGATTACTGCTATCAATAGGTTTCTAAAGAATTAATATGAAGTTGCAGGGAAACGCTAATATTTTAGCGTGTTCCAATATTCGTTTTCACAATCATAATAGCCTAATCATTACAAAAATTGTAGGAGCTTCTTTTATCAAAAACACGAAGCGTTTCTGATGTTCGAGGTCATATCTTGACATTGATAAATACTACGGCAAAGATATTGTATACTTTATTTCGTATTAACTGTTATTTCCTGGTATTTAGTTGAAAAAGATTCAGAATCCTGATATACCTATAGTTGAAAAAGATTCAGAAGTTATACGTTTGTTCACTTTTCTTTTATAAAGTATAGTGATATAATAAGAAAAACACAAAAAATATTACTGAAGTCAGCATACCCGCTAATGTGCAATATATTAAAAATATATACGAATACATTATCCAATTTTGTAACGTAAACTAAGATACCAAACGGAATTAATAAAATATTAAATCAATTATATCATAATTCAAAATAATTTTTAATTAATAATAACCTAAATTCTAAATTTTCTAAACGGAAAACCACGAAACGATGAAGCAACATAAAGGATATTCGTAGCCAGCAGAATGTCGTAGCCGCTGGCATCTCGTAGCACGTCGTAGATCAAAGCTTAGTACTGCGGGTTGCGCCAACTAGGACGTCAGCTTGTTTGGATCGAATATCTATTAAAAAGAGGCGCAAAATGGATGGGACTAAGAAAATTGTGTTAGGGACTCCACTCCTTAATGACACTTCCCACGCGTTTAAATTCGAGTCTATTTATAAACAATAATCAGCGTTACTTTCATTATTTTTATAAGAATTTTAACTGTTTTAACTTAAATTCTTAAAAAAAAATTGTTCTGTTGGTACAAATATTAAAAGTTTTCGTTGTACACTTGTATTAATATTACAATATTAGTAGTATTAGCAATTATTATTAAATAATGTCGGAATAGTAAATAAATAATATATTTCCATTATCATTACATTGTCGTTGATTTTTATTTTCTTAACAGAATACTGAAAATCAGAGGAAAATATCTTGGTAACTTTGAAGCAATGACTGAATTTATATATTCCAATCTATCGTTTTATCTTTTACTAGACCGGAAGATCGGGAGATTTCTAGACGATTTGAATGTTTGAGTATGAATAAAATGATTTACAAGTATGAGAACATTTCCATTATATAAGAAAACCGAAACAGATTTAATTTTAAATTATTTATTTTCTAATATATAAAAATCTCGTGTCACAGTGTTTGTTATCGAACTTCTCCGAAACGGATTGACCGATTTTTTTTTTGGGTATTTTGTAGGTCTGAGAATAGGTCGCAGGCTATTTTTCATTTTCCTAGGTGATAAGGATGGCCTCTCCATATGTCTTATTTCTAAAGAATTTTTTTTTATGATTTGGACATCAAAAATACTAATAACCCTTAATTTTCGTCCTTCTACCACCAATCCCTATTTTTTAATATTGATTAAAACGCGGGCGGAGCCTCAGTAATTACTAGTATACTTAAATTATATAATATATAAATAAATACAAAATGATAGTATACTGTACAACAATTGGGAGAAGGAACGTAGAGAACTGTGAAATTAGGACACTTGTGACTGTACTCGTATATTGAGGTTAATTGTAGTTCAAGTTTTTCACACAATGGCAATAGGCCAAGACTATAAGAAAAAATATTATTAAACAGAGAAGACTAAAGGACGATTTGTAATCATCTAATGATTTTTTTTAATTTATTTTGACTAGATTCATCCGCGTCAAAACTGTTTTGTCCCTGTAGCCATCTATTGATATATTCAGTACTAAAATAATGTAAAAATTTTTTGATGTCCCACAAAAACAATATAAAGATGTCGTGTATTAACTATTTTTATATGAAACATAATACCAAATATGAATCTTTTGTTCTACAAGACTTATGAAAACATTCAAGTTAAAAACAAAAAAATGTAATATGCTTTAGGCTCTAAAGCTCGTCAAAGTATTTTGTAAAGCAGCTTAAGTCACACCTGTTAAGCCGCTATACTCGCAATTGTTTGTTCAAAGCCCTCATTTCACATGGAAAGATTAGAACACTAAGGAGCAAGCCCCAAAACGATTTTGTTTAAAAATAACAGATTTCCGTTAATGAAATGCGAAAGATTAGAACAGAAAACAGCATGTTTATTTAAGTGCTTTAGTAATTTGTACTCGGGTAGTCTTTACTTTGTTAAGACCCCTTTTACACCCAATACTGAGTAACCTATTTACTTTACATAAATATCCCTCAGCAAATAAGATTCCTTGCTAGGTTACAGATAGTAAAGTATTGTATTTTCACTTAAAAAGTATTGAACGGATTTTAACTACATTATGTATAGGGACAATTTATTACTACAGGAAAACCACTTAAACCCACAGGAACACTAATAAACTTTATACGGAAATTTTAATGAGAAAACTTTAAGTAGTCTCAAATTAACATATTCATCAATTTCGTGTACTTCTAAATCACGCCATTAACTTTATACCGGTTTCACGGAATAAAAAAGAATTATGAATAATGAATAATAAACGATACTAGCATGTAGGGCTGCACACCCGAAAGTCCTGGGTTTAAGTCCCGGGCGAGAGATTGTGTATTTCTGTTTAGTAAGCCCCATTAATAGCCTGAAATTAAGAAGTTAGTGCCGTTCCGGTCTTGCGCCTAATATGAAATAAATAATCATTAACGAAGGAATAAACCTTAATAGGAATAGAAAATACTACAATATCTATCAATTCCGCCGTGACAGAAATCGGTCGGGAGAACATTTTTACTATTATTTATTATTAAACTAGCAATGCCCGCGGATTCGCCTGCACTCGAGGGATGAAAATTTAGGGGTTATAAGATTTTTTGATGCCAAATCATAAATTTTACAGAAAAATAAACATTTGGTCTAAAAATATATATTAATAGAGAGGGCCACCCTAATCACATAGGGGAATAAAAACTAGCTTACGACCTATTCTCCTTCCAAATATACACAAAAAAAACATAAAAATCGATCAAGCCATTTCGGAGGAGTTCGATAGCAAACACGAGATTTTTATATATTAGAATAATAAAGGAGAATTACTATGGTAAGTGCGTTAACCCTTTAAAACACAAGTCTTATAATATACCTATATAAGTAGAGGTTTTTGTTTCAGTTATAGAGTGAGAGATATATAGTGATTTCTAAAAATTGCTTATGATTGCTTTTTATCTAGAAGACAGAAACTAATTTTAGTATAACTATTATTATGATGTAAATACTACTCTACCTACTATAGGAATACACAACTAATCACATTTTAATGTCTGTTAATAAAATTTGAAATGTTGCTCATAATTTTCCTTACTGCAATTTCACTTAATGAGCTCCATTTACAAACATGCATCTTTATTCAACAAACTTTAGTTCATGTTTTATATATCTGTAATACAAGATTTAAAGGTTAAAGAAACTTTGGCTTTACATTTTGATAAAATTTTCTATATGAATTGAATAAAAAAATATGGAAGATATTAAATTACCTTTATCTAATTTTAAAAAATACTGCTTACATTGACTAGTAACAACTGAACATTGCATTGATATTTCCAACAACACTTAATTGTTTTAAGGCTGTATTGTTTTAGTTATCTCATTGCGACAATTTACATTAAGGATATTTTCATAATTCATAGTTGTGTAAATTGCATATACGTACGTGAAACTTTCACTACGCACGTCCGATTTGATTAGTATGCGTAACGTACACACTCAGTTCCAGAGTATAAGACACTGATAAGTAGAATAACGCTAAAATACGCCAGCTTTTCAACCCTGAGAATTGGCGCCCAAGTTATTCCTCAACGCGGAGAGAATAAATTTCATGAATAAAATATAATAATTTACCAATGAAGAGTTTTGATATTTGACTTCATGTGAACATTTTTATCAAAAACTGGAATGGATGTATTCTTGTTACTCAATCACATCTGAACGGCTGAACGGATCTGGATGAAACTTGGCACAGAGATAGATTATATACTTAAACGTAGGTTACTTTTTATTCCGGAAAATTTATGGTTTCCGTGGGATAGATTTATTTTTGTTTTTCACTAACGACAACCTCGAATTGAAGCGAGGCCAGAGTAAACGTCTAAAAATAAATTAATAAAAAAGATTACATTTTACTGGTTCCCTTATTCTTAGTATGCACTTTACCTAATCTTAGAATAAAAATCTATAATATCCATTATACTCAAAAACTTTGAAGTCCTGTGGAACGAGAAGAAAATAAGTGAAAAATATGATATCTAAATATATCACTGTGCTAAAGTTTGTAAAGACTACGTAGAGTTTTGTGCTATTTGGCACCCTTAGGGTAAACCTTTTCATCTTCGAAGGAAACTCAATATATAAAAAGTTGTAGTGTGCTGTATGTTGTTGTTGTATTTATACTTCCTAAATACACAACCACTCACTAAATATATCAAAAGTATTTCAATCAGCAATTCGTCATGTTGCTCTAATGCAAAATAACTTTCAAGCGATTTATATATAGAGCTAACATAACACAGCAGGCGTTGTATCAAAACGTATAATAAATTACGTTAGCTAAATTATATTTTACATTAATTCTTACGACACTATTTTATTGTACAGTATAATTAACAGATTGTTTTTAAAAAAAATATATTAAATAATTTTTTTACAAAAATTCGTATGGTAATATCACAGGAAACAAGTCATCTCTTAAGTATAGTAGGATACCTTTACCTTATATTTAGTTTTATGTATTATAAGTAAAAAAAATGTATTATGATTTAAATATGGAATATCTGAAGCTATTATTATTATAAGTACCAGTTTCGAAACAAGAAGATTTAACAAAAAAACAAACAACTTGGCCTACATTATAGGAACTTCATAGCAGCAATTTGTTTTTTTAATTGGATTTTAAAAAAACATTTTTACTTATAATCATCAGAAGTTAAGACTTTTTACAGGATTTTATTGCAAAGTCAATAAAGAAAAATTGGCACAAAAATATATTTTTTCTTTACTCCATATTAATAAACCTATATCCTACAATATATAGACGACTATTTCGAATACATTAAAAACTTAACATGAAAAGTCAAATATTTATATAAATTCTATGGGCATGCACACGTATTTAAATACTAAAACAAAAAGCGCATTATTATTAATGTACTTCGATAAATCATTAAAACGGTCCATTTGTTTTTATGTCAAAATGTACAACAGCTTTGTATGAATTCATAGATTTCTAAAATAAAAAAAATATTTCGTATGAGACAATAGTGTTAGATATAATATAAATATATTTGAACTTATGTGATGATTTTGATACTGAATAATGGTCAAGTTCGATAATTTTTTTTTTTTTTTTTTTTTATATTTTTTTTTTTATTTTAAAAAAAAAAAAAAGTTCGATAATAATTTCAACAAATTTTGAATATAACATTTAAAAAAAATAAAACTCATAGTATTTGGTCGTACAACGTATTCTGTCTGGTCAACATTATCTATTTTTATTTCCATCTTCTTGTAAGCCTCTTTGAAATTTCTCAAATTTATCAGAACAAAATATACTCTTATACGATATTTTCTTAATAAACTCGTTGTTAATTAAAACGTTATAAAAAATCTACTTTATATATCCTTTCTAAAAAACGAAATCAAAATGGCTATTAAATACATTACACTTAAGATAATTGTTAAGTAAATTCACTTAATTGTTGAAAATTACCTAAATTTTTTATATTATTTAAATTAAGCTGAATATTCCTCATCTTGTTTCAGGTAATTTTACCAATGGGCGATAACTCTGTAATCGCTGATACGCCACATATGGGAGGTTATTACAGGAAAATGGTGCAAGCTGACTAGCCATATGTATGAAAATTTATGAAGGGCCTCGAATTCATTTCGGTATTATAAATATAAAAAAATGCTAAAAATTATACTGTCACATACAGAAAGAAAAAAATCGATATTTAATTACCTAAGGGGATTAAAACAAAACTATTTACAAAATATAATAATGCATTTATTCAGATAAAAAAACTACAAACAATGTGTTTAATATGTTTGAAGAGATGTTTTTAACTACATTATCAAAGACGTGTGAAAAAAACATATTTAATGACCACGACAGCAAAGGTTAGAAAAAGAGATAATTTTACCTCTCTTCATAACCTAACACATTATTCTTAATGAAGGTTCTTCCCCTAATGTAGAAAAATTAGAACATTTCCAAATGTAACCACACTTTGCGCCGTTTGTAGAACTAATTCGTTATTTATTTAAGTGATATACATCTAAAAGATTTCATTTTATTTATTATAAAGAACGGCATTATGTTATTTTATACGTTTCATTTTGTATGTCTTCAAAGACAAAAGTAGGATAATTTTAAAAAAGACACGTCGAAAATGTATATTTGGAAGCGTTCCAAGACTGTTAAGTATAACAAATTCAATTATCTAACACTGTCTCTTCTATATTTTAAAAATCTTGTAGCATATGAAAATTTGTACAACTTTATTGAAGTACCAATGGACTGAAACATTCGCGTCTTATTTTGTGGACATTTAATTGGACTATTAGAAATTTAGAAGAAAATATTTGCTATTTTACTGTAGTAATTATTAGAAAACTTACTAGCTAGAAGATATTTTCTCAACCGGTGTGAATTTTTTATGTGGTAAAATATGCATCGGAGCGTAAATACTTCACTGAATGGCCGGTGAATACTGTCAGGAAAATAGTCGAGCAATTTATATAGGTAATATGGGTTTCATTTATAGGTAGTACCGTTGTATAAAATGTATCTGGATAAATTGCAATTTACAATTATAGAAATATTTTTTTGTAAAAATATTTACTCAACTTTTTTCTTTTAATCAATAAATATAAATTTTATTACATTATCTTGTCTTTCAAAGAATTAAAATACAGTTTATGTTCGATGTAATGTTTTAAAACCACACAAAGAATAATGCAATAAACTTTTATTGTAAAACTAAAATAAAGCATAATAAACACTACTCAAAACAAAACAAAGAATTGAAATCACGATATTACGAAAGCTTCCATTCAAACTGAACACTAGGTTTCTGTAGGATTATGTATCATGGTATATGGATGATACATCTATACATCTATCATCTACAGTAATCTGAACTCTAATGCTTATATGACAAGATATAATATAAATCAAACCATTTGTTACGACCCTATCACTAGGGTGTAGGATTTCACCAATTAATGTCTGTCGCCTATGAATAGTATACGTTTCAGCTTAAAACAAGATTAACACGTATTCTAGCAGATATGAAGCTAACAATGTAGATTATTAAACATGAATTGTATATCATGATTGAAAAGAATTTATAAATTAAACTACCTTTTCGGATTTTGTCGCGGATTTATTTCACGGATTTATTTCACGGTCACGGGAGATACCCGTCTCTCCCGTGACCATGATTGCTGTAAAGCATTCGAAACGTCGGGAACTAAAAATCAAAATAAATCCGCGACAAAATACGAAAAGGTAGTTTCATTTATAATGTCGAATATTCGCGTAAATCTAAGAAAGTATTATGATAAGAATTTATTACATGACTAAGATAATTATAATTATCAAATCTGAATACTATCAAACATTACATAATAGTGTCAATGAGATTTCATTTTCAATTAGTACTTTTGTTTTGGTCTTGATACAGTATGTTTTAGTATGTTTTCAGACTTTTTTCCGTGCACGCTAACTATAACCCAAATGTAATAATAGGTACATATTCACACCTAGTTATTACTTTGAAATACCTACTCAAAATGAAAAATAAGGCTACTGGGTAATAATTATATCTCATTATCATAAAAACTAGAAGTAATGTGTATAATATGTCGACATGAAACACTCTGAAACACTCGTTTATGATAAGATTATTATAATATATGACCGTAAAATTTTATATAGAATCCCAAAACTAAACTAGTTAATTTTATTAATATAATTTTATATAATATACTTTCTGGTCGAAATATGGAATGTCTGAAGCAGTAACTTTACAATTCAAATTGAAATAATATTAAATTGAAATTACCATAATAGTTATTGCTATAAACTCAGTGTCAATTACATAATATATAGATTTTCATAATTCCTAAATAACCAATGCAATACAAGTAATGCCAAAGTTATTCCAAAGATAATACATAATATGAACTATTAAAATCAATATTTTATGGGAAAAATCGAGTTCCACAAAGAGGACAAACTAAACTAAAGGAAAAACTATAAATATTAACCCACAAAACCACACCGAATAGGGAGATTTAGATTAACACGAGTTGTGTCCTCATGAGTCGGTACTAACCCGACCAAATAATAACAACGTTATTAAAAAATAAAACATAATATTATTGCAAAATAGGTTTATCCTATATAAAAAAATTTACAGTACACAATACCTTAGGAGAAAACAAATTTAGCCGTACTATTTGTATTATACGCCTTCGAAAAAATAAATCAAGTTGTTTCTACTGAAACCGCTAGCACATTTTTACATACAAAGCAACAGAAAATAGCACATGGATAAATTTATTTCTTGAACAGATTTAAAATCGTGGTTGCCCAGTCCAGAGTTACTTTATTATCTAACCGACGTATTCTTCCTTATCGAAACCAGTAACTTGAGAATTCTGTACCCGTTCTTATTAGAATTCGTATATATGTACATGTATTTAAAGATATATATGTGTAGTGTATCAACTATCTGGTATCCGTAACACAAGCCTCGTAACTTACCACAGAACTAGATGGCGCCGTGTGTAAAAATGTTCCAACTTATTTATATTTTATTATTATTATTTTTATATAAAAGTTCTAATTATTCTTTTATTTAAGAATGATTTTATAGAATAATAAAACTTTATTGTTCTTCATTCATTAATTCAGTTCAAGCTTATCTGTTGAAAGAAATCCCATAAAAGAGAAAAAATGTGAACTGGAAAGCTGTTATTAAAACCACGTTTAGAATATTTCGAGTTCTGAATTGCGTTTTCTTCGGAGGCGATTTTAGGAATCTCTTTGAGACTCAATTTGTAAATCAGATTCAGCGCTAAATATCTCAGATAATTTCTTATAAATATTTTAAACTGAGCCTGTATTTAATTTGCTGAAATATTTATCATTTCAGCTTATTTTGGTTTTTGTAATTTTAGAACAATTAAAATAATTTTATTAAGTAGTATGGCTTGTTTTTCGTATGTAAAGGGAACAAAAAGTTAAAGAAAGTTTATTTAGTTTATTTTGTTCGTATCTAGGTCAAGGCTACAATGAAAAAGTATAATATAAACGAAATAGTAATCAAAAGTTACGTTAAGTTAATACCAACTTGATAATTTTGTATTACATATAGATTACTTATATAATTATTTAAAATACGTGTCCTTACGAATATTTCAACGCGTAGACCAAAAATAAAAATGAAATATTAACAACGTATTCAAGCAAAGTCTTTAGAAATTTAAATCCTATAGGAGAGGAGAGACCCTCAAATGTTTTTGTAGAAAGAAACTTTCACTCGAATCTTTTTTCCCAAACTCAATCCCATAAGGGATGAAAGGGATAAGTTTTGTTAAGTATCTAGTTAAAAAAAGTGCAAAGCGAGAAAGAAAAAGAAGTCGAGACATTTTGCTGGTTATAGAAAATGTATAATGCAATAATTAATTCTTTTGCCCACATTCTACTTAGCTAATAATATTCATTCACTCATATGGATGGTTCGCACGGACTTTATAAATGTATAACCATGTTTAACAATGATCGCTCAATGTATGATAATTTATTATTCAGGCGAGCTTTTTATATTAAATTTCTCATCCGTCCTGTTAATCATTTAAGCATCGTTTATTTTTGAATAACGATTTCAGCAGTAGACAATATAGTAACTTCGCCTCAATTATATTAAGGCAACAGCCCATGTTAGAACCTCACCTAAATATCTTTTAAACTAATAACGAAATATTCGAAAATACTCGTAGCTATCTAAAATCGAAATTTTACATAGTAAAAACAACGTCGCTCCGCTTAAACTCTACACTCATAATATGTGTATATACGCTTAAATCTTTAAGGTTACGTAAAGAATTTTAATGTGGTTCCCATCAATAGATAGAGTAAATCAAGAGGAAGATTTATATGTAAAATACATGCATATTATTATACTAGAAAAAAAGTCGATCATACCTATATTTCATTTCAACGTAAAACGTAACCGAGCGAAGCGAGGGTGAGTCACTAGTATAAATTATATTTATATTAAACGCCAAATTTCAGAGTTATAAATTAATGAACGGCACAGAATGTTTTGACACCAAATGTACGGGGCACGAAAAGAGGTATAAAGTTTTCTCAAAATAAGTTTTAGATATTATATAGATACACAAGAATAAGGCGTGTACTAAAAAACGAAAGGGTATATTTGGGTCATACCTTTTCATATTGACACATCTACAAATCTCTACACGGAAAAACTTACCTGCCCGTATCGATATAGCCATCAGTCTCACAAACAGGACACCTCTGTAAGATATGTTCGATTTACGAAATAAGCTTCTTATTTGTGACTAAATCCTTTTATCGCACGCACATATTTTATCGGAATCGCACGTATAAGTATATGAAATCAAACTTACATGAATATGCTATTTTTTGGTTTAATTTCATACAACAAGTGAAAATTTTTCAACTAGATACTTTTGATAATCTCGTCAATAAGGGTATGTAATTCAATTTTTTAATAAAAGTTATATCTTCATTCTTAAAATCTACGTAGGTGTATGAAATTGATTGAAAATTGAAATTATGTACAATACGAGTATACATATAATAATAAAATTGTGAGTCCAATCTGTACCAAGAAAAACCACTGAACAGACTATGGAATATGGTATGACAATAGCTGGTTATTCGGGTTAACATTTAGGGTACTTTTTAATGCGGGAAAATATGTCATATATGTGAAATGTATAGCACCATTAAAATTATTAAAATTTAATAATAAATACTACGATATATATAATATTAATTTACTTCATTTTTAGCAATTTTCCTTTTTTCATGATTTTTTCTATTATTCTGTAGTATTTTTTATCACAAGCACTACTTTGAGATAAAAAGAAACTAAAGTAAAAAACCAATTGAGACTTACTTTTTATTATTCTATATTCGTGCTAATAGAAGTACCTATCGATTTGAATTGAATATTTGAGCATTCATTCAGAATTTACAGTTTATGGCACTGTATTAATCGCCTCGCTGACTTCAGATTGCTTTACTGTTTTGTGGTTGATGAAATTTGCAATGTATCTACTATTAAAATGACTGTAGATCTTAATCATTTTTGTTTGTTAAAATACAAATGTTATATTAAGTATTTACTTAATTTCAAGTTTGAAGATTTTCTCTTACGTATTTACCCCTTTAAGAAACTCTCTACCCACTTTTTTTATTCATTGAAACCCTTAAAAAAATATAAAAATTTATAGCATTGCATATTTCGAAACTTTTTAAATAAAGAATACAAAGATGCGATCTGGTTGTAAAGCGTTGCCAATAGGGCCTCGTAGACGTCTAGCTACGCTCGTTATTCGTAGCACTACGTAGATCAAGGATTCGGGTTACGGTCTGTGCCAAGTACGGTGCCTAATTTAAACGCTTGTTCCATTACTATTTATATGTATTTATTTATATAAGTTCATTAGATCATTCACTTGTTTAAAATTATTTAAAAAAAAGTACAATACAATACAAAAATTAGAAATTAGAATAAGCCTTGTGTGATATGTATTTAGTTATTCACGATACCTATAAAGTACGTTATTATATTTATTTTAATGTTATTAAAATTATGAGATATTGTTTAAATAAAAGTTTTTGAAACATAATATAAAAAAATAATTAATTTATTAAAACCTTATTGATCTTGAAATAATATTATTAAAATCATATATTTATTTTATAGCTTCCAGAAAACCTGTATGCAAATAATTTATAAAATATATATACATACCAAAATTAAATAAAGCAATAAAAAAGGTAATACTTTCTTTAGATATATATTGGTATTTTATCTTAAGTAGCTTGTTATATAATTAACATTAAGAACATTGCTTGTAAACTGTTCAATGCTAACGGCGTACAGACAATTCCCTATTATGTAAATCCCAGAATAATTAGGACTAAGGTATTCTATCTCACGCATGTACTGAAATTACTGCACAGCTGCAAATTGCTACAACATTATAAACGAGAAATCGGTTGCGTTATCTATATATTTCAAAAAATGTGTATAATAATATAATGTTTTATAAATTAAAAAATATATATACAATTTTATATATTATTTCTCGTCTTTGCCCGTTCTCATCACTAACAAACTTCACAGAATCACCTGCTGGCATAATCTGAAAATTTCCTGAAAATGTCACCGAAATCGGTCCAGCCCTTTCGGAATCTATAGGGAACATACATACACATCGCCTTTTATAAATTAATAGATTCATATATTCATATAATTAATGAATAAATTCACAAGACAAGCTTTTGTTTTCTTGTATTAAAGCAAATTTTGCCAACGGCTACGCGAGCGTTTGTTGATACTTTAATTGGATACGCTTTAAATTTTCCATGTTCCATTAAATTGTCGTCCAAATGTATTCCTTAGTTTACTAAAGAAACATTTTATAGTCACAATGTTACTTTTTTTAACGGAAAAAATAGACATTAAAACATGACATAATTATTATAAATTATAATAATGTCATGTACTTGAGCGCATTGCGATCATAAAACTAAGAATACGACCGACCCATCTGGAGAATTTGCTAGATTCTAGCTCTACAATACATCGAGTAGATTAAGGTTAATCGTTTTATGAATGACGAGAGGGACTAATTAGTACCTCGAAAATAATGTAGAGAACGTTACAATTTACAGAAACAGTATATTTGCTTACAATGACAAACAAACATTTAACAACTTTCTGCGGGATATGACAACTACATTTAATTTAGATTTACGAACTTTCTCGTTGAATTCAACTATTTCATGCTACTTTGTAAGTGCAGAATTTCAGAATGTTTGGTGAATTTCGAACTGTTCATTGCATGGCAAAACTTCAAACGCAATTAGCCAAAAACTAAGAATCATTATGCATACTATAAATATATCGATAGATCCAATAAACTTTATTGAGTCAAATGAAATAGGTTAGGTCTCATGAACCAGATTGTCTTAATTGAAATTCTATGTGAACTCTAGATGTAGTTTCCTAAATCACATGTATTGCTAAGAGTAGAAGGAACGAAACAATAATATATAGTAGTCAATAACAATGTACTTTAATATAGCCCAGTTTAGTTAAGAGATTATATTATTTGCAATTACGAAACCAGACTTTTTTTCGTCGTGACACATTTCTTTTTTGTTTTGAAACTGCCTTTCAATTATCTGGACTTGAAACATTTTATAACTAAGAGGTAAAGAGCGACCGTAACAAATTTAGCATGCCATGCCAAAGCTCAATCGTTAGTGCACTATTTTCTAACTAAGCAACAAAAATGCAAGTCAATGATGAAAAGGCAGTTTTCGATGTAGCGTTAAACAGAACCTATAAAAATACAAATATCTTTTTAAGGAAAAATGTATGTACCTACTATATAATATTTAATTCGTTTAAGTTGTAAGAAAGTAAGTATAATGGAAGATTGATAATAATTTAAATAAAATACAATCAATCTTCCATGACAACATGGATGAAGCCTAAAATAAACAATAAGGAAGTCGTGTCAACATATGATCAATCATTTTTTTTTATTAATACTTATTACTGATATTAATAAAAACGAACATGAAAAGAAAAACCTTATAGAAATACAAAATTTGACATAAACTTTAAAGCCGTTTCCAAATACACTAAATGAATTTATATTTATATTCTTATACCTACTTATATAAAAATCTCGTGTTACACTGTTTCAGTGTCGTCGATCTCCTCTGAAACGGCTTGACCGATTTTTATGAATTTTTGTGTATATTTGGCAGGTCTGAGAAAAGGTCGTAGGCTATTTTTAGTGCCCTAGGTGATAAGAGTGGCCCTCTCAAGATATTTTATTTTTTTTATGATTTGACATCAAAAAAATACTTTGACCCTGAATTTTCATCCTTCTACCACCAATACCTATTTTTCAATAGTGACACCTCGCCACGCACCGATTATTATAAGATCCAAAAGTTTTATATAATATGCTCTTTTTCTTATGACAAAAACGAAGAATATGCACACTGGCACACAACACTTTTATTAATAATTAATTCTTTCCAGAAAAATACATTACCCGTACAAAGATTGAATCCACAATTTCCCGTGATAAAATTTATTAACTTAGCTTAATAAAAACTTTTTTACAACTCGTAATTAAGGTCAGTATTTTAAATACTTTGTTACGTTTACTCCTTTGCAGAGACACAGATTTCCCTGAACTCCGATAAATCTATCAAGCACACGAGTTACGAGTTTAGTAAACGTTCGAGGGACTTGTTACTTTATAAATTGTGTTTATAAGTAATAATAAATACAGACGCAAGAGTTTTAATAGTAGGCAAAACGTTTCTCATTCACCATTATTATATATTTTTCACATGAAATTCTCCCTACGTTTTATGACAAAGTTTACTTTAATCTAAGCGACATTATTATTTAAAAACCTACATTAAATAATACTTTTTACTCACGGTTAAAATCTCTTAAATTTTTAGCTTAGCTAACCTCTAACATATCATTCTAGTTAACTTGTTTAAAAAAATCGCTAGCTTTTAAGGTAATGACCACCTAAAATCTATTTCTACTCATATTTATTTATAATATGAATTAATAATGTATATGTTAGTTAGCTATAAGTAGGTACATAAAAATTGTGTATGTAGGTATAAGTATATAATAATATAAAAGCCCCTAAATTTTGTTTCCGCAACTCGCCGCATGGTAAATAATATACGATCAACATAATGCAGCAGGCGCTTCTACATAACAGTTTATCTTATTGTTTACTAGTGACTTAACACACGCTTCGCTTAGGTTCGTATTTCCCTTTTAGTTATTAATTCTATCTGTAAAATACATTTATTTAATTCCATCTAATCGTTTCAGTGTAAAGAAATAGTAAATATTTGACATATTTTTGATATTTTTTTTTTAATATTTCATTTATTTAACTGTTTACGAGTACATTAACACACACATCACCATTTAGTTCTAAAGTAAGCTTCCGAAGCTTGTGTTAAAGATATAGTTGATATATACTTAATACTACACATATAATTTAATTACATACATATTATAAATATAAACATTAAACACCAATGAGTGGATTAGTACTTTGGGGCACATAACACAAATTAATTCCCCCAGCGAAACAGACACCCGCGACCGCTTACACAGCAAGTAGAGTCACGAAAGTACAAACTGAGCTAAACATGTCGTCAGAGTAGAGAATAATTTAAACATTACTTTTTCTAGCCAATTTTTATATAGCAATTATATCTTCATGTACATTACACGAGTATAATGATAAAAAAATTATAGTCCCTCACCTTAACTAGTCATTATATTACCCTACGTATATAAATTAATGTACCTACTTATAATCTACTATATAATTTTGAATAATTACAGGGTTAGTCAAATATTATTATTTATACGAATTTAAATGACATTACATTAGGCCAGGCGCCGCGAGTCTGTCCTTAGGGCAACTTATATAAATATCTGTATTTTTCTTAGTTACACTGTGCTAACACATTTTCATACTACTTTAGGGAGGAAAAATTGCGTACCTACTGTAGTTTTTACCATATATCACAATATAGAAAACCACACATAGAGATTTATTTTTTTACTATTTATTCTATGGCACAAACAAGCAGACTAAAATATGTAAATCAATTTTATAAATTGGTATCAAGTCTTCCGAATCGTCCGAAATAAAATATATTTGTGTGTAATTAGGGCGAGTGAAGCGAGATCTAACATTATCCCACAACTGAGCATTTTGTGGTACACTTTACTGAAAAACTATCACGCCTATAGATTTGCGTTTTAACATAGTAATTTAACTTCATATATCCAGATGTGTTAGCCTTTTGCTCGTTTATACCGATAACGCCAAAAAATAACAATAATATGAACGATACTCGTACTTCTATTTCCCATATCACTGGTACACTGGTGTAAGAAATATACCTAACTTATGCCACTTACGTAAAAGTAGTGAAGTAGGCGCGAGGGTAGATTGAATTTAAGCATATTTTTTCCTTCTTTAAATTTTCATTAAATTGAATAAATTATATTTCCTCTACAAACGCCAAACGTTGATGTTTTTAAATTTACTGGTATCGATAGCAATCTTCTTTTTACAAATAACTTAATTTGTCATCCGTCTTCGGAAGGGGACAAACTTTATTTTGAAGGAAATGTATAAGTAAATTGATGAATTGTGAAAAAGAATTGCCAATCGGTATTAAATTATAAGATACGCTTCGATAACGAATCGTTTATATTGTGTATATAAAAATATTTACAAACGTTACGTCTTGAGAATCTAAATTAGTGTTTAAATATTTAGAGTTATGATGACATACGACTATCTTCATATACCTAAAGTAAACAGAGACTATTGTTTGCAACGTATGTACTATTACCGACATACAACTGTATATAAATATTAATCACAAGGGATTTGTTTATTACAATTCGTGCTGGACTGACCGAGCAAAATTGTCTCGGACTAACAATTATGTATCTTAGTTAAGTGAGCAATACGACCCTTAATAAACGTGACTTTAAAATTTAATTAAAATAACAATTAAACAGCACATATACTTAAAACTCTAATGTATATTATACTTGCCTTTAATATTTTTAGCAAATAAAAATTAAAGTAGCAGAAATACAATACACATAGCAAGTCAAGTCCAAATATAATCTTAATAAACCTATGTTGTTTTAAATTGACATAAAAGTCGATTCATGTTCAGAATATTTTATTTCGCAAAATCTTAATGCAATTTTTACTTAACATTATGAATAAACCTTAGATCAGAAACGAACTGGCGAAAGAAACTCAGCGGGAATAAATAATATTATTTCCTGTATAAACAAAATAATACCAGTTACTTGTATATTTAAGTTAATAAAGCTATGAGAAGTTATTTCTAAATAAATTAAATCAATATAATCAAAAACGATGGACCAATTTACCAAACCTATCAATAAATATGTTAATAACAGTATAACAGTCTGTAAGACGTTATTTAATTATTAATGTTGCCATTATTATATCATCGATTTAAAAAAACATTAAACTCAAAATTATTATTTCTATTCAGATTACGAGATCAAAGCTCGAGTCCTTAAGAACATATTTAAGTAGAAACATATTTATATCCTATGTACATTATCAAAAAATATTTCGAGTAAATAATAAATGTATTCTTTGATAAGACCCTCAAACGTCTTATACTTAAGACGTATTTAAGTACTTCAGTACTTTATTTACATGTATAAATATTTGTAACTGTTATTTAACTTAACCAACATAAATAAGATATTATTTTAGAACTTCATAATACCTACTTATTCTGCTTTTCGTTTGCAATGTTCATTAAAGAGGTTTATTTGATATAATTTTGCTTATATTAAAAACTTCAGAAGTTCTTTACAAACACTCAAAGCTAGCATTTGAATTTTCAATGTAAACGAAAATCGCGAGACTGAACAGTGAACTTTGCTTGTAAGTGAGTACAATAATTATATTTTTACTGTGATTTTTTGTATATTCATAACGATTTAAAATAATAATTTTACAATTGAAAGCAAGCACTATATATAAATTATATAAAAACAACCAATAGTAATGATCTAATATACTGTTACATAAACGGATAAAGCATTAAAGTCTAGATAACATTATCGAAAAATAAAACGAAAAAAATTATTATATATTTTTTTGCATATATTAGGGACTTGCATTTCATGTCAATAATTATCTATTTAAGTAATAAAATTCTTTAATAGCATTACTGAAAGATAACGTCAAATCTCCTTACCCCCGCTACACACGTAACGATATATCGTAGCGATTTCAAACTGTGCAGATAAATCGAACGTTCATAGTGTCTCCACACGCCTCCGATATCGACGTCGATTCTCCGTAGAAGCTCACGCAAGAAACATGTCGTCCACGATGGAAGATGATGACGTACTTGCAATATTAGGCCTCCTTATGTGTTTAAAGAAAAAAAAGCGCGGAGTGTTTATAAAATTAATTTAATAAAATAAAATAATATAATATTTTTAGAGCGTCATAGTCGTATATTTGACGGTCTAAGCTCTTTAAACGGAGATTAAAAAAATTACTATTATAGCTGGAAACGTTTTTATTGTAATGGCGACTGATTTGATTACAAATTAATTTTCTGTATAGGTGAATGTTTTACTTAAAATTATGAGTATAACTTGTGAAATATGATTTTCTTTTTCTTATTTTTCTTTATGAGACGTGTTGTGACACCCTTTCCTGCACAGCAAGTCATATATACTATTTATAAAGCTGAAGAGTTTGTTTGTTTGTTTGGTTGAACGCGCTAATCTCAGGAACTACTGGTCCGAATTAAAAATTCTTATTGTGTTGGATAGTCCATTTATCGAGGAAGGCTATACGCTATATTACATCCCGCTATGATCAATAGGAGCGGAGCACCAATGAAAAATGTTGTTAAAACGGGAGAAAAATATTCCTTTTGAGAGCTTCCGTTGCGTGCGCTGCGTAAACGGTTAGAGTTATGCACAAATTATGTATGAAGGAATTGTTCCTCTTTAAAAGTTCTAAAAAAAAGTCCGTAATAGCATATGTCTATCTTTTAAGCTTGACTCGCTATAACATTTTTATTGTTATAAAATTTGTTTTAAGATAATGCATTATTTGCGATGGTGTTTAATAAACATGATATTAATCCTTATCCAAATAAATAAGATATTCATCACAAGTATTTAATTTTGAATAAAATTGCTCTTGGAATCATTTGATTTTAATGAATATCTTATGAGAGAGATATCATACTTTTAAAATAACTCCGCAACAAAATAATTATCATCGCGTTGAATATGGGCGGACGGGCGAAAGAATTAGATTTCCAGACTTTAGAACGCAAGCGAAGCCGCGGGAAAGGATAGTTTTTATATAAAGCGAGAGTAGAAACTTTTTAATTAACGCGGCGGAAAAGTATATAGCAACAAGCGAGCACCTTGAATACTGGCGCGAACTGAGCAATCCCCATCCACACGTGACGATAAAACTGTGCAAACGCAATCGACAACGATTTATTGGATAGAAATTGCAACTGCCACCGATGAACGATAAACTGCAACGATTTACCATACACACGATCGATAAATCGACGCAAACCAGTTTGCGCAGTTTTATCGCTACGATATTATATCGTAACGTGTGTAGCAGGGGTTAGTTCTCCAAAATCCTTTCTTTTTTCGCTCTTATACTTACAAATATCTATACATCTATACATATTATAAAACAAAGTCCTCCACCGCGTCTGTCTGTCTGTCTGTTTGTTCACGATAAACTCAAAAACTACTGCACTGATTTTCATGCAGTTTTCATCAATGGATGGAAAGGTTTTAGTATACAATTTGTCAAGTTTTTGTATTACATAAGACTATAATATACATATTGGTGGTGAGGGACTATAATATATAAATTGGCTAAAATATAATGGTAACTGTTGGAGGTGTCGGAAAACAATAAGCCTTCTGGGAGCTTTCAACGAAAACGTAGCCTTAACCCTTTGAGATATAACAAAATTATGTATGGTGGAATTGTGTATTCTTATATAGGTCTTCAAAAAAGTCCACGACGGCATATGTCTATCTATGAATAATATATGAACAATATAAATTTATCCACCGCTAGGTACATCCCTCTATGTCTTGAACAATTACAGCTCCCGCAAACTACGGACTTTCGATCGGCCCATAGTTTAATTGGTTGCTTAATCAGTATGGAGATGTATGGAGGAAGTGCGCACATTAGAACGATTTGGTACGACGGACTAAAAAGTTTGATGTGCTATACGATTGCCTGCAGATTAAACAGTAGGCCGACTGCTTAATCAGTACACACTACGTAGGTACTGTTCAGCCGGACCGACTTTCAGTTTTTACTTTTTTCGAGTTTTGACACCGGAATGTCATGTTTATAGTCCGGGAGATAGGGCGGGAGGTGGGAGGGCGTTGCAAACCTCATAATCATTTCAGGTCGATTAATTTATATTGAAATCAAATGTTTATTATCAGTCATATAGTGTTACGAAAGCGATGAATGTAGTAATCTTGCGTTGCGCTCCTAGGCTAAGAGGCAAGAGCTGTCGGCCGATAGTTTGTCTAGTCTGCGCACCCAACGAACCCAGCGGTTTAGTCGGGCCAGTGTGTGCGCTTACCTGACAAAACTATCGGCCGATTTGCTGTTGGCGGTTTGCGGGGGCTCTTAAGAATAACATACTATATCCATTTTCATAGTTTAAAAATTGGCAATTATAAAGCAGTAATTGGAAAGTTATTTCCACAAATACGCTATTAAACCTCATTTTAAATAAGTTAGAGGCTTTAAGCATTTCATGCAAATTATTTTACTCTTTTACACCATATAATTTAAACGAATATCTTAGGAGTAATCGCAAAAAAATACGAACGCGAGAATAAAATGAATGCGCCGACCTTCCGTGCACTGTCTTGCCTACTGTTTAACTAACAGCTCTTACAAGCGAAGAATTTTCAATGTTTAACCACCTATTCCAATTTTTAATAGTGATTAGAACGTGGGCGAAGCCGCGGGGATTGCTAGTGTAAGTATAAGAGCGAAAAAGTAAGGAAGAGATTCAAAATATCGATGAAATATAGAAGTAAAAGAATCTTCTAAAGAGGTTAAACAGGGATTTATGGTAGTTTAGACTTCATTTTTTTTATAATGGAAATATGTTTGTATTGCCGATGGGAAGCCCGTTCAATTCGATGTTCATCATATGTATCATCAAAAAAAACATAAAAAATGTAATACATATTTTAACTCGTATTACACTGTACCTCGTACGTAGAATCATTTTTACATTTCCAACCGAGTTCCTTGTATGTGAATTAATAATTTAAAGGCAACGAGCAAAAACAAGTGGAAACGCAAAAAGTCAATAAGCAATAATGCAAAATATGGGTCGCTATCTCTGTAAAAGTGAAGGCGATTCGGGTGTATGAAAACAATTTTTCACGTCGAATTTTGTACCGATGATAATCTTATATATGGGGCATTCCACGTGAAGCGGACAGGTAAAAAATGTCGATGTTTCCGATTCAATTCAAATTTCCGAGGAATAGCTTAAAGAAATGTTGAAGACAAATATTTATTTACAATTTTAAAGGCGTCACTAATACTGGTGAGCTTTACCAGGATATCCTCAGCTGTCGGAATGGTATGGTAGGTATACCTCAATCGAATATAACTAAAATCGGAAACATCGACATTTTTTACCTGTCCGCTTCACGTGGAACGCCCCTATATTTAAACGAGCAATTCTTGTATATATATATATATATATATATATATATATATATATATATATATATATATATATATATATATATATATATATATATATATATATATATATATATATATATATATATATATAATCTGAATTTCGGAAATGTAAGTCGCACTTAAATATATACATAATTTCTAAAAAACACAATTTATCAAAAAAAATACCGAGCGAATCGGAAACGGCTCTAACGATTTTTTTCCCACATGTTTTGGCGAATAATAATAACATTTTTCTTAAAAATACCACGAGTCACATGAAAAAACGAGACAAATATACATTAGTAACAACTAACAGGCAAGGCAAAGTTGAAAAATTGGCACATTTGGGCATCAAACAGCACTTTACTGATATAAACTTTGACTCGACTTTTAATATGATATTATATGTATACGTGACGGTATTAGCTATTTATTATACCTACATAATATTATATCTATGTAAGTATTTATGTAAATCGCGTAATCTAGGCACATATCTTTGCATTTTTTTATTTAAAAAAATAGTAGAGCAATTATTAACTTTATACTTGCGTTATTATTTAAATTAAAAAATTCAAATTATACGATAAGATAACTATTAGGTATACCAGACTTAAAGTAAAATTTTTAAATTCTTCTTTACCACTGGAATTTTGCGTTCACAAGATATTTTTACATATATTTGGCGAAGCTTCAAATTGCCGTTTAGTTTTTTGTCCAGTTAATAGGGCGATAAAATATTTGGTATTAAAAATCCGCTTCAAACCATTCATTTCATCTCTATTAAAATGATGACAGTAGACCCTTGATTTTCATGCCTTTCTGATTTATTTAGCATAATTTTTATACTAAATAGTAAATTAAAGTTAAATTAAATTTCTGATTAATTTCCTGCTAACAAAAATAAAATTACCTTGTCTTCATTACTAGGAACCGTCAATTTAACTTTGTACTTAAGTGAAGTATCACTTTGAATTTATCCCTATTCTGTTTATTCAAATTTGAGTTCTACAACCTCATTATAAAGACTAATTCATGATGGCACATTATTCATTTCAAGAGGGTTGGAGTAACCAATTAACGTCTGCCGCACATGAATACTTTAAGGCTTAAGATGAACATGTTTGGGTTGGCTATGACAAAGTAAGACATAAAACGTTAACCACGTGATGATACAGAAAATGAAATAATTTTACGTCTTGAAACTGTCGAAAATACATAAATAATTTTATAGTGGGTGCTTAATCATACTTACTTCATTTAATCATAAATACTTATTAGTACCTATTTAGCGGTCAATACAATAATTATTTATTAAATACATAATTAATATACCGGTAGGTATTATATACAAGAAAGATATATATTTTAAATTTTTACATGTGGTAATAGGAGACTCTACTGAGTCTCCTCAAAGAGTCTCATAAAAAATATATATTATTTTTAAGCCTATTAAAAGGGCAAAATAAATTTAATCAACGATTCGCAACGTAAATACTTTTTGGGTGGATGACCGATCACGCTAATAAAATAAAACTTTCGCAATCGACATGAAAAAGCGGCCCATATCACTTTAATATCACAGCCTCTAGTATTCATTCTCGTGTGACTGAGATTTTCCGGTCACGAAAGAAAATCGTGAGTTGCATATTATTAATAATAGGTAATTTTGCGTCATATTGCGGGAAATTTATACATCTTCTAAGATAACCTTCAAAACAATAGTATTAAATTGTTCTAGAATTTCGCAAAGAAAAGTATAGTTTAAAGGAGCCATTTATATTGTACACGGTATTAATAACGTAAACTCAACGTTTTTAATTCGTATTATTTATTCCTCAATAAACAAGGAAATTAATTTAGTGTAACCAAATGAAAGAACTAAAAGGCAGTTAGTTCTGCTTTGTTCTTATAAGTAGTTTTACGTCAACATATCTCTGTCTCTCTAGACACATGTATGTCACAAATAAACGTGATTTTATCCGAGTAATGTGACAATTGATGTGATTTAAGTATAAAACAAATTGAAATACATAACATCTTACACAAAATTATATACTTAATTTTGTGAAATATAATATGTTCATTGTGACACAATAAATAAAAATAATAAATCGTTTTTCACATGATTTAATTTAATTGGTACCTACCGTGCCAATTTGTAATCACTACCACGTGAATTGATAAATTAACAATATTGTAATTATAAATGTATTTCCTTTCACGTAATAAATGATCGATGCGATTTTTGGATAAAGGCTAAAGGATAAAGGCGAAAGATACTTCTTCTTAAAAATAAGACGTTGAAGAAGAGCCAAAAGCAATTTTAAATTGTCAGGGGTTTTTCAGTTCTATATTTTAAAGTTCTGTTAGTAAAGGTTTCATCGATAGAAGGAGCAACAGTCGCAACCAATCATCTTTCTGATTCGATTCGCTTGGACCACTTTACGACAATTTCCGGACGTATTCAACGAACGTGTCGAACGTGACTGCTGTGGAAATAAGAATTAGCGATACCTTTAACTCTGTTTGAACGACTGTAATGTTTAATAATATTTTTTTTTTACATTTAAAAAATGTTCGCATGATATTCTTGTCCAGAGAGAGCTCATGGAAACACCAAATAAGATTTTGTTATAGCGAGTGTATAGAGTTACCTCATGTTATTTTTTACAACGAGAGACATATAATTGAACCACGTAATATATAATATTTTTTAAAGACTTTAAAAATATGCAATTTAAATAAAAATATAATAGAATTTAATCATGTCCGAAACTTCTAGAAAACGCTCGGTAGAAAATATAACTTCATCATATTTCATGAAGTGAATATAAAAGATATCTGAAAAAGAAAATAATCTTAGATAAGAATCTGACTCGCTGACCTGCTGAAAGTTCCGTGCTTTAACATGAGCAGTACCTTTAAATATTTTTATTTTAAAAATTGATTATAGAATAATTTCATTTGACTTAAATAATTTAATAAGAATATTGATTTGTCAAAAATATGAATATACTTCATTTTAAGTTATTGAAAATTATTATTTATGTTTTGTTAGATTTTTTTTATCTTGAGTCAAACTTCTTATTTTATTTAGTAAACTTCTTATTTATTTATGTAGTAATAGGAATTTTATTTATCTCTGTCTTTCTTTAATCAACTCTTACTTTTATCACAGGTATTTTTTATTTATTTACAATACTATTTATTTTTACATTTTATTACGCTTTTTAACAGTTTTTATAGTAATTCATATAATTTTTAATCATTAGCTTAGCTAGGTATATGTGGCATATATCACAAGAAATATGAAATGACGTATAGTCATTTTTGCTTTTTTCTAATGAATACTGAAAATATCCAACGACGCACTCACAATAACAAGAACGAGGCGCAGCCCGTGTAGATCCTATTCATCTTTTACTCCTTGTATTTCTATAGACATGCTAGGTTTTATACAAAGCTGTCACAATCAAATTCTATCCGAAGGACCCGATGAAAAGATCTTTTGCGTATAATTCTAATGTATGTTTTTTTTATGTTATCCTATAAATATTATAAATGCGAAAGTTTGAATAGTTACTCAATCATGCCAGAACGGTTGAACTGTACCTAGAGACGAACCAAGTCTAAGAAAGAGTTAGTCTCTAATTATTTTATATATTATTCTACATTATACGCATTTACAAATTCAAATCTTAATTGAAATGTATTTTAAAGATAGTAAAAATTATTAACTAAAAATATTTAATGCAATAAGTAATCTATTTTTAATACTGCGTCATATAAAATGTATGTAATATGTACATTTATATTTAAATAGATATCCGCATAAAACCGCAAACATACAGTATTTATATATTTTTTCTCAAATGAGTATCTAAAAAAAAGCATGTCCTAAAGAGTTTTTATAACCATAAATATTCAATACTAAAAAGTTACACTTTGGGAACTTCGAGCGTAAAAGCTTTGCGAGTAAAACTCAACATAATTAAGGGTCCTTTGACGTTCAATCAGAGCCGGGTACACCGGCAACTCGCTAAGTCAATAAAAATATTCTTACCCGAGATATTTGACCTAGATATAGTTTGAGAACCTAATAGTCTTGGGTATAATGAAAGAGGTTTACCTGAAACAAAAGAAAGTGATTACGTTTAATAAGGAACTAACAATAATATAAATAACATGGAATATAGTAAAATATGATGTATTATTATTTTGGGTCGAAGCTATGAGTAATATCTCTTGAAAGGTTTTATAAAGAAAGCTTTACTGTAAGCGTTTCCAGAACATTTGTCTCGTAAAATATGCTTTAGCAATTGTACTAAAAGCCAAGTGTTATAGAAAATCTTGTCGAGGAAAAGTCAATTTTATAGTCAACTACGAGTATCTAAAGTGTAATTACGAACACAGTATTTTGCATTTTCATACACATTTTCATAATAATCTAATAATATTATTAAAATTGATAAATAGAAATAAAAAAAATCTCAAAAAAATCGATCTCTCTCAATCACCATTTTGCTTAAATAGTTGGTACACTTTGTACATTCTCCGTTATTGTTTATTTAATTTTTTTTGAGTATCCATTGAAGGGTTTATTTAAGACTGCACGATTTGTAATGAAATAAAATTAATCACTCATTTCTGTTAAGAATATTAAATAAAAAATATTTTAAAAATAATATATTTGAATAGTAATTTATTGTAATAGTATTTAAACGTATCTGTAATATAATACTTAAAAATAAATACTTTTGCTACAGTGAATACCCGAATAACATAATAGAGGACTAATTAGTAATTACTTAGCTCCGGCAAAAACCTTTCAGAAGTTGTGGGTTGTAGAAGACTTATTAGTGTGGTAATGGCATATATTATGTACATGATACTCAAATACGTGATATTATATTTACATATATGTAACTAAATATAATTGATACTCATACATAGAATAAAATACTGAGTCAAATCTGTATGATAAATATTTTTCTGAAAATCTTATTCTAGACTATTTGTCATTATTATCGATACAGAGGCCAAATGTATGAATGTCTGTCTGTGACAAGTAAGCTAGTACACTTATTTTGTTGAAATTTGGTACGATTTTATCATTGCATTTAATATATTACGTTGATAGAGCTAAATTAGCACTTCATAAATAAAGAAACCAGAGATTATCATGATGCATATTCAATGATAGCTAGTTTTAGAAACTAGCAAATACAAATCTGTTTACAATACTAACAAAAAAACAAAAATATACGATTTACTTAAGCAAGAATCTACAATACATACGTATATACCCATTGAGTGATCATTACTAATGTTATATTGAAGTGGGAGGCCATCCTGCCGAAATCCTATATGATAAAACATAATATTATGATGTTTCCGTGACAATGTGACAATGTGACGAATGTGACACGTGACAATGTGACGCGAAAATCGCATAAAACATAATTGAAAATAAAACAAAAGAACATAAACAAGATGTATGTTTATAGACATACTAACTTTATATTTCAACAATGTGCCATAGAGCCAGTATGTTTTACTATTACATATCATTTAAATTTGAATCAACTTTATAATTCTACTATTATATTAGTTACCGCTTGTTAACATGAATGGGTATAAATCAATCCGGTATGGGGGTAAACTGTTAGATAATCAGTACTTTGTAGGCCTAATAATAAACTTATATTGTATTATAGCTAAAAGCTAATTAGAAAAACTAAAGAAACTGATGACTTGTGACTCCACCAACTATAATAATAAGTGAATAACAGCATTTCGTACAAAATCATATAAACATTCACATTTTCAGAAAAATCCTACAGATTATTTTTGTAGACAAATTATTTAAGTTTTCATTTATGATTTTGATGTGCAATTAACTAATTGTATATTACGTTAAAATTCTTTAAATACGTTGCTCATTAGCGCGAATCACGCGACGTAGTCACGTACGTGACACGCGTACTATCCAACATTGCTGCAATTCAAAATTTTGATATATTCCATGTACAAGTACTAGATAATATTATATTTAAATTTATTAAGCAAAGTGTTTTCATGGAATTAAGAGTTGATAATATTATGTTCTATTTAAAGCACATAATTGTTTTCGAAACATTTTCTCAAAATTAAAGTAAATACGACAACAAAGAAGAGTATCCTGAGCTCGTTACTTTATTTTATCGTCCCTGTCTAATAAAGAACATTGCGTGTTGGCTGGCAATTCTTCGGCTTAACCAAATTGAAACAAATATGGGTATACAATAGCCACACTTCATAAAAAGATAAACCAAAAGTTCTCTGTAACCCATTTCTAAAGTACACAAAGTATAAATTATCCAATATAAAAGATAAATAAAGATTGACCGAAGACCAATACTTATACTACAAAAAGTTTTAATCAGTTTCTAAAAACGGTCGGATTGTACACTCTATCCCAATATTGATATTCTTTTCTATAAAAACTTAATTAAAACTGAATAACATTTTTATATTTTACTTTGTGTGCTTGCATTGGATATGTTTTTGGAATGTCAAGTGCAATAAAGAAACAGTAGATTACGAGTAAGGGTAAAAAAAATTAAATGTACAAGCGCGCAAAAACATTACGTGTGATTGTCTTCAAATAAAAAAATAAATGTACAACGTTTACATTTATATTATATACAGATACAGCATAAAGTAAAATGCGTTGCGCTCAATGCGAGAAGTTATTGCATGCAGCGCAAATTATACCTACTCTAATTCCGCTTTTCTCATCATAAACTTAAAAGCAAATATATGAGATAAAAACTAAACCATATAAAGTATATATTTTTGAACCCTAACTTTAATAAAATATTATACCTATATTTAATTAAGGCTTGCTTTATAAATTTGGTAAACAAGCGACTCATCCCCGCTTCGCTTGGGCCGCGCGTCCCTTGGCATTTTTTAAAAATTAGTTATAACCATACAATGTAAACAGCACAGATTTTACGGTTTTCCCTATATTTTTATACTAACATTTATTGTCGATTAGAATGGAAACGTTTAGATTTAGAATAAATGAACCGATTGCTCCTTGTAATTGTCGCGGAAAAAAACGACTTAATAGTGTAATGATAAGTTTTTTACTAACTACTAATAAGTAGTAGCAAAAAATTCTTGTTAATGATACACGTACAACACCATACGCAAATAACCTCCTAACGTCTTCAGCACAAATTATTTTCATAGAAGCAGAATGTGCTTGTATCACTAATGTTATGTATATTAGATTATAAACTGCCTAAACAAACCGATTTAGACAATTTATAATAAAACAATTCATACTTAATTTTTAATAACAGACAGGAGCTATAATCCGCAAGAACCTATTATATAAGTTTATCTAGGATGATGATAAGATTTTGTCATACAGAATTAAACTCAAATTCGTTCTTTAAAGCTCTTATAGCGTTAAGACAGACACACTGAGAAACTCATTTGGAATTAACTATTGTTTCCATATAAACCATATACTTAGAATCTGGTTCGCTTCCTTGAAAATAGAGTATAATTCCGAGTAAGTAATTAGTGGTATACAATAAACTAAACAAAAAGACAACACTTGCGTATAATACTGTGGCCTGACACTGCTAGAAATTGAAACCACAAGGTGACCTTAAAAGCTAAAGTTCATTCTTGCAAATAGAACTGATGTGAACTTAATTTTCCGCTACTTTATTGTCTGCAAATTTTATCATTTATATTATGACGTATTTTCCATACGACTTCGCAAGGCTTGAATTTTTATTTAAAATCTAGAAAAAAGTCAATATTCATTGGTTTATTCCACATTCTTTTTTAAAAAACCTTATTAAAAGCAAAATCTCTAAGCTTCGGGATATTGCTTTGTGAAATTCGTAAAATAAGCAACGTAAAAAGTTAGACCAAATATTTTCCGTTAGTTATTAAGTTATTTAGTCAAAAGTACTAATCTGTTATGATACACATGCAACAATTTACCTGAGACATTATTGCTGTACAATTGAAAGTCTATATTTACCGCTAACGTAAGGAGTTTTATCAATTAATTTAGTGTCCATTGTCTTATTTCTCGCATCAGCAACGTCCTTCGCTAAGCTGACAATCACTTAATCTGTTGTAAACAATCAGCTTCTACCTAAGATTTTCCGAGATTTGGCAGATTTAGTTGTTAAACAGCATTAAGGCGTAGCAAACATCGCCTACAAACACTACATCTTAAGATATCAAATGTTTTATATTAACGTTACAACATATTTAATATTTATGTATATATAGAACATATAAGTAAATGACAAAGAGATAAATAAAAACTGTTACAATGTTAACGTTCCTGAACATGGATATATGATAAATTTTCGAATTCACTGACCTGATTCTAAGAATCTCTTACTAATAAAAAGCTATAGCTATATATACTTCTTAGCTATACAGTCCTTTCAAATGTGATAAAGTCATCTTTATTTTTTATGAGTTTATAGTAAGAAAATCAAATTATACTATTACTCGTAGGTAATTATTATTATGAGTACGAAGAAAATATAGCTGACGTATAAACATTTAAATAAGGAATATCTAGTTCCTATGTACATTTTATTTTTTTATTAATTTAAAATAAAGTGACTCCACGATATCGAAGAAAAATCCCTGAAAATTAAGTCCCACGCCGTATTATCATAATATATACATATGTATATACAAGTATTAGCATTATCCCTGTTATTTCCCCCTGTTATATACCTTAGCAACGTATAAAAACAGCTGGTAGGGCTGACGCTGGTTTCTGCACTCCGTAGGCATTTCGATTCTAATTCTTTTAACTAATCTATAAAAAACATTCTCTAATATATTGCAATATTATCCACAATATAAAATAATAATATTCTCCAAAATATCATATCGTAAACAACGGTCCTGCAGCATTCACGTCCATAATTGTTTTTTTTTATATAAGAATTTGTTGCTTTAATTAGTTGTTTGAAGTTTTCAAAGGAACGAGTTTGTTAACAAAACAAACAAATGTAACAACGTTTAACAAGAACCTAAATTTCCTCAAAACTTTTCCGAGGCGAAACCCCTACAACGATTTGTACAACTTCCTATTTAACAACAGATTCATGGTTATTAAAGAATATAGAAATTAATGCTAATTAGAAACGTGACTTTGGCAAGTTTTTGATAGTGAAATAATTTAGATAATATTTCAGTATATCTAATAATACAATAAACAATGTAGAGAGTACGATTATAGAGAAATAAAACTGTCTTTTCGGATTTTTCGCGGAATTACTTAATACGAATAGAAGCTACCATGTTCTTTTATAATTTTGTACATTTACATTTATTTATAGATAGGTACTTATATTTATTTATAGACAGTCTATAACAACTATATGATGACCTTTGAGACGTCTAAAAACTTAGTCTTTCTCGTGATCATAATTATTGTTGTAAAGCATTTAAAACGGCGGGCACCAAAATCAATTCGCGAAAAACATTGAAAGATATTTTTCTAAATGTTTAATATTCGCGTAAATCTGAGAAAGTATTACCTATGGAAAAACTTTTTGCAACAAATTAATATCCTAATTCCTATAGGAACCACTTTACGTATCGGAAAAAGATCTCGAGTGAAGAGGATAATCCTAATAAATATATTATGCTATTTATAATATTACTTAAGATTATTATAAGTTCTGATACATTTTATCAAAGCAACTTTAAGCAAATCGAAGTACGACATTCAATATTCTAGCTAATACCGAAACATTAAAAACGAACATCGGTCATTTATTTTCATTACATGTTATAAGGGTATTTTTCTGGCCTCACAATGTTTAATCCCATTCATAACGTTTTATTACACAAGGTACTTTCAGACTTTCTGTTTTCACCCCGCATTTAAGTGGTTAACGTCTTAAAGCCGGCAATATTGCATATTTCAAAACCTTCGCCACAATATTGCAACCTTGAAAATAATGATCTTTATGTTATTTTAGTTGTTATGCAATAAAGTGAGACAATATTTTCAACATGTATATCTAATTATGTTGTCAATTGTCATGAGTAGAAAACACAAACTTAAACATGGTAACTATATTATGTTATAATAAGTAAATTATTTATGCTTTGCCATTGTAGATACAAAAATATTCATGAGTGTCATAAACGATCGTGAGCCGCGTGACGGAAAGAATGAAAACGTGACTTTCGATATAGGTATTATGTACAATCTTCTTATGGCCATCTCTTGTCTCAAATAAAGCGAATCGATCAACTATTGCTTGTAAAAGTGATCACCAAACATATTTCATTTTTATACGCAATTCCGTCTTTTTCGTATATACCTATAAATTTTTAAAGGTTACAATTTGTTAATTGAATCAATGGTTTCGGATCGTGGATTATTGTGCCCAGTAGTGGGATAAATGTACATAAGGTTCCTTTTATATGAATTTTCTCTTTAAAAATCAACTTTTTACAATCATAATTTTACTGACTTTCTAATGTTTTTAATATTAAAATTTAAGTTGCATGTGGTGTTTACCTTTAAGTAAGTAATTGTTACACCGTTCACACACATAAAAATTGTATTTACTTTTATAACTAGTGTAAATAATTGTTGGTTTACCTAAATTAAATAAACAGGTAAATAATTGTCATTCTTTACTTGATGCAAATTGTGACGACCCATTAAGTTTATTTATTTATACTTTCATATAATTGAATTAAGTGCAACGAGGTCTGTTTGCATAAGGTTAACTCTTCACTGAAGTGAGATGAGAGCCTTTCTGCACTTCAGTATTGGCACAATATCTAGAGTTTAAAATGCATTTAAATAGAAAAGCAATTTGGATCTAAATTTAATTTAAAGATTTATAATGTGATGCCATTTCTTCATATACTTTTTTTAAATTCTAGTCTTACTTATAAGTTATACGTATTGCAAAAAAATATGAAAATATTGGTCTCGTTATATAACAGTGTTTACGTGTTAGCTAGTAGTAACATTGATAATTGTGACAGTAATAAAAACTCGTACGTATTTACTATCTATATATTAACAAGTCACAGTCTGTCTATTAAGAAAGAATTCTTAAATTTACGCGAATATTATAAACTAAACTTTTAAATAACTTATATCTTCTAACTTTAATTTCGTAAAATCTCTCCCGCGACTATGATTGCTGTTAAGAATTTCGAATAAACGACAGAAACCAAAAATCGATTAAATCAATCAAGAAAATGAAATCAAATTAAAATATCAACAAATAAAAGTTAAAAACTACGATTTCTGCAATAGAAAGTGTTAAATAAAATAATATCTATATCTAAGAGTAATCATTCATAGCAGATTAGTGAAGCGTAAAAAGTGCCGTTAGTTCTGGCATCAGCCGCAAAGGCCGGCACGCAAGCGCCACTGCGCACGTGATGTATGCGCCCGCGCAACCTGTCAGACGTGCGGCCGCCGCGCGACAGCCTCCGCGCATAGCACTCCACACCACTCGTAATACTTGACGCGCGTGAAGTGAAAACAGATCAATTATAATCCAAAGTGTATGTGTTTGTGATTATGGCTTCGTTGTTACAGGTAATTATCTTATGTTTTTATAAATTAACCCCGATTAGTACTCGCCGTTTTGAGTTTAAAACTTAACAATTTAACAATTAGATTATTAAGCTATAATACTGTATATTCAGAGTATGTTTGTATAATATTTACAGCTTTATTATTTACATTTAACATTCAAATATGATATCTAGATTTTAGAATATACTTTTCTTTTCCTCTTATATCTTATTCATGATTAGCAAAAAGTTTCAGGTGTATATTAAGAATTTTATCCTCATTGTTTTCCATTTATAATTTTCCATTACCGCAAAGACACTGTAAACATTTTTCAATCACGTAAAGTAAAGGAAAACCGATTTAATGAGCCATTTTCCTGGCATCAAAAAGGAGGATCAAAGGGTAAATACTAAGACCGTTTCGCATGCAATATCGGAACAATAGATAACAAGCCTTTGTAGACGGATGCTTTTGTTTCGACAAGCGGCACATTAGTTTGCTCTTCTTCGTGTTCTATTGGAAAACTTCAAAAAGTCGCAACCTAACGACCCTATACTGACGATTTCCGCTGCACGAACGTAGCATTAACTTTAATTTTCTTATATTTAAATGATATAAGAAATGAGAAATTTTAGTTTAGGTGGCAAATAAAACATTACAGAGGGAATATATGATGTAAATATAATACGAGTATAGCAATAAACGATATAAATATTGTATATAATAAATATTATTTCACAAAACTTAAACAAAAATATGCCTATCTATAGGTTAATTTATTTTTATTGATACTGAAGTTGCTAAACGTTAATGCAATAAATGAAATAAAAATTAACCCTCATTCATTTAAACATTTAAATGTTACAAGTATCATTTAACTGAGTTATGTAAATTAATTTCAATGTGATAAAGTTTGCATATTGGCAAATATTTGCATATAGTAAAATAGGTTTATCGATACCATCTTTGCTTCATCAGTTGTAATAATATGTGCTTTTAGCTAAGAGATATATAAATTATGAGTGTTTGAGTTTTTCTCGAACTCCAGCCGGATATCTTATCTCTACTGATAACAGAGTACTGTGTATTTATCATAGAGCTGTAGCTCTCGTATAATAGGTCAAACTTTCGTTTTACCGTTGACAAGGTTTTCTCACCTTTGTCTAATACATGGGTGGATAATAACATTTTCTTTGTATTCAGAAAATAATAGGTAACCGTATAGCTATTATTAATAACCTTAAGACATCTCTACAATAAACGTTCGTTTGTTTTTGTTTTCAACTCCGTGAGTAACACTTCCATTTCCTTGATAAGAAGATTAGAAACTTGAGGCGTTCCCACGATAACATGTATTTACTTATTTTGCTAACACTTAAGTGTATAATTGCTTTATCGAAGCTTTATCAATACTTAGCACAATGATCAAAGCAAACCAAACTTCGCCTTACAAACAGACGCGTCAATTAACTCCACTCGATAATTATCCCGCTAAGTTATCATGAATCCGCTAACGTAATTATAACAGATGTCCTTAACTTCATCTTGAATTTCGTGAGTGACGTCAAGTTTGTGAAGGGTACCTACTACCTAGCGCTTGAGTATGCTTATGAGAAATAATAAAGCTAATATTATTACCTACGTCAAATTATTATTGAATATATTATATATACATATTTAATTATCATTTAAAAAATTAATTATTATCAATTACGATATTTCTAATATTTTTTACTATTTATTTCAAAAATTGTTCATTTGCTAAAAATCGGTAAAAAACGTTACTGTAGTTTGATTATAAATTTTCCAAAATTAGAATTCTTAGGGCTCTACCTATGTATCATCACTATGCAAATATATCGTAATTGCTTGCGAAGGCATGTCTATACTTTTACTGCCGCATATTACGCACATTTTACTGCACCCGAATACAAATCGCTTAAAGTTACAGTCGATTTTCCCGTCTAATTAGTTCATTACGAAAAATTTAAAAGTAAAATGCCGATTACAAGTTGACATTGATAAATAATTACGTTTACTGGTTGTTGTTGTTTTCTCTAGATTATCTCGTTTTCTACTCGTTCTTTAACCATTATGTTATTTACGTGACATAAAATATTATACTATTCGCTTAGAAATTTGTATTTCGTGATATTTGAACAGGAAAACTCAGTAAATGTCTTGAAAATGTGATATTAACTCTATCAACACTTAGTGTTAAATCATGTTACTATTTATTAAATAGGGAGATTTTTCAGAACATGATGTCATGGAATGAGGATCATGACGTGTACGTTTTCTAATCTTTTATCTTACACATACAAACGTGACTTCCACGTTTAATCCATTAGCAACTTAATTTTAAAGTATCCTTCACCTTAGGAATTGATAAGAACTCATCGTATGAGGTAGCTCTTAGAAAATTATTATTAATAGTTAATTAATATGATAGATATTTCTAAAGCAAATGGTTTTAAAACTCTTTTACAGCTTTAAATTAAAATAAAAATTTACCCAGAGGTAAATAACTGTGTGTTAAATATATGTACGTTCCATAATCAAAATTCAAACATGCATTTGACAACGTAATCTTATCACAAACATAATCGACGCTGGTTCGTTGAAAACAATGCGACAGGAACTACGGCTTGAAGCCAAAACGCTAATGAGCATAATTGATGTTATAATCCTTATTAGGTTAAAAATAGAAGCTAGTATTGTTTAAACTTATATCACAGTTAGCAAAAGTGCGTGCCCTCGTATTTGGTTTTATAATGACATGAAGTCATTTAAAATTTTGTTGACATGACAATAGTCTATAACCTTAATAATATTTCAAAACAACCTCTTTAATTTTTATACCTAAAACTTTTTATATATAAGAAACACTAACCGCATTAATTTCATCACGACAGTCAACTTCATCACTGTCTTTAGTTATTTTTATCAACTTTGCACATTTCTCCTGTGGGAACAGGCAGAAAATATTTAAAATAAGTCTTCCTTTTCTGTTATATTAGGTACAATGTAAATTCTAATACAATACATAAATTTAGGCATATTTTCAAAAATATGTAATGCTTTCCAAAATTGAGTTCTAAACCGAATGCCAATTAACACATTCAGAGCCACCGTCACGCACAGCGTGCTCACATTAAATTTCTCAGCCACGCCGCGGACACGCTAGGCGTGTTCTGAGTGTTTATGTGATATTTCGAAAAATATGCTGTATTTTTACTCAAATTTGTAAGTATATAATCCTTATGTGATAAACTACGCATATTTTAAATGGTTCGAGAAAATAAAGAACTTTTTTGAGTGCGAAAAAAAAGTTATTATACTATGCCGAGAGCACACCAAGCGTGACCACTCAAAAATTATAATCATAGATTCTCAACATTTTTTTAAAATGAAACTAAGCGTTTTAGAATTGTCTTAGCCACATCAGTTTTTCAAATATATGGTTTTTTTTTTCAAAATATGGATTTGAAAGCGGTTTGGTGGTTGACTAGTGTTTAAGAAATTATATATCTAATCTTATATTTTATAATATGACAATTACTTGCGTATTCTTGTCGTCTAACTTCTAAATGGCTGCACTGATTTGGATGAAACTATTTGGTTGTATATTGTAATGTGTTGTATACTGTATGGTTTACAAACACATTTGTAAATATTAGGTGTCAATGTGATCGTGTTTTCATGCATGCATAGTACTGTAAATAAGTCGTTGTTAAGTAACCTATTAAAAAAAAAGATAAGTTCGCATGCGAAAGTAAAATTGAAGCACGCGTACTTTTTATGAAAACAATAGCATTCTCCGATATTTTTCATAATGTACCACTTCTATTGCTCATTGAATGTCTAAAGTGTCGTCGATTTGAGGCATAGGATAACAGCTAGTGTGTATGTTTGTCACCTAACTCCTAAATGGCTGGACCGATTTGGATGACATTATTTTTGTGACGTTTTATTTTATTAGGTTTCTGGATAGATTAAAATCACAATTGGACTCCGTAGGTACCAATGTGATCATGTTTTTATGAATTGTCTTATTATATTTTGGTATACAGAATACATAAAAAATCTTAATCTTCTAATATTTTTATACTTTTAAAATATTTATTTATTGCAATATATTTCAAGGGACGCGACGTCATGTATGGTGCCCTTTATCATTTACTTCCATATTCCAACTTTGAGTAGACGTGGGTAATCTGGAGAGGAATATCACATGTTACTTTATATTACAGAATATTACTACAGCACTCTTATGCACGAATTTGACAATGATAGTCCTACAATGCTCTTTACGTGAGTAAATCACATTCAACTACACAACTACACCTTCCTTTATCAAAAGATACTCCACCACTCACGTAACGCGTTATAAAGAGATGTTAACCGCTTGCCGACTTTAATCTTTATTCCGGCTACAATCCCTCGCCACGCTAGCATTTTTAGTATTGCATCAAGAGAAAGTATATCTGACAGTCACGCATTTTTTTCTCATCGATGACACTTAATATTGACAATTTATGTGGCCATATACTTAAACGCGCCGTCATATTTTTTATTTTATTTCTTATTAGTCTAGTCCACAAGAACCTTTTTAATCAACTTTTTTCAGCAGCAAAACGAACGCACGTATATTTATTTCTTAGTAAAATTCAACAAATGTCGTATATCGTATTTCAGAGGTGAGAAATCGCTGTTTATAATTATTATAAAATATATCGATTTCATTTCTTGTTACTAAGATCAGGAAAAACAAAGAAATTGTAATCTCTATATTATACACATTTTTTATTCAATAGTATCGAGTCGTAGTTATCAATTGTATTTTGCTGAAAATTCAGATAAAAACGAACATAGTCAACAGTACACGCACACATAGATAGAAATGAATATGGCCGCTACTCTGTCTCTACACGGCTGTCATGCCATAGGCTTGCTACAGCGTGTTCTAAATTTACGCAGTAGTTTGATATTAAATAAATAAATAAAATATGGTTGGACAGTTATTGTCTTTAATACTACAAAAAAACTCTAGCTTTATTTTAATAATATATTTGTTTTAGCAGTAGGTACATAATTTAAACATTACAAAAATATCTTCGCTTCGTAAAGAATTATGAAAATTATTTTAAGCTAACGTACTTACAACTCAAAATATCCAGTATCTAAAAATATGTTTTACGTTTACGTATTATTTATTTATAAATTAATTTGAGTTAAAGAAGCTTAGCAACATTTATGAAGAACTTCTTTGTATACCACATTGGTGTATCTGTCTGGTTCTGGGTTCTGTAAAATGTCTTTGTGAGATAAAATCTTCTTTTTGCCTCATTGAACAACTGGCCTCAAAATTCTCAAAATCAAATTTTAAGGAGGATATTCCATCAACTTTTTTACAAATTATATATATTATTATAACGTGTTTCTCGTGGGAATAAACTAATCTCCCGAGATAAAAATTATCCTACGTCACTGGCGAGCTCTCCAAATGTCTATATGTAATACTTTATTAGGTTTACGCGAATATTCGACATTATAAATGAAACTACCTTTTCGGATTCTGTCTCGGATTTATTTTGATTTTTAGTTTCCGTCCTCGGGAGTCACGGGAGAGACTCCCACAGGAGTCTCTCCCGTGACCATTGCTGTGCAGCATTCGAAACGCCGGGAATTAAAAATCAAAATAAATCCGCGACAAAATCCGAAAAGGTGGTTTCATTTATAATGTCTATATGTACATAAAAATCACGCTAACCCTTAGCTCCGTTCTGACGTGAAAAAAAGAAAAACTTGAAATTAACACAATTTGACATTTAAAATACTTATAATATGTACGGATTCAATTGCAATTTCTCTTTATTTTATTGTCTTCCTGTATACCTTAAAAGTTTGCTAAAAATATATTTAGAAAATATAAATAAATATTTTACCTAAATACTTATAGGTCTCCTTGAATAAAATGAAACATTCTGTGAAAAATCAAGATGACAATCAATGACAATAATGTAGTAGGAGAGCCAGCGAACCATCCGACTAACCCGTTTCCGAAGAATAAATTACTGTAATAATAATATTTTATTATGTATTTTCATTCTTCACACACCTATAAAAACGGTTCGAGTAAGAAATTTGCATGGTAAATATTTGTTAAGATAAATAAAAATTAATACTTTACATATAACACATTTTATTTTCAATTTTAGTAAGCCTTAATCATATCTTAACAATTTAGTATATCATATCCTTTCTTTCTAACGTTAAAACTCGTACAATTCTGTTGCGCTCGCACTCCGATCAAGCGTGATGGCTAATATCTTCGTCTGACAGACTCCTGCAAACGCTTATACTTTTTAAACAAATGAAAGTACATGCCCTCGAAGCGTTAGCCTTGTTCCCGGAACATTTCTACTTATTACAATCCCGATGTCAACTTTGCTAGTCTAGTACCTATATATTTGCACCCTAAGAATAGGTTGTTATTTTGACGTGACAACGTCTTAAATTAGGTTGCAGCTGGGAGTCACTTATGAAAAAGTGTAACGCTCGGTAACGTTACGATGAGTCACCGAACGAGAGAGAGGCCCGCCGAATGCCTTGCGTCTCTCTCCCACTCAACTATGATCGGTCTGCCGCGCGCGCAGCACTAGAGAATTATTATATAATTATATCCTATTGTGCAATTTAATTATATTCATATCAATAAATATTCTACCGAGAAAAAGACGTTGTCACGTAAAATCTTCGCCCGTAAAACCGACTTTACAGGCAACCATTTTTTTTTTACACTTAGACATAATATGCAAATTACGACTTATTAAAATTGAAGCCTTGTGGGAGAATGTTATATATTTTTTGCATTTTAAAAAATGCCAGAACGCTTTTCAATTTATAGATAATCTTCTTATTCTTCCTGCCCCTATTTCAATGCTATGTGGTGTCGGCACAACATGTCTTTTTCTTTCACTATCCTCTAACGAATGACTCGTTAACGTAACGTAAAACTCCTTTACGCGCATTTATTTCACAATTCATCTATCTCTCTCTCGGTCTTCCTCAACTTTTTTTCTTATACATGCATTTTTAAAATTCTCCTTGTTATATGACTTTCTTCCCTCCGCATCATATGTCCATACCAAGCCAGCCCCTTAATATTTTCTATTACTGGCGCTCCTTTCAAATATCCCCTTATATATTCATTCCTTATCTTATCCCTAGTCACACCACACATCCATCTCAACGTTTCGGTTTCTTCGCATTTCGGTCGCATGCACTTTCTTTCATCCATCCCTTTGACCGCCCAACATTCTGAACCATACAATGCTACAGGTCTAACGACTTTATAGATTTTCTCTTTTAGGTTAAGGGGTATTCGTGGGTCGCATATAATGCCTGAGACCTATCGCCATTTCATCCATCCCGCATTCATTCTATTATTCAAATCTCGGTCAATATTGCCGTCGTTTTGAACAAGTGAACCAAGGTACTGGAAATCGGAGCAGATCGGTAGGGGTACAACACAGACCGCTAGGGGTACAACATTTAAGGCATCCAGAGAAACAAGGTGGGCCACCAAAGTCACAGAACAGATGTTCTGTGTTCGTTCGACTGATCCTAATGCCAATGCTCTCCAATAAAAAATAAAACATCAAATATACTTTCTTAGCATTGTAACTTTCGTTACAGACAGTTAGTCTAATTGTTCACTAGCTCTTAGACTAATACTTACACACATGCAATGAAATATTATCATTAGGTAGTGATGTAACGAATACGAATAGTTAGGTACTTACCGAATATTCATATTCGCCGAATATCAGCATGAATATTAAAAACAAATTGATATTCATAAATATAACAAATCTGGTAAGTGAAATTGGTTCATAGCTTTATTGTTTCGTTTTATGTTATAAAGGATAAAAATATATGGGTTTGTCCGCATGACTTGTGAATAGTCCCAAAACAGACTTTATTTTGTAAATAGTTTTAGTTGTTTTTTTTTTGTAAATAAACTCGTCAAATCGTTTTTAAAGTAATAGTTATATGCAGAGCGAGAGCGCATACCCCATGCCGAAGACCCCGCTAGTGGGTTCACTACATAATATGTATGGCGGCATGACGTTTTAGTTGCAATGTAGTGCGGTGGACACGAATGGGTTAACCCATTCGAAGTAACCCATCTCTGAAGTAAAAAGTATTCTAAATCTTATACCCTAGTAAGAATCTAATTTTGCGCACGAAGTTTAGTTAAAATTTATTAAGTACTTTTTGTGTAAACGCGTACATCGATTCGCTAAGTTACTGTTTTTTATACTTACAGATAAAAATAGGTATTGCAAGTGTAACTTAGGAGATAGATATTTGATATTGTAGGCTTTTTTTAAGTCTGTTAAAGACTGAACATTTCCTTCTACTTTATTTTGACGTATCTCTTAAGATTTAGCCACTGCTAGCTTTCCAGGAACGACTCAATAAAACCAATTATTTTATTTTCGAGTAAAAAGTTAGCATTTTCTGCAATAAAAAGTATCCTAAGCCATCACCCCGAGTAATAAGTTATCGCTACACAAAATTTGATTTAAATCAGTCCAGTACTTTTCGTGTTTATATGTTTATATGTTTATATATTTTCATTGTGATAACACATAAACAGACAAAAATTTTAATAATTGTTGTTTTCGAGTCTACATTCAATACACATTAGGTTTGTCATGTTTTTAAAAATATTTCATGTACAGATTTTTTAAGTTACTGTTTTATTATATGTATAGAAATTATCGACAATTGACGTAACATACTAAGCAGGTATAATCCCAACACAACACAATATTTAAAAAAAAAAGCTACTCTTTTACAAAAAAAGTATTTTTTAACAGAAACTAGCCTTCCTACATAGACGTAATGTTCAAATCATTTTCTTCAATAAGTGATTTTGAGCACAATATCTCTTTAAGTTTAGAAACTAAGAGTGATAGTTACAATAACCCCCGAACGGGGCTAATGTGGCTAAAATCAGATTTATTATTTTGTAGTAACAAAAAGGTAGTATGAATAAGTATTTATTAGTTGATACTGGTCAATGTTATTTTTATTTTTATGAATATATGTAAAACCTTTTTTTAAGTTATGAATTTGTCTTGGATTATGTCAGTTTGAGTTGTTCGTTTAACATTGTAAAAAAGCAATATAATGTAATATATATGTATCAATTCCCACTTTTATTGGCCATCCCGACATTGTACCGATGTCGGGATTTGTTAGAGATCAGATGATTTACCGATTGCCGATTTACCTTACTTGATGAATATTCGTTTTATCGGCATATTCATAACTGTCCAAGTCGGTAAATTATTTTTGTACATCGCTAACCGATCAATATTTATTGGAAAATCTTATTGAAATAGGATAAGAATATTGTATTGAATTTGAAATAACAGCCAGATTTCTTTAACTTTTTAGTTGCCTCCAAATCCAAATCAGAAAAAAATACTATTTATTTATTTATTTATTTATTGAAGTGAAACTTCTTATGCGACTTCCAACAAGGTTTCGTTAAACGTTTAACGCTACCATGGAGGGGGTATGAAAGCACTGTTAAACGTGCACGTAAATCAAGTGCCAGGCACTCAGAGACGGAGAAGAGTTAGTGCCACCACCCCTCAGACGGTCAAGATGCACAGGTCGGGGATCTTGCCCACCGCAAGTCGATGATTTTTTTATGTGACGTTATGTGTAGTAAAAGTATTACAATATACCGCCTAACTTATGACGTGGCTGCTCATGCTGGTAATCGTGAGGGATTGTTTTTGAAGTGAAATTACAATATCATTAGTATTTATACAGTGTGTAAACAGTGAGTTAAATTTATAAATAAAGAAGTTTCTGACATGTGTACTTTGTACGCACGTACTTTTTTTATATAGGTTTACCAACAGTATACAAACGTTTTTTTTTTTTAAAGAATCATTCTTATAAAAATAATCATTTTTATATCACATTTAAATCTCATTTAAATGAATAAAATGTTGACAATCTATTACCAAATGTCAATATTTACGATTTTCTTATAGCGGTGCCGCGGTCACGCCCAGCGTGCTTGAGTAATTTTTGGGCGGCATCCCTACGAACTCTTAGAAAATAGTAGTGGCGTTGAATGTGTTAAAATCCTCAGTGCATATTATTACAGATAAATAGTAAAGTGTGTGTATAATACATGCAAATGTCATATGACATTGTTGTACAATGTGTTGAATTCATGAAACTATATAGTTTCATAATTAACTTTACACTTTTACACATATAACCTTTAAATTACTAAACTTTATTATCCACTTAATATGAAATTGCATAAGTTAATTCACAATAACACGCGATAATGCCCATTACGTATGGTATATGATATTAGAAGTCGTTATAAATTCAAAATATCTAGGTAATGTCCATATTACAAAATGGCTAATCTGTAACATTTACATAACGAGAGCCGTCAAATTGTCACACAGTTACACAAATGTTACTCGTTTATGAAAGTGATACACAAACTCAGAGTTAAGTTTAAGAATAATCGAATAGGTTACATATTAGACTGCATAAGAAATATGAAAAAAAATTTGCAATAGCTAATAATTTTGTGATAAGTATCATATTTATATGATTTTGTTATTAAAAGAAAGAATTTCATATGACAAAAATTAAAAAAAAAAGCAGAACACCTACTTTAAAATTCACTTTTTTACTTAATTTAATAGTTTTCAAAAACGCAGCTTAATTCGATATTTGTAATTGCACTGAAAGCCCCGTACAGACTTAACAGTGAACGGATAATTAGATCAAGTGTTGTTTCATAGACCGTTTCCAAATCATTTACGCATCATTAGCTTTCGAGAAGCTTCAGATGTCTTCTCACATAGGATAAGAAATTCAAAACAGTTCAAAGAAATAGAAAACTATTCATTGTATTTGTTTATATTTAAATACCGATTTAACTATCTTCATTATTAGCTTCGGTGTTAAAGAAGATGAACTTTTGAGATTAAACACGAATTTTAGGCGGAATACTCAAGTTTATTTTCTGATAGCGACTAGTTTGATACATTAATAAAGGAAAACTAATGTAGAGTACAGATAGTTGTGAAATTTAAAATAGAAGCAGTGTAGTTCCTTGTAATTTAATAATTTTAAATGTAAAACAACTATATTTAAAACATTCCTTATTTCATTTTAAACGAGTGTTTTAAGCTGTCACGCAACTTATAATGTACGTTATCGTGCAAATATCAAAATTACTCAAATTAAGCCAGGTCATACAACTTTATATTTTTGCTCTATCTATATAAACTCCGGTACCAAGAATCCATTCACAAGTTCAGACTTATCAACAACAATCTCACTTTATTATTTTTAAATATCAATATTTCACAAATCGTTTTGCATTATATTTACATCATAAAATTTTCAACGCTTTTTAATTTCATAAAATAATCACAAATTAATTATGTCAAATTCGTTATGATGTACCTATTTGTACAATATAATTTATAAATCATTTCGATAAGTTATAAATTATTATAAAAAAATAAGTAAGACTCTAGACTCTTTAGATCGAAACATAGTCGACATTTTGTAAAAAATACTAAAAATAATTTATCTGTAACAATCTATTCTAGAATCTGGTTATACACTACGAAATGCATTAATTACGTAATAGTAAATATAAAGAAAAAAATACCGTTTAGTATAACGTTAGTACATTCTTCACACTTTCAGAAAGATTAAATGCCTATCGCTTATCTGTTTCAACGTGCTAGTTCCGCACTCGAGACGATATGTGTTATATCACTCATCTTTAACACAGATCTTTAAATATCTCGTTTTATAAAACAATAAGTGGGCTTACACTCTGATACATTTTATTTAATAGTACGTACATCATTAAATATAATTATTATGATCATTACATACTTATACTTACAGATATTAAAACATTTTAATATTACGAACGAAAAAATGTTTTTTTCTATATAAAAAGAAGAAAGAGAAAAGTCGCTATAAGGCAATTCAAACTGAAAAACAGACGAATTCCTATGAAAAATATTTACTTAAATATTTACTCTCGTGAAATATTTTAATTATATTCGTTCGTGTTATCGAGATTAAAGATTATCGAGAAAATTGTATTAAGTACCTATTTGACTGCTCAATCAGTATGGCCAACATGATTATACTTTTAATACCCAATCACAGTATTAAGCTTTAATTTTAAATTAATATCAGAGAGCTTGGTAGGTATGTAGTTAATATATACTCGTATATCTCCATAATTTTGTTTCTTAATATCCTTACAGAGATAAGGTAAGAACGTAATATTTTTTATTATACTTGTCTCCAAAGTGTGTCAAGGATATTTCCTGAGGCAAATTACTTCAAAAACTTTAGAGGAAAACTATTAAGCAGCTAGAGTTGAAGTAAGATGAGAAATTGCAAGCTAAATGTGGCAAATTTTGCAGTTCGTACATTTTGTATACTACTTTAAAATACTAGTGATGAAAATAAAGTCGAAATATATTGCATTTAATAGAATAGTTTAATAGGAATAGAAATACATGGATAAAAAAATAAAGAACAGCTGATGTCTGGGTCAATGACACCATTGACTTTCAATACGATAGATACGGGCTCGGTTAAAAAACTAACACACTTTAGTTATACTTATCATTCACTGACAGTTTACAGCTACAAATGAGTATTTCTGATTGATTTGTTAAAATATGTTTATACTTCTATAAACATTAAACACACATTTTGTCACATTTATCGTAACTAATCGGTAAACATTATCTATATTTAATTGAACTCAAGAGAAGTAACTTTTCCTTTTCTAATTCGTTCTTTACTCAATATTGTTGCTTATTAACAAGCTTTACGGTCTGCATTTTCATCCGTTTTAAAACTCTAACTCTACAATGTAGTAGAGTAAGAATAAAAATGTTGCACAAACTACAAAGCACATCACATCTTGTTCACAAAAACATCAATCTTCGTGATGTATCTGTCTTCGTATATATTGAAAAAAACTCTTATAAAAAATATTTAATACTTTTTATTCGGTTCATCATTTAAGCGTGTTTTTAGTTGTTATTATTTTTTATTTTAACGATGATATGCGATGTTTACAAAAAAGCCATAGCGTGTGTAATTGAGTCTAAATATATTTCTACAAAAAGTTTTTTAAAAAAACTTAAGATTAAAATCGATTTAACATTTTAATTAAAAAGTAATTACCTGCTTATTTTACAAAAAAATGAATGAGACTTTCATAGTACAAAAGTTTTGAAAGTAGAGTTGACTAAAATAAAAACAAACTGAAAACGAATAATTTCAACAATGCAAGTTGGCATTTCCATAGCTCGTACTATCGTAATTTAGCACGAACACATCGCTAAGATGGTATAATTAGAATAATTGTGTAAATTTCATTATATTAGTATTATATGTCTGAAGATTACTATTTACTGGTGTTCAAATCCAATACCACTTATTAAAATGAAGGACTTTCATACAAACTTGCGAGAGCCCTTAGACAACCTTAATCCGGTCCTGTTACAAAATCTGATCTTAGGGGATATCTATTAATTATAAACTACCCCCCTGCCAATTTAATCTTTATACGTCAAGCGGTTTTCGATATTTCGCGATGAGTGACCTTTTGCTTTTAACAGAAAATGAATTTTACTTTAGCGAAAAGATAGAGAATGTAGGTTAAAAATATTTCATTTTAGTTTTAATTAAAAATAAGGCTACATAATAATTATTAGAGACAAAAGAATTTTGTTATATGAAAATTGACCTACATTGTAAAACTAAGTGCTTAGTTTTAATTTTACTGCTTACAAGTTTAGTTCATAGCCAGGTCATAATTCAATAAAGAATAATACTAATAACATTATGTAATGCATAAAAATTATTAAAAATTAAATATCTTTACATTCTATTTACATTTTATTGTTCAAGAGTTTAAATAAGGTAGAATAATTATATAATAGCACAATGACAACAAAATGCAGTTTATTTTTTTTATCTATTCAGCCATTTGTTATTTGCTTTTTATTTAAAAAATTAAACATAAAATATTTAAAAAATCTTCGTTTTTATTCGATTAACTGAATTTTGTTATTCATAACATTTTCTAAAATGCATGAATTTACTTGAATAAGAAAGTCCATTTTGTTCAGCAAAAGTGCAATATAATATGATATTATAAAGTAATAATGTTTGTAATAAAAAGCGAACATGACGGGAAGCTGGAGTCGATAGCAGCAATATAATATGCAGGTACTCTCGAGCTAAAGAAAGCGTCTTCTCTCACGTAGCTTCAAATTTAGTGCTCAATAAAAATGTTGAACTGTTCACTCTTCTCTATTCAGCCTCTTTTAAAACATATTGGCCTCTTTGCAGGTTACTATAAGATACTTACGTTATTTTAGTTTATCGTTAAATCACCATATTTTAAAAGTAATAAATTGCTGAGATATTGTATTACGTAATTTTAATTAATCTACTTATACGTATATAAATAAAATCGAAGTGTCTGATTTTCACTAACATCAAAAAAACAATTTTTAATATTTTTGTCTGTCTGTCGGTCTGTTTGTTCCGGCTAATCTCTGAGATGGCTAGACCGATTTTGACGGGACTTTCATTTGCAGATAGCTAATGGTAAAAGGCGTAACTTAGTCTACTTTTTAACCAACTTTAAAGAAGGACGAAGTTATATTTTAGTAATTTTCTTTATTTTATGAAGCGAAACCCGTACCTATTTTATATATTATATAATAACACAATATTATACTTTTACAGATGAAAACTAAATAAACCTAGTAACAAATTAAGATTGACGTTGAGAATCGTGACAAATGGTGGTATTGATTTATTTGCAAAGACCTTGCTAAACTACAATTATGCTAAATGCTGGAAAAACAAAACTTTTAGTAAGTAAATTGTAGACGTCTGAACACACCCAGTATATTAGCAGTGTCCTATTAAATTGTACTGGAAACTTTATTGTATAAAATACCATGCAGTCAATCAATCTTTAACGTGGCCTAGATCGTTAAGGTCGGTAACTTATACATACATACATATGAATTTTCTAATAAATAAAAATTATTTTCAACAGTGATATAAAAAAAGTGAACTAAATTCTTCATGTTAGGTTTAATTTTTAATTAAAACATAGATAATCAGTTAGCCTTATATTAATTCATTAATAATTCAACATTGTTAAAATGATTGACATCAATTTTATGAATACATAATGTAGTAGGTACGATTACATTTTTTTAAATGAATTGCTTTAATTTAATTTATTTAAATTGAGATAACATAGATGTTTATAAGTGGAGGAAATAAAACTCAATTTCTCGTTAACTTATATTATAAAAAAACATAAGCTTTCGCCTTTCAAGATAAATTAAAAAAAAAACAACAACAAAATCAACAGCATCTTAAATTGCTTACGATTCGAATTTGTGTTGACCTTAACACAGTTGTGAATTTGTGCGATCAATTCAATAAATAAATAATCGCTGATGCGGGCGATTAAATTTGACGGTCCGTCTGTGTCATGTGTCCTTTGACAGAAGGCTGTAACCTATCAGTGTGGGCCATGCGGGGTCATACCTCACCCGTGTACTTACTCGTACATGTTATAATACATTTTGGTGAACCATGACTTGTCTTATACTACAAATAATGTATTTTCCATCTAGAGACCGGATTATATGAAAGTGCATGATATGCATTTGCATATTTTGACTATATCTACTGGATATTGCTTATCTTACTTGAAATCCTGTGGTGACGCATATTTTTGCTGGTTCTAGTATTCATTTACATGGTAAATAAATAAATTAAAATTTTACTTACTCGTGCATTTTAAGCCGTGCACTTCTAAACCTTCATACAGATATTTTTTAATATCAATTACTTTAGTTTCTATATAGGAATCACTAAAAATATCATTAAAACTTTATCCTATAAATTGCGGCTACGCATGCTTATTTTCAAAAGATAATTATAATGGCGCTGTGATTGATCATGTCTTTCAAATAGAATTAGAAATTAAAAGCTTGCGTGTTGTTTTGTTATAGAAATTAAATCTATTTCGGCCTTAGTGGTCATAATGTCCAGTACATTATACTTACGTACTGTACAGTAGATAATTAAATTCAAAATATAATGGTGCATGATGAAAAAAAGAGTTAATTTAATGTACACCAAATTGCACAGTTCATATCAGACCGAATTTATATTGAATATAATGCAATCGTATGTTTATTTTTGACTATAGCGTAAGCGTATATATCTAGAGTCTAAACACCTAAATACAACGACTATTTTATTAGATACTTTAACTCTTTTGCTATCCGTAAAATCACGGATATGTGCATATTCAGTCCATTTTAACGTCCCACAGTTGGGAACAGGACGGAGTTAGCATGTCTTTCAAAAGTTAGATTCTCTCGTACCTACTACCTACATGCAGGTTTCCGCACGATGTTTTCTACGTGATTCAAATTATTTATTCATTTATTTAATACGAGAAAGTTTAGTTAATGAACAAACTTTCTGTAGGTACTTTATGTATAGTATTTTTTATTTTTGAAATTTAAATATTTAAACCTTCGACAATTCTATACGTGACTTTTTGTGATATTATTCCCCTATAATTAATATATTATCATATTTGCACAAGAAAGAATGCATAAGTATATTTGTTGCATATACGAGTATTTAATATAACAGTAGCAATCAAACATAATTTAAGTAATTTTATTTAACTGTAAATTAAATGTAACTATTTATTTGCATTCTTCTTTTAAGATTGAGTCTGACATAATACTCTTATGCCTCCCACCCCAGCTTCTCTAAATGCTCCGCTGAAATTAAGGCAAGCACGCTCAAATTAAGACAACTTGCTAATTTTGAACGTTAAATATATTTAAATTCAAATAGTATTTATTTATTAAATAAGTTTAACATATGCAAGAAAAGTTGCAAATTATCGATTTGAAATCTGAACTCGCTACCTCTTTCCAGTGCCAATCAGAAACTCTCCTAACTGAACTCTATTGATTTTAAGTAACATGATCTAAAAGCTTTATGTATGAAGTATCCACCTGAGACAAATCGAGGTCAGATTAATTGAAGTCCAATTAGAACGCTACAGGGTTCAACCAATGTGAGTGCGACACCGATTGAGTTTATTTCTGTAGAAATGTTCCCCTTTGCCTAAAACTTGTTATTAAAGTTGTCAATAACATTGATAGTAGGTGAAGGTAGCGCCATACAAGTACACTTATAAGTTTTATTGTACATAATATGTAAAAGTAAATGAGCCATGGTGGCGAAACTTTGTTTAAAAGCAGAAAAGAAATAAGAAAATAAAATTATGCACATAATACTTTTATAAAGTCTCGTGGCGATTTATCTAATTTATCTAGAAAATAACAATAATAAATTAAATTAAATAATATAAATGCTAGAATAATTTATACCATAATTTTAAAAATAAGCTATATTATAATATGTTAAACAATCAAAAATCAAAGGACATAATATGACTAATAACATGCAACTCCTAGCAAGATATCAATATCAAAAAAATGTGTTGCAAAAAAATCTAATGCAAAATCTGTGTCGGTTTTGTCATAAAAATATCATTATAAATATTTCACAACATCGAGATACTACGTTGAAGATGTAATGCTGTCGTTGAAAATACCGACACTTATAAAAAGATAATTACAACACATTTTGACATAATGTGTTTCTTGACATTTGAGTTCTATAATTCCCGACATTAAAGAATACTTTGACTTGAATATCTTAAATGGGACGAATTTAATTTCATCTTTTTCAAACAAAGTCCTCAAACTCGTATCGATTTCGACAAGTACAATTAAATAACTTTGTAATTGGCATTATCTAGATATTACCTATACAAAAACGAATGAAATATTTAATTAAATTAAAAATAGTTATATTTTTTTTATCTATTTATATTATGTTTAATACAGCAAATTAATTGATCGTCATTTCATTTCATTTTAGAAGCAATATATTGAGTTAATAGTCTACGCCGTCTTGTGATGTTCCCAATGTTTTCCAGCATCTTACACTTTCGCACATAAAATAGTGTAATGACCTGTAAACACGGTTCGCTTATACCTAAATAACCTTCATAATATCCTGAAAATCAATAAGCAACTTACTTCATATTAAATATATTATGTTACAAAATTTTACCTACCTTTTAATCCAATCGTTGATTTATGACAATATTTGACATTTAAATACAACTATCTTTTCTTTTTTTACCCAAATTTATTTTTGTATAAATCCCCGACCCAACCCGACCTTTATAAAGGATAGATCTGAGATAAAAAATTGTAACAGTAGTTTTTGCGATATAGGTAAATTATATTTTAGTAGATTACATCTTTTATTTACATTCATTTTATATTTTTATGTACTCTTCTAATTTTGCCTATAATTCTTCTCGCGTGTTAGATATAGATTATACATAATATGTGGATAAAAAGTACGATATTAGATTCTGAATTTCACAGACATTAATACTAGCGGATCCGACAGACTGGTGTCCTTTACATACGTCTTAAACACGATATTTCAAAGTTTTTTGAATAAGGTGTAGGTACCTAATAATCTTGATAAAAAATTGATAATTTTTTTAAAAGAAAATTACTTTAATTTTAAAAAAACATATTGTAGTGGACCCAATTATGAATTTAAACCATTCTCGATTCCGCATGAACAGAACAGATACAAAAAATCCATCAAAATCAGTCCAGCCGTTTAGGAGGAGGTCAGTCACATACACACGCATAGAAGAATTATATCCCACAGATAATACGTACATTCCCCTTTTAAATTACAACATAGACTTAAAACAAATTTTCAGCTTACAGCAAATAGTAAAAATGTAAAGATAAACTTACAATAAAAAAAACTTAGTAATAATAAAAACAATCAAATATCGTTACATCATATTAATAGCTTATCTTTTACTACCTTAAACTCTTGTTAAAGTGAACTTTATTATAATGATATATCTAAAGAAACGCAATATGTTTTATGTTAATTGACACATTAAAGTTGCAAGTTAATCTATAGAAGGCTTGATTGGTTCACTTACATAGTTTGACCGTCCATGAGAATGCTATCTAACAGTTCGACAGCTGCACTAGCGGAGACAGATTAAACCTTTTAACATTCAAATACTTTTAACATTCAAAATAGTTTCAGTAAGTACGAGTGTATACCGCTAAAAAATGAATACGTCGTCCGTTACTTCATTAAAGTTATGTTTAGAATTCTTAATCATATTCATTATACATAGGTGATGAGAGTAATTGAAGGAAAGGAAATGCGGCGTGAACACGACAAGTAGAGTGTCACGGAAGAAAGGCGGCCACTCGGATGCTGCTAAAAAGATGACGTGCAAACCTGTCGATGTTTTATTGTCGATTGAATGTAGTTATAATAAACTTTTAATAGGTAAAAACTTTAACAAGAACCTAACATAAAAAAAATTGATGTAAAAATAAATTAAATTATCTTAACGTTTGAAAAGTCCCACAAGTAAAGCAATAAGAATCGCACATGGACGTTTTTACTCCACCCTTATAATATGATTTTTTATCTTAAGATAATTGTTGGACAAAGATTCAAAAAAAACGCTTAAGATACTAACATATTTTTTTTATCAAACTTAAAATTCTTTATCAAACTTTAAATTTAACTATTGATAAAATAACTGCAATATAACGTTAAGTATTTCCATGTTTAATTAAAATCACAATTCTTTTCTATTTAGTGATATGTTGATATTACCTATGCCTAGTATGTCGGCAGACTATTGATTCGATTCGCTCACGTAATTTCCAAAGATGTTTGCATTAGGCATACATATTTCAATCTGGTTTACATAAATCTTAAGGAAAAAACATGCATCGTTCAAAACTTAAAGTTTAAAATACAACACCTCTTCACCGCTCTCATATAACAATGCATAACGAAGAAATCATTCAGATAGAACCAATTTCATCCAAGAATCAAGATAGAGCAGAAATTAAATTTACGTATTATTAAATTTTAAAATATAAACAAAATAAATATTTATCAACTAAGCATATATTGAAATAAATTAAATCTGATTTCTACTTAAAAAAAGGGGTTGCTTTTTCGTGATACGTGCCCAGACAGACAGACAAAAATTCTAAAAACTATAGATTCAGCCTCTGTATCGATGTAATATTTAATGTAAAAATTCGACTTAGTTTATTACTCGTATATGTACGTATAGAATATAGATTGTAATGGTTTCCCCTCGCGTAGTAGGTACCTTGAACCTTTAGTAAGAAAAATGTTCTGTAATGCTCTACTTTTTGAAGTGAAACTTCAATAGAATCATTGTGATTTGAAACTCGATGAAACGAAAATGCGTCACGATAAAGAAAGAAATACATAAATGTATAGGATTAAGTCGGCGAGAGAATGAGATAGAATACATTCTCATGTTGCCATGGTAACCGTTGTTATTATCTGATGTGAATATAAATTTATATTCTTTCCATATATGATATATAAACAATATGCTTGCTTGTAATATGCCTAATATTCCTTATTTAATTATTATTGATTTGTTTTAATTTTAATTGCGATTTATGCCAAAGAACTTTTACTTCAACCACGCGTAAAGGTTACACGCACCCATTTTTAAATATAATTTTTAACTTATTATTAATCTAATGAAAAATTCTATCGCAACCACTTCTTATTTAACCGAATACATTATTTACGTAAAATGTAGTATATTCAACTGACTTTTATTCGTCCGCGCCAGAAATAAGACATGATCCACACGCAACTATTTTCACATATCTAAAATTAAAACTACGACAAGTAACGAACACAAAACTTTATCATTGACTTTATTTCGGCGTAAAGCTCAAAAGAATCTTAATACAGTTTGAATATCGCTTCACTTACTGAGTAGAAGATTGGATTAAGAAAAAATAGGTATTATTTTGATAGAAGGCAAAAATATTATATGACTAGACTTCTCGACTTACTTATGTTTATGCGTATGTTAAATGGGATTTTTTAAGGCAGCTCACGATTGCATTAAGGTTTTGTATTAAGTAGGTAACATTGTATTTGTCATTTATGTAATTAGTAGCTTTTACTCGCGGTACTTTTGACTTTGTGAGCTTCGCTCACATCGAAGCCATTAACTAAGTATCAGAGATCATTACAATAAAAATGAATTAATATAATAATTATATTTTATTGCTTGGCTGGCATTATCAATTTTTAAAAATTACTACATACATTGAAGTTTTAAAAACTTAAAATATACCTACTTTATTGAAATACAACAACAAATGTTAAAATAAATTTCACTGTAACAAAAATAAATAATGTCGAATTTTAACAATTTAAAAAGATATAAATATGCAGAGTATTAATCTATTACTCGTATATGTCAATTGGATTGGAATTAATTTGGATATTAACGTGACCGTCGGTAATACAGTGCAACGGTAGTACTAGTACAGTACTCAGTACTCACGGTTGGAACTTCATTATTGGAATGCAAGATGGCGTTGATGTAGCTAGATTTTGAGATTTTCTGACAATTTTTATTTATTAATCCTATGTTACTTCTAATACCTCCAAGAATATGTGTACAAAGTTTCATGATGATCGTTTAAGTAGTTTTAACATGAAAGTGTAACAAACAAACTTACATTCACATTCATATTAGTAGGGATATTGTAACAACATATAATTTAAGGCTTATAACAATCAGTTTCGTTTACCAGTGTATAATTAGGTCGAATCGCTCAACTCCTCGTGGTAATGATGTTATGTTCTCCAGACCGATTTCGGCCACGGCAGTCAATTTTTATAAGACTAGTCAACTGCGCAGATGTTATAGTACACTATTGTAGGCGCTGACACAAGTGCACTGTTTATTTCTTCATCTCATATTCCGGTGGGGCGACCAAACGCCACGACCGGTGAGAAATTAGGGGCATGACTGCTTAACGTGCTCTCCCAGGCACGGGGGTGAATCACCGCCAAATATTCACCTCCGGTCTGTAACTAAAACTTTGTCAACAGAGAGACTCAATAACTAAAGTTATCTTGACTCGGTACTCTAACCCAGGACCTCAGCTCCAGATCTACAGCCTTACACGCTAGTCACTATATCATTAGACTAGACATAATATTATAACGTAATGTTAGCTCTATACCTCAATTTTCACTGGTGGTTCTAGAGAAAAGCGCGTTCAATATACAACAAAACAAACAACCTCTGCAGCTTTATAAGTATGTATAAATAATATAATATTGACTTAATAATAAAGTATCGCGTAATATAAACTTCTCGTAGATAAAACAAATACTACTTTGCTTATTTAGCAAAGTATGTCAAATGAACAATTTGGCAAGGTGTCTCTACAATAATAAGTGAATATGCATGGTTGTAATAAAAATATTTTTATTCTACTGAAATAACTTTTGATATAGTTATTTGTAGAATAATTTAAATCTAAATTTACATTTTACGTACTAAACCATAATTATAATACAATTGTGATACGTTTTATTTTTCTCCTTATTAAAAAAAATATTCATTATGATAGTACGCTGATAGTTCAAAAAGTCATAATCATGGTGATTATGTTATTCACAAGGCATTCAAAGAGAAAACCTAATTCAAAAACCAGTCTAACAGTAATTCAGAATTTTGGGACGAGTAACGCGACGTCAATATGATATTCAATAGCTTAGACATAGCGCCTAGACGCTAGACAGTCAATAAACCTCTAAGTATTTATCATTAGAATCTAAATTATACTTTCTTATTAAGACTATTTATTTATAATCTCAAATTTAATCAAATAAATCACGAATATTACTTTAACTGTTTATAACTACATATTTTACAAATCTTCAAATAAACAAAAAAGCGCTCTACAAGAGTACCTAGCTATGGTGTCCTGAGGCGGGTTCATTGCAATGAATATTAATGTGAGGCATTCTTGCGATACCTATGGAAGCACCCACATTCCACATCCCTCTTATTCCTTGAATAATATATAAGGACTGCCGCTGCAATTTTACATCAAAAGACTTTTCAGTTTCACAAATAATTCAGACTATGTGCTAAACGTCGGGGCATTCATTAAAAATTTATATGCAGAAACTGAAATTACTCGCATTTAGTTCATTTTTAAGTACTTTATTTTTTTTATTTATATTAATAATAATTATCGTAGCCTAGCATAGATATAAAAAGGTCATAGCTATTATCTCATGTAGTACAAACTAGAGGACCATCACTATACATATGTATGTGCAATCATTAAGAGCGACAAGTCGCCACTAGACTCTTGGCTAAGATTCAAACGTTTAAAGAAATGGTACTTTACAAGCATTATACTTGCAACTATTAAACTATATTTATGAAAAAATAAATAAAAAAATCACAGTATTATTATTTAATTTTAACACGATTCAATTAAGAGTGTTAACTTATAGAAATAGCAGAAGGAAAACTCATAATACTAATTCACACGCATTAAAAACTAAAATTAGATTTTTTCGCTTGAAATCTGCGTAATGATAACGTTGTTAATGTCCCTTTCGTACTGGCGAATTGCCAGTACATATTGAACCACTAGACTCGTGAACTTTCTTTAGACTAACAGCATTACATTGTTGAAAAAATATATAAGTACTCATTTATATCATTAACTAAAGTACTTTTAACTGATAAAAAGGTATCGTTTGGCTTTAAACAAAAACTAACTCAAACATCCCCATAGATACCAATAACAACATATCTTTGTAAATAGTATTATCTCGTCTTCTTATAAGCAAACACGGCATTTTATAATCTTATCTTTCCTGTTTCAGACACTCGGTGGACTCGGTCGCGTCGTATTCTAGTCAGAATCACGTAGACCGTATAAGGACTCAGAATTTCTCAGCGGCTTCTTGTCAAGACGAATGTGACTTTGGCTCGATAAAGACAAGCCTTTTCAGGAGGTCATCATCAAATTTAGAATATCCTATCAAACGGCCAGAAAGCGTCACTTCTACAAGTTCCACACGAAGCCGCCTTCGAGAACTCGTCGAAAGGAAATCGAGTCAGGACGAACATAAGCCTGCGGCAAACACCGTTGCTGACATCCAATATTTTGAAAACCCTACAGAGACGTTAGAGTTCGACAAACCGCGAAATACTCTTGAATATAAAAAGAATTCTGAAGAACGTCCTAAAAAGAGGAAATCTAAACAAAAAGACGGTGACACTAAGAATAAAAAACAGGAGAAATATCAAAGTAAACTTGCCGAATATTATAAACTTCCTGTTCAGTTACCGCAAGACGAATTTTATCAACACTTAACGCGATCTAAAGCCGCAGAGGAGTTTCTACAAAAACGATTTTCAAACTCTGATACTGAATTTAGCGGCAGCTACGGTCGTTTATGCAGACATAAAGAAATAGAAGGGTCTAATTTACGTCGTAGTCGCAGCTTGGCTGTCATCAGAGAAGAAACTTTTACAGATCTTCAGATACAAAATCATCAAAAGATTAAAAGATCACAACTAATTCCCCGAGCCCGTTTATTTGATAAGCCTTGTTTTAGAGACAGGTAATATTGATGTTATAGGTTGAAATTTTATTTTATTAATTTTTAAATATACCTACCGATATTATTTCTGATATTTTTCGCGGATTTTTTATTTTTACGTCGGTTAAATTCAATTCTACATATATTTTTTAATCTAGTCTACGTCACAGCAATCAAGGCCGTAGTTATGGTGGTGGGTAGTCACGACCATGATTACTGCAAAGGGTTAAAATTAAAAATTAAAAAAAAAAACGGCGAAGAATATCAATATTTTTATGACGTTTTCATTTATAAAAAATATTTTATTGGATATTCCTTCAATTACAGCTATATTCATTTCTACATTTTACTATTTTCAGGTTAACTGGACGTGCTAAATACCAAACGAAAGAAGAAGTGTTAGAAGGAATATACATCGACAGTACAGTTTCATGCTTTGCCGATATAAATAGGAAAAGTACAGAAGAAGAATCCACAAATCAACCAAATAATATTGATGATAAATCACAACAAGACGGAGTTTCGAGAAACGAAAGTCGTAATTCCAGATCAGTAAGTGGAAGTTGGCCCAACTTAAATGAAGATTCTAAGCAAATAAATCTTTCAGAAGACAGCATCGGACACTCTCGTAATCCAAGTGAAATTGACAGCTTGGATTCTAATTACGTTAGGAAACATTACAATTTCGAAGCACACTTAAATAATTATAATAACAGCTCTCCAGATACAGAAAGATCAGTAACTTCACAAAATAATTGCAAAGAATTATACATAACTACAGACGACCACGATAGTGAAAACGAAGTTGAAGATCGACCGAAATCTCTAATTCGTTTTGAAAACGAGAAGTTACAAGACTGCATACAAACAAATTCGGACCACGAAGCTGTAGCCTATGACGTTATATCTATAAAAAGTGAAGAAAGTAATAAAGCTAATTTAAATACAAATTTGTTAAGCGAAAACACTGAGGCACTAATAAAAGATTGCGATATTCAATCTGTTATATCTGAAAACGACGGAACTATATCTAGCCCAACTGACAGTATAACTTCATATATATCTATCTCAATTGCTTCTTCAGATAAATCTCACAAGTTAGAATATCTAGCAAATTCACTGGCAGAAAAAATTGATGAGTATTGTGATTCACAATATCAAGAAAGTAATGCAATAAACTGTAAAACCATACAAAGTGAAAAAAAAGAACTCGAAGCAGAACCAGTTTATACATCAATTCATAAAAAGACAACATTCGCTGATATAAAACGAGATTCTTGCATACATGAAACTAATGACAAAAGTAAAGATACTCTTATCACTAATATTACGACTGATACACAATCAGAATATTATATAAGCAACACATTTATAAGGAACGACGATTATAATAAAGACAAGTACTGTATATCTTCAAAGAATATAACTACTGAACCTTACGTAGCAACGCTTGTAGAAAATCAGTACTATTCCTTACCAGATATAAATATAAGTAAATGTTTACGAAAGTCTGAAAGAATAGACGCTCAATTAAGAAAAGAAGATCCTGAAGATATACCCTGCGAAAATACATATGAAGTAGCACAAACACATTTTCGAGAAATATTATCATCAAAAAATAATGAAAGTTATGGTCATTTAAATAAAATAAATATAATATTTGACAATAATTGTACCGAGATCAAAAATACTACTAAAACTTATCAACCTGAAATTGAAACATCATTCATTCAAAACTTTTCAAAACTTGAAGACGACCTTAAGTCGATAATTACTATAGATAGTTCTAATGCTGACGATAATCAGTCCAACGTTTATGAACTAGATCATCATCAAAACGAAAGAGAAATAAACGAAATAGAAGGAACTATTAGAAATAATAAAGTTATCACTAAATCTGAGAGTTTGAAACTTGCTTCTAAAGTAATTCATAAACCAGATATTAAGATATTAAAATCTTTTTCAAACGACAATATAAACAAATCAATTAAAGATAGAAAAACAAATACCGGAATTAAAAAACATTATTCACTCCGACAGCGCAATCCTACAGATGATGAAAACTTTCGCCTTCCCAGTCCAACAAACATAGTAGAAATAAAAACTAGTAAACCTATACAACTCCCTGCCAGGAACTTATCGTTTAGTGAACAAATAAAAAATCACTCACTACTTTCAAGAGTGCAATCTTTTAAAACATCAGCGGAATCCAATATTGCTATAGTACCACTTAGCGGTCATCAGACAATAGTGATAGATCCACCACTGAGTCAAGACACATTAGTCACTAAAGAAAAAGTACACACAAGAAACGAAGAAATAACTTTGGACCTAAAAACTCAAAGAAAATCTTCTCTTCCGGAATCTCAAAACAACGTACCAAAAGTAAGTAAAGAAGAACTCGAAGAAGTTCTTCCGGAATTAAAAAATAATGCAAAAGATCCATTTATAACTATAAAATTGAAAAAAGTCGTGAAGAAAACTATTCCAAAACTAGATACTGTAAGTTGTGACTCTGAAACTTTTAGTCAACAACAATTAAAAAAGCCACCACCACGGCTTATAATAAAAGATAATAAAATTGGTTTCAATAAACTTGACAACGTCATGACTCGACCTCAAGTATTGCAAGTTATAGATTCCAAAAGTAAACGTCATAACATACACACTAATTCAGATAAAAGTAAGTTTACAATGAGCTGCCAAAAATCCGAGACAGCTTCGGAACTAAAAGATGTCAGATATGAAAGTAACAATGTTAAAGAAAAACTAAATAATGCTATAAAAACAGATATAGAATATCAAGAAAAAATTAATTCAGTCAAAAATTATTGGTCAAAACTGATAGATAAATCGCCAGAAAATCACAATGGTATAGAAATTATGGAAAAAACTGAAATTCATGATAGTGAAAATAAAGACAAAGAATCACAGGAAATAAAACAAGAAAACAACAGTAGCAATAGTGTTCCAGAGGTATCCGTAAATAGCATTATTAAATCTTTGGAAAGTGTAAAAATTGTGGACAGTATTAAAAAAAATAGTCAAACGAAATTACAACTATGGAAAGAAGAAACAGAAAAAGTCAAAAGTGACTCAGAAATAGAGGAAACGCCAATTGAAAAGATTATTAAAGAAAACGTGGGCACCATATATGATAATCCAAGACCTGAAAAGCAAATAAAGAAACCTGAATTAGAAGTGTCTAGAGATACCCCAGATATTGAAATAGTAGAATTAAGCAGTGACGACAATAAAAATAAAAAAACTCAAGCCACTCTTATAAAAGCAAAAGGTTTTGACAAAGGCTGTGATGAATTTGATCATGTAAGATACAAAGTAATGAAGTCTGAACTTTTTAAAAATAGTATGATAGCAAACTACCGCAAAGAAGCTCAATTCGATGGACTGTTACAGTATCTACAAGATTATAGTTTTCAAGAATTACTTGTAAATAATAATATAGTAATTATTGAACCAGTAAGAACAAAAGTCGAACCAGCGCCTAGAAAAAATACAAATACTGATACGTGTAAAATTCCACCAACATTGCTGAAGAAAAATGAGTATACATCTCATGTAGATAAATCAAAAAATGCAATTCGTAGACACTTCTTTTATCATCCTATAAGAGTTAATAAGGAAATCATAGAAGAGGAGTTACCGAATCCAGATACAGTCAAAAAAGTTCGTAACTTATTTGAAGATACGCTGAAAATGAAAAGTCCAATGACTCATGATCCACCACTAGTAGATGAAAACGCCGGGCTCACACGTCGCGCTACCTCATATAAAAATTTGAGTGAAGAGACAAAAAGCAGTAAATCTGGAGGAAGGAAAAAGATGACCCGACAGTTGACAATAGACACAAACTTCGGTATTAAAAAATGGGACAACGCTAGTCTTTCAAGTGGTGTATCCAGTGGCGATTTGAGTTCAAGCAACGATTACGAAACAGATGGTCTGAGTCCTTACTCACAAAAGACTCTCAAGGATAATGTGTATAGTTCTAGCGACGAGTACCTTTGCGATTCAGCAAGTCAAGATTTTTGCTGTGAAAGTCAATATGTTAGCCCTGACATACTAAAGAAAATAAGAGAATGTGGAACTTCCGTTACATATTACGGCGGAAAGGTAATGAATTCTAAAACAACCTCTACTGTTAGTCCTATGACTAAAGCTATAATGGAAGAAATAAAAAGCTTACAAAAGAACTGTAGTAGAGATTGCTATTCTTGCCAAACAAAATGTAAAGGAGATAAATGTTCCTGTCTTGTAGCTGACAAACATCAACAAATGCTTTCTGAAAAACAGACTGAAACTTTTACCGAGTTTGGGACTAACCAAAGTCAGGATAAAAGTAAGCGTACGGAAGGTTTTCCAGGTTTTAAATTTAAGCTTGTGAAATCTAATAGTTGTAGCAGTCGTCTAGAACTAACAGGCACAGATGAAGCTAGGAACCCTAGACATAAATTCAGAAAACAGAATTCGAAAGAAGATCCTCCATTATTGCACGACGACGAAAATTCAGTAAAAAACAAAATATGTCGTTTGGAGAGTTACAATAAAGGTATGGTTAACACCCCTTTTCAACAAAAAGAATGTGGCGCTACTGTAAATTTTAATAATATAATAAAGGAAAAAAATATGCAATCGAAAGCCAAAACAAGTGAAATGACAATATCACAGAAATCAGATATAAATATTGATGAAAAAACTACTGATGAATCAAAAGATACGACAGAATCAGACGAAAATATACTTGAAATAAATAAGCAAAACGCCGATAACAATACTTTTGAGAAAAAATTCTATTATCTTAATAATAATAATAATACGGAGCAAAATAAAGTGTCAACTGGAAAATTTGGAGAAATGGTGTTTGAGGAATTTGAAGTACTAGAAACATGTTTTGATAGTTTAAATAGTAATAGGTCCTTAAAGTAGATATAATAAGATAACAAGCCTACTGCTTACTTGTGATCTGTGCCTATTCAAAAATGCTATTAAATTATTACTTGTACATTAGTAACTCGTATAAATACCTAGCCTAAGTATATATACATTAGTAGTAGTATATATTATCTACATTAGATTAAGACATTTAAAAATATTGTGTAACGTAACTTACCACAATTTTTAAGGGAATAAATTATTCATAGTCCTGGTGATGGTCTCCTTATCTTAACATTAAATTATATAGAAAATTACACTTTTATTTAATTCATCTCTTACCGTCAGACTGGTCGGTGTCAAGTTTTGTAGGTGTAGCTTTGGAACCATGCACACACACGCTCGTGAAAAATGATCGACGCGTAGGTCGCCACCGACGACACCATGATTCCTGTTAAAAATAAATCAATCTTACTACTAACAAATATGCTAAACAGATTGTTTGTTTATCGATCTTTTAATCAGCAAAGATCTATGTAATTTTTGATTTTGTTTAAATAAATTACAATGTGACTTTATAAACAGACCCTTACGGTTTTTACCTAAATTTTAATAATGCAAAAATTTGTATTTATGATTATTGACTTCTTAACTTTATTTAACTTCAAAACGTAATAATAATGTAGAAACACTGCTTTGAGCCCAACTAAGCATTAATTTTCCCGGTAAACAAATTATCTATTATATCTAGAAATGATAAAAAAAACTAATTAGATTATGATATAGATAAATTGAGTTAGATTTTTTTTATCTAAACATACTTTTACATTAAAATTACTACATGTCAGATTAAAAAAAACCTTTTGCATAGGTAACAGGTATTATGCTCCGCTCGTTCGTCTGTTCGTCCCTAGATACGTTTCAACGGTGAGCATAGAATTTTTAGATATTATACCGCAGTAAAAAGCAGCATAAATCTGGTCAGTGTTATTCTCGTGATGCGGTCAGACGGACAGACAAGAATTCTAAAAACTATAGATTCTCCTTTGTATCGACTATCATAATATCGATATATGATAATGAATTTCTATAAGATTTTTTTTTTATTTAATGTAAAGATTCGACTCAGTTACAATTTTATTGTAATGTACTCTATATATAGATACATATTATGAGATAGATAATAGGTAGGTACATAATATTTAGGCTACGCGAGTAACGAGTTTGCTTAGGGAAAACGCTAATATACCTACCTAGTATCAGTTTTTTTTAACTTTGGAGTTTTTAAATGAAAAATATTAATCCTACGTAATAGCAATCTAAAATACGTAAATTAAATTTTTTGACAATGTAATAAACTGTGTTGTAGTATCAGTTTTTTTTAACTTTGGAGTTTTTAAATGAAAAATATTAATCCTACGTAATAGCAATCTAAAATACGTAAATTAAATTTTTTGACAATGTAATAAACTGTGTTGTAGTATCAGTTTTTTTTAACTTTGGAGTTTTTAAATGAAAAATATTAATCCTACGTAATAGCAATCTAAAATACGTAAATTAAATTTTTTGACAATGTAATAAACTGTGTTGTAGTATCAGTTTTTTTTTAACTTTGGAGTTTTTAAATGAAAAATGTTAATCCTACGTAATAGCAATCTAAAATACGTAAATTAAATTTTTTGACAATGTAGTAAACTGTGTTGATTTTTAACATTATATGAATATCTTATCTGTTATTTTTCGTAATACCTACAAGGATTACTAGGATTAGATAAACTTTTAGCTTGGCTGGAACTCTTAAATAATATGGGTTCAGCTTCAGTAACATTCGGGTCATTGGTCCTGGCATGCGATCAAATTATCCTTCAAAATAAGGGGCTTAAAATGCTTCGCGAATAAGTACCTAATATTGTCTGTATGTTTAAAATAAAGAATATTAGTCTAGACTCAATTCTAGCGTAAAAGTCAAATATGTCGGTGAAATGCATTAATAATAGGAATAAGATGTAAGGTACCTAGGCAGTATTTAAAAAAATTGAATTTTAAATAATATACGCAAAGGTTTATTATATCGAATAATCGACGTAGTTAATTTCGTGTCATATTTGGAGATACATAATAATTATTAAAAATTATTAAGTCAGAATTTTGATAAATATGTACTTTTAAATGAATGTACTTATATATTCGTTCCTTATTTGGATAAATGAAAAACTACAGACTTAGCATTAGTAGCATCACTAATAGGCATGTTTAAACTAAGTATTTACAATATAAAACAGTCACGAGAATATTACTAACAACAAATACCACTACAAGTTCATCTGTGGCGACATGCAACTTTAATTTACGCAAGATAATGAAAAATATAAATATAAAGGTTTACAGGAAAATACCAATACGGTAATATATAATAAGTGTTAAGCACCCATATATATATAACACTGTATGATGTCACCAATTAAATTCCAGTCTTATTATATTGATATATTTATTATCATTTTTTATCAGCTTTAAAAGCAAAATTTTAAACATAATTATTATTTCTTTAAGAATACTCATTTAGTATGTTAGTAGGTATCTACGGTAGAGTGATGAGAGTGTTAGCACATAATATTATCTATGGCATTCAAATTTAACAGTACTTTTATTCTAAATGTAATCATGAAAAAATTTTTTATCAAGACCTAATAATAATTATCTTGCATACATAAAGACAATTGTTGTTACTGTGCCAAGTCAGAGTCAATTATGACTAACATCCCACAAAATTAATGGTGCGACTCATTCATATGAAAGTTAAGGTTTTTGATAGTAAAACAAATATCTCATATTTTTTTTATATCATAAAAGAAGATGGTTAAAATAAGCCTATATTTAAAATGTTAGAATACATGCATAATTATAATAAATAATAAATCTAGTTTACGTAATACACATTTATATATCTCAAAATCTTTATCAGTGAAATTTCTCTATATATACATATACATTGTACATCAGTATTAAAAATATGTATTTCGTGGATTATACTTGATAAAAAAAGTGTTCATACACTTTTGTTTATGCACACATAATATATACTGATTTAAAGCATTTTAGAATTTTATGTAAATCATACAGAATAATGAATTAAAAATAATAATTATACAGACCATACTGGCACAGATCAAATCATGTAAATATTTATACTATATACATAAATAAAAAAAAACAGTACATACTATTCATATATTTTTTATAAATTCAACGAAAAGGACTTTATAAAACTGAGTGAATTGTGACATTACACCACTATTTAAGTATAAATATTACGTAAAAATTGCATTTTTAGTATACTTAAGAAATAATCATAAAAGATTTATTACATTATAGCAATAACAGTCTTTCTGTTTGTTTTGTTTTGTCTTGTCTTTAAATTAAAATTAACATAACCCAAGTAAGTAAACAAACTATAAATTATGAAAAAGTGTATTTATTTATTCTTGTAACTTTCAAAACATTGTTATTACAATTTTTTAAATATATATTATGATAGTAATGACTTCATTGAAGATAAAATTTTAGTTTAAAGCTTTTAAAAAGCCGATTAAATTTCATAAAATAAATTCGTTATAATGACATTTGACAGCTGCTCAAAAATAAATATCTATGCATACCTACCAATTTATTTATGTACACGTGCTTAACGAGCTCGAAAATGATAATCGTATATGAAAATTCATAAAAAAAAAATACTGGACCACCTATAATAATAAGTACTTACTCTGTTATTTGATAAATCTCTAAATATCGAAGATAAACACAATCCACGATTTATTTCTAATTTAGCTAAGAGTCGGCACTTCGATACACACACCGTCGACGCCATCTTTACACTACCTATGTACAAATGTACACCCGCCCAATCCGTCTATAGCTCTGACTTTGGTTGGTATCAATGTATGTATATACATAAATATTTTCACCATTTGCCGGTAAGACTATAATAAAGATGACTACAACTATATTATATGATTTATTTTATATTTTAATGTTTGCTTTAGTTTTTAGTAAAGCTACTGAATTAATCAAAATCATAACAGTATTATTAAACAAAAAATTTAAAAATTAATGGTAGCAATCCGAAAATATAATTAATATAGACAATAACACTTTATATTTAAATACCTATATTGCAAATTACTCATTTCATATTATATTTCCCGCCATAAGTTTCGCATGTTGGCTACATGTAGTACTATAAACGCATTCACTGTTCAGAAAACAGCAACTACAATATAATGTAATATTTTGTTATAATTTCAATTTTAATATCTAAACCTACATAAAATATATTTAATAAGCATTATTGAAGACATCGCATTTGTATTAAATATCTATAAAATGTTGTATTGTAAAAGTAATATATTGAATGCTGTCGTAGAAGATGACAATTTATTTTTATAAAACGTCAAAATGACGTTACATTACTAACTTATTTCGTTGTGATTGTTTCTAATTGCTAGAACATTACTAAAACTTAATATTTATTTCGTGCAATGGCTATACCTGATTATAAACTAAGTACTGTATTATGTGGCCATTCATTGGACGTAAGATGTGTTGCAACTACGAAAGAATTTTGTATATTATCAGCATCTCGAGATAGAACCGCTAAACTGTGGCATCCAGAAGGGTTAGTTTTTATATCTTTCATGTCAACAGATACTTTAAATATTGGTCTTTTTTGTATGAAAAATGATTTTCTTATTTTTAATTTGGTTATTTTATTTCTTAGGGTGAAGGATTTTATCAATGTAGTTACTTATCAGGGACATAACAACTTCGTATCGTGTGTATGTTGGCTTCCACCTTGTGAGGCATTTCCTGATGGCTTAGTTATTACAGGAAGCAACGATAATACAATCTTAGGCTATAATTTGCAAGATGGGGCTGTTCAGATAAATCTAAAAGGCCATGATAATACTGTATGCAGTGTTACACCAGGATGTGATTCTGGAATTCTAATAAGGTTAATTTTGCTTCAAAAATACTTTTCTTATCTTAAACTATCCCTGTATAGTATACAAGTCATATTTGGAATATTTAAAAAAATATTATAAGCTTTCTATGTTTTCTTATGTTTTATAAACAACAAAAATATTTTTGTCTTGAATTGCATTTTATGAGTTTCAAAAACTTCTAGTTCAAGTTGGGATAATACTGCCAGAATATGGAATATAAACAATCCTCAAATGGCACCAAAAATACTTAAAGGGCATCAAGCTGCTGTTTGGGCAGCTTTAGAACTTGCTAATGGAACTTATGCAACAGCCTCAGCTGATAAAAGTATAAAACTATGGAGAAAAGATGGAGGCCTTATTAGTTCACTTACAGGTAACTTTATTTTTAGGAAAGGAGAAAAAAAAATAGTATAAATTTTTATTTAGTTTTTCTTCTTTTTGTACTTTTTGTCATTTTGTAGTTAGTTTAATTGTTAGTTAAAATTTAAAAGTGTAATATATTATACCAACTTCCATTATTCTACTACTTGTATCAGTTTAAAATATGTTTCACTGTTACAGGACATACAGATTGTGTGCGGGATTTAGCAGTTGCAAATGCAGAGACATTCCTCAGTTGTTCTAATGATGCATCTATCAGGTTATGGACAAATAGTGGTCAATGCCTTAACACTTATTATGGTCACACAAATTATATTTACAGGTAACTACTGATTGAGTCTGCTATAAAAGATAGTAAAGTTAACAATGAATTGAATAATTTCTTTTTTCTAGTTACAAATTAAAGTTCTGGTCATTTAAGCTTTACAGCAAACATATTAAAATCAATGTATCTAAAAATCAAAATCTATACTGATAAAAAAATTGAAATGTCTGTTTGTAACATCAATGAACTACTTTGTTTCTTACTAACAAAATGCTTGTACGAAAAACACATTTTTTTACATTTTTTGCGTATCTATCCATCTATCTGTTTTCTCTAATATCTGAAATTTCTGAACAGATTTTTATGTGATTTTCAGATAAGTAACTTGTGTACTAAGTAACTTAGGTACTTTGATTATTAAAAATGTGTCAATAATTCTATAGCAATCTAGAGAAATTTTGCTTCGATAAAGGCAGACACACTTATGTTAACGATTATGTTCCTAGAAAACACCTTTTTAAACCTTCAAAATCTGAAAATCATAAAGATTATGTATCATTTCACTTTTTAGTATCACAACAAACCCAAGCATACCACAAAGCTTTGCCAGTTGTGGAGAAGATGGATCTATTCGTATTTGGATGGCGGGTGACTGTGTGTGTGAATTGAAACTGCCAGCACATTCTGTTTGGAGTCTCACCTGTCTTGAAAATGGCGATATTGTTACTGGTAAATAACCTATGTATGATTTTATATATACTTATTATTCCAATAACGATGCCCACCTAAATTTAATGGAAATTCTTTTTTTTTTATTTTTTGTACAAACTCTTTGTTTTTTATGTAAACCAATTATACAATACATTCACAGGTTGAATTTTGTACCTTAGTTAATTAAGGAGTAATTTACTAAGAGCAAAATTTTTATTATCTTATTTCAGTGGTTAGGACTGTGTGACATGTCAATTTTAATTATTATTATTATTATTATTTCACGTAAAAATGTTAGATACTACAAAAATAGGGAAAATAATGAAGAAGAAGAATGATGAAGCACATTGGTGGATTTATCAACAAAAAATATCTCCTCTAGCAAACCCATCTGCTATAAAATTTTTAAATTTTTGTATTTCAAGTTATCAAAGAATACTTGTTCTACTGATATTGGATAAAAAATAATGTACATACATACCATTTAAATATTGTTATAATGTTTCATTAAAATGCGATATTCTAACCATATATTATCCTGCAATAAAAAAAGTCCCCTTTTTAATTAAATTCAATTTCTTTCAAATTCAGATTCAAACAAAATTTTAGTTTAAAAGCTATACATTTTAATTGCAATAATTATATATTTTTAAAAATATATTTCTTTAAAGGTTCAAGTGATGGGTTAGTGCGAGTATTTACAAAAGATCCTGAAAGATACGCAGATGAAGCAACTCTTAAGCAATTTGAAGAGGAAGTGCAGAAAATGCAGGCAGCCTCACAACAAGAGATAGGAGGATTTAAACTATCTGAGTATGTATTTTTTAAATAATTTGTACATAAAATGTTAATGTTACATATGTTACATGATTTACTTACGTTTAAGCTATGTCATAATTAATAAAAAAAAAAAAGAAAACAATGAACAATAGTATTTTATATCAGTAAAATGATTTTGTCAAAAATAATTCAAATTAATTAATTGAGTATTGTATTATATTCTTGAAGGTACTTAATATGCAATTACTATACAAATACAAAAGTATAGATCATTAGATGGATGGATGTTTGTCACTTTAATTAATTAATTAATAATAATTAGAAAAATGTACAGTTCCCATGGGGGATACATTTGTTTCACTAGGCATGAACCCGAGCAAATCAAGGAAGTCAGCCGCTATTATTTTTATATACTAGTCCACTAACATACACTAGGTTAACTTGGTAGACTATAACCTAATACCCTTCATTTTGAAAAAGCCTGAATATATTGTATTTTTACACTTCTGCTTTTTTTTTAAATACTCCAATATTTCTAGATTACCAGGTCCCGAAGCTTTATTAGAGCCAGGCAAATCCGACGGGCAAACTAAGTTAGTGCGTCGAGGGACAAATGTGAAATGCTACTCTTGGAGTGCAGCAGAATGTACATGGAATGAAATAGGAGATGTTATGGGAGCGAACCCTCCCAGTGAAGGGAAGACTATGTACCAAGGACAGGTATGTAGCTGACTGTGTTTTCTTGTATTACAAAAGTACCTTAATAAGGGTCACTTTTAAGCGAAACAGCTTAGAATAATTCTAGGCTGAGCTTTAATAAGTTTGAAGTAACAGATTTTCTAATTTATTATAAGAAAATTAAATGGTAAAATTTTGCTCTCTCACGGGAAAGTGAAGTAAAAATGCTTCAAAAATTTAGAATTTTCAAAATTATTAATACAATTTTAGCTCTTTATACTTTTTTATTCTAGTTCATTGATGATGAAAACTTTTATGTTTTGAATCATATTTTAATTTTATGAAAAGTAATTTGTAGAATTTTATCTTGATGTGTTTTAATGTGTAAATGTTTTTTCAATACAAGCGATAATAATGTCTATTGCAGGAATACGATTTTGTATTCAGTGTAGACATAAAAGATGGCGCGCCACCTCTCAAATTACCTTTTAATAAGACTGAAGACCCGTGGGTGGCGGCGCAGACGTTCATTCACAAGTACGTATATAAATTGATAAATTAATTAATTAATTTTATTTAGGTAAAAATATTTTGAATACCGTCTTATGATAGTGAGAGGTCGTGAGTTCGATGATTGCTTTTATTAATCGGTTTTCAATACAGGTAGTCCTGAACTATTGTAAGTATTAATAATTAATAAATTGTATAGTAAGTAAATAAAACGAATAATAAAAGTATCTTTTTCACTTTTTTTATGTATCACATGCTTATTTACTATTAATAAAAGACCAAGAACTGAATCGTAATATATATTTAATATTATTTATTAATTTTGATTTATTTGCCATTTCGCAGACATGACCTACCTCAAGTATATTTAGAGAAAGTCGCCAACTTTATAATAACAAATGCTAAATTGGAGTCTGCGCCCGCTTCTAGCAATGGGTAAGTGTATGAATGAATTAATTAATTTCTGTTAGTAATAAGGAAAGGAGTTACATTTTTATTAAATTTAATTTTATTCAGCAATTTTAAGCAAAACATTGTTGACATGAAACTTGTAAAACATTACCATAAGAAGAATTAATTATACATCTTTAAATATTATATTGAATATTTTTATAAATTTTATCTGATAATTGAATTAAAATTGAAGACATTAATGAAAGGTGTTATATCGCATTATCCTAATTTAGAGAAAAATTTAGTTAAAAGTTTGTATAATGTGTCAAGTGTATGCATAAAATAGTTGTCAATTGAATTATAATAGTCATAATTTTGGCGGTATAATAGTCATAAACTCCCATAACACGGACATCTGTGCATAAAACAGCGAAAATTCGAAAACACGATATATCACCTTTATTCCATTCGCGTCTTAAATTAAATTCACATTATTAAAACTATCATAATATTATAAACAAACTAATAATTGTTTTTCATTTCCAGCAGCTTCGCAGACCCGTTCACGGGGGAGTCCCGCTACGTGCCGGGCGCGGGCGGCGCGGGCGGCGCGGGGGGCGCGGGGCGCGCGGTGCTGCCCCCGCCCGCCGCCGCCGACCCCTTCACCGGCGCCGGCGCGTACACCACCGCGCACGCCGCGCCCATAGAGAAACCCTTAGTGCCTCACGATTCCTATATAAGGTAAGTTGATCTTATATTTGTTTTATGTTCATTATATACTACATACAAATTAAAAAATATACAAACAGGGTATTTTACTCCATATGAAAAACAATCTAAAAATATATTATAAAGATAGCCTATGCAAGCATTCGGAAAATGTTGGGTTTAGTTCATAAAATAACAAAATAAATTTTACGTTACTTTTTTACGTCATACCGCCGTGTACTCAAAAATAAACAATTTGTTCGGTGTTTTTACTGTTTTATACTAGTATTATTGTATTCAGGAACAGCATACAACAATAAGTATAATAATAACTCCTTTTTAAACTATAAACAATTATCAATTTCATACAAAGTATCAGCGCATTTGTTTACTAAGCCCACTGTCGTACTGACACACACAGTAATAATGGCGTCCACTGCGTTTAGCGTTTTCGACCAATGAGGCGCGAAATTTGAAAATGTAAAAATTTAAACGCATTTTTATAACACTTATGCCCGGGCCACACTAACGGGAAACGCCAATGATTGTCATCGCGATAATTATTGCATTAATTATTGCGTTAATAGTAGACCGTAGTGTGGCCGTTCCAACGTGTTAATTCTCGCGTTAATCTCTTTGGTACCGCCACTCGAGCTATCGCCAAACGTCAAACGGCAATGTGAATGCCGTTGTCAAATTAACGCGTTAAGTCGTGGCTACACCTACAGTAAACGTCCAGCATCGCGATAATTAACGGCATTTCCCGTTAGTGTGGCCCGGGCATTATCGATTGAATAAAAATTTTGTGTTTTTTTTTTATGGTTTATTATCACTATAGAATCTAATTGAGACACTTTTCAAATATTGATGTAATACCCCATTCTCATATCTTTTTTCACCACCATAAGAGATCATTTCTGGGAGTTTAATATATTTCAAGTATTCTCGTAAATTTAAGAAAGTATTAATATGTAATAATGATAGTAATTTATAATTTTAGATTCGATCAAGCAAATTTAAAAGGAATATACGATAAGCTCAAAGAATTCAACAGCAAAGTTGGAGATGGTCTAAATGCCTTCACTGATGAACAGTTAGAAAATATTGTTAAGTTAGGTGAAATGGTAAGTTTATATTTTTTATTTCTGATTATTTATACATATTCTATTTTTCTTTCCAAATTTAATATTAAATAGATTTATAATAATAAATATTCTCAAAAAGTTTACTCAGTTTGTAGTGACCCTACTTGGTGTGCCATTGGTTGTGGGTTCTAATCCTGCTGGAGACATGGAGACAACTATCTGGTATCCATACCACAAACCTACGAGGCTACTTACCAGGGAACTACATAATGCTCTGTATTCCCAACATATTATTTATTTAATTTAATTTTAATAATAACTAAATGTTTTTATATTTACAGAATACAACATTCAATCCTGAAACAGTAACATTACTGAAAAAAATGTTAGAGTGGCCAAAAGGTATGTTAATAACAACTTTTTTATTTAAAAGCTGTCAATTATTAGGAGAATTACTTTAGTAATAAAACATGTGTTTCATTTTTATTTTTATTTCAGAGATACTGTTCCCAGTACTAGATGTAACTAGATTAGCAGTAAGAAAAAAAGAAATCAATGGACAAATTTTTGACACAAATTATGGACCAAATTTTGTTAAATACCTCCTTACATTACTGACTCCAGGTAAGCCTTGTTTTTCTATATTAGTGAGCTTTCATATTCATATAACCTGGTATTATTCTACTTTTGGGGTCTCGCCAGGGAAAATTAAAAATTAAATTTTAAGTCAAGCAAGGCATTTTATGTATCGTTTTTTTTATTGTTTATGAACTAATTATAAAACCCTTTATTTTCATACCTCAGTCGAGAGGTTTAAAAAAAATTAATAATGTTGATATACCCAGTGTCACTCTCACAGTTAAAACGAATCTAGCGACACCTTAAATTCTAGCTTAAATCCATTAAGCCGTTTAGACTACAGAGCGTGCCACGCCACAGAAATATGCATACATACATACATTCGAAAACATAACCCTACTTATGGTGCATTCGGGTAATAAGATATTGTCAAGTATATAATTTTGTAAATGTACTAAATAAATGAATAAAATATACATTTCGTATCACCTGTTACAGACAATCTACCAGCGAACCAAATGCTAGCAATGCGAGTGCTAGTGAACGCGTTCAGCGACTTGCCTGGAGAGATGTTGGTTCTAGCCGCGAGGGAGAGCGTCATACATGCTCTCATCTGTCTCTCTCACCTCAACAACAATGCGCAGGTATGAGTGAGACAGACATATTTCGCGAGCTTCATTGTTAGCTGTGTGTTAGCTTGTTTTTTTATATTCATCCAATGATATTCTAATAGACAGATATGTTATACGCTCACTAAACAACCGAAAAAAGTGTTCCGCGCTGCACACATACACACTTTTCATTCAATGTACATTTCACTACAAGTCAAAATGATAGAAAGGGGATAGACGATAAAATCAATAAGAAAAAAAGAGACAGCTAGTGTTGTCAATTGCGCGTCAATGTAAACAAACATTAGCCTAGCGACCGATGACATATCAGAATATTAGGCAAATAATTGAAATATATTAATAAATCGAAGTATACTGCGTTCTTACATGTGGTATGAGATCCCTTGTGTTTTATTAACTTTGGTATCATAATTGGTGCATTTCCTAAATACACTCGTCGCCATGCGGTGACACTGACTAAAGGCAATACGTCCTAATTAGGACGTTTTCGAGTCTTCACGATTGCGCGCTCACAACATATCTATTGTTAAAATATCATTGTATTCATCTAAATTAGTATCACTTTAATAAAAAGGAAAATTTTATTCATAAATTAACCAGTCTCTCTCATTTTAATAATAAGGCATAGGTATAAGTGAGATGGACATATGTCGCGATTAGTCTAAATTGTTAGCGGTCTTCTTCATCTTGTTTCATAACTATATATTATGTTGTGTTGTAATTTAAAAGTTATATTTATTTAACAAAAATTCCATGCTTTAGACGGTGGAACATTTATTAGAAAGTAATTACTTTGGAAAATAAATGCTATAAAAAGAGAATAAAGAAGCCTCCTAACGATTTTTGACATATGCGGCATTTCACGTAAAGCGGACAACGAAAATAATGTGAGGTTGTGAAAATTGTTCATACTCTGGTCAGTTATAGTTCTAGTGGAAATAGATATGCATATACATTATTTTTTTCGTATGATATTATATCTCGTCATAGTTTTTAAATGACTCCATTGTATGAACTTGTATTTGTATTGTTAATGATTTATTATTTGAAAATAATATACAGTGAAACTTGGTTAAGTGGGACCTGGATAAGTGAGAAACCTCCATAACTGGAACTCATGCTGAGGTCCCAACACTTTGGCACTGAATTACCTCTGTTAGTGGGACGAGGTAAACCTCTATATCTGGGATTTGTTCTTTCGATTTATCATCATAGTTACCTCTATAACTGAGACAGTGAGTAAATTTTATATGCATAAACCTCTGTAACTGAGATAACATTGTTTGTTTACTCATTCTTATTCTACCCACAAATTCCTGATCGCACCTGTATAACTGAAATAACCTGTATTCTCACCTCTATTAATGGAACCCTCTGTAAATGAGACAGATATTTATTTATACCTGTATATCTGAGACACTGGGTAAGTGGAATACCTCTATAAGTGAAACGACATTGCAGGTCCCTTGATGTCTCACTTAACCAGGTTTCACTGTAATTTCCTATATTTTTATACTTCTGCAAATTAAAATGAACGAATTAAGTGGTAATAGTATTTTGGCATGTTAGCGTACAAACTCGACTGCTAAGAAAACTCTCATAGCAATGTGTATATGTACTCAATATGCTCTAAGTCCTAAACTATTGGCGATCACGTTATATTTTTTTTTCTTAAGAATTAATATATTTAAATCTAGAATTCAAAGTTAAAATATTAAAAAAAATTGTTCGAAATTAGTCAAAAATACATTTCAAATCTTCATTTCCGGTTTACTATACGTAAAAATAATCAAATTTGTAATTCAATAAAAAAAATTAAAACTACACCCTTTTAAATTTAAGAAAAAATATTTCTTAGAACCTTTTACAAATTGAATGACACAAATAATAGGCATTCAAAAAGTACGGACTTCATACTTTGTGAATTTTTAAAATCTCATAAATCGGCAATAAAGCGTCATACGAAAAAAATAATGTATATGCATATCTATTTCCACTAGAACTATAACTGACCAGAGTATGCACAATTTTTTACCTCACTTTATTTTCGTTGTCCGCTTCACGTGAAATGCCCCATATATTACATATAAGTTCCATCTTGCAAAGGAAAACTGTTGGAAATCCATATATTATCCATTATATGAGTTTAAATTATTATTTATTTTTACTCTTAGGCGATAGATAGTTCAGTAAAAAAAATACACCTTTAACTATAAAGTAAACTTGGTAGTTTTTGAGATATTGTGACCAATTTATCCAAAATGTTTTTATTAACAGATTGCTGCAACATCACTACTCTTGAACTTATCAGTGGCGCTCGCGCAACAGACGGATAGCATTGAACTTGCCGAATGCATTATAAGTTCATTGACCAAGATCACCGATAATGAAGCTTACTTCAGGTACTCGGGATAAACAAGTATTATTTTACATAATAATTGAAATAGCGATTTAGCACGAGCGAAGCTGAGGGTTGCGCTAGTTAAACACTAAAATGTTCCTCGAGAACCACTCTATCCGTTAGTGAAAACGGCATGAAAATTGGTGCAGTAGTTTTTGAGTTTATCACGAACAGACAGACAGACGGACGGATACACGCGGCGGAGGACTTTGTTTTATAATATGTAGTGTTGTAATGTTAGCAATGAATTTGCTATAATCTATATATATAAAAATGAATTGCTGTTCCTTAGTCTCGCTAAAACTCGAGAACGGCTGGACCGATTTGGCTCATTTAGGTCTTGAATTATTCGTGGAAGTCCAGGGAAGGTTTAAAAGGTGAATAAATATGAAAGTTGTGCGGAAAATTAGGAAATTAAAAAAAATGTAAATGTTGTTTTGCGAATGCGTAAAAAAACATTTCACCGGGAGGAAAAGCTTATAAAAATTTTATATGTGGACAGAACAACGTCTGTCGGGTCCGCTAGTTCTGTATAATAGTCTAATAGTATTTCAACCTACTGTTTGCTGGATGAAAAATTTGTGTTAACTGCCTGGGTGATGATATCTGAAGGTCGTTGGTTTGAGCCACAAAAGGTCGTGGGTTTGAGTTAATTTTGGTTCGGTCAAGCTGATGTTGAGAGCAAAAAATTATAGAAAGTGCACTATAATATCTCCTTAGCTTTATCTATTATTTTAAATGACATAATTTAAGTTAAACTTATTCCTGGTAAACAATGGGATTAAAAACTACTTAACTTTTTTTAGATTGTGTTGTAATCATATTTTGAGTCAATTTTATATATGTATATATATGTAATAAACTTATAATAAAATATGATTATTTCTAAATTCAAATAATACTTGTTAATAATGTTATTGTGTATTTTTTCAGGGGTTTGGTAGCACTCGGCACAATATTGGCAGAAGCACCGAACAAACTAATCATACAAACTAAAATAGTTTCCAACACTCAATTACATAACAAACTGAAGAACAATTGTTCCAATGTGGACCCTAACTTCAAGAAAATTTCTGTATGCTCCCAGCAAATACTAAGACTGTTATAAATTAATCCTTAACACTATAGCAATAAGGTTGGCTGTCATTTACAATACTCTTTTTAGTGAAATCCCATGTCTACCAGTACAATGGTCATAACTGTACAGACATTCTTTTAATATTTTTTATTATATAATTATAATAATCATTATAGATGGAAACTCAAAATTTTATGTCGACGTAAATAAAATACGCGCTTTTTATTACAAAATTTGATCTCGCTATGATTAAAATGAAAGAAAACTGTCAGTGAAGTGATTTATTGAGTAAAAAAATAATTTCTAATTTTATACATAACATGTGACTCAAGAACAGTATCATATATTGTTAACTTATGTATGAACTATGAATTGTTAAAGGCATTAGCATAACGAATATAATATAAATGTGAATCAATCTTTTATTTCACTCTATATAATTATGTAGAATATATTTATGTAGAATATAGTATCATACTATCTTATACTATTTATTGTAAACCTTTACACTTTTTAGTCTATGGACTATGATATTAAAATAATATTTTACTTAAAAAGTATACCTAATTATGATTTTACATTTGTAATATAAATGAAACTAACATAAATTTAGTCGTAGTTTTAATCTCCTATGAACATGTTTGCTTAAAAGCCTTGGAAAATTAGAGAATATAAAACGATGACAAAATCTATTAATAGTAATGAATGTACAGTTATTTCAAAAACTAATTTTTACAATGATTTTTTAATGTATTTATTTTGCTGATTTATTTCACACACTTGATATAAACAAAGCAGTAACATTTGACTTAATTTCTTACATTAATAATTATTATAGTTGTGATAACGATTTGGAAAATATACGGATCTGTCTTCATGTGCTAGAAATAAAACCTGCGACCACTGTACATTATTAATAGACTGAGACAAGTTTTGTCAAACTTTCATAACCAAGCAGCACAGTAAAAATATCAACCAGTATGGAAACTAGGCCTAGTTGTTAAAATAAATACCTACGCTCCATTGGAGTGTTAGGGTTGTCGCTCTTAATGTTTTTGAAATTGTTTATTTATTAAAACATTTTGTTTTCTGTAGTGATCTAACAATCGAGTTGAAATACATAAGTAGTTTACAAATAAAATATAAATGGGTATAATCTCATGGTGTTAATATCAGTAAAAGATGATAGTTTGTAAATCGGAACAGTTTAATATTAAGAGTTGTATCTCAAAAAAACAATAATATTATGTAATAAAATAATAACCGGTTATGATCGTGATCCTTACTGGCAAAAATAGAAAAAAAATACAGTTTCATAATTCAGGTGTCGATTTAAAAAAAAGATTAATTATTTTAATTACTTTATTAACTTATAATTATTGTTGATTATTTTTATTTGATATCGATTAAAACAATAATCATTCTTACCTTTCAAAATCAGTAGGGAGTTTAAAAAACGAAATCTCCGGTTTTGATGAAGCAGAGTTCAAACAGCCGTATACTACGCAATAAGTTCGTGGCATCTTTAAAAAGATCGCGGTAATAAACTCAAACGCGGCACACACGACTGACAGCACCGCAGCGTCCGCTAAGGGGCCTCGATGATGCGCGTATTTGTGTGAGTGTGCCGTTTCGAACGTTAAGTATGCAGTTTCCGTACTGTTCATATTTTTACTGTGCAAGCAGCAAGCAATATACACTATTTTTTCAGATTTTTTTTTCTAAAAATGAATGAATATATTTATTCATAATTATAATTATTAAATAAATTAAACTAATACATTTTAGATTTTTTGAAAAATTCAGAGCATATGAAAAGTATAAGAAAAATTTCGATGAGAGTGCAGCATTTTTTAATGCCCAGAGACAATTCCAATGTTAAATTCATAACTGTGTTGTTATAAACTATAATAATTATAGTATATATTCTAAACTCTTAAGAACTCAATATATTATTGAGATTAAACGTGTTTAGTGCTTGACACGAAATATGAGCACAAATTGTATGGGCCTTATCTTAGTAAGAGTTTCAGTATCAAATGTCTATACCATTATAATATAAGCACTGTAATTTATAAGGTTCAACGATATTTTAAAAATCGCCCCTATACTAAGCTGTGAAATGAGCATTCATTTTTGTTGTTGTTCAGTTCAGTTGTTGATTTAAAATTAGTATTCACCCGTTGAGCTTTTAGATTTTTTCTACTATCTTATACTAGAAAATAAATATATATCACACATAATACAATCTTTAATATTATATAAATATAAGGCAATTTGAATAGTAAAATACACATATAAAAGCTCTAAGTCAATTCAAACTAAACAGAAGTTTTTTCATTTGAAACATTTCATAAAGCATAATTATTTTATAAAGCTTAGTATCGAAAAATCTTTTTACAATATAATATTGTCAAAACGAACTATACAATTTTATTTAAAATGTATTTTTACACACTTCAGATCACAGAAGTTATTCAGATCATACCACACAAAACTTTAGTGCTTGAGAGTAACTGTCTCTTGAAATTGGGAGTGTTTTTTTTCTAGGGAGTTTTGTTTTTTTTTTTTTCATTATAAACGCACAGTTGAAAAGAGTGCTAAGGGGTATAAATTTTGTATGCGGCTAACTTCACAGCATTTAAGTTTTGCATGAACTACTGGCATACCAAAATTGACAATTTGCAATCTGAAGTTTCTACTATATATATAATATATCCATATATTTATATTTACTATAATGAAAAACTACGAAATCAACAATGTAATTAATTTGATAATTATAATGTATAACTTTAATAAAGAACTCTTTCTTCAACTACAAATCCAAAACAAACATTTAAAATAGTAAGAAGTGTAATTTACCAACAACAAAAATGTCAGATTGAATAAAATTATAATTATACATTACAATCTCATAAAAACAAATGTAAAAACAAAAATCGTTATAGCTAACATTACTTTTTCTTTTTCAATTCTTCAAAACGCCGGTTCAGATCTTCAAAGTCTATTTCATCGGGAGCAGTTGCACTGTTGTTGTTTGTTGTGTTCGAGTTGTTGTTTTGAGGCACAGAAGGCAGGACCTGGTCTGAAGGCACAGATGGAAGTTCTGGCAGCTCAGGGAAGTAGTTGGGCAATTTAGACCTTGGCTGGGGTGTTGGAACGTTGGGTGCGGGCTGAAATAATTAATCTACAGTTGTAATGAAATTCTAAATTAGTGAAATTTGTATATTGATTATGTCTTAGAAATATTTTCGCGGTTCCGCCCGCGTTCCCATTACTATTGAGAAATAGGGATTGGTGATAGAAAGATGAAAATTTTGGGTTATTAGTATAGATGATGTCAAATCATAAAAACTTAAATTAAAAAATTTAGTCTAAAAATAAAAAATCTGGAGGGCTACCCTTATCACCTAGGGGAATAAAAAATTTAAACTTTTCGAATGTCCAGCTATTTTTTTTTACCTTATTTGTTTTATACTTAAACTACCTCAGACACACCTCAAATGAAGCCAAAAAATATTTATGCAAAACACTCCAACCATTTTTGAGTTTTAACAACACTTACAAACAGCACTTTATTTTACATTAATAAATTAATAATAACATTACTTATAGTGTATATCAGCGTTTCTTATAAACATACAAAGAGGTTAAGCACATAGGCAAGCAAGCCAAGGTTATCATTACGATAGTGCTTATTCTTGATCCACGTGAGTTAAAAGATTTATTATTGTGTTACTTTTCTATTCCCACAAACATTTTCAACATTGAAATGTTATTAAAAAATGCTTTAGCATGAGATTAATGAAAACCTATTCTAAAAGCTTCTTTCAAGTACTTACCTTACCCTAAGTATGATATACAAATTTAAAAATAAAAATAAGATTGTAACTTTTCACTTTTGAGTAAGACTACAACAGAGTCCACTATTATGTAGCTAAATAACAACTATACTAGTAATAATTAAAACAATCTATTTCATGCTTAGTTAATAATAATAAAAAAACAAAAAACCAAAACCAAACTAAATAAATTAAAATATAAGGATTGTTAAAGAGCACTGCTCAGGGAAAAATAAAAAAAGTAATATTACCAAATCATGAGCGATGCTGTCATAAGCAGGAGGCAAGTTGTGCATTTCCTCCTGAAAATACCATATTACAAAATGACCAACCAACATCTACAACACTTCTACAAATTCAAATTCAAATTCAAAATATTTTATTCAGCATAAAATTATTACAATTTTTTACTGAACGTCATGAGTCTACTACCAGTTCGGAAAGAAGAAGCCACTGACCTGAGAAGAACTGGCGAAAGAAACTCAGCGGGACTAATTTTTTTTTTGTCTGTTTTAATATTTTTTTAAATGGAAATCGAAATGAACAATCATTCTATTGGTTGAAATAGCCTGGAGGCGATCACATCATTCCCAAGGCGTACTGTCTTCTAAAAAATCGTTAATCGAATAATATCCTTTACTACACAAACGTTCTTTCACAATTTTTTTAAATTTGGCAATAGGAGCTTTTTGAACGTTTTCTGGGATCCTGTTGTATAAGCGTATACATTGTCCATAAAAAGAATTACTGACTCGGCGTAAACGAGTCACAGGTATTACAAGTTTATGTTTACTCCTAGTATTAATGGTATGCATGTCGCAATTCCTGGGAAATTCGTGTATATTTTTATGAACATACATAACATTTTCGTACACGTATTGAGAAGCAACAGTCAATATTTTTATTTCTTTAAACTTATCTCTTAATGATATTCTAGGACCTAAACTATAAATTGCACGAATAGCTCTTTTCTGCAGGACAAAAATTGTATTAACGGTAGCTGCATTTCCCCATAATAAGATTCCATATGACATAATACTATGAAAATAACTAAAGTATACTATGCGAGCTGTATCTACGTCAGTAAGAAGTCTAATTTTTCTAACCGCGAACGCTGCAGAGCTAAGCCTATTCGCTAGCTCCTCAATATGGAGATCCCACCGCAATTTCGAATCTATGATAATACCTAGGAATTTGGTAGACTGTACCGGTTTTAATATTTCCCCGCCTAATACTACACCATTATCAACAAGTTTAACATTAGGTGTTGTGAATTTTATTAATTTTGTTTTTTTGTTATTTAATAATAAATTATTCGAATCAAACCAATAGACAACCTTTGAGAGAGCATCGTTTACATCGTCATACACAAGTAAATTACGTTTTACCTTAAAAATAAGTGAAGTATCATCAGCGAACAATACTATCTCATGTTTGTCCTGCACAAAAAATGGCAAATCATTTATGTAAACTAGAAAGAGAAATGGACCAAGAATGGAGCCTTGTGGAACCCCCATATCTAACGGAGCCCCAGGAGATCTCTTACCATTTACATCAACCCTCTGTATTCTATTACTCAGATAGGAATTCAGAAGGTTGAGTGCCTTATTTCTAATCCCATAATGATGCAGTTTCCTGATCAACGTCACGTGATGCACACAATCAAAGGCCTTGGATAAGTCACAGAATATCCCAAGAGCATCCTGCGACCTCTCCCATGCCTCAAAAATATTTTTAACTAGCTCAACACTAGCATCTGCTGTGGAGCGACCTTTTGTGAAGCCAAACTGTTTCTTATGAAGTAGATTGTGTGCATTAAAATGCAATAACATTTGCCCGAGTATGATTTTTTCAAAAATTTTACTAAATGTTGGGAGTACTGAAATTGGTCTAAAATTATTAGGGTCTAGGGTACTACCCGATTTAAAAATTGGAATAACTTTACTATGTTTCATTAGATCAGGAAACACACCACATCATTTTACAGCTCATAACATTTAAATTTGCTTTATATTCAGTTGATTTAAAAATTAATAAATTATTAAAATTAAGTAAATAACAAAAAATAATAAAAAAGAATTAGTTATATATATAATAATAAATAATAATAAAAAAAAATAATAAAAAAATTAGTTATAAACAAAAACTAACTAAAATTACAAACTAAAAAGTGTTAAGTTAACTAAACAACACCACTAAATAAATGTATAAGCCCATATTACCTGTAAATAGCTATTGTTTAGAGAAGCAGAATCAACACCAGGTGGTACATTAAAATTCATATGCTTGCTCATGTTGCTCGGTTCTCCATAGCTAGGTTGTGTCGCAATGAAACCACCTACTTTACCACCAGATGGTTGCTAAAATATAATATTGTGCAATTAATTTATTTGACTCTTTCTAAAAAGATGGGATGGATGGGGAAGTTATAAATGAAGAAAGTTTTAAGATGGGCAGTATGAAGAGCCATTTACTAATTTAGAATTAGTATTTTTTGCACAACATGTACAAAAACATTCTGTGTATATTTTTTTGCACAATTGTTAAAATTTTCTTTAATATGACAATTCATATTGTGTTTTAATATGGCTTAAAAAAAGAAGAAAATGCATATTATATAGAAGAAGGATATATTTTACTTTATATTTAAGTATTCTCCATTATCCATACCTTTTAACCAAATGAAAAATATACCTACATGTAAATAAAGGCAATACTTCAGTAGTATAAAGAAAGTTATGAGTCTAGGACATTCTGAAAATTATTGTAAAAAATGACTTTGACACAAGCAATTGAATTAAAGTAGTTTACTATTTAAAGGCTAATAAGTAAATATACATACAGATGGATAGTTAAACGGAGTCACAGTAGGTGGTGGTGGCGGCATGTTCGACATTGGTGGTGGAGGATAGCCTATAAATCCAGGAGGGTTTGGTGGACCGTTGATGTCTATAAGCATTGCGTCTCGGCCTGAAATTGTTACAAATTCGATGCTTATATATTTCATTTGAGACTTTTGCTGCTTACTTATAACAAGTAAGGCAAAAGTTATGTGATAATTGAATGAGTTCACTTTCTTAGACTTACAAATTACAAAAAAGTAATTTGCTAATATTATTATAACTAACCTTCTTCCTCCCTCATGACTTGTTCATCAGGAGTGTATTCAACATTGTAATTCTTAGCAATTTCAATGAGGTACCTTTCCACAAGTATTTTAGGTGGGCTATGAACAGACATCTTATGTTTCAATTTTTCACTTATAGTATTTACATTTTCACTTCTGCATGCATCAGCATATACTTTGCCATATTTAGCTGTCAGCAAATCAGATATTATTTTAAGTTCCTGAAATAAAACATTAATACACATTACTATTTATATAAATATACCTTGTTCATTTTCTTAACACATTTTGAAAAGTAATATATAGATATTATTCAGCCATAGGGGCTATAAAATAAAAATAATTATTTACCTGTATATCAGTGTGCATTCTTGGAGCAACCCATATCAAAGTAGATATAGCTTCACTTAAGCCTTCGTCTAATTCTTTCATCTGCGTAACCAATCCAAATCGAGCTAACACCAAGTCACAGTACATTTCCACTATCTCCATTGCTTCTACCATGTAGTCTTCTCTAAATGTGAACATAAAGCAATATAGTATTTAGAATTTAAATAAAAGATAAATATGTATTATTCAGTGTGGCAAATATTGCGTATTATCCGCAATATTCATGAACAAAAACATGTCTGTTTGATAGCTAGGGAAATTCTAATCATTAAATATAGACCTCTTGATTATGACATACCTGATTATGTGTTCCACTCGAATTTTTGCACGTTCACTTTTACCAGCAGCAATATATTCAGCTATTTCCTTACGAGATTTTTGAGCCAATTCAGTTTTTTTCTTTTCTATCAATTTGAGGCGGTTTATAGCTAATCTCAAATGAGTTTTAAGTTTTGAGTAATTAGGACTTGAAGAGAACATTTTTATGCACACTTTTTACCGTATCGTAATAATTTATAAAGTATTTGTAGAGTAGATTTGTATGAGTAATAAGCGAAATAATTGTTGTTTGTGATTTATATGAATCACCATCAAAACAGCTGTCAATTTGACAACTACAGTCACAAATATAACGTTCCTTTTAGCAAAAATAATTATTATAATCAATGATATTTTAACTATAGATATGTTATGAGCGCGCAATCGTGAAAACTCGAAAACGTCCTAATTAGGACGTATTAGTACTTTAGTCTGTGTCACCGCATGGCGACGAGTGTTACGCTGCTACAAAATTAAAAAAAATACCATCCTGTGTATTTAGGAAATGCACCAATTATGATACCAAAGTTAATAAAACACAAAGGATCTCATACCACATGTAAGAACGCAGTATACTTCGATTTATTAATATATTTCAATTATTTGCCTGATATGTCATCGGCAAAGAATATACTACTCTCTACCGAGAGGTCATCGGTCGCTAGACTAATGTTTGTTTACATTGACGCGCAATTGACAACACTAGCTGTCTCTTTTTTTCTTATTGATTTTATCGACTATCCCCTTTCTATCGTTTTGACATGTTGTTATATATTAAGTATTGTCTGTAGTTTATAGTTTATGGTATGGGTCATGATAGTAAGATCTGTAGAGATAGATTGACTATGGAACTGGAATTAAGCATCACCGACTTGTTATCTAATAATAGAATTATAATAATAAACCTGTTGAAGACTTAAATGGATGTTTCATTAATAACATCATAACATGGCGCTGCGTAATCAAGAAAAACAGGTTCGTGAAACAAACTAACTAATAATTGCACGCTTTGGTGTCCGGGTTCTACGACGCACAATAAGAAAAAAAAAATGGCGGAGTCTGCACAAAGAGAAATTAAAAAAACATGTGGAATAATGGGATTAAAACCCCCTACGGGCTTAAAAAACCTGTCCATGGAAGAGTATAAAAAATTTCTGCAGAGATTTGAAATATATAGATTAGCGTCAGGTGCTAAAAGTGAATCCAGTGAGGTACAGACGGCATTATTATTGCACTGCATGGGTGAGGAAGCTCAAGACATACATGCTACTTTCGACTTTGCTAAAGATGAGGCTTACAACTATGAAAAAGTGATAACTAAATTCAATGAGTATTTTATTCCGAGAAAAAATGAAAGTGTTAATTCACATTTGTTTTTTACAAGAAACCAAAAAGAAGGTGAAACTTTTGATAGCTTTTATACTGACATAAAAAAGTTGAGCGCAGAATGTGAATTCGGAAATCTTTTGGATAGAATGTTAAAAGACAGAATAGTAACGGGAATTTTAGATAAGAGATTGAAAGATAGACTACTAAGAGAAAGTGACCTGACATTGAGTAAAGCAATCCAGATATGTAAAGCAGCAGAACTAGCAGAGGAACAAATCAAGAAAATTGCAAACGAACCGGGGACGAGTGCAATACAAAGTGTAAAAAAGAAGAATGGAAAAGTAACAGAGTCGGAAAGGGTAACAAGAAACTCAACAGATAAGAGAAGATATACCAGAACAGACCGAGATTCAAGACACAGACCAGAACAGAGGAATACAGAAGATAGATATCTAGAGAAGAATAAGAAACAAGAAGGACAGAGGACTGAGAAGAAGTTTGACTGTTCGAGATGTGGATTTCATCATAGTGAAAGAAGATGCCCAGCATATGGAAAGAAGTGCAAGAAATGCGGGAAGATGAACCATTTTGCGAGAAAATGCAGAGCAAGAGATGCTATAAAAGCTGTTCAAGAAAGTGAGTCTAGTGATAGTGAGTCGTGTCATATGTATATTATTAATATTAGTAATATTAATTTAGAAAGAAACTGGTATGAGTATGTATACTTCACCGAATTGAATAGAAATTTAAAATTCAAATTAGATACAGGTGCACAATGCAACGTAATATCTGCAAATGATTGCTATAGGTTTGGTATAAGTAAATTTGACAAAACTAATTGTAAATTGACTAGTTATAGTAATGAGAAAATAGAAACTTTAGGAAAGATTAATTTATCAGTGAAAATAAATGATCAGATTCAGAAAATAGAATTCCAGGTTTGTAAAGGTAATTATATACCTATTTTAGGTTTACCTACTTTAATAAAATTTAAATTAATTCAGAGGACAAATAATGAGAAAATTGGTAGTGTTCAGACTACAAATTTAGAACTATTAGAGAAATATAAAGATGTTTTCAAGGGGATAGGTGAAATAAAAAATTATGAGTATGATATTCAGTTAAAAGAAGGTTGGCAAGGAAAAATTGAAAGAAATAGGCATATACCATTTAAATTGAAAGATAAGTTAAAGGAAGAATTAAGTAAATTAGAAAAAATAGGAATAATAAGTAAGACAGAAGGTCCTACAGATTTTGTAAGTTCATTAGTTATGACAACTAAACCAGGTGGGGCTATGAGAATTTGTTTAGATCCACAATATTTAAATACTCAGATTAAAAGAGAACAAATGATGATACCTAATGTAGATGAAATAATAGTCAAGTTAAAGGGAAGTAATTATTTTAGTACCTTAGATGCGAATAAAGGGTTTTGGATGATAAAATTAACAAATAATAGTAAATATTTAACAACATTTAATACCCCATTTGGAAGATTTTATTTTAATAGATTACCTTTTGGTTTAGCTTCAAGTCCAGAAGTTTTTCACAGAGTATTTAGTGATATATTTAAAGATATTGACGGAGTAGAGATATATATTGATGATATATTAATTCATGCAAAAACAGAAGTGGAACATGACAGAATATTAGAACAGGTACTTAAGAAAGCACAGGAATATAATATAAAATTTAATAGGAAGAAGTGTAATTTTAAAAAGAAAGAAGTTAAATATCTAGGCCATGTCTTAACGACAGAAGGAATTAAGATAGATCAAAACAGAATCAAAGCAATAGTAGAGATGAAAGAACCAAAAACTCAGAAAGAATTATTAAGATTTCTAGGAATGATTAATTATGTTGCAAGATTTATTCCTAATGTGTCTGAGGTAACAGCACCATTGAGGCAATTGATTAAGAAACAAGTACCTTTTTTGTGGTCAAAAGAACAAAATAAAGCTTATAAGACTTTGAAAAAATTATTAATTGAACCACCAGTTTTGAGTTATTTTGATATGAATAAACAGATAGTACTAAGTGTAGATGCTTCTAAAGCAGGATTAGGTGCAGTTATTTTACAAGAAGGAAAGCCTATAGCTTATGGTTCTAGGGCAATGACAGAAACAGAAATACAATATAGCCAGATTGAGAAAGAATGTTTAGCAATTTTATATGGAATAACCAAGTTTCATCAGTATTTGTATGGAAGTCAATTTAAAGTAGAGACAGATCATAAACCACTGGTATCAATTTTTTCTAAACCATTAAATAGATGTCCAGCTAGATTACAAAAAATGAGAATGGCTTTACAACCATATTCATTTGAGTTAAATTATAAACCAGGTAAAGAACTTGTGGTAGCAGATCATTTGAGTAGATCACATTTATTAGAAACAGAAGAAAATTCAGATTTAAAAGTAGAAACACATGTAGCCATGATTATGGAAAGTTATAGAATATCTGATAAAAAACTTGAAGAATTAGTGTTAGAAACAGCAAAAGACGAGGAATTAATGGCAGTAAATAAATATATAATAGAAGGATGGCCAGAAAATAAGTCACTTATAGATAGTAAAGCTAAAATTTATTATAGTTACAGAGATGAGTTGAGTAATATTAGAGGATTAATTGTAAAAGGTAGAAATATAGTAATACCACAGTCAAAAAGAAAGGAAGTATTAGAGAACATACATTATGCACACTTAGGCATAGAAAAGAGCAAGGTGTTAGCAAGAAATACAGTATTTTGGCCAAATATGAATAAAGAGATAGAAGATTTGATACAAAATTGTGATACTTGTAAAAGTTTTCAGAATGTTAATAGGAAAGAATTTATGATAGAGAAGGAAATTCCACAAAGACCATGGGAAATTTTATCAATAGACATATTTTTCCTATATTCAAAACCATACATATTGATTGTTGATGCATATAGTAAGTATGTGGAAATACAACCATTAAATAATTTATATGCAACAAGTACTATTGAAAGTATTAAGGAAATCCTAGGAAGACATGGTATTCCAGATATAGTTTATACAGATGCAGGAACTCAATTTACTAGCTTAGAATTCAGACATTTTTCTAAAGAATGGAATTTTAAACATAAGGTCATAAGTCCAAAACATCATCAAGGAAATGGATTAGCAGAAAGATACATACAAACTGTTAAGAAATTGTTAAAAAAGCTAATTTATGATAAAAAAGATATTTACTTAGGTTTGTTAATGTATAGAAGTACTCCTGTAACCACAGATGGAAAATCACCTTCAGAATTGTTATTCAATAGAAATATTAAAACAATTTTGCCAAAATTAGAGTTAAGTCAAGATAGAAAGGATAAACATAGACAAGAACTTTTAAATAAACAGGAAATTCAGAAAAAGTACTATAATAGAGGATGTAGAAATTTACCAGAATTAAGAGGAGGAGAAATTGTTAAAATACAGGATGAGAATGGCAAGAAACCTCATGAGAGTGGTATAGTGATAGGTAAAGGAAGTGGTCCGAGATCATACCAATTAAGGAATGAGTCAGGAAATATTTTAACTAGGAATAGGAAAATGTTAATTAAAGGAGGAATGTATTATGATAGGAGCAGGGTAGAAGATCAAGGATATTGTGAAGATAGTGAAAGACAAGAAAAAGAAAAACATATAATTCAAAAAAGGGACATACAAACTAATGTAATACCTAGAGAGATCAATAATGGTTCAGGACAAGTAATTTCTAATAATGATGCATCTGGTAGTAGAGTATCAAGATCAGGTAGATTAATTAAAAGACCAAGTTATCTTAAAGATTTTGTTTAATTCATAAGAACATGAATAATGATAATTTAATTAATAAGTTTGTATCTTCATATGACTGATTGTAACTAAAAAAAAAAAAAAAAAAAAAAAAGAAATGAAAAAGAGTCTTCATGTCTTGTTTTTATAAAAGCTGACTGTAATAATTGGTGTTAACATAATAATTGCCTATAGTTTTGTTCATATGTAATAATGTGAATATGTTTGTATAAATTACATAGCTTACAAAGTAACTTGAATTGTAAACTTTAATGTTCCTATAGTAAATACAAAAGTAAGGTAGTTAAGTATAAATTAATCTCAATAATGTAAAAGGGAAGGATGTTATATATTAAGTATTGTCTGTAGTTTATAGTTTATGGTATGGGTCATGATAGTAAGATCTGTAGAGATAGATTGACTATGGAACTGGAATTAAGCATCACCGACTTGTTATCTAATAATAGAATTATAATAATAAACCTGTTGAAGACTTAAATGGATGTTTCATTAATAACATCATAACACATGTACCTTGAATGAGAAGTGTGTATGTGTGCAGCGCGGAACACTTTTTTCGGTTGTTTAGTGAGCGTATAACATATCTGTAGTTAAAATATCATTGATTATAATTAACCAATATTAATAGATTTTTTTTTATTACTTATTAAGAAAACACATCTGATAAAACAACCTTATTTGTAGTACTAATTTCTTCAAAGGTTGACTCTTTTCTTTTTTATACTTTGGTAATGCATTTACCAATACCTTTATTAAAATGAATGTGTGCGTAAGTGTCACGTAATTACAACCTAAAGCACGCACGCATATACACAGCCAAGCTGTAACTTGTAAGTTGTAAGTTTGTATAACTATTTTATCAAGACGCGAGTCGGGAAATATATTCGGCCAGCCGCGTTGAAATGGCTTCAAATCGCTCACGACTCACCCTCTATGTATTATTATTCTAAGCCTTTAGTTATGTTGGAACTCATCGGCAAACCAGTAGGTACATGATAAAAATAAACTATCTTCCCTTTCTTAAAATGGGGATTTTTTACATTTATAAACAAATATGCCAAAATTTGTTTATGAGAACTTATTTGTTTGTAATTGTACATAATTTATTTACATAAGTGACAAAATATACCTATTTCAAGCGCCCACATATATAATTAAAATCACTTCCAAATTCTACTTCCAAACGGTCATTTACTTATTGAATTATTATCAGCCACCCACGCAAAATTATAAGATTTCTAAACAAAAATCTATGCTAAAAATGCAAAGGGATAAAATAAAGTCGTATTTATAAAAAATAACATTTTAATTTTTTACACGTTTTAAATACGAAGTAATTAAGTACACGTAGTAATTAAACTAAGAACCACGTTCTGTGTCTACAAATATGAACATCCATATAACAGTTATCTTATGCACTGTAAATGCAAATAATACATAGTTTTTAAATATAATCATAACTTTATATTATAATAATCAGATCCTACATTACCATTTACCATCGTCAATCGACTTTGCTACAATATATTCTAACAAAAATATTTTTTTTATTTGTTACTTGAAACGACGACGTCCCACATTCATGGTAGCTATTAATTTGAATAGTATATATGGTGTGCAATGAAATGAGTAAAAAATAGTAATTTTCGTTATACACGTATTATATACTGTATACCGCCTTATACAGCACATTTTGTTTACATATTTCTTAAAAACTAAGACTTAAAACTCTAAGTTTATTTCGAGCATTCACTGTTTTACTGCCTATTAGGCATGATGACTGATTTTGAAAAACTGGCCTATAATGGTTTAAAGTATCTACTATTTCCAAAAAATACATTATTTCAGCAGAAAACAAAGTTTTATTACGAAAAAAATGCTATTTAAATTTTAAGTTTTAAAATTTGCTTCAAAACGATCGACGGTGTCATGGCGTCTGCTTGTGACGTCACGACCGTATAATCTGACTGTAAACACTAGGGAGCCAAAGCAACAAATCAGATAATTTGGGTTTAAATATGAATTCAAAAGTGTACAAGTGCTGTGCGGTCCCTCAGTGCGTTAATACGTCATTAAAAACACCTAACAAATTGTTTGTTTACGTTCCACGCAATCAAAAATTGCGAAATAAGTGGCTTAATCTTGCACGGCGAGATCCAACAGTTATATCTATAAATTCTTCACCTTATTTCTGTGAAGATCATTTTGACGTAAGTTTTTACTTTATTTCATATATTGTGACATGATTTGCGACTTTGTTTAACTAAATTTAATTATAAAGTTCATTCTTTTTGAGATAACATTTCGTCTTTTAAATATGTTCTCTATTTTTATCTTAATGAGTACTTTATTTATACAAAGAAATCGATATGTTAGTCAATAAAAACAATGTTTTAGAAACAATCTCTAATCTATTACGTAGTGCTTTTTATTAATACAGAAAAAATTATTAAAATTTTACGGGTTTGAATTTTTAAATTATTGTTTATAAAGATATAATAATGTACAACTTACATTGTAGTCTTGACATTTCTAAACTCAGCTGAACAAAAGTCTTTATTTGATGCCAAAAACTCCCCCAAAATCAACAAATCAACTCTAGGCAAATTAGAGCTATTTGCCTTGGTAAATCCTTGTTCCATGTTATGAAAACACAAACTAAGCCACTAATTGATAGAAATAATGAAATACTTCACAAAATACAAACGCAGGATGCAGATTTTAAACGTCCTAGTTAGTACTTTATACAAAACAAAGTGACGTTTGTACGGCCGTGACGTAATTCACTCTGATTGGTGTTCAACTTATCATGGCGGACTGCTGTATTTTGTCGTATTATTTTAATAAATAAAATATCAATCTCGCCCTAAATATGAAAATAAATACGCTTTTCAAAACCTATTAATCTTATCTCATTAGATGAACACATTATTTTAGTGGTTTTTAGTTACTGTCATCATGCCTATTATACCAAGATCCCAGAGCATTCTGACATAACTTATTTTCACATGGATGAAACCTTCACGACTTAGTAGCGTCTAGTATACTTTTAAATACCTGCCTACTTGTGAAGCTTGCCCTGTGACACCTGGGCAGGTACCAGGTGAGAAAGGTAACTAAAAATATGAGTTACCTTACTTAAATTTGTATGGCTGATTTTTATATATATTTTGTAGAATATTATTCTAAACTAGAATTATAAAGTGTCAGACACTTTTCATGGACCAGAGCTTTTGTCAGACGCTTTAAAGCTGGACAAAAAATTAATGAACTTTACTTATTTTTTCATGTCTGACTTTTAAATATGTTATTCAAGTAACTATTACAAAGTTATATTTCATCAGTCAGACAAATTCGAGTGACCAAACATCCCCTAAACACAAAAATATATACACACCTGAAGTACCTACAGAATATAAATTAATAAAAATATTCGTAAAGTAAAGCACCTACTGATATGTGCATTGTGTAAATATAGCGGAAACAATAGTAGATTAGAGAATAGGAAGTTAGAATTTAGCTTAAAATGAACACCTATGTTACTATTACTATAAAACTATATTCCTACCAACATATTCCCTCAATGCTATTAAATAACTACATGTAAATTAAAAATAAAATTAAAAAATTAAAAAACCTGTGCAAATTCTTATATTTATTTGATACACACAAAGTTAATTTTTTTTGGTCAATAACCCCCGGCGTCCTTAGAAGACCTTACCAAAATTTCATCAGATAGAATATATAGTTTAGAAATGCATAAAGAACAAACATACAATCTTTTATTTATATCATACAATCTTTTATTTATTATACAAACACTATCCCACAACCAGAGCGTTTTGTGGTACACTTTACTGAAAAACAGTCACGCCTATAGATTTATGCTTTAACATAGTAATCTAAGTTCACATCTAGATGTGTTATCTGTCAAAAGAATATATATATCTGAAATGGCTGGACCGATTTTGATGATTTGCTAGTATTATAATAAAATTCTAATTTATTCGAATCTGTACATTAAATATTTAAATTAAAAATCTTATTATATTATTCTTTTATCCATTACATAAACAAGTAAATAAATAAATAAATAGTCATTATTATCGATACAGAGGCCAAATTTATAGTTTTTAGAATTTTTGTCTGTTTGTCTGTCTGTGACGAGAAAATCACTGGACACGTTATGATGAAATTTGGTATAATCTTAGTTGGTTATTCGGGTCAATATATAGGATTCTCGTTACTTCAGGTAAATATCTCAGTTGTCAGAAATATATACTATGAGTTATAACGTATCCAGTCATATATTTAATTTCAATCTAAGAATTTGGTTTCCGGTGTGTAGAATGCGTTTTTAGAACATTTTTTTACATAATAATTGTTGAGTACTGATATGATTTCTCAGAAATAACAAATCCTGCAGTACTGATACCCCCTATGACCATACTCAATTTCATAAAAATGTGTCTATTGGTTTTCTTGTGAAACAGTCACAGTCAAACTGACATTTTTTTTTAAAGAAAAAAAAGATTCAACTTGATAAATATATAGATATACATTTTGCATGGGTTGAATCTTTTGTAAATCTTTTTTTTTTATAAGGGATCTTATTGAAATAAGGATGCAAAAATCTTGGATTGAAATTAGTACCTAAGTATTTTCAATACATTTCAATTTTTTACTCTGAGACCCATGCGCATAGTGCTCTCGCGCTCACACTCCGGGCTGAATAATTTTGTGTTTAGGGGAGGTTTGGTCACTCGAATTTGTCTGACTGATGAAATATAACTTTGTAATAGTTACTTGAATAACATATTTAAAAGTCAGACATGAAAAAATAAGTAAAGTTCATTAATTTTTTGTCCAGCTTTAAAGCGTCTGACAAAAGCTCTGGTCCATGAAAAGTGTCTGACACTTTATAATTCTAGTTTAGAATAATATTCTACAAAATATATATAAAAATCAGCCATACAAATTTAAGTAAGATAACTCATATTTTTAGTTACCTTTCTCACCTGGTACCTGCCCAGGTGTCACAGGGCAAGCTTCACAAGTAGGCAGGTATTTAAAAGTATACTAGACGCTACTAAGTCGTGAAGGTTTCATCCATGTGAAAATAAGTTATGTCAGAACGCTCTGGGATCTTAATCTATATTAGCAAGATCAACAACTTCATAGGAGAGTGACAGTAAAAATAATATATATAAGCAGGCCTTTTTCGTGGGAGCACGCGGGCCGCGGGGCACACAGTGCCCCCTAAGGAAATATCGAAAATATAAAAAAATGCTATAAAAACACACTGCATTTTGGTGGGGAGGATGTAAAAAATTATGGACAAACTACGTTCGAGAGTTAGCGTGCCCCCAAAACAGAAGTGACAAAAAAGGCCTGTATATAAGCATTATCGTTTTTATAGTATACTTGAAGCCGAGATTATTAAACACTATCATTACGTTAGTCATTTTACATAATATTTTCATGCAACTGTTATACTTTATCCTACTAAATCATATTATTTCGGGTATTATAATAGGTATTATAATAGTTAGAACAGTACTTAAAAATATTTTTTTGATTATATAATGTCACTCTCGCGAATAAGTTATTACCCTACAAACAATCATCCGGACTTTTTTAGAAATAATACAATATACATTTTACAATATGTGCAAATTGACATCAATCTTATCTAATACGAGGCTTAAGATAGCCTAGCTATTTCGAACAAAATAGCCGGTTTTACAGAATTAAGCAACGAAACACATTATGTAACAGCTTCCAAGCTCGCTTAGATCTCGTATTGTCGTGTTAACTTGTATGCGTTAGTTATTGTCACGATAAACGTTCGAAAATCTTGATTTCCATAGGTTTCAATTAAACTCTTTATATAAAAATGTAACAATAAAAGATTAAGTCACAAATTAAAAATATAAAGCATTACAAATAATACTGTCAAAATAAAAAATAATACTCAAAAAATGAGCTTTTGCTCTTCTTAATAAACTATTTAGTCTAAAAGTTCAGTCGTTATTTAAGTCAACAGAAGCTTTCTTTTCTATTTTAGTCAATGAGTTTTCATAGTCGTCATGAATCACAACAGTCGTTGCGCTGACACTGGAAGGGCTATGAGAATGGGTGATATTTGTTCGATTGCTGTCTGCTAAATGTTCTAGTTCGTGACTCTCTAAATTGGGTACAACAGAACAAACAGAACTTACACGGGAAATAGTCTTTCTTTCTTCCGCTGGGAGATCTTTCGAAGAACTGTTTCCGAAAAGATTTAGTAAAGCACATAGGAAAAATGTCGCATAAATCCAACTTACTGACATGATTAAGGTTAAGAAGGTACCTATTTGGGAATATGGTAGGAGATTTGAACGTAAAAGAAATATTCCAGCGAACCCAGTAGTTAATGCCGCGGCCGCTGTCGGGCCGGACGAGGCCGAAAGTGCAACCTTGACTCTCGTAGACTTTGCACCATTTGCGTTAGTATAACTTAAAGCATAATGTAAGCTAAAATCTACAGCTAAACCTGCTGACGTTGATATTGCAACACTTTCTAATATATTTAGTTTCCATCCACTCAAAACGAGTATAGCTATCGTAACAGTCGATGAAAAAATCATCGTTAGAAGTGCACAAACACTTACTATACAACTAAACGTAGATGGTAATAGGACTAAGAAACCTAAACCTGCAGAAAGTATCATCGCTATCACAGTGCCACTAGCTAAAGTGACTTGGAGATCATAAAATTGAAGATCAGAAAGGAACCATCCCAATTTCATGCCTGGAGGTGCATTGTCTAGTTCTCTTATGGTCCAGTTTTCCACTTCAATGAAGAATTTATCCATTTCCTTAAAAGACATCGAATATGGTATAACACTTTCATATTCCACAACAATGGCTGCAACTGTTGGTGGTTGGGTACTTCTCAAAAATTTCGGGCCTGCAACTCCGGGCATAAAAATTTCACGAGGTGTTTGATAAAGAGATTCTACAGCTTTAATGATACATAAGTCAAATACTTCTTTGGTATAAGGAAATTGTGATGATTCACAGCATGGTGTTCTGTTGATCTTATCTATATTATCTATACATCGACGGCTCATATACATTTTAAAGCTTTCAATAAAGCAATTTGGTAGAAGTGGACCTAACATTTGTTGATAAAATGACTGCCTTTTGATTTTGGCACAAAATTCTAATAACCAAACCTGAGATTTTGGATTTGATATACTAAAATCTTCATTAAAAATTAGTTCCCCTTTTGAAAATGGATCCATATGATTTCCATTATCAATGGCTTTGACACCCCAAATCCATCTAAGAGGCATTTTGGTTCCAACTCCCTCCCGCCCAAACCTTTCAAACAAAAATTTGTCTCTATAATTAATATCATACTGCTCAAAAGGATGTGATGTTTCAAAAAGTTGAAACTGTTTCGAATCTGGCAGTTGAAGTCCAGGATAGTAAAATACCACTACCACACTGCAGACTCCAATAGCACCCAAAATCACTACTAATAATGAGTGCAACCTCATTATACATGTGATAATAAATCGATTGAGTATAACTTTTATATCCTCTCCAATTTCATTAATAGTTGTACTAATTGAACCTAACACTACGGTTTTATTTATACATAATTTTACATCTAATATAAATACTGATACTGGCAACCAAGTCACCATAAGCAAAAAGTTAACTAATACTGCAGTGCCTGCAAAGACACTAAAACAATTAATTGCTGGAATGAAACTGACATATGAGGCAAAAAATGCAACCGCAGTCGTCAAAGTAGTAACAAAGATGGGTATGACTGAATGTTTCAATGTTTCCTCTAATATCTGTACAAGTATAGTCTCACCAGCACTTGAAACATTTTTAATATCTGTTAAGCCATTATCATTACTAACTACATTATCTTTGATAAGTTGCTTACTTATCATTTTCCAAACTTTGACATAAAGAAATGCATCATCGGCTCCAATTCCGATCACTAAAACTATAACTAATAAATTCATGAATGGAAAGAATTCCAAATGGAAAACATATATGTAGAGAAAATATGCAACACCAATAGAATATGTGATAGCTGTAAACAGCAATACAGTGAGTACTAGGGATTTAGTATAAATCCAAACACACAAGAATACAAAAAGACCTCCAAGTCCCATGAGCCAAGTATCTTGAATAATCCATAAGTCAAACAAAGCATTTTTTAGACCCAAATCCATTGCTGGCATTGAAAGAGTGTCATATTTTAAATCAGTTTCTTGTAGTTTCATATAATATGGCAATATAGTGCTACTAGTTGGCAAAGGCAGAAATATCATCACATTTTTCACAAATGTTGTAGAATATGTAGGCGGAGAAAAGGCATCAGAGTCTATTATATAAAACAACAAATTATACACTGCATCATACTGGGAACAATATTTTGGAACTCTACATCTATCTCTTTCACATGATGCCATAAGTGTAAAATTATGAAAATAACCAGCACACTTTTTTAAAATATTTACAACATTTTTTACATCTTCGCTAGTAACATTTTCACATGAGTTCTTACCAGATATTAAAGCTATATAATTTGGCACACTCCATATAGGGCAGCAAATGTCTTCTGAGTGTGCAGACCTTTGGCAGTGGTTATAAAATTCATCTTCAGCTATTTCAATAAGCAAAGACTGCAATTGACAAACCTTTTGTACATTTTCATATGAAAGCATTGATTTATTATCAGTGGATGTAACTACAATATGAGCATAATCTCCAGCTGGTGCACCACAAACACCAGATGCATAATTATGGTGTAAGTAATCTGGATTCTGTTGCAAATTTTTGAGTGATTTCCATTGTTTTCTTGTATGGTTTTTTAGATAAATTACATTTTCATCCTCTATAGAAACATTTTTTCCATATCCCCAATGTATGTGATGTAAAGATATATTCTGTTCTGGTGAATTATATAAAGTCTTTGCAAAATTACTGGTATTGAGCTTTTTTTTCTTATGATGCTGTTTCTTTGAGTGTCTGTGACCCAATCCGGTTTTATTTTGTTTTAGTATATTGTTGGCATAAGTTTGATTCATACGTAGCTGATCCTCTATTTCTTTAGGATTTACCGCCAGTCTTTTTGAGGGTCTTGTCTCATCAATAAGGTTTTCCCAAGCTATAAAACGGTGTGCTAAAGTTGTTCCTCTAGTTTCGAACCCAACGACTGGATCGGAGAATGACGGTAGTTCGTGATATACTAGTGGAATGACAGTGAGTATAGTGGAAGTTAAAACTATGGTGGAAAGGAATAAATAAGAGTGACGGACAATAAACCTGGCATAAGCAGACAACATTTTTAGTCCTTGACTTCATTGATTTCATATTTTGTTTCTTATTACTCCATTTTGCTCTCGCGTAATACCTGTACATTTCCCCACCAGTTAAAGCTTCTTTTGTGTACATAAAGATTAATAACAATTACATTTTTGTGTAATATTAGATTATTTTGCTAAAACATTTGTCACAAAAGTGACAAAAACCATCGTGTAGATCGTAGAGAATAAAAACACAAGTCACAAATGTTAAAATTTAAGGTAAATGCCAAATGGTAGGTAAATAGTATAAATTAATTGTTGCCAGTGTGGCTATAAGGTCAGCATAGACCCGTCCAAAGAGTATAGATAATATACTGGGCCCGTCTCTCTACCTCGCACCCCCTACCTACTAAAAATATTTTGACTTGTGGATACTGCTTCTTTTTTCAATTTTTTATCCTATTTTATCTCTTGCGTGAATTCGATACACTAATTCTCTTTATCCTCTCGCTGCTGAACACGGGTCTCCCCTCAGAACGTATCATCAAGCAACACTGATCAAGTGTGATGTGAAGATATGCTGGTTTACTTACAAATTTCTATTACATAAAACATCAGAGACTCGTGGCTTGGCTACAATTATAAATGCGAACGTATTTCTGTCTATCTGTCTCTCGCGTATTCACGGCAAAACTACTGAACTTAAATGAAATTTGGTACACAGATAGTTCAGAGCCTGAGAAAGGACATAGTCTACTTTTCAAGAAGAAAAAAGGGCTTAAAATAGGGGATGAAATTTACAAACCCCCAACGTGCGTTCATTTTGTCGTAGTGGCCGGGGCTCAGTAGCGTCTGGCAGCCGGCCGGAAGCGAAACCAAGAAACGCGCAGGAAGGGCCACTTCGGTGGGCAGTTTGTAAGGCGGGTTGCTCCTAGTACTTCTCTGTAATAGCAGAATGGAATGTGGAGCAAACCTTTTGGCTGTGTGGTCTGCTTCGGCAGACTTGCCGGACCGTTGAAGCGGTGTAGTTAATTCGCAAGCGAACCTGTAACGCTCCATTAAGACGGGCGAGGACTGTTGGGTTTTTGTGGGTAGTACTGACTCTTCTGGCTGGTGAGTCCCACATAACCTCATGTGGTATGCGTCAATGCATTTCCCAACATTTAAAAAAGGAAAGGGGATGAAAGTTTTATGGAAGTTACGTCATTTTTAAAGCTTGAAACTTATTTTTTAGGCTTTCCATCAGATATAAATGAAAAAGAATTTCAAAGTTTGTGAAACTTTTATCCTAAAGGGGGTACCTAGGGCGAACGCGAGCGAAGCAAGGGGGAAACGCTAGTTTTTCATAAAGCAATGTACGAATGTGAGGGCCCTTACATTCAGGCTGACGATGTAGACGATCATGCTCAACTAGCTGCTAACACTGGCAACCTAAGGGGCCTATATGATACAACGAAGGCTTAGCTGAGTTAACGTAGCTACAAGAAAAATCCTCTACGGGATAAGCAGGAAAGACTGATTACCACATCAGAAGAACAACACAAAAGATGGCGAGGGAACTTTGAAGAAATTTTCCTTATATCGGCCCCAGCTCGCTTTATATTCCGCACAACACCTCCTCACAAAAGCTATACTTTCCTTTAAGAGTGGCAAAGCTCGGTCTCGACCTTATAACCTCGGAAATGCTAACAGCTGATACTATTACTGCGGTCGAGATACTGACACCTCTGGGAGAAAATCTGGGTCGAAGAAGAACTCCCGGATGACTGGAACAAGAGCCTCCTAATTACCGTACCGAAATAAGGTGACCTTAGTCAGTGCAGTAATTTATAGAGAGGAATAATTTTACTCTCTGTACCATCAAAAGTCCTCTGCAAGGTTCTGTTAGAAACACTATCAAGGGCTGTTAAACCACTAAGAAGAGAACAGGCAGGTTTTAGACCGAACCGCTCGAGTACGGACCAAATCAACACTCTCCGAATCATCGCCGAGAAAGCATTAGAATGGCACCGCGAGGTATACCTTACCTTCGATAACCTCGAAAAAGCTTTCGACACAGTCCAATGGTCCAGAATATTGTCCAAGTTAGATGAGATTGGAATGCCACCCAAGATTATTAACATGCTGAAGACTATCTACAAGAAATACTTGTAAGGTAGAGCATGATGGCCTAATCTCCGAAGACATCACTGTGCACGCGGGGGTGAGGCAGGGCTATCTTCTTTTACCTTTGCTGTTCCTCATTGTACTAGATGGAATAATGTACAAAACAAATGACGGTACGCAGCGTGGTATAGAATGGAGTTAACTGAACATCTGGATGACCTAGACTACGCTGATGACCTGTGTCTGCTCAGCCACAAACGCGTCGACATGCAAGTCAAATGTGACGATCTGCAGCGTTAGGCTATTCTCGATGGCCTCAATATCAACATGTGGAAGACCCAGGTAATGCGTACTGAAGGATGGAACTCTCTACCACTGACACTAGGCTCGGAACCAATTGAGAGTGTGAAAAAGTTCAGCTACCTTCGTAGTGTCGTGTCGGAAACTACAGGGACTGAAGAGGATACGCTTCTAAAGTATCCAAAGCACAGGCGACCGTCACGCAGCTACGACCTGTATAGCAGTCTAGGAGCAGGAAGCTAACACGTAGAGTGAAATTAAAAATATTTCGCTCGAACGGTGAAATTGTCTTGCTTTATGGGTGCGAAACGTGGAGGGTAAAAAAAACATCTCGCAGTGGATCCAAGTCTTCATTAACCGTAGGCTACGACAGATACTTAGTAACTTCTGGCCCGAAAGGATATAGGATACTATCATCATGTACGTATTAGTCTTATACTATAAGAGATATGTACATATGCATAGATATGTTAAATTGCTTGTTTGTAATCGTGCTCGTGGCTTTGCTTTGTCATTGTTGTTGTGATTGGTGAGTGCAGTGTACAGATAGGTACGGTGACGTAGCGCGTTCCGAGCTTAGTTTTAATTACCGATTATACTACTATTTTGATTCAAATGCACAGCTGAGCTTACGCCTCGCCCTCGAAAATTGTATACAGTTGAGTACTTAAACGATATATTACGTTACCCTAAATGACTTAATTACAAAGTGGCAAGGCACATTTTTTTTAATTATGCTAATTACGCTTCATATTACTATAAAGACAGTTTCTATAAAAATATCTACATATTTTACATATTATTTAATTTTTTTGTATATTTATTTTTAAATTTACTTTAAACAATTATTACTCCCAGAAATCATTAAATGAAAACTATATAAATAGATTAGCTTTTCAAACTGTATATTGAAAATTTTATTTGTGTGTGCCAAATATATCGTTCTTTGCCTTGAAAATTGAAATATTTATGGTTTCACTGTATTGATCTCTATGATGATAATGTGATATGTGTAAAATGGCAACATTTATATTGTCTCTGACGTCTTGTGATCACAAGACTTCTCCGTTTTGAGTTTTCTGTCAAGGTAGAAATTGGAGAAAAAAGCCCGTCCCTTTTGGGATCTTCTGGTTAAAGAACTCCAATTGATTCAAAAACACCATCAAGATGAGATACTTTTTGACTTACCTGTTTCTGCTCCTGCTATCTTTAGCGATACCCATATTTTCGCTGTACTACTTATTGAATGGAAAGGGTGAGCAGATAAGTTTAGCATGGTTCCTGGAAAATACCTCCCCCTACATGTGGGGTACCCTTGGAATAGCATTTGCCGTTGCCTTCTCAGTTGTGGGGGCAGCGATGGGCATCCACACAACAGGAGTAAGCATAGTCGGAGGCGGTGTCAAAGCTCCAAGAATCAAGACCAAGAACTTAATTTCCGTCATTTTCTGTGAAGCTGTGGCTATTTATGGATTAATTACAGCTATTGTGCTATCTGGTATGCTTGAACAGTACAAAGAGCCATTCTTGGATTCATCAATCAAGGAACAAAACTGGATGGCTGGATATGTGATGTTTGGTGCTGGTCTGGCTGTTGGACTTGTGAATTTGTTTTGCGGTATCTCAGTAGGTATCGTCGGTTCAGGTGCTGCACTTGCTGATGCTGCCAATGCTGCCCTCTTTGTAAAGATCCTTATTGTAGAAATCTTTGGATCGGCCATAGGGTTGTTTGGTCTTATTGTAGGAATCTACATGACATCAAAAGTCAAAATGGGCAACCAGTAACTTAAGAAAATTAAACATGAAAATAAGTGTAAGTGTTATGTAAATTTATCATTTTTATGTAAACTAAATTTATCATAGATTTTAGTTATAATAAGTTATATTTTATTCTTTATCATTATTTTACTTTGTCTTGTGATAATGATAGCTTTTGAACAATTCTAAATAATAAGTAATTTGTTATATATTTTAATTATTCAAATTCCGTGATGTGTAATGTGTATTCAGAATAGAAATATAAAATTAATAAATATATATTTTTACAAAATCTACATTATTTCCTTAAGTTGTATTGAAAAATTTAAACACTATGAGAACTTACATAAGTATATAAATTGCTTAAACTTTTACAAACTAGTATAGTTTAAACTCATTATTATTATCATGCATATGGATATTGGATAAAGTAAAAAAATCTAGCAAAATTTATGAAGTTACCTAGATCCCCATTAATTTATTCTTATTTTATTTTCAGTGTATATAAGCACTGGACAGTTCTGCCCCGACCTTGACCTGGACCATCTCGTGCAACCAGTGCTAATTAATATTTATCCAAAAAGCAACTTATAAGCTTTCAAGTTTTCAATAAGTGTTGGACTTGTATACTTCTGAATTTCTGTTTTGTTGATGTGTAACTATAAACTATGTTTTATTTCACTACTACTGAAAAATATCTGTTCTTAGCACTGGCCTTTGTATTTAATTATATTCTGCATGTATAAAAATATTGTATTCAGATCATTCTTTTTAAATATTATGTTATTATTATTCCTCTCATCAGTAGGGATATATGGAATTCTATGAAATAATTTTTATTTTTTAAGGCAGTTTTGGGACATAATTAAGATGTGTTATCACAAATTACTAAAGTTATTTTTTTCCGTTGCTTATTTTGTGCTAAGATCTAGATATTTAAACTGGATTGTATTGGAGTGTTTTTAGACTTTATAACCATTAGATATGAATGTCTAACCATATCACAGTGTCCTATCTTAAATTGGCTAGATACATGGTGCATTAATTATTACATCATTTATTTATTCATGTTATAAAGTAACAAAGAATGCTTATTTCTAGCAAAATGCACATATGTATTTAGTCATTTTGTTTAAAGCTTAAACATTCCATGAAATGTTAATACAACATTTGTGAAAGCTTTGATTGGTAATAGCCTGTAAATAAAATAAATGACACTTTATAATTAAATATATTTTTCCTATAGAGCCATGATGGGAACCAATACAGAAGAGAATATGTGTTTGTTGCTTAAGATGTTAAATGTAGGAAGCATGTCGATGTAAATCATATATAAAAGTCAATATTATTTTTTATTGATCTTTCAAGTATACTACAATCTCTTAAAGTGTCAGTAGTCATTTATGGTCACTTAAAATATTTCAAGTAACAGTTGCCTTTTGGAAATTGATGTCTATTTTATATGAAATTTCAACTTGTAAATATTAGTTTGCTTCCTTGTACTTTAAAGTACACACTAATTTATTGTATATGTAAATTCATATCCATATTATCTTAAATTAGGTGTTATATGATTGCCGTTCTTTATAAACGATTATATCAAACTTCAGCACAAAGTGTGCAGTAATTTATGGAACAAAAAGTCGAAAAGTATTATTGTGTCAGCCGAAGTACTTTACTGATGCGTTTATTAGTTAAACATTTGTGCAAATGTAGATATTATGTATGTTGATGAATAAATAGCTAAAAGTTTTATCTGTTATTATTGTCTTTAGAATTATATAATGGAATGCCTAAAACAATATAGTGTTTGTGTCATAATTCGTTTGTGAAATTAATAAAAATATTCCTGTAAATAATATTTTTTTTGGATTGAACTCTAGGAAAGAGACAGGTAAAGTAAATAAAATGCAAGTCAATGAAGATATTGAAGCTGTTATTTTCATAGGATGGCTCATATGGCTTGTCATTATGATTTCAGAACAAAATAATACTGTTACAGAAAAAATATGGCTTATTTCTAATAAGATGTGCATATTTATTTAATCTATGACCACTGACTAAAAAATACGGAGGTAATGGTGGTCGCTCGACATATTAAGTGATGACGTGTGTGCGTAAAGTATGTATTCAATTCAGTTTCGATAATATGATAATATGGGTGATGTCCTTTATTTCTAGTTCATGTCAATGGCACACAAAGTTCTTTAAAATTAAAATAAACTTAAAAGTATTATTTTATAATCTGGATTAGATCTGGCATATCAAAATTGGAACGTGGACCTTAATGACCCAGTTTCATGTTTGTTTTTCTGGCTGTTCAGGAAGCAAGTAGGCCTTCTGTGTCGTTTTGCACTCTCGAGTATTTCTTGATCACCTCAGACTTAAAATTTCATTTCCGAAGGTGAATATACAAGATGTCCAGAAGGTTACGATAACCTGGCATGGAAAGAATAGCCCTCTTATGATGAGTCAGTAAAAAAAATCTGCGTTCTACACACATTAGTACTCGAGTACCAGTCATTTTATTGAAAAAAAAACGTACTTACTACCTGGAGTGTAATTTTTCGGCATTATGAAGAGTTTAATTGTTCGTTGGTTTTAACTTTCAATGCTTTTGCGACCTCGCAAGAAGCCAAACTAGTCGTTGCCAAATCAACAAATCGGAATCAAATGTATTTTTAAAGACATCCTGTATACAGTATGATAAAAGTGCATAAACGAAATCTATTTGTATCTCAAATTAAAAAAAATCTTTTGAGAAATTTCTTAATCTAAAAGATACAATGCCCATCGCTGCCCCCACAAGTTAAAAGTAAGCTTTTCTCACAGCCTTCATATTTTAATTCTTCACGATCGTAAAGTATGTGTTCTTCTCTGATAGAGTGGACTGTTGGACATCATGGATCTGCTTCAGCAGACATGCTGTTGGGAGGACGTGGTCGAGTGCTTAAGCGACCCTGCGACGCTCCATTAAGACGGAAAAGGTTCTGTAGGGTTTTGGTGGATAATACGGGCTTCTCTAGCCGGTGGTATGCATAAATTCAGTTTATCATCATATGTTTACTATACTGTTTGTTTATTTTTAAGAAAATCACGATTGTTTTTTTTAAGATATGTCGTATATTAAAATAGATTTCATGCTTCACGTCACATTTAGTGTGAAACAGTCTTTTTCCTGTTTATGCATTACCAATTACTAAAGTAAATATAACACTTGCTGACATAGAACTAGGCTACTAGATGTCACATGATGTATGATATTTTACATCATGTGACTTCCGGATGCGCGCGCTATTTAAATTGATAGTTTTATATATTTAAATGCAATTCTTTCTTTTTACCCATCTGCGACAAAACCTAAGAAGGTTATGGGTTTGACCTGTATACATTATGTCCGACCCTATATGTTCCATCGTCTTGATATGGCGAGTGTCATAGGGATCATATAGGTGTAATTGAAAATCAAAATGATGGACGGATGGAAAATTTTTCTTTCGCCTGAATCAATCGAATAAAATGTCAAAATGCAGATTTTTAAGAGGCGATTACAAAAATGTATGCAACGTATATTTTGAAAAGTTGTTTCAAATTCTTTCGGACTAGAACTATAAAGCCGCAGTAAAAAAAAAACAATTTATGAATTAATAAAAAAAAATACTGCGTAAAAACTTAAAAGCCGACAAAAAAGAAATCGCCGAACGAGAAAATATACAAGAATTTTGCCCGCCCAATGACACAAAGAGGCTATAATAGTATGTTTAGTCTTGGTTCCAAAGCTGGACTTCTTTCAATACGAGGTGATTTACTCATATTAAGAATGTAATATTGATTACTAAGATATATACCAAACAAGGTCTCTAACCTCCATGAGTCAAGCTATTAAAATTGGAACCTTTAAACCTAAAATTCAATAATATCAAAAATTTATAGAAATTAGTCAAATATAGTTAAATTAATAATGTATACTTAAATCTCTTAACAAGATTTTTAAATGATTTATGATTTATTAATAATTTGATCTGATCCTTTTTTATACTGCACATGTCTCTTATGAGGGTACGAACACAAAAAAAGGCCAATACATTTTAGCAATAAAACATTTTATTTTAATATAAAACAGTTCCAGATGCTACATTTGTACTGCTACTATACAATGTATTTAAAAGGGAATGTAGTAAAAATCTATCACAAAGCGGAATGTAAAGTTTCACAATGAAACAAAGTTGCCTAATATATGTTACATATTTTATAAAGCATCTGAGCACAATATATATACGATTTGCACGTTTGTATGTCTCTTGACTTTAAGAATGATGAAATGAATACAACATTTTGTATTTTACATCTATAATTTTCATACAAAATGTATTAATTTATTTGTTAAATGTAGCATTAACTATATTATAACAATAGAATTTTTCTAAGTGTCGTCACATGCAAATCATTAACGTTTACAAAACTACGCCGCAAATATAAAACTCATATAAATATGGCATAAGACAAGGGATACGTGTAAAGCTATAACTCCCTATAAATACAACTTAAAACTAAAAAGTGTAAAAGTCTATTTATTTACAAAATAGGTGGACTCTTCGTTAAAACGCTCAAAACACACAACACTCTGACAGTACTGAAATATGTACATTGCAAATATTTAGTCTAAAAACTATAATCTCTATCAATTGAATTCTATTTTATTTTACGAGTTTCACAAAATCTTGAAATTACTGAACATTCATTACATTTAATAAGATTTGGTATTTTATAAAAAAATATTTCACATCTCGCAATAAGCTATAGATCTACGTCTAACTTATCCTATGTACAACTGACTCTGTGTGTCGCTTAGAAAGTAGTCTAAGAAGCCTAAATTGTTTAAAGCAGTCTAATTTGCAAAAATAGTCTATTTAAAACTACTAAATTTTTATTATTTCCAATTTGAATAATTCAAAGATTTCTATAGATCTTTGTTCTTTAGTGGTTATGTATTTGAAAACCCGCTAGAAATAGGTCACTGTTGGTAAATTCAAAGTTCCATTGAAATCCGTAATTTTTAATATGGTCACTTATGTAAACTATGATTTTAAATATCATTTCTTTTGAAAATATTGTTTATACAATTTCTAAATATTTTAAATTAATACATATTATGAGAAAATCAGCAACGACGCATTTAATTCAGCATAACTTAAATCTAATTAAAAAAATTATATCATTCATATCCAAATTATAACATTTGAGAATTGAGATCTTATTTCTTTTGATTTAAATTTTCTTATTTGAGCATTAGTGCGAAGGTGGATAACCTAGTTTATAAAAAGTTAATTTACATCTAATATTCGAAATCTTACTACAATGTGCCATTTTTAATAATGGCAATATTTATTCTATTTAAAGCATAGACAAAATATTGTTAAAATAAATAGCCGTTAACTACTCTATGGCAGTGAGCACTGAGATATTACGACAGTCTTCGCGGGATAACAGCTTAACTACATATAATTATTATTGTGTATGTGTAATATGTTACAATTAAAAGTTAAATAAATTAAATAACTAATTGAGATTCATTGGAAATCTTGTACTATGTGGTCTTAAACCCTCGTTTCTGCGTCATCTTCAGTAGTAGATTTCCTGAAAATTTTTTAAATGATAAAACTATAAGCATTCAAGTTTTTTTATATTATAATATCTAAATGAAATTCTTATTAGATTTCTTACCTTTAACCTAAAAAATATTGTTTTTTTTTTCATTGATATTATAGACAAAGTACAGTTGCGATAAATATGGCATTTGGCACCAACAAAAAATGGCAACTTTGTGATTTACAATAACATATATGTTTTAAAATATGTTCGGATTCACATATAATTTTGATGTAAAATTGTGACTTTGTGTTTCAATAAAATGATATTTTTAAATGACAATAAATATTGGCTTGAAGTTGCAGAATCTTTATCAAGTTTCTTGAAAAATTAAACAAAAAACTAGGTTACAAAATAAAATCACATTCTAAAATGATCTGAATATGTTTAGTAAATAAACTCAATTTACAGTCAAATATCTTGATAAAGAAACCATAAATAGTGCAGTATACTGTATAGTAAGTCCGAACATATCAGAGCGTTAAATTTCAGTTTAAAAATCCATACAGTAGACGATCGCCTCATAGTTTAACGTAAATAAGACGAATGGTTCTAAAAAAGCTGAGGCGTCATCTCGTGGCAAGTTATAGAAACACCCGTCAACCCTGAAGCCGCTTCCCGACTGTCATCGTAAAGTATACACGACAAACGAGTGCATAATCGATTATACGCTTTAATAAGATGACTATATGGATTAATAAACTGTATCGAAGCATGCTTATACATAATAAATTACCTCCTCCCTACGAGTGCGGTGACAGATGACGCGAACACCACCGGTTAGGAAAGCAAAAGATGATTTACAATGAGTGTTTCTCATACAACCGCCACCATCTATCGAACATTATGTTATATGTATATACGGCCGTTATATATTATACATTCCTTTATATATATTATGTATGTATATACTATATACATATATATTTATTTATATCAGTCGAGTATTCGTTTATATTTTTTAATTTAATTATCTATTTAAAATATTTCTTTTTACACCTTTTACACTTGATATGGTTCATATGTTATTGGTTAGTACAGAAGTAAAGCCTGACTGATTTTATCATATTACATAATAAAGTATACAGTATGGTAGCTATGTATGACAGTTATCTCGCTCACATGAGGCAGTGATAATCCAATGAGTTATCGGTATAAAACAATTTGCAGAGATAAATAGCCGTATTATGAAACAAGTTTAGATGAGCCGATGATAAATGACGTGTTAAAGAAATAAGAAACGAAATAGGTACTATAGATATAGAATTTTTTAGTGTCAATTAAAATTTTGTTTTAATTATTTCATGCATGCGTAAATCATGCTGTGATTATAATTGATGCACATTTAATGTTATAAAAGATTAGTAGGGACTGATAATATTATAAAATTTCTCTTACTCGCTCGTCTCTCCCATACTCGCTAATGGTGCACCCATCTGCTGTTGACTATCGCCTGGAAAAATATATCATTTGTAATAGATTCTAATTAGAATTGATTTTTAAGGGTAAAAATAGTAATCAAAATCTAATATATAAAAATCTCGTGCACAGTGTTTGTTATCGAACTCCTCCGAACGAAACGGCTTGACAAATTTTTATGAAATTTTGTTCTGTATACTTGGTAGGTCTAAGAATAGGTCATAGGCTATTTTTTATTCCCCTAGGTGATAAGGGTAGCCGTTTTCAGATTTTTTATTTTTAGATTTTAGACAAGTTTTCATTTTTTTATTATTTACCATCAAAAAATATCACTATTTTTAAAAGTGATTAGAACGCGGGCGGAGCTGCGGGAATTGCTGATAAAATATAAATTCTAAATTGTAGCTTATTAAATATTTTTTTTAAATTTCAAAAAAAGTCATTATTATCGATAAAGAGGCTGAATCTATCCGTCTGTGTTTGTCTGTCCGATAGATTTTAATGATTTTTATTATATTAGTATGATGATTGCTTGTTATCTGTGTCAACAATAGAAGTTTTTTAGTGTGGGAAAATATCCAAATATCTCATTTGTGAGAATTCCATTAGCACATACCCATGGACGGACCCGTGCGGAGTGTGTGCGAGTCGCAAGTTAACTACAAAACAAATTTATAAAGTCTTTTTCTATATCGTTATTAACGTTGTATAGTATATAAGTGAATATTAGAAACCGAAAATTTCCGTGAGATTCTGTTTTATTCTGATTTCTGTCATTGTATGTGTTGTTTCATAATAACACACACCCACAAAATAAAAAGTCAAAACTTTTGTCCCTTTCCTTCATTTTTAGACGGCTGACAGCTGTACTCCACTCTCTATATATATGAAAGCACCCGAGTAACGCAAGGATAAAATATGACTAGGTCGATAATTTATTTATAATCGACCTACCGAATATCTTCAAAAACAAAAAAAATACTAACACTACTAGCTACACTATGTTCTACGTATTACCTGTATGGGCACTAGCAAGGCGCTGCGGCGAGCGCGGCGCGCGAGCACTCGCGTGGTCTTCCTCCGCTAGTCAAAGCAAATACACAAAGCCACTTCAATAAGCATCTTATACATATACGCAAAAAATACGTAAAAAAATAAAATAAACAGCACTCAAAACACAAAAGTCAAAAATATTAAAAAATAAAAAAATATATATAAGGTTGTAATTGGTTATTGCAAATGGCCACACATTTGTCTATGCGTGTGTGCTTAAACTAAGAAACTAAGTGTTTGAAATAAAAAAACAAAAGAACACACGGCTATTTTTAAGATCTAGTCAAAAACGTTTCAATTAAATACAATAATTATTCATTGTTTTAAATAACAATTGTTAACAAAAAATATGTCAAAATAATTACGGATTTACATGTGTTAAACAGACAGAACAAATAAATTATATATTACTTCAAAAGAAAAAAAACTAACCTGTATACGGGAATAAATATTTGTCGTGAGGATGATGTTTGTCCGATCCGTCCGACATTCTGTCGCTATAATCGTAATGACCTTCCATTTTTCTTTGATAATCGTTCTTTAGCATTGTTGCTATCCCGGAATCTCGGAAATCCCGTGGCGGGTACCCGTCGTGTTCCCGCGGGGTTACTGACGAATCCCGGAAATCCCGGGATCCGTATACATTAGGTTCGGTGTTTAGGTATTTCGTAGGACTGTATCCGTAGTCCGAAGCTCTAGAAGATAAATATGTTTTCGAGCCGTAAGGGTTGGTCGGTAGCCTGTACATAGTGGGGGAGATGGGGTAGTTGGGGTCATATGGCACTTGTTTGTCTGAATCGTTCGGCATCACTCCGTACATTAGTTCATCTTCCATTACGCCATATCTATTAAAAATATATTCAAAATTAAGAAGCATTAATTAATTCTTTGTTATTTGGCTATTTTAAAACTTGAGCTACGACATTAAAAATAAAAAATTAAACCAGTAGTTTAGAAGTAACATTACTAGTAGAGTTACTAGTATGTTACTTTTATTAACTATTATGTTACGTTACTTTAAGTATATTAAAGAACCATAAATACATAGAAAGTATAAAATTAGAAAAAAAAACAAACCTATTATCAAGCGGCAGTCTCGAGGCGTCTACACTTGCGACGTATGTGTCGTGAACATTTTCCAGTATAGAAGGTTTGAGCCTATGTCGGCTTAGTTGATACACGTCTGATGTGAGATCTGGGTTGGGCAGTGGGTTTGGTGACGGTGTCGCTGGTCCCGGGTTCATTCCCTCTTCGGAACCCGTTTCTTGCGACCAACGACCCATATCTGGTCGATTTGATTCTGGAAATAGTCGAGGAGCTTTATTATTGTTTGGTGACTGCTAATTTAAATATGACGTAACATTGATATTATTTAGTGATACATATTATATAATAGATTTTAAATAAGCAAATAATATAGGCATAAAATAGAATTATGCTATGTACTAAAATGTCTTTGAATTTTACTGTTTACTATCTTATATATATCTAAGTAATTAAAAATCCTGTTAATAATTAATTATAAGATAATATTACCATCTCTAATATGCGAGGGCCAGCGCGGGGACATTGCTAACGGCGCGCCCTCAGTGATGTTGGGCAGGTAGTTGCCACCTGTGTTGTTTGTTCCTCTGTCACCTAGACATTAATTTTACATGGGTACTAATGTTTTATATATAGGGGACTGAAAAAACCTATTTAGTTGAAGATTAATTTTTAAATAAGCTTTTAAAAATTAACCCAAGTTAACTGACAGTTTAAAAGACTATCCTAGATTTTAGAGGAGCATCAAGAGTTTTATTTTCAATATTTTTATTGTATAGATTTGTAATCACAGAAATAGTTAACTAATTAATATATACTTAAAGATATAAAAGTTGTTCTATTATTAAGAAGAAAAAACTATGAATGTTTCAATGCATATACAACGAAGAAAATAGTATGGTCGTTCTTGAACGAGAAAAATATTTTGAGCATTTTTTTTATTTTGCATTGAGCAGAAAGCGAGTCGATTTTTACAAACAAAGAATTGGTACTCAGATTTTAAGATAAGAGTGAAGTTGCTGCAAGCCCCAGCATGGTATCTGATGCATAATTCGTTTTAATCAAAAATTTGCTATAAAAACTATTTCGATTAGACATTTTGTTCGATCGAGCTACCAAACTAAGAGGGTTAAATTCTGGGTCTGAGAGCTCTGCGTGTAATCAATAATTTCCAACATGATTACAACTTATTCAACGGCAAAGAAAATCGTGATGAAGGCTGCATATTACCTTAATAAACTTCTGCTAGGTTCACTTAGACGTTTTTCGAATATTATAAAAAGTGCGCCAACTTGCGGTGAGGTGGACTATGGCCTTATCCCCCTCATCGTAGGCAGGCTCGTGAAAGTGGGGCATTAAAAAGGTCTGAATATAATGATAATATGGAACATAAACAGTAGTCTTACGGTGTGCAGAGGGCGGGTGGCTGGAGCGGCGCGAGGTGTCCTCGTCGTCGGAGGAGTGGCTGGAGGCGAGGTCGAGCGAGCGCGCCGACGCGTCACTGTCGCTGTCCGTGCCCTCCGCGCCCCCCGCGCCCACCGCCCCCGCCGCCCCCGCCGCCTCCGCGCGCGACTTGCGGCGCCGGCTCGCTTCTGTTAGTCATGTTTATTTATTGTTTTTTAATTATGACATATGAATAGTATTGCCAGAGGGATTTGCGACGAAGTTTTGCGGCGAAAACATTCCAATTCATTTCTATGATAAAATTCTAACCGATCTGTACATTAAATATTTCTTAGAAAATATGATTGATATTGTCATATTATCGATACGGAGGCCGAATCTTTTATTTTTAATAATTTTGTTCTGTTTATACAGCTTCACGAGAAAACCAATGGACAAATTTTGATGAAATATGGTATGATGATTGCTTTTGTACTACGGAAAAATCTCATCTTTGAGAAACCTAAAGTAAATGTCCCTAGGAACTAGGAAATAAAGAAGAACTCGAGCAGATCAAGGGAAAGTCGCTAGTACAATATACGTTCATAAAATATATCTAGCATTTGCATTAATAAAACAAAACTTGCCATCTTTTCGTGTATGCAGGGACGAGTCGAACCCTCTTAAGTACGCCGGCATGTCGCTCGCACTGGTGTTGTAGTTGGAGGTGGAAGTGCTGGTGTGACGCAATTGACCGTCACTGCGGCTGTTAAAATATTTTTTTAATTAATTATTATCATTAAGTAACTAATTTTTTTTCATAATAATAATAATAAATTCTAATATACAAAGTTAATAATGTTATGAATATTAAAACTATATACATATAAACTAATAAAACTAACCTGTAAGGGCTTGAACTGGTCTTAGTGGTGGATCGTGAAGTAGTGGAGGACGCGGAGATACCGATATTGCGGAGTTGGCGACCCGGCTCGGTGCTGCTGTGGTACGCCAGAGCTGACCTGCTTAGCGGATAACACGTATTTGAAATTTTTTTTCAACTTAGGATTTTTGTCAACATAAGATGTTTAATCCAAAGAAAACATATTTTTTATTTAAAAAAAACTTATTTTAATGAAATAAAAAAGATTTCCTTGACATAGAATGACGTGACGTGAGTGCACGTTTTCCTTCACCGTGGTCATCACGTCAGATATGATTCGCTCATGAAAATAGCAGAGATGCGAGACCCTGGTATGAGCCTGTTCACTCGATTTTCTAAGCGAGCGCATTACCAATGGGCTACCACTGCCTCCAATGGAAGGAATAACATGAAACTATTCGCAAATTATATCAGAAAAACGCCTTTGTGCAATTTTTGTAGTGTCTAAAAGAATATTTTGTTAAATTATAAAAAAATACCTGTTGACTTGTGATAGATTTTGAGCACTCGTACTCATAATAACTGACGTATCCGCTAGTGGTACCTTCTTGCCCATACATCTTAGAATCGTCCTGGAACAAATAAATTCTTATAGAAATGTCGAAATAAGATAGATTTATTTAAATAGTTAATTGTATAATACTTTATTCTATTTTAATAATGAATCAATTAGTCAGGGAAGTCTAAAAAAACAATTTTCCCATAAAATTCGTCCTAGGAGCTCAAAAAAAACTGTTATTTCCGATTCAACATTTCTCCGGTCAAACATTTGATTTAATTTCTGTTATGATATAGATTGCCGCTAAGAATTTAAGATATTTTTTAACCTGTATATATTTCGTAGATGTATGTGTATGTAGATATTTTTGATAACCCTTCCTTTTCTACACTTTTTACAAAAAAGACAAAATGTTAGTGAAACCACCACTTGACACTGCTTTCATTCAGTTATCAAAATAGACAATTCTAATACGTATATCGCAGCTGCATTGGTGTAACTATTTTTCACCTCATTCACGCCGGGTTAATAGAAGTTTTTTCCCTCATAAAGATATTTTTTAATCATGCACACATTTACTTTCAGATTATGTATAGCAAAGACCAAATTGAATGACATATTTTTTTCGTGATTCGGGGCGGAAATAAGACGGAGGAAGGTTTTAGTGGGTAGTACTAGCGTATCTTTAAGACGGTAAGTCCCATATAACCACCTGTTGGCTTGCGTTAATGTATTTCCCAATGTAAAAAAGTGTTTATTTATTTAAATTTATGGATAACCAATAAAAGACGGATTAATTAATCTGGTAATTGTTCTTTTAACCATAGGTTACCACACTATGCAATATCACGTCAATTAAAATAAATAAAAACAGATAAAATAATAAAAAAATGCAAAGATAAAAAAGTGTAAGATGTAGTGAACATACCTCTTGAGGTTGTCGCGCACGCGCATGTTGAAGGCGATGTAGCCGAGCGCGGCGGCGGCGGCGTGCAGCGCCACGGCGGCGGCCAGCGCGGGCGCCAGCGCGGCGCGGCGCGCGCCCGCCTCGCTGCCCAGCAGCAGCGCCGCCGCCCACGCCGCGCACAGCAGCGGCAGGCACGCCACGCTCACGAACAGCAGCAGCCTGTAGCCACTGCATCGTGTTAGCTTGCTTGCTTAGTATTGTTGACACGATATGTAAATTATAAATTAATTGAAAATATATATATTTTATATATTGAATGTTAACTGTGACAACGCTTCCTCTTAGCTATTCTATAACATACCATTGTACCGATTCATCAAGTATTTTATTTAGTTTGAACTTAGGAAAATTTCATTACGCAATAGCAGAAGAAAAATCTAAATAAATGTTTTTAGCCTTTTTTACATTCCATTGCTAGGGACAGACCTCCCTTTATTATAAGGGAAATGTAACTGACGAAATGCAGATGGACGGATTGGTATGTTTTCTTAGACATGCAGGTTTCTTTACGATGACTTCTACCACCGAAAAACAATTGTTATCCTTGTTGAAAATAATTCGTAAATCAAAACATGCATCAAAACGTGCGTTACCTAAATGCTTACTTACTAGGCTAAAAAACCATATATAAAAAAGTATACTTAGAAATTGACAAAAAACAAAATTCGTTTACTTTAGTTTCGTATTTTACAATATAATATTCCATACATATGAATTAGCTCCTAAATGTGCATCTTTATTTAAGTAAAGGTTAAAAACACTATTTCTTATCCAAAGCACTAACCTCAAGTTGCCGAAGCCGACGACGTGGTCGCGCACGGTGAAGGCGGCGCGCGTGGCGCCCGCCAGGAACAGCACGGCGGCGCCGGCGTACGCGCCCGCCGGCACCACCACCCACCACACCACCGCCTCGTGGCAGCTCACCCAGCAGCTGCATACAATAATAGCAAGGAAAACGTTTCTTTTAAAAAAACATGATAGTATTGAGTATTTGAGTACATATTTTTAATTAAAAAGTGTTTTAACTTTTATAGTTATCTGTAGATAGACAAGCTGTACGGGTTGAGATGAAAACCCCTACAGTCTTTGGTAGATAGTGATTTATGATAGAAATAATTAATAGATAAATGATAGTCCAAGATTAACTTAATTATATATTAACCGAACTTAAATGATAGAATGATGGATTGATAGAATGATAGAACGACCCGTGAGCGCATACGCCGACTCACGACTCACAAATATTATGTGCTAGCCCGTACACAAGCGGTAAGCTTATAGTAGGTTACGCCAACAGAAAAAAAATATAGGCAGTCAAGGCGAATTGAAAATGACTATGACTGCACTGTCGACACATCACATGTCATGGCACTTACAAGAGCGCGTTCCCGTACTGGTGCTGGTGGTGCGCGGCGGCCAGCGCCAGCAGCACGGCGGGCGCGGCGTAGGCGGCGGCCAGCTGCGCCGCCAGCGGGCCGTGGTTGACGTCGCGCAGCTCGCGCAGCAGCCGCCGCAGCTGCCACGCGTCGCACGCCGCCCACGCCAGCGCGCTCACCCACCAGTAGTGCAGCGCCATCGCCACCAGCTTGCACGCGAACTGCGCACGCACACACACGCTGCTGTTATGCCCGGTTTACACGTATTCAGTAGTTTAGTAGTTAACTTACTTTTAACTTAATTTTAAGTGATTAATTGCGTGCAAACAGACAAGTTTAGTAGCAAGTCGCAAGTTAAAATTAGGTTAACTACTTGACTGCCGACTAAATTGTCTGTTTACACGCAATTAATCACTTAAAAGTAAGTTAACTACTTAAGTACTTAATACGTGTAAACCGGGCGTTAAATTCTCTGTAGATGCTCAAAATTAGGATGCTGGTGGTGTTTCACTCCAGTAAAAGAACACTCGCTCGATGCATAATTTTCACCGAGGGTAATCTAACCGAATTATCGTTCTACGTGACATGATGATAGAAGAGTCTACTCATACACTTGTACACTATTATTTTGCCAGTTTTAGTCTTACCGCGACACTCATAGTAACTTAATGGACCATTAAGTCATTCTTGAGTATGGAGATTCTCGACTTAATGGTTCATAGTGACTAAAAGTGAATAAAAAATATTCAAATTAAAATCACCGTTTATAAGCCTTTCTTACCGACACAAACTTAACAAACTTGCAAAACAATTTCTTCGATATCAAATCATAAAACCATATCGCTCTTCTTCAACGACACTGACACAAACCCAAATACACAAAACATAAATAACTTTACACAAACATACCTCGTTATGCACCAACGAGGCCCTGGCCTTCAAAGCGATCAGGTAAAACAGCTCTGCCATGAAGACGCAGAAGATGAGGTGCTTGTGTATGGAGTTGGAGACGGTGGCGGCGCCGCCGCGCATGAGGCACAGCGCCGCCCACGTCCACGCCAGCAGCGGCAGCGATATGCTGAAGCCCGTGTATGACGTCACCGACTCTAGTAGTGACGGCTCGGGGATAAACTGAACGGGAATGAACACATTTCATTACTAAAGTTAACGTTTCCAGTTTATTTTAGGACATTTTTTAATACATATTATAATATGTAAATAATAATGTTACTATGAATTCGGCTAAGTACAAGTTGGTGTACTTAGCCGAATTCTATGTTTTTCGAATGGTAGTTTACTTCCTTTGTGGCACGAAAGTTTGCTCACTGTTATTGTTCATTAGATTAATTAATGGTACTCATAAAGAAAATAAAGACTTTGGTGTTATATCTTGAGCTAATCTACAGTTTAGCCTTATATATTTAAAATTAGTTTAAAACAAATACTTTAAGTGAAACTGCTTAATAATTTACCTCAATATCAACGTCATCCACCAAAACAGCAAAGGTAGATAGATGGTTACAGGTACAGTTTATAAGTAACGGATCATTGGAATACGGCGACCAGTCGTAGTCGATCTCGGTGTGGCACCCGACGCGGGACCATTCCCCTTCACTGAAATTAAATATTGTTTTTATAATTATATAATAATGAAATAAAACACGTGAATAGTATAATGATATACAGAAGCTAAGTATTGATTTTACAGGCTTAATTAAGAAACAAAAACTCCTATTAAATTACTAAAAATTAACTACGAAAAAGAAAAGCAGGTTAGTAAAAAAACAAATAAAAAAACTATGAAATCGTACCCTTTCAATGTAGACCAATGAACACATTGAGGGTTTGTCCTCGACCCGAACGTCTCTCTATTAATATCCAACCACATTTGCAATCTTATGGGTTTCTTCAATCTAACTCCATTTAAGCTTTTATATAACAACTTTTTCTTCATAACCTCTTTGGATGAATTATCTTTTTTCACATCATTATCCATGACTAAGGCCAGGACTTTCGGTCCATCCGAACTTTCGAGTCTCTCCGCGACGTATGACGAGTCGTTTTCTTGATAATTATCATTTATATAAGGTTTTTCTTGTTTTTTGTAAGCCGGTTGTATGACTACAGGGCCGTGGTTGTCGGTGACGTCGTCGTCGGGCTGAGGCCATGTGACGTGTTTGGAATGAACGTTATTTGTGTTCTGATTGGCAGTCGGGTGTGGATGTCCTTTATTATTGTATACAATACCTATAAAATGTGTTTCATAATTTTAGTTTTTATCATATAAACATATAAATTTAAATTTTAATAATCATTTTACTTTCAAAGAGAAAAACAGACAACGCACAAATGTTTGTTTATCTATAAATATATTAAAATTCTAACTAAGTCGAATCTGTACTTTCAATATTTTTTGTAAAATTTAATTGCAATAATCGATATTATCGATACAGAAGCCGAATTTATAGTTTTTAGAATATTTGTCTGTCTGTCTGTCTATCGGTGATCGCATTACGAGAAAATCACAGTACAGGATTTGATCAAATTCAGCATGATAATATCTGGTTATTTGGGTTATAGAATCCTTTTTACTGCAGCAAATCTAAGTCCTGAGAAATCTAAAAAGAGTGTCCAAAAATTCTGGTACCTTCAAAATCGCTATCCCCATCCTCGTTATCCTTCGTCTCCCTAAGCCACACATACTCGGGCACAAACAAGGACACCTGCAGTATGGGGGAGCCGACGGTGATGTTGACCCCCCAGCGCCGGCTCACCGACTCGTCCATCCTCAGCGGCATCAGTTGCGACGTGTTCCGCGAGTACTGCAGGTACGAGAATACTGCTCGAGATTCGTAATTTGTTTCTAGGTTGTCTGGAAAAGATATTTATTGATATTAATACACCATAAAAGTAGATCATACGATTGTCATAAAGAAATTTTACGTAAATGGTAAAACAATTTAATTTTAAGTGATTTTGAAGTCAGTGTTATTATTTAGCTAAAAGATATTATCTTTTTAAGGTTATTAAGGAGGAAGAACAAATATTGCGACAAATGAATGTAATGATTACATATTATGCGTATTTTAGAGTAAGTTGTAATGAACTAATAATTTTGTTTAAATTAAGAGTTTTAAAAATAAATATTATGATTAGATTTAAATAATGCAATGCAAGAATTCTTTTAAATATATCATATTAGAATAACCAACATACCTTGAGCATTATTGATCCCAATTAAATCCAAAGGCAGCAGAACTCTTGAGTACTTATCGAACTTATTTTTACTTTTGACATAATTATTATATTTCGGGAACGAAACCGTGGGACTTGAGGGTTTCCTATTCTTAGCCTTGATACCATAATAGCCTGGCGTTTGTAAAGGAGAGTGTATAAACGATGACGTGTCCGGTAGAACTACTCGTTCTGTGGTGTATGTGTCGCCGTAGTGGTTTAGGGTAGTTGGTTCAAAGCCGTAAATTGATTCTGCTGTTACTATATCTACGCCAATTACTGAAAATATAGTTTTCATTAAAAAAGATAATAATAAAATATTATTAAATTGTTCTTTATAATCTGTGGTATAAAAAATAAAAAAATAAAAATAAAAATAGAAAACTAAAAATAGCAAAAAAATATAAGATCCACATATTATTGTAATCAAGTCAGGCAGTCACATTATGTGACGTTATCCTCACCTAAGTCAGATGTGACGATTTCAAAAGGATTCGTGTAAGTGTCGTGTTGGCTCTCGGCGAGCACCGCTATGTACTGGTCGAACTGCTGCAGCAGGTGCTCCGCGCCGCGCCCCGTCAGCTGCCTGATGCGAGCCCACTCTTTACTGTATCGATTTTCTAATATTGTGTTCGATGATTTTATTATATTCTGAAAATGTCATTCGTATTATTCATAAGAATAACATTAAGTTCTTAGATACACCGGTCATAGGACGCCAATATAAATAATTTAAATGAATAAACATAAAACAGCTAATACTGGTTGTAATTTACAAAATACTTCTTACCGGTTATTTTAAATTAAATATGTATTTTACAGTATTGTATTTTACATTAAGAACTGCAGTTAGTAATTTTAACAAAGAAATAACTAAGAAGATGATAGTGTAAATAATGATGTAATAAATTTAAGTACTTACGCGAACGTAATCCTTATCTTGACTATGTGTAAGGTTCAAACCGCCTTGTTTCAATTCGTACTGTATAAGTTCTAACAGAATGCCTTCAGCGACCAGCACGTCGGCCCCATACAACGTGGGCGTGTTAGAGCACGCGGAAGCCAAGTCTTCAGCTAAGCGTACCCCCACGAACGTGTTCACTTGTAACTCTCCTGTTTCTATTTTATGAAGCTACAAACAAAATAATGAATATGTTCATCTATTTCTTTTGAATAAGTAACCGTGAATTGTAATTGGCGACGATGTCTATAATGTGAATAGATTATACTAAAAGTAGCATTTGCAGCAGATCCGCCCGCGTTCTAAGGAATGGAAACCATATCCTTAGATTTCACATACTGTGTGATGTTATATTTTCTTACAGTAAAAGTATCCTATCAAATTTTATTAAAGTCTGTTCAGTGGTTTTTGCATAATGCGATTACAGACAGACAAACAAAGATTCTAAAAACTATAGATTAGGCCTCTGTATCGACTATATCAATAAGATTTTCCAGTAAGAATTCAATTCTGTAATTAGATTTTTGTCAACTTCGAGTTAATTTCAAACCTAAACATTGGCAAAAATTATCTTAGATACGAAGAACTAGTTTTAAAAAATAAAACACATAGTTCCTTAAATAATTGTCAATTTTAGGTTATTTAAAGGCTTACCTTAAAATTATACCTTAGAATGTATATGGAAGTATGAAATTTTTATGCTAACATTTTAAAATTAAAAAAAAAAACACAATGCTTACTTGTTTCCTTAATTGAAAGAATGTCGATGTGGTACAATTAAACATATCAGGCTCATTCCATGGAATCACTCGACTTTCGTCGCACGATCGCGTTGCTTTGCCACTCGAACCTAATACGAAAAATCATTTCATATTCATCATAAAGTAAAACAAAAGTACCAAAAGTAATTTTAAAGACATCTAAATAGTATTTTTTAGTTATTATTTCAGTAAAGTAGTACGATTTTCCAAAATCTATTCTCCAAAATACGTTAATGTCCGTCTTTAGATCATCTAACTTAGGAGGATAGTGTGAGACAGAAAGATAGATATTCACACGAATGATTCTATAATGGTTAAAAGGTTTTCTTGTGGTTTACGAAATAATAATACATACAAAATTGATTGCATAAAAATACAATCGCCTATAAATAAGTTATATATGATAATTATAACGTTACCTGTAGGACAATCGGTTACAGCTTCAACTCCAAATTTAGTTTGCGGCCACCAAACACCTCCCGCAAAGGATCTCGGGCATCCATCATAAATTACTGTAAAAAAACGATTAAGCTTGAAAAACGAATTGCATTTATTAAAATTTTGCTTGGAGAGAATCGTTGCGCACATTTACACATAATAGGAAAAACTATCAATTATTATGGCTGTTCTAGTTAGGAGTAAGTCCTATATTACAAAAGCGATTAACTTTCATGTCGCTCAGTTGCGTCCCTAGGTGCCTTTCGTTACTTCGTTACCTTAGGGGCATATAATCATTCTTAGATTTATACGTATATTTAATATTATAAATGAAACTATCTTTTCGGATTTCGTCAGGAGGGACTTCTCTGACCATGATTACTGTAAAGTATTCGAAATGTCGGGAACCAAAAAATAAAATAAATCCGCGACAAAATCCGAAAAGATAGTTTCATTTATAGTAAGTAGTAATATATAATTCACACACACACGCGAACACGCATACATCCACACATACGCACGCAAATAACTAAACTAGTACCAAAGTCTATGAATCATTACGTCGGCCATTGCACGAACGTAACAGCTCAAGCTGCCATACACTCGCTAGGGACATTAGTGTATGGCAACTTGGGCCGTCACGTCCGTTGGACGACCATATATTTGATAGGCTTTGCTAGTACTAAAGCTAACTAACCTTTACAGCCAGCAGTGGGCGTGACCTCTGCGTACACGTTGGCGCAGGAGTCGCAGGCGCGGCCGATGACGCCGCTGCGGCAGTGGCACTGCCCCGACGCCGCGCACGAGCCGTTCAGCGAGCCCGCCGCGTAGCACTGGCACGGCGTGCACTGCTCCGCCCCCGTCGCCCGGTAGTGGTTCTCCTGGCGGCCGACGGGTATGTTTAACATTTGGACCAACCCACAATCGGGGTGAAATCGAGTTAAGTACACAGATACTAGATAGGTCCAAAATTGCGTGTTTTATATATGCTAAAAAGATCTAAGCTATCTAATGATTTTTTGAATGCGAAAGACACTGTCAACAAAGACACCAACCCACATTTCGTTATGAAAATAGATCATATCTCAAAACAGTTACAATGTCCAATTTTGTTCTAGTGTTGGTATTGGGGTGGTCGAAGAAGATAAGAAAATATCGTCATTAGAATTTTGATTCTTTAACTGTGTTTTATTTTGCAATTTATAAGAGATGATGACAGCATTTATGAATTTCTTATATAAAAAATATTTTACAATATTTTAGATCATATTTAAATTTTTTATGAGGTCATAAAACATAACTAAAAAATTACTATTAGATTATAAATAAAAAAAGCGACGCCAAAAACACTAAAAATTAATAATTCCATTCATAAAGATTTAAATTGGAATAAAGAGAACAGAAGTTTAAATTATAAAATGACAAGTTCAAAGAAAAAAAGCACCCCAATAGATTAATACCTCCGGGTAAAGTAAGTCACATCATACAAAAGAAACACCTTTGTTTAGATGGGTAATAGATTCAAGGTCAGGACGTACCTTGCAGCGACAGTCGCCGGTGCGCGCGTCGCAGTGCGGGTGCAGACCGCGCGCGGCGCAGGCGCAGGGCCCGCATGCGCCCGCGCGCCCCCACCAGCCCCCGGGGCACTCCGCCCGCCCCTCCGCCACGCAGCCTTCCGCTGTAGAGGATACATCGGTTAGGGATGTAAACAATTGTACCGTTAAGACGAAGAAGGTACTATTATAATTTATAATATCGGTTTATTGTTGGGCAGCACTGGCTGTACCCGTAGACCTGTTTATGGTAGAACCACATGTATACAAATAGGTGTGTGTGAAAGCATTTTCCATAGAAAAAGGGAGTAAATATCGTTTATCAGAGTAAATGGTAAAGGAAATCAAGAGAAGTGCTAAAAGCTTTCCTCACTCGATTGTAAGAATGACTCGACTGTATGTTGCAGTATGGTGAACTAACCAGTCATGACGTGCCCCGGGTCGCAGAGGCAGCGGTAGCCGGGCGGCGCGGCGGCGGGCTGGCAGCGCGCGCGCGCGCCGCACGGCCGCAGCTCGCAGGCGGGCGCGCACTGCGGGCCCACGCGCCCCGCCGCGCACACGCACTCCGTGCTGTCCCAGTGCGCCACGCACGTGCTCTGCGTACACACATACATTACGTTATCAAACATGATATGTTTCCTCTACACAACACGCAAATACACAAGCGAGAAACAGCATTTTTTATAGATATACTTTCAGACTATTCTATCTTCGTATCAAATTAATTCCGTAAATGCTATTTACTAGATTGTTACTTATAATACATAGCCTACCTATAATACACTTCACGTATTACAATTTACAAAATTTTTATTTAGTTACATTTTATTGGATTCATAAATAGATTTAGGGAATAAGTACCTTCCAAATAGTTGCTTTGTTAAGTATACAAGATAACATAACGGTTCATTTACTCTCATTCTGCAGAGCAGTTTTTGTAACAATCAATGTCTAATGAAAGGCAAAAAAATCCCTTATAATAATAAAGCTTTGAATGTGAATTGAATCTGCACTGGTCGATGTGGATCTCTGCACCAATATGTCACCTGCAACAGTCACCAGACGCCGCGTTGTACATTGTTCATACTCACAAAAGGTGGACAGATAGACAGCATGCAATCAGCCCGTGATTGACATCCATCTCGTACATTTTCCCTGACTGTTGGCCGATTTAGTAAAGATTGAGCTGTTCCAACACGTACATCCTACAATATTAAAAAATATTAAAAAAAATGTACTTAATAAATAAATTTATACATATATAGAAGATCACAAAATACCAGATCTTATTTTTTACCCACTTTTCAATTTAAACAAAAAAAAAGATTCACATTATACAAATAGTAAATTAAATTTTAAAAAGATACAGATAATGATCTAAAACAATGCTTGTATTATTTTTTTTTAATTATTAACAAATATTTTTATAATACGTACTTGAATACATCCTTCAAAGTATCCTACATCAGAAGCAAGAATTCCTGCTGTAGTATCGAGACCGCCAATTAGTATCTTCCCAATATACTGCCCTTGTATTTTATTTGCTAACATCGGTAATAAGGCGTTTCTTAACCCATAGTCGATGCTGACTGAGATATCAGTTCCGAGCCATTTGATCTCAATACGATGCCAGTCCCCGTCCGCCAAAGTGGTCGATGGCAAAAACATGGTTTCTCCATTGTAAGAGTAATGGAGAAGACCGGATTTTAGCTGCAAAGAAAAATTACATGATTCGATGAAGTGTATTGACTTGAGAAAAAATGCAAAAACTTTATTAGATATACTTTATACTTTATAGTGTTGTTACCGGGGTACATTCATATGCAATTAACACAAGACGTCAATGAATTACACACCTAAAATCTTTCTCAACAACTTCTACTCTATCTATTAAATGAAAACCGAGTGAAAATTCGTTTTGGATTTTTTGAGTTTATAATTGCGTACAAGTTGATAGATAGACGCGGAAGGGAAACTATATGACTATAAACAATATAGTGATTAAAATTTATATTAAATGTTGCTATCTAAGTTTAATAAGACGCTAGCAGCACAGATTAAACCAAGTAAACAAAGTAGATAAAAAAACAGATAAAGACAAAAAATAATATTAGTCCCGCTGAGTTTCTTTCGCCAGTTCTTCTCATATCAGGTCAGAGGCTCCTTCTTTCCGAACTAGTCTACTGCTCATGCAGTTCAGTAAACAAATGTAATAATTTCATGTTGAATAAAATATTTTGAATGATAAAACTCACAGTAACAATGACGGAGCTGTTCTGCCCCACTTGCACGGACATGAGGAAGGCGTCCTGCTGCCGCGTCCTGACCGACAGCGCGTTGAGCCACGGCAGCTGGATGGGCCGCAGCAGCGGGTTGAAGGACAGCATGCCGTCCCCGCTGAACCTCCATGGGGGGGTTGTTGCTATGGAATATCAATTAGTTTAATTACAGGAACATTTTATGTTAAGAACGAAAATATGCACTTAAAATTTTATTTTAAAGTATATTTTAACTTTCATTTCATGTCTGAGATGTCTTAAACCTAAGTCTTTCTCATGACGTATTAAGTTAAAGTTGAAAGAAAAATTCGGTTTTTGTACAAAAGCTCAGTTAGTCTTAAATACAAGTTCTTTAAGATTCTAACTAAAGTAAACATTTATGTTACATTCAGCGCAGTCCTTCCCGGTGTACCCCTCCTTGCACCGGCACAGGAAGGTGTCCCACAGGTCGAGGCACTCCCCGTCGTTGTAGCAGGGCGCGCTGCTGCATTGAGAACGCTTTTCTGGACAACCGGCCAATGTTCCGTTATCCGCCACGTAACTGTCAGAAAAAGGAAAAAAAAAAAGAAATATTTATGTGAAAATAAGCTACAAACTTCACTCGAGAAACAAAGCTCTCCCACGGGAAGCGTACTTCGGGATTAAATGCAATCTTATGCTATTTCTGACCAATGTATATCCAGCTCGAAGGATCATTTAATAATGTACCGGTTCTTGCTAGCATAATACACTATTAAATTGATAAATGATAAATGCTAAAATTACCACTTGATAGGTAATAGTGAGCACGCGCGGCTTACTTGCAAGCGATACGCGAACTGAACTGATTTTTATGAATAAAATAAAATAATGAATTCGCGTGTCGTGAAAAATGATGAGTTGTAATATGTTGCAATATGTACAATTGCACCGTACAATCTCTCATTAAATTTACATCCGGATCAGATCAGCCGTAATGGTGTGATTGAGTAACCAACATCCATCCAAGTTTTCGCATTTAAAATACTTATATAATACATAATTATGGGACGATATAGTATGTTAGTATATCGATGATATGTACACACTATATGATTTTTTGCTAATATTATAAATGTAAAAGTGATTCTCTTGTGAAATTTTTCCAATTAAGTAGATACAGTTTAATCGGTCAATTTGGTATTTTTTATGGTCTCTCTCTCTCTCTCGCTCTTCATGCACTGACTCTCTCAGATATATTGATATAATGAGTAGATTACTTTCTATGAATTAAGTTATCTTGTTAATATGTTCAAAAATTGCAGTTGAGCACATTTTATTTCACCAACGTCACGAAGAATAGAGAAGGTAATCCTTATTCTAATGAAGAAAATAATCATCATCTCACCTATTTAAATCGATGAACTTATAATCGATGTATAGATCAGATATGCATCCAACAAAATCTTTGTTCTTCACTTGGAAGCTGCTAGGGATGTTCGGCAGTCCGCCCACTTGCAATGGCCCGGTGAGATCAAGAAACCTGGTGGGAAACGTAGTTTTAAATACACATTACAATATAAGAGAAGACAAATAAACTTGCATATACGCAAGAGTCTATCACAAAGAAAAAAAAAAAAAAAGAAAAAATGATGAAAAATAATAATAAATGAAACAAAGAAAAACTACTCAAAGAAAGAAAATCTTGAGTTTTCTTACCTGTGACAGGTTTCTGTTGGATTATCGCAGCGTGGAGGCAGTTCCTTCTTAGTGAAGTTAGCGCACGCATACTTAACGCCAAAGTCCGCCGCACCCGCGAGAGATAGAGCTTTGTCGCACTCGTCCACTATAATTGTTGCTGTCTGTAAAAGAGGAAAAAGTCGGATCGTATATTAAATATTTTGTATTTACATTCCTAGGTTTAGTGAACAGATACAGTATTTATTAAGATATGCTTCAATCTTCTATATAATATAGTGTTCTAAAATGGTAAAATAAATTTCACATTTCTTTCTTCTATTTCTTTATATTTATACTGTTTTCCTGATTTAAGTACTACCACAGATTATATAATATAACATAAGTTGCACTCCTTTCATCTCGAAGAAAGCCGGCGCTTTAATAGCCTAAAAATTTTTCAACGCACCTGGTGCATTCGAAATCACACCTTACTGACCGTTGTATACGTACGAGTGTAACAGCCCCATCAGATTAGCAACTTAGAGTTGTCTGTAGGTACTTATTGCGGTAGGTATAGACGAGCGACGGAGGCCTAATACTACTAGATTCAGGTTCGTTCCTAGGTTTATAGATTTCTCAGAAATGTCATTTTTTCGCAATAAAGAGTATCCTATATTTTCACCTGGATCCCATCTATTATCATACCAAACAACAAAATCTGTCAAGTTTTCTCGAGGTGTGCTCACAGACGACAGGCAAAAATTGTACAAACTATAGGTTAGGCTTCTGTCCTGTCCTGTCTGTTCCAAAAAATATACAATGTACAGATGCAACTTGATTAGAATTTTATTATATGTAGGTATAGATTTCTAAAAATCAATATGCTACTTATTTCGTGTTTCTAAAATCCATGTCCTTACCCTATTAAAGTAGTCGACCTCGACGCTGTGCCAGCCGCCGTCGGCGACCGCGGCCTCGACGCTGGCTTCACTGCGCGCGCCTCCGAGCGCGAAGCTGAAGCGCAGGCCGGCGCCGCCGCCGCGCCCCGCGCCCGCGCCCACCGCCTCCAGCGCGATGAAGTCGTGGCGCTCGTTGTAGCGCCCGTTGTACAGCAGCAGGCCTGACGCGCTCTGCGTTGCGAACCTACGGGGGTGGGGGTGTTAATGTTAGGCTCGCACCTCCCTTCAATACGGAGACCAGGCCATATTCCACCACGCTGGTCACGTGCAGGACTTCACATGTTTCAAAAAGTCGTATTGGTAATGTACCAATATATTTATTCTTAAGGTTAAAAATACAAAATTATAAACAGAATATGTGTAATAAAGGTTAACCAAGCAGAAACGACCAAAGTCTTTAAGCATTTCCTGAAATAAAAAAGTGCGTGCGTACAAAGTACACTCTCAGAAGTTTCACTTCTATACTTACACACTGTATAAATACTAATGATATTGTAATTTCACTTCGAAAACAATTTCTCACGATTACCGTAATACTTTTGCTACACATAACGTCACTCATTAAAAATCACTGACAGTGGACGAGATCCCCGACCTGCGCATCTTCACTGTATGAGTGGTGGTGGCGCTAGCTCTTCCCCGTCTCTGAATGCCTGGTACTTGTACTGGTACTCGTTTATATTTATACTAATCTAAAGCTTTAGATTTCCGAGACTTAGAAAAGTTAGGGAGGGAAAAAGGTGGATAGAAAAATAAATAAACCCGCGCTGGCCTGTGACAGGTATACTACGCGCATGCGTTCGAGTGCTACGCATTCACTCTCGCTCTATCTCTTTCTATTTCCCCTCCCCAGGAGCGTTGAACGTTTAACACAAGTCCTTGTTAAAAGTCGCATAAGAAGTTTTACTTCAATAATCAAAACTTACTTCAATTTTAAATTGAATCGATGTCGCTTTTTCAGTCCAGGGAAAGTCAGGAAGGAAGTAGCAGGAAAGCTCCTGGCTTTGAGCTCGCACATGGCCGTGGTGTAGGCCGCGTCTATAGTGCAGCCCTGGCACAGGATGCCGCCCTCCCGCCGCGCGACGCACTGCGAGCCGCTGCGGCAGATGCTGCCGTCGCCGTTCATGTCGCATGTGGCTTTGGTTAGAATCGTTTCGCAGTTTACTCCTAGGGAAAATATAACAGCTGTGTGTTTGCATCAAAATGTCAATTTTCTTAGATTTAGAACGAATATTTGACATTTAATAAAAAAATTTTTGCGGACTTTTTCACATTTAGATTCCTGATGTTTCGGTGCCATTTTTCTTGTTTTCATTTACGTATAATTTTGTCGGATTGTTGAAAAATATTCGAATGGTCGAAGGCCAAAAATTCTAATACCACACCACACACATCTATTTCTAGACTATAATTGATATAACTATATCAATATTCAATTATTATCTATATTATAACAGGAATTATAACAGGAAAAATTTAAAGGAAAGAATTCAATAATTTCTAAATGCGCCTACCTGTAAATCCCGCGCCGCACACGCAAGTGTAACCGCTCTCCCGACGGATACAAGTGCCGTTGTTTTTACACGGCGATGAATAACATAAGTCCACCTCTGTATCACACATGTAATGATCTCGGGAACCTAAAGATTACAATAAGAGTCAGAAAAATGTGTAGAAAAAGGACTGCTGGAAAAATTAGTTATTACAAAACGATTCATCATTCAAAATATACATAAATATTTAAACATTGTCTAACATATAATTAGAATTTCTCATTAGTTATAGTGCAAATATGTATAGTTGTCTTTCTGAGCTTGTACATTTAATATCAATCCTGTCTCCAAATGTTATCCTTTACTAATTGTTAATCCTTGCAATAAGAACGTCGTTACAAGGTATTTTGTTTCCATCTTTTCTTTTGATGTCCGTATTTTTTTTGTATTTGCATTAAAATATTTATCTCAATATTTTTTATTTAGTAGTATATATAAAACTAACTTAACACATCTATACATATTATAAAACAAAGTCCTCCGCCGCGTCTGTCTGTCTGTCTGTTCGCGATAAACTCAAAATCCACTGCACCAATTTTCATGCAGTTTTCACCAATGGATAGAATGGTTGTCCAGGAAGGGAGCTTTTAACGAAAACGCTGCCTAAACCCTTTGAAATATAACAAAGTGATGTATGGTGGAATTGTGTATCTTATATTGGTCTACAAAAAAGTCCGCGATGGCATATGTCTATCTCTTAAGGATAACATACTATATCAAAAAAAGTTAGGAAATTTATAAAACCTTTTAAAATTAACGGCGTTTGACGTATCATGTTATGACCGTTGCCATGGTGCGTGCAATTCATATAATCAACTCAAATACATAGCGGGCGGTGCGAAGTAAATATACACAACACGTACCTAGGGATGAACCCGAGCGCAGCGAGAGTGAGACACTAGTAATATATAAAAACATTCATATTTTGAACGCGTTTCTGAAGTTCAGTTGAATTTGTTGATCCAATCAGCGTGGAATGATAAACAGGCTATTTCCTTACCCATACATTTTAGCATTCATAACAAAAATAGCATTAACATAATTTAAATCCCCTTACCGGTAAAACCTTGTGGGCATTTGCAAGTAAATGTTGTCACAGGATATATCGGACGGAAAAGCACTGAGTCACTGTGTATGAAACCCGACGCATTTCCGAATTTCAGTACTGTTAGACACTCTTCGTAGTTCAGGCACGGCTCATGTACGCAAATGTTGTCATCGAATGGAAGGACCTAGGGATTAAATAAGGCTAGTTGTAGTTTAATTGAAGTATTAGGCAAAGAACCTATTTTTATTAATCAGAGTTTATTTCATTTTCTTTTACTTATTATTCAAGCCATTAAGTATTTCGATCAACACAATACTTTCGTAGAATGACGCGAATGTTTGACATTTTTAATGAAAGTTTCACATCGCGTTTTGTAAATCACTTTAAACGTTGGAAAAGAAACTTAAAATAAAATCATGAAAAAATAAAAAAAATGTTAAAAAAGTAAAGTTTTTAAATATAAAAAACGATTATTAATTTAATAATGAATGAATGTAGTAATATGAAGGCCACCTGCAGGGTGGCGAGGCGCGCGAGCGTGGCGCGGTGCAGGTACACGCGCTCGCGCAGGTGCGTGGGCGAGTAGTACGGCGCCGCGTCGCCGGCGGCCGCCAGCTCGGCGTCGGGCCGCCGCGCAGAGAACGACACGTTCAGGATGTTGCCCGTCACGTCCGTGTCGTCCTGCAGTTTAAATAAAAAACTAAAAGTTTGTAGTAAAATTTTAGGAAAAAAAAATGATTTTTTAATATAAAATTCACATTTTACAAATAAATAAAATATAATAAAATGGGATAGTGCGATTTAGTTATGCGTTTTTTGTGCATATTAAGGGATTTGATGTTGCCTATTTTTGCAACCGATTCCCAAAAAGCAGGAGGTTCTCAATTCGACTGTACTTTTCACAATCTTTTGTCCATCAAGTATTGAAAGGTAAACAAAAAAATTGCTGACATTATTACTTTAAAACAATTTAAAGTCAGTATAAGTTTTAAGTTGTAAAGCAATAATTATTACTTTGATGATTAAGATTTTATTCAATTTAAATTAAAATCTGCTAAAATCATGATCAGTAAAAAAAAAAACAAATTTAAACAAAAACCATTATTACTTACTTGTACACTAAATACATAAATATTTTCCTTAGGGCACGGTATAATAGCCGCTAAGCCGTCAATGAAAAAGCCTAGCAAAGGTGACAGGAATTGCTCCGCCGTCATATCGTTTAAGCGAACTGTTATCGAACTGAACAACATTTCTTCTGTTATCAATCTCACTAGAAGTTGCATTACTGCTTTCACTTCATTTACACCATCTAGAAAAAGACAAAAAATACAAGTGTACAAGGGAATAAATGTATATTTTTTGCATTTAAAGCTAGAATATTATATTCAAATCACTGTTTTATACGAAGTAAAGATTAACAAGATTTATTTATATGTAATTTTTTTATTAATAAAGGCGATATAATTTTTGTTCACTTACCTGTTACTGATATTTCCATAGTAGCTAATTTTGGAACATTTGTGTTTAACTGAGGTGATAATGTCATAGAACCCGTAGTTTCATTTAGGAGCACCAAATTCGCATTGTTACCAGATAGAATGCGATATTGAAGCTAAAATAAATTAAAAAATATTAAAAAATGTACTACAATTTTTGTTTGTTTTTTTTTTGTTACATTCAATAAGTAAGTGATTGCAAAAACATCAAAATTAGAATTGTCTCATGACTAATAATATTTTGAGATAAATAAAATACTAAAACAAGTTATTGTAAAATTCTGTTTTATTAACACCACCCACCACCATTTAGTTCATCTCTTAACCTTATTTTACTGGACACAACACATACTCCATATTTCTTAAGACTTACTTTATCAGTAACATCAGCATCATACGCCGGGACTCTCCCAAACGGCCCCACGGGGAAACAGTCCTTATAATTATTGAAAATAATCTGAAAATCCTTCATCATAGGCGCATTATCGTTCATATCGGTGACTAATATTTCCACTTTGACGTCATTCCATAACGGCGGACTCGCTGCTCGGATGACCAGCTCGTATTTCTTTCTGGGGCTTTCATAGTCGAGGTCCACCATTGTGACTAATTCTGCCTTGTCCGAGCCTTGGCGAGTTTCGAGGGAAAAGCTGTTTGAATCATCTCCGCCTATAATAGATTTATAGATATTCTTTATTATATTTGTTTGGTGGCTTCAGTAAGTTACAGATTATTATAATACTGACGAGTATTTAAAATATTTTATATCGTATCGTTTGTCATATATATATTTTTTAATTTGATACTATACTATTAATCAATATATCTTTCGTTATTGAATCATTTAGCGGATAAGCATTTTTTAAATTCCTTTATAAAACGATTTTAAGTGTATAACATGTAAGATATAATACACGATAGCTCACAGTTCATTAAAAGGGAATATTATTACAATTTATTTATCTATAGCATCTATTACGCTATACAGTGTAATTAGTAATTCAATCTTCATAAGGAGAAAAAATCAGTTACTTAAGTCAGTTAATAAACATACCTTTAATAGAATAATGAACGACAGCATTAGCTCCTTCATCTGGATCATGAGCGTATATCTCGCCCACTGTCGTTCCTATTGGGCTGTTTTCCGGAATGTAAAATGTTAGACAGTCGCTTTCGAAAACCGGCGGAGAATCGTTGATATCCTCCACCTTTATGTGGACTATTACCTAAAATCAATAATTAATATATAATACTAATTAAAAAAACACTATTTGTTATGCTCAATTAGTAAGAATAACTGTCAGAGCCAAGTTAACTAATGAAATACTGTTAGTATTACTTATAATTACTTTTAATGTGGCTTCTCCAAATTTGTTAGAATTAAAACTTTCGATGAGTTTTAATAGAATATACTCGTATTATATACCAACAGAAAGAAAAACAGCCCAATCAATACAAAAATTAATATATACCGTAGAACTTTGTGGCGGGGTGCCGCCGTCTATCGCTAACGCCTTCAGGTCGTATATCGCGACCGACTCGCGGTCCAAAGCCTTGTTAGTCCTTATCACTCCTGAAGCAGGATCTATGACGAAGGAACCCTCTTCTCTGTCTTTCGTTTCCAACTCATAGTGCACTCTACCGTTCAAACCAACATCAGCGTCCGTCGCACTAACTTGGGTCACTGAAGTACCTGAAAGATTTTTTAAATACTTTTTTAAACCTAGCGTTGATAATAACAGACTAAATAACTAGATTTTTTTTCTTAGAAGAGTTGTTTAATGCTCAATTTCGGAAAATATGCAAATTTATTACTAAATAATTAATTGTTTTATTTAAAACGATTTAGATTTTAAATTATTTTATATGAATTCAAGAAGTTTCACCCCTAAGTACTACTATTAAAAAAGGAGAACATGACATAGATAAACAATTTAAAATGGCAATATACTTCAATCTAGGTAGATCTTTATATCTAAGTTGAGATAAATGTATAAGGTACTTTAGAACCAGACTATTAAAAAAGTTGTCATTTAATTGCTATTTCTCCAAAAGACCAAACTTTTGAAAGTACACTGTACATATATTTTGAAGAGCAATCATCAGCCCTTTTTAACGTCCCACTGCTGGGCACGGGCCTCCCTCAGTACGAGGGGACAAATAACTTACCAACTAAAGCATCTTCCATAATGGTAGCAGTGTACAGCTGCTGCTTGAACACCGGCTCGTTGTCGTTCACGTCCACCACGGAGATCTCCACGTCCGTCGTGTCCGAGAGGGACGGCACGCCGCCGTCGCGCGCCGTCACTGTGAGGAGATAGCCTGCAAGACAAAATGTAATAGCTTTAGGTTTATGACATAGGTATTTTTTTGTCTTAAAAGGATATCCTAGGAAGGAAGCAAAGGTTTAAAAACCATAAAGCAAAAACCTGTTCATAGACTACTTAGCTTTTAATAATAATTATTATTATTTCGTTTTTCTTAATAGTTGACTAAATTATTTAAGAACTTGCGTCCCTAAACGGCTTTCGCTTTTATAATATTATTATGAAAACTCTCAAAAGGAAGAATTTTTCGGGACTAATAATTCACTAATATCATCTATAGCTTATAAATAATAGAGCCGAAAGAAAGTGCTCGTCTTCTTTAATATTTTGTTGCCAAAATATTAATTAATCAAAATTTTGAAGTGCTAATTTCATTCATTAAGAAAAATATTATATTGTCTAAAAATTAGTACTTCAATAAAATATAGTAAAAACTAAAAATAAAGCTTCTTCAAACACTTACCACTCATAGTTTCTCTGTCAAGAAGTTTATTCGTCGTAATAGCTCCAGTCTGCGGATTGATATGGAACTCTTGTTCGTGATGAGCGACCGCTTCGTTAGATATTTCTGAGCTCAGTGTGTATGTTATTTGTGCGTTTACTCCTACATCGCTATCCGTTGCTGATACTACTAGAACTGTTGTGCCTACTGGCGCATCTTCGAATACCTACATAAAAAAACGCAATATTTTTCTTTTTCTAAGAATTTAATAATAATAATCCCTTAATTTAGTAATGTCGAAAAGTAATTAAAATGTATTAATATCTATTCAACAGATATTCCACGTGATAAAAATAATCTATATAAATTATTTTATATTCTATTCATAAATTATTAAAACTACATGTAACAAGCAAAATTGAACCTCACCGAAGCCGTATAAGGTGCATTCTCGAATACCGGCGCGTAGTTATTCGCATCAGTGATATTTATATGAACCATGGCTGTATCAGATCTTCCTCCAGAATCCGTAGCAGTAACGGTGAGAACGTATCGTCTTTCTTGTTTGAAGTCCAAAGGCTGAGCAACGGTTATTAGACCGCGGCCATTTTGTGATGTTATCGAGAACCTCCCTCTTGTATTGCCTCCCGTTATTTCGTAGTGTAATCTGTTATCAAAATTAGGGTGTTAGATCTAATTAATACTTTTAAGGAAAAATGGGGTTGATTTGTTTGGTGAATATTAGATAAAAAAAAAACACCGGTTAAACCATTGGATTAATAAAACAACATTATTAAAAAAAAAAATACATTCTGGTATTCTATACAGATATCTAAGATATTACTACTACTTATCTATCTATTGATCTTGGTCGACGTCAATTTCTGTGTATTTTTTTGAATCAATTGCTCAGTATTTTCTCACCTATTATCCTCATCCGCATCCGTGGCAGTCACAGTGACAACCGGTGTTCCCGGGGGCTCGTCTTCCGCTAATTCCACTTCATAATGCGGCGGAGAGAAAACCGGGTCGTTGTCATTCACGTCTTGTACCACAACCACTACAGATGCTGTCGCTGATCGAGGGGGAGTCCCATTATCTGTTGCTGTTACCTGAAAAAAAAACAATTTATTTTATCCTTTTAGCCTTGGGATCTTGGAGTACTAGTTAAAAGAACATAGAAAGTATACAATTCTTAAAGTAGATTTTTACAAGAACTTTTAGTTTTCTGAAGTTTTTATATATATTTTTTTATTTTAAAAATGATATTAATAGTGTTATTCTGTTGATAAATGACACTAAATAAATGAATCACTTAATAAATTACTCAATAAATACATACTAGTGTCTATAATAACGTAAAAGAATAAAAAAACCATAACATCTATGAACGTTTTGAAGGAGAGGAGAGCGAGTCAATTATCCTGTTCTACGGATAAAAAGGATTTAACTAAAATTAATATTAAAAAATATGTGAAAGTTTGTCAGGAGGATGGATATTTGTTGCACTTTCATAAAATATAGTCCAGAGATAGATTTTAGACTGGAATAGCACATAAATTACTTTTTGTGCTGAAAATTACAGTTCTTATAGGATAGGATAGATTTATTTATGTGTTCCCTTGGATCGAACCCGAAATGAGGGTACGAAAGTTGCTGTGATAAACGAGATTAATCAATGAGGTGAAAGACAAGAAAGTTAAAAAAATATATACAACACGTTCTCGTTCACCACCAAAAAATATTATTTAGATAATTAATTTATAAACTGGATATTTTAAAACTACCCGCAATTCAAAGTATGGGCTAAGTTATTACCGTAATGACGCTTAGGATCAATACGCATCGAGTTATACGATATAATCGCACTCATTAAGCTGCGTCGTTAGGGAAATTGGAATTGTATGGAATATAAATTAAAGGGGAATAACAAGCTTTTGGTTTTTATTACGAGTACTTTGTTTTTATTTTTCAAAACATTCTTCCATTAATAAATCGATTCGGTGCTGTGTAAGAGTATTGTTGTGAAAGTAATGTATGTATAGATGAGAGATGAGTAATTAGCAATAGAATGTGACTTCCTGGGAACTGTGAAGTAAGTAGTTCGAATTAAATATTATGCTTCGCGGGCAAAGTAAGAAGGATGAAAGTTGAAGCTATTGGAATAAACAGTTTTTATAACCGTCAAAATAAAAAATACAAGTAAAGCGGCAGTGGTAGCCCGGTGGTAATTCGCTCGCTTGAAAAGCCGAGTAAAGCGGGCTAAAGTACTTTAATAGTTATGTATAATTATATTATGATATAAATATCAGTTCGTTACACTTAAATAAAACTCGAAAAGTCAATCGGTACACATATATTCACTACACACAAACAGTACAGAACGAGTGATAAAGTTTTATAAGACAGCGTACAATAGTCGAAAGGAAAATGCAGAAAGTCTAAGAAAAACACATATACATATAAAGCGGAGAAAATTAAGAACTATCTTTTTAATTTACAATGTCACTAGCCGAGTTGTTGCATAGGACTGCGAGAGCACGCAATGGATAGATGCTCCGCTGCAACGGCGAGCGGCGCGTAGGTATCACGCGTCGAGAGCATGCTAGCTAAACTACGCGTTTCCTTCGGGTTTGCCTTGTAATTAATATTTATTATATGTTTTATGAAAAATTTAAATAAATTTATTATTTTTATGTAATGTATATATGTATTATATGTATATAAAAAATGATTATTAATTTCACATTTTTTTGTATTTAAAATATATAAATAGGTTTAATAGGTATAAGTTTTTAATACGTCTATATGTACTCCTACATTACTCCCCCCCAGAGACCGTCCTACGGGCGATAGTAGTCTGGGAATCGAACATTGCGACCTGATCTAGTCCTTCTGACGGTATGATCTTCACTGTGCAGATTCTCATCTGGTATGTTCGTTGGAGTGTGTGTTTGTGTGTGTGAAGAGTTTTGGGTGTATTTTAGTTTATGAGTTATGTTTGGTTTGTGTGATTGTTTAAGTGTACTTGAAGTATGTTGTGTGTATGGTGCATAATTGGTGTTAGGGTCATGCAGTATGTAGGCTGGTTTCAGTCGGTCTATGGATACTGTGACCTCGTTTCCTTTATACAGAATTTTGAATACTTTTTCCTTACGCTCCAACACTTCGTAGGGCCCGGAATATGCTGGTTTAAGGGAGCCTGTGGTACTGTCGTCACGAAGAAATACATGAGATGATTTGGCGAGATCTTTATGAATAAATGTTGAGCGTCTCCCGCCATGTTGATTAGTGGGCAATGGCTGGAGGTTCTTGACGAACTTACGTAGCCTTGACACGTAATCTGAAAGATCGAAGTTATTAACTTCTGTGGGCTCAAAAATTTCACCTGGAAGTCGGAGAGGTTCCCCATACAGAAGCTCAGCTGAGGAAGTTTTGAGGTCCTCTTTAATGGCACTGCGGATGCCCAACAAAACGAGTGGTAATGCATCCACCCAAGATGTACCGTCGTGGCACACAATTGCTGCTTTCAGCTGTCTGTGGAACCTCTCAACCAATCCATTGCATTGTGGATGATATGCAGTGGTTCTGCGGTGCTGAAAGCCAATCAGTTGAGACAAACTTTTAAATAAGGCTGACTCAAATTGTCTCCCACGGTCAGTTACAATGTCCATAGGACAACCGAAGCGTGAGATCCAACCGTGTATTAGTGCCTTAGCGACAGTCTCAGCATTAATATCTACCAGTGGTATCACCTCTGGCCACCGCGTAAAACGGTCTACAGCTGTGAGGCAATATCGGTAATCTTGTGAAACTGGTAGTGGTCCGACAAGATCGATATGAACAAAGGCAAATCTTGCTTTAGGAAGTTTGAAGGAGCTTACAGGAGAGAAAACGTGTCTTGTAACTTTCGATCTTTGACAAGCTTGACAATTACGAACGAATTCACGACAGTCACGCTTTACGCCTGGCCACACATATCGATCTGAAACTATTTTCGCAGTTGCATTTGCACCGGGATGACTCAACGAGTGCAAGCTTTCGATGACTTGTTGCCTTAACTTTATCGGAACAAACGGTCGTAAGTTACCGTCTCTCACATCACAATATAGCCCCTCTCGACACCCAGGCAATTTTAGCTTCTTAAGGCGTAGCGATGTGCTATCGTTCAAATAGATCTTCATTTCGCAGTCACCACTTTGAGCTTCAGATAACACGTTCAGGTCTACCGGTTGCCCTATTGCCTCGATACGGGATAAAGTATCGGCTACGATATTGTCCTTACCTGAAATATGTTTGATGTCAGTGGTGAATTGCGAAATGAAATCAAGGTGACGAAATTGCCTAGGAGAACAGTTGCTTTTGTGAGAGTTAAAGGCAAAAGTGAGAGGTTTATGATCGGTGTAAATAGTGAACACTCTAGCTTCAAGCATGTGGCGGAAGTGTTTCACACTTTCGTACATAGCCAGGAGTTCTCTATCGTAAGGGGAATACTTTTGTTGGGATGGACTCAACTTACGAGAGAAAAACGCAAGTGGTTCCCAAGAAGTCCCTTTTAACTGCTGCAATACGGAGCCTATTGCAATATCGGAGGCATCAGTAACTAAGGCTAACTTTGCGTCGCAAACGGGGTGCGCCAACAATGTTGCCTTACATAGACTATCCTTACAAGCTTTGAAGGCCTCCAATTCTTCAGCTGTTAGGTTGACTGGGTGGGAGCCTTTGACAGAGCCTGTGAGGAGAGCATTAAGTGTAGCCTGATGAACCGCTGCCCCTGGAATAAAACGGCGGTAGAAATTTATGACCCCTAGGAATCGACGAAGCTCTCGCACCGTTTTCGGGGTTGGAAAACTTTTAACAGCTTCCACTTTAGCTGGTAGTGGCTTGGTGCCCTGAGCTGAGATGCTGTATCCGAGAAATGCTACTTCGGAAACTCCAAAAATACATTTATTAACGTTGACGACCATGCCATATTCCTGCAACCTAGTAAACAGTTGATTCAGGTGTTGCTGGTGAGTTTGTTCATCCGGAGAGAAAACCAGGAAATCATCTATATACGCATAGACAAAATCTAGGCCACGAAGCATTTCATCAACAAATCGTTGAAATGTTTGCCCGGCATTTCGAAGACCAAACGTCATGTACGGAAATTCAAAAAGGCCGAAGGGCGTGGTTATTGCAGTTTTCGGGATGTCATCGGCATGGACTGGAATCTGGTTGAAACCCTTGACCAGGTCAATTGTTGAAAATATTCTGCAACCTGCTAGGCTGTGGGAAAAATCGTGAATGTGTCTTATCGGGTATTTATCAGGTACGGTGCGAGCATTGAGCATACGGTAGTCTCCGCATGGACGCCAGGTGCTGTCCTTCTTCGGTGCCAGGTGGAGGGGTGACGACCAGGGGGATTCTGATGGTCGACAAGTACCAATCTGCAACATAGCTTCAAACTCAGCTTTAGCAATTTTTAATTTATCTGGCGCCAACCTGCGTGGTGTGGCTGAGACTGGCGGTCCAGGTGTAGTGCGAATATGGTGTACTGTATTATGTTTAGGTGTACGATGCATACCAGATGGATTCAATAATTCAGGGTATTTCGACAGTATGTTATGGTACACCGAGCTACCCATAATTGCTTTAATTGACGATATGCCCTCAGAAGATAACGCAGGCAAACCCGCGGAACACAGTGTAGTGCTGGCGTCAATAAGGCGTTTACGACGAATATCCACAATTAAATTATAATACGATAAAAAATCTACACCAATAATCGCCTTAGTGACGTCCGCTACAATAAACTGCCAAGTGAAGTCGCGGCGCAACCCTAGGTTTAAAGTTAAGTGCATAAAACCGTATGTATTAATTGTAGAACCGTTTGCTGCACAAAGCTCAAAATTAGATTTCTGCCGTTGCTCATTTAAAGCAGAACGGGGAAAAACACTAAGGTCGCTGCCAGTATCTATTAGAAATTCCATTTTAAATTGCTTGTCCGCTATAAATAAGCGACCCGTACCTGGACAGTCGCCGGTCGCCATTACCGACTGTCCCGGCCGTTTCCCGAAAAATCACACGGTTTTATGCACTTACTTGCCTTGCTCCCGAAGGTGTGGTGATACCAGCATACTGGGTATTTTCGTTGTTCCGAGGATGACCTTGACCTCGAGCGCGGACGAGGACGGTGTCGTGTTGACTCGTGACGCCTGGATTTACCCTGCGCCTGCGCACGTTTTAAGGAACGAGCGTGCTCGTCCACTTTCACTGCCAGCTGCTCCACCATCCTCCTCAGTTCAGCGATCTCGTCGCTGATATTACTGCCGTGGCTCGCTGACGTTGCTGCCACGTTGCACGGCGAGACAATATCCTGTATATTGTCGGCTAGGTCTGCAAGCTGCTCCGGTGACAGTGATGGCTGGGAAGCCAACACTGTTTGTACATTGCTGGGCAAACGTTGGCACCAGATGGTTTTTACAAATTCAGCTGGAACTGAAGGTCCGGCCAGGTCCTGTAAGTGCCGTAGGAACTGTGAGGGTTTCCGATCGCCGAGAACCTCATGCGTTAATAATTGCCTGACCTTCTTTTCATGGGAAGCAGTCAGTCGACGAATAAGCTCCGTTTTAATTTTTTGATAACGGTTTTGAGCTGGGGGGTTAATAATAATGTCTTTCACCTCCCTTGCATGCATCAGGTCCAAATTTATAGTCACTTGAGTGAATTTTGTAACGTCATCGTCGATGCCGAAGTTTGTAAATTGCCCTTCTAAGAGCGCAAACCAAATTTCAGGGTCTTCTGGAGAGAATGGCGGCACCTTTAAGTTGATTTTAGGTCTTAATGATGCTGAAGATTCGTCTTCATGACGCCTCATGGATGCTGGGGATGGGCGCATCTTTTTTATTGTTCTCCGCGTGGTAACGTTGTCGCCGTTTTGTGAACCGGCGGTACGTGGCGATTCGTTACTGCTGTCACTCATTGTGTTCTTCGGGGTCACCAATTTAATAGTTATGTATAATTATATTATGATATAAATATCAGTTCGTTACACTTAAATAAAACTCGAAAAGTCAATCGGTACACATATATTCACTACACACAAACAGTACAGAACGAGTGATAAAGTTTTATAAGACAGCGTACAATAGTCGAAAGGAAAATGCAGAAAGTCTAAGAAAAACACATATACATATAAAGCGGAGAAAATTAAGAACTATCTTTTTAATTTACAATGTCACTAGCCGAGTTGTTGCATAGGACTGCGAGAGCACGCAATGGATAGATGCTCCGCTGCAACGGCGAGCGGCGCGTAGGTATCACGCGTCGAGAGCATGCTAGCTAAACTACGCGTTTCCTTCGGGTTTGCCTTGTAATTAATATTTATTATATGTTTTATGAAAAATTTAAATAAATTTATTATTTTTATGTAATGTATATATGTATTATATGTATATAAAAAATGATTATTAATTTCACATTTTTTTGTATTTAAAATATATAAATAGGTTTAATAGGTATAAGTTTTTAATACGTCTATATGTACTCCTACAGTACGAGTGTTGCGCAATTGATATTTTCATGTGCGAATCATTTTCAACATGATTACTACTTGTCTGACGACGCAGGAAAAACGTCGTAAGGAAACCTGCATGTCTGAGAGAACCTAGCAAGTTTTCGTTAGACATAAGAAGTTCGCCAACCCGCCCAATCTCCTCGTATTTGGAGAGAGGCCCTAGCCCAGAAGTGCCACGTTAATAAGTGCTGGATACTATATGGATAAATAAATACCTGAAGTTGATATTTCGATTGCACTTCCCGATCTAACTGTCCCGAGGTATAAACCCATCCAGAGCGAGGATCAATCGTAATAGGTAGATCATTATTGCCGTTGTATTCTTTATCTGCTAGTGTGTATGTCAGTTCCGCGTTAACTCCTTCGTCTGCGTCGTAGGCTTGCACCTGTAAGGGAAATAATGTTCCATTTTTTTTGTTTTTTTCGTCTCGATGTAAAGTGAATGATCATAAAATGTTAATTACTAGTTTAACACTTATTTATGATTATTCCAGTATATATTAGTTACAAAATATATCTCTTTAAATATTTGCAAAAAATTCTTTCAAAAAAAGGAACAATATGTACCGATGGTTAATTTATAAATATAAATCACATAATACTATCAAATATTTCAGCAGATACTCACCCTAACAATACTATAACCAACGGGAACGCTTTCGCTGACCGACTCTTGGAAGAGCGACGTATAAAATCTCGGCGGGTTATCATTCACGTCTTTTACATTTACTAACAGCTGTGTGGTGTTAGAGCGAGATGGACTGCCACCGTCTGAAGAAATAATAAAATAAATAAAAAACGATTTACTAGAAACAGGTGTAAAACATGATCGTCTTAACCAGAATCTAGTCGACTATAAAGTATAGAGTTGACGTGTAAACCACAAGCATCAAAGCTAACTCGTGAGAATTATTGTTAAATTAAATATTATTTTATCAAATACCTATATCAAATATATGAAACCAAAATAAATAGATTATTAATAAAGTTTTGTAGAAATTAATTTATCATAAAAATACTAAAATAAATAATAACAGATATTGGTATACTTGGGGGAAAGGCGCCGTATGCCGTTATACAGGTCTCCTAGTACGGCAACAGAATCTACTACATCTTTTGTATCGACAAAGACCCAACTATAATTGCTTTCAAATGTTAATTATTAATATATTATGTTTGCATTTTTTAATTAAATACATTCCCAATAAAAATTTTCTAAATAGGCTATGGATATGAAGGTGTATGAAACATGACGTGGAACGACTTGTTTTTCAAATAGAAAGCGGTTCTAGGTATAGATATGGATCCTACTACACTTAAGAATACAGCAGCAAATCCCCAGGCATGTAGAAGTCCTATCCTCTCTTATGTCCTAGGCTCTATCTCGTTCAGTTAATACCGCACTACTTGTATCATGTGTCAGTAGTCAGTACCGTGTGAAGCGTTGCTTATAAATAATGTAGTTCTCACACTAAATTATTTATGAGCAGGATGGACTCAAGAGTCACTGTGAATGGAAGCGTAAGCACTAGTAAAGCTAAAATACGACGTTGTCGATTTTAACGTAGCGCAGTGGCATATAAAAAAATAGCGAAATGCAAAACATCAATTCTATAAACAATATAACGTAACGTATATATGTAATACGTAGCCTAGGCATCTCGTTTTTTATTAATTAAAGTCCTAGTAATTGTATGGGGCTATAGGCCGCATCTAATATATTAGATAGTCTATATTTTTATTTGTGACTAGCTGTGCCCGCGACTTCGTTCGCGTGGATGTCGGAACTTAACAATGTATTTTTAGTGCGAAGCGCTGTTGGAGGATACCGATACAAATCATTTTTTTTATTTATGCTAGTGCTTCTTTATAAACAACATTAGCTGTGGAACCATCAATTCAAATCATTATCAATCAAAATAACTTTTCCATCTTCTTGTACGGGGTATGTGCCATCGCCTATTTGTAACAATAAATTGGAAAACTCCTGTGCATTTTCGCAGCCTCCTAACTGTGCACGCATATTTACACTCAGGTGTGTAGATGAGTGAGACCAAATTCACATAACCCTAATTTTACTTCTGGAATTTCTCTACTTCTTCACTTTAAACTCAAATATCTTTTGATAGACTGAACCGATTGCAATGAAATAAAAACTTAATGTTACTTCAAGTTACGTTCAATTGTTGTGTATTAAAGTTATCTACATTGCTTTCGTACATTTTGCAAGACATTTTGTAGACAAACAGACAAAAATTCTAAAAATGCTAAAAATGGAAATGGGTTCTATTGGTTGTCCTTTAACACCCTGGCTATGTTTTTGTAATTTTTTTTGATGTACAAAAACGATTTTTCTACAGTTTTATTATATGTATAGATTACCTTTATGTAAAACATTTGCTTGTCCAAGCAAATAAGATTAAAAAAGTTTCACAGTTGACATACAAGCTACCAGTACCACTCCTGTACGGAATGCAAAATTCTGCTTAGGCGAAACAGCAAAAACTTAACAGTTGTTCTGTAGATTTTCCATATATTTACTGGTAGGTTTACAAAAAAGGGAACAACCATACGTTGGAATCTACTGACTCGACTTATTAATTGTAGCATCGTTTCTAACCGTTTAAACAGTTAAGAATTAAAAAAACATACGTAAATGTCAATTAAATTGGCAATTATGAAATTTCATAATTTTAGATTATTTATTTTTCATAATTTTTTAAAATATTTAAAACTTTAAATGTAAAGAAAACTGGTGATTTGTGGGGCATGTCTGTTAAATTACTTAATACAATAATAACAAACATTGCACCTTATTTAGCTCTTATATTCAATAAATGCATAGACACTGGTATATTCCCTGATCTCATGAAAATTAGTAAAGTAATACCTCTTTTTAAAAATGGCGTTAAAAATGATCCTGGCAACTATAGACCTATTTCTATATTGCCATGTATGAGTAAAATCTTTGAGAAACTTATGTTAAGTCAACTATTGAACCATTTTAACATAAATAATATTTTCCATAGTGAACAGTATGGGTTCACTAAAGGTAGGTCTACAGCTGATGCGGGGATAGCACTTCTTAGACATATTTATGACGCTTGGGAAAAATCACAGAATGCAATTGGTGTTTTCTGTGACTTATCTAAAGCTTTTGATCGTGTAGAGCATGAAACTCTTCTGCTTAAATTTGCTCATTACGGAGTTCGTGGTATTGCCCTTGATCTCATTGCATCGTATCTTAGTGGTAGGGTTCAGAAGGTCGCGGTAAATAATGTTAATTCTTTTGGATCTCCTATTAAGATGGGTGTTCCACAGGGATCTATCTTGGGTCCATTTTTGTTCTTAGTTTATATTAATGATCTCCCATTTTATGCCGACAAGTTTTGTGATATTGTACTCTTTGCGGATGATACGTCCTTAATTTTTAAAGTTGATAGAAAGTCAAATAATTACGACGAAGTGAATAGTGCATTATCGCATATACTTCATTGGTTTAACATTAATAATCTGGCTTTAAATGCCAAGAAGACAAAATATATTCAGTTTTTATTACCTAATGTAAAAAGGCAAAATTTCAACTTGTATCTTAATAACGACATATTAAATACGGTAGACTCCACGGTTTTCTTGGGATTGACATTAGATTCGGGTTTGCAATGGGGTCCCCATCTCTCGTCTCTTGCGAGTAGACTAAGCTCCGCTGTTTTCGCTGTCAGAAGAGTCAGGCAGCTGACAGACGTTGACACTGCCAGACTTGTTTACTTTAGCTACTTCCATAGCATTTTGTCGTATGGCATTTTGTTGTGGGGTAATGCAGCGGATATTAAATCCATATTTATAATTCAAAAAAGGGCCATTCGGGCCATTTATAACATTGGCGCTCGGGATACTCTCCGCGAACTTTTTAAAGAAATTGGTATACTTACGGTTGCTTCGCAATATATATATTGTAACATTATATTTGTGCGACAAAATATTAATTGCTACTCAAAACACAGCGACAAACACGGTATAAATACTAGAAATAAGGATAAACTTATAACACCCAGTATTCGCCTTCAAAAAGTAAATAGATCGTTTATGGGGCAAGGTGTACGCATGTATAATAAAATTCCACAGTCCATATTGAGCTTGCCTTTAAAACAATTTAAATCTAAAATTAAAAATACATTATTGAATAAAGCTTATTACACCATCACGGAATACTTAGAAGATGTAAATGTGTGGGATTAATGTCTTGTTGTGTCTCAAGTAGGATAAATAGATAAATATTGTAATCCAATAATTATTGTAATCAAATATTTTTTTGAAAAGAGCAACTGCTGAGTTTCTCGCCGGCTCTTCTCGGCAGAACAGCTTTCCGAGTCGGTGGTAGTTTACTCCCAAGTCCCAGACTTACAGACTGACACTTGATTTAAATTCGTATAATAATGTAAAAGTGACGATTCAAAAGTGCTTGTAAAAGTCTATTTGAATAAAGTATATTTTGACTTTGACTTTGACTTTGACATAATTTTAGAAGTGTCTATTAAAAAATCTATTTCTGATTACCTTTAATATAAAGAGGAGTTATCTGCTCAATTTATCTGTAAATTTTTTTGTTGTCACGTAACGTGATGACTAGAATAAGAATGGAATTTTATAATTCTGTATTTAATAAATGTTAAAAGTGACCATTACTTAAACAATGGAATAATTAATTACATTCAAAGTGATTTTGAGTCAGTGTATCTTTTTGTTAGAGTTTGTTAAACTATTAGAAAATTATACGTTATAAATAATATGTATAAAAATTCGCATTCTATTTCAAACAGCTAATATTACTTGTAATACAACGTACCTTGAGCTCTTATCACCAGTCGGTAACTTCGTACTTGTTCATAGTCGAGAGGCTTTACCAATGAAACGTCTCCACTTAGACTGTCTATTGAAAACTGCATCTGAGTGTTTCCTCCGATGATTGCATACCGAATAGCTGCGTTCGCACCTACATCTGCATCTGTAGCTCTATGAAAATAACAAAAAGCTTAAGTACATGTTTTAGAGCTAAATAAATCAAAATTTATGTATAATTCCTTAATTATGTACAGGAACCCCAAATATAAACAAGGAAGGTGAGATGCACAAAAAAGGAAATTAATTACCAACAAAAAATTACAAATAAGTATAATGTTATCATCTATCTGTTATCAGTAAACAAGGTAACTATAAAACGCGACATATTTCAATCAGATATAATATTATTTTAAAGTACTTCTCAAAAATATCAAAACACGATCGTCGATCACGTCGAATGGTATAGAAATTGCACGCGATATTTCTATTAGCAAAATTGGTTGGCTGTCATACTCTAAAGTCTAAAGCAACTACTGTCGTAACTTTAAAGTGATCGTCCCGACACGGACAGTCAATACTTAAATAGATTTTATACCTATTTGGCCGAAGCTGAAGGTATCGCTGAGAGGAATCGATTTATGCTTATACTGTAATTGTGTTTTTAAAATAGAGTATTTTTTTGACTTATAGAGACTTTCTCCATAGTGTTTGCTAACTTCTATAAAATTAGGGAAACGCTAAATATCACGGTATGTAAGCACTATTGCTTCTAATATATTCATTAAATATAACATTTTAATTCTAAAAAGAAAGAATGTTATTCTTAATTCTTAGAAGATTAATTTAGATATATTTATTAACAGCAATACCGCATGCATTTTTCTAAGAATTTGTATTTGCGAATAAAACTTTTCAAAGAGAATTTCGACTACATACTTTACTTTACACATATCGGAAACGCAATATCCATAAACAACAATTTATTCCAGACCCATAAATTCGAAAAAGCAGACGGCGCTGTAACGTTTAAAAAGATGCGAAGAAATTGAGCAACATGTCTCTTGCGCTTTATAGACTTTAATATAATGCAACTCTTACAAAATTTGTTTTCTAATAAACGTTCAGCAGATATAATTCCATATTTATTTATGTTATTCTATATCTGGCATCTATTTTAAATTATTATTTCTGCAGTATCTATTAAAAACATTATCTTTTATTCGCTATCACTTAATGGACTATGATAAAAAACTTATACTATTTTCATTCATAAAGCTACATTTTATTTGCGTGCTTTTTATGAGTATCTTGAGGAGTGATGACGGTTCAAAAACTAAAAATATAATTTCATATTTTTATAGTTAGTTATTAGTTAATGTTTGCAACACACTTCATTTACATTATTGTTAATGAAAAAATGAAAGTAAATATAAAGAGGTAGAAATACCGAATCACAGTCCAAATTGACTTAATGAATGTTTTATAGTCTATGTATGTACGATAATTCTAGTGCTTTCAAACGACTTTGGGATTGATTAGTCTCTTGTTTGCTTTATAACACAACACAAAATGATAGTTAAGGCAGTAATCATCCTCTAAGTGCTTTGACCGAGTGTGCTCTAGTTTTGCCTGTGTCTGTATATAGGTAGCTATTAAGTTTTATACAAAATTTTATTGAAATCCAAATACTAAGTAAGTAATTTCTTTGCAATATTTTTAAGGCATTAAGCAAAATTTTTATTGTAAAAGACATTTACTTTTAAACTGGTATTTTTTTTAAATAATCCGTCAAAATATAACAGTAATAATACGCCTATATGTAAATATATAGAAAGCTTACTTGATCCTGGCAATGACAGGGTTGTCGCTGACGCTAATATCTTCATCCACATTCACGGTGTAGGTTTTCTCACTGAACTGCGGGTAATTGTCATTATCATCCAAGATGTTAACATGGATGGTTGCGCTAAAACAATTTTGCATTGAGAAATTTTATCATATAAATAAAAAGGGTAACATTATCAGAATTAAGATTTATTAAATTGAAATTTCAAATTATAATTAGTATATTTTTTCTTAATCATTGGAAATCTATAAAACGATTACTACGAAATAACCGAAAAAAACCGCAATAGTATTTTAAAATTGCCAATTTAATATCGCAAAAATTGACGGCTAAAAAACTATAAAATCTTTGCTCATGATAAGCAAAAAGAAGGAAAAATTTGTCAGTCACGAACTTAAATAAAAAATAGTACCTGTTTGACAATCTATCGGATAACGGACTCGCTTGATCCGTAGCCTTTACTATAACTGTGTATCTCGAAACTTTTTCTCTATCCAGCGTTGATCGCGTCAGCAATGCGCCACTTCGACCGTCCACCCTAAATACGTCTTGAGCGTCTGCTTCTATACCTGAATCTATAGATTCGTTAAAGTCTTCCGAATTTAAAGTTTCCGCTTTAACTGATTCAATGGAATATTCAACCTGGAAGAAATTGTATTTCGTTGAAATCATATAAAGACATAATGGATCAAACCAGTTCAACACATGATTTATACGCGTAAGTTCAAGTTGGTACGCTAATATTAAATAATTTGTTCTACACTTGGTTTACGTAAAACAAGAGCAATAATATACAAAATTACCAGTATCAAAATGAAATAAATAGTATTGAATTCATAAATTCAAAACTCAAGACACTTTTCTAAGGGCCTAACAATCTCTATAATGTACAAATAAAAGTTAGTAATATAAAAATAAATTCTAATGTAAGTAGTTAAATCTGTACATTACAATTTTTTTAACATCTTATTCAAGTATTTATAACTATCGAATATCGATACAGAAGCCGATTATATTGTTTTTAGATTTTTTATCTTATAGTTTGTCTGTGACCGGATAGGATAGATTTTGATAAAATTTGTTATGAAATAGCTGATACTGCGAGACGTACCTGGAACGAACCTAAGCAGAGCAAGGTTGAGTCACTAGTATTAAATTAAGGAACAGTTAGTTAATTAGTGTTATATTTCAAGCATCTCTACAAATCGATTCAATTTATCTAAATTAGAATATGGAAACCAGAATACAACATTCATTCCCTTTCGCGTACACCATACCTAATAAGATAGCGTATTTTATTGGAGAGCGATTATCTGTTACAATCAGGCATTAAGTCATCGACCCTGAAGAATCTCAGGAAACCGATATATTCGCAATAATAATAAAGTCATGAATAACAAAGTGATTCAGATGAAATGTCTTTATTATTTCAAGTTTATGGTAATTATTTCGCGATAACAAGCCAGCTACACTAGTTGTCAAACTAGTTGATGATGGTGCTTGTACGCCCATAATTTATTACGCTGTAGTAAAATAATTAGTAGCAGTGTTCTAGTAATTTAACACGGAGGTATTTTTATTGCGGTTCTATATTATTTATAATACTTTCTTTAAGCAGGCAATCTATGCAGCTGAATAAAATTGTTTGTGATGTGAAAATAAGAGTTTATAGATAATACTCGTAGATGAACATATACGTCATAATAGTTTATATACAGTACTTATCATAAGTCATTTTTTTTATGTGTTATTTCCTAAAATCCCCGAAAAGGCTGGATTTTTGACGAGTTTTCACTGTCCTATTGCTGATGTCATAAGTAACTTCTTGGGCTACTTTTGTTGTAGAAAATATATAAGGGCTATGCACATAAAATTTTAAAGCACTTTTTTAAAGTACACATTACAAATTTGAATCATTTTCTAATTGCATTAATGACAATTTTGCCTGTCATTTTTATACCTTATAATTTATCCTAAGATTAATAAAACTTAAATGTTTATTACATGAAATAAAAAAATACTTACATTAAAATAACAAATTTTAAATTCTTACCTCAGCATTTTTTCCTATATCTTGATCCGTAGCTTTAAGAGTTAATACTGTTGTGCCAGTGCTTGCGCCTTCTCGAACTGACGCCTCATATTGTTGCATTTCAAAAATAGGGGCGTGATCATTGCAGTCCAATACGTTGATCTAAATATTTATATATATGTTTTAGTTTTTCAGGCCTTTTTTATATACTTTTTAGTACTACCTACAACGAAATTAATCCTTTATACATATGTAAAGTATAAAGGCTTAATTTCGTTACATTTTTTAATTAAATTAGTAGATATAATTTAGTTAAACTTTTATACTGCAAATTATCCTAGATTTTATCAATTGAACAACCAACTTAAAACTTCTGTTTCATCCTATTGTCTATATTTAACACAGTATGAAATTATTATTAGACTCTAATTACCTGAAGCGTTGTGGTACCGCTTCTCGGTGGGAACGTATCATCCTGAGCGACAACTCTGAAGTAATGCACGTCAAGCCTCTCTCTATCTAGACGAGCTTGAGTAGTGACCACGCCAGTCCTTGTGTCCACGGCGAACATACCAGCCGATCTAGAGTCTAGAAGACTCGACATGGAGTATGTGACAGGGCTATTTTCAGGATCGCTGTTAAAAATGAGAACAAAGAAGCAAGTAAGTAAAACGGTTTACTTACAATTATGAAAAAAATCATTGCTATATATTTCTTTTAATTATGAATGGGCGCGACTGTGAACTTCTTACTCTACGTTTTGAGCTTCATATACAAAGTAAAGTAGAAACAATGTTACTAACGTTACGAATAAACGTACAATTACAAGATTACTTCATTAGAAGGATATACCTCTATAAATTACGCGCTGGAATAATTTACTAGCATGATAAGCAACAAAAAGCTTTGTATTTCAGTCGCATATACGCCGCTTTATATTTAAAAACACGTTACAATGACATTAAGTGCACAGAAAACTGCAAATGCAAGTTCCTACACCAGCGCATCTAATTATATGGGCGGCGGCGCAATAACTCCGCAAAAGGGTAATCCAGTCGCACGAAGTTAAATCCAGGAAATTGACTAAATTGTCCGATCTTGTCTAGTTATTAAAGGTGTTACATGCCATTATACGGAACGAATACAATTTTACAGCATTGTAGATATTAAGATAACTGTGATTTGAATTCATCTGTCTCAAATAAATACTATAGAGATGAATATGTTTGTTCAATATTTTTTCATATAGAGTCTAACGCTTCACATAAAATTAATTTACTTTACACATATACCAAACGTTTAAGAATTAAGTATATCATCATGTATCATCTTGTATATTTTTATATCATCAAGCATACGTTATATCCTCTAAAGTACCTACACTGGCATGTGTAAGTACTATTACATACTACGTAAAGGAATCACATAATTATTTTAAAATCTCAATCTTAAAATCAGCATCGTTCCTTTGAATTATTTTCAAGTAAAGTACCTTTGGCCTACTTTGAATTAGCTGTGTCTATAATTTAAGTATTTTATTCCCTTATTAAGTCATAGTAATTTTAAAAACGACTTTTGATTCCATTTACACACATCATTCGCTACTTTACTAATTGTTGTGTATCTACTTTAATATTGTATTAGTCTATGGTTTGTATTAAGCGTGCATATCTATGGTATAACCTATATCTGGCTTTTTGGAAATAAAGCATTGTTGGAAATACATCACAAAATGGCGACGAGCTAATTAAATGAAAAAAAGAAAAAAATACTATAAATTTGGAAGATGGCAGGTAAAACGTACATTGGAAATGTCGACTATGACGTAAGTGAAAAATTTAGCGATTATATAGAACGTTTTGAAATGTTTTTGGAGTGTAATAAGATTGAAGCTGCCCGGTGGAAGGCGGTTTTTCTAAGCGTCATAGGCCCAAAATTATTTAGCCTGTTAAAAAACCTTTGTACACCAGTGGCACCAAAGGAGAAAACTTATGAAGAATTAAAAAAGATTCTTCATAATCATCTCGAACCCAAACCAAATGTGATCACCGAGCGATATAAATTTGGCCAGAGATGTCAAATGCCGGGTGAATCTATAAATGAATATTTAGCAGAATTAAAGAAGCTATCCTTATATTGTAATTATGGGGAAAGTTTATCAGAACAAATAAGGGATAAGTTTATTTCGGGGTTAAGTAACGAGAAAATTAAACAAAAGTTGCTTAATGAGAGTGAAGTTACATTAGAAAAAGCGTACAACATAGCAGTGCAGTTGGAGAATACCGATCGAGACTTAGAGGTGATGACTTCCAAAGTACACAGGATAGGTGTGGCAGGAAGGAAGCAGAGAGGACAACGGAGTGATGCCAGTGGCAGCAACCAGCAGCAAAGTGTTAGAAATGATAAGAAGTTATGCAAGTGCTGTGGTAAAGGAGGTCATGTTAAAGAAATGTGTTGCTTTAAGGACAGAAAATGTAGATCTTGTGGTAAATTTGGACATTTATTGGCGGTTTGTAAATTTAAGAAAGGTAAAAGACATTGTAATTATATAGAAAATGATAATAACCAAGAAATTGTTTTACAGGACATTCAAAATTTATTTACATTAAGTGATTCTCATGTCTCACCCTATAAACTTGAATTGTTAATAAATAAAAAAAAGGTAATGTTTGAAATAGATACGGGAGCAGCTATTAGTGTTATAAGTCAATACACTAAAGATAAAAATTTCAATGATAGTGAAATGTACAAATGTAATCTTAAACTTAGATCATATACAAATGATTTAATCACTCCATTAGGTTTTATAAATGTAGGCATTACTTATGATAAAAAGAAAATTAAAGCTAAATTATATGTAATTGAGAACGGGGGACCTTCTCTCATTGGTAGGGACCTTTTAAAAAAATTAAATATTAAAACATTAAATATAAATTCATTAAGTTGTGAAAATATTAAAGATAAATTAGTTAGTAAATTTCCTGAAGTTTTTAGTCCAGAGTTAGGAACTTATAAAGGAGAGCAGGTCAACCTAGTATTAAAAGAGAATGTGTCACCAAAGTATCATAAAGCTAGACCCTTACCTTTCAGTATGAAAGAGTTAGTTGAAGATGAAATAAATAGGTTGGTGAGTCAAGGTGTATTGTCTCCGGTAAAGAGCAGTGAGTGGGCAACACCTATAGTACCAGTTTTAAAGGAAAATGGTAAGTTAAGAGTTTGTGGTGATTTTAAAGTCACAATTAATCAATATTTAGAGGATGACAAGCACCCTATACCTAAAATAGAGGACTTATTTGTTAATTTAAATAAAGGTGAAAAATATTCCAGAGTTGACTTAGCACATGCTTATCAACAATTAATATTGACAGAGGAAGCGAAAAAGTTAGTTTGCATAAATACACATCTCGGATTATTTCAATATAATAGGTTACCTTTTGGTGTTAAAGTAGCTCCAAATATTTTTCAACACATAATGGATCATTTATTTATAAAAAAATCAGGTATAGCAGTATTTATGGATGATGTGGTTATTACTGGGAAAAATGATAAAGAACATTATGAAAATTTATTGTTTGTTTTTGGTAAATTGAAGGAAATGGGTCTTACTGTTAGTGTAGATAAATGTGTGTTTTTTGCAGATAGTATACATTATTTAGGGTATATTTTGTCTAAGGACGGGCTACAACCTGATCCTAAGAATGTAGAAGCAATAACTCAAGCTAGGAATCCCACTAATGTCACAGAATTAAAAGCATTTTTAGGTTTAATTAACTATTATATGAAATTCTTACCAAATGTGTCTACAGTGTTAGCACCACTGTATAATCTATTAAAAAAGGATATTAGGTTTATTTGGAACCAAAAATGTAAAGAATCTTTTGAATGTATAAAAAGAATGATGGTATCTACTCACATTCTATCACATTATGATCCGACACAAGAATTATACTTAGCTTGTGATGCTAGTGCATATGGTGTAGGTGCTGTGTTATCCCAGAAAAAATATGGTATTGAAAAACCTATTGCATTTATGTCTAGAACATTAAATGAGGCAGAAAAGAAATATAGTCAAATTGATAAGGAGGCTTTAGCATTGATATTTGGTGTTACTAAATTTAATAAATACTTATGGGGTAGAAAATTTACATTGATTACAGATTCTAAACCTTTATTGAGCATATTTGGTCCTAAAAAAGGTATACCTACCATTGCTGCTAGTAGACTTCAGCGATATGCATTATTGTTGTCTGGATACAATTATAATATTATTTATGTCAAATCAGAGTATAATAATGCAGATGCATTATCAAGGTTACCATTAGAAAGAATTGAAAGTAAAAATGTATCAGAATATTCATATTTAAATTTTTTGAAAGATAATGTAAGCTTACCTATTGATTGTTATGTAATTAAGAAGGAAACTTTATTAGATCCAGTGCTAAAACTAGTGTTAAATTTTATAGAAAAAGGGTGGCCAAATTATATTACTGATGTTAACTTAAGACCTTACTTTATTAAGAGAGAGCAATTGTCAGTGGAGCAGGGAATCATAATGTATGGTTATAGAGTTGTAATACCTAACAAGTTAATTGCAAATATTTTACAAGAGCTTCATTCTACACATTTAGGGATTGTTAAAATGAAATCAATAGCCAGGAGTTATTTCTGGTGGCCTTCTATTGATAATGATATACAGTTAATGGCAAACAGTTGTACTACTTGTTTATTAGAAAGGCCTAATCCACATAAAGCAAATTTACATGTATGGGACTATCCGGAAAACCCATGGTCACGGTTACATGTAGATTACTTAGGACCTATACATGGAAAGTATTATTTTTTGTTAGAGTGTGCTTATACAAAATGGATTGAAGTGGAGGAAGTTAGTTCAACTTCAGCAAGTCAAGTTATTAAAATTTTAAAAAGACTATTTACTACCTTTGGTTTTCCAGACTTAATATACAGTGACAATGGACCTCCATTCCATTCCATGGAATTTACATTATTTCTTAAAAATTTGGGAATTAAACAATCATTTTCACCACCTTATAATCCTCAAACAAATGGTTTAGCAGAGAGTGCGGTAAAGATAATTAAAAAATGTATTAAAAAAGCAGTTTATGAAAAAAAAGATGTAAATGATTGTATTAATTCATTTTTGTTAACGTATAGAAATTGTAAACACATGACTACAGGAGAAAGCCCAGCATACTTGATGTTTAAAAGAAATTTAAAGACTAAATTTGATTTATTAAGACCTAATGTCAAAAAACATGTTCAGTATAAGCAAGAATTACAAAAGAAATATGCAGGGGGTAGCAGAGTAAGAGAATTAGAAATAGGGAAAAGTGTATTAGCTAGAGATTATAGGAGTAATAGTAATAAGTGGATGGAAGGAATAGTATGTAAAAAACTTGGTCCAGTTACATATTTAATTAAATTGTTAAATACAAATATCATTTGGAAAAGACATATTAATCAGATTTTGGATAATCAAATGAACAGTAATTTAGATGATACTTTTGATACTGATTTAGTGTTTAAAGATAAAGAATTTCCAAGTGTATGTAATGATATAAGTTCAAATGTTGCCTTGAAGTCACATAGTTCATGTATTGATTCAGTTATACAAAAAAGTGAGACTTTGCCTTCTGTTGAGAAAAATGTGTCAAATGAACCCCAGTCTAAGGAAATAGTTAGTTCTCCACAAAAGTCAAATTCTTCACCTATTGTTTTAAAGAGATCTGTTAGAATTAGAAAGAAACCAGATAGACTTAATTTATAGATAGTACTTAAGAAGAATGTAAAATTTATTGTAGTTTTAATAGAGGGAGAGTGTTGTGTATCTACTTTAATATTGTATTAGTCTATGGTTTGTATTAAGCGTGCATATCTATGGTATAACCTATATCTGGCTTTTTGGAAATAAAGCATTGTTGGAAATACATCACACTAATGAAAATATATTAGATGATACGAATAGTTATTTTAGAAGAAAATATACTTAGTTACAAACTGAACATGCCAGTCATTTCTCGAGGCAACTTCGAAGTAATTGAGGTATTTTAGCTTTATAGCCCCCGCCATTGTTATACGTCACGATTACATTGTTTCCGGACCGCATAAAATAGATGAGATCATAAAAGCTCAACGAGCCAGCTTAAAGTCAATTAAAGCAAAGCAGATGGTTTACGGCCGGGGTGTTACTTCCGTGGCATTCATGACTCATTGATTAGTATAATTTGGATTAAAGACTGGAACGGTATTAGGCGGGGCTTGCGGTTGAATGCATCATTAAAACCACATCGCGTCTAAATGTCATAATAGAACATTTAACTCTGAATAAAGAAAACTTACCGAGCTCTTACGGTTGTGACTATTACTCCAGGCGGTTGCTCTTCAGCCACAGATGCTACATACAAAGCTTGCTCGAAGTATGGGGATTGATTTCGCAACTCGCGCTTAACGCGTTTTGCTATATCAGTGTCGTTAAGTTCTTGATGATGATACACTATTTTCAACCTATGATCAGAGTCCACAATGTTAGTCCGTTCACAATTAAACGTAAAGAGAACAGACACTTTCCACATCGGCTCTAGAATACACACGTCATTACTAGCCACTAAATCACCTTGACTATTCTCGATAACAAAACGCGGATCACTTACATCTAAGAATTGAACTCTACATTGCTTTTGAACAGTTCTAGGCAGGAATGCGGTTAGTGAATTTACAAATTGAGATCTTTTTAAACAAATGCCGTTCCACCGATCTGTTGTTGGTATAGCAAAACTGGCGTACGTTTCTGAAATCCATTGTTTTGCTTCAGCAATTTTCACGTCTATTGCCATATCAAATGGCACTAATGGAGATCGCTTTTTTCTACTTTTATTTATAGCTACATAATCCTCGAACATTGCGTTTGACCATGGATAAGCCGTTGACAACACACTATATTGACTAGAACCCAACTCATTCTCTTCTAATAATCTCCAATCTATACTTTCTGAATAACTAATTTCTCTTTTATCTCTAGGGTGGTCGTCCTCATACTGAAGAGCGGCATCGTCTTGATCATAAACACGGTCAAAATCAATGTCATATAAATCAGCATGTCGCCGACTACAATCTTCCCCGGCCACTAAAACTCTGATTGGTAGACTATAATAGTCAATATCTCGAATTCGTTCGGACGTAGAGTCTACATAGAAAGTAAATAAATTTGGGTAGAGGACGCCATCACATCTAAGTTTCTTTCTTAATGTGACGAGACCAGACGTTCTGTTCACTCGAAGAATGTGATGAACGAAGTTAGCAGTTCTGTGTACGTCGATAGTGTAAGTGCGTTCCGAGCCTAGTTTGTATACAGCAGCGTCTAAAACGACGTGTCCTGGTGGTGCGGTGTCCGGGACGATGATGAGGTATGCGTGCACGGTAGAGAGCGCTAGAGCGGCGATGGCCGCTAGCGCCCACCGCGCCATTCTGCTTACTATTCACCTACAGCAACGCCGCCTCGTCCTACATAGACTTCGGTTGCCCATCTGTAGATAAAAAGAAGATCTAAGTTATTTTGAACATTATTTTTTAACATTAAAAGAAGATTACAGTTTAAGATTTAAGTAGAGTACTTTACCACGTTAGCATTTGAATCCGCGACCCCTTTTCGAGCAACATTGTGCAACGCATCTTTACAGTACTTCAAAACGTAGATTCAATTAAAATAAATAGATTTTGATATATAAAATAATTTTTGAAATTAGCTTTACAGTAATAAAATAGCAAGGATTAATTGGTACCAGCACGAAACTTTCAATTTATATTCGCCTGGCACGGATCAATACTAACAGCAATATGTTTATGTAGGATAATAAACGTTTGTCAGGTAGTTAAAAAAACTCTAAAATGCTTTATATTTTGTCCTATAAAATTATAGTTAAAAAAACTCTAAAATGCTTTGAAGTAACTTGACTTTTACTATCATATTGTTTAGTTATCCCTATAATTTTATAGGACAATATATATATATATATATATATATATAATTCATTAGAGTATAGGGTAGGATGTAGCCACATTTAAATTTAATGAATGTTTTATATTTTAGTATTATATTTTATTATGAAAAAAAAGTCATATTAAAAAATATCAGTGTCTTTAAGCAAGTAAGCAGCTTAAACAAACAGGCTAATCCGAGTTCAAAACGCCAACGAAAACATTATCCCTTAATCCCTTGCACAATTATTATTGGTGTTTATAGGAATCGGGAGTTTTCGGCGAAATTTCGCCATTTCAGCAGGAATCGGCTAAGGTCTAAGATTAATGGGGCAATTAATGGAAGTGCGTGGCAATTTCCTTTTACAATGTATTTATCTGATAGCTATAGAACGATTTTTTTGTCGTTAAATAGCCATAAGAAAACACGTCGATTTATAGCATCACTTAATGACACCTATGTATTTGTAGTTTTATTAGTATAATGAACTATTATGTGAATTAATCATTTAATCGTCTTTATTTATATTTTTGGTATAAATAAAAGCTATAAGATTAATCTATTCGATGCAGACATAAAGATTTTATGCAAAATAGATCGGATTGCTTTAGCACAAAACACAATAGCAGCAAATGATACAGTCAAAATAGATAACAGTTACAATTTGTCGAATAAAATGCTCGGAATAGTATTTACTGGGCTTGAGCGGGAGTTAAATGTCGACATTTTACAAAATGTAGAATTGTTGAACCCACCTTTTTCCTTATTTGTTATAAACTAAAATTCATGTTGCATAATATTCAAAGTTAATAATGTATTCAAACATTTCATATGAAACATATAATATGTTTTATTGTATTACTTGTTTAATTAAATAATGTATTTTTAGCAAAAATCCTACATATAAGCGGTATACATTTTTTCAATGTATCATAGTCGAAACATTCCATTCAAATAATTCGCCTAGAATATTAATGCTCTAAACAGGAGTATGTATTAGCAAGTAATGTCTAATCCGTTAATACTTGTATTCAATAACTCATGATTTTAATAGAAGCTTAATTTGTTGGTAAAATAAAAACAGAGCATTTAGACGGGACTGTTTTGAACGCTCGATTTGATTTCCTATATAATTTATTTTACGAACCTCGTAAGCCTCTCAAATTTTCCTCATTTCTCACGTCTACCAAAGACGTTAAAAAGGTATAGTGTCAATTATATAGTACATGTATATCATAGGTAAACTGTTTTTTTACTAAAAACATACTATATATTTTCCTTTTTATTATTTTATATTTCAGCTCACCAGTTTCCAATGAAATGGGATAAATCCATCCAAAATTGATGTTTCCCTATCGCTAATGGTGCTATCTATTAAGCGTGTTCGGAATTGCCGATTCAATTTCTATCCCCGCCCTAGGTCGGCCATTTGATATGTACTTACTTATTTGTTGAAGCGTTCTAGTTAAGAGAACTCATATAACAATACTTTTAAAAGGAGTGTTGCCTTTAATAATTCACACAATCAAGAAGATTGTGACTTTAATTTTCGTATGGAGAGTATATAAGAATAGAATATTTTTGCTGCTGCAATCATGTTTATAATGGATTAGAATCATAGAAACAGTAGGTATCGACACACTTGTTTTCAAATTTTTTAATGTGAAATATTTAAAAATTTCTACTTCTCACCAACGAAAGCTATTATGTAAATTAGTTCGTTGGTTATCAAACTAACAAAAAGGCGCAAACTACTGCTTTATATGACGAGGGTCAGACTTTATCTATGATTTTAACAGTTGCCTGCAGCGAAGATAATTTTGATATAAAATGTAGCCTTCTGGGAATTATCACGTTTCTCTTAAAATATTTATATCTTCCACAAGCGATAGGTTTAGTATAGATTTCTCAGAGATGTTATTTTTATGTGATCTTTTTAGTTAGTTATTTTTTTTGATATTTTCTCGCATATAAAAAAATGTATCGTATTAGTTCACCCGGATAACCTACTGTCACACTAAATTTCGTTAAAATCTGTCCAGTATTTTTGCGTTGGATAATGGCACCCAATAGGGATAATGTCATCAGATTTTGTCAAAAAGGGTGCAAAGTAGCATTTTTACACAATAATGTAAATAACGTTTACTTACTTATAGATATAAATAAGAAGAAGACTAATTATTTTACTAATATATTAAAGACTAACCTTATATGAGCAGAGTGAGATTTTTTTGATTTTTACACATTGATCGCCATCTGGAAAAGGAAAATAGATATATTAGTCAAATAACTCCTTAAATAAAATTTACGGAATCGTCTCTCCCGCTACCACTACTACTATAGAAATTTCAAAAAATGAAAACAAAACTCTAAATAAATAAAAGTAGAATATTAACTCTCCCTCTCTCTTTGTTTCTCCTATAATAGTTATTTACTATACCTATCGGAATTTTAATTATGCTTATATAACTTTATTACGAAGAAGTAACAAGTTCACTATAAGTTCACAGAGATTCTTAATATAATGACGAAAAAGACATATATTTACGGTTTACTAAATAATATAAGTAATGATTAATTTAACCGCAAAATTTTTGCTTCGTAACGCTTTAATGAAAACTGAAATTTGCAAGAATTTACCCAAAACAAAGAGGGAAGATTTTGAACATAATTAATGATTCTTTTAGACCTACACGAAAACTGAGCAGTAAATTCATTTTAATGCTAACGTTATTTATGTAGAGTCATCTCTTATGGCAAGTAGGTACTAAATTAAATACTTGAAAATATTGTTATAGTGATAATAAAAAAAAACTGCACCAAACCATGTCACCGTACCTATATTTTAAGTATTTTTATAGTAGTTTCCGTTTACTCGAAGTTAAAAAGATGTTAATATGTAAATAAGATACCATGCTGGCATTAACTTTACTTTTATCGGTAATTTTAAGTAAAAAAGTGTGTCTAAAGCTCTCGAGTTTAAAAAAGCTTATTTTAAACTTTATTCAATACACCAACATAAATATTGCATAGGTACCTACATAAAACACAATTGATAGCCTTAAAACCTCTACGTGTCTGATTCCAGCAAGTCACTGACAGTCAACTACTCGTACATATAAAGCGAATGCGTGGAGATCGGTGATATTAGTTCAATTCGGCCTAGGCTCATGCGTAAGCTTGACGAATTGCACCAAATCGTGGAGGAATAGAAATCGTTTTGTCACTCAGCTTGATCTACTAGCTTATTTCCTAAAGTAGAAAATAGATTCCGTTAGGTAATGTTTGGTTTGAAAAGTATGTACAATGTACATATTTAATTTTAGTTTTGAACAAAATAACCCTTCTGGCTTAAAAACTATGGTTAATGTTGTGGAAATCAACTCGTTTAAGAAAGTTAATTTACCTCACACGTATAACAATATTCGTAACAGACAGACAAACAGGCGATAAAAAATATTTTATGGTTTATTTTATAGGATATAATATTATGCAACATCTTATAACCTAATTAATAATTATCTTGACATAGGAATGTTGTATTTGGGCGGCATTGTCTAGCTGTCAAGGTTTTATTTTGCACAATTTAAGAGCTAACTTCTTTTTTTAAGTCGGTTATAAAAAAATAGATGCGATGACTATGTATGTATGCGGTTTTGGTCGTGAGACGTATAGAACGAAGATATTCTAATATATTTTCTGTTCAATAATATTAAATAACTGATAAGCATGCATAATATTACTTTAATATCGCATTATCTATTTTCAGGGTTCGTTATAGGTAAAGATATTAATTACCGTGTGCTATGCGACCATCTATCAATGTAGTGACTAGTGCCGTATCTAATAATCTTAATGACACGTTGACGCCGGCGACGAAGCGTTCCACGAAGCTCTACTAAAAATTGTATTCTAGATGTTTTTAAAAAACAGAAAGCATGAACATGAACAGTATTTTTCCTAAATGGATAATGTCATGTAATGTGAAATATACCAAGAATGAGGAATGTGTGAATGCCTTTATCTTCTCATACATATCAGTACATTATTAGTAGTATACAAACAACATTATTGTCAACTAGACTTGTCTCACATGTTTTTATAGAACTCACCAAGAATATTGTGTCCGATTTACTCCCTACTTTGAGTTTGTTTTTTTCTTAATCAATTAATATAGTCTAAAACGAAGAACGAACTAAAACGATTACGATTTTATTAACTTAACAATTAGATATACCCCTCACTATTTAAACAGAAAGGCTTTACAAATTTTCATATCATATAATAATAACTGTTAGTTCGTCTTAACTCACAGGTATCATTTACTTTAATCGACTGTATTTAATCCCTAGTTATATAGTAGGTAATTAAATAGGTACCTTGAGCTGTTCTCAGTACAAAAACACAGTCCACAATTACCCCATGCTTACGAAATAAATAATTAAATGCACGCATTCATTAAATAAAGCTAGTATTAAATAATAAAAGCTGAAATTGTGAAATAATTTGCTAAGACCACTTCAATTTTATCACAAACGGCACAAGTTAAGAGTCGTTAAAAATTTTAATAATTATATACTAAATCCGCTTACCGTTTAAATCGCTGCCGACTGCTTCGTTTTATTGCGTTTTGACGGCTTTATTTGTGCCTTGTTTTTATGGCGTCGCGTCGTGACATCGTTTACAAATGACCACCGAATATCGGACCTGCTGTGGAATACTTAACCAGCATCCATAAAATTAATATTATTTATGGCTTCAACATTTTAAATAGATGTGATTAAGAATTTATAGGATTTGTTATTTTGTAATACTTTTTAGTTACATTTTTTTATTTACATCCGAATCTGAGTCAATGACCTAAACTGAAATTTAGTACTGTGCCTACGTAATGAACTTTATTAGTACAGAATTGATTTAAATGATTCTAGCAAAAGAATTCATATTCAAATTAAATGTTATCAAGTGTTGTTTTTTCGTGATTTTCATTTAAGTACTCTTCCCTAATTCACTTTGTTTATTTGTAAGGGGTAAATAATAAATATAGCTAATTAATCTTGCATCCCTCGGCTATAGATTCCTAGGGTCGTCCTAATAAAGTAACCTATGTTACCATCGAACTCATAGTTTCAAAGCAAAATCTTTGCTTGTCGTGTGTGCTAAGTTTCATATATTTGTGCTATTCCCATAATCAATGAAGAAATAAGAGCTCCCGTAAGAACTCGTATTTACAAAATATTATCATTCGTTTCTTATAGGAATGGTATTGGCACTTCCATCAAAGTAGGCTGCCTATACATTCGCTACTGCACTATGATCGATATGCATAATTTCTATACATGTATTATAAAACAAAGTCCTCCGCCGCATCTGTCTGTCTGTCTGTTCGCGATAAACTCAAAATCTACTGCAACGATCTTCATGCAGTTTTCACCAATGGATAGAATGGTTCTCCAGGAAGGTTTTAGTATATAGTTTGTCAAGTTTTTGTATACATTGGCTAAAATATAATGATATCTGTCGGAGGTGTCGGAATAAAATAAGCCGTCTAAGAACTTTCATCGAAACGCTGCCTAAACCCTTTGAGACATAACAAAATGATGTATGGTGGAATCTTATATAGGTCTACAACAAAAGTCCGCGATGGCATATATCTATCTCTTAAGGATAACATACTATATCGAAAAACGTTAGGAAATTTAAAAAAAACGTTATAAAATTAACGGCATTTGACGTATCATATTATGACCGTTGACATGGTACGTGCAACCGTAATTCATATCAATTCAAATATATACCGGGCGGTGCGAAGTAAATATATAAAACAAGTACCTAGGGACGAACCCGAGCGAAGCGAGGGTAAGCCCCTAGTATTGTAGGAAATATAAATGTTACATATTCTGAAAGAGGGTTTTATAAAAATCTTTTAAAACGTTTACATCTCCGTTATACATATAATTGTGCAATACAAGTGAAGAGGACCTTTGATAAACAAACAAGACTGTCTAATAGTATATGTTAAGCACATAAAAGTGGAGGAACAAACTGTTAGAGTCACTGCACTTTGCTCAGGGGAAACAAAACAAAACCTAACACACTTGTAACTCGGGTGACACTTTTCTATGAAGCATGTAATTAATGGAAATGTAGGAAGTAAGAAAAAAGAAAGTTTAGAAGTGGTAAGTGTTACCATCTGATTATTATATAATACTAATAATACATAAATATAATATGCGCGTATGTTTATTAGTATTTTCTAGTATTCTTATCTGATACAGCTGGAAAAATATAGATAAAATTCATTACATAGATAGATTATTATTTAAAGGCAAACATACTACTGATAGGCACATACTGACACACTCGAGTAAAGAAATAGTAAGTAAATCATTATGTAATCATTTTTATTAAAAAAAACAGATTTATAATGAAATCCAAAATAAGGTACTAATAATAATTAATTTAAACTAAACATGTTCATTTAATACCATTTACTTATTAAATACTAGGTATTATGTAAAATAGAAAATTATGCAATCTACAGAGCAGAACATTACCTAAGCTTATACTTTTAAATTAATAAAACAAAACCCTATCGACCGGTGGGGTCGCTGTCCTATGATTACAGTGCGATGACGGACTGGCAGTGCCACTTATAGGGAATTTTAAAAGAAGTCTATTATTAGCAATAACTCAGACTTCTTACTATCGATCAGAGGAATGTAGGTTATGCGATATTCTTCGTTATATTTACTAAGCTATATTTAATTCAGTTTTGCCTAGCATTGTCTATTCTTTGATATGTCTTTATAAAACGTGCCGTTTGGAGTGTATTTGTCATGACTTATTTACATACAATATTATATAGGATAGTATCAATGTAATAATGCTTTGTGCTCTTATTTTTTGGCAAAGCTGACCTTGAACAATAAAGGAGAGTTAGAAGGCTCACTAACTCCTTTTTGTACCTATGTACATATTATATACATGAATAATAATCACAATACAGACATCAATATATACTTAGTAGGTGATAAGAATGCACTGTCGTAACATAAGTAAGTTAAAGACTGTATTTCCCTATATTTATTTGTTTTGCTAATGATTTCCGAGTAAAAGAAAGAGAAACAAAATTAAAATGTATAATATAAATACGTTAGTGTTTTGCAATATATAATATTTACGAAACTTAATATCAATATTTTTATTATTATGCAATGTAAAAAAGATAAACAAAGTGTAAAACTTTCGCTTAAAGTGTAAAGTGGGCATAAATTTAATTATAGTATTCACGTAGCGGTTAATACTACCACACAATTAAAAACAAACGAAACTTGAATAAATCGTCTGTGTTTATTTCAAATCAATAGCATAGATTTGTAGACTATAGATCCATTTCATAAAGGTAGTACGTATGAGAAGACGCAATGAGTCATTGACCGAAACACATTACAAACTTATAGGCAGGTAACTCTGCTAGACTGTGAAGAATTATATATATTTGATGAATGCACATGTTTGATGTCTGTTTTCTATTTAAACTAGTGATTTACCCATGTTTCACTCACGTGCGGCTTTCATTAACTTTTTACGAGGGATTTATATCCCATGGGAACCGCTCGATACACCGGCATAACAAAGACAAATAACAATATCTATAGTCAAAATTATTGCTATGGAAAATACACGTCGATAATGCAGATTATAAGAGTATTACAAATCTTCTATAACGAATCAAAACACGTTTTCGCCTAATCATTTTAAAAGAAACAATATTAAAGCAAAATTGTAGTATGTAGTTACGTAAGTAATACTAAAATCTTACAATATTTTTACATTAAAATTTTTATAACTGCACTATATCAAGACAAGAAACCTCGTGTAAATCTATTTTATCTGTTTTTATAGGATATTATAATATTATAATTGAAAGCTCACACTTCTTTATTAGCCTCACAAAGAGTAGATTTTTACTGATTCATAAAAATATGTACATTTTACATGCAATTTGATTGAATATCTTAAAGGTTTAAAAAATAACATTTGAATAACGTTAAATTGGATGCATTCAGTCTTGACTTTGTGCGTCAGTTATAAGATATTACAACTTTTTACCATTATTTATCGTTAATGTCATTATACCTTAATAACTTTTTATTTTTCATCCCCGAAAAACTAGATTAGTTAATTTTTCGTAAACAGGATAAAATTTGTGCTCCCATTATACTGCCTTCTTAAAGTTGTTGTTGAAAGTGTCGAACATTTGTCATGATCTGTTTTGAAACTCCATTTTGTTCAATGGGCCTTTGATAGATAGAATCATCCGCAGATGCGAGGTCAAAATAATTAGATCTGTTGTTATAAGATATTATTATAATAAATGTTAACTAAAATTTTAATCTTGTTTTTTATATTTTTTTTATCGAATGAACTTTTTAAATCGCTATACTAAATCAGTTCGATTTCCATGCACTATTACTATACACATCGGAAGCGGTTTAACTCTTATTGCTTTATTTTGAAGCCTATTCGTATAGTAAAACCTATTTTAATTATTACCAGCGTCAGGGGGTATATATAATTTAAATAATAATTATAATATTTGTTATTAATACGTAATGTGTACCATAATATTAGCCCAATAATTATACTCAATTTTTTTCAAGATATCTTAGTACGGACAATATTGGCATGCGCCCTTAACTTAGCGGATGCGAACCTTTATATTCAGAAGATATTATTCGATCAATAAACTCTTACGTTCTATACTGCATTTATATGTAAGGCTTTACGACTGCGAGTAAAAAGCATAGATGTTTTTACGACCTTGGTTCAGCATTCTCGTTTAACTATTGGCAGGTATAACGGTATCACGACACGTAGACGAATGCTGCGCAATTACCGACCGTATGAATGAAATTTAAGAGTAATTTAAAAATGATGGCGATTAAGCAAAAAGCATGATTCTGACCAAGAGAAAAACGTGTGCTCCGTATAAGGCATAACGTTTAACTTTTTATGTTCCTCCTTCGTAGATACGTACTATCCAGAGTGCTATTAATAAAAGTTTATTAGTTACAATACATGTTAATTTATTGGGATATAAAAATTTATGTTTGTACACTTCAGCTCACCACCGCTAGGTAACATGATATAAAAGTGTAAATACCCCGTAAATTTATCTATTACATGCTTAAGTATTATATTGAATAGTTTAATAAATGATACGTATTAAAAGAAGAATATTTGAAGCTCGCAAATTGATTACATAACTAAATAAAAACTTTAGGCGCTTTGATTGAGCTAAGTAATTGGATTTCACTTCGTTTAGTCTAAAAATTTAAAAACCCGTCGTTAAAAAATTTAAAAATAAACATAAATAAGTACATAAGTTTTCAAGTCGATTTCCTGTGGTAAAAATAAATTACATATATGTTATTTTCGTCTCACCATCAATCCCAAGTTATCCACGGTTAATATCCGATTATCGTAACCGCAAACATAAATGTAATATTTGTCTTATGAGATCAAATGAGATCTCTCAAAAACAGAACAAAAAACGAAATGATTGTAATTTTTTCAAACAATTTGGAAACGCAATGACACAATTGTATACAGCCTTGTTTAATCAAGCCGTCATTGCAAACAAGTGAAGCTGCGAACACAGATAAAAAAAGAAATAGAAGTGTAATAACCGGGAGAGGTTCGTTATCTCGTTGCAGACGGCATATGTCTGAATGGGGCTATTCGACGCGCTAGGAGCATTTGAGTATTGCCCCCCTTAATTAAGAGGGACGTTGAGTGGTCTGAAGCGTCTAGGACGCGCACAATGCCTATCCCTACACCAGTTATTTTGAACCCTTATTGTATACCGCTTCCGTACTCCACGTGGAAATCATGGAAATCTAAACTGCTGGTTAACTTGAATGGAGCGCTTTGATAATCGCGTGAAGATACGCTTTTCAAGTGCGTTAAATATTTTGAGAACTTATGAAGTGCTTAAAAAGTTCGTAGTAAGTATCTATTCGGGAAATATATTCTGTTGTGTGTTTGTGTGAAATAGATATACTTTTAGAATATGTTTCAAATACATGATTGGTGTGCGGTTCAGTTTAGTACCTATCTATTAATTAGGCTTTCAAAAGTTTTCCTTCTACCCTGAAGTAGAGTATCATTATTTTGTTAATAATTATAAAAGTTAGAAGAATAGGCATTAAAAGAATATGGCAGGTTTAACTGGCATTTAGCCAATTTTTCATAATATTAATTCTTGCATTAATACAATATAGTTAACAATGCCATTGACACACACTTGATTTCTCTAATGATTAAATGTATTCTTATTAGATGTGACCGTCATGATAACGTATACGATATACAAATACCATTTAATATTCATAGGTACGTAAAATAACGTATGAAGAAAATGAAATGTTTAAAAAAAATAATTTCACATATTGCTGAGTAGGTACTACATATTTATAAAGCCATATATTTTTATATTTCCTGCAAAAGAGCATAATCTATACCGAAGATTTCTTCTGAATACAGCTAAGAGGTTTATCGGATCCCATTCATTCACCTTAGTTACTTTTCCTGGCGTTAAACCAACGTAAGGGGAACCATTCAATAGATTCTTTTGTGCTGTCTTGAATGAATCGGTTATGGGAAATTCAATATGATATTTTTAAACTGTTGTTTTTATGTAAGTCATTTTTCACACAGGCACACTGTTTCTTGGGACTATGTGCTGTTAAGTTAGATTTACAGTAGGTACGTAAGCATCAAACGGATTTCTTATAAAAGTATATTAAATATTAGTCTAAGGTATTGGTGCGAGACCCGGGATTTGAACCCGCTTAACGCGTTTCCCAAATAAGCTCGTTACCTGACTACTACTACTATAGGTACTGTACGTAAAAATATATTTTTCTTTAAATATTTTAAGCTAAGTATTCGTGACATACATAATTTTAGGTTACAACACCAGATATTTGAGGTTCAAGGAGTAAAAGGAAATGTAGAATATGAAAAGCGAATTAAAACTTTTATTGTCTTTACGTTTTTTTCACTAAGCTAAATAAACTCCATCCAAGAAAATCCATCTTCTTTAAATTAATATTTATTACCGAACTTAAGGGCAATAATAGGCTAAGCATACTTGAATTTTCTCACAATATTTACTCATAATAAATAATGATAGATGACAAGAAGAGTTCTTTATTTTTTATAATTTATGGTTTGAACATACCAATATTGTTTCATTTCTCACCGTGTCAAAATATATCTAATAAAATGTCCATCTGAAATCCCGATCTATATGAAAATCCGTATTCTATTGTGCTTTGGCGCCCCATTCAATGTATTGTCCGAAGTTGAATCACAGCAATTCTATACCAACCATCCACGTTGAGCCTCCTGTTCCCCAAATAATAGGGAAAATTGATACGAAACTGAGGAAACGCAAGCCTTTTTAAGGGTCAGCATAAAATGGTACAACGCGCCGTGTAATTTGTTCAGTCTACACAAAGGTGCAAAATTTATCTGTATGCTTACCCCATATTGGTATTTTTCTTTGTTCATTTGACACTATAAATAATTGATAAAAGATAATGCGGTTTTATAACAAATTCGTTACAGCTTACGGCCGAATTATTTAAAACATTTTGTTAATCTACTATATGTTTTTCTTACAGTATTTTTTATTAAACTTGTTGATTTCTCACCTAAATTTATTTTAATTTTAATTCTCAGTTCTTCTTAAGGGTTATCAATTACTTTATTACGATTACCCCTCTTTTCTTCACGAAATTTATCATTTAGAAAATTTATGTACAGACGAAATTAGAGCAGGTCACTTCACGAGTCGGTACGATATTCATGAAAATATGCAAAAACTTCGAAGAATTGCACAAAGATTTACAATTCATCTCTAAAAGTCATTATTTTTAACCTTTGATGCAATTTCTATGAGAGTCATGTGTTTTCTTTTAGCTTTGTGTGGGCGATGCTCATTAAAAATAATTGCTTTTATCTACCTTATGCAGTGTTTTAATTATAATATTTAAATCTAAGTATTGTGTGAGTGCTTCTTAATGAAATCTTTTCAATTTCATACGAACTGTGTTTTATCATTGTGAGACATGTCTCTGAATATTTCGGTAACTGTTAGCTGTGCTGTTAGTGTTCAATTTCAAAAGCGTAACTATTACGGTTATAGTGATATTATCAAAAAGTGAAGTTATTAAGAGTGCTCTTTATTTAATTTATTCGCTCTTTTCTTTTATAACAATAATATTCTATTTTAATAATAATTTACTTCAATTAATTAATTCATTAAGAGTTTAATTTTTTAGAGATATTACACAGAGAAACAATCAAAGCGTTTAAGGTTTATTAAATTTTATAATATTATCATACTTTACAGGGGTACAATTCAGAGTCTAAAATGAAGAAATCTGTTAATAAAAAAATTAAATCAATATGAATTATTTGTAACATGATATAACTAAAAATAAGCTTAATTAAAAGGAGCTCATAGGCGGTTATTATTTATACTTCTATACATAGCAATGCCTTTCGAACGTCAATTTCTTACATTGGGGTCGCCGTATCGCTCCTCTAAGAGTCAAGTGAGACTCCCCCTCCAATCAAGTGGGGGTTGCCATAGAATCTCGCTTATTATGGTGCAGGTGTTCATATACTACTTATTTATGTTTATGAGTTGCCCCTGTAGCGCCGTCGCTTATTAATTTAGCTTACGACAAAACATTGTTTCTCGTAATTATTTACAAAACTCTATTGTTTGGGAAACCTAATAATGAAAATATTTTGAAAATATATTTGCATGTAATATATCTATGAAAGATGAAACTAAATAAACATTAAAAATTATAATATATGCATGTACCAATATATATTTATTGAAAAAAAACCTCGTTTTATAATATTATGTGGTGACATATTATAAAACAAAGTCCTCCGCCGCGTCTGTCTGTCTGTTCGCGATAAACTCAAAAACTACAGCACCGATTTTCGTGCTGTTTTCACCAATGGATAGAGTGGTTCTCGAGAAAGGTTTTAATATATAATTTGTTAAGTTTTTGTATACATTTACTAGCGGAATACGCGGCTTCACTCGCGCTAAATCTAGGGACGAGCCCAAGCGGAGCGCGGGAGAGTCGCTAGTATTAATCATTTAATTTCATGAAAAATTTGAAAAGTGTACTTTAATAATATTGTGTCATATGACACTAGAATATTTTTAACAGGTATATTAGTCAGCTAAATATTAAGAGGATTAGTGAAAGGAAATACGAGTAGATAATATCGGGATTCAGGTCAGGGAGGTACGAAGCTGGTAAGTACCTATATAACTAAGGTATTTCAATATTTAAATATGTTTTCTTCCTGTGTTGTTTTTCGCTGTTTTGAACAGTATGATGATTGGACTGACTTTTTGATTTTTAATAATTTGTTATTTTTAACATCATCTATACTAATAATATATAAAACTGAAAAATATGTGAACATGAGCATCTTTAAGGGAAGACTAAAGAACTATTAAAAACAGGGCGAAGTCGCGTTCAAACGCTAGTCAACAATAAGTCGACACTCAGTCGAGGACTATTGTATTACACGCAGAGTAAGCAGGCGCTATATGTGTGCTTTGCCATGCCACGGTTGAAGAGGTTGACAAATTTGAGTGCAAATTATCCTTTGAAAACTCTCTACATCGAACGTTTGAAGTTTAAATTATGCATAATTTGTCAAAAAATTTTTGGGGATTTCATAGCGAATACTATTAATTAATCGTATATTTTCAATATAAACACCAGACCTTTCGCATTTGTAATATGAATATAAATAAGTAAAAATTCATTTAAAACTTACAATAAAATACAACATAATTTTAGACGTAGGCAATTGTGAAATACAATACATTTTAAGAGGCTGACAAATTGGATCGTGGATAATCCATCGAGTGCTCTCCATTACTGCTTCAATACGCCGAATTCGTTGAAGGAGTACTCCAAATAATTAAAAAATATATATAATAATAATAAATTACGCAGATTGGGCACACAATAAACGCAGTAGAGATTTCTATTGCATTTAAGTAGACAGGTTAGTATAGTATGAGATGTAGTTTAAAAAAAATCTACCATTTTTCAATAATTAGGATCCTTCCATACTATAGGCCGTATCAGTTTCTTAATTCTTTAGTATAATGTACGCTGGATAATGGATTGACTCTACTGCATGTAAGGCACAGTCGGAGACATATGCATACGAGTCCGCAGCAAGAATTAAACATGTGCCTATGTATCCCATTGCATATTACTATATTCCTTTATCAACTTCTATCTTTTAACCAGGTTTTTTTAAATTAACATATTTAAAATAATATAAGATAGACTTAAATACATTAAAGTTAAAATAGTTTAGACGTTTATTAAAATATTTTATCAATCATCCATATCTTCGCATCATTTTTAAAGAACTTAAGAACTTGTAGTCTCGAAGAAACAACAAAAGTAATAACAATGGGAACATATTAACAGGAAACCACGAAACTAGGAAGTCTTTACGCTGAAGTTATTGCGAGACAATTAACTTTTCTCTTTTAAACTTAGTGTTTATTTGTTGAAATGAAACTTACAGTAGGTATCCTTTGTAGCGTACGTTCCATTTACTTAAAGTAAAATCCTTCAGGGTTGGCGTGGTTGCGAATATAATCATTTATCAGAAAAGAATTTTAAGTCACAGGTAGACAACTAAAATGGAAGAATAAAGCGTTATCTCTTTAGGAGCTTAAGAAGTTTTCTCTACGAACTACGAAGTACTCCGTGAAAGATAAACATTTATCTAAAGTGAATATGTATCTACGCGGTAAATGTTTTTAAACCAATGATACAAGCGTCTTACCCTCGTTCAGGTGTGTCACTATATTTGTTTAAATTTTTTTGAATGAATCCCTACAGACAACAGACAGACAGACAGACAAAAAATACAAACTGTTTTTCTTATAAGTATCACATATGATTTCATATGGATTTGATAATTTCGACATTTGAAACATAATATAGACACTTCAATTTTATTTATTTCAAGTATTTAGTGTTTTTTTGTAATTTTCTTGATCCATACGCGTAAAACCGAAGCAGATGGCTATTTATTGCACAAATATAGAATTTAGTCACTAATAACAAACAATAAGCACTATTTTTATTTAGGGTTAAATGTTGGCGACGTAAACTCCAAAAATAAAAATCAAAAACCTGCAGTTAGAGAAGTACTTAGGTAATATCTCGTTGTTAGGTGATTTCATTACTTTAGCTTGTTTGAAACTGGCGTAAATTCCTTACGAAGCTCTTAGTGGCACGCTCTACTACAAAGTACGCGAAGAAACTTGAACTAGTTGTAAATTGTGTTGAAAGTACCATGTTTGTAGTTGGAGAGACTTAAGTTTCTTTGCTTTTCCGTTTTCGTTTCGTATATAATGTTCCCAGTCAAAAAGTTTAATTATTCAGAAGATGTACTTGTTATATTTACTTATGAAAATCCCATAAAAAATGGTATAATAAAAATTGCACGTTATATATTGTTTTTTACAAATCCAAGAACTACTAGTAGGTCCTTACTAATTATTGTAAAAATTATTTATTTAATTATTTTAAATAATGAAGTGCACAAGCACAATCCACATATACCTACTACAACATAACAAACATAAAATTGAAGACAGCTATCCCATTCCACGAAGCTGCAAAATAAAAATAAATTTTATACAACAAATAAAGTATTCCTAGTAATCAAACGATTTATATTGCCACTTTAATCACTGAACTTAATAGGTCTGACCAGAGAAGTAAGCGGCAGTAAATTATCCATAATTCAGCTCAATTACTTGCGTAAGTACTGAATGAAACTTGTATTAGATTTATGAGTAAAAGTGAGATTTATTGCAAATATGTCCATAAAAACACACAAAAAAGAGGAAACAGCTGTAGACGTAGGTCTACAGATCGCATTCTGTGCGCAGTACGTATTTTGTGAGGGTTTAATTTAGTGTAAAAAGTGCACGCAAACCCGGTGAGATGTGTTGTTTGTCAAATGATACTGTAATATAATAGGTATAAGATGTACATTCCAATGCATTTTTGTGGTAATTTGGTAAGCAATTTCCGTTAATACAAGCATCAGGACCGGTTTCGTCTGCGTCTACCTGCACGCAGTCATAATATTTTTACTTTTATTTGAATTCATTAGTAGGGTAGAATATATTAGTTGACAGTTCTACAAATTTCGAAAATATAAAACGTATTTAATAAAAATAATATTAACTGTCTTTCAAAATTGTTTATTCGTCCAGACACAGAGTATTGGAACTACATATTTCATACATACATACACTTTTACGGCTATACGTACAGTAGATAATAAATTTCAAACCCAATACTCAGGCGCCTGCAATTGTCGTTCTTTGATGACTCTGTCAGAAACGTTTGCGAGAGTGCCCTCAATATCAGTCAATCATCACCACATAAATTGTTTAGGAATGTATATTTCACAAAAAAAAATATTCCCGATACTAGTAGTTTATATTAGTTAGTATTATTTACAAAGTTAATTCATTAAATAGTCCGTGATTTTATTTAATTTTTAAACCAAATTTGGAATTTGGTAAATAAGTTCTCTTTATCACATATGTATGTAAATATTATAATTCAATGAAGAGCAGAGCTTAAATAAAAAAGGTCTGTTAAGCTCTAACAATACGGGTGGCTCAAATAAGCTCTGAACTCAAAAAACGCTGGCTTTGTTTATGCGAGCTCGAGTGAGATTTTAATATAAAACATATTATTCACGTACTCATCTATATAATGCGATACTTTCAATAAATTATTACTTAGTTAAATATTGTCATATGCAGTCAATTTTGTTATTTACAAGATTAATTATATTGATAGCGTTGATTCGTATATTATTTGTTTACCTTAATTAGTTAAATGAAGCGTCATTCAGCTTGAATATATATACCTATCTTTTTTAATATGATTGAGGTAAATTATTTTTTACACAATCCCATATTTAGAGTTCAAGTAGCAAGTACTTTAAAGATTTCTTATAAACTTTTTACCGCTAAGAATCTAGTTGGGATCGTCCAACACTGTGTTTGGTTTGTTGTGGCATAGTTGTAGTACTTCTTACTTAGCTATCATCATTACGATTTACGTATCTTATTCAATTAAGTTAAATTGAAGATAAGTATTTTACATAAAAAAAAAAAGATTTGCTAAGTTTATTAATTCTAATATATTTACAGAATTTATCAAATTTTTAATTTAATCTAAATTAACTCCATAATGTTCCTTTCTTCTGAGAAATCAAAAATATTTCTTCTTAACATTTCTGAGAAAGCGAAATAGATCAGTTGACGAATCCAAAGATTAAACAAATTTGGTTATCTTAGTTGATAATTGACTGCTTTAAAAGCAATAGCCTATACAAATATTAGTCACAAGCGATGCCGCTAACAGGAGCCGAGCGGGTTTGACGGGAAATATGGCAGGGACCGCATCCGGTGTTTCAAGTTGATGCCTACCCATTACCGACTGATAAATGCGTGTAAGTGATCATGATTAGCTGTGATTTACTGCTCTTTCACGACTACAAATATCTCAATATCCAGAACTTATAGTAATATAAACGTATGCACTTCTTCATAATTTTGTCTGCTTTGTTATATTTTCGCGCTATAAGTACAAAAAATATTTTTGGCTTTATGCTACTATTTATAATGTGCCAACGATTGATTTCTCATTTACCATTCCATCCCTTTTATTATGAGGTTTACTCTATAGATTATTGTGTTTTCCTGATGAGAATAAAAGATTCGTAGAACTTACAGTTGTTTGTGTTTAAAAAACATTTCGCAAATATGAGAATATATAGATGTTACGTAAAAAGTTTTCCACAACTTCAACATAAATGTGTACAACATATGCACAAGTATAACGGATTAGCCACAGGCTCGATTTTTTTTAATTTTAAATTCTAGTGCTTTTTACCTCTATAACTTTTAAGCTAGTTATCGTATCTCCAAAATATATGTCTAAACTATTATCAAAATCATATCTTTTAACTTCTTTTGTAATATTAATAAAAATTACAAATATCAAGGTAGTGGTCAGTGGTATAATACTATAATCCAACAAGCATATAACGTAATCTGATTTATTGCTATAATAACTTTAACTGCTACTACAAACTATTATAAATCAATAGACATTGAGATAATTTATATAATATATCATTTATGATAAGATAAATTAATCAGTGCTGCCTGTAATCCAGAATCATTAATAAGAGAACCCTGTCTAGATTTCTAGGGCTTATGTTAAGCTTCCTTTACGTTAGTGTGACAATGTAGTTAAACAAAGGACGCTTTTGGTAATTCCTAAAGATTATTATATATACTTAATATTAATGATAACCATTATATCATTATAATAATAAAATTATAAAGAAGTCAATGTTCTTGTATAAACAAGTGATTTGCTTTCACTTCACTTGAGCTTATCAATCACTAAGTAGCTTTTTAGAAGAGATATTATATTGCACTGGAGATTGATGTAACCGAATGAAACCCCAAACAATATCGAGCTCAGATTTTGTAATTCCAAATTTTAGTTCATATAAAAAAAATGGCAAATAGTTCTTACTAACGATGCATGTACCTACGTAATATTTAGTACACAAATATCGAATGTATCGTTTAACGATGGAAAATGTCGGCATTTTTATATTGAGTAATTCGAAACGGACAAATACGGTCATAGATCTTACTAACCACATAATAAAGGTTATATTACCAAAACATAATCCCCTACACACGGTATCAGATGCCCGCGGTATTAGTTACACGCGTGAACGCCAGTCAGATTTATTCTGATGTGACAAAATATTTGCACCTAAAATAAACTGGCTTTCATTGGTCATTTTTAAATAAAGTACATTATTTAAAAATTTAAAGAACTTAATTCCAAATATGCTATAAATTAACATAATAAATAATAATTAAAAAGTAGAGTTCCTCATTAATATTTCGTAATCGTATGTGAGCATCCCACTGCACGGAAACTTTGCGATGTACTTGATTAAAGAGATCCTTAGGCCACGGTTTTAAAGCCATGAACTATTCAAGTATAAAATTAAGTTATGTATTGATCCACTGCACCGGTGCATTAAGAGTGGATGAACCGACTAAAACTGAGTTTATACATTTATACTTAATAGCCAAAAATTACAAGTTTTGTTCAATAAAGCTAAGAAAACAGCAATATTCCTTCTTATTGCATATTTTATTAAGAAATAATAGACATATGTATTGCAATTTTCTCAACAAAATGGCTTATTTACTTCCTAAGTAAGAAATCTTGTATTCCTTTGCATTATTACATGAACATTACATATCTATCCAGTCAAAGGTCGAGATAAACGACCAAGGGACCTTTACGCGCAATATATAATACTCAGAAGGTACTCTAACGGGGATGACGTTTATTCATATGATGGTTGTGTACATTTATTTGATGTTGAGGATTTGTTGCTTGAAAAGTTACATGTAGAATTGTTTGGGATGGTCTATGTTTAGAGATAAGTACACGGATACAAAATATACAATACGACTATTTGAATTGAAAAATTTCTATCATGATTACCACTTGTCTTACGGTGCCCAGCAGTGGAACGTTAAAAAAAAGGGCTGAAGATGAATGTTAAGAATATTGCTTTGAGCATTATTTTTTTATTTTAAACCGAAACTAATGAAGATCTTGTCATAGCCATGTAAAAAATAAATGAGCATTTTTAATATGTACCTGTAATATAAATTCTACGTATAAATAAGCACTGAATTAAAAGAAGGAGTCATCACCAGTTCTCAAGAGAATATAAAACAGAAAACATATTTTGTTTTACCGGTATAGGATTTTTTATGAGTTGCAGCTTTTTTAATTAGAGGAGTTGTGAAAAACACAACAGATGAAATTCATCAATGATTTACATCTGGAAGGTATTGTTAAGCGCATTTTACAAAGCATAAGGTAAAAGAAAGAACGAAATATAAAGTTAATTCTTTTCTTCATTCAAACGCTACATTCAAACCTAAAGCTATTATTATAAGATTTTAATAAAGACACGTAAAATATCTGTAACTTATAATTTTTTTTCTTACTTTTGGATAAATTTTTTATTTGTAAAGAAATATCTGTTTCTTCTTTATAAATAATACCATAAAATATCTCTTTGTATCGAAAACTATGCCTTCAACTTCAAGGCATAGTAAAATTTTCAATTTGATCAATAAATTTCAATGCAAAATTTTATTATTCAGTCGATATTACATTTTACGTTCGGAAACGAAATAACAGAAGTGTTGGAAAAGCACAGGAGCAGCGAGGCAGTAAGAGCAATGTCTCAAATAGGGTTGACAATAGTCTTTTATAAGAGTCACTGTAAATTATTATCATTTAAATTAAAGTACCTATATCCTATATATGTATGTAGTGTGAAATCATTTGCTTTATAAAATTCGTATTTTTATATAATAAAATCAAAGAAAATATTTAAAAATATATCTCATATATGAGAGAGTTATTTTTCCTAAAGAACATTTATGGGTTTTCTAGACAGCCCTAACACCGAATACAGGAGGCAAAATTGCTAGTACTAAAGTAAGTTAGGACTTAGCAATGAGCGTCTGGTATGCCGTACGGACATTGAAAAGTGTCTTTAGGTCGCAATTTTACGAAGAAAATTAAATTGCTTATTCAAATGACATTCTTTCTTCGATATTAAGAATGAAATAAAATTAAAAGTTTTTCAATAAACGTATAATAAAGGTATGAAAAAACGCTATTGTACATTCCATTCAAATATTATAAAATGAATTATTTCGCCGTGAATTTTCTGAGTAACTATAATAGATACTCGTATATAATGCGGTAGAAATGAATTTTGATATCTTAGAATTTATCAGAAAAGAAATACCTACATTAGACACACAAAGAAGGTAAAAATATAGAAAATGTACATGTGCTTGTTAAAAAACATAAGCTTATTAGCTTTAAGCGTGGATATTAACACAAAATGTGTTACTTAATGTACTCAACAGATGTAAGCTAAAAAGAAAAGTAAGTGAGTACCGAGTACATAAAAAACGAGAGCGTGAAAGCCAAAAATTCTCCTCTAATTCACGACGGGACAGGAGGAGTTAAGTGGTTCGTACACTAAGATAATTACTAGGTACAACATTCAAAGGATGTTTGGTCAGGGGTCAGGACAGACTGGTCAAGTACTAACCGAAAATTCACTCTTTAATTAAGTAGCTTTTGAAACCTTTTGCCTCAGCAAATTCGACTTTGGAAAATCATTTTGTAAGCTTTAATTTTGTACGCTATGCCATTTCGTTGTAGATTTGTGAAAAAGATTAGTACTTGGTAAAGATTAACTAGAAAAGTTTATTGTGTGAGTCTTAAAGGAAATCTTTTTCATACAAATATTTTAGTATTTTTTAAAAATAATTAAACCACAACAGGGAATAGAATAAGCTACACTAAATAATACTTTTTACGTGTAGCTGAGATGACACATTTTCCATAATATTAACACTGAATTCTCAAATTAAGAAATGTAAGTACTGATAACGTACAAAAAAGACTCGTTTACCTGTATTTACATGGACAACTCAAAGACAACTTCATGAGTTTAAATTAGATAACTTTCTCATTACTCACTCAGCGAAAGCTATGAAAGTGTATTCATGTAGGTAATTAACTGAAATCTATATAAAAAAAAATTAAATCAAAGGTTTTAATACTAATAAAAAGGAAAAAAATAAAATTTATGTGTTGGTAAGCGCAAAACTTCATAATGGCTCGACCAATTCGGCTAATTTTTATTTTGTATGTTCCGTAAGTCACACGGAAGGATTTAATAATATTAAAAAAAAATCAAAGTTTGTAAAAAACTTATACGAAAGGGGCACTAGGTCATTCGCTAGTTTTTAAAATATTTATGAGAGTAAAAGACTAATTAAATTTTAATAAGTTTTATATACTATGAAAATTCTAAAGCTTTTAGCATTTTTCAAATGAGATTCAAAATCCACAGGTGTATTTTTACTTTGAAACCCGTGATTACAACTGACACTAAGTGCATCATTTAATCTAAAGTTTATTAAAACTAACTGGTTTATGCAAGCAAGTATTCTACAAAGCTTGTAATCGCTCGTCTTGACACACACAAATCCTTTATCTCGTTTGTACTTTTGAGTGCAGGCGGCGCGTTCGAAACACGACGTGACTGAAAACGATTTGTTGACAAAAGAACTAAGAAGTTTTATAAGTAAGCACTATATGATTTGAGAAGTTGTGAAAGCTATCATTTCGATAATATGTAAATAACTTAAACAATTTCCTCTTATTTGTTTTAATAACGATATGAGCCTACTACCAGTTCGGAAAGATGAAGCCGCTGACCTGAGAAGAACTGGCGAAAGAAACTTAGCGGGACTAATATATTTTTTCTCTTAATCTGTTTTTCTTTTTTAAATTAAATTGAAATTAGCAATAATTCTATAGGTTGAAATGGTCTGGAGGCGATCACATCATTCCCAAGGCATACTGTCTTCTGAAAAAATATATCCGAAACAAAACAGATTTTGAAAAAAAAATACTTTGTTGCATCGAGTAGTGAAGTTAGCTTTTTCATTAGGCAATACATATAATAATCATAGACTATATATACTAAAACAAACATGCTACGAGTATCGTGAAATAGTCACGACTTACATTTATTTGTCATCCACAAACAGTTTTCTGCATTTCGCGTAATTCATATACCTGTAGACATGGCTGACTCCAATTACGCCATGGCACGTAGCATGGGGACCATTAATAGTTTACCGACGTCCCCGAGTCATTTCGTCTGAGTGTCTGTGTATCTCAATATTAGCAAAGATCGCTATAGGCCAAATGTGTGCAACCATGATTGACTTTAATAGGGGCTTAGGTATTATTTATGTTGATAAAAAAAAAGACGGGTTGCACTCCGGGAGTGCTGGCAGAAGTGAAAACTTGATTAATAACGTTGTGCATTTTCCAGTCATATAACATACTCTCAAGTATATTAATTAATAAATGAAAATTAATGAAACCTAACCTAACTGGAAGCATATAACATACTCTCAAGTAACAATGAATATGGAGATTTGGATTGTTTATACTTGTTTGCAAAAATTTACAAAAAATTACTAGTATATTTATAAAGTACTCACTCATTTTCTTTCGCTATTTTTTCGTCACTTTTTTCATTAATGGATTCACTTTGTTCAATTTCCATATTCTAAACAGCTTATATACACTAATTTTATGAATACACAGTAGTGTCACCACTACACAGACGATCGAGCCATCAGCTGTCACCATCGATGGATGAATCGATTTTTTTAATTAATCGAAACCCTTACAATCGGTTAAAAACCGGATATCTCCTCCGGACCTCATTTTCGCAATCAGCACCCCGAAAACCTCGAAAATGACACCCATGTCATTATTGAAAAAAAAACGGATATCCGCCATCTTGGATTTGAAAATGGAACTCATTTTCGCAATCAGCACTTAAGAATCCTCGAAAATGACACCCATGTCATTATTGAAAAAAAACCGGATGTCCGCCATCTTGGATTTGAAAATGGACCTCATTTTCGCAATCAGCACCCCGAGAAACCTCGAAAATGACACCCATGTCATTATTGAAAAAATATCGACAATCGAAAGAAAACAATCGATTGTTCGATTAATCGATTTCGATCTTACGAGTCTTACGAGTCTTACGAATTTTCGATCAGCCCACGTGTTCTGACGCGAGTTTCACAGTTTTACCCATCCCACAAAAGTGCTCAACGCCGCTAAAGAAGTTTTCACTTCAAAAATATTGAAATAAATTAATGAATAAAAACATGAATTTAAATAAAAAAATCATAAATATATAATATTGTAAGATTAAATATTTTTTTTATATTTACATATCTAATTCACAAAAGTATTTGTTTACATATATTATGTATGTAGTTGTTATTATAATAAAAAAGACAAGGAATTTATGCGTTGGCAAGTATCATGGAGATCATTAACAATGAAGTTTGATTAGTGTATTTAACAAGTACCTACTAAATTGGTGGTTAAAGCAAGTAGCAAATTAAGTTTTTATGCATATAATAAGCAAAACCTTAACAGTAGTAAATACGAGTACATGATAGAAATCGTTTAAGCCAAATAGATTTATATATACCGTAGGTATATAAGAATTGCTCATATACCTATCAATATAAAAGGATTAGATAACATCTTGTTATATTTTACCACATAATATTTTAGAGCACGTATCTGACGTTTCCATAAAACAAATACGTGTGCGTAAACTGCGGCTCACAGTGAATGAGTCAGCTCATAAAATTACGTCGCTAATAAATCGTTGAGCTTACAGAAGAAACTTCATAAGATATTGTGTTTCTTTTATTTATATATACTGCGTTTCTATGGTCTTTTCATATTTATACGGTAGTATAGATTTCTCAGAGATGTAATATTTTCCCGCAGTAAAAAGTATCCTAGATGTTGATCTTTCCAGGTCCAGTGTTTTTCTAAATTCTAAAATCATAAATTCGGCCCCTATCTGAGTTTTTAATAAGATTTACCAAAAAATATTCAATATACAGAGTCGCCAAAGTTAAAATTCTACTATATGTATAGGTGTTATTTAAATATTGAAAGCCCTCTTGACACCGGTAGAGACGATAAGACGAAGCGTTATGTTTTGCAAGTTTGAAGTATTTCCATTTCAAATGCCAAGGATTTCTACTGCGAATGTTACAGATAAATTATTATTTTATTTAAGAGGTGCGTACATTTTTTAAACAATATTATATAACAAAATAATAGATGTATTTAAAAGAGATGTGTATGTGACCCATGTACATATCAACGTAACACGTAAACACACACATCTCATATAGAGTCCATCCATCAACACCATATAGTCTTTGGTCTTCTTTTATTTACTCCAGAGGGTTCTAGCCTTTTGGTACTGTCATTTTAGGTCTTCATCTCCATAAGAGTCAATTTCATTTCAACCAAGTCAATTGAAAGTTAAAAAAATATGTTGTAAGACTTTAGTGCTAAGTTCAGGTATGATGTCTTAATAATCTGTAAATGACGTAAAATTGGCCAACAGGTATTATAATAAACACTAAAAATAATATTCTATATCTGGCAAACCATTTAGCCAGACATTACAAAATATCAGGCGACAACTAGTTGCAAGCGCTTGATACTTTGACATTACTATTTACGAGTATCATTATTTTAATAAATTTATGTAATACACTTGTAGCATAAAATAACACTATATGCTACAATTCTGGCTTAATAGCTCTACGCTCTATGAGTGCTTATTTTAATTTTGCATAACTTAACTACTGTCGCTATCGTATTAACGCGAAATAAACAGTAGGTACACATAATGGCCACGCCTATTTAAGAACGCAAATTTCAAGTATAGCCCTTCCAGCGTTTCTCGCTTCTGAGCACAGTGTTCGAGAACTCTGTTCTCAAATTTTAAAATCAAACCAAAGCATTACTGGTGCTGCAGAAGCATTAGAAAACTGGAACTCGAAATGTCCAAATGTTGACATCCCAAAGGAAGTTTCCATTCAAAAACTTTGGGATGCACCATTGGTTCATTCTACATACCAAAATTTGGCTCAAAATCTTACAAGTGAAGTAAATCGTGCCAGACTTTTAGCGTCAACGGCGAAAGAATCGGGGCACTGGCTGCACACCCTACCCTCAACAAATCTCGGTACACTTTTGGATAACGATAGTTTTCGTATCGCTCTAGGTCTCCGGCTGGGAACACCGCTGTGCACTCAGCACAGGTGCCCGTGTGGAAAAGAGGTCGACTTTAATGGACTCCATGGACTCTCTTGCCGAAGAAGTTCAGGTAGACTTTTTCGTCACGGTTCCCTAAATGATACCATCAAAAGGGCTCTTGCCACCATTGACATTCCTGCTCTCATTGAGCCGTCTGGAATAAGTCGAGATGATGGCAAGAGACCTGATGGTCTGTCGCTGGTTCCTTGGGAAAGGGGACGGGCGTTAATGTGGGACGCTACATGTGTTGACACATTGGCCCCGTCCCATGTCAAGGAGACAGCGTCTAAAGTGGGGGCTGCGGCGGAGAAGGCTGAGCTTCTCAAGATACGTAAATATGCCTCCCTTATTCAAAATTTTATTTTTGTACCCTTTGCTGTAGAAACCCTTGGCCCATGGAGTCAAAGTGCTAAGCACTTTTTAAAAGACATAACACCCCTTCTTATCGCCTTCACTGGTGACAAGAGAGCTGGCTCATTCTTCGCCCAAAGAATCGGCATTGCCATTCAACGGGGGAATGCAGCTAGCATTCTTGCCACTATTCCACGCGGACACGACTTGTACAGTAATAATTAAGTGTACATTTGCTTTGTATATATATAGTTAAGTTTACTTGTAATTTCCTTAATTGTAAATAAAAATAATAGAGAGCTTGAAAAAAAAAAAAAAAAAGAAGGTCACAAAGGTACATAGATACAATGCTTTATTTATCTGCCTAGCGTAGCCTTATAATAGTTGCAGGGTATTTTCACGTAATTCGATCTCAGTCGTAAACCTACACTTCCAGTTTCAGTGAGATATGTACAAAAATTTGAATAATAATAATCTCTTATATAAAAATCACGTGTCACAGTGTTTGTTATCGAACTCCTCCGAAATTATTGATTTGATCGATTATTATGAAATTTTTTGTGTTTATTTGGTAGGTCTGAGAATAGGTCGTAGGCTAATTTTTAATCCTCTACGTTATAAGGGTGGCCCTCTCTAGGTATTTTTTTTATTTTTAGCCAAAATTTTTATTTTTCACGTTTTTTTATGATTTGTCATCAAAAAAATTTCATGACACTAAATTTTCATCCTACAGGCGCGGGCGGAGCCGCAGGAATTGCTAGTTACTATATATTTACGTTGACTTGGGGTATATTTTCCTAGTATGTAATATTTTCTACTTAATTAATAAACTTAAGCTTACTTGTCTTACTAAAGTTATAGGTAGAGATATGAGGTATATATACCTCTACCAATAGTAGAAGCATAATGGCGCCAAATATATAACTTTATAGCACTGTAAACAAAAGTTATAGGGATCGTGAATTCAGCGGCATTTAATTCGAGAGGAAGTATTTCGAATAGGCGACAAAATGATTCGGCGAGAGAATTTCATAGTCCAGTGTCTTTGAATGATTTATTATCGTTGTTGTTAGTATTCATCAGAATAAACCGAGATTGATTGTTTTATTTTATTTATTTAATGAATTACGAATAGCTTTTATTAACTATTAATAAAGGCTGCTAAAAAGTTAAAAAGCTCGGTAACTATTGATAAAGGCTGCATACTATGGATGATTACTTCTTGGTATGGATAAATTAAAATTAGTACATGTTAGATACTGTACGTTCTATTTACATTTCAGGTCATGTGGGAAATGTCAACAAGACTGGTCATTTTAGAGTCTTTAGCCAATTATTAGCATATCCTGTAATTACATCAAGACAAGGAACCCGCATATTGTGTACAGAGCGGAAAACATTATGATATTAGATCATAGGTCTAATGAAATTACCTTTAATAAACACCTAAATATTATGGTGATGAGATGTCCGTCATTTTTACCATACCATAGCCCATACAATTATCACCGTTACCATAAATACTGAGTACATATTAAAAATAAGGTACGAACATGTCTTCGCTGGACGCCGATCAAAAGATCAAAGCGAGTTTTTTGTAGTAGGTATATTTTTTCTGTATAAAAGTCCGATATCTAGCCGCTACGCCATTTAAAACTCATTAATATCGATGTTATTGCTTTACGTAACGTAACGCATTTGAAGTACCAAAGGTGCGTGCTATTGAATAATTCGATCCAAGACCTTATTCGGTTCTATAAAAAATTATGGCTTCTCCCATTTTATGGCAAAGAGGAATGATGTGTCATTCCACTCGGTCGAGTTGCGATGCCAACCAATTTGCATGCAATTGAACTAAAGTGGAGGCTATTTATCCTGAGCAAAATTAATTTTGTAACAAGGAAGATATCATGTTTTCGTAGATAACCGACCTAATGTAAGTTTAATTAACGGCGACTCATGTTAAATATGTCCCACATAATAACATAAATGGTTTATGATAAAAAGGATGTTATAAATAAATGTAAAGTAGTGATTTGTAAGGTAGTAGCTGTAGATAAACTTAGTTAAACGTTGTTAATGAGGGTTTTCTGAAATGATCTCCGTGAGATGGCAGGACTGTAGCGTCAGGTCCAATGGACTGTCAAAATACATACGCGAATTGTAATTTTCTACATATTTTTTGGTTTATTTATTCTTATTATATGCAATTTAGTAGTTAAAGAACGAAATCGAATTGTGTAAACAAATTCTAGTACGTTACGTTACCTACCTTTCAATGAGCTTTTCCTTTGTACCAGTGACTTTTGCACCCCTTTTTTTGAGCTCAATCTTCAGTTCAGCGATCTTCTTCTGACCGTAATCCATAATAAAATCAATAATAAAATCAATAATTTCAATAATTTATGTTCAGTACCTACGACTCTGTGCTATTTGACAGCTGTTTGGACCTGACGCCTACGAAGCGCCGCCTAGTGGCAGAAAAAATATCGAAAACCCTCATTCAATACCAGTTGCGTTAAGCTTATGAATATACCCTTGATAAGTTATAGTACCTCAATGTGTTCATTAAGATTATATTAAAAGTTGTTTCTCATTTAATAAAAGAACCGTCTGCCCACACAGCATAGAAGAAAGTTAGCATTTCAGAAAGCTTGCACGATATTTTCAATTTGTATAAGATATAGTATTACATAATATGTAAGTAGTACCTACTCGTATTTATTAAAACCGTTGCAAATATGAAAAATCTATAAAACTGCTACGAGTTATTCAAACCTATTTTTATTCATTTCTATTCCTTACCTCTTAGACGTATCGAAAGCAATAATTCTAGCTAACATGCCTGTCCACTACAGCTGCTCGGACGTAGGTCTTTTTGCTTATTGCTATTCTAGTAGCAATACTACTATTTTATTGTTTTGCAGTCTGCATTTGAACAATTTTTTTAAGTAACGGACTTATTAGTAAGTAGTAAGGTAAGCAGTATTTACCCGAATGCGCCAGAAGGACAGATATTTTAACAATTCACTTTTTATATCACGATAAAAACTATAAATTAATCCGAGACAGACTTTTAAAACAAATGAGGAAATTTTGCATTCTTCATATACTAGAATAAATACACTCAAAGTCTATATATAAACTAATACTATAGTATAAATATGCCGTTAAACTGTTATCAATGTTAAATAAGAAATATGTCGGGATATTACATTTTTCCCGCATGATAGAGGATTTTTTCATGACCCATTTTGCCTTATAGCTAGTCTTCGTCAAGTATCACTATATTTTTAGAGCTGTGCATTCGTTTTTCGTATACTTCAATATTTTCAAAGTGGTTCAGTTCAAATATTAATAATATAATAATTTTCTTATAAATTAACAAGATACATAAATTTAATGCTTTGTACTTACAAGCTCTAAGTTTTTAATTTATCTTTTTTGCCGCATACCTGTAACAAAGTCGTCAAATTAATTTATATAAAATATTAGAAGCACGTAATTTGCATAGATATAGACTGCATAATTTAGGTTAGTAAAAACATTTCACCCATAATTCAACATAGTGCCAACGACAGATACAAAAAAAAACAATTTTATTTTATCTATATATATAAAAATGAAACCCGTTTTCCGTTGTCACGACATAGCATGAAAACGGCTTGACCGATTTGGCTAATTTTGGTCTTGAATTATTTGTGGAAGTCCAGGGAAGGTTTTAAAGGTGAATAAATATGAAAGTTGTGCGAAAAAAAAAAGAAATAAAAAAAATCTTTGTAACATTAATGGCGTTTGACGTATCATGTTATTACGTTGCCATGGTGCGTGCAATGGTAATTAAATCAGCGAATACATACTGGGAGGTGCGAAGTAAATGTTGTTTTGCGAATGCGTAATGAAACATTTCACCGGGAGGAAAAGTTTATAAAAAATTTATATGTGGACAGAACAACGTCTGTCGGGTCCGCTAGTAGTACAATAAAAATTAATAAAAAAAAGCTGACTTACTCAAAATTTAAAACTATTATTTCCTTGAAAAATTCAGAGACGTTAATTGCATAAAAGTTTCAGCAGCGTCATTAAATCTCCACGCGATAGTAAAGTTCCATTGAAGGATCTCCCCTCGGAAATAAAAATTCGGAGTGCATTTAAAAATTTATGAAGATAAATTATATAAAAACGGAGGGTAAACGTGCAAAATGAAAATTGTTAGCTTTGAGTATCCTGAACAAACAGCAGGTTTGATGTTGGCTAATTACTGAGCCATGAAACTCAATTTAAACAAATTGTAGAGACAGAATAAAATTATATCACAAAATATTTTTAAAGACTATTTTGTGCTATGGAAGATGAAGTATCAAGATATTATTTATATTAAAATAAACATAAACTGCTGTTGAAGTTACTTTGCAACTCTATTAACCTCGTTGCTACTTCAAGCCTAATTAGAAAATTTTGTGTGTGGTTTCTCTCTACTTTGTACTGTTTCCCGAATGTTTTTGTGAAAAACCTTTATTTTAATTGTGTTTTTAGTTTTTTTATAATTAACGGTACTTTGTTAAATAATAAATATTTACATTCATTACGTACTAGTAATTTATGTCTACTTAGCGATTTAAACTTCTAAAAGCACTTTTTTGACCAATGGCTACTCAATACAATTGTAATAAGCCGCAGACATAATAATATTATTAAACGATTAATTATACAAGTGTTATATTATATTATTTTAAATATTACATGCGCACTAATGAGTAAAATTGATATTTACTTTGCTGCAGTGTTATTTAGTGTATGGAATAAAATGCGTTAGGGCAGGGAAAACCTATTTGGATTTTGGTTGTCGATACACCTTGGCAATAAGTCAAATAGCATCAAAGAAAACATTATATTTTGAATCTTTTTAAATTGATTGCTTTGAAATTTGTAAAAACATTGCTGATTGCTTCTTACAATTACATTAGGGTATAAAATATTTACCCATAAAAAGTGTTTTATGACAAGTTGTGTTTGTTGTATGACTAAGAGTAGAAGAGTAGAGTTCACAATTTTTACCAAATTATTCCTCTTAAAACATCTTCTCAAACTGTAGCAACGCTATGTGTCGGTATTATACGAGCGAAGGAAAGAGTCATGAGTACTTGAAAAAACGTTGTTTTTTATTATAATGGAACTTGCATTTTTAAACCTAACCTAATCTAAAATCTACCTTTAGAATTAAAAAAATTAATAATAAGTGAATAGAGTATATAGCCATGTTTAATATTCTCGCTACAAGTAGACCAAATTGTGTATCTGATTATACTTACTAGCCAAATGTTGTAATTACATCGTGCCAGAGCAAATTTTATCATCAAAATCTTTGCAAGAAACGTTGAATTTTCGTTTAATCTGAGCCTCCTGATTAAAAGAAAAATTATGTTCATTGTTCATATCTTTTATTAATTTAAAGTTCAATTATTAAAAAAATACATTAAATGTTGACTATTTAATTAATACAAAAAAAATTTATTAAAATCGATTCAAAATATTTTTTTTCGTCGATTTAATAAAGAGTAACAAAAAATCTAGAAATTTCAAATTACTATTAGTCCTAAAAATATTAATTTGATTTGTATTTATTATTTGATTTCAAACATCTTCAAAGACATAGAAAAGCTATTTACGATTAATTAAAATCTCTTAGGGAAGAAATGAATTACTTTTTTATAATTTATTATTTATTTTTTATTATTTATAAAAGTACGGATAAAGGACTCCCAAAGAATCTCTTTTACTGCATTTCCATTCAAAATTAAAAAATAAATACTCATTTGATTCAAATTGTGATTTTAATGAAAGAATGAAGTATTTTTACATGGATTACATAAACACAGAAAAGGCCTGTGAGATTCCGACTACTAGGATATAATCAAGACAATAATCATTATATCAGAGGCATTTAGGCAGTTATTTGGTATTCAGCTATAACCGTAAGGTCTAACTCCTGGGACGTTAATTGTGCTTCTAATTAGGAGGGCATAGCAATAACTTGCATATTTTAATACCTTCATTTAGACCTGCTGTTGCTATCCTTTGTTTCATATATTAAATTTCTCATATTTTTTCGCTGTAGAGAGAATTTAAGTACATGTATGATTTTCATGTAGATTATTATGATGAATGAATTAGTAGGAAAATAGTATTAGGTATACAACTTTGCTTCCGCCGTTTTTTTTCCAAAATTCAAAGTTTTATTGTAAAAAATGTGTTATACATTTTATGTTTCAAAGTATTGTCCATTGTTTTTCAAGGCTTTCGTCCACCTTTCCGGCAACAATCGCATCCCACGTAAAAAAAACTGGTCATCTTTTGAAGCGATCCACGAATCGATCCAAATTTGGACTTGTTCGAAAGACTGGAAGTGCTGATCCACCAGGCTGTGTGCCATTGATCGAAATAGATGATAGTCAGAGGGAGCAAGATCTGGGGAATACGGCGGGTGGGGCAAACTTACCATTTCAACGTTTGTACGTATGTTTTGACAACTTTTGCAACATGAGGCCGAGCATTGTCATGTTGCAAAATAACTTTATCGTGTCTTTCCAAGTATTGTGGTCGTTTTTCTTTCAATGCTCGGCTCAAACATATTAATTGCGTTCGATTAAGATCCCCTGTGATTGTTTCAGACGGTTTGAACAGCTCATAATATACTACACCGAGCTGGCCCCACCAAATACAGAGCATGACCATAGCCGTCGGCGCACAAGCGTATCCGGGATATTCCCATGATTTTCGGCACTTGGGGTTATCATAAAAGATCATTCACATCACCACCAGTCACAATGCGATGTAAAAATCTTTTCCATTTCAGCCTTTCAAGCAGCTGTTTAAAAATGCAGAGACGCCGTTCAACATCTCTCGGCTTCAACTCGTCTGGCATTACCATTATCCTTGCTACTGGATCATTCCCAGATTTTTGAGCTTAGAACCTGCTTGTTGGGTCACTTCCAATGATCCTGCCTACTCCTCTTGATTTTGACACGCGTCTTCTTCGAGCAAATTTTCCAATTCATCATTTTCGAATACTTTTGGTCTTCCACCATTATGCCTGTTTTCTACGTGGAAATCACCACTCTTGAAGCATTGAAACCACTCACGACAAGTTCTTTCACTCATAGCAGCCTCACCATAAGCGTCTGTGAGCTGTCGGTGAGCCTCAGCCGCAGATTTTTTAATATTAAAAAAATAAAATAATACTTCCCGCAAATGTCGGAAATTCGGCTCATAAGCTGACATTTTTGATTGGGAAGAACTATTTTATATAAACAAAATCATCCAATGGTTCTATCAGGTTATATTAACATAATACTCAAGAGTATTACAAGCGGTTTACAATATATGTTTTTGACGTTTAATTGCCACTAGCGCCATCTTTAAAAAAACGGCGGGAGCAAAGTTGTATACCTATGTATATATAACAAAATATTAGAGTAAAAGCTAAATACATATTATAATATGCAATTTAGTTCTGTTTCACTCACTTACTAATCACGAAATATCTAAAATCGCTTGATGTATATATATAAAGATGAAATTTGGCAGGGAGGTAGTTTATAATATTATAAATGAAACTATCTTTTCGGATTTTGTCGCGGATTTGACGGGAGAGATATAAACCTCTGAGACATCAAATACCTTCGTTTTTCCCGTGACCGTGATTGCTGTAAAGCATTCGAAACGCCGGGAACCAAAATCAAAACAAATTCGAAAAGATAGTTTCATTTATAATTTCAAATATTGGCGTAAACCTACGAAAGTTTTAGGTAGTTTATAGTTAGAAGACGTCTGCTAAGAACGATTTTGCGATATGATTAACGTCTAAAGACTCTAGAGATTTCTTTCACATATCAGTATATTACATTTAATTAGAATAATCAACTATAAGTAGTAGAAATGTTTGTTTTACCTAAATATAAGCAAAACTGATAGCTGGTATCAAAACAAAGAGGCGTTTAAGGTATTCTAAGACCGTAATAATATTCCACGAAGTTATCACGACAGCTCACGTCTCCCCAGCGCATTATCAAATGTTTCAGAACCCCGCTATATTTTACACTGTTTCGCATTTCCTTTTCGAATAAACGAAAAGCAGGCCCGCGTGCACTTTTCCATTTCGTATAAACGAAAAAGGTGATATAGAACTTTGGTTGTTCTATTAAAAAGTTATCTTTTATACCAATATGTAAAAATGGTAATAAAAATAAGGGATGCTGTTATTGTCTTAATGCAAAAAATGCTTGGAATAATTAACCATAGAAAAGTATTAATCAGTGTTACTAATTTTTTTAGGCTTGATTTTTTTTTGTTCTTTTAGAATGTAATTTATGAAATAGGTAATAATAAATTTCTTTTAAACAAAAATTTAGTATGGCTATTATTAAACAGATCTAAAATTGTTCTGAAAGCTTTCTCTCGTCTCTTTTAAAATTAGCTTCCAAATGAAAAGCATCTTAATGACTCTAATGTTTTAAAATAAAGATATAAAGTAAACTTTCACAGCAAAAAAGACTCATTTATTTATTTATTTATTTATTAAAAAATTAACTAATAAGTACCAAAAAGATTGCATCGCTGTGAAATTGCTAGCAAAAAAAAAGTGTTTCTAGATTAAAATTTTACCTTATATGCAAAACCAATGTTATATTCAGTCAGTATACTATGTTCGAACCCATGCTAACTCGTTTAGCTACTAGAGCATGATTGAAATGCAATCAAAATTGTTGTTTGTTGGAGTTTAAACACAGGCTTCATATTACTTAATACTACATATGGCCCATACTATTTAATTACAATTCTACCTATCAGTATGATACGCATTCTAATATATTAGACTTTCAAGTCTAATACAAAATTATAAACTGTGGTGATAAGAATTCTATCGAATTTTCAAATCGATTCTTTATTTGTATCTTCTATTACTATTACTAAACAAAATCTTTGATAAACATCAAAATGTACCACTTAATATAATATTTACTCTACCAACGCATCATATAAGTTTTTAAGGAAATTAAATATATAAAAATTTGACTCTGTAATAGAGACCAGCTCGAATTCGTTTAAGACGATTTCCATAATGGTGACCCTCTTTAATGCCTATATCCTCCATCTGAGTTGAATACTGATATAGTTGCGTTTGTCTTTTTTCGGTTTTACGATTGTAATCCTCTTTTACCGACCGTAAAACGAGTGGCGTTGTCTGCAGGATTAAAATGGCAGCAAAAGCCTATTTCATCCACTAATTAAACGCAACATAAAGTGTTTTGTCTGTTTATTGGAGGTTGACTCTTCGTAAACAATGCTGCTATATTTTTGTTTACAAAAACTAATTTTCTGGTTAATTGTAATCTGACTTTATATGATATTTTTTATGATTGATTTTTACTTGATCATATAAAATTTTAAAAATTCGTATACCTTCCAATTTTTAACATAAATCAGATAGGTTTTTATAGAAACGATTTTATTAAGTGTTTTTTATTTGATTTAACATAATGCAGCAACAGAAAACTTACATAAAAGTTCGATCAACATCTATTGAAATTCGCCTACAAAATCCTTATCTGAAAATAAAGTTTAATTAACGCGAAATCTTGTGGAAAATCCTTCAATTAAAACTCTTAAAACGTTATTTACTGTGAAAGTTTGGAGTGTTGAAGTTGATTGCAGTAGCTGGATCAGTAACAAAATACGGTGTTTAACGTCGATAATAATTATTGATATTGCATTATCAGTCTGTGTTTGATATGGGTATTTCATTTGGTCCGCAACATCCCTTTGTTATTTTGTCTCTTTTGTTGTTTTATGGCCAATAAGCAGATACCATTTTTAAGTTTAATAAATAATCTATAATTATAATTCCTAATGATTATAGATAAAAATATTCATAAAACTTAATATTAATAAACTTAAACTTGTATAGATAAGTTAATAAAGTTAATATTTATGTATTAAAAATAAAATTAGAGAGTAGGACGTAAAGTTAAATCAATTAGTACAGGTTATCTTTTAAACAGCACTTCCAGCCATGGGAAAAATAGAACATACAAAACTATATTTATGTTACAAAGTCGTAACGACTTTAAGACAATTTTAATAATAAAATGTAATTGAAATTTAATGTTATTTTTATATTTTTGAATGGAGCCCTGGGATTACGATCATGAAAAGAAATAAAACTGTTCAAGATATAAAAAGAGAGATAAAAAAGTTTTGCTCGGAGTATAAAACGAAGGAATCTACATACAAGTACATACCCCAATAATATTGTAACGTCCTTTACGTATTGTTCGAAGCTCAGGGACCAATTCCGGAAAAAGGAATTTACCCATATCTATACCCCTTATTTTTGTTAGTGACATTTATATGCTTAATTTAATTTAAATACAGAAGCAATTATAAAGATTATTATAAGGTATTCATTTCTATCATATTTTTCATAAGTGCTTAAAATTTACTTAAAACCTAATCCCGTAAATACATCCAGTATTCAGTTATTCGTTGTTAAAATACAATGGATGGTTTCAACGACACAGCGTATTTTCCAATGCCCTAAGAGCACTTTACTGTGCAAACGATAGTGAGCGGGAGTACAATAATCACAGTATAAGAATAAGTGAATGTAAATAATTGGCTGTTGTGGCCTTCTTTAAAGTCCTTTTATAATAGCAATCGAAGACCGCAAGATGCCAACACGAATTCGACTGGTTTGCAAAGCTATAGAATTATTATGCTCTACTTCCTTTAGAATTGTATTAATACGTACACTGTGGACACAGACTGAATGCCGCTTTGAGTCTCGGTATTACTAGCTGTATGAATTAGGAAATACCCTACGTTATTTCACTAAGTTGATTGTTGTGATTTAGCAATCATTAAAATATGTAACATCAATTAACATATTTTGAAATTAAAATTGTATAACTCAAATAATTGTTCTAAGTTGAAAGTAGAGTTTCAATTTTTCGTTTTTCTTTTTAAAATAAACAACTTTTCTTCGCTGGTTTTACATCTAAAGCTTTTTCAACCCTATTAGATTTTGACATATAGACTTGCTTAGGGCTTTGTCATGTAGAATGACAAACCGAAAAAGGGTTTAACATTAATCAGTTTTCTGTTTGATTCGACGTTGAAATGGATCGACTCAATATGTCGTGATAAGTTACTATTTTGGATATGTTTAAGAGTAATAAATTATTAAAACTGCTTTGATTATTCAAATTATTTACGTATAGCCGTTATAAATTGCTTTAGCGTTTAAAGTTGCGTGTCAGGTTAACGAAAGGTGAACTTAAAAGTAATTTCCAAAAAAGTAATATAGAAGGTATTACATGTAATAAGTATATTTAAATAATGAATCAATGACGAGAAATTTTTAAATTTCCAAGCGTTATTATTTCAGATAACTTCTGGGGTGCGACGCCCTTGAAAACTGCCTCTGTATTCGTTAGCGCGGACCAGCGGGCTTACTCTTGAATTTAATTCCGATCGATCGACATTGGAATTGTGACGTTTCGTACTCTTGAGTTGGATGCTAGCGCCACATTGTTTTTAAATTGCGTGTCCATTTTGGGGAACTAAGTGAAATCGGGATCGGGCTTGGCGCACCGTAAACGCTACTCTTGAGTGAGAGTACTTTTTTTGAAAGGATAAAGCATTTTAAAGCCTTAATACTGGTTTATCGTAATAAGAAGAACGACACTATTGCGGCCCGTAACATAGCTAACTTCACTCTTAACAAAATAATCGCGGGGCAATCCCAATTTCAATCCAATGTTGACAATATTGTTTTCAAGAGTACCGAATCACGTGACTTCAAAATTGACATTGGAATCGTATTGGCATTAGATTAGAATTGAAATTAGTTTGAAGAGTAAGCACACAGTTATGAATAATTCATACACTCATACGAAGCGCTTATTCTGCGTTTTAGATTTTTTAAATAACTTAATTATATAATTATATTCACCTAACATCTATTAAATACATGTACTTTACAATTTTTATATTCTCTTGTCCTAGCGAAGCCAGAATAAGTACCTATAATATTCATAATTAAAAAATATAATTCTTTTAAGATAATGTACTAAATAAATGTAAAATGATTATTAATTCAATTATTATTTAATACTTATTTTTGTAACGCAGCGAACATGCGATACTAAATGTTTCGTTACATGACACACGGATATCAGAATAAGCCCTGTACAGCCGGTTGGTGGATTAAATATTTTTTCTTCCCCTGAGCCTGTCTGAACAAAAGCATGACGTCATCGTGATTTATACAGGAATCTTTATTTTAGCGTTAGAAGTATGGAGATTTAGAAACAAATATTTTTAAAACAACAATACTTATACATTTTATTGTTTCAATATGTAATTTTTCATGCCTATATATTACATATTATGTATATCTAAATATACACACAGTTTTAAATCTTATTAACTTCATGTTGTAGTATGTTTAGGCAACTTAATTTATATACACGGTACATTAGAATTTATATAGGTAACAAGTTAAGAGTACATTGAAATACACATTTACGTTTCAAGTGATTATATTTGTAACATTTACTAATTAAATAAAAATATTTTATTACTATAAATTATAAATAGAATTATAAATTATTTTAATCGAATTAATAATTTAACATGAAATTTTTACTTTTCAAATTATAATAGGTACTACCCTAGAATTACTTACAATTTAAAGTACTGAAATACGAAATAAGACAATTAGTTAGGAATATGTTGTATAAGTAATCTCTAAATATATTTCTTTTTGGATAAATCAAGAACAGTTTGTTAGAAAATATTTCATATTAGTGCGTTTATCTATACCTTTTAGTGGTTTCTAAAGGTTAGGTGCCTGGAGTGCCTAATACGTCGAACATAATAATTAACACTGAAGTAAACTATAAATTATAATATCAAAAGTACTTTTGGATCAGTTTTAGTATTAGTTATTTAAGTAGAGATGCTAAGTACTTAATTCGAATGTATTTTTTATGTAAAGAAAAAAAATTATACCGCAGAGGTGGTAAATTTCAAGATTTAAAGTAAATTATAACTATAATATAGTTTTGAAATTCCGAAGCATTAACTTAAAAAAGAATCATGAAAGTCAGTTCACACGTGGAGAACATAATAATCACGTTGATAGTTTCTTGTGTTAATATACACATAGGTATATACTGTATACAAAAAACAAACATACACCAAAAAAAGTAAAAGTAATTACTTCTCTTCATAATTTCGGTAATAAAAATTATATCAAAATAAAATATTCTTTAGTAATAAGTTCTACAATAAATTATGTCGCACCAACTATAAATAGCTTCATGCCGAATCCAAGCGATTGTTATGGTCGGCACGTAGGCAATCCGTATAACTTCAATTACCTATCTGGGGACTGTAGGCTAATAGACTAAATTTCAATTTAAAACTTCATACCAATATTACTTTTATATTTCTTATGAATTTTTATTCCATCATTTCTTGACTTTTCGCACAATTTGTACTAAAAAAAATTGAATACATATTATTTTACTACGTTCGCTAACAAAAGTATCTTTTTAACTCGTTGTTAACACGATGGGTTCTTGCTATTTGTTTAGATATTTTTTATTTAGGAGTACTAATTACCAGCTCCGAAATTTCGCACATCTCTGACTTTCATGACCCTTCAGTTATGAGCTTAATTTGAATTATGTTGGGACAGACGGCGCGATGCGGACACCGTTCGATATGTACATATATTTACGTTTATGCTCCCCACGAGTGATATCACAATGTTCATACATAAATCAATATTCAATGTAATTTTGAATAATATGCAAAATTTTGTTAATAAAGCTAACATTTTTATTGTAATTTCATTTCTCTTACAGACTTAAACTGTTAATAATTATGATTTGTGATTTAATTCTTAAGTCTTTTTCCATTTTAGAAATAATGACAGGGCTTAAAAAGTTCTCTTTTTTTACTTCATTTAATGTTTCTAATTTTTATAAATATTTTTTCAATCATACATATAAAAATCGTTTTAAATGGTCAAGTGAACTAGTTTGCAAGCGAAAAGAACCTATAAATAAAATTTATTTAACTCTCGTATGCCTAGTATGGACATTACTAGGGATGTTATATGCAATGACAAGACACTAAGTAATTTCTATTAGACAAATTGCATACTAGCTCTGTAAAAACATGTCCATATAAAAATAATCATTATTAATGCCATGCTATTTATGTGGAAAAGTCTGTACGTCTCTAGCATCCGGACCCCCGACAAGGGATCCTTGCGGGGGGTTGAAAATGCGTCTTGTTTTTAACGCCCATCATTTTATACGGAAAGCTCTATGTTATAAGAAAGCTCTATACAGAATATTAACTTCATGAAGCGGTAGGTTATTAAGTTGTGTGTGTTTGATGAGAAAGTTATATAGCCCTTAAATTAAATGAGCTTTGCGGCCTTTTAATAAATGACATTTTGCATTTGCAAATAAAGCAAACTATAAGCTTGATAATGATATAACTACGATTGGATCAAGTATTCAAAATATGTCAATAAAAACCATTTTTCTTAGTAATATTATATCACACTAATAGCAGAGTTTTACCTACCATTAAAACTCATATTATGTCCGGAGCCTTATTCGAGGCCTAATAAACAATATTGAGATGACATCTTCCGTTTCCGGCCGCTTTTAATCGTTGTAGTTCCCTCTAATTTAAGAAAATATGGCTACTTCCGGCCGCCATGTTCACCAGGTGATTGCAATCGGCCATTGGAGTTCCTCTTCATTGTGGTCTCAATTTGCTACTTATATCTAACTTATACTTTTAAGTAACACCAGGCAGAATTTACTGTTAGGCCTCGAATAAGGCTCCGGACATAATATGAGTTTTAATGGTAGGTAAAACTCTGCTATTATGTCCTTTCGCCGTTATTCGAGGCCTAATAAACAATATTGAGACATTGTTTGTTATCGCCTGGTGAACAAGACGCCAATGTGAATAAGAAATAAGCCTATTATAATATTTTATACTTTAATTAATTAATTTTAGTGATATCCTTTCTTTTATTGTTACTATAATTAAATGTTATCCATTATATACATTTTTTTTTTCTCTATTTATTTATTTATTTATTTTTTTTTTCTTTTTTTTTTTCTTTTTAAATTTTTTTTTTTTAATATTTTTTATATATATTATTATTATTTTTTTTTTGTCAAATAACAATTTAGTTAATCACTAAATAAAAATCACTAATCACTCTTAATCAAAATAGTACATTACTATTATAAATATGTACAATTTATTATAATTAAAAGGTGCTAGTACATTACTATCTAATATCTTACAGGTTTAAACAACTCCTTTAGGGAGACGCTATCCGAAACTACATTAGGCAATGGTCTTATTTCTTTTTTGTAGAACTTTGTGAAAGTTTTTATCGTCTTCCAATTAGCTCTAGATAAGATTTTGTCTAGCGGCTCTCTATCCATCCAACCCCTAGACGCTACAGCTGATCTCACGCTTCCTGGTGTTGCATCAACACCCGCGTCAGACAAAACAGATTTTACCCAGCCTGCGATTACCGTACGAGAAGCAGCTTTAGCGGGTCCACGGGCTGTTACAAAGAGGTTACTTACTTTTCCTTCTCTACGTCTATCCTTCCCGAATTGTATTAGCTTTCTAACCCATAGTACGGGATCTATATTAGGGTTGTCTTTATTCGGGTACAATTTCCAACCTGACTGAGTATATGACACAGAATCAGTTTTAGAGCCGAACGTAGGCCAAAACGTTAGGCAGTTAGCTTCAGAGTCGTCTATAAAGTTAGAGTCTGATATACTAAGTAGTGTCAGATCATGCACTCTACGCCCAGAACAAAGTAAGAGAAGAGTAGCACAACGTCGTGATATTTCCCACATATTTAGAATAGGCGGGTCTCTACTTGACAACCAAGATATGACAACATTTGTGTCCCAAATATTGGTTTCAACACGATTCTTAGCGTAACTAGCCGCGATTGCTTTTAATACTTGTTTTACTAATGTATTAGAGCTTAGTTGGAAACTATTTTCAGTAGTGCACAAGGTAGCGACCACAGATTTATGGACTAGAATAGTTTTATAAGATAACTTATGTTTAAGATGAAGATCTGCCAAGTACTGTGCTAATTCGGAGCCTGCTGGATTAATAGGACTTATATCTGAGGATTGACACCATTTAACCCATCTCTCCCAAGCAGGTTTGTATGTATTAAGAGTAGATTTTCGCCATCCTGCCGTCAGTAAAGCCTTCTGTTGGGTAGACCATGATTCTACTGCCTCAGACCACCCCCACATTTCCAAACTTCGAGTGTCAGGTCCTCTACTTTTGGCGGAGGACGACCCGTCGAAAGATCTATCAATTTGGATTCTAGTTGGTAGATTTTGAACGGGGGTGCTATAGCTCGAGCTTTTAAATCCGCTCTCCAAAACGCCTGCGGCCACCTCGGTGCTACTATTAGATATGTGCCGACCGCTCGGTTGAGATGCATGAGAACTCTTGGCATTAAGTTTGGAGGCGGAAATATCCACGCTAGTCTGAACCTCCATTCCCAAGCGAACGCGTTGTGTTTCCACGCTGCTCGATCCGTTTGATCCAGACTGACATACTTTGGAACAACATGGGCACGACTGGACGCAAATAAATCCACATCTGGGACACCCCATTTTTTGGAATATTATCTGTGTCAACGTAGGAAGAAGGTGCCACTCTGGAATTATCGACTTCCGGGAAAGGCGATCGGCAACACCATTGAGCTTTCCGGGAATGTGGTGTGCAACTAGATGAATGTCGAATCGATTTAGAATTTTGAAAATTTTGTAAGTCAGGCTCATTAGTGGTACCGATCGACTTCCTCCTTCTTTCCGTAGATACGCTACGACCGACTTGTTGTCGCACTGAAGTAGCAACGATGAATGGCTTAGAAGAGGACCGAATTGGTGAAGACACTTCAATATGCTCAACATTTCTTTTTGATTCGAATGAATTCTGGATTCTTCTCTCGACCATTCGCCCCGTATCTGTACCCCGTTTAATTCTGCTCCCCATCCCGTCTCGGCAGCATCTGTCGTTAAGAAGTGAGTCAGAAGTGGAAGGTGGAGTAGAGACGACCTGTCGCAGTTCTGCCTCCACCACTTGAGTTCTTTTATTACCTGTAATGGTAGCGGGGTTTTCTCTTTGACATGGTTTTGAAGCAGTGAGATGCAATGTTTCAAGAGATAACGGAAGTTCAATCGACCCTGTGGAACAGCCAGACGGGCAAAATTCAGTGTCCCTACCAGACTTTGAACTTCCCGAAGCGTTGCTTGGTGCTGTGTGAGAAACTTTGCTATCGTAGCCTGTAGGCCTAGAATTTTCTTCTGTGGCAGGCTTTTCTTGTTGTTCCAAGTATCCCATACTAGACCTAAATACTCTAAAGACTTCTGAGGGACTAGGATTGACTTGGATGTGTTGACGATCCATCCTAACTCTTTTAGAGTTTTGAGAACGACCTGGGTTTGCTCTACCAACTTTGACCTGTTCTGACACGCAACTAAAAAATCGTCGAGAAAAACTACAATTCGAATCCCCTGTTCTCTTAGGATTTCTGCTGTCCAATTTGAGAGGCATGCGAACACTTTGGGAGCCGTTGCTAGACCAAATGGCAAAGAGGTCATCTGTAAGAGTTGACCTCTGTAAAGCAGTCTTAGGAAACACCGATGAGACGGAGCTATTGGCACGTGATAGTAGGCCTGCGTCAGATCGATTTTGATCATCCAGTCGTTCGGCTGTAAAAAATTCGGAATGCGATGAACCGAGATAAGTCTGAACTTTGTCACTTTTACAAAATGATTTAGCCTCTTCAGATTGAAGATAAGGCGCAAAGTACCATCTTTTTTCGGTGTTAAAAAGAGGGTGGATAAAAAGCTGGGAGTTACGGGTGCATACTCTAAAATCCCTTCTGTAATTAGATTGTTTATTGTTAGATCCATCCTGCAAGATGGTACAGTCTGATACCGATTGTCGGTGAGGTGCGGTAAAACAAGCGGGGGCTGTGCTTGAAAGGGAATTTTGTAACCTGTTATTATGTGTAACAACGGGGTCGGTGCACCTAACTTTTTCCATATCTCCCGGTACATCCCTAATCTGCCCCCCCGAAACGTCTGTTCTTTGTCAAAAGTTCTTACCGCCCCTCCCTCTTCTTTTGACACTACTGTGTTGGTTGGATGAGGCGTGTTGGTTAAATGATTTTCTAGGGTTACTCGGGGCTTGTGGACCCGCGTTAAATGATTGTGGCTTGTATTGAGGTCGAAAAAGCCGCTGATTTCCAGCATAAGCTGGAAAATTATAATTAAATGCATAGGGTTGCATAGGAGCATACAACCTATACGGATATTGAGGGGCTCTATATTGTAATGCAAACGGTGCTGTGGGGCGACCGGTTTGATTGTAACTACTGGATCCAGGTTGCGCAGCCTGAGATGTGCCAGTACTTCTCTTCTCTTGCGCAGAGAAAGAAGGTCTTGAAAATATTTTATTAATGCCTCCATTATTATTTAAAAAGTCTGCAAATTGCTCTTTGCTAAATAAAAAATCACAGGATGGAGGTATCTTTTTTAAGGTAGCTCTTAAAAATTTATCTTTAACTAAATTCAAGAAGGCTTCTCGTCTTTGTTCAATAATAGCGGCCCGACGCCCACAAAGCAATTGTAAACAGTCAAGAGATATCTTTTGAAATTCACCAGAAAAAATATCTTTAATTTTCTTTACCAGATCGTCTTTAACAAAATTTTCGGTATCTTGAACCCACTGCAATAAGTCGAAAACTCCTGATTTTAAAGCATCGCTTTGCATAATTATGCCATGTGTAATTGCGCCTAAAGACCTATCTGTTGTAACTAAATTATTTATTTTATCAAACTGTTTAATCTCATCGTTCACCTCCAGTTCGACAAAACCTGGCCTGGCATTATATAACTTTTGAATTTCCGAGTAACGTACGTTAGTCCAATTATCAGAATTAAAATGTTGAAATGAATTTAATAATTGTAAATGATCGGATGACGTACTTAATACTGTAGGTTCTTTTAAACTCGTTTTTAAATTAAAATCAAATTTAATCGCCGACTCGGCGGGTACCTCAACTGACTGTGCATCCTGTTGGGTATGCACCAGGTTTTCTACATGTGTATCAAATGGTTGATGATACCCGAGGTCAGCGGGGTACCAACCCGGCGGAGGGTATGCATTGGAAGCCAGATAGTTCTGAATTTGACTTACTTGTTCAGCAAGGTGTTCTAATACCTTACTCTTTTTCTGGCCTCCTACCTCCTTCCTCGGCAGCTTTCGTTTACGACGTTGCGGCGGATCCTCTTCGCCGCTGGTGGACGAGGACGATATCAGCTCGCCCTCATGCACACTTTTATCACGCACATTTTCATCACTTTCCGACATTATTTCGTTTTAAATTAAGAAATACACACTTTAAAAATAATTATAATAAACTGTAGGTAGTTTAACAAAACCTTTTTAACGATATTCTCACTAAATCACAGAATCACTGAATAATTCATATAACGAAACTACAAACGTACTTAGAAAATATTTTTTAGAAAACTTTTATTACTCAAACGCTAGCAGCGTTAAATAAGCACTTTACGGCACGAAAATCAAGACGCCAATGAAGAGGAACTCCAATGGCCGATTGCAATCACCTGGTGAACATGGCGGCCGGAAGTAGCCATATTTTCTTAAATTAGAGGGAACTACAACGATTAAAAGCGGCCGGAAACGGAAGATGTCATCTCAATATTGTTTATTAGGCCTCGAATAACGGCGAAAGGACATAATATAATATTTATAGATATTCAATCTATCAAGTTAATACCTAAGTATTCTTATCATATCTATTTATACGTCACTATCCCTTATTATATTTTCAATACTATTAATAGCACTTCCCCAATAATAGCAATAATAAAATGTCAGTATGTTATTTATAGTATTACATTAATAACTTTTCAGAATATAGTTTTCAAGCCAACCCTACTATTCACACTCACACGCCTTACTTCACGTACGAACACTCTCGTTACTGATTAAAATTAATTTCACAATTTTAAACTAGATCAATTAATAATTAAAATAAGGGTAATTATAACGAAACCTTAAATAACAATCCAGATTTGCTACATTCATATTTTATATGGAGAAAAAAAGCATATGTATCGTAAATAATATTTTTATTGGATGTGTTCTCTTCTCTCATTGGAAGATATCTTTTAATAATATAATTACACAAAGGCAATTTCGTGCGATTGCTTCGTTCTAATTAAGAAACTTTTGCGATTCAAAGCACAAAAATAAAGCTGTTTCGCATTCTACAGAACAAGTTCGTCGAAAATTCGTAACGTTTGCATTCGAATAAGCGCAAAGCATTCTGGCACTAAGTATGTTAGTGTTAAAGTTTGCTTCTTTAAAAAGCTTTTACATACTTTTTAAGAGTATAAATAAGTGGATGTTTCAATAGGTAATTATTGTTGTTAAGTATTTTAATGATTATTTTATACACGCAAGCAGCGGATGGACTGGGAATGTAAACAGAAGCTTAAAAATCTTATTTCATATTTCTTACTACATTAGATAACTACTTTTTAGTAAACAAATTATCCAATACGTATTTCCAAAAAATAAATTATTATCACCATCAATACAAATAGTGTAAAACTTTATGCTTATGAACCAAGCTGTTGAATGATAATGTAAAACGTTCATAATAGGAAGGATAAGATTTAGAAAAAACGTACAGTATTTATGACTTTTAATTTTAAGCCAACTATCTGGGTTTATTATCGTGTAAGTTCCCACTTTGCGATAGACGTACTAGCCTACGTGAGTGCTTTTCCGATATAGGTATATCGAACATTGTAGGTACTGTATATATCGGAAAACAAAGAGTTCTCAATATCAATGGTTTATGCAGTATTGCTGTATACTTTAGTTAGCTAGAGTACGGCACATTTTTTATATTTTGACTTTCATAATCATCGTTGAATATAGTAATTGTTATTATAATTAGAGTGCTAAGCCCTCTTTGAAAGCTGTACCTACTAATATTTAAATAAGAAAAGCGTATAAACTATTTTTATCTACGCCAGAGGTCTAAATCCCACCATAGAAAGAATGTGGAGAGTTGCGCTATTAACAAACTATGTACATATTTCGTGCTTCCTATTTGCCAACAAAACAAGATTTACATTGATTTGATTGATTGGTTCTACTCCATTAAAAAACTAACGAAATGTCGACTTCACTTGAACCGTTTTTACCGTCTAGTACACTTCAAATGATACAGCCGGATTTTATTGATTATAAATGAATTTCGCGTATAGAACTAAAAATTTTGAAGAGCTTATATATACTCAAAATACGCTTTATTTAAAAAGTCAGTTAAAAGAATTTCTACCAATTTTGCACTGACATTATTACAGCTCGTAAGGTAGCTCTGCTCTGTAGAATTAGCATGGAACTCAATAACTAGATTCCAGTTGAAAGCGGACGTTTCAACTCTTTTCGCTTACAGTAGATACCGTTGATGTTACTTTAAAATTCTGTATGCCTTTTATATCCAGTAAATTATAGTTATGCCATCGTAAAGTCAAAATTTTATAGTTTACTTGAAGTGAGTATTTCTATTAAACTTAAAGATATGTTTGACAATATCGTATCCATATATATCACTATGAGATATAGATATTTAGTATAACAGATATTTGCTATGAATGCACGTAGGTCAAACAATAGAAAAATTTTAATATTTCTTTTGTTATAGGAAAGAATTGACGGTTAAAATCTTACTTTAATAAAAATCAGCCTCTACAAGTGAACTGAGGGCCTAGACAATGTAACAATCGATTAAAGAAAGCGATAGTAGATAAGTCCAAAATGTATGGATTTGACATTTCAATTATTAGTGAATTAAAGTTCAAGATGCATACGTTGCGTTTAAGCCATGACGATTGTAGAAATCGAATCGCTTCATAACGAATGCCGGTTGTCTATAGGCCCTGATATATATTTAGAGTCACTATTCTAAATACTCAGCATAGACGGGCAGGGTAGTTGGATTAGACATTGTTATTTAATACCTAACTACTAAAGCTTTCAAGATCAGTTTCTTACTAAGTGCTAAATTTCTTTTTATTTTAAACCTACTATTTAAGTTGCACTTAGCTTATCTAATTCCTATAAAAGGCGTGCAATACCTTTGGGAGGATTATCCCTGTCTACGGGAGGCGGCTATCCGACTACCCGACTGATTAATCACATATCAACTAACAAGCTTCAGCTTTCACATTAAGCCGATCTGATGATGTGTTGGATTTCTTGGCGAACGTAATGGAAAATAAAGCTATGTGGATAAAGCGATTTAAATATATCCAAGCTTAATACATCCACATTTCAGAAAGATTATTTCTTTAAGAAAATGTTATTTAACGAGTTAACGTTTCGTTTGTAACTCTTGATCTTATAAGAACATAAATAATAATATGATATTTTATTATTTGGTTGTTAAAGCTGTATTAAAAGTTATAATACGAAAATGAAATGCAACTGTTATTTTTAATAGAAAAAACAAATGAAGTAAAGATCTATTTTAACGAATCGAGTCTATTTTGAGACAATCTATTTCAATTACTATGGAAACTCAACGTAAAACCTTAAAGGATCCTGGAAAAGAAATAAAAACAGGGGAAGAGGGAAATTCAGACAATATTGCTGAATGGGGAGGGAACTAAATTTAAACCACACGGTTGGAATGGGCCTAGTTCACGAATACGACGGCGTTTTGTTCATAAAGTTGTTTAGTTTCTACCGTATTCAGCAAAAGGTAAGTGTTATGTCTTTGAATACAGTATGCAAAGAAAGATTATAATAAAATGTTTTAAATTTAGAAGTATAGAAGATAAAAAAATAAGATTTGGTTAATTTAGTAGGAAATTTAGTTTCCATTATAACAGAAACTGAAACTATATCAAATATAACTAAAAATGAGACCAACGTAAACTTTGAGATCGGCGCAAAATTGAGTAGGTAATGAATCTTTTGCAATTATTTAAATTGAATTGCTTGGCAATTGTCTCATATATACGAGGTACATATAGAAAGAAAAGGAAATTTGTATTGGCTACAAAGGTTTTGTCTCGATCAGCATCAACTTAAACTCAACGTTTTACTTTTAATTATCTTAAGCTCTCAGCTCTACCCGATTGAACAACAAAAACACGTGGCGTCGCTCTGATTGATTCCGCTGTCAAGTTGACGAGCGGACGCGATAATCAATCACGTTTGCTGTAAAATTTATTTGCTGCTCAATTACTCACTAAGCGGTGCGATTTGTTTTATGATAAAAAGGAAAAATATGTTTGTCTAGATAACCTTTTATAGGTATAGCTATAAACATACAATCTTTATATTAATAAAAATACTTTAATATTCATTCTTATTGAAGCATCAATGCGTTTTGTTGTTGTAAATCCAATGTATTGTTGCATCTTACAATATGTATGTATTTAAAATGTATATGTGTAGTATATCAACTATCTGGTATCCGTAACACAAGCACGTAACGTAGCTTACCACGGAACTAGATGGCGCTGTTGTTATAATGTCCCAACATATTTATTTATTCATTATTATTTATTAGCTTATAATATGTTACTGTTACGAAACTATAAATAGAATTAAAATAACTCAATATTTTTTTCCTAGATTAAGATTACAAAAGTCAATAAAGTCAAAAAATTATAACACCTTGTGTAATTTTAAAGCCGCAAATGATATAGAATTGATAAAGCTTATGATCCTGATGAATACCGCTACATATAATAATTAATTATTATTTTAATGTCTTTATCTTTATAGATATTTCTTTATTATAAAAAATTATGCAAAATTACCTTTTCACCTACTTCTTAAGTATACAAGACATGGTCATGGTCATGACCATGTAATAGAAAACGTAAGTGTAACAGTTAGGTAAATTATAATTACAATGTGATGTATGCTTGGGTAGCAGAGCGGAATACCCTTAATCTCGGGAATCCCGAATTCTTTAAATAAATTATGGTATTACTGAGTCTACCGAGTACTGTGATCGATTAGTATTGAGGTAACTAATATGTCTGAAACCTGACATTAGGCTCGAGGGATCAATCGTTTCCCATAACTTAACCTGAAACATTTTAAATATTTGTGCAGATAAGAAATGATTTAAATATTTATAATTTACACATTAAATTATGGTTTTAAAATTAAAACTAAAGCCGCGAGTTCCGCTAGTAAATGTATTCAAAAACTTTATAAATTATATACTCAAGAACCACTCTATAATTGGTGAAAACAGCATGAAAATCAGTGCAGTAGTTTTTGAATATATCGTGAACAATTAGACAGACATACAGACAGACAGACGCGGCGGAGGACTTTGTTTTATAATATATAGTGATAAATATATTTTTAATTCTTTTAAAAATTAAATAAATGAAAAAACATTTTTAAAATAATATTTTATCATATAACACAACATACTCACTTATATCTGTTATTACTTTTTACATTTTAGAACACTAATAAGGCGTTTTTGACGAGGTTTTTTTGCTCATGTAATGTTAAGTGCCCAGTAGTTCATTTGATATAAGAGGTGTGATTATATAAAACTTATGTAGATTTTCAAAGATACACGAATGACAAACTAACAAAAAATATCATATTTATGATATTTCCAAATAATGTCAATAATTAACTACTCCGTACGCGAGACATAGTTTAAAACATAAGCGAAAGGGACACTAGTGCAGAGCTGCTTGTGAAGCCATTGTCAGAGATTGATATTAAGGACGTCGTCAAGGGGTCGATATCCATCAATCATGAGTTACATGCAATATAACACCTAATGTAATTGGCAAGACGATATATGCTTGGTTAGTAAAGCGGGATATTACGTCACAGGCTTTGTCAAATACGACCTCGTTAGACGCACTTTATCAAGGAATCTCATAAGGTCATAAATAATTGAATGTATGAAGTAAATTACAAATTGACTTAAAATCAAAGTGAAATAAGTTCAATACATTTAAGTAAGTATTAATATCTATTATCTACTGTTTAATACATTTTTTTTTAATTAAAAAGGTCGTATTGTTTTAAGTCAGAATCAAATTTATTTTTAACTATCTGTAATAATAATATTTTTATTTATAAGTACTGACAAAAAAATATTACAGACACGTTGTCTGTTTGTAATTCAAATTCAGAATAACAAGTTTTAACTAAATGCATATGAAAGTAAGTAGTAAGTACACGCGGTGGTACATATAAGAAAATCACAATTTATAAAATTGTCAGTTGTTACTGTTGTTCCAGCTGATCTCCAAAAAATTTCAGGGCAAATACAGCAAGCTATAGTGGTATAATATAAAAATATTTAGAATAAGTTTTGAAATCCGCCTTATTCTATAGTAATAAATCAACAAGAGCAATAAACAGATTTATTAAATTTAACGGTTGTATAAAATATTATGTCAGTATGAAAATTAATAGTAATAACGTACTTTTTAATTTAACAAAAGCGAGAGGATGTTTTTATTGTTGTTTTTATGACGCAAGGGTTGTGATATACTCGTATTATGCTTGGTTGGTAGTGCGCGGATTTACTCTCGCTTTGTGTAAAGATTGCGTTTAGATAACATTATACGATATTATTTATAAGCAAATGTGCTACCTTTTACTAAATAAAACAAATTAATATTGTAATTATAATAATGAGTACACTCTCGATTTCTTACGTCAGCATTGATTCATATAAAATTTAAAATTCGTATAAAAATTATTATCTACATATATTATATTAAAAATGCTTTGATGAATACTGCATTTCTGTTCAAAAAATTAAAAACTCAATGTGAACGGAATGCCGTATTTCAATAGCAAAATATAAATAAAGTAAGTCAAGGACTATCGTTTCAAAATAAACTCGTAGAAGTAACGAGGAGTTCTGTGGCATCATATTTACATCATAAATACTTAAAATTCATATAACAATATATACTTGTAATAATAATAATTTATATTTAACTTGTAATTTAAGCACTATTTAAAAGGTAGGTATTTGATGTTCCAGGACATGAAGTACCTACACTACGTATGCATTTTTATTAAAAAAATATTAAGTAAACTAACATGTGTTAGCCGTTTTAATAATAAGTACTTAATAATAAACATGTAAGAGATGTTTAAATTAAAGCAGAGATACAAATTGCTACTTAAAGAGAAAGGAAATGTCTTCAAAGAACTTATCTCAGACCACAAATAAGGTGGAGAATGCCTCGAGATCTGTTTTAATTAAAATTGCACTATTACTACACTACGCTAAACCCTAGTTTAACGCTGTGTAAGCGTCTTGTAGCAACAGATTTACCAAGTAAATACTATGTATATTTTCAAGGATTCTCGGATTTAACTTTGTTCAAATTTTGTGTGGATTTTATATTAATTTAAGACTAGAAAGTGAAAAGTGACACTTTCTTCCCTAAAATGCATTAATAGAAAATTAATCAAAACATGATAATATCCCACAGAATTATACTTAATACTTATAAACTTCAAAAAAATAAGCCTTTGCTATTATCATACAAACTTCTATATATCATAAACAAAAATGAACGCTGTCGCTTTTAAAGCATTAATGACTAGGGACGAACCTGAGCGAAGCGAGTAGTGTAAAACCAAAACAAACCTATCCTACGGGAACCGTAAGTGTAAAAGTGCTAATCCAATCTATAGTCTATCTTGTGCTAAATATCATATAGGCCCGTTCCGCCGTTTCTGGATTTAAGGAGTACAATAATTATAGGTACATCCCAGTTCAGCCCTTTCTGGCGTAAGAGAGTTATAAAAATCTATTCATCCATCAATCCTAAAATCATTCACATTTATAATATTAGCAGGACTAGGAGTTTACGGCTTCGCGTAGGTATTAAAGATACAAATAGAGCAGGTAAGAAGAAGCATTTAAGCTTCAGTAAAGACATTTGCAATTTATTTGCAAGTTAGGTACGCTTTAAGAAATGGCGGACTCCTCATTCCGCTTTCCACATATCCACTCTTTGTGTAATATATTCAGCTTCATTTATTTGTAATAATCAATAACCTTATAAAATGCATTATACCAAGACTAAAGACAAATAACATATTGTTATGACTGGTCTAATAATAGTGTTACGTTTAACGAGTTCGCGATCAAAAATAAAGCACGTCCTTTGCACTACGGATATGGTTTAATGCTTTTGTAAAACAAGAGTGACTTATGGCGATTCACCAATACAGATAGTTATTATACGGTTATAACTAAATACAGCCTCTGATCACTATTTTTCACCAATAAATACACTTTCGGTATAATTTCACTTAATTTTTCTTCACTTTTCCACTTTTACGTAACTCGTCTGTCTTCACTTAGCTACGAATTCAACAGTCCTCGAACCACTCGCCCTTTTTATATGCATAAACAATAAACACTCAAGAAATCGAAAAGTTAACTTTTCTAGTTATTTCGATTCCTTTCTGTCAAATGTTCCTACTTCCTCCTTTATACATACAAACACATACCAATTTACGATCAACTGTTCTTGTCCTTTCAAATAATTTGATATTAATACAAATATCATATTTTAAGGTATCTCTCTATGCCCAGTAACGGTAAAGTTCCTAATGAACCCAACGCAAATGCAAACCGTAGCTGAAGTTCTAGCTAAACTGGTTAGGGCTCCCACACAAAACTGCGAATTCGCATCGCAGGAACTTGCGATGCGAATTTCTGCGATACGATTAGTGCGGCAAACCGTTTGGTAGGGCGACCATTCCTTCAAGTGTAGTCAGCCGTACTGGACGTGTTTTTGATGGATCGCAAAAAGATTATTGCACTGCTGTTATTGTTAAATAGATATAAAAGAAAAAGAAGATTCTTCATCCATTTATTACGATTATGAACTCTGATGGGAACTATTTTACTCAAAAGTACTATGCGTTGAGAACTGAAGAAGATAAATTTTTTGACTATTTTAGAATGAGCATATCTTCATTTGAAGAGCTTTTGAGTTTTTCACTGTTTTCTTTGTTTTGGAAATTTGGAAACAAACTTTCACAGACGCTCTTCCACGCATCTTGCTTAATAAATTTATTTTTATAATGTTCATCACTTGTGTCCCAAAGGACGGGACGCTCCTCAATTAAAGATATTAAAAAATCTACATCATATTCCGCCATTTTTTTATAAACAAAGAAGGCGGCGCAGGCGCCGCACGTCTTTCTCTAAAGCTGTCTCAGAGCGGACTAAAATGGCGTCACCAAGGATGACGTAATATCGCAGGAATGTGCGATGCGAAGCAGATCGGAAATTCTTGCGGTGCGTTCGTGCGAATTCGCAGATATTTGCGATGCGATGCGAATTCGCGGTTTTGTGTGGGAGCCCTAACTCGTAACACTATCCTAAACCAAAGAGAGCGCATGAATGCACTTTAATGAGATAATGACAAGTGTATGGTAATCAATTTTAAACATTTTGACGATTATAAATAAAAATAAATAATGGGACATTATTACACAAAGCGCAATCTAGTTCCGTGGTAAGGCTACGAGGCTCAACAAATGAATGTCCCCAGCGAGACTTGAACCCGCGTCCGCTGGCGCAGAAAGTAGGGTTACTACAAACTGAGCCCAACCATTTTGCCATTATCAAAGACTTTATGCTACATAATATACATAACATACGTTTGCAAAATTTCGGAATTGTAATAAGTGTTCTTTGTCATCAAAGCAGCCGAAACAATTTATTGCCTAATTGATTTAGAATTATATGTATATACTTATAGTTAACGAATATATATTTTTAGTCGAATAAATAAAAATACTCTAATGTACATATGTATGCACTTTTATAAAGATAATGTAATGGTTGCTTGTAAAGTTATACCTAAGTATTCATCGTATAGCCTCTAGGCATTACTGCGCTTGAATGGTCTGTAATGCGATTAAGGAACAAACTCTATTTAAATACATATATAAATGTTCATGTCTAGGATATATATATATATAAAATTTCAGTGTGTGTCTGTTTGTAATTCGTTTCCGTAGAAGGCTTAATCAATTTCGACTTATTCTATGGTATACCGTATATGGTTTAAGCGATACTTGTAGAGAAGAATGTTTCCTTACTAAGGTAAGGTTTTCTAAACAAGATCATATTTAAAAAATATTATATCGTACATTTATTTCTATTCCAATAAATTTGCATTATTAATGTAAAAAATGATAGTAAATTATAACAATGGATTGGCTTAGCTAATAAAATACACGGACTGGATTGTCTAGTTAGAAAACATGAAACAGATGCCGACTTCAAATAACCACAAACTTGAACCTGTTTAGAATATGCAAAATGTCTTAAGTATTTTTTATGTTTACTGTAACATCTATTACCCCGTGATAAGGTTTAAAATGAACTGTCAACTACATTTATTGCTCTATCGGCCAGTGTGTGTGACATTTCATTAAAAGAAGCCTTTGATGAAGCCTAAGTAAAGGATGCAATTGATTTAATTTGATAGTCTGAATTTAGACTGGATACTATCACTGGCTATTTTTGAGGAAATGTAATAATATTTACCATTAAAAAAGCGCTTTTTTACTTACATATTATTAATCAAAATCAAAAGCTTTTAGTTTGATCTATCTATTAGAACCAGATGCTTGAGCTTTCATTCTTCTCACGTTCATGTAAAGCGAAGTTCATGTTCAATGGTCGCTTATTTAATAGAAATAAAACCGCTGAAGCAAGATGGTCTTACGTTAAAAATTAAAATAGATATATAAGATTAAGCCATTATATGGCTATAAATCAGAACGGAAATAATCGATTTCGATCAATTTGTACATAAAAAAAAACATATTCATTAAAGCAAAGCCATTAACAAGGAATTGATTTCATTTAATATCACACTATGAATATTATTAAGACGAATCTAAGAATGAGAAGTTTTACATGACTTTATGAAGTCATTAAAATTCCTAACCATTGAATGAACGAAAACGAAATTGTATTGCAAAATTAATAATTATCAACAAATGATTTGTTACTTAATCGAAATGGGTTGGCATGAAAGGCTTGTGATTTAGTTCTTACTGAACTACTTTTATGTGCTAAGAAAACCTAGAGAATAACATTCAATAATTATTATTTTTGAAATTCCTTGCTTTTAAGGTAGTTTGTTTTTTATCACTTTATATGCTTTTTTGTTTACTTCACTGTATCATAGAGCTGCTCTAAGCATATTTTATTAGCCCAATGCCTCCCATATCACATAACAAAATATGTTATAGGTACTTGAAAAGAAATCTTTAACAATATCTACTATTATTTTCGTAATTTAAAAGACACGATACTACATGCTTACAATATCTAGACACAATGGATACAATAGGTAGACAGTCAAGACAATATTTCAAGATTAGAAAGAAATAAAATTGAAAATATTAATAAATACATATAATAATAGGAACGTAAAATAAAACCCGTCAAGCAAAACTATCCTAAGATATTAATAGAATACGACTGTGTATCCATTGTCATCGACGCATCTGTGATTTAAGCATGAAATGTTTAATTGTTCGTAAGCAGCGGCCCGACTCAAATGAAATAATCTCGTCTTCTGTGAATTGTGATTTGTGAGAAAATACTAGAATATTCTTTCTCAGAGAGAAACATACGGTATTTTTTTAATATTATCTAATTTTAAGTTAGTTTTAGTTTTCAACTCATTATTACAAAAATGTAGGACTATAATACATAACACTATATTTAAGTTAATCAATTTAGTCCGACAAATATCCTTTTTGTTCGTCCAACAAAATTGTCTGGTCATAAGTAGGTATTAATTTTTGTAATGTTATCTGGATTTTAAAGGTACATGGACATGCTTATTTTTAAATAACATCGAATACCTAATTAAATAATTAGATCAATCATGACTTAGAATTGCGTTAACAGACGCAATACAAAATAAATGTAAAAAAATTTACAAAGCTTATGAATATTGAAAATATATAATGAAGCAGCGGCATTTTACCGGCACAGGTTTCACTGAGAATAACCTTGGCAGCGAGCGTCTCGCCCTTGAACCGAGCAAACAATACACTGTTGTGATTCTTCAATCTTAGATATTTTCTGGCATGGAAGTAAAATCTATTAAACTTTGAAGCACAAATGTCTAGTTAAATTGCATTTATAGATTAAGCCGCATATTTACTCAGAAAGCTTAACAACAAAGTTAAGAAAAGTTTATGCGAAAACAGTATTACTGTCTAAGTTTATTCCTTATATATTCTATTGTATATACCATAAAAATACTTTAATAAATTCAAGCAATAAATATCCAATTCATTTGTTATGCGATCGATCCCATCCGCTAATCTTTACAGCCATTAGACTAACATAATGAGCGTAATAAGCTTAATGAGTTGTAAAATGCTCATATTAATATAATAATAAATGTCGATGCATTAATAAAAGCGGCCCATGATTTAAATTATCACCTATTTAAAATAAATTTTAATACCCTGCAAGGGTCACCTTCCATTGGTAAGTTCAAATAACATAGTAAGTTCTTAGTATTTAATAATTTGAGCTAAAATCGATTCGATTATACACGCGATTCTGCGTGACCGCGTCTAACTAATGCTAGCTTTATTACTCATATTACTCACTCCATTATGTTAGCATGGCTATGTACAGGTTTAACGTAAACAACCTGGCTTGGCTTAGTTGATTGTAAGCAGCTTAAAATCGTATAACCTTTTTGTAGTAGCTTGTAAGTTACCTTACTACGAAGAAGTGTGGGATGTGGGCATATGAGAGGAACGACATTTCGTCGGTTACGAAATATGTATATTATATTATTAATTTATACAATTCATAAAGTTTACGAGTAATAGTCATTATCAGCGAATGCATTCCGGTTTAAGTCAATATAAAATATGTAGACGAATAAAATTAATCTATGATGTAACCTGGCTTCCGTTGGGAATTTCACTCAAACCAAAAATGCAATAGGCCCGTGCCCAGTAGTTATTATAGATTATTCCATAGATGAAATCTTTGATTAGTCCTCAGTTTTACTCTAAGAAACATAGTTTAGTTTTTAGCACCGAAAAAGTAATACAGATGTAATGTATTAATAATGTTTTAAAACCCTTAAATATAAAAAGATATGCCTATATTGTATAACACTGACTGTCTTTACTTAATCCTTAGAGATTTTCTCGAAATAACTTAAATTTGTTACATGAAAAACAAAAACACAACAACAAATATGCATAAAAGTTAAATGAGAAAAAGTAATTTCGCGAGATAGAGCATTCGGTTTGTTCATTAAATTTTCAAGTTTGTGCAAATTTCGGGTGGAACATAAGCGGCTTGCCAAGAAGCGGGGTTTCAACTACTGGGCTTAAGTCTAATGAATGATGCAGACGCGCCAGTTCACTAAAGCGCGGAATGGGTTGAGAATCTACCTAATTGTGTTTTGACTTACGTTTCACACTTATTACTGAGGTAATGGAAATCTTAACTGCAGTTTATACTTTATTTTTTAATATAAGTAGTTTTTTAATGTACCTAAATAAAGAATAAAAAAATATTTTTTATTAAAAAATATTACGTAAATAAAAATAAAACAATTTATATTGGAAATATGGTATAAAAACTTGTTTAAGCATATAATGGTAAGTATATGAAAATTAGAATATTAGAAAAATATCGTCCAAAACTGCCTCCCACGAGGTATGTCAATGTGGGCGTTTTAATATATAACTGGATTTAATCTTTGACCGAGTATCGTTTATGTTTGAGAAGATTTCAAACGGTTGTTGACTTCAGTCGGCAAATATGTAAAGAAGCAAATTTACTGATACAGCATAATTAGATAAGAGCCTAAATGTTTTCTTCATAAATATTAATATAAGATCTAAGTAGGGCAAAATTTAAATATTGAATTTCATGATCTGTTTTATTAGACTACATTTCTTATGTAGGTACTCGTATATTATGTAATGAAACCTTATATTTTGTCAGAAACTTGAGGCAGCTTCTCGAAGGATATAACACAACACTATGCGCTATCTATTTCTTTCACTATTAAGTCCGGTAAGATGAAAATTCAACACGTCCAGTGAGTGTTTGGAGTATGTTCGACAGCTTTACTAGTTCTAAGAAGCTCGATAATGTACCGACAACGCCAACCGCATTCGCAACTCCAGGCTTTAAGGGAGAATTTCTTGGTAGAAAAAGCTATACTTTACCTGACCCAAGCCTTGAATCTTCATGACTAGACTAAAGAGGCAGTAAAAAAATATTGAGACAGTTTTATCCCTCCAACTTAGGCTTTATCTTGTGCATTCTTCAGAAACTTTTATAATTAAAGTTTGTCTCAGTATCACTCGAACCACCTGTTTATTGCCATAAAAAGCAGCAAACATCTCGTTACGTCCTGTATGTACAACTATATAAAAAAATATAACATCTCAGATATAAATGTTCAAAATTTAAACAGTAGGTACTTCCAATTACAAATAAACCAAAAGCTATTTTACTTCCGGCTATAAGTTATTCATGTAATTAATATTCATCGTACCCCAATATTGAAATGTACACAGCCACCAGGTTAATGCAAAATTAAACAAAAATATTTTATAGTGTGATCAGGGAAAGTATGAAATATGATATTATTGTTAGAGCAGGTGCCTAAGGGTAAGATTTTAGGGGGCCTATCGAGCCGGAACCACGCTTACAACAGATTTATTGGTTATTGCATAAGTTTAAATTAGTTTTCTAAATTATTTTTAAAGCTTATAAGAATTTGTCGATTCAGTCAGAACACTGATGGTAATTATTAAATTTACTTCTAACATTAGAGGCTTATTACAGTTAATAAATTTTGTAGAATAACAATATTAGGTGCAGCTCATCAGATAGTAATCAATCAATATACTTATTTTTGTCATTCTTTAAGTATCATAAAACTAAAGACGCAATTTTGTGCACATAGATAAAGTATAGAAATCATATGAAAGCTCGAATTACTTTGAGATATAATAAAAGCTATTTAGATATAAAATAAGCTAAATAAATGTAACACGAAACTCGAATATTATTACAATTATTGAATTATTGAATTGCAATGCAAACCTTACTTTATGTCCTTAACCTTAAACAAGTCACATCAATTCGGAAGTCCAATAAAGTTCGAAGTTTGTGGAACTCCAGACTTCGAGAGACATTCAGGCATGCCTAACAAGTTTAAGGCTCAGGATGAGTATATAACTTTAGATAGAAGCGGTTTCACAGTTCCAACGAAATCTGATTTGCTGAAACCAAAGTTTGTTATAGCAAATCTAAGGTGCCTATTGTGCTCTTTTTAAGGTACTATTTGAATAATCTAAACAGTTCTAGCCAATCGTTTATTTTAAATGAAAATAAAATTGTGTATAAAATGCAAGCCGCAAACTAAAAATTATTTTATGGAGTACGTCCAAACGTCTTCATGTGAAATTCGATTCCTCTAATGGTGTTATTAATTCTATAAATATTTGTAGTTATTTTTAATAATTTTATAATACTCAATAAGTATATATAAAGTTGGAATTATGTTAATAATACACAAGTAAAATACAACTTAAATATAATTCGTATGACGTTCATTATTATTATTATACATTATTTTTAAATAATTAATCAGATTAGAAGTTTAATATTTGTAAATAAATTATTAGTGTTTATGTAGTAAGGTTTGTAATTTTGAAGAAAGGCGACGGAGTGGACAACGAAGACAAGATATTGTATCTTCCAACTTCATACTGTTTGTTAACTCAACTAAACTATTGGCTGACGGAAAGGTAGTGTGTAGCTTATTTATTTATCTATCAGAAACATACTATTTATATTCCAAAAGGCAGATACAAAGAGAGCGCTCGCTACGAAGGAATGTTGTTGACAATATATTTAACTTGCATTTTGCATTCATTTGTGGTACCTACACAATATTGTTTTAAGACCATATGTTTGCATTCAAAATAGCAAAGATACGAGTATGGTATGATTAATCTTAAGAAAATTCATGAAGCTTCTTTACTTTCATGTATAAATTACTTCATGAAGTTAATTTTTTATTCCAAATCGAATACACTTATAGCATAACTGTTTTTGGGCCTTATTTATTTTGGAGCAGTACTTAGAATATTAGCGACTCACTCTCGCTCGGCACTGGTTAGTCTATACGTACCTATATTTTAATGGTTATTATACATTTTTCAAAGACGAAATATTTTTTTGTGTTGGAATGGCCCTCAAAAGTAAAAGACTTACTCATCTCTTCCGTTTATTTACAAACTTCAATGGTTCTCATTTTCAAAATTAATACTAAATTAACAAAAATATCACAACGAGACACGTCGTACTTTCACTGTGGTCGTTACACTTCTGCTTGACGTTTGACATTTAAGCATTTATATAAATCAAAATGTCAATGTTGCCATCGACTGCATCGTATCGATTTTAACCAAATTAATAAATAATCGTTACTTATATTAAAAATCGACATTTAATATTAAAAAAAACGTGACAATTATGAACTAATAATTAATTATTAAATTATTTTTGCCATAATATTCTATATTATATTAAAAATTAATATTTATGTTTAAAAAAATGTACAAATTATGATGAGTATGCTAACAGACGGCCGTCCTGTGAACGGAATGTCCCCATTCCGGCTCGGCCATCCGAGAAGCCCAAGATTAAATCTAAAAAAAATAATAATAATAGTGAAACACAATAATATAGCACGAGAATTAATCTAAATAGTAAGAATTAATTTGAAAACAGAATTAATTGAAAACAGAATTAATCTAAATAGTAAGAATTACTAAAATTAGATTTAAAAAAATCCTGCTTTCTTATTAATCTAAGAATTTTGATGCACATTCAGATGAACGACGCAGCTGGAATTTTACTGGGACACCTGTGAAAACCAAATAAAGATTAGATGTTGATATAGTATATAATATGTAAAGTATGTATTATTTTAATAAATTTCAGTAGTTTCATACAAGTAGAGTATAATGTAACACAACTCAACAAGAGAATTAATCTAAACGATCAGAATTAAATAACAATTCTTGCTTTCTCATTAATCATTTCTACAACCATGATCTAGAATTTTGATGTACATTCAGATGAGCGACGCAGCTGAAATTTTACGAGGACACCTGTGAAAACCAAATAAAGATTAGATGTTGATACGAGTATATTACATAATATAAAAAGTATATTATCATTTTAATAACTTTCAGTAGTTTAATACAAGTAGAATATAATTTTAATGATAAGCAAAACAATAAGCAATGGTTTTAGCCGTTTATTATTCACAGATATATTACACATATTTTAGAGTTATCACTGCAATATTTGACAAGATATTTCACTTGTCTGTGATTTTACATTTAACAATAGTGATCACTGCATTCAGCAGAATGTCTCACTTATAAAATATTTCGTGATCCATTCAAAAAAACAGTGTATTAGACTTATATATTTCGTGATCACTGCATATAGCAGCATGTCTCACTTATAAAATATTTCGTGATCATTGCATAAAGTAACATATCTCACTTACCTATATATTCCATGATCACCGCTTGTAGAAGCTCACCTCACGTACTTATATTATTTAGTGTTCACCGCATATAGCAGCATGTTACACTTATATATTTCGTGATCATTGCATAAAGTAACATATCTCACTTACCTATATATTCCATGATCACCGCTTGTAGAAGCTCACCTCATGTACTTATATTATTTAGTGTTCACCGCATATAGCAGCATGTTACACTTATATATTTCGTGATCACCGGATATACCAGCATGTCTCACTTAGATGAATCGTGATCACCGGATATACCAGCATGTCTCACTTACATAAATCGTGATCACCACATACAGCGGCATATTTCACTTATATATTTCGTGATCACTGCATATAGCAGAATGTCTCACTTATAATTAGTGATCACTGCATTCAGCAGAATGTCTCACTTATAATTAGTGATCACTGCATTCAGCAGAATGTCTCACTTATAATTAGTGATCACTGCATTCAGCAGAATGTCTCACTTCATATGACCTAGAGTTTAAACAATGATCACCCCATATAAGGGTAAATTTCACACAATTATTCCTAGTGATCACCGCATACAGCGGCATATTTCACTTATATATATTTCGTGATCACTGCATATAGCAGAATGTCTCACTTATAATTAGTGATCACTGCATTCAGCAGAATGTCTCACTTCATATGACCTAGAGTTTAAGCAACGATCACCCCATATAAGGGCAAATTTCACACAATTATTCCTAGCGATCACCGCATACAGCGGCATATTTCACTTATAATTAGTGATCACTGCATTAAGCAGAATGTCTCACTTATAATTACATATATACTTATAATTACATATATATATGATAGACACATAAAGCATCGTATCTGTGTAGTTAAGTATAATATACCACTTACTTATATATTTAGTGTTCACTGCAGAATATACTTTTGTATTACATTTTATAATATACTACGAATTACAGGAGTTCGGTTTTGAAGAGCATTAATAATATTATTTTAACAACAATTATTTGCAATTATAACAAAATCGTATGATATCATATTTATTCTTTCATAGCAGTCTGACTTTTACCAGTGTTCCTAACAGTAAGTTGTCCTATTCTTGTTTTTGGAATTCTTTAGACTTTTCTACAATGGCGAATGAAGTTTTGTTTCTTTAGTATTATTTTGAATGTTACTTTAACTCCATTGCACTTTGTTTAAGTGATTGTCTCAGACCTATACTCTATTTATCCATGGAGGGGTCGCGACTACATTCAAAATATTTTTGGCTCAAACTTCTTTTACATATATATGTATATATATTTTTTATATTGCCGAAGTAAAATTGCTAGTTCCTCTAACTGACAAGTTTGGTTTAATATCACTAAATATATATATATATTTTGAAATAAATAATATATATAAATATGTTGGGACACTTACACACTATCTAGTTTTATGAGCCTTATATTATGAATACCAGATGTTTGATACTACAGATATATAATTTTTTTGATGTACATGCAATATACATATTATAAATATAAGCATCCATGACTGAATCACAAACATTCATGCTCAACAAATAATTACTTACATCGGGACTCGAAGTTAATTATCTTGCTTCTAAGGTTTCTAATAGTTTGGTAAATATTAATATGCTAAACCTATCAATGATGCCCAAAATAATAGATTACTGCTTTCACTTTTAAGAAATTGCTCTATATGGTCCATTTGCAAAGTGTGAAACGGAGTGTGAACCCTTAGGTTTTAGGTGAAGCAGTATTTTTCATTGTAGATGCTTCGTTGTATATTATATGCTCCAGTATGGAGGATGCAAATCCTAGTCTTATACAAATATATTCATTTTAAAACAGAAAATTTTATCTTTGGTTTTATAATCTAGGGGGAGATGTCCTAACTCATCGTGGCTACAATGAAATATCCAATTCAATTCATCGCCAATTCTTATATATTCCGTTATCCTTTATGACGTATTGTTTTATAATAATAAGTATACTGTAAGTATCCAAATTAGCCTTAACTAGTTTTAATTTATAGTCAGTCAATTGCACCGCTTGTAACCATTCGGTTATTATTACACTCATTGTCTGTAACGTTCGAGTATTTTCGGAATGTTCAATTTGTAGATGGAGAGGGGGATTCTGGCCTAAAGCTTCCGCGTGCTGCAGTTGGATTGTTTTTTTATAGTAAAATTGTGTTCCTGTTGAAACAACTACCATACCAAGAAACAACTTCCTATAAAATATATATGAAACTCCTTTACTGAAAGAACTTCGTCACGTGTCTTATTCTGAAGTATGCAACACGTTGTAGTGGCTCCTTCTCATTGGGTCTTTGCAATAATATCATCCACGCGCGGTTTTACTTGCGTCACGCTTCTGCAATGCCCTTCGGATTATGCAACATTGCGAGAAATCATTCATCATCAATCACTGTTAAAAGTAGATTTGTGATCTTGACCCAATTTTCAAGATACATTCTTAGTCGTCGCAAGATTTGTCAATGATTTTGCTATGCTATTAAATCCAGAAATAAATCTCCGAGGAAAGCTTACAAGCCATACAAACTGTCTCACTTGGTGTACATTCATAGGTGCAGGAAAATTGAATACAGTATTCTTACTACCTAGTCGTAATACGTCGTAATACCTCCTTCCTTCATATATCAAGTAGTTGAGCTGTTTCAAAGTAAGAACAGTATTTCGCAGAAATATTAAAATTTATCGAAACTTAGCTTGATCATCAATGGTAGAAGGAGGGGATAGGAGATTATCCATATATCGAATTGCCAAATCATACGTATTCTTTCCGAGAGCTCCATTTACTATATGCCGAACCACAGTTGCGGCATAACCAGATTAAATAACATCCTCGTACATTTATAGTGCCCTTCTGGCGTCGTAAGTGCTGTTAAGTGCTTCGACTCTTCTGACGTTCATATTTAATACTATCCGGATTTAAGATTCAGACAAAACATTTTCTTAATAAATTGAGTAAGTTTTGCAACTTTTGTTCTTTATCTCCCATTAAATTTTCTTCAATACGTAATATTTCCGTATTAATAACTTCTTGACTTATAGGCTTGTCAGGATGTTATCGAGAGCAATTCGTCCCACTGTCAATTCAGTTGGAGGCTTTTTAAAGTATATTATTCTTGTACACAAAGGATGAGCACCAGCTAAAAGCTTTTCCTTCTTTACTAAAATACGCCAGGTATAGTACTAGTATTTTATTTTACCCTCTTTAAATGATATATTTCCTGGTAAGTTATGATATAGTTTTAAATCTTACTCACTACGTATCTGGATTATCGGTATGTATCTCACGACAGTGAAGTCTGCATTATAAATATCCATTCTATTCATTTCTTCCTTACACGAAAGCAAAATTAAAATAGTATAGGTATATCTATTTAATTCCAGTGATGTTTCTGTTTGTAATAGGAAATCCGTATCTAAAAATTCATTGGGTACTACGACATGGCTTTGAGGTTAACTTTTATAAAATCCAGAGAAACATTGACGTCAACCTTTCGTAGGTGATTTAAACTCCCAAAAGCAAAACCTTCTATAAGCGTTTTCATCATTCTGATCTACCGTGACAAACAATTGCTCAAATAAAAACTTGCGTTGACTGCCAAATTCTCTCAAACGCCACTTTACTTTTTTTTTAATATAAGAATCATTATAATAAAAAGTATATTATATAACTCATCTTGGGTCGTGATGGAGAACATTGCAGGCATTTTGTTATTCTGTTCTCTATAGTAGTCTTTAGAAATATTTCAAATTTTTTTTGTTTAAATCTCTTGTGTTTATATTTCCTTTCCGCCTACATTACACGAGCTGACAATACCTGGATTTATCATAACAGTATTCTTCAAGTGTATCCTCTCTATACGGTTCCTTCTTGCTAAAATTTCAATTTATTTGTCAACTAATTACGATCAGAAAATACAACAATAATTTTTATCTGCCACGCTTTTTATACTATTCAACTGAGGATGAACTTTCATATCAGCTCCGTGCTAATCAAGACAACTTGAGCAGTGTATAAAAACCCGTTTGGGTGTCACTCCATTTATGTATAATTGCCATCTCCTTAACCCTATTGAGCCAAGTTTTAATGAACTGAGTTTTCTGGCTAGGGTTGAAGCTATTTCATGACCATCAAATGTGTTTTGTGTATGACTGCTGAGTGCGTTGACAAATCTTTCCATTAAGTCATTGTTTCTGCTGTATGGTTCTAGATTCGAACTGAATCTCGAAACTGACATGAAGACTTCTTCTTCCTAAACGCATTTCTGTTTTCCAATTAACTCTCCGATAAACGGATGCGCGATGCCGACGTGTTCTACGAGGTTTGTAGTATCTTCCTCATTTTTCTCTTATGTCCATCATGCGTCACTAAGCGGATAGCCACTTCGCTAAGAGTCCGAAATTGTACTGATAGGTATTGTCATTAGTATGTATTATTAATAGTAGTTATTTGAGAAAATAAAAATAAATGTGCCCTGGAAACCACCTCGAAATCCATGTCCATTTCTCAAAACAAGTAGATACAGGACTAACTTAGGAAAATATCACCCATTTGCTCGAATGGCGCGACTATTAAATGCAATACCAACAGTAGACATGGGTTTCGATACATTTAACACATTTAAACAAAAATGTTACGCGTACTCTACGTGATTTAGTGGATTCGCACATCTAAATTATTATTTTTAATTATTATCATTAGTATTAATTTTATTGTTTTTGTTAAAGATTTTGTTTTATTATTTTTCACTTTCTTAGATATATTGGTTTTATCACTAACTTTAATTAAGTAATGCTGTCAACACTATTTCGGTGCATGTTGTGTTCTCCAGTAATTGGGGGTACATTTTAAGCAAAGATTTAAAGGATACTATTATTATTTTTGTATTTTATTATGTACTTCTGTTGGAGATCCTTAATAAATAAATAAATAAATAAATAAATAAATAAATAAATAAAAGAAATATATAATTATTATTATAATTATAATAAGCAATATATTAGAATAGGTGTATCCAAGGTTATATAATATGGTTGTACCAGATTGATTATAAAAGTTGATTATAGAATATTATTATTCTTATCCACATTAACTATGTGATTTTGAGATTTAAATCATGGTTAATGTAGATACATCAATAACGACTCTTTCTTTGAATACGGATATGTATATATGTGACAATTTATTAAGTTAAATTATCATAGAAACAGTTATTAAAACTATGAAGTAAAAACATCGAACATAATATCTCAAAACATATTATAGCAGTAAATTCATTATAATATAATTTATTCAATGTAAATAATAATCCTTTATAAAACATCAAATTGATTATTATATATTATAAATAATAAAATTAAATTAAACGTCTGAAGAAAAATGTATTATTATTTTACTTAGGTATGTAATACACAACAACATCCTTCAAATTTATTTTCTATCTATTTTTTAAATATTTGATTAACTATTAGTGTGATAATTGATAATAATATTATAAACTAATAATATAGATGAGAGAAAAAAAAATATAATTTTAGGGTAGATTAATAAAACATCTTATATCTCAACGATAAATTTAAAATGATATTAAGTAAGTACAGTAGTACTATGTAGATTTCTATTGCAAAATGAACATTACTTGATAAAACTTTACTTCGACCGACGTAATGTCTTAAGTTCATTCTGTACAATTATATTATAAAACAAAGAGTACATACCAATGTGAGCTGATCCGTACCGCTTCTGAACTGTTGGAATGGCCCTCAAAAGTAAAAGACTTACTCATCTCTTCCGTTTATTTACAAACTTCAATGGTTCTCATTTTCAAAATTAATACTAAATTAACAAAAATATCACAACGAGACACGTCGTACTTTCACTGTGGTCGTTACACTTCTGCTTGACGTTTGACATTTAAGCATTTATATAAATCAAAATGTCAATGTTGCCATCGACTGCATCGTATCGATTTTAACCAAATTAATAAATAATCGTTACTTATATTAAAAATCGACATTTAATATTAAAAAAAACGTGACAATTATGAACTAATAATTAATTATTAAATTATTTTTGCCATAATATTCTATATTATATTAAAAATTAATATTTATGTTTAAAAAAATGTACAAATTATGATGAGTATGCTAACATTTGGTAAAAAGTAAGCCATATTCTGGGATCAAGGATAACTAGCTATCAACATACAAAATTTCATCAAAACCTGTCCAGTAGGTCTGTGGTGATACGGCCACAGACCTATATTATCTGACACACAAAAATACTAAAAACTTTAGAATTGACCTTTTTATCTGTAATAAGGATGGATATTTCAATAAGATTTTCCAAAAATATTGAATGCAAATTCGACTCGATTAAAATTGTACTATACGTATAGATTTATGTATTATTATTATTATAAGCAAAGAGTCCATTTCAAAGTTATTCTTACACCATACCGTAAACGAGCAATGTACTTATGCACATAATAGTCTCGTTGAATGTTTAATGCACTGCAAGAGTACCTATATTGCGATATGCTAAGCTTTTACATTACCTACTGGAACGGAATCATGACAAACTAAATATTTATAAAAATATATTTTGTGTTACTAATTTATTTATTTTATTTAACTATTATGTACATATGTCATATATATATATATATATATATATATATATATATATATATATATATATATATATATATATATATATATATATATATATATATATATATATATATATATATATATATATATATATATATATATATATATATATATATATATATATATATATATTGTTCAATGCGTAAATGTAATTTACGTTCAATTTAACATATTCCGCCTGATTACTTCTTAGTACTAAACAAGGCAATTTAGTACCTAAGCTTTTTTTCTTTCGATCCATTACACAATATTGTCCCCAAATGAAATATTCTGTTATAGACAAGTATCGTTTTTACTTATAATTACTTTTCAATAGATATTTATTATTATACTTTTGACAAGACCTTGGATAGCTATCGTATAGAATATAATATCTGTTGTAATTAAACAACGAACTTTTAGCATATTTCTCTATATACGAATTTGTTTGTCTGTCTGCTCTGCTAGACTTGCTGTTTGGATATTTTTTTAAGTTATACGTTATACAAAAAGTCTAACCACTAATTCATTTGAATAGTACAACCAATTAATTAAAACTAGAATATGAAAAAAATGCTTAAATAAAGTATTTTTTTGTCGTTGCGTGTAAATTTTATATTAAAAAACTCAAGTATGGTAAATATTCCCTAGGTACGTTTTAACCGTTAAAAAGTATCCTATTGAATCAACGTCATCCGGATAACTACTCGTAGCTAGGTATCATCATACGATATTTCATCATCAAAATCTGTCCAATGGTTTTTTGTGATGCAATCACAGATAGACAAAAATGGCTATTGCAATAAGATGAAAATAATGTAATGTACGGATTCGATACGGTTAAAAGTTTATTATGTGTATAGATAATATACATAATATTGTATTTAAAAGTTAAAGTGATAAAACTGCAGTTATATTTTAATAAAAAAGGTCGTCACCCTGGCAGTAAGTTTGAATATTTATTACAATAGCAGGGCAGTTCCGGTTCGCCGCCTGGGAACACGTTGGGAAGTGGAGACCTTCCGTGAACTCTAATTACGGCTTCTTATCGAGTTACTGCGATTATTTACAGGTTTCTTGTCCTATGAAGAACTTTTATGGTACATTTAATACAAATTTAAGGTGATATAAAATGAAACTACGTTGGCTGGCTAGCATGTACGTCTACACATCCGGAAGGTCCTGGATTCGTGTGGTTAGCCAAGTTTAGTCATTATGTTTTACTGTTAATTATACCTTTGAATACCGCGCGCCGTGTCGAATTTTAGTGTTAAAAAATTAGAGTGTTCTGGTATGCTCTACTGTCTGTACGGACATATCTCCTGTGCAATTGGCTGGTCTCTTGGTAAGGTTGGCCTCCATGTCTGAAATCTATCAGCAGAACATCATCGGGCATCGTGATCTAAATAAGCGAAAATAAATGTACATAATATGTGTGCTAATCGCCATTAAAAAAACTGCATAATATTAAGTAGGTATAAAGTAAATACACAAAAAATATTGAATGTCAATAGATAAGTTTTATCAATGAAAGCATATATATGTATATTTTTTTCTAAGGTATTCCGTAATCGTATAGAAATTGTTAAAGTAACTTTAGACGATACACGCAATCGTTAAAAGGAAGTGAACACAAGTTGGATAACATATTACAATTGCAAATTCTTTGACGACAAGACTTTGAATAGCTATCGTATAGAATATATCTGTTGTAATTAAACAACGAACTTTTAGCATATTTCTCTATATACTAATTTGTTTGTCTGTCTGCTCTGCTAGACTTGCTCTTTGGATATTTTTTTAAGTTATACGTTATACAAAAGTCTTAACCATTAATTCATTTGAATAGTACAACCAATTATTTAAAACTAGAATATGAAAAAAATGCTTATTTAGCGTCTTGATTCAAGTGTATTCTGTAGTCCATTTTCACCGCAAATATATGTATTACGTACGACGCGATGTTCCCTCAAACAGATATTTAACTTAGCAACTGTAGTTACTTGTTTAATAAACACTCCAGAATAAATATACATTGGAATAGGTTAAGCATTAAATTAGAAATGAATGGTTCAGCTAACCAATTTGAACCTATACTAAAGTATTACTAAAGTGTACTTTCTATGAAGGAAAACTATAATATGTGCTACAAAGACGAAATTTAAAATTTAAATGTTTTTTAAAAAAGTGTAAAATTTAAAAGTTATTTCGACAAAATCAAATACCTGTCATCGTTAAAAAAAATCGAATTCTGTACATATTTTCTTTACCTCTTAACAATAAAGATCATCGTCGAATTATGACCATTGGGAGAACACTAGTACGGTCCAAAGAAGTATTTCTAAAACATTTCTTCTATAGAAATAATTTATTTTTACCCTATTAGTGGTAAATGGTAGCAACATAGCTAACAACTTTCATACAATCGTCGAATCATAATTCCCGCCTTGTCGCGTCGTTCCGAGACGCTTCAAATGTAACGAACACAGATTCTTTAATGATTCAGGGCTGTCCCTAATAACTTGCTTTTATTTTGTTAAGCCTTAACCAGTGATTACTAAATTTATTAATAAAAAATATGATTGCCTTGTTAAATATTTTATAATAATGAAGTTTTTATAAATATTAACTACTTGAAATCCCGTTTCAGCTTTTTATAGATATTTCCAACTCTTTGCTTTTTCTTCTCTTTCGTAACTTCCTTAAGCATCAACGTTGATAGCTTACTTAGTTACGCTATAGGCTAGCTATATAAAAAAGGAATGCTGTATATGTGTATGCATGTTGGGTATCGGTTTATGGTCTTGAATTTAATTTCTTTCGTGTGAGATCAAGAGACATATTTTTATGTTAATCACCTATTATTAAGTCTGAAGCTATTTGAAACATGCAGTAGAAAGATTCTACTAAAAAATAAATTTTTAACCATAGAAAAGCTAATAAACTTGCTTGAATTAAAAAGGTGATCCATAAATACAACATCAAATAATTATTATATGTATACAGTAAACAAATATGTATAGCAAAATGCGGCTTACTTATAAAATTATATGCTGATCAGACGAGTGTGAAACGAAGTCGCTTAACTGCTATACCGTTTCCTTTAGGATATCGTCTAACTTTATTGGAAAAAGATCAGAGGAAACTACTTCCAATCTAACGTCGTATCGTCTGATTAAATAAGTTTGAAAATAGAAATGTCACCATGAATGTAAAAAACGTTAAAGTAATATTTATGTATATTTCATTATAATGTTACGTTGTATGAATTCAGGATCGAAAATTAACAGTCTCTACACTAAAGATGTTTTATTGCTTTGGTACAGATACTGACACGCGCAGTTTGTACACAGCGCTAGTTTATTTTAGTCCATCACCACTGTATTTCACTTCAAGATACTCCTTTACCGAAACTTCAACCAACACTTCTTCACTTTTCCACTATTTCGTATATCTAGTCTTCACTCAACATCGAATATCAACTAACCTCTCGATAGAGCTGGCCTTTTTATATGCATAAATATAGAACTTTCGAGTATCGAAAATTCAAAACTTTTCTAGTAATTTCTAATAGTTTCTTGAAAATGTATTGTCTCTCTCTCTCTGACACAATATTCAAATTTGTAATAAAAGTGCTATTATGGCGGGTTCACACACTTTTATACGACAATATAATACAAAAATAAACTTCATAATGACTTTGATAATTTTTTAAATGCTATATACAAGTGTATATAAGAATATTCTATGTTCTACAATGAAGTCTATATCTTTATTTCTTATCAACCTATACCTGTCATCTCCGTTTTACAAATTGCAATATAATTAAATTAACATATTATATATTTACAACATTGTTGAACTAAACTTCTTACATTTTCACTGATTAAATAAGTTTAGTGAAGTCAACCCTGTAGTAAAGCGAAGCGATTTGGATGCGACTCACGAACGTTGAGTATGCGAGTGCGACGTCTGCGCCATTCAATGGTTATGAGTCTTACTGGAAGCCGATACTTGATATCTTCTAGGTGGCAAGTGTATTAGAGAAGTTTAAGTTTTATGATACCTTTTTAAGTATTTTAAAGCTTGTACGTTAAGTTGTTTAGTGTAACAAATATTACTAAAGAAGCTATGACGAACAAAGACCACTACTAATATCTCACTAGCACAAACGAAACACATAAAATCATTAATGTAGCATGTAGGTACTTGTAACAAGGAAAAATTAGCCCATAACGGTTTTAAGTATTTTGTTATAGTAGTTCTTCAAACTTAGTTTTGTAGAATTTTAAGACAACAATTTTTAGTATTAAATAGAGTTAAGTACATTAAGGTAATTTGTGCTTAGGGCATTATGGATAGCAAGGAAAAAGTTACTGTAATATAATTTAAGTTTAGATAGATTTAAATACGTTTCGGCCATATTTTCTGGTTAAAATATCGAGTAGTCGTAGACGCCTTACCACTTAGGTTCTTACTTCTTACAAATCGATACTCACTCGTTTACTATGTTATGAATCACTGCAATTATCCGTCGCTTTCCTCCGTTTTAAGGGTTGTTTTTTACTTAACTTAAAAATGTTTTAAAAGATTTTTAACACTTTTAATTTCTGGTTTTCATTTGGTACGGTACTTATCATAAAAATCAAGAATATTATTTAAAAAAAATACTGATAAGTCGCGTTAAAAAAACATAGAAGAAAGTTAAACAAGGTCTGTTAAAAATTACCATTACTCAGGTACTATCATAAAAAATTAAATACAATACCTACATAATTCTTTAATATTACTTTCAAATTCAACACCACACTGAAAAATTATAGAACAGTAAATTTCAATTTCCAGCACTTAAATGTATTGGAAACCATGAACATTTATAAGCCTGACGTGAATTTTAATTTTGATTAAGGGGCCACCCTCCCCACCGATAAGACTAGTCGTTTGTCTAACATTCGGAACAAAAAAGTACAAATCCATTCTAAAACCCTTGTTTAATTAATTAATTTAAAAGTCTTGGTGTTAAGATCTAATAATTTAACATTAATCGTAATGGAACGAACATAAATTATTTCTTTCTTTTTTCTTTGGTGTCAGACTTCAGAGTTTATAAGGCCGCTCGATATATGCTGAAGTACGAGTAACTTAAGGAATGTTATCGTTCGAAAAAAAGAGATCGGTGCGACGATTCAATGTTTCTAGCTAAGGGGGAATCTTATATGTTCTAAACTCATTTTTACGCTATCAAGTCTACTAAGCTTTCAAATCTGTGCCGGAGCTGAGGCGCAGTAGAAGCTTTACTTTTGTATTTTGTCGAAGATTTCTTAATCCATTTAATTAATGTTTTTACTAAAATTATTTTGGATAACTTTCGTCTTTATCTTTAGTTTCCTTTTTTTTCTTGCTTGCATTTAAAATATCGGGAACATAGTCAAAGCAAACACTAAGGCTACAAGCGTTTCAAGTGTTACAGTTACAATATCATAGAATAATAATTATAAATGATACTATCATTTCGTATTTTGGTATTTTGTCGATAAATAAATCCGCGACAAAATCCGAAAAGATAGTTTCATTTATAATGTCAAATATTCGCGTAAGCCTAAGAAAGTATTACAAAATAATAATTAAAAATAAATGAACGGACACAAATGTATGAATCACTTGCGCATTCTATCACTTGTCGTTGTTGAGATCGATTACACTGTTCATACTGGCTCTACAAGAACAAATCAAGTACAAGAGCAGAGTCGTATGGATTTTTTTATAATTTTAGCGGATTTGCTGTAACTAATAGATACTTAATTACAGTGTTACTTCGATGTTTATTTTTTTATTCGCCTCTAGAAATCTATTCCATTAATCCAGTTTAGATACTTGAACTTTTCGTAATATGCTGTACCATAAAAGGTAGTTGTAATTGCCTAAGGGCTAACAAAAACACAGATGCGAATCCGTATTCCATAGTCTATTTTTGGTATTAATGGATAAAGTAATTGAAAGATAAAATTAAACTTTCTATGGTAAAAAAGGTATTATTGATTGTCAAATTAACATCTTTTTATGATTTGATAAATGCACGCGTGATTGTTTGTTTAACAATTTGGCATAGAGCTTTATTTTTTACTAGCTGATTTTCTCTGGACTTCCATAAATAATTCAAGACCAAAACTAGCCAAATCGGTCCAGCCAATATTTTTTTATATATACCTACTTTATTTATTTCAATATGTTATAACGATTTAATAAACACGTTAACACACGTTCAAACAAACAAACAAAAAAACAATAAAATCTAGAGCTATACAATAATATATATTATAACAATAATATGACTTTTTAGTCTTAAATAATTATTATTGCAAGGCCAATTAGTGTGGTCTAAACCATGCCATGCCTATTTATAACAGTCAGCGTTAGCGCACTAATGCAAGCTACACTTGGGCACGTACTTATACAGAAATCACACTCTATGTATTATCGTCTTCAAGTGATGGCCGTGTGACTTTCACGAAAGCTCTAGATTTTTTATACGAGCCGAAATATCAAGTTTTTTCAACCAAGACGGATTTTAATTTCTTTGAAATGTCAATAACCTTTACAAATATATTAATTTAACTGGTCATACCTTTAGCGTGCTATCCGATGAAATTGTTATCTGAAACAAAAAAGTAAAGAAGTTTTAACAATAGTTTTAAAAGTTGATACATAGAGCATTAGTTTTTATTCTATTACTACTAAACTCCAATGTAGAACTATTAATGCCCAGCGTGCCATCGTCGAATTGGCAGGGGGTCCTAAACGACTGCATAGTCCACTAACAAATCCATGAATTAGTATTTTACGACGGTTTATTTCAGGATTTATAGTACACTTAATAATTTTATATCACTTACAAACCAAAGTATGTAATATGAATATGAAAAAAAAATGATACTATTCTACATAAAAATGAAGTTTTGTTGTAAGTTTCTAGTAAAATATCTAAACAGCTTTTAAAGGATGCGTAATACAAATGATTAACATTATTTTAGAAAGAATGATGAAATTGTAAATACTTTATACATAGGGTTTAAAAACAAAAATTAACAAATCAGTATACAAAATACATACGAATATGTAATATCAGTCTGTAGCAGTACATATTAGCGAATTCACTGGTCCGTTACATTGCTTCGGAACTATTCATGCGATAACATTTTTTATTACTTTTCTAAGCCTAAAAATATTTGGATGACGATTGCTTATCCGATAGTTTGTTTCGCGACTTTTAAAACTCATATAGAGTTTTTCACCAAATGATGTCTAATATTTCTTCTTAACCTTTATAGAACTTAACAATATTCATACTTTTCATTGATAATAAAAAGTTTAAAGTAGGTATAGTTAGTACGTTTTTTCACTAACTGTGTAAAATTAAAAACTTTATTTTGGACAAACTGACATATAATTTACCTGCTTTCAAAAGCAAACTTTTTTGTTCCTGTAAGTAAATGTAATTTAATCTTTGTGTATCCGCAAAGAAATTCCTTTCCGTTACGTCTGATATTGTTATCCTTCACAACTTCAAGCATTTGATAGCAAACAAACTTAGCTCTGAAATATGTTTCATTCCATTATCCCCCTATTGAATAAGTGAATCATCTCCTTTGAACGGGTCTCACCATAAGGCTGGCTTCGTATTTAACATAGCGAAATATCGAAATATGAATAAAAGTGTCTAATGTTATAAGGAGTAACTTAGGCTACTTTTATTATATTAGAAAATTATAGAAACTGTTTAATTTTTTTTAACTTAAGCTCAGTGAAGCGGGCCGAGAATTCTACAATGGAATATAATATGTGTTTGTAAATATGGCTAGTATGACAAACGGCTGCATCCTTTTTGACGCGACTTTTAATACTCGTAGCAGATAGCTGGTATTATAAGAAGTAATGTAGGCTACTTTTATTTGAGAAAAAGATTTAGGATAGCGTTGAAAATTAAATCGTACCTGTCTTCAAATTAAGTGACAAAACAGATTATAACTATTCCTTATGTACTGCAATTTATAGTAGTTACTTTTGAACAATACAATAATAATTAATTAATTATTATAAATTAAACTATCTTTTCGGATTTTGTTGCGGATCTATTTTGATTTTTGATTACCGATGTTTCGAATGCTTTACAGCAATCATGGTCACGGGCGAGACTAAGGAATTTGATGTCTCAGAGGTTTATATACTTATTATAGACAGTGCCAACACACAATTTTGTAAATTGTGAAAAGATAGTTTCCATTATAATATGTATTTTTCAAAAAATTACATCGGGTGTAACAGGAAATTACGATATTTATGTATTTTGTATCAATGTTAAACCATTCCTATGTGTAACTTTGTTGCCACGCTACAACAGTTACGAGTATTTGTACAGATTAAAGATATAAGTTAAACATATAAAGCCTCTATGAATCTTCAATGAGAACGTCGAGTTTAACTTAGGAACTTTTTCCAGCGTACGACAGAATTATGAGGCAAGTTGGCTTCCAACTTTGAATGGGAGAAAACAAAATATTTATAGCTCTCGTAAATTGGAAGGCAATCGAGAACTTTTTCAACGGTAAGATCCTCGGGTTTATAATTCACTAGCGGAACGCCTGCGGCGTCGCCCGAGGAACTATGTAGGTAGTTTTAAACTATCCTATGCAGACAATTTGAATGTCTATTTTAATCATTTTTTGATGTGTACTGATTATACTAGAGAGATGGTTAATAAAGACTATAAAATATTTTTAAATGCAATAGTTGGGTTTTTAAAGGGAAAATAATGAACGTCCCGCACATTATTAAATACTTAACTTACTTGTTAAATATATATCAAAAACACCATTAAAGTAATAGAAACTAGTATGAAATGTGGCACGTAACACTCGCCACGGGGCTCTCATAAAACTGTACTTATACTTCTGCGTCATTTCCCTAGAGTGAGATGATAAACTAGTGCAAATTTTACAAAATATCGTGGTTTATTTGCCGTAAAATCTATGATCTATATGAGTAATAAAGGTTATTCAACGTACTTAATATTAAAAATCTTAATATAGGACTCCTATAATGAATGCGAAATTATGTATGAGTTTTTTCTTCTGTAGATAAGACGAATGTTGATGAAATTTAGTACACGTATACCTAGAATAGAGGATAGAGGCAAAACTTGCGGCGGCAATCTATACAATATATATTTGCAGTGATACATTATAGCTGCAACAAGTAAATGACACTCAGTCTCATTATACTCAGTCTATTATAGGCACCTCGAGTCGTTAGTACCTAATATCTAATATATAGATATATAAAATATATAGATATATAATATATAAAAACATCTGCTATGACATGAAGGAAAATATTTCAAGAAGTGCCGGTCTTAAGAGATATTTTCAAAGGCAAAAGGAGCCTTTCACTCCGGTCTTCATAGCAAAGCGAAGTGGCGTAGTTCTAGGATTTTAACTGAAAAGTCTTTGCAGACGTGATACGGCACTTCAAACATTCTTAATAGGAAAGCCTCGCGATATTATCGCGAATGTAAGTCATATTTACACTTATGTAAAGTAAATTAAGGCTTTATATTCAAATAAAAAAATGTACAATACATTTTTAACCTGCACAGGAAGCAACCTTGTGACTTACGCTCTTTTTATACACCATGCATTAATTGAATTCTTAATTATCGCGACTTTTTTATATCAAGGACTTTAAAAAATCGTACTGTGCATAACCCGCTATAAACGTCAGTATTTTGTAAGCTGGTAGGTATGGTTTATTTGAAAATATAAAATTTTCCATTTCTGTAATAGTGAAGGCAGATACAGACTGTGTTATAAAAACAAAGTGAACCTTATAAGAGAGATCGGAAAAATACTCTAAAGATGTTTATAAAAAAATACTCCATTTTAGTAATTTTTTGTACTACCTACTTATAGCATATTAACTTGTAAACTTTACAAAACAAGACAACAACAATGTAAAGGATTAATATTAGGTATCAGGTAATTGTTTTTATCATTTATGGGCACCTACTACGAAAACGATGTTAATGAACGACGAATACTTGGCTTATCTGGAATTAACTACAGACATTCTAAAACTTGTTGGAGGCTTAATTGTTACGTAGGAACTTGAAAGACGTGTCTGGCACTTATTATAATAGCCGTCGTTCCTATAAATTATAAGTCTTTATATTATCTTCTAAAATTAGAATGATACAATGCGATTTCGATGAGATTGTTACTTATAGTCAATTTAACAACTCTAAATGTACATAGAACAAAACTTTCACAAGTACTTTTGATTACCCAATTTGATTAGTCCCAGTCCGTCGGGAAATTTTTACCAGTTTAAATGCAGTTCTAAAGAGGAAATGAGAGTTCGTAAGACAAAAATAAATAAGGCATTGCGAGATCGAACACATTTTAGTGCTAGTATATGCAATGTGCATGCACGAGTATGTACACATATACAATGTGTTAAGATATATGTAGGCGTGTAAGAAGTAAGGACATTTTGCAAATCCCAACGTGACAAGAGACGTAAAAGTTTGTTTGGAAATCAACGTACGTTACGACGTACTAAAAGACGCCTGCGTACTAATATACCTTACATAAATACATCAAAGATATATAATAAGAAAAACATTATTAGTCTACGATAACAGATAATAAGGGGTGACAAAATTGTATATTTTTTGCCAATTTATCTGTTTTAATTTCTAAAGTTTTGAAATGTGTCCGTCCTTCGTAAAGAAGTTACGAATTTTGTTAAACTACTATACCAGTTACACGAGGCTTAACAAAAAACATTCGTAGGACACTAGAATACACGGGGTCGTCGTTCCTCGCCGACTCGTTCGCACATAACTATGCCGCCTACATAACATACTCAATTAGTGTTTTAAACTGCATAAATAAATAATAATTTATTTAGAAAAACAATTTATTTATATTCTTTGTAAGGAATGTATAAAAAATATTTGTCTCGTTTCTTAGTGGCCTGTTAAGTGTTTAATTAACATAAAAACTGGTGATCAGTCCGGCCCTTGACTGTATCTTTATAATAATTTAATTAGAAGATAAAAAATTACATACGAAATTATAACCATCGTGTACAAGTATTTACTTAATATTATATTTAATAATAGATAAAAATGTTTGGTATGTTTATTTATACAGAAAAACAAACTTTAAGTACGTATTTTAAGAATATACATGTATGCATGTAGAACTGCGTACTCAAATGTGTAATGCATCACATATTCGCTTTGTAAAATCCTCTCGTAAGCGTTAGGGTGGCTTAGGCCCAGTAGGGGATGATCCCTAACAACAAAAGATGCCAGCAACGGGTATCGATTCAGCATCCGCCACCCCGCTAAAACTTAACTAATGTGGACGAGTGAGTGCGTTAGGAGATGAAAATTGGTAATTTGAGCAGATAATTTCTTTAAATACTAGAGTCCCACCCTCAGTTTGATTATTATTGCACGTCCTTTTAAACAATTTTGCTATATTTAATATATTTATGCACGTCAACGTGCCCTACGTTTATTTATTTCGCACAGAAAGCAAGATTCTCCAGAGTTAAAATGACTCACTATTCAGTCGGTCTGTTGTTTATAAGAAGATATAAGTTGAAAAAGACGAATGGCAAAGTCTATAATAAAAGATTTTACAGACAGTATAAAAATCAACATGCTTTACATTTTAGTAATGACAATTAACGTTAGTAGAAAAAAAAACAAAATTTACTAAATCATTCCCTAGACTCGGCCGGATAAACATCAATGTGGGCAATGCGTACAAACCTTTGATACTTTACTGAGATGTGGAATAGAAAATAGAAATGTTTTCCAGATTCACTTAAAACTTAAGAAATGAAAATATAATACAAATATCAGTTTCAACATATTGCGAATTCCTGTAACGAACTGCCACAGAACAATACAATAGGTAGAATAAAAGGTCGCAAATATTTATAGACCTAACCAGAGCAAAACCCAACAATGACATACTCGTACGATTATCCAATTGCCAAGGCCGACTCGGATGGACCTAATGACGCCGTGGGCAGTCACGGTCATTATATATAAAGCTGATCGAGTAAACACTAACAGTAACAATGGCTCTACCTATCGTAGTGGTGTTTGCGGTGATCGCCATGAGTGCTGCGGCTCCGAGTGATCGTGAGTCGATATTATGTATCTAATTTATAAGTATAATGCACTGATATGTTAGAACTTTTGCATACTTTTCGTTATTTGTTCATTTATTGACTTAAAAATGTTGAAAATGCTTATTTAATAGATGTTGTGTCTATACTTTGCAATAAGCTTTAAGGTGTTTCCTCCATTTAAAAAATATACTATGACAATTTTATATAAACTAACTTGAACTAGATATTATATATCTTGAAACCAGACCTCATTAGCTATGTATAATTTAAAGGTGAATATTGTTAGTCAGCATTAAATAATTTAAATTTTCACTGAACGTAGAGCAGAGAAGTTCCGAAAAATAAACACCACCACAGCCCTAAGAGGAGTAATATCATCCAATGTGTGAGCCCTATGTATCATGAGTATCAACCATTTTCAATCTAGTTTTTATGAATATTTTAAAACTTCGCAATATAAGTGCGTATAGAACGTGCGATGTACAAATATTTATACATGGAGAGTCATTCAAGTGGCATCGGTCCAGTGTTTGTTCTAAACCCCCAGTCGGTCGATGGTACTGCATATTTGATAACTGGTTTATATCTCATTCCTTAGCGAGATGCCGAGATAATATTCCTACATAATTGTATAGAACGGTAGAGGCGTTTCATTGAAGAAAGTAAAAAGTTGATACAAATATAGTTATTGTGAACTCGATTTAATTGACTAAGAGGTTTTATAATTGTATAAGTATAAAACTTGTTACAAATACGAGTAGTTTGATGAAAGATTTATATTCTAAGAGGCAAAAGTATACAGATACACAATTTGTGACTTAAAGTAGCTAAGAAATTCGTAACGGAAATAAAAGTATGTATAAAACAAATGCAAAAAAACAAACTCATTACTATAATAAATAATAATTCCTTATTCGCTGGGTGCGTAAGGCATGGTGGGGGAAACAAAAGTGATGTCAGCGCCCGCTGCGGACCAAAACAGAACTACGAGTGGCTCTTTATTACTTATGACCATAAAAATAACACGTGTGTCAGTTAAATTAAATAAATAAAATAAAATGGGTCATCAGAGTTGTTGTGTAGTCGATTGCAAAAATACTAGTAGAAATAGTAATTGTAAATTTTATAAGTTTCCGGTTGCCAGACAATGAAGTGATGGTTTGCTTATTAGATATAAAATAATTAATAATTGGGAATTTAATTGTTTTTATGATCGAACAATCACCAATAGTCGTCGAACCAACGATAATTGATCAAAATTAATTAATCTGAGCGATAAAAATAAAGATATCTAGTAAAGGGGGCCAACTTAAGGGTGAACATTTGTTTAATTAATTATAAATAAATAAAAGACGTACAAACAATTTCTACATTCAAACATTAACGAACAAACGACGAACAAATAATTAAAAATAAAAAAAAATCCGTAAATCAAAAAAAGTTGGGCCAACCTAATTCACTTATTGAGACTTGTTTTAGTTGTTGTATTTATTTTACTTACTGTTTTCAGATGACCCACGGAAAAAAAATTAATTTAATGTACACTCTGTGTAATATATCACATTTAACATTGAAAAAAATTTTTTTTCAAGTTAATTTTATCTTTTCAATAGCTATTTGGCATACAATACATGTATATTTTCTCAAAAGAGCCACCGTGAGTTGTATCGTTAGATGGCGCTAGAGTGACGCACCCAGCGGATATAAATACATATATAATAATAATTTCTAATATTGAATAAGGAAGTTTAAGTTTACACGCTTTCATTTCCTGCAAATTTAAACAGCCTGTAGACGTTCTTCGCCTATCCATATATGGAAAGTTAAGTTTACACTGTAGGCAATTTATCTTAGAAACTTTATCTATTCGTTACTCATTCAGGCTTGAGATATCTATAACCCAACTTTGCATCGTGATAGATATTTTTTACATTCGGTTTATATTCTAAACAGGAAGGAATGACGTAGGTTTGTATACATTTAATCCAACGTAAACAGAATTGTGATGATGTGATAAGTTAAATTAATTACATTCTGATACTTAAATAACCATTTATTATTAGATAAATTTTAAGGGTTAGTATGGATATCTCAGAAATGAGATACTTTTCTGCAGTAAAAAGTATTCTATATATTGACCTGGAGAACCAACTATGTATCACCACAAATTCAAATTCAAATTCAAATTAAAAAAATCACACCAAATTTCATCAAAATGCGGTCACAGACAGACAGACAGACAAAAATTCTAAAAACTATAGATTCGGCCTCTGTATCATTAATAATGACTATTTCAATTACAATTTTCAAAAAATAATCAATGTATAGATTTAACTATTCACTACTCGAAACAGCAGAGTATTGATATTCAGTAAAGATAAAAATAAGCTCAACCTATACACTCCATACAGCAACATATTAGATAACGTAATTCATCGACATGAGTTTTCATAGATAGGATACAAACACCCCGAAAAAGGGTATACACACTTTGCACTCTTGCATGCCCGACTTGACGATAAAGCTATCGATGTTTACGTGAAGTCCGCAACAATTCTATACCTTTGTGTGGACTAGCCTCCGGCCAGATCTAAAGTAGATTAAAGAAATAAACAAATTTGAACTTTGTGAGCTTTAAAATAGGAACTGTAGTCTTAACTTTGTTAAATACAATACGAAAAGAGCCCAAACTGAGGTCTAACGCGATATAAATAGCCCCGCTGGTCCGGTCGGTATATGTTTTCCGAGAAAAACAATGGAAGTGTTATTTTAAATAACAACCTTTGTAATGGAAATATCTCTTTTTTAATGAAATATTTTCTTTGACTAAAGCGCTTTTTTACTATGTAATAAAAATATTTAGAACTAAATATTTTTGAATAAAATAAAGGATTGCAAAAATCTTATGATAATTTACTTTTTCTCATATATATATATGTTGGGACATTATGTTGGGACATTATTACAACAGCGCCATCTAGTTCCGTGGTAAGCTAAGCTTGTGTTACGGATACCAGATAGTTGATATACTACACATATAAATTTTAAATACATACATATTATAAATATAAACACCCATGATTGGAGTACAAGCATTCGTGATTAGCAAATGAATGCCCCCAGCGGGACTCGAACCCGCGACCGCTGGCGCAGAAAGTAGGGTCACTACCAACTGAGCCAAACGAGTCGTCAATATTTGACATCCATGTAGTTATTACTTCTCTATAATATGTGAATTGTTAAAATTTACCTAAACTTTTACGACAGAAATTACATGATCGATATTGGTATTCCCACAAACTAAGACAACTTTTCAACCGACTTCCAAAAGGAGGAGGTTATCAATTCGTCTGCCAAAGCCAAATAACCCTAAATAGATACATATTTGATTAATCTATCAATTTGTAAACATAATCAAAATACCTGGCTGGCACCGACTCCAAAATTAACAAAGTCCTTAAAAGTATTATTTTCTACTTTTTAGTTTAGATTTAATAAGTTTGGAAGTCGGTTTTTGTTTTTTTGTTATACTAATTAAAAGCTTAACGCATATTGTAACATATTTTCATTGATATGTTTTATTTAAATCGATATTGGTTTCTTGTTAATATATTCTTTAGCGTATCCTTATCATATAATATCAGTTAGAGAGAGATAGAGAAAATAAAAAATGAAGTTGAAACACAACCAGTTTGCCGAGCACCTGATGGTCATATAATCGATTCTACTAATGCATTCTGTTCATTTTTTACTCGCATAAGATATTTTTTGAGTTAAGTTGAGAAAATAATTAAAGCAGGTAGCAATCTAACCGTTGATTACTGAAACAAGATGAATGGCTTGGGTCGAAATTACGCATGAGAAGAAATGAAATGGGGTCTTTGAAAATGAACTCCTTTTTAAGTCTTTTTCCTCAAATATAAAGATTGGCTCTGACTTCTTACATTATTATATAAACATACGTATAAATATTTTAGACAAATGAAACAACTAAGCAATTAGCACCTTAGGTATTGTCAAAGTTAAAATAAAGTTAAACAAATTATTGAGGTTAAGTAAACTGTTTCGAAACTTTACTTTTACTTTATCAAATTCTCATAAAACTATTATTGTGGGTACGAGTATATATAAAAACGATAGTGTATTTATTAATCATAGGCTCTATTGAGGTCGCTGTTTAAATTAAAAGGCTCAGGTAGTTTTTATAGGTTCCTTATAATTTACTGTGGACCCAACATAATAACCGTTTGCTTTTCACGCGATGGGTCAGGTATTTTAAGAAGGCAAAATTACAAGTTACCCTAAAAACAGATTTAAAATGCGCTATTATAACATTCTTGAAATAGAAAATAAACACGTTTTTAATAGTTCAACTAAATATTCAATAACACTGGAGGGCTCAGTTTATATATTGATTTTCTTAAATATAAGTATTATAAATTATTATTTCTTAAATATAATATTTCTTAAATATAATATCGAATGACTAAGCAATCTTTAAATCAATAATTGCATCTGAGTTTATTTATTTATTTATTTATTTTTTTAATTTTTGTCTGTCTTTCTGTTGTTCCGACTAATCTCGGAGATGGCTGGACCGATTTTGACGGAACTTTCACTCACAGATACTCGTATAGCTAATGTTACAAGGAGTAACTACGGCTTGTACTTTTATTTTAGAAATTTAATTAATTTAATTTCGGGACGGATTTTTGAGCTACAAACTTTAAATTTAGGAAAGAGCACCTAGGGACGACGACCCCAGCGAAGCAAGGGTGAGTCGCTAGTTTCTACATAATCTGTAAAGGTTAAAAGGCAGACTGGATTACTTAAAAGTTAAAAGTTAACTTTGGGGTAATATATTCCAAACTCATCAGAGCCTTGTTAACAGTAATCAAGGTTGCCAGGCGACTCTTAGGACCTAGCCAAGTCAAAGCGCTGGATGATTGCTTAATTAATGAGGTGACTTTGCTTGATACAATTCAGTAGCGACTAAGGAAGTTACACGATGAACTTTACCTTTGAGGTATGAGATACGTAGAGTTAGTTTGCGTAAACTCTATTACCGTAATTTGTTGGATATTACTACATAATTCATTATGATTGGGTATTCACATATGATTAAATCTTTTAAAGCGATTGCAAACGATACATGTAATTTTATGAGACATCTAACTTTTTTATTTATACAAAAAAAGGAAGAGAAAATAAAATAATGAATAAAGAGAAAAGTAAGGACTACTTTTGGGAAGTTTGTACGATCCCTTATCCTCTCCCGAAACCTTTGGAGTGCTAGTTCAATTTAAGAGCGCTAATAAAGTAAACGAAAGAAGTCGCGGCTTCATATTAGATTTCTAATATCCTACGAAAAGGATAGTGTAAAAACAATAATCAAAAAAAAAACGATACAATTATCAACTTAGCAATACCTATATAAATGGTTAAATAAGACAATTAGTCGGAAAGAGAAAGTCAATTTATTACTTACGCTCAGAAAACAGTAGTATATTAAGTAAAATGATGTTTAAATCTCGAAACTAATCACTAAATAAGCGGGATCGAGTTTCGCAAAGTAATTTCGTACAAATGCCGCAACCAAGCGTCACTTAACATCTCGGATACATTTCCATGCCTTTTATACGGAAAGCCTAGGTTTCAAAGGAAATTAATAGGGTCCGCTACGGGAGAGCGGTTCTAAGGGACGGAATGTTTCGATTAATATTACAGGATTACATGTGCGCTTAGAGTATTTACATTTTGAAGCGATTTGGGATATTCCGATAGAAATTCGCTTTGTTAGATTTATAGTATCAAAATAGATAATTAAGTAAAAAGATTATTTAAATATGTTGTTGTTGTTGGTTTATTTAAACTGTCTGATACATTGTACGTTGTTGTTATTTAACGCATGGTAAGCATTGAGGAGGCCTTGAGGAAAAAACCTATATGAATCCTATAGTGATTTAAAAATAGTCTGTTTTGTCAAAATAACAGCATTTTACTTAACATATTCATGTATTAGTACTAAAAACATTTTTTTATTGCCTGTCTGATTCCGTTTAATCTCCGAAACGATTTGACCGATTTTGACAGGACTTTCACTGGCAAATAGGATCCACGCAACACAATAAAATGGAGCTAGACTAACTTGCTAGTTTCTAATAAAATCTAATTCTATGAAAATAGAGAACAATCGATACATACTTTAATTCTGCAGAGCTATAAATTGCTAAAATTTTAATCCGTTTATCTGCCGGCCCCATTCTGCCCTTTGTTCGGGGCCAAACAAGAATCGCGGGGATTAGGGTTTGAATGGCCGTATGTTGAAGATTTAAAAGTCCTGCGGATCAGGATAATGTTTGAACTGTGCTAATGGATTTTGTATTATAGCTTTTAAAGTAATATTATGGGCGTTAATGTATTTATATAATATTACTTAATTATAGGTTGTAATATTATATTTAATTAATAATAACATCATATATAATAATCGGGCTGCTAAAGTAATTGCAGTTTGTACGTAGTTTTTTTATTAGTTCCTTCGCGCATAACGGCTAAACGTTTTTGAATGCACTTCAGTATACAAATAGAATGATCTGATATAACGCATAGGCAAGTTAGGCATCTAAAGACGAAACTAAAAAATCACGATGAGTCTAGGAAGGACTAAGTCTATATTTTTTTTTATTTTTTATTTAAGCAAAGTAATGAGAAATAATACCATAAACATGATACTACAGTAAAAGATCTATTTATAAAAACTAAGTTTTACTAGTCATAATTATGTATTTCAGCGAGGGGGCTGTGGTTATCCAAGCGGAACTGGAGAACCCTCGCTTAAGCTGATGAGGGTTGGAAGCAGCTGCTTATAGGGTTTATGTAATGTGCTGTTTTAGTAAATATCGCGATTAGAGATAAACTGTGTCTAGCACTAAAAGGGGTCTCAACGAGATTATTACATAAGTACTAATGTATATTTTCAATTCTGTTTACAGTATTTTTTCTAAATACTAAAGGTTAGGTACTAATGTTTTTAAAAGGAAAATAGGCCCTTCAAAACTTTGCTTTTCTTTGCCTTTTCATATGTTTGATTTTAATTACAATATTTTTCTCTTGTTTAATAGAAAATATGGATAACTATAAACTATTAAGTTAATTTGCAAAACTAACAAATGATCCTGGAATAATCCAACAAAATTCATACTAGATTGTTCTATCTCGTCGAAATATGAGTTGACTCGTGGTTTCACATCACATATTAGGCATACCAAATAAGTGCATGCAATTACACAGGGGACACTAATATATAGTACGGTAAAATGTTCCTTTATACCAGATAATAGAAGCTATTTTTGTATACATGTTATAGTATAGTGATATTGGCTACACGAAGTCATGGCTGCAATTAACGCGGTGAATGTGTTGTTTGGTCGTTACTACGTCTATACGGCTCATCCGCACTTTGTAAATACTATAGCCGGACCGTCCCTTTTATCCTTGAAATAAGATATTATGATAAAAGGATATTACTATGAAAAGTTTGATTTTAGTAATTTATTTTATAAATTTTATTGATTAGATCTACATAATAAAATCTTTTGGCTGCTTATTATAAAAATAAAATGGTAGTATATAACAATTACTTAAATTATAACTAGTGATTTACCGTCGCTTCGTCTGCGTGCCTAATACGCGACAGCATCCTATGTTAAATAGCTTAGTTTTCACTATACACAGTAAATATGCATACAAATCGCATAACTTATAAATTATAAGTCCTATAATAAAATATGCATAAAGAAATTTTTATTATTAATCTGAATAATTCTTGTCTATCTCACTCACTCTATCTCTCTGTGTCTCTCTAATCTTTTACACAGCTTATGATATACCCCTAAAGCTCTAATCTCCATAAGCCCATAAGTCCATTACGTAAATTAATCACAACTTCTAAACATTTTCAACATATTCATATTTTCACGTATTCTTCGTATAAAAATGAATCTCTCAATTCCAACCGTTAGCATTAACATAAAAGTTTATTGCATTTGTGCGTGAGAACTTTGAACACGAACTACCCATGTTTTATGATAATATTTCGTAAGATAATTGTAGACGATTTAAGAATGTAACTATAGAATCGATATCACGGAAGCTTAATGTTAATTAATGGTTTTCTATTAATAGTGTGTAATATTAATTTATTCAAATTCTTTATAAAATAAAAAAAATGATTAAAATAAAAAAAAGTGAGTTCACTTACTAACTATTTCGCAAAAATGATATTAGTGTGAATAGTGCATTCACTTCAACACAAGTGTATTGATTACGCGCATATCATAAACCGCAATGTTGCTTTTGCACATTTTTCTAAAATAAACTAAAGCAAATATCTACATACATATACGAAACGCAATTTTCAATTAATGGAAGTGGGTAAAATATTATTAAAAACCGATGTTCAACCGCTTCACAGTCAGTGACTGCGCAATATTCGATTTCAATGATCGCTACCAGACAAACCCCTTGTAATCAAATGCTAGACAATCCCCCAACGTAGTTTTAATTTAAAATCCATTTACAAATAAAATTCCAGCTCTAATGCGAAGAGCACTTTCGTGATAAAAAATATAAAAAAGTCATTTTTAAGCAGACATACTATTTACGTTTTCACTCTAATTAAATTATTTGTTGCAAAGAGATCGCTGGCTGCCTTTTAGAATATAACAAGAAACCTATGTATTGAAAGAACCGATTGCATAGAGTTATTTGCTATAGGTACCTAAATATTTTATAAGTATAATTAAACCAATAAAATTAATCTATTTTAATCATCATAAATTGTACGTCAAAGCTTTAGGCCTTGAACTTTGGTTTTAGCGTGTAATTTATTACAAATATCGTAATCGAATCGAATGGACATGGGTCACGCATTAATTACGTTTATTTTGCTTTCCCCACATTCCCTGTTACGTGATAAATAACGGTATTACTAATTAATGACGATCATTACATTTTTATTGCAAATATTTAAAGAGTACACGTACATATACTTGTATCAATGAGATTTTATTATTTCTAGTGATTTATACCCTAAAAAGCTACTTTTGTCCTAGATTTAAGGCCGTTTCAGTTCTGTAGCACAACTAACTAAAAATAACTAGTCTAGTCTGAGGGTAAACACCTTCACACATTTCCACATTTACCACATAGCACTTTCTTTCACACTATTTACTAATTTAAGAACATAGTTCACTTGTTATGAGATTACAATAACAACTTAATATTGGGTACCGTGTGTAGTGTAGTGACCGAAAAATATACTCGTAAATCGTAATATAAACAAAGTACCTAGAAGTTAATTTCAAAGTCTAGATCGAGATATTTTTTTGTGATATTTGTATTGATTTCAAATAAGACTTGGCTGCACTTCTCCAAATTTGTACAGAATTAGGCAGCGCTAAATAATTTTAACTTTTTCCTTATATGCTTAGATATTACATATTTTATTCCTTACATTTATACTTTATCAATTTTATTCATAAAATTAGATTACAAAATATATTCGTGTCTCACATCTAAATAAATGAAACGATTATCCGACAACCACAATCCAACTTTAAGCTGTTATGATTGGTTTTCGTTTTACTCGCGAGATTATCGAGCTGAGATGATCAATCAAAGTAAGACAAAAACTTCGTCACGAAATATCTGGCAAAACACAGATTACAACAAAGAAACCACAAACGGTTTTTCGTATTACATTAGATTTAAGAAAAAAATACAGCTATTCCTTATTCTTTTCGCTCGAATTCATCCGTAGGTTATGGAGATTAACCGGAACAAACAAACAGACCGACAGACAGGCACACAAAATGTAAAAATTTGAGTAAAACTTTTAACATTAATTCGTCTTTCTACTAAAGTTTATTAGTAGAAAGCTATCATTTTGACGTTACAAACATATCATCAATCAATATATTTGTATAGATAACATTGTGTTTCTCCGCCAAATTGACTCCTATATTTTCGGATCAATCCCATTATAGGGCAGGTAAATGAAACTCGAATAACTCAGATCTAGTCGGCTCACGGCTCGCGATGAATGTGAAGTGGTTAGTGGCGCGCTCTCGCGAATCGAACCTTAAATATGCGCTTTCCCCCCCTGCGCCCGCGTCCCCTTCGAAGTTCACACTCATTGCGATCCGTTTACCTTGTTTATTTTAATAACAGGGTTTACAATATTGTAGTGTAAATAATAAACTTTATTTAAATAAATAAAAAAAAAGGCTGAATACAATATTCATGTGTAAATAACAGCTAGTTTACCTAAATTTAATATAATAAAAAATAAATCGGTACATAGATAATAAAGTAAAATTGAAATACATGTTTTAATTTTAAATTAACAACTTTTGACGAAATACATATGAAAGTAAATAAAATAAAATACAGTACTTATATAACATTTGTCTGTCTGTCCGTCTGCTTTGTTCCGGTCAATCTCTGAAACGGCTGGACCGATTTTGATGGGACTTTTACTCGCAGATAGTTAATGATATAAGGAGTAACTATAAATGTAAACTTGATTTTAACTTTAATAAACTAAAAATGAATATAAAAAATGCGTCGCTTACAAATCTCCACCCCAGTGCTATATCAGCACTCAACATCGATAGGTACTTTAGCGACGCGTGCCGCCGAACGTTGTAGCAACCTCGTTTTGGTTTTTACTTCTACCAATCGTACCCGGCCATCCCTTCCAGGGATTACTCTTTGTATGATGCCCTTGGGCCAGGTATTCCTAGGGGCTTCGGGGTCAGCAATTAATACAAGGTCCCCGACTCTTAATGGTTCTGTGTCGCGGTTCCACTTCTGTCTTGGGAGCATAGTAGGCAGTACTTCCCTCACCCAGCGTCTCCAAAACATGTCAGCTAGCCTTTGTGTTAGCCTCCATTGTTTTCTCAAGTATAAGTCCGAGTCATCAAAGGCCCCTACAATAGGTAGATTAGATGATGAACCTAATAAAAAATGATTAGGGGTTATGGTCTCATTACTGTTGGGCTCAACCGTCACATGTGTAAGAGGTCTGCTGTTGACCATTTGCTCAACCTCAGCCATTAAGGTAATTAAGGTCTCTTCTCGCGGCGCTCTTTCTCTTAAAATAGTTCTTAATGAATTTTTCACTGACCTAATAAGGCGTTCCCATGCTCCACCCCAGTGAGGACTCGCGGGTGGAATGAAGGTCCATGTAGTGCCGTAGTTAAGGGCCTCAGCTTTTAATATTTTTTCATTTAGGTCGAGCGTTGACTTTTTCAGCTCGTTATCGGCACCTCTCAAATTCGTACCGTTGTCTGAGTAGATAAATTGAGGCCAGCCACGACGAGCGGCCATGCGTCTGAGAGCCATAATCAAGGAGTCCGTGGTCAGCGAAGGTACTAATTCAATATGAATAGCTCTCACGGTAAGGCAAGTAAACAATACACCATATCTTTTCTCTCTACGTCTTATTACAGTAATTTCCATAGGTCCAAACAAGTCTATACCACAATGTGTGAAAGGACGGCAGCGGGATGCCAATCTGGCTGCAGGTAAGTCACCCATTCTGGGTGGGCACGGCTGAGCTTTTCTTATTCTACAAAACATGCACTGTGAAGCTACACTCCTTACTGTTGGTCTTAATTTTAATATGTAATATTTCTGTTTCAGGTCATTAACAACAGTTTCATTGTACCCGTGCGCTGCTCTTACATGGTAATGTCTAACAATAAGCCGGGCTACGCGATTTCGTCCATCCAAGATAACAGGTTGTTTCAGATGCAGAGGGACATCTCGAGCTGCATTTATACGGCCGCCCACACATAAGATTCCGTGTTCATTCAGAAAAGGGGATAAGGTAAGTAATCTACTTTTTTTATCTATTTCTTTTTTATTTTCCAGGTTGGTGATATCTTCAGAGAAGGACTGTAGCTGAGAATATTTTATTAGCCACCGCTCTGCCGCCTCCCTTATGTATCCGTCAACACTAGTTTTCTGTTTCTTACATTTAATAATAAAGGTAAGTACATTATATGTCGAATTTAGTAGGCGTAACCAAGACGAGAACCTCTCGGGATCAGGTACGGCAGGTAAGGGCCTGTTGTATGTTTGCATGGTCAAGGTATATTCGAGTTCTAGATGGGGCATCTCCGGTACCTGTATATCTGCTGGCCATTCAGTCTCCCGATCACGAAGAAACGCCGGACCATGAAACCACTCCTTCTTTAAAACCACTAAATCACAATCCTCTTTGGTGGCGATATCCGCGACGTTAAGACTTGTAGGTACGTAACGCCACTCGTTAGGCTTTGATAGCTCGTCAATTTCCCCCAAGCGATGAGCGACAAACGTTGTGTAATTTCGCTTATTGTTTCGAATCCATTGAAGTACTGTTGTTGAGTCACACCAAAAATATCTTTTATGAGGTTTATTTTTGAATTCCTTACATAAACTATCTCCTAATCTTGCCGCAAGCAACGCGGCTTGTAATTCCATGCGAGGTATTGAGTGGTGTTTAAGCGGCGCAACTCTGCACTTACTCGCCACGAAGGTTACAAAACACTGATTATGCTCCGTCCAGCGCCAATAAGCAACGGCGCTCATTGCTTTAGTTGAAGCGTCACTAAACATATGTAATTGTAGGTTGGTATAACACGAAGTAGCATTAGACGCGACAGATTCGCTAAGACAAACCAGCATCGGCGGCCGCTCGGGTGAAGTATGCGCATTCGCATCGGAAGTGCAATGATACTCCGTCTCGTTTACTCTTGCGGCCGTTTTGTAATGCCTTGGTATACGCAGCTGATTAATTTCCTTCAATAATTGTAGCCATTTAATCCACTTTTCATAAATAGTATCAGGTATTTTCTCATCCCAATCCAATTGTAATCTCCATATTTCTTGTAACATAATTTTCCCTTTGATTGTAAATGGCGAAAGAAATCCAAATATATCAAAAATTGACATTAAAACCTTAAGCATCTGTCTCTTGCTCGGTCGCGTGTCTCCTGTTATTATATCAACAGGAATCTTCTTAAAAAAAACATCAAAAGACAACAAATCTTCTTTCGGATACCAAATCAATCCTAGTGTACGTTCGCCCTCACTTGGCTGTTTAATTTTAAACCTTACTGCAGACGTGCCTAAGGTCTCTTGTGGAATGCAGTTTAATACAGCTTCACAGTTACTTGTAATATTTCTTATCTCGAAGCCACCTTTTTTATGTATGTGTATAATATCTTGTATAGTTTTAACGGCGGATACTTCATTTTCTATACTATCTATATAGTCATCCATATAATGTTGTTTATGAATAGCGTTCACGGCGGCCGGGTATAATGACTCATACTGCTTTGCGTTCTTATTTTTTATAAATTGTGCAACAAAAGGTGAACAATTAGCACCAAAAATTAAAGATGTCATGGCGTATATATTTATTGGGCCATTTTGTTCTTGGGTGTCCCTCCATAGAAATCTTAATGCATCTTGATCTTTAGGTAATATTTTTATTCTTAAAAACATATCCCGTATATCTCCGGTAATGGCAATTTTATTTTCTCGAAATCTCAACATGATACCAAACAATGACATAAGTAGGTCCGGTCCCTTCAAGAGGTAGTCATTCAACGAAACTCCACAGGTCTTTGCAGCGGCATCGAAGACTAAACGTAATTTCTTTTTATTAGGGTTATCGACTCCAAAGTGCGGAAGGTACCAGGTTTTCGAGGTATGCTCTTGACAGGTAAGTATTTTAGCGTAGTCATTCTTAAGTAGGTGGTTTATTCTTTCAGTATATCTTCTAGCATAATCTTTATCCGTCTTTAATTTTTTCTCCACTCCTTTTAATCGCAGGGCGGCGTTAGGATACGAGTTAGGCATTTTACAGTTACTATCTTTCCAGGGTAAACCGACGTGCCATCTTCCATTCTTAAGTACAGATGTATTTTCTAAATATTGTATAGCTTGAAGATCTTCTGGATGCTGCCTAGGTTTCATGCTGATGCCCATAGATTCAATTGTAAATGAAGTTCGAATTTGTTCTTCTAGATTTCGTAATGTACGTTGATTTTCCATATCTGAGTCGTTAGTAATTAATAAAGCTGAATGAAGTACTCGCTTAATGGGCGGAGCCCGGTTGGGTGGGGATGGCTCTCGCGATGTCGATCCATGGATGCATAGGCCTAACTCGGTACGTGTAATATATAATTTACTATTTTTTAATTTTATTACTTGAAGTGGTAACAGTAAATCATAATTATCTTGACCAATTAGTAGTTTAGGTTTGCAGAGTTCACTACTTAAGCACTTTTTTATTTCAGGTATAGAATGTACATAGCTAGTGAGATCAAGCGACGCAGAATTATGTACAGGTAAGTTTAAATCTTTTACACTTCTCACGCGGATAGGAAATATAGTTCCGTCTTTGTTTGACACATTCAAGTCCATTGTCTCGCAAACACATTCTAATGAATTATTCCACGCGCCACTCACACGCATAACTTGCTTATAACCGTTTAGTCCGAGTTTCTTTGTAAGTTCATAATCTATTAGCGACACGGTCGACCCGTCGTCTAGCAAAGCCGTAGCACTTATTACACCGTTCGGGCCATGTATATTGATAGGCACGGTTTTTAAAAACACTTTACAGTCGGATAAATTAATGTTCGTCACTGTTTCACTTTCTGGCATTTCCGTAATGTTTATATTGCCCGGAGAACGAATGTCTTTGGCTATAGGATAATGTAACAACCGATGATGCGATTGTCCACAGTTTTCTATATCACACGGCGCGGACGGACATGTCTCTCGATCGTGACGCGATAGTAAACACTTATAACAGATGCCGTGTCGTTTAACGTGACGCCACCTATCTTTTCGTAAGGATTTTCTAAAGCGCTTGCACTCCGTCAGTTTATGTTTAGAAACACGGCAATATAAACACTTAAAGTCCTGACTGTCCGTTGTCACTAGTACCGTATTATTATGTACGCGGTTGAAGTAATTAGTAGTAGTAAGGTGAATATTAGATGTCGTCGAGATTTTCACCGCCTCTTGTTGTAAGAAGTCTGCTAAAATATCCAATCGTGACTTCTTGCCCTCGGTGATAAGCGGGAAACTGTAGTCTGACCATTTTGAGAGTAGGACTGTAGGTAATTTAGACAAAATGAGCGACACTATATTCATTCCTTGTAGATATTCATCGCGCTTAACGGATCTAATGGCTTCTATGAGTTCCTTACTTTTACTGAGAATGATATGATATCCTTCTGATAATCTTGTGACATTGGATACAACTTTTTAATATCTTGCATGATTCTTATGACGATGCCGTCGGGGTTACCAAATCGTAGCTCTAATGTAGCCATTATTTTCTCAGGTTCCGTGGCACTGATTAAGAGGGCTGCGACAGCATCCCTGGCGGGTCCACGAAGACACTTGCGTATTCTCCATAGGTTTTCTTTAGGGGTGAAATTACACACTTCCGTTGATTCTTCATATGCTTGCTTAAACTGTAGCCATTCCATGGGGTCGCCCGAGAAAGCAGGTAGGTCTCGAGGCGTGCTTAAGCGGCTCAGCAGCTTAGCGTTGGAGTTACTGTTGTTGGAGGAGGCGGCGAGATCCCTTAGTGCACTAGCCAGCATCTGGACTGTACCATTTGAAGTTCCAGGGTGAACTGACCCTGGATGATGCAACTCGTCGAAGTTGTTACCATGCTCGTTGACTGGCTGCACCTTTTCCAGTTCTTGCTGACTGCGTTCTAACCACCTGTCTACCGTACTATGTGAGTAATTTTCTCGACGTTCACTTTGCTCATCTTCTAGATCTGCTAAGTCGGTGGCCAACCTCTTGTCAATTAATTCCATCTGTATTTTAGCCTTTGCTTCTGCAGCCAATAATTCTAGCTTAGCTTTTCGAGCCTTTACGGAAGAAGATGTTGATTTTTTAGATTCACTTTTTCTAGATGCGGGTAGATTAATGGGTGTGGCTGTCTTTTTTCCCATTTCAGGTAACAATGCAGTATTATCCTGGTTTCTTCTTATACTCTCCTTCTTAATCAACATATTTTCAGACTCTTCAGCTGTCTGTACGTTCTGCTGATAATTTGACGGTTGGCTGGTCGACGCTTCCACTTGTTTCGACATTTCTTGTTCCCTACGCGCTGTACTTCGCGTGTTGACCATTGTAGATGATGGAGGTGTGGTAAACATATATGATTGATGATATGATTCGGCTCGAAGACCACTTTTATAGGGCAGGTAAATGAAACTCGAATAACTCAGATCTAGTCGGCTCACGGCTCGCGATGAATGTGAAGTGGTTAGTGGCGCGCTCTCGCGAATCGAACCTTAAATATGCGCTTTCCCCCCCTGCGCCCGCGTCCCCTTCGAAGTTCACACTCATTGCGATCCGTTTACCTTGTTTATTTTAATAACAGGGTTTACAATATTGTAGTGTAAATAATAAACTTTATTTAAATAAATAAAAAAAAAAGGCTGAATACAATATTCATGTGTAAATAACAGCTAGTTTACCTAAATTTAATATAATAAAAAATAAATCGGTACATAGATAATAAAGTAAAATTGAAATACATGTTTTAATTTTAAATTAACAACTTTTGACGAAATACATATGAAAGTAAATAAAATAAAATACAGTACTTATATAACATTTGTCTGTCTGTCCGTCTGCTTTGTTCCGGTCAATCTCTGAAACGGCTGGACCGATTTTGATGGGACTTTTACTCGCAGATAGTTAATGATATAAGGAGTAACTATAAATGTAAACTTGATTTTAACTTTAATAAACTAAAAATGAATATAAAAAATGCGTCGCTTACACCCATGTTATGAACATACATATGACGGTGCAATAAAGCCAAAGCGTACTTGACGTCATAATAATTGATAGGTCGTATTATAAAGGATTTTAAAACAATTATGAGCACGTGCAAGCTGAAACAAGGTCCTTAGTCAAACTGTCAAGCGATCCTAGTTAGTTGACAGGCTACCATTTGTTTTCTCCTACCATTAACAATAGTCCATAGCAAAGCATTATATACCATACATTTTCTAGCCAATAAATTCTAACGTGATATACATACCAGGCAGAAATTCCCAAGCTATTTCATAACTTTGAACTTTCTGTAAAGTTTTAGAAATGGTTGAAGTTGTTTGTTTGCGTTCAAATTTCGCCTTTTTAACCTATTTTGTATATAGCTTTTAACGTTAGTTAGACGTTAGGTTAGATTGTTATTATACTACTGTCTGTCCTGGAATTCCTCGCGTACATTTCGGTTGAGTTCACAATCCCTGTACATGACTCTTGCTTTGTCTGGGAAGTCTTTCTAGGGAAGCTGTAACTTTGTGTTTTGAAACAAAAAAAAACATTTTTCACTCAGAAAATCGTAAAAGATATACATGGTGGTCTGATACGATTTGAAAGTGTTATTAGTATTATTAGTTTTTATCTTTAAAAGAAGATGGTCTATGAACTATGACCTATACAAAAATAAAACAAATTTTTCAACGAAATTGGTATAAAATGTTACGTGGGGGAAGGACATTTCACTTTTTATGCAGACGCAATTTAATTTTTATACACTTTGCATTTGTTTTTACTACACAGAAAAAAGCTACTTATATCCTAATAAACTTCAGTAGCAACATAAATTCAATTAATAAGCATCTACAGCTTTAATGTAAAGGCCATGTTACTTTAAACCGAGTCGTTTCAACGGCGCGGCGGCGTAGCAATCGAATCTTGTACTCACAATCTCATTCTATATTCATAGGAAGTAGCCGTATAGTCTAGAGATAATTATTTTCGGTTGAAACGTGTTGGGTCACTTTAACCCTCAAGAGAAGTAATAAAGTTTACGAGCACTGATAAATGCATTATCTTATTACATTTTCACATTTATGGTTTCATTAAACTTATCATCGAACCTTTCGGAGAATTTTTAAAAGTATTTTTCTCCTACACTTGCTTTTTGGCAATGAAACATTCTAATGCAACTAAATAAATACTAATTACAATTAGCATACGACATTTATATGATCTTAAAACAAATAGTCTTCAGTCAAAAAACAAAAGAATTATTTCAAAACCCACCGAGGCGTTTAATTCTCATCAACACGGATAAAAATGCAATAGCAAAAGCAAGGAATGAAAAATAGAAAAGAAAAACAGCTGAATCCAATTTGTGGAAATCGAGAAAGTTGGCACAAGTACACCATGAATGAATCACAAAATCGATGCTGGTGGCGTGTAAACAATGTAGAGGTGTAAACCTAAAGTTACCGTCTACGGACTCAGGTCATTTAGGTGTTTAATGTTAAAACTATAGTTATTTTACTTTTACCGTACAATATATTATAAAAGAAAAGTCTGTGAGCTTAAATGTGGAGATATTTTGTTTTAAATACCCTACAAAGTAAATTACTTAAAAAATAATTTTCACTTATTTCCTAATTTCTAAATAATATGTAAGTTCAGATTGTAGGCCTTGAAGTATTACTTAACCAAAGCAAGGCGAGTCACTAGCATATATATATAATATGTACATAATTTAAAGTTACGCCTTTAGGTTTGGAGATTCACTTATCATTAATTCCGCACGCACATTTATCTGAATATCGCAGAATCCGCTCCAAGGTCTGGAATATGTATGATAATGACAAAAACCGACCCCCAATTGTAACGCAGTATGCTATACATGAGACAGTGGTAAAAATCGCTTGGAAAACCGAGTGACGCAGATTCGAACCCCGGGTCTCGCACCTCTGATATTTTCAAGTTAATAATTTCTAACATTACAAGTCTTTATGGTAAAGGAAAACATTGTGAGTATACCTGCATGTCTGAGTGAAACTAGCAAGTTTTTTAAAGACGTGACAAGTCCCCTACACCCACTCGGCGAGCATGGTGGACGTGGCCTGACCCTTGAACTAAGGACTGAATACTACGTAGGTACAATGTAACTACCTACAGTGTGCACTGTACATATACACAAGTCAGATTGCACTGCAAAACAAACTTCACGTTAGCATATTTATTTATTTAAGTAGTGTAATATAAGCGACTACTCACTCAGAATGCAGTGTAGCAGCAATTTAAAAGCACACCACAATTGTATTCATATCAACCGAAACTTGGCACCAGTACCTGAAAATGAATCATCAAATCGATATAGGGTTTGTAAACAAAGTTTGAACGTTAACGTTAAGTACTTTTACCCGCTAATGGTCACGTATTTTCTGATTAACGCTTTTACTAAGGAAATCTGTGAAATATGAAGACAGATTTGATAAATTACCCAATTGCGGGTATAGATAACAATTCGCAATATTAATTTAAAAAAAAGGATGATTAAAATGTGATTGTTAGGTTTCGAGAACTAATTCAAATTATGCATCTTTTTCTGTTTGCGAAAATATTATTTTAACACCCCATATGGATCTACACGAATGTATAAAAGTTTAACGCGCGTACAAGGCCATAATTTTCATGGAAGTCGTAAAAAGACACGGTCCGCCATGTTGGCTATGTTTTGGCGGGAAAGCTTCGGTGTTATGTTTCTTTTGGGGAGGAAAGTTTTTAGTTAGCATAAACATTGTTTAAAAGCAACGGCTCGAGTTAATGATTGTCTATTTGTTGTGTCTATATTTTTACTCAATTTTAGAGACATATTAATATTATCATAAAGGATAAAGTTAGTAAAGTATTCACAAAATAAAATTCTAATTGAGTCGAATCTGAATATAAAATATTTTTTAAAAAGTCTTATTGAAATAATCCGTATTACCGATAGAGGCTCAGTTAGTTTATTTTCTAGAATTTTGTCTGCCTGTCTGCGATAATATATTGAAAAACTATAAAAATCCGTCATGTTCGTCTATCGATACGTACTCGGTAAGCTATTTAACTATTCGGTAAATATCTCACGTGCATCACTACATAATTTTGTAATCAAATTACAAAAATGATTAGGTTGGTGAAACTCCATACTACTGAGGGTTGAAAAAAAATCTAATTCACATAAGCACGTGGGGATAAGTCTTTATTCTGGATAAGTCTTGAAAATTGTGATAAATGTGATTGTGACTTTTTGAAGCGAAGCTCCGAAAAGTTATCTATCTTTACAAAGCTATCAAGTAAATACATACAATATAACCGGCATGTGATAAAAAGATTTACAACGCAGTGAAAAAGGTTTATTTCTGCCACAGAGACTACTAAAATATGAAGTTTAATAGAAAAATATTTATAAACCGCTTCCCTTTTATCCCAAGGCTCTAATTTGTACAAAGTAAGTAAATCTGGTCGGTAACACATCTACTTTGTAAAGTTATCGCATCAGCGCCGTTTAGGGTATTATTAAATTTGGAATGTTATAGCTCGCATATAAATGTGAGTTTAGAAATTCTTGCCATCTGATCCCTTAAGGAATAAAATTAATGAAACGTAAGCTTTTACTTTAAAATATTTATTTAATCTAATTTAATTTTGTAATGGGCTAATTAATTACAGTGAAGATAATTAATTCTTCTACAAATTGTAAAAGCAGTATTGTTTTAACACAGTTGTACAGTACTTACCTACTGTGTTATTTTAGATTTTCATGAAAAGTTGCATTTGAGAGCTAGTTTAGAAAAACCATCTAAATATGAAAACTGCTATCGATAAATGCAATTTCCCCGAAAAAAAATATATAAATAATAAATTCATTTAATTTTAATAACATCGTAGTAATGAATAAACTTCCCTATTCTATATTATTTACTACAAAAGTACCACTGAAGTTTCTAACATCGCACTTATAGTAAACTCTTGATTACTTTTTTATAGCTCGAAACTCGTTTAGTCGCAACGCGTCGAAGTGTCACTAATCAAGCTTCCAGACTATATTTTAATAAGGATTGAGCCTTCTACATTAATATTCCCCGCAGAAATTATTCAAATGGGATTTTCAAATAAAGCAAAGTGATGGGGTGAACGTGTTAGAGGAGAGTCAACTGACATGACGTTATTGCTATACAAAACAATTCATGTTTATATTATCTATGATGGACATGACACTGTAATGGAGTTTCAGTACCTACGAGTAGCTTCTACCATGGATTTTACTACAGAGAATCTTTGTTAGAATGTTGCAAGTAAAACTACAACGTTGCGTTTGTGCCTTCCTTCAATCGTATTTACAAGTTAATAATTGCTTTTAGATTTTGTATTTACCATTTATCATCTACTACCGACTCACCCTTGCTTCGTGAACGTCCCCACGTTTTAAATGTTAGTGATTCCTATACAAAATAAACAGTTCTAAGCATATCGATTTTTCACAGCTAATTTTTTTTGCATATTCCTATATATCTTTTTTAATCAAACCACCAAACAAAAGTAACAAAAGTAGAATTATTTAAATCGGTTCAGCCATTTTGGAGTTTAAGCGAGACTAACGAACAGCAATTTATTTTTATATAATAATGTCATTTAAGTTTATTTTACAAATTAAATAAATAAAAGTTCACCTATTTAAAAATATTAAAAATAATAATCAGATTGCGTACAAAAAGAATTAAAACGAGAAGAGACAGTGCAGCGTAACGAAGGAACAGTATTATACAATTACAATAGTTAGAGGCTTACATATTTTTTAAACGTGTATGTGGTAAAGCACTGCTATTAAGGATCAAAACGTATATTGAAATATTTACATCAGAGTCCAAAATTTCGCATTGTCATTTCCATAGCGATATTAATTGAGTTACAAGCCATAGGTATAAATTCTTAACGCTACATCGTAATTGCGCGCATGTCGGTACATGGCATCTCGACCGCAACCATTTCCAGCGTTTTAACGAGATAAAACATTTATAAAGGTTCAAAATATTTAATTGGGATATTTCTGAATTTTATTAATAAAAGTTTTTAAAAAATTCAATTGGAAAAATTTTAAAAATTCTCTACCGAATAATATGTATGAATGAATCATTTTTATTGTAGTTCGACGCATCGTTGATTGAACATGATTACCATAACTACTAGCTTTCAAGGTTCCACTTTCAAATATATGGCTCTATTACTTTGAAGTTCACTATTTTTAAATTATAACATGAGATAGTAAATCCCATATTACAATATCATTATCATACATATAAATTAAGGATGTCGATAGATTTGGCTTTCATACTTAAGGGTAGATATCTATTATCCCAAGACAAATTGTCATAAGTATCATCAAAAAAGTACTCCATTTCTGAGTCCCCTTGCAAGTAACGTCGTAAGTTATTGGAACGAATCACGTTAAACTTCGACGAACTTTGTGGGGAGCTTAACAGATAGTAGAGATGATTAATTTGCATAAAAATGTAGACTTTTCGATATTAATTCACTTGATGCACTACAAAGTAATCAAACCTTTTTCTGACTTAGATTAAAAAATATATAGTCTGAGCCCGATAGAAAATATGAAAGTAAAAAAAAATAGCGTGATTTTGCTATTTATGCATTGCTATGTTTTACTATTCTTGATTTTGGCGTTGTCTTCATTTGCAGCTATAATTTTCTTTCAAAGTAATAAAGTGTGCCGCAAATTCGCAGTGCAACATAAAAATCTCGTTTTGGTAGGTAAATACACTGCTACTACCCTCTAATGTAAACGTAATGTAATATATTCTCAGATACACGATTGATTAAAAAGTATTTTTCCCTAGGGTCTATAAATATTTAACAAAACATGTAATAGCATGAATGCTACTAATACTATAAACGATAAGTTTATGAGTATGGATACCCTTTCACACATTAAAACGGCTCTTCTCTAGTTTGACTGGAATATTCCTACTAGTATTACAAGGTTTTTTATTACTTAGGTGAAGGTTAATGTGGGATAGATTTATATTTGTTTAACACTAAGAACGAACCCAAAATGGTACAATATTAATGTGAAACATAGAATATCTAGGGAGTTACGCGGGCACTGTTAGAGGATAGAGAGACAATATGCTAATAAGTACAAATCTGGGAATTTGTTGTGGGCGCCACGTGTACTGAATCTCTCATGTCCAAGCCGTATATTATGTGGTTACTACTTTAATAATTAATATAAATAACAATTATATGAATAATAATAACATGATATTTTATGACAATAACATTTTTGTAATTAAAAAACTTACGTGAACATATCTATAAACTTACGATATATTTATATATACTAGGAAACCTGTATTGCCGCAGATAGAATAATGATGACATTGTATTTTATTTTTATTCATAGTGTGCTACATATATTACATAAGTAGTAATAAAAATTGTAACTGACAAAAGTTTCAAAAGAGAAAGGTAATTTAAAAAAGCTAAAGGTAAATGAACTGCACTTTTTATATGCTATTCTGCTACTGCTATTATTCAGCGCGTATTTTAACAACCCTTAAAAAGAGGACTGATAGGTCAAAAACAATATTAGACGGGTCCAAAAAGCCCAGATCAATAGTGAATGCATGCGGTATGGTACGGTGTACTAAGGGTAGTACGTGCAAGGGTCCTCCCCTCTGAGTCATAAAGAGGGTGGCGGCTCCCTCTCACTTTTGAGGGTTTGGTCGATATACCTCTCTTTTGTTTTCGAACTTCCAACTCACTGTCTCGTTTCAACTTTTGGATAGCTAACTATTTCTTGAACGCACTTAGCGTCATCAAATTTAAATAATATTGTTAGGTTAAGGATAATTTGTGTAATGCTACTGCTACATTTTTTTAAGTGCATGAGTTTTCAGTATGAATATACGAAAAGCAAAGAACGGTTTGCTTCTGTTCAAAGCAATTTTAAAGGCATTAAATAAAAAATGCTAAAAGAATTATTATGTATAAATTAACAATATTAACATAATGAAACTATAACGTACGTAATTAAGTATGATTGACTTTTTTAAATATTTACGTTTGATTAAAAAATATAATAAAAGAATTTCCGAAAAGAATCGGCTTTAATAAGTCATGACGTTTTGTTTCGAGATACATATATTATTGTTCTCTGACTGCACGTTCGATTTTAGAGGGTCACTGCAATAAATGTTTTAGTATAATCCACCCCCAAAATTTTGTGGCTTCGGCCATTGAACCTCGGGGTGCATTATAATGGTCATAGAACAATTAGAGGGTAAGTTCAATAAAAAATAGTTCAATAAAAAAAGTATAACTAAAAAAAAAGAATTAAAAAATCTTGTGTTAAAAAATAAGATAATGCCTACGGCTTCGCCTGTGAGCTGATCCATTTAGTTTACATCCATTAACCTATATTAATATAAATTATTATAGAAGCACTAGAATGGGTCGCCTCAAACTTTAAATCCTCGACTAATTTATATCTATATCTATTATATAAAAATCTCGGGTCACAGAAATTTTTATTTTTCAGTTTTTTATGATTTTGGATCAAAATTGTTATGGCCCTAAATTTTCATCCTTCGCATGCGGGCGGAGCCGCAGGAATTGCTAGTATACATATAATAAAATTCTAACTTAGTCGAATCTGTACATTGATAATTCTTTTAAAAAATCTTCTTGAAATAGTCAAGTAATTATCGATACAGAGGCCGAATTTATAGTTTTTAGAATTTTTGTCTCTCTGTCTATGACCGCATCACGAGAAAACCATTGTACGGATTTTGTTGAAATTTGGTATGATGATAGCTGGTTATCCGGGTCAGGATATAGGATACTTTTTACAGCTGGAAAATATATCATTTCTGAGAAATCTCAACTAACCGTTACAAAACGGCTATCGGCATCAAATGGTTTGTGAAATCTAAGAATTTGGTTTCCGGCCTTAGAACGCGGGCGGAGCCGCGGGTAATGCTAGTTGGAATATAAACTTGCAATAGTTTCATTTTTCGATTTTATGGCTGAAACGGTCCATTCAAATTTGTTCATTACGCCTTCGAGTGACGCACGAGATTCAAACTTCTACAAACTCTTCTTCTATTTAACTCTAAAACTATCTTGAAATACATATTCTTCAGAGAACTACTGAATTTTTAACTTTATACCAGGTGCAAATAATATACAATGTACTCGTACGTAACAAGTTTATGTGCATCGTGCACATAAGATATTTAAGACAAAAGATATGTAATCCTATTATTTAATAATGTACTAAAAATATTTATATAAGAAAGTTTGGATGGATCACTCTAAAAAAGCTGAACGGATCTGGATGAAATTTAGCACAGAGAAAGATTACTTGCAAGTCTTTTTATCTCGACAAAATTTTTCTATTCCATTCTAACCTTTATAACGAACCTAGGGATAAACCCAAGCAAAACAAGAGTGATTCGCTACTATGTAAATTAATAGTACTTTCGAGTGGGTCAGGGATTATTTTATCTTGGGTAATTATAGCGATATTTTTAAAAAGAGTACCTAAATAGTAGTTTTCTTCTCTTATTTAATAACACTTACCCAAGATTGTCACGGGTCATATACAAAAATCTATCCTGTGCCCTTGCAAAATATGGACTAACAAAAATGGACCAATCATCTAGTGACTAGATGACGACTAGACTAGAATTAAAAAATGCCATTTAATAAAAAATATTACGAAAAAAAGAAGTTTATTATAAATACATACTTATACATGTAAACAATCACTTTGTGCAGAAAAAGCAACACATCACAGTCCTACATGCCTCCATACATAAAATACACGGGCTCCATACAAAAACCGCTAGTAAAAATAATAATATATCTCTAAATTGCTTATACACGTTAACAAGATTTAAGAAATGTGGATAGAACCAGGGTACTCTATCATAAACTGATAAAAATGGTCGTTTTCTAAGCGATGCCATGTAAAGGTTACATCCGAAGTCACGTTCACGGTTGCGAGACTTCTTTTTAAGTAACATTCGTTTTTTCGGATCTTTTGCTGCAAGGTGTAGAAGATAATTTGTTAATGAGTAGCTTTCTAATATTTTTTTAATTTTTTTTACTCCCCTTGAGGCCAAGAATCTAAGTCTTATACGTTTCGCAGTACCTACAACTCCACTATCTTCGAAAGCGATTCTTAAATTACGTCCACTTAATTTTGGATCTGCCTTCATAGCTTTAAGATTACGGTAATGGTACGGTGATTTTTTAATCTTCGTAGCGCATATTATGCTACCGCAAATACATGTACAAGCTGTTCCACGTTTTTGGGTTACCTTAAATTTAGAACCATATCTGTTATGTTTAAAGTCAGTTAGACCTTCATATTTTGACTGATCTTTTATGTTCGTAACGTTGTCAATAATTTCAACTTTATTTAAGATATCGTAATCATCAGAATCTAATTGCATTTCGAATAATGGCTTAGTCTGATTGTTATTTTTGAAATTGTCGCATTGTATTCTTTTATCACTTCCATAATAGTCACCTGCTGCTTTTTGAATCTCTTCTGCGTTTATTATTCTACCACAGGGACGACAGCTATTCAAATAATCAATGTTTTTTTTACAATTATTTTTATTGGATATTATATGTCTTTTAAACTTTTTATTTTTATCTCCAATAATAGTTTGCGACATTATCAAAGAATCTAAAAAATGTACCTTTAACTGTGGTGATGATAATTTATGTTGATTTATTCTTTGTTGCATTGTATTTTGACAATGAAAACATAAAGTATTTTTATTCACTTTTGAACAATTGCAATAAATATCTGGATCTTTGTTTTTTTTCACTGCTATATGTTTTCTCAGTTTTGTAGTGGTAAGATGTAGATTATCTTTTAAAGATTGCTTAAGACCATAGTTACCTTCTAGACCAGTGAAAAGATAAGGGCATTTCTTTTCGTATTCGGTATTTTTATGTTTAGCGCTCAATTTAAAACTTCTTGAATTTTTCGATGGCTTCTTTTTTTCGTTCTTTTCTGACGAGCGGAGATTACCGTCAAATTTTTTTTTATAATGTTCAACTAAGGAATTACATTTGCAATGAGCATGTCCATCTTCATTGTTATTTGTAGGCATACGATCTTCATTTATAGGAATGTTATCCAAATCTATTTTTTTCTTTAATAGTATTTCAGGATCATCATCTCTTACTTGTTTTAAAAAAAATTGAGAAGTAAGAAAATAAGGGCACTCCTTTTGACAAATAGAATATTTATTTGTTCTGCTTGATTTTAAGCTTTTAAATTTTTTATGTATTTTCTTCTTTGCATGCTTTTTTGTAGAATAAATATTGCTTTCAGGAACTTTTCTAAATGCCAGATTATATTCATCCTGTTTAATATTGCTTTTTTCGTTATAGGAATTATATAGGTGACCTGAATTGCAATTATAAGAAGTATAATCTTTTTTTGGTTTCAACAAACTAATACATTGGCATAAAAAACATTTTATTCTGGATGTAACAGGTTTTCCTGGCAATTCTTGCTTTAATCCTTTACTTAAACTTATCACTGTTTGACTTTTTTTCTTAGTCAATCTCTTACTATGGAGTTTGGCTTTAAAATGCTGATCTATTGGTATATTTTGCTTAGAAATCAATGTTATACTGGACTTTTTATTAAACTTTTTGGCTGCATATGGATATATGGTATGTATATTATTAGAGCTATTATCTCTGCAGTGTTGACAAAAAGAATTTAATAGTGTACCAATTCCTTCATTTTTATATTTAATTTTAGATTGTTTAGCTTTTGCCTTTACAAGAAGAGTATAGCCTTTCTGTGACACAATTTTGGGTTTTTGTTGAATTGTTACTCTCCTAACTTCAACAACTTGTGGATTGTAAGGTGTTTTTCTTATGTTTGTCTTTAAAGGTCTAGTATTTGTATTTTGTAGTTTTAAAGTGCAAAGACATCTCTTCAAAATATTTTCTGCTTCCATGCCTTTATCTTTCGAATGAACAATACTCGTTTTAGAATTAATATTATTTAAATGAAAAGGCTTAATACTTGTACTTTTCTTTTTTACATAATCTGTTTTTTTGTGGTCATTACTAAATGTAATTTTTCTCGGCTGGGGTAATGTATGCTTATAAAAGTCTATGTGAAAATTGAAGTTAGAACCTATTTTCACAGCTTGTTTATCAAAACCATTAACAAATCTTGGTACTTTAACTATTCTTTTTCCGTTTTTAATATCATCTTCATTTGAAAAATCATTTAGCTTATTAATATAATTCTTCTGAATTTTTCTATTATTTTTTTTGGCTTTTACTCTAGTATATTTATCAGAACTTAGTCTTACTACTTGAGAGCTCATATTTCGTGATTTACTCTTTACTTGTATTCGTTTATCACATGAATATGGAGAAATTAGGTTAAAGGTTGTGCCGTTTGATTTTGTCGGTTTACGTTGTAGTTTTGGCTCTATAAATGATATTTCATGATCTTGAAAAGGCAATTTAAACGAACCCATTGGTCGTTTTTGAAGTTTTAATGTGCAAAAGCATCTTTTTAAATAAGGTCTTTTGTAGTTACTTTTTGATTTTTCTTTTAGTTGTTTTGAGTCGGATAAGTAATTAACTAATTTTATATTTGAATTGTTAGCTCTCTTAATATGCTTTTTATTTGTCATATATTTATTATTGGGGAAATATGTACTCTTTGGGTATCGGTTTTTAAAAAACTCAACATCGTAACTGAATGTTGAACCAATGCGATAAACTTCTTTATTAACATTTGCTTGCCGATATTTTTGGGTTTCACTATGAGGTGATTTTTTCTTACGTTCTTGAACTCGACGATGTCCTTTTCGTACTTGAGATTTAATTGATTTAAAATCTGTTTTATCAGTTCCGCTTAGTTTGGAAGACATTAAAATATTTTCAGTTTTTTGCCCAAATGCTTTAAGACGTTTTTTTATTCGGCTTTCGCATTCATATGGATTACATAGGCTAGGTATACAAAAGTTTGGCTCACACTCAAACGGTAGCATTTTTTTTCGTTCCGTAACTCTACATTTGTTATTATTTATATGTCTTTCATAATTTTGGTCAGTTAATTGAATTGGACAAATGCAAGTTTTAGTTTTCTTATTATGAAGTTTAAAGATACAAAAACATTTCTTCAAAAAAGGCAGTACGACTGGTTTCTTTTCTTTTTGATCAACGTGAGGTACTTGTATTTTAGAACTTATAAAAGGAAAGTGAGACCGTTGATGCCTTTTTCTAATATTGGGCGATTTGCTTGGAGTTTGCGGTGTAGTATTATTTTTCTTTTTGTGATAACTGTTACTACGTAATTCATTATCTTTATAAAATTCTATATCAAAACTAAATTTTGATCCTATTTTTACAGCTTGTTTACAAACGTTTGGCGCATGAAACTTATCATCGGGTATCTTTTGTATAGTCATACGTCTTGACTCTTTAGACTGATTTCTTTTGTTTTTAGGTTTAATATTGACCTTTGTCATTGTACTGGTGGTATATCTATTATGTGCATCAATAGCCGTTCCAATTTGTTTTGATTCATTTTGTCTTTTTATTATTCGTCTTAAACATTTAATTGGATTACATTGACCAGGAATGCATGTAAGAGGCTCACATTCATTTGGCAATAGCTTAGCTTGCACTGGTAGTTTATGCTGATATCGTTCTTTACGAGTTTGTATTATTTTGTCACATTGTATTGGATCACATTTATTGGGTATACAAATATTTGGTTTACATTCGTGTGATAATAAAGTCATAGGAGTTAATTTGGAATTTTCAGTAATTACACTTTTAATTTTAGCACTTTTTGTTTCTTTGGACTTGTTATAAAATTGTAAAGTGCAAAAGCAACGTTTCATGATGTTGTTCACAGCAATAGAGTGATAATTTTTCTTTGGTAACATCGTTTGAGAATATCTTGAATGTACTGAAATGATATTTTTTTTTATTTTTGATCCATTTGCTTTAGTCCTGTTATGCCAAGATTTATGCGATACTAGCTGTGAATTAAGATTTTCATGTTTCAGCATATTACTTTTGTAGAATTCTATATTAAAGCTGAAATTTGATCCAAATCGCACAAGTTGCTTTTTAGTATGATCGCTGCTGGTTTTTGTAAGTACTGGTTTCTTCATACTTACAACTGACTGCGTCTTAGCATTATTTGTTATATTTGTAGGACCATACGTATGAGTAGAACGAGATCGAATAAATGGAGAAGTTGATGATTGAGAACGTTTTGTTAGTCTTTTTCTACGAATTGCATCGCATTCATGAAGATCACATTCTCCAAGTACGCACATTCCTGGTTCGCAATCATAACGACCGTTGTGCATATCTGAACGCATATTATTTTGAGAAATAGTTTTTTTATCAAAATGTATTTTTTTATTTATCTCATGACCTTTATCCATGGTACTGTGAGATTTTTTTTGTTTAAGCCAACATAAACATTTCTTGAAAAATGAAGGCTTAGCATTTTTTCGGAGATTCAGTCCAATATATTTCTTTTTGTTTTGATAAAGTTTTGAAGTACAAAAACAACGCTTAACAAAAGAAGAAGTTTTTGTAGAAGCGATTTGTGGAATGCTTTGCATTTGAGATTTTTTATTTTTAGTGGAATGTGCGATAGAAGCTGCAGAATGTATTTGTTTAATGTCTTTTGAATTATTATTTAATTCGACAAAGATTTTATCGTTTGATACAATTGACTCATTATGACATGGTAAATGATCTTTAAAAAATTCTATATTAAAACTAAAGCTGGATCCAACGCGCACAATTTGTTTTGATGAAATAAAAGAATTTGGTCTAGTAGCATCCTTTTTTGTACTAAGCTTTGGCCGAACTTTGTCTCTTTGTGATATTCTATATGGAAGCTTCTTTTGTGTTGCTTTCGATTTATTTTTACTAGTCACACTATGCATAGATTTATTTTTATATAACATTGTTTCTGTGCCAGATTTTTTAGTTTTATAATAAGGTATTTTACTTTTCATGATCTCAAAACAATGGTAAGGTTCACAGTTACCTGGGTCACATATATTAGGTTCGCATTCGTAAGGTTCTAAACTATGTTTTGTTTTTAAGGGTTGCATTTTTTTTGTATTTTGACCTCTGCTGTTAGTATGAATTTTAATAATATTTTGAACATACGGAGACTTTAATTGTTGAAGATTAGTTCTTTTATGCAACCTACCATTTTTGTGTAATTTTAATGTGCAAGAACAACGTTTGAACATGGGTAAAATCATGGACGCCCTATGCGTAATACTGGCCAGTCGTGATTGTGGTGATAGTAAATTATATTTATGGTTTTTAATTCTCGTTCTTACAGATTTTACAGATTTTGATGTTTGTTCTTTCAATTTTCTTGTCTTCGTATTAGATAAAATTTTTGCGACCAATGCATCTTCCTCACAATGATTTCTCGGTTTTTTGTTGTTCTTGGAAAATTCAACGTTGAAATTTAAACTAGACCCAATTCTGACGACACGACTTTTACTATTATCAGACAAATCTTTCTTTTTCACGTATATTTTCTTGTTATTTTGTGTTGATTTATTTCTAAGAACTCTTGGATTTTTCGCAACTGTTTTAGTCGAGTTATTTTTCATTGTTCTCTTTAATATGAGTTTTTGACATTCATATGGATTACACTCTCCTGGAACACAAATTCCTGGTTCACATTCATATGGCATTATTTGCATCTTCTTACTTTTCAAGATATCCACGCTTTTAGACCTTTTCATAGGAAATTGTTTATAATTATTATTCTCTATATGTAAATTCATAACACAAAAACATTTTTTAAAATAATGGATTGAATGATTTGATTGTCTTTGTTTTAGGTGCAGCGACGACATTTTTGTTTGTTCTATACATTCATTTATGTTGCCGTTTGATATATTGAGACTTCCAATTTTGTTATCATTAATAATTGGTTTATTTAAATTATTTTTGACGCTGGTTTTAAGCCAATTTATGTCTGTACTCAGTTTTGAACCAATTTCCGTAAATCCCAGTAAACTATTTAGAGGCTTAAATTTTTCTTCTATATATTCTCTATTTTGAGATATAAATGTTGATTTATTTTCAATCGGAGAGAACTGTTTTATTGACATTTTATATTCACAGTTGCTTTTCACAATGCACAGTTGATTTGAATTCGATCTAGTATTTTTGAATATTTTCAAGTGATTGTGGTTTCGGACTTCTTTAGTCATAGCATTTATCGTATAAATTCTAGGAGGTAACAATAAATTCCGATTTAATGAGTTAGATGAACTTTTTTTTAAAAAATGCTGTTTACGTTTTTTTTGTAAGTTCAATGTGCAGAAACATCTTTTTAAAAAAGGGTTTATCATTGAAGCCTTATGACAAGTTTTAGATCTTTCAATCTGTGTATTTTCATTGACAACTTGTGCGTTTATCTTAGTCTTATTATGTATCGCATTGTTTTTTGAAGTCATTTCCAACATCCTTTCTGGCCACTTTTCTGACTGTGTAAAAGTCATAGGTGTTCTATTTTTACTAAATTCAATGATAAAGCTAAATGAAGAACCTATGTTTACAGATTTTTTATCTCTGATATTTTTAGGAGTTTTATCTTTTAATTGTATCTTTCTAATGCTTTTTTGTTTGTTGAGAGTCTTTTGGTGTTTTGCTTTCGAGTAAGGGTGATGAGCTTGAATAGTTTTTGAAAATGTTTTTGAATACCTTGTACTTGAGCCTATTGTCATTAATGGTTGTTTAGTAGCTATACCAGCATCCTTTAATTTTTTAGAACGGATCTTGATTTTTTTTAAGCAAACGTAGGGATCACATTCTCCTGGTATACAAGCAAAAGGTTTACATTCAAAAGGTTTTAATAATGTTAAATCTTCGTGATCCATTTTAGAACTTCTATTGAACATAAGAGCATCCAAATATGAATTAATTGTAGTTTCAGTCCCTGCATTAAGCATTTTTCGCTTTATATCTTTTGTATGTTTCTTTTCTTGCAGTTTTAATGTACAAAAACATCGTTTAAGAGCAAGCCCGATATTAGTTTTTCTATCTTTTTTTGTCACTTGTGTTGGCTTTGTCAAGTAAATAGAGCTTAAGCTTTTTTGAATCCCTTGCGTCTTTAATTTTTTCTTACGGTGTTTTACTTTTCTCGGTTTATGTTTAATAGCTAAACTGCGTAGATTCCTAGATGGTACATTATAGGGAGATTTATTTTTATAGAATTCTATGTTGAAACTAAACGTGGAACCAATACGAACAGCTTGCCGTCTATCTATACTAGTAGTAATTAATTGTCGTTGATAATTTGGTCGTTGCATAATAGGATCTCTTATATTTTTAGGTTTCCTCGTGTAAGCTATGACAGATTGTGCGTATTTAGCTTTTGGAGGAGCATAATAAGACCTTGAAGTTAAACTAGATGTAGATTTAGTTTTTCGTGAGTGAGTAGTACTAGGGCAATATGAACATTTAACTGAACGTTTCTTGATTTTTGCATTTTTAATATTAGTTATTTTTATACAACGGTGTGGATCGCAATAATTAGGTGTACATATACCAGGTTCACATTGATATGGAAATAAAAGCTTTCTCCTATTAGCTTTCGAGTTGTATGTATCCGTTTGAATATTTTTTAACGCAGTTTTTTTGCATTCTAAGCTACTACATTCATTTTTAATGCAATCATGAGGCCGGCAAAAAACAAGAGAAGAATTTAAAGCCGTGACAGATCTATCTGTGGTCATAGTTTCCTTCGTGACTTTTTTCTTAATTTTTGGTCCACTTTTTCTGTCTTTTAATTTTAGTGTACAAAAACATCTTTTCAAATTTCGTCTGCTGATTTGTTCATTCTTCTCCTTTGCTTCTGACAAACTTTGTGAACCTCGGTTGTGACGCTTATAAAAGTTTCTGTTATTTTTCCTACCGTAATTATTATATTTTACAGCTAGTGTCGGTTTTGAAGGTACTTTTAATGTTTTTTCAGTTGGTTCTACACGATTTTTGTAAAATTCAACATTAAATGAAAAAGATGATCCAATACGGACCGCTTGACGTGAACTTCGTTCACTAGCAGGTTGAACATTCATCAGCCTAGCTTCTCGCTTTAATACAATCTGATTTTTAATGGCTTGATTAACTTTTTTTCGGTTTACTACCTTTTTCTTAGGGAGTGATATTTTGAATGATGATTTTTTTGACGATTTAAAATTTTCTTTCGATTTCTCCTCGCATACACATTCTCGTGAGTGTTTTTTATTTTTAGAGACATTTTCTTGTACATTTTTGTTTGTTTGAATTCGTGATTTTATTTCCTCAGTTTGTTGTGCACGCAATATTGGTTTAATCTTTTTAATATCAGCTTGAACTTTGTTATTAGATTGGCTTATTGGCACACCTACTTTTCTCTCTCGCGCTCCTCTATATTCTCCTATTTTAATATGAGGACGTTTCCTTCGAAGTTTAATAAAGCATTCCTCAGGGTCACATGTAGTTTCAATGCATTCAGTTTCACATTCCCAGTCTTTTAGCATTCGTTTTTTCTTTAAATCATCCTCAAATTTACCAACAGAATCTTTTTTTATCTGAGAAATTAAATTTATTTCAGGACATTCACATATTCTTGCGTCATTTTTATTTGAAATTTCGTTTTTATCACTTTTTTTCACTTCTTTTTGCTTAAGTTTTTTTAAGGAATTTTTCGGTTGAAGTTCGAAGCTTTCCCGAATTTTTGATTTCGACTCATTTAATTTTTTAATCCCTTCTACCACTGCATCTGACACGCGTTCTATAGATTGTTTCGCGTTATGATATGAAGCGCGTGCAACTTCAGCTATTTTGTATCGTTTTTTACTTATTTCTTCATCTGTCGTTGCTTGTAAATCAACGTGTAATGGTGTATCTGTATATAATTTTCTAAGCTTTGTTTTAGAATGATTCTTAAGCAATCTACTAAATTTTAATGTACACGTACAAGGATCGGATCTTATTTGCTTGGCTTTAAATTTAACTCCCTTTTTCCTAGTATAAGCATTTTTATATCTTTCGAAATTTTGGTTATCACGTCTTCGTACGCCAGAATAAGGTTGTTTGGGCCTTTGTGTTCTTACAGATCTATTATGTACATGAGTTTTCGAAGAACAGTTACAACAACTGCAACATTCACCTATGTTTTTTGAGCTAAGCATTTCGCCTTTATCTACCATTCCTACTATTTTTAAAATCGATCCCGATTTTGCTATGTCCCCTAAATGCTGTGCAGATAATTTATTCTTAAGTAAAAAGTTTTCTTTAGAGCTAAGACTGGCAGTACTATCGGAGAGTAATTGCGCTCTTATATCGTTGTATACGGCCCGTGTTCTTACTAGCCTATCTATAAGCTTTTTTTCTCTAAGAGGAATGTACTTGCCGTAGTAAAGACGGTCAATTCGAGAGCCTCGGGTAAGCAAATCTCTTAATGATGGGCGATGGGATTCGCTTCTGTATAGGCAGGATTCACACGAACAATTTGAATCATCAATATGCGATTTACTTATTATCTTCATGGTGTGTTGCTTTTTCTACGTAAAACAAATGAACTCCAAGATTACTTCAGTCTAACTATACATCACTTTATTCAATATCTGATTACAGGACATTTCACAGTAATATACCTGTAAGACCATGGTTATTATTATTTATACATTTAATTAATGTAAAAAAATAGTAATTTATAAGTTATACCAAATTTTAGACTACTTAGGGACGAAGATAACTTACGAAGATAACTTCAATTTATTTTTATTTCACTAACAATGACTTGACTTATGAAAAACAAAAAGTACCTAAATTGTGAAATTTAATTTAGGTAGTTATTGACATAGATTTTATTACATGTTGCATGGTAGGTAATTCAAAAAGTTTTTGTGTTAATAATGAATGAGAAATCATTTATATTATTAGTAGACTAGCGACTCATCCTCGCTCCGCTCGACTCGGGTTTGTCCGTAACGTACCTAAGGTTAGGATTGATTTTTCAGAAATTAAATATTTTCCCGTAATAAAAAATAGGTATTATATATGTTACCCCGGAAACCCAGCTATAATTGTACCAAATGTTATCAAAATCTGTCCAGTAATTTTCTCGTAAAGCGTTCCCAGACTGAGAGACAGGCAAAAATTCTAGATAACCGGCCTCAGTATCAATCATAGTGTCCATTTCAATGAGATTTTCCAAAAAATATTTAATGTACAGATTAAATTTTACTATGTGATATGATAAACTTTAAATGTCTGAATCAATAAATACTGCAAAAAAAATGTATATAATGGGTTATACTTATACCCATTTAATACGATCCACTTATTATACCTACTTTATGTGAAAAAACTCAACATAAAAAAATATTCTTACCAAATAACAAAAGTACAAAACAATCAGACATATTATGACATTTGTACAAAAATATTACATAATTGTTAATTGAATATAATATTATATCGTCAATAAACTATCAAATTATAAAAAAATACAAATAATACATAATGCGATACGCGAGAATTTCAAAGCATTTGAAAACTAAAAATCAAAACTAAACTTTTATATAGAAATGACACTCTTAGCTGCCAGTTCTTGCTCAATAGTTTTCTTTCATTAAACTTAGTATACGATAGATAAAATAAATACTTAAGTAAAAAATGTAACAAATACATTTTAATTTATGTAAATATTAAATAATATTATCTTATTGTATCGCATCTATCTGGAAAGTTGTAGTAGATTCATCACGGAGGTTAGTGACTTGTGAGACACCTGCGTGACAGGTTGCACAAAAGTTAAGTCGAAACTTACTTACCTTATAAGTTAAAAAAGTTCTATCCGTACAATATTCTATAAGAACACACACACAAAAACACAGCACAATTATTTCACTATAACTGCACTTTATAAGTAAGTCATAAATTAGTTTTATCGCGAGTTTGAAACAAAACTCCCCGCGTCACACAACGACTCCCACTCTCCGATATTCATAGGAAACTAAAATAACGGACGTAAGCACGTTGCATCCGTAAACTGTAAAGCCATTTTCAAAACAAGATTATAGTAGCGCCATCTAGGCTGATACAAAAGAACTAAATAGTTAAGTTCCAATTGGAACTTCTAACTTTGACTATGCTATTTAAATTAATCATGCGCTAATAGATGGCGTTAATAGAAACTTAGTACAAAAGGTGTCTAGAAATAGTTAATAAATATTGTTAAAATTAAATTACTATATTCATCCGTAAAAATATGTATATTCTCTTGTAATATATATATGCTATACTTATGTGGTTAATTGTATAAATTAAAAAAGAAAGAATGATTTTAATCATATCTTTATAAATTTCTCTTTTTTTATTTATTTTTTCTGTCGTGGACAAGCACACAATTATATATTTTATTCATTTTTTTTTCTTTATTTATAAATTATATCTCAAATGGCATAAATTACAATGGTTTACCATTCGCATACAAAGAAATTGGATGTTTTACATATTTGGACTATTCATGTTTGCCTATTATATGCTAGATGTCGCTAATGTGCAAACATGTTACAAAATTTATTCTGAATTCAATTGAACAAATAACAGCGACTAACAGTTTCTACTTTTTAGGTGTGATAGAAAAGTTAATGTCATCTGTGAGTCTGTACTTCAAGCTTATCACATAATTGCTGATTCAATATGATATAGTATAGTTGCCTTTTTCATAATCTTTAATTTTTTTATTAATTTAATCTAAAAATGTAATTGATGAAATTGACCAACTATTATAACTTCTAAAGCTTGTGTGTTCAAACTGCGAGAGGTGAACAAAGGAAGATTAGCACACTGATATGACCTAAATAAATGTAAATATAAAACAATATGTTTTAAATGTATATATAAAACAATATGTTTTAGAATAAAATTATTTTTCAATATATATTCATTTACTAATAAATCATGACATAAAAAATAATAATTAATTATTATAGAAAATCTAGTCATTTTCTTCACTTTCAGTGTCAGAATCACTAGATGGCCACATTTTTCTTGTATCCGTTTCATTTCCAGCATTTTCTATGTATTTATTCTGAGCTTCAATCACACTTTTACTATCTGTACAATTAGCATACATGTCTAATGCCTCAGAATTCAATTCTAAAAAAGAATGGCCCCAGGAAAATTTTGATAAATAAAAATTTGCTTCTTTCCTATGACCTGTAATAAACATTGCAGCTGCTAGTGCTTCAACACAGCTAAGTTGATATGGTTTCCCATAGTTTATGGGGTTAGCTGCTACAAGAAATGGTAAAAGTCTTGGATGTGGTGATTTCATTCTACCAAATGGAGTCTCATCGATTTTAGCCCATGAACAATCTATTACTGCTAATCCAAATTTCTCTATGATATCTTTGTCATTAGGACTGACACATTGTTTCCCTACAGGCGACAGAACAAGTCCTTGAAACTTTTGTCCAAGTTTTAAATTTTTAATGAGGTTATGTCGTAGAAGTTTTCTTCCTGAACATTTTTTCGGATCACAATGATTTAAGTCCCACATGCTTACAGCAAATGAAGCTTCTACTCCTTCATTTTCCGAATCATCTGAGTTGTCGTCACTTTCTTCTGAAGATTCTATACTTAAATCATTGAACCTTTCCGCATAATTTCTTTGAACATGTTGATTTGAGCGTTTTCCACGGACAGCTACTTTCTTGCCTGGTGCCATTGTAACTAGAAGGAATAAAGGCATTACTTACATTTAAATTCAATTCATTACTTTTTTGAAGGCTTTTAAGGTGCTACTTAACACATTATTTTGCTAATGTTTGTTATGTTGAATGGAAGTGTTAAAGAGATTGTCATAGTATACGCTAAAAGACTCAATTAAAGTAAGTGATTTTACGGTTTTACCTTCACCTTTTTCGCATTTAATACCCAATTTTATGGACTTTGTTTTGAAAACAGTCAGTGGCGGCTGGCGAGTACTGAGACTTTGGCAGCTGTCATGTGTCAACTGTCAAACAACTGTAATTACGTTTAGAAACTATGGATTTGAATTTTATTGTACGTTAACATAACTATTTATAAGTTTAATTTTTATATTTATGAAATTATAAATGAAATTATATTTTTAAAAATAAATGAACTTATTACCAATGAGATTATCATAATAGTTTTAGCAGTTATTTAAGTTAATAATTCACATCAAACAAGTAAGGCAAAAAATAATGTAAAAAAAAATATTATAAAATTGTCATCTGTTTAACAATTATTAATATCTCGATATAAAAGTGTAATAGTTGTAACTGTTTTGATTTAACCTATTATAAAATATATTTTCAAGATTGATTTTACACGCGGTAGGATGAGCAGCGCCTCAATGGCCGGTACGTTTAAAAATTTTAGCTATTCACATCGTGTTCACAATTTATTTTTAATAGCATTATAAAGGCGATATTAGATATATCTTTTAAATATTATATATAATTTATTATTTCTTATATTATACTGCTACCAGCAGTTAATAATATATAGTTTTACATCCATAGCCATCTTGGCATACATAATAATAATATTATGTACATTATTTCATAATGTACCCGTCTCGTGACTCACTACAGTTAAGCAAAATCAATATAACATTAAGGTCCATCATCCATGGTTTTCATATAGATAGTGGGTATGGTATAAGTAATTATAATATACTAGCGGTGCCCGCGGCTTCGCTCGCGCTAAGAGTGAATAAAATAAACATTTTTGCTTATATACTGTTACTTATAATGTACCAAGGACTGATTCCCCATTTAAAGTTCTGGCCCTCTTTTCTGAAAACTACTATGTAGCATCCTGCCGTGCCGCCACTGCTGCGCTTTCTAAAACTTATTTCCTATTTTTAACCAATTTTGCTACTATGTGTATCATAATTTCTTTGTGTGTTTTTCTTTAATGATAAACTGATGTACGTGGTTCATTGTTATGGACTTATTGTAAAAATTACTGTTAAATATTTTTCCTACGCAAATTGTGCCACCCCCGTTAACCCCCATAGGGGTTGATTTTCAAAAAACGCTTAGATATGTATCTCATAATTTGTATTGCAGAGCATTATTTCAGTGTCACGCAAAATATTTCAATAGAATTAAATTTCCCATACAAACTTAGCCACCCCAATGGGGGTGAATTTCGAAAAACCCTGAAGTACGTGTTTCATCATTTGTACTAAAAAGCATTAATTCAAAGTTTCATGCAAAAATGTGCAATAAAAATATTTTTCTCATACAAACTTTGCCACCCCTTTTAACCCTTTTAGGGGTTGAATTTCCAAAAAATAATATGCCTATGTCCTTCTCATGAATGCAAACTATCTACATACCAAATTTCAGAAAAATCGGTTGGGTGGTTTAGGCGTGAAAAGGTAACAGACAGACAGACAGACAGACAGACAGACAGACAGACAGAGTTACTTTCGCATTTATAATATTAGTATGGATTTTATGTCTGTATCTAGTCCATAAAACCTTTATCTTTAAATCCTTATAATATTATTGTATTGAAGGTTCAAGGTAAGTTAGTGTGTTTGTCTATTTCGTATTCTGAGAGATTTAATATATAGAAACAGTAGAGCAATATTAATAGTTCATTTGACTTCTTCGGTATTAATAAATTATTTCATACCATTACTAAAGTTTCCACTAAACACATATTCAAACAGCAAACTACGTTGTTATTTACTTAATTACTCTGAAAGTCTAGTATGAATTATTGTCCGGCCGCTCAGAGAATGCGTTTCTGACAGATCGTGATCGACTGGGCGATGTAACTTGGAACTGGCGTACAATTTACGGCAAATTTTTTAATATCTTTTATTTACCTTATTAACGAGTGATAAGTACTAGTACTAAGTACTTAAGTAATAATTCGAATAATTATGCCGACTAAATAAATGTATTAATTTTGGGCTAAAATTATTACAATTACTTAATTAACAAATATAAAAATAATAGCTTTTAAAAGTCAAACCACGTCAAACGACGTTGTTTCAAGGTTATGTCAACTGTTTGTTTTTGTAGTGATGTGACAAAATAACGAGGCAATTGTATTCGAATATTTTTGTAATCTTAATATAATCTGTCGGTATGATATAAATAATATAATATTTAATGTACTTAGGTACATTCCGTCTATTACAAATTCTAATGTGTCAGAGAGAGACAAAGCATTGTCGAGAAAGGATTCGAAATTACTAGAAACATTTTGAATTTTCGATACTAGAATGTTCTAATATTTACACATATAAAAAGGCCTGCAGTGTGTCGAGAGTTCAGTAGACATTCGAAGTTGAGTGAAGATAAGTTAAGCGATACAAAATAGTGGAAAAGTGAAGAGTTGGTTAAAGTATTAGTGAAGAAGTATTGAGAAGAGAAATACAGTGTTCAGAGACTAGTGTTGTGTACAGACTGTGCGTGTATTCATAGTGAAATAAAACATCCTTAGTGCAAGTGCAACGATTATAATCCTAACCCGTAGAACGTAACAATACATTTACCAATAAATAAAGCATATTTATTTTTTTCCCTTCGTTTCATTCAGAATTTACGATTCAATTCAAGTAATTGATTCATTAAAAATGTATTTACATTGTGATTATTTATTGAAATATAATTCCTATTAAAAATAACAACATATAAATTAAATTGAATAAATATGCATAATGAATGCAATAAATAACGTTACTAAATTATTGTACATCACTAGTCATGACGAATTGACAGGTGTCAGAAACGCATTCTTTGAGCGGCCGAACTGTAATTATGAAATGAAGTTACTAGACAAGTAGGTAAGTATATACTTAAATAAGCGATGATGAATTATATTTTCGAAGTTGATTAATATGGTTTTAAGGAATTAGTTATATACGGCATAAACTTTTTAATTATAATTAAACTATTTTTATTGTGTAGAGGAGACATACTTTTGGATTTAAATTGAGGAAATAGCACTCGTTACTAATGTAAGAGCAGGGTTAGTTCGTCTCCGCCTCTGTGACTCATGGTGTTTACCAAAAAAAACGACCCAATGTTAGAGTGCAGATTATATTTTATTCCAAAACACATACAATATCGTTGGAAATAAGGCTTTAAATGAATTTTAAATTTTATTAAATTATACAAGGGAAAAATAACATTTTTAAACTAAAGTAGGTAGTAGGTATATCAAATATTCATTTATATAAAAGCCATTAACTAATAATTCCGGATTGTCAGCCTATCTCACGCTCGATCAAAATATATAGAAAATACTTAAATAGCTATGATTAACGAGACAATAGCAGTAAAAGTTTGTACATAATTTAAATGAGGCGATCGATGCCCCATGTGTTACGATTCTGAACCATCATTGATGACTCAGGAGTGAACACTGGCAGCCGGTTACTGTCCTTCGCACTAACCTTACTCTAACTGCATAGTAGGTGAGTTAATGATGAAAAAAATACTAAAATAATTATAAAAATATGTATTTAAATTATTTTTATAATTTTTGTTTTTTTTAATTATTTTTTTACATAATTTTCGCGTTCAATTTATATACTTTCATAACATTTTATTAGGATATTTTATTTTAATGTTACAATTGTCACTTTATTATAAATTATTAAAAATACTAACAATAATATGTATTAAGTAAGAAAAAAATATAATTTCATTGATTTTTATCTGCAGACTGCAGTAACGAAACAAAAGACAATGTATATTTTTGCGGATAATAACAGAGTTGTCATAAAACTTATCGCTTCAACACCGTGGTAACGAAGAAAGTGAATGTTTATTTTATAAAAATAAACGGCCTGTGGAAAACTGAACTTCAACATGGAAACTTTCATGATCCGTCAACACTCGTCATTGCATTTCAGCGATAGAGTGCTGACTTCTGTTGTGGCTGTAGGTTTTATGATTAAGGTCCAAAGTACGTTAACATTATTGGTTTGTAATGGTTTCAGAAGTATAAAAGATGTATCTATATCTCCGGATGCATAGTACTGTGTAAGAACTTCGTCAAGTGGTTTCAACCTTCTCAGTTCGCTATTTACGCGGTCTGATTTTTTGTTGTGTGAAAATTTGCTATTTTAATTTATTATATTATACCTACCTATGCGTTGCCTAGATTGTAGATTCGTCTTGACAAATTCATCAACGATGTCTTTTTGTTGAGTGTCGGGTAAAAATTGTATTTTTAATATATTATAATATGTATCTATCGGCTATTGATGTCCGATAATGTTTCCTTGTAGCTCCTAAGCTGCTGCTGTACCGATTTTGATGAAACTTCGTCCTCAAATTCGTCTTGATACGCGAGTGTCGGGTTTATGAAAAATATAAAAATATATATCAATATGTTATATGGCCATAGCCAATTTTAGGTCTCCGTTTATGTGTATTTATTAACAAAAAACAAAAACCGACTTCAAAACTAAACAAATCTAAACTAAAAAGTAGAAAATAATACTTTTAAGAACTTCGTTAATTTAGAAGTCGGTGCCAGCCAGGACGGATAGACTTATCTTGCCTTTGCAAGGAACTTTCGAACGGTATTTTGATTATGTTTACAAATATTATAGATATAGATTAATCGAATACTTATGTGTCTATTTAAGGTTATTTTGCTTTGGCTGGCACCGACTTCTAAATTAACGAAGTTCTTAAAAGTATTATTTTCTACTTTTTAGTTTAGATTTGTTTAGTTTTGAAGTCGGTTTTTGTTTTTTGTTAAAAATAATTTATTTTCAAATTTTTAACGGAAAGTAGATACTTATTTTGTTTATGTACAAAAAAGAATTTTCCAAATCGGTCCAGCCATCTTCGAGTAATGGGGAACATACATAAAAAAAGTCCCCAACGAATTGAGAACCTCCTCCTTTTTTAGAGTCGGTTAATAAGAGCCTGAAAGAATTTAACTATCGGTCTATAATTACGTATAATATTGAAAGAATTTTCTTTTAACTCCTAACCGTTGAGGAGTTGTACCTTCCATCATTAGCTCAACCACAGGAGATAATGATTATCAGACGCAAGTACTTGAACAACTTTAGAAAATATATGAAAAACGTAATAAGTGCCTATAAAATTTGAGAGTTGTCTTCGATTTCCCTGGGATCCCATCATCAGATCGTGACTTGGTGACTATGGGACCAACTAGAAACTATACCCTTTCAAACAAAAAAAGAATTTTCCAAATCGGTCCAGCCATCGTCGAGTAATCGGGGAACATACATAGAAAAAAAAAAAAAAAAAAGTCCCCGACGAATTGATAACCTCCTCCTTTTTTTGAAGTCGGTTAAAAATGACAGGGCTTTAAAAGGCATTTACAAAAAATATAGGTAGGTACTTTTAAACTTATATGTTTTAAAATAATAAGGAGCACAAAATATGTAATAAGTAAAAAATCAGAAAAGTGCGAGAGAGAGAGAGAGAGAACTCCCATTTATAGGTAATTATAGAAACCAATGAGTGTACCTTTTCTTTTCAATGAGCTACCTATAGAAAATTCTTTACTAGCCTTTATTTTTTGAAGTAAGTCATAAAGGATTGAATATGAATGTATGTAGGGGTCTTTGTAAATGTTATTTTAGATTTTTTCATATATTTTGTTTAGCATATTTAGTATTTTAATCTATTTACCTAAGATTCAATATTGTACTTTTATTTAAAATATGCAGTTATCTCTATACAGTATAGCCTCGTTTTAGTCGACTTTAAAAAGAAGGAGAAGCGTTTTAATTACAGTAGGTATTTTACTTGTTGTGAATCAAGCTGATGAAGATGTAAACCTCAAGGGTGGTGCTATATTTTACCGACCGGTTTCATATTATTCCATATTTAAGCAGAAAAGAAAAATTGACAATAGACGCTTATAATTTAGGTACTTTGAAATGTTTTTGTATATCATGATGTAAGGTTTAATTCCACTGTAGCGTGGGCTGGGCTTGACTCATGTAGACCGTGACTAGTTGCTCCAATCTTCAATTGAAACAATAGGTCTTTTATCTACTTAATACTAGAATGTTTCCATTGAATAGGTATATCAGGATGAAAATCTTTGTTATTTAGATGGAGATGACAAACAAATACGAGAGTGCGGGGTAACTGGAGCCACATTCGATTACTTTGTTATAATTTTTAATGAGGAACTTAAACCTTGTTTATTTGACTACTTTTTATCAAAATTTTAATCAACTACAGCCGTTCGTTAGGGTACCTACAGTAAAAATTATACAAACAAAGTCAATCGCTCCCATTACCCCACACAAATTCTTCTAAAACCTGGGATGAAAGGATGGGAAATGGGAGCTATGATGTACCGCTGTCTAAAAAAAACTCATCGGGTTCCGTACATTATCTATAACAATTAAGTTAGTCCTCTAAATTGTATGAGCGCCCATGAAGCGCGTGAAGGACAGAATTAAAAAGCTTAGCGAGCTCTGTTAAAACAGGTGCTCTTCCAGCTCTTAGAATCCTTAGGTAATTCCGTCCTCCCCCAGAGCTTCATTTTTTTTCTAGCTGTCCAAGAGCTATCCTAATCTCTTCATTGATTTATTTCAATTATTTTGACATGCACTTTATTTAAACTTAAATTTGACTTCATTTTTATTAGATTAATTTTAACTAGCAATTCCCGCGGCTACGCCCGCGTTCTAATCACTGTTAAAAAATAGGAATTCGTGATGAAACGTTGAAAATTCTTCAGAATTTCTAAAAAAATTTCGCTTCTTGTAAGAGCTTGCGTAACAGTACGCAAGACGGAGGTGTATTAAGATAGCAGGTTAGCAGAATCAATGGAAACATGCATGGTATTTTATAGCTAAATAGTTGATAAAACCCCGATTTTGTTGCTTTAACAGATTTCGAAAAAAAAAGTTACCATTGTAAGTTGTATAAATTATCATTGCACGCACCATGGCAACGGTCATAACATGATACGTCAAACGCCGTTAATTTTATGTTTTTTTTAAATTTCCTAACTTTTTTCGATATAGTATGTTATCCTTAAGAGATAGACATATGCCATCGCGGACTTTTTTGTGGACCTATATAAGATACACAATTTCACCATACATCATTTTGTTATATCTCAGGTTTAGGCCTTCGTTGAAAGCTCCCGTGAAGACGGCTTATTTTTTTCCGACACCTCCAACATAATATTTCATTATATTTTAGCCAATGTATACAAAACCTTGACAAATCATATACTAAAACCTTTCTGGAGAGCCATTCTATCCATTGGTGAAACCTGCATGAAAATCGGTGCAGTAGATTTTCAGTTAATCGCGAACAGACAGACAGACAGACGCGGCGGAGGACTTTGTTTTATAATAATAATAGCGGTGCCCGCGGCTTCGCTCGCGCTAAGAGTGAATAAAATAAACATTTTTGCTTATATACTGTTACTTATAATGTACCAAGGACTGATTCCCCATTTAAAGTTCTGGCCCTCTTAATTTGTATTGCAGAGCAATATTTCAGTGTCACGCAAAATATTTCAATAGAATTAAATTTCCCATACAAACTTAGCCACCCCCTTTAACCCCCAATGGGGGTGAATTTCGAAAAACCCTGAAATACGTGTTTCATCATTTGTACTAAAAAGCATTAATTCAAAGTTTCATGCGAAAATGTGCAATAAAAATATTTTTCTCATACAAACTTTGCTCTCATACCCCTTTTAACCCTTTTAGGGGTTGAATTTCCAAAAAATAATATGCCTATTTCCTTCTCATGAATGCAAACTATCTACATACCAAATTTCAGCAAAATCGGTTGGGTGGTTTAGGCGTGAAAAGGTAACAGACAGACAGACAGACAGAGTTACTTTCGCATTTATAATATAGTATGGATGGATGTATAGATGTTGACATGTACTGTTTTGATATTACTTGTTTGACTTTTAATTTGATTCATATACTTTTTAACTTTGTCGACAATATTTAACCTATGTAATTCATCTATTCTCATTAACCGGTGTTGACTTTCTTATTGTGATTGAAATTTTATTAATTGATTAATTTATTGATTTTATAGACTTATTATTATTAATATACTTTTGATTGTGTAATTATAGAGTTAATTTATGTACACTTATAAAGACATACATATCTGAATAATTGTTATATTTAATTCGATCCAAAATGTTTTAATATGTGTGTTGTTAATGTACTTTTAAATAAATAAATAAATAATCTCGCTCACATCGATGTCGGGAAGCTCATCGGTCTGTTTGGTGGCGTACTAGCCTGGCTCGTGCTGCGTGCATCATACGCGCGCTGAGCCTCGGGTAGAGGTATTGGTGAAGAGTAAAGATCCACATAGAATTTTTCGACTTCAGCGAGAATACTTTCGTAGATTTACGCGAATATTCGACATTAGAAATGAAACTACCTTTTCGGATTTTGTCGCGGATTTATTTTGATTTTTAGTTCCCGACGTTTCGAATGCTTTACAGCAATCATGGTCACGGGAGAGAGGTGTCTCTCCGTCTCTCACGGGAGAATCCAAAAAGGTACTTTCATTCTGCGAGAATCTTTGGTTTCGAGGTGACGATGGTACCTAGAGCAGTTCTTATTTTAGTCAGGTGACAACAGGAGGTGTGAGATTTGGCAAAGCCTTTAGAACCACAATTGAGTGCATTGCATCTGCAATTTTTCGGGTATTAGGGTGTCGTTTGTCACGCCTTATGACACCGTTACTTTTCTGTCAAGTACCTGACGCTTAGATGTATTCATCAGCTCACATCTCTTCATCATCTCGTCTAGTGTCTCGCTTGTAAACTTCGACTTTTGTCCATTGCTCTTTGGTCGAAAATATTTTGGACCCACCTCACGAAGCGTCTGAAGTTAGACTGTTAGTTGCGTCGTTAATGTCCTGTGTGGTTTCCAATATAGCGGATCGATTTTCGGAGCTATGTAGGCTCCCATTACCTGCTGAGCACGATTTTTAAAAGTAATAACATAAATATCTTATTTAACTTAAAGACACTTAAAAGAAGACGAATTTAAGCATGTAATATGCATAAGCAAAAAAGTATAAGAATATATTTTCAAACCAACCTGGACGCTCGCAATTGGCAGTTTTTTATAAGCGCATACCGATAATCACATAACCGTCCCTCGTGACTCAACGCGGGATACTAACGACTCGTGCGCATCAGACGAACATCCTCGATGGTTTCCGGAAAAGACCTAGTACTTGAAGCTACCCGAATATGCATAGGTATAAGGTACCCTTAATAGACATCGCTCCCATAACCCTCCCGCTCCCATTACCCGGTGCTCCCCTACTACCTTAAATTTATTTTGCTTAAATTGTCAGATAAAAAAAATAAATTATTTTTAACAAAAAACAAAAACCGACTTCAAAACTAAACAAATCTAAACTAAAAAGTAGAAAATAATACTTTTAAGAACTTCGTTAATTTTGAAGTCGGTGCCAGCCAAGACGGATAGATTTATCTTGCCTTTGCAATGGACTTTCGAACGGTATTTTGATTATGTTTACAAATATAGATATAGATTAATCGAATATGTGTCTATTTAAGGTTATTTTGCTTTGGCTGGCACCGACTTCTAAATTAACGAAGTTCTTAAAAGTATTATTTTCTACTTTTTAGTTTAGATTTGTTTAGTTTTGAAGTCGGTTTTTGTTTTTTGTTAAAAATAATTTATTTTCAAATTTTTAGCGGAAAGTAGATACTTATTTTGTTTATGTACAAAAAAGAATTTTCCAAATCGGTCCAGTCATCTTCGAGTAATGGGGAACATACATAAAAAAAGTCCCCAACGAATTGAGAACCTCCTCCTTTTTTTTAAAGTCGGTTAATAAGAGCCTGAAAGAATTTAACTATCGGTCTATAATTACGTATAATATTGAAAGAATTTTCTTTTAACTCCTAACCGTTGAGGAGTTGTACCTTCCATCATCAGCTCAACCAAAGGAGATGATGATAATCAGACGCAAATACTTAAACAGCTTTAGGAAATATATGAAAAACGTGATAAGTGCCTATAAAATTTGAGAGTTGTCTTCGATTTCCCTGGGATCCCATTATCAGATCGTGACTTGGTGACTATGGGACCAACTAGAAACTATACCCTTTCAAACAAAAAAAGAATTTTCCAAATCGGTCCAGCCATCGTCGAGTAATCGGGGAACATACATAAAAAAAAAAAAAAAAAAAAAAAAAAAAAAGTCCCCGACGAATTGAGAACCTCCTCCTTTTTTTTAAAGTCGGTTAATAAGAGCCTGAAAGAATTTAACTATCGGTCTATAATTACGTATAATATTGAAAGAATTTTCTTTTAACTCCTAACCGTTGAGGAGTTGTACCTTCCATCATCAGCTCAACCAAAGGAGATGATGATAATCAGACGCAAATACTTAAACAGCTTTAGGAAATATATGAAAAACGTGATAAGTGCCTATAAAATTTGAGAGTTGTCTTCGATTTCCCTGGGATCCCATCATCAGATCGTGACTTGGTGACTATGGGACCAACTAGAAACTATACCCTTTCAAACAAAAAAAGAATTTTCCAAATCGATCCAGCCATCGTCGAGTAATCGGGGAACATACATAGAAAAAAAAAAAAAAAAAAAAAAAAAAAAGTCCCCGACGAATTGAGAACCTCCTCCTTTTTTTGAAGTCGGTTAATCAAAAAGTATGATTCATATAAAAGTCGTGAATTTTGCACTAAGTAGTACTTTTAAAAAGTGTGAGGCATTGCATTAATTATAATGCAACGATATAAAAGGAGTCGGCCAAAAACCGGGCGAGAAGTTTTGACCACCTAAAAATTTCTGGTGTCCATGTTCCCCGGGTCTGTAACTTTGGGTAACCTTTGCAGAATTATAATACAACAATCTGATAAAGAATGTTAAAGCAAAAAATAAATAAATAAATAAAATAAATCTTTACCTATAACAAATATCATACTTTGATAGATATAGTCACGTAATTATATCTGTGAAAAGTAGCATTACCCCTAATTTATTTAATAATTACTGCCCTGAAAATGTAATAGAAGTTCATGCGGGATATCGATTTCATACGTTTATTAGTCTCGCGCTGTTGAAAATCAATTTATTCATAAATTTTAAAGTGATTACGACAATTTTATAATATAAATATATGAAAATAGGTACCTAATGGACGCTTTCTTTTACTTTCAATTTGAGTAGGTAGCAGTAGTTGTGCATTTAATATGATTATTTTATATAGATCGAATAGAACCTCTATTCGATTATATTTTGTATGCCTTATATTATTCATATTGTGATGTCGACTTAATGCGAATCTCAAAGATACAATCCAATCTCCATTGGCCATTGAGTTGTAGCATCATCAGTCGACCTCGCATTTCTTTTACCAAATAAAGAACTTGACTAAATCCGACGTACATCATTTTTATAACCTATGATATTGATATAATATATTATAATGCTTATTAATTATTAACTTAATTATACTTAATTTGGCAACCTCGAATTTGGAAACAACCATAGCCTCACCACGTGCTTTAACGTACGCTTAACGTTTAAATAGAATCATTAACAAAAAACAAAAACCGACTTCAAAACTAAACAAATCTAAACTAAAAAGTAGAAAATAATACTTTTAAGAACTTCGTCAATGTAGAAGTCGGTGCCAGCCAAAGCAAAATAACCTTAAATATACACATATTTGATTAATCTATATCTATAATATTTGTAAACATAATCAAAATACCGTTCGAAAGTTCCTTGCAAAGGCAAGATAAATCCGTCTTGGCTGGCACCGACTTCTAAATTGACGAAGTTCTTAAAAGTATTATTTTCTACTTTTTAGTTTAGATTTGTTTAGTTTTGAAGTCGGTTTTTGTTTTTTGTTAAAAATAATTTATTTTCAAATTTTTAACGGAAAGTAGATACTTATTTTGTTTATGTACAAAAAAGAATTTTCCAAATCGGTCCAGCCATCTTCGAGTAATGGGGAACATACATAAAAAAGTCCCCAACGAATTGAGAACCTCCTCCTTTTTTTAGAGTCGGTTAATAAGAGCCTGAAAGTTAAATACATTTTTGACAAAAAATACAAAATACAGCTGGAAGAGGACTTACAGGCAATATCCAACGGAAAAGACCTGAGGATCTTCACGGATGGCTCAAAAACGAAAACTGGGTCTGGCAGCGGCATTTTCTCCGAAGACCTAAATGTTAATATATCACTACCCATAGGCACCTACAACACAGTGTTTCAAGCAGAGTGTTTAGGTATACTTGAGGCAGCCAGAACTATCGCAACGAGGAATATAGTGAATTCCCCCATTCGAATATTATCAGACAGCATGTCAGTACTACAGGCACTGAATAGTAACTCAACCACTTCAGGTATTATCTATGAATGCCATAACACCCTGATGCAGGTAGGTTCAAGTAATGACATCACACTGCAGTGGATCAAAGGGCACAGCAACATTCGCGGTAACGATGTGGCGGATGAGCTAGCAAGAAGAGGTTCAAATATGACGGCTATAGGAACCGAACCAACTATCCCCTTACCTTCTTGCTGGCTCAAAAGCCAAATTCGACAACGCATGAAAAAGAAACACAACATTCTATGGTCTGAACTTGAGAACTGTAGACAGGCCAAAGCGGCGCTGCCTACAATTGACGCCAAAATGGCAAGTATACTTATAAAATTAGATAGACGACGCCTTAGGCAAATAACTGCGGCAATGACCGGTCACGGGCCGTATAATAAACATCTATTTAATATAGGTATTACCGACAGTCCCCTGTGCAGAGCTTGCATGGGTGAAGAAGAAACGGCTGCACATGTACTTTTAAATTGTTCAGGTGTAGCGGCTTACCGGGCACAACATCTTGGCACCCCAACGACACTCCCGGAGATCTTTAAGAAGCCTAAAAGACTTCTGAAGTTCTTGGAGGAGCTGGGGTGGCAGGAGTAAATTTCTCACACACGCAAAATAGGCGCGCAGTCGTCGAGTTGCGGAAACCAGCCCGCTCATACCATACCATACCATACCAAGAGCCTGAAAGAATTTAACTATCGGTCTATAATTACGTATAATATTGAAAGAATTTTCTTTTAACTCCTAACCGTTGAGGAGTTGTACCTTCCATCATTAGCTCAACCACAGGAGATGATGATTATCAGACGCAAATACTTGAACAGCATTAGAAAATATATGAAAAACGTAATAAGTGCCTATAAAATTTGAGAGTTGTCTTCGATTTCCCTGGGATCCCATCATCAGATCGTGACTTGGTGACTATGGGACCAACTAGAAACTATACCCTTTCAAACAAAAAAAGAATTTTCCAAATCGGTCCAGCCATCGTCGAGTAATCGGGGAACATACATAGAAAAAAAAAAAAAAAAAAAAAAGTCCCCGACGAATTGAGAACCTCCTCCTTTTTTTGAAGTCGGTTAAAAAGAACCTAAAATTTAAATATGTTAACCTAAAAGTTGTGAATAAACAATAAAAAATTAGGTTCTATCCACTTTTGAAGACTAGTACTGGCTGGCTCCATAATAAATTATATTGTGCTGAGGGAAATTTTTCATATTTATCTATAGCTGTTATGTGGAAAATATCACATTTTAAATATCAAAATGAGTTTTATTTTTTAGTTGTAGTTAGCATCATCAGTTAATTAAATATCATAGTACAAATTAACATTCCCAAGAGATTAGAAATAGTTTCGTTTTGGCTAATTCGTAATTGAATTAGGTAATTTGCCCTGACGTATCGTGAATTGGGTCAGCGAGCAAATTTTATCTACAATTTTCATGAGATTTCGTAACTGTTCAATTATATAAATGAAACAAAGAGTTTGTTTATTTTACATGATAACCTATAGTTATAGTAAATGAAACACTAGACCCTAGAAAGGCCTACACGGTACACCCTAGTTAAAATTCCCGCTTTTGTAAGTTAAAAAAAAAAAAGTCTGTCGGTTAGTATTAAAAAAATTAAGGTTTAATTTATTATCACTATAACTTAAACTTATTTATATTTTTGTTTCAGCTTGCTTCAATTACGGCGACACGCCTAACGTTAACAAAGGTGATAAGAAGGATAACAACTTGAACATAATGGATGTTGGACGTAAGTATTGAGTAAGGAGTCCCTATATGTTGAAGAGAAATTTATATACCTGTTAAATTATATTTTCACTAGTAAAATTATAATTGCCCGCAGTTTTATCAATCAACTTCCATTTCTAACATGGGAAAATTTTAGGTTTATAGTAAATTCTGTAAGCACATTCAGTGAACTTGTACGCTTTATAACAATTAGCTACCCTAGATAAGGTAGGGGTGGGAAACTTCGGTCCGTTTTGATTGATATCACAATTTCAATGGTAGCTAAGTTTCTATTCCAAACTCCGGAGAATGCCATCATATAACTAATTACTTTTACTAGTATTATTGTTTTTTACCTGTGCTATGATAACAATCATAATTTATGCGAAAATCTGTGCTTGTAACTTTTCCGCATACCTAGTTGAATAAATTTCTTCTTTTCCGCGCTCGCTGGCCTTGGCTCAATTGATTTGAGTGAAATTCGGAATGATACGAGTATAGCTTTAGACTTTAGTTTACACAATAATATAATATAATAATAATACTAGCGACTCACCCTCGCTTCGCTCGGGTTCGTCCCCAGGTGTAACCTCTTTAGTATAGTTTTAAAATGACGTAATTTCCATATATAATCGCGTAAGAAACGCTTTCATTCGACCGTTTTTTCTCCTAATCACTTTGCAAAACGGACTACCACGTAAAAGCCTTTTTTTTCGGTATTTTATATAACCTATGACACTCAGCAATAATGTGGCTTTCTATTAGTGAAAGAATTTTTAAAATCGGTTCAGTAGATCCTGAGATTACCCCTTACAATTTAACAAACACACAAACTTTACTTCTTTATAATATTAGTATAGATAAGAATAATAACTATGTCAATAAAATTTTCCAAAGAATATTTAATGTACAGATACGATTAAGTTTCAATTTCATTTTTAGTTTAAAAACTATACGAAAAAAAAATAATTTCATTGATCACCTTAAAAGGTACGCAAAATATTTGTACCTACATGTCTGTGATACATAAATTAAAAATACCGTTTGTAGTAGGTTCAATTTATTGTTATCATTAGATAGAAAGGCAAATGCGGGCGTGTTCATACGAGTACTTCGGCTTTATACGCATGCAGACTGAAGATACTATTCATTGTTTTATTTTCGCTTTGGATCGTAAAAAATTCGTGAATATGATTAATTATAATCATGATATTAATTCGATATAGCTGGAAAATAATTAGCTTTTCATCAAATATTACAGTAGCTAGAATTACATTTTTTTAAAATCCTATTATAATAATTTATAGATAGGTACATCATTATAATGTACGAATAAATTATTAATGATATAAAATATAAATAATTAAATTAAAACATAAATTTTGCTAAAATAGCACACCTCCATTATAGTTGGTATTAATACAAAATTATTTTTACCTTTAGGTGCCTATCAGTCTTGTATACGCTACTTTTAAAACGATAATACTGTTTACGTTTAATGTATTCATTTCTTGTTGACACGGAAACTTAATTATGAGTATGTGTCACGTTGGGAGGGTTTCTAGCGTGTTGTTATAATGTAGCATAGCGTTCTTTTTAAAAATAACTAGGTGTTTAAAATTACAATCTTTATCTTACAACTAACTGAGTCAAATTAAATACTTTTTTGGAAAATCTAATTGAAATCCCTGGTCACTATTATCGATACGGGAGTTGAATCTACAGTTTTTAGATTTTTTTTTCATCTGTGACCTTATCATGAGAAAACCACTAGACAGATTTTGATGATGAGGATAGTTGATTGAACCACATCATATAGGTACCTACATCATTCATAAACTGTAATTCTAACTGAGTGGAATCTGTACCTACATTCAATATTTTTTGGAAAATCTTGTGAAAGGCTGAATGTATGTTTTTAGAATTTTTGTCACTTTGCCTGTGCCTGTGTCAGTTCTATCAGTCCGTGAGTTTCACAATTCTCTACCTTTACTAACTAGATTCTTTCATCCCTGACCCAGTTTTATAAATTGATTATGTTGTGTCCTTGTAGTTTAGTAAATAAATGTATATACGTAACTACTTGACTTCCTTCGAGTATAAAAATTCTAATTTAGAAGACACATTGTACGCAAATCATGATAAGTATCATTATTTATTCTAGTAATGTTACCTTTTAGTAACTAAAGATTCAATAAAACTTTTGTAAAGTAAAACATAAAATCTATATAAGTGTAAGTAACTGACGTGATATGAAACATTTTGTGTAGGAACTGTAATAGTTACTCATTTAATTTATAAACACAGTTAATTTCGTTGGTATTAAGAAAAGCTTGTGATTATAATAACTGACTAAAAGTATTTATCAGAGAGGTATATTTCTGTGAGAATCAAGTTAATTTGTCGTAAAAGCTCATGCTTATTTCTCACCCAAAGAGAATACCATCGTGGAAATCTTTGGGGGTGGTTAAACTTAGTGTGTAATGCAAGGGCGTAGCCAGGATTTTGTTTAGGGGGGGGGCAGGCTAGACAAACCAAGAATATAATCTAAGGAAAATGCTTATAATAAAACAGTAGCTCAGAAGAGAATCTGTAAATAAAATATTTTTTTAAAACAGTGACCGTAACATAATATTTTGTATTGAATATAGACCTCGAAAAAGTCGTTTTAAAATTTTGTCTGATTGCCTGTATGTCTGTCTATTTGAATGTTATCGTTTAATTCAAAAAGCACTGCACGGATTTTAATCAAATTTTGTGATTGATTACTTATTATTGGTGTCGTGACTTAGGATACTTTTTATTGCAGGAAAATATTTCATTTCCACTGGAAAACAAAATAATTAGTTCATTTGAGTCGTCTTAAGAACCTAGCGCTGGCTAAATCTTGAGAGATATATCAAAACTATATAGTAGGAAATTGTAGGTATTAAAAAATCCGACAGAAATATCTAAAATATCAAATATCCTCTCCTATCTCATCTCCTCAATACCTATTTTTATCAGTAGATATAAAAACAGTAACTTAGCATATATGTATAATATAAAAAGTTCTGTACTGATTTGAAGTAAATTTTGTACAGTTGATACGTATATACACGATACAACATTTAATATACCCTTTATTTACAATATTCTGTATGGTTTTGTAAGACCTACCGAAAAGTTTGGAATAGTATGTCTATGTCTCCACAGGAAAACACAATAGCTAGTTGTATACAGTTAACAGTAGTCTTCATAAAAGAGGGTGGACCTTTAAATGAGGAATGGTTCGTTGTTACACAACAAGTAATAGCATAAAGTCAAAATATTTTAGTACTTTAAGCGCGAGCGAAGATGCGGGCCCCGCTAGTAATATATACAAGATAAAACAAAATTAAAAAATTAAAAAACCTCTGAGACAAAATAATAGTAATAAAAAAAGATTATTTGTTAGATTCTATGTACCAGTCATCATTCCACTTTCTTCATAAATCTAAGGATAAAAGGAAGAATGAAGACGACACCCGAGAACATGTCGTGGGACTTCTATTATCAGATGTGGCGAAAAGAGGCCTTCTGGACTGGAAACCGATCTCAGACCGAATCATAACAGCACATCTGGCAGGAAGAAGATTTACCAGGCGATTGGAACAAAGGCCTTCTTATCACTGTACCAAAAAAGGGGGAACTCAGTCAATGCTGTAACTGGAGAGGTATTTTTCTTTCGGACTTTGCTTTTGGTCACGTCCAAAGTGCTCTTAAAAGTCATTTTGGATAGACTCTCACAGGACGTCAACCCCTTCATACGCAGAGAGCAAGCAGGATTTCAGTGCCATGCTTGTTACCTTCGGGTAGCAGCCGAATGGGCCGGCACGCCCCGTATAGTACCACTCTCTCACAGGAGACCGGCGTGAAGTGGCAGCTATGCTGTCGCGTTTCGTCCGGTAAGTGAGAGTCCGGGAGGCCCACTCCCCATCCCTCCTCCCTCATCCCTCCTCCCTTCTACTCTCTACCTCCCTTTCCTAAAAGGCCGGCAACGCATCTGCAAGCCCTGTGGTGTTGCAGATGTCCATGGGCGGAGGTGATCACTTACCATCAGGTGAGCCTCCTGCCCGTTTGCCCCCTTTGTCCCATAAAAAAAAAAAAATCGATCGTGTACAAACCAGATCAACATCCTTCGTATCATACTAGAACTGGCAACAGAATGGCAAAGGGAGATAGTATCTCACTTTTGTAGATTTCGAAAAGGCCTTTGATACGGGTGATATGGGCCAGCATCTGGCCTCCATTGCGTAAAATTGGCTCCCCAGAGAAAATAATTAACATCACAAGAATTATTATTGTAAAGTGACACATAAAAGGCTCATTTCGGAGGACATAGAGGTACACGCAGGCGTAAGACAGGGTTGTCTCCTTTCACCACTTCTTTTTTTTGTCGTTCTGGATGGTATTCTGCATAATGCCACGGCATTGAATGAGGCATAATCAAGTTCTTAGTAGACCTGGTCTCTTGAGCCACACTAGCACATGAGGCCAAATTGAACGACTTACGAAAGGAGGCAGCTAGTACGGGGCTCAAAGTAAATATAAGGAAGACACGGGAAATGAGGAGCAGAAAAACGAGTACACTCCCGTTGGTGATCGGCACAGAGGCAGTGGAACTCGTCCATAAATACACATACCTCGGTAGCTGCGTGTCAGAAAGAGGACGAACCGAAGAGGACATCACTTCGAGAATCGCCAAAGCACGAGCAACCCGTATGGCTCTCACACAATACTATGTTGTAACGAGTAAAGTGAAGTTAGGAGCGGGTGTTGGAGAGGAGGCGCTAGTGTGGCGGTGTGAAGTGTGAGGCGAGTAGAGGAGAGTTGACGGGGATGGCGGATATTATATAAATGTTTTGCTCGAGTTTGAATCTCTCTCTATTTTTCTGCAGTGTTAATGTTAAAGCGTTGTTAAATATTTACAATAACAAGTGTGTTGCATTAATAGAAAGTTAACAGTGATAATTGTAAAATCTATGATATAAAGTGATTTGTGAAAATACTGTTTTATTTTCTCTGACTGCTTATCATGTATTGAAAAAAAGTAGTCAACGTTGAGTCATCGTTGATCTCAGCCATGTTTTAAAACGACGTAACGACGTTTTGCACGTATAAAAGCAAATCTAGAATCAACCATTCATTGTGTAATCTTATAAAATTCGCCTGTCAATAGAATCAACGTTGTTTTTGTTTATTAATATGCTAATACTTTATGGTTTGTGAGCATTCCTGCATCTCCTAGGGGGGGGGCAGCTGCCCCCCCCCTGCCCGTACCTGGCTACGCCCATGGTGTAATGTGTATACGAAAATCTCCTATATCACAAAAACAACTCAACATCAACTGTATCTAAAAGTATTTTGCTCATATCATTTTTTTGTATATTGATTTCGAACTAAAACAGTTAATAATTCCATAAAAGAACCTGGACCCTGAAAATGAGTTTAAAAATTGCATAGGTTTCTGAGCTTTACTAGCGAGTACACTCTCGCAAATCGCATGTCTCGGAGTTCCTCGGCGCGAGTGTAGAGCTGCAGAATAGGTCATGGATTTATAAAACTCGTTAGGTACCGGCGTTTACTGTCAAAACACAACCGAGTCTGACAGCTGACTGCAGACTCAAGACTGCTGAGTGCTGACTGACAGACGACAGTTGTTCGAATAATATTCGACGGTATAGACGTGTTAATAAGCAAGGTTGTTTTTTTTAAAAGTTGAAATGACGACCAGTTGAGTTCTGTTCGATTTATCTACATAAGAGTTTCAAAATGCATCGCAAGTCAACAACAAGGTCCAATAGTAAGTTTGTACGATTAAATGAGTTTTCTATTCATAATTTTTTAATTGGAAAACGAAATTGTATCACGTGTAGTACGTACCCCATGTAATAATGATTGATATATTTTGTAGTTTTATTGTTCTGTTAATATTTATAAATTAACAAACTAGCCGGTGTCGTAGATCAATGAGATTATAAATTTTCTAGTTAGTTTGGATTAATTTAAATTTGTGTACTTTGAAGTTGTATTTGTTTTCGTTTTGTCGTGCATTATTAATCAAAAATTTTAAAACATAAGAATAAACAAACAATTTATAAAGTATATTTATATTATTTTTAATTGATTACAACTAAACTGAAAGCATATATCACTAAAACATAATGTTTTTAATATGTTGCTTATCAAATTTAGCTCAATATAATTAATATATAGTAATTAATTAGTCTAGCGAATGTTAAAAAGTAAAATTTGAGCTAAGAATGAATATATAACCGAATATTAATTAATTTAATTTAATGGGTTATTATTTGCACTGCTAAATTTTATAAGTGGGTGGCTTATATAATTTTATATTTTTCTTTTGCAAGAATTTTAGTAACAACTATAATATAGTTTTTACATACAATATATTGTCATCTCTAAAATTTATTATTACGATTAAAGCTATGCATCATAAAAATGTTCAAAATTGACTAATGTACTATTAGGTACTGATTTGTAATTTCTATTAAATTTATTATTTAGTGAAATTCTCTTAATTTCATTTATCTACAATTTTTCTGAAGTAATTTTTTGGTTTCTTGTTTTCTATAATGAATATTTCTGTTTCTGTGCAAGTATGGATATTCCTTAATTTATTTTCAAAACTTTCACCAGTCTAGAGACAACAATTGCTATTGCAACAATTCAAAATGTAATAACAAATGCCTCCAAATGACTCTGACATCGACATAGATAACACAGTATTTCGTTTTTTGCTTTTTATCTAGGTAACCCTTAAAAAATGTGCAAGAATTAGAGAACTATTTATAATATCCTACTACCAAAATGCTTTAAATTAATTTTGTAATACATTTACAGTAGCCCTGCACCGCCCGCAATCAGCTTCCTCTCGGGTGGATGAAGAACTTATTCAGAAGAGTAATCGCGCACTCCAGAACACCACTGACCCTATTGAGCGCCTGCGTCTGCAATGTCTCTCCCGGGGTGCTTCGGGCATTGTTGGTATTGGAAGGTTAGTTCAATTTAGTTGGTACTTAATTATTCATTATGAGAGACTTACCTTTGCTTCGCCCGGGTGTCTATGCATTGCATGGCCCATCTCTCCGATGTGTATGTACCTTAGCGTCAGGCAAGCTAGCAGTGCATTAAGCTTAGCTTCTGGTCCTTATCAGATAACATACCGTTTATATTGACCATGGCGGCAACCCCATGTTTGTTGTGGTCTGCTGTGGCAGGACTGCCGTTGTCTGGGCATCTTAGTTGAGTGCGTAAGCGATCCTGCGACTCCCTTTAATCTGGGCAGGTTCCATTAAGGATAAAACTGGCTTTTCTCGCCAGTAAGTTCTATAGAGACACCTGTATGTATCCATGTGGTATGTTACTATGTAATGATTGTAATTAATAAATTAAAAAGTCCGTGTACCTTATGCCTTTTTATTATGTATGTATTAAAATATCAACATCTGATAAAATTATGTATTTTATTGTTACATAATGTAGTTTTTCACGCTTTCCTTATATTCCTACGATACTTTAAAGTGTTATGATATGATTAATCCTATAATACCTATATTATTCCTTATCCTATAATTATTATATCCGATCCTATAATATATTATTGACATAATCTAAGGATTCTTGTCAAAACTTATTAGCTGTATAAGCAATATAACACGCAGTACACATTAGTACTAATTGGATCAAGATGGGACGAGCGCTACATAAATACTTCAGCATCAGCGCTTTTCAACTTAGAATGGTGTTATTGTATGTAACAAGCAACATGTTAGCAGCGTCAACGAATACTTATATTTTGTTTGTAAACAATGTTTATTTTATATAAGCCTTATAAATTGTTTTGTAACGTAGAGCTCACATGCGATTAAAGTTTTGTGATTTCATATATTATTCATACTAATTGTGGCCTGCGGATCCGCTCGCAAAACGATAGTTCGATAAAATTTGATTAATCCAAGATTAAAAGCTCTTTCCATGCCAATTACAGCGACTAGAAGTAACGTTTGCAACCTTACTAATATTATAAATGTGAAAGTTTAGATTTTTGTTACTCCATTACGCCAGAACGGCTGAACGAATATGAGTAAAATTTTTCAAAAGAGAGATATATTATAGTCTGACATAGCATATATATTTTTAATCCCGAAAAAAAATGCGGATTCCTTAGGATAGTAATATTGTTTCGATAAAATTTTACTACTATTACAAATGCTAGTTTGTTTGTAAGTATGTCTGTTTGTTATTTATGCGCTTTGAAATGGCTAAGCGGATTTCGATAAAATTTTGTACGCAGATAAGACTATGATCCAGAAGTAGCACGTACTACTGTTAGACAGACGACGCAGCCGAGCGAAGAAACAGTTAGTTGCTATAAGATAATACCTACAAAAAAATATTCAAATTACAAAAAGTACATCTAAGTTAATATTACATACATATAATAAAATTAAGCTAAGTCGAATCTGTAAATTGATTAGTTTTAGGAAAATCTTACTGGAATTGTCATTATTAACGATACAGAGGCCAACTTTATAGTTTTTCATCATCAGCCCTTTTTAACGTCCCACTGCTGGGCCATAGTCCGCCGCGCTGGCCCAGTGCGTGTTGGCGGACTTCACATGTCTTACGAAAACTTGCTAGGTTTTCTCAGACATGCAGGTTTCCTCACGATGTTTTCCTTCACCGTAAGACAAGTGGTAATCAGGATAGAAATGATTCGCACATGAAAATATCAGAGGTGCGAGACCCGGACCCGCGTCACTCGGTTATACGACGTGACGGTTAAGCGACGCGTTACCGCTGGGCTATAGTTTTTACTTTTTTGAATTTTCGTCCGTCTGTGACCAGATCACAAGAAAATCACTGGACTGGTGTGAACATATATGATAGTTCTTACTGTGGGGAAATATTTCTGATATATCTAATGATAACCGTTAAAACGTACTTATCTAGTAAAAATATAAAAGTAGCTTAAAATATGTTATTTTATTTGTTCCAGGGTTTTCCGTCGCATGGACGACGATGGAAGCAAGCAGCTCAATAAAGAGGAATTTATTCAAGGCATCAAAGATACAGGATTGGAGATTAGTAATGCTGTATGTACAATTAAATTTGAATACATTTATGACAATTTTCTTAAAAATGGGACTAAATCTATACTAAATGAAAACTCCCAATTAGTTATTTTTTACTTTTTTTATTTTGAAGTCGATTTTTGCTTTTAATTAATTTTTTTTTTACTTTTTTGTTGTTTAAGGAAGCTGAGGAGATGTTCAAAGTGTTTGACAAGGACAACAGCGGCTCCATCAGCCTCGATGAATTTCTTCTACAAATCAGAGTATGAATATTTTAATTAATTTATTTTAAATAACTCATACTGCTTACTTGCTTACTCCTATATATATTTAGTCCCGGGTCCAATCGAGTTTGGCTTTATTGTTCAGGAAGGCCCAAAATTTGGCAAAAGCCAAAGAAATGAGAGTAAAAAGAAACAGAGTCCACTGATGATCGCGTGTACATATCCACTATAATATTTCCTGAGCAGTTGGCTAGTCTCAGTGAGATTGGCCGTCTTTCGAAGTCCGTAGTCAAATGTTAGGAGGATACCATTTATACATTATATAACAAAATTCTAGCAGTCAAATCTGTAAATTGAATATTTTTTGGAAAATCTAATTGAAATAGTAATTATTAACGATATAGAGGCCGAATCTATAGTTTTGAAATTTTTAATGTCAGTCTGTCTGTGACCGTATCACTAGAAAAACACTGGAAACATTTCGATGATAGCTGTTTTTTCCGGTCAACGAGTAGAATACTTTTTAATGCAGAAAAATATCTTGTTTCTGATAAATCTACACGGTGAGCTAAAACGTATTCTCCAGTACTCAATAAAATCTTAGAATTTGGTTTCCGGTTTTTAGAATATGTAAATATAATATTTATGTTTTCCATCTTTAGCCGCCAATGTCGGAATCTCGCCGCGCGATCGTAGAGCAAGCGTTTAGAAAGCTGGACAAGTCAGGTGATGGGGTCATCACCATTGATGATATACGTGGGGTGTACGCGGCTACTGCACATCCCAGGTAATAATAGTGATAATAAGCTTATTTATATTATCACACACAAAGAAGGTGAATATCTGATGGTGATGGGAAGGTGGTGATGGAGTCATCACTATTCATATATGAGGGACAGATCTCCCCGTTGGTAGAACTGGTTTGTTCTGGATCGAGCTGTTGACAACGCCAGGCCGAGCGCCTTAAAATCAATAGAAAAGCCACAATTTTTTTTAATTTTGCAAGCTTTGTTAATTTTAACTCATGTGATCTAACTACGTGCAGTAAATTAGCTGCACCACGCTGGGTAAGAGTGGGCTTACTTAGGACTTAAGACTTAGATAGATGCGACCATTCTCTCATATTTGCATACATTGTCAATTTACTAGAGACTTCTTGCTTCTCCGCATACTGCCATCTGCTACTCCTGGTTATAGTAATTTTTTTTAAGTAATTTCGCTAATTCCTTTTTTGTTGTGTTTGTTATTTGTAAGATAAGGTATTAGGAAAGGATAAATTAAGAAAGTTGCGCAAACTAAAAAAAATATTAAAATCTGCGAATTTTAATGTATTATGTTATGACAGTTGCCATGGTGCGCGGTTTAATCGGTAAATACCTATAAAGTAAATATACAAAACTCATAAGAGTCTATCTGTCCCGTAATCCCGTACCAAGAGTCGTTATTTTTAGCTAGTCGTATCTCGTCACTTATAAAATACTAAACATCATAATGCAACACTTACAGATATATGAGCGGTGAAGAGTCGGCAGATGCTATTCTGAACAAGTTTCTCGCGAACTTCGAGTCCGAAGGCTCGGTGGATGGGAAGGTCAGTAATGTCTTCTATCACAAGTATTTATAGTTATAATTTACACTTATGTAAATATGTGTTTTTTATTACTTTTTTATGCTGGGGGTCGTGGGTTCTGTTCATTTGCATTGCATAGGACCTATAATAGGTGACCTATAATTGACAAAAATCGTTTATACTGTATAGTACTATCCTGACCTATTTATACTATCTATTTATTTCAATTAAATTATATTGCTCAAACTGATATAAAAATTATTTAAAAAAAATTTAAGATATTTAAAATTTATATTCATATGATATTAAAATATTGTGTATTAAATTAAATATGACTAACTATAAAACATTGCGAGTATAATATTTTTTTAATTAAATTTCAGATAACTCTGGAAGAGTTTATGAACTACTACAGCGGTATAAGTACGTCTATTGACAACGACTGCTACTTCGATCTGATGATGCGTCAAGCTTACAAATTGTAACTGTTTGGCTCTCACTCGCACGTAATTAGAAAGAAAGAGACGGAGATGATGCACCATGTTTCCTAATATTATAACAAAATGCTTGATTAAATTATTGTGTATTAAATGTGATTAAAAGATTTAACCTCGATTTTGTTTTATTTTTAACCGACTTCAAAAAAAGGAGGAGGTTCTCAATTCGTCGGGGACTTTTTTTTTTTTTTTCTATGTATGTTCCCCGATTACTCGACGATGGCTGGACCGATTTGGAAAATTCTTTTTTTGTTTGAAAGGGTATAGTTTCTAGTTGGTCCCATAGTCACCAAGTCACGATCTGATGATGGGATCCCAGGGAAATCGAAGACAACTCTCAAATTTTATAGGCACTTATTACGTTTTTCATATATTTTCTAAAGCTGTTCAAGTATTTGCGTCTGATAATCATCATCTCCTGTGGTTGAGCTAATGATGGAAGGTACAACTCCTCAACGGTTAGGAGTTAAAAGAAAATTCTTTCAATATTATACGTAATTATAGACCGATAGTTAAATTCTTTCAGGCTCTTATTAACCGACTCTAAAAAAAGGAGGAGGTTCTCAATTCGTTGGGGACTTTTTTTTATGTATGTTCCCCATTACTCGAAGATGGCTGGACCGATTTGGAAAATTCTTTTTTGTACATAAACAAAATAAGTATCTACTTTCCGTTAAAAATTTGAAAATAAATTATTTTTAACAAAAAACAAAAACCGACTTCAAAACTAAACAAATCTAAACTAAAAAGTAGAAAATAATACTTTTAAGAACTTCGTTAATTTAGAAGTCGGTGCCAGCCAAAGCAAAATAACCTTAAATAGACACATATTCGATTAATCTATATCTATAATATTTGTAAACATAATCAAAATACCGTTCGAAAGTTCCTTGCAAAGGCAAGATAAGTCTATCCGTCTTGGCTGGCACCGACTTCAAAATTAACGAAGTTCTTAAAAGTATTATTTTCTACTTTTTAGTTTAGATTTGTTTAGTTTTGAAGTCGGTTTTTTTCATTGGTTGTTTACAGTTATTAATTAGTTTATTATAGGAAAATCGATTATTCCCACGGGAAAACTCTGCCTCTGTTAAGTCGCACTTAAAAATTACATGGTCAATGCTGGCTAAACTTAGAAAAATGCTATAAAATGAAGGTATTTCTTAAAAAGCCAACAGAAAAACTTAAGACATGTATATATCCTGAGGCACAGGATTGAATTGAATATTGAAAGTTTGCTTGCAATAATTCAATATACAGGGACGACCGAGCGAAGCGATGTAAGTCGCTAGTATATAAGTACATCTATACTGTCCAGTCGAGTCTCAAGACATTTTCATTTTGTTTGTTTAGTATAAAATTTGTAATCTAAATCATTGCATGTCAACAGCTTGATTAGTAAACCTTCCACACGCAACTATAAAACATTTTTTACGACGCAATTCAACCCATTAAGAAATGAAATATTATTCTCAGCCCATAAGTAACTTACTACAGATGATACTTGATATCTACACTCAATACGTAAATCCAAATTAACTTTGAATATTTTTTTTAATCGATAAAATTCCACTACATGCCAATATAATTACGTACTTTCATTATTTGTAATCGTATCATTTTATGTCCTGTCTTCACTATTTTTTTCCTGACCTAGTTCTACTAGTAATTGATTGGGTTGTTTTTGTGTCCTTGAAGTTTAGATGTTCTTGACCCACTTCGTGTATAAAAATGTTGTTTTAAAAGAAACAAAACAAACTGTGATTATTCTAGTTGTTTTATCATTTAATAACTAAAGATTAGAGAATACCTTTGAGTACCTACTATAGAATAAAATGATTATGAAACAAAGTCTGACTCGTACTCTCAGGTTCCTTTAGGATAAAAGATGTTTTTGTTATATTATATTAGTTTACATAAATTATTAGGCTAAATTAACAAGAAAATATTAATGCATTAAATTTTTAAACAAAACTAATTTTGTCGATAGCAAAAAAGTTTGTGATCAATAGAACGAGTATTTCTCAGAAAAGGTTAAGTTTGCGAAACAAGACCCCGCACTATTAAAATTTGTAAAAAGTTCTAGTTCACCCAATGTGACCTTGTTGCCTTGTTTCTATTGAGAGAAGATTTGTCTAGTCACCGTTATCCGCCAAAAAGAATTTAAATCTAGTCGGAAATAATTCTGCAGTGCCTGCGCTATTATATAACTTCAACCGGTGAAAGAACAACTCTCTACCGAAAAGTCTATCGGCATGGGATGAACAGACTATATGACTTGTGCTCTTATTATATATGTATTTCTTCCAAAAATAACAATTTTAAAGGATTTACAATTTAAATAGGCCGCCGAAACACTATTTTGCGCAATATGGCGTCTGTAACGTCACAGACGTGACAAATTGTCATAAGCAAACAAGCATCGTACATAGAGTTATATTAGCATTATATATATTAACATTTAATATCATAATTAGTTACTATGATCTTATTATGTATTGGTGTTTAATGCCATGGTGCACTAATACAAGAAAATGCGAACGGTAATTACAGGCAATTATTTTTTAAATTCACTGCCCTGTGATGTCATTGCATATCAGCCAATCGAAATCATTTTCGGTCAAGTGTTAGCACAGAAAAATAATGTAAGTTCGAAAAATAACTAAATAACTTCAAATTAATATGTATCTCTTTTAAAATCCCTAATCAACGCGGAAGTTGATAATTAATATAATATTTTTCACATTTTCAAGTACCTATTACCATTTTAAAAATTAATTAAAAGGGTTTTCGTGCGTGCTAGCGAGTAGCGACTACACTCTCGCACTCCGTATGACTTGAGGTGTCTCGGCGCGATTGTAGAAACTAAGGATAGGTCATGATTTATTGAAGCCGGCGCGGGCGTGTGGCAACTGGCAAGTGACAGTTGTGCGTAGAAACTAGAACACAACAAAACAGCTTAGTCTAAAGTCTTACATTTTACAGTAAAACTAAAAACATTCAGTGTAGGCCTGTGAATAAGTGAGTCCGGTTAAATATTTTAACTCACGGCTAATTGAGTCTTTTGTGAATAATCTACGTACAAGTTAAGGCAAAATGTATCGCAAAACAACAACGTCCAATTGTAAGTTATTACGATTAACTGTGTTTTCTCTTTATACTCTATTGCTTGTAAAACTTATATATTTTGTATATTTTTTAAGCGCTTATAATCGGCATTACGGTTTTTGCTACTTACTGTAGTCTTAGTTTGTTTTTATAACATTATTCAAGCCGGCCGGTGCCGCAATTCAGTACCTAAGAAGTAAGAAATGTCATAATATGGATTTTCAAGTTCAAGGTCTGGATCATTTTAATATTTTTCAAAAAGTATATTTGAGTATGTGATACATTTGTGGTTGCTATTTTTCATTTTAGTAGCAAAAACGTTATAAGAATTGACTAAAAATTATATAGATATTCATATTTCATACCTAATTGTTTACCATTTTCTACTTGACTGTAAACCTATCACAATAACATGTTTTCAATATCAAATTATTAGTATTAGTACTATTTCTTAAAAATACTCACTAGCCGATATATAAAATACATTATATGTTTAGGTCTTGCCAAATTTGTTTATCAGCCTGAATTTGCGCTAACAAGGCCTTGCGGCCCGCGCAGATAATTTCGAGTGGAAAAATACAAAATACCTAGTGCACGCAATTTTAAATAAAAATGTTAATAAAGCATGTGTGTACTTTTTCGTATGCATCGTCGCATGTTTTGTTTTATTTAAATAAAAATGTCTAAATATCATTAATAGATTTGTAAATTCAGTACATTTAATCATCAAAGGCATTTTAAAACTCAAATTGAAGTCAAGTTCCATATTTCTTGACTTTTATAAATTGTACGATGTCGTGTACCATTTTTTACGGCTGTCGACGTATTAGTCGCACTACAAAATCCGCGAAGCATAAATAACAAAAGTTAAACAAAAAGTACAAATAATAAAGACGTAGTTAAGAATTTTGTACTCGAATGTTCCACTACGTTACGCAATAAAAGCCTCTACGGGTGGGAAGCATAGCCTAGGGGTCTCGCGTCCCCTGCACCCCTCACCTGAAGTCTTACTGTAAGCCGTTTTGTTTTGCGCATTGTCCCTCGGCTTGCGGCAAAGAATTTGGCGGTCAATAAGTTTTCCGAGAACTATAATGGCGTTATAAATTTCAGAAATTAAGGCATGTTAGCACGGTAGTAACGCGCTTACTTGGGTAACTAAATGAAGCGGGTTCAAATTCTCGAAAAAGAAAATTACTTTTATATATAAATGTTTTTCGTGCTTATCATTTCCACATTTCACCTTCGAGGTGTTTCATTTGTTTATTACACAAACATAATTCTAAGGTGTTGTTCAAATTCTTAAATTAATGATAATAGGTATATTTCATCTATGACGCACGTATGTATCTGAAGGTTGAGTCCATGGAGTACCGTAATACTCCCCGTAATCCGTATTACGGTACCTATATAGCTACCTATATCACCTTATATGGGAGACAATTCGTGTTTTGTGAGACTCGTAAAAGCGAGTATTCTGTCACATACAACATTAAGTTTTCCATGTTTTAACACACATCATTTTGTACTTTTAAAGTAAACGGCAACAATAGGTACTTTATTTATTTAAAAAACGCATTATTTTTTTTTTGTTACTTAGATAATTTTTGAACAGTAAAATGACTTTATGGAACCAGTTTTGAATTTGATATAACTTCACAAACGTTATTAAGAAATCGATCGATACATAATATAATGCCATCTATTATAATATTATGTATACACCTAATTTCACTTGTCTAGCGACTGAATTATCTATCGGTTCAAATAAGACACTACAATACTTATCACAGAATAAAATGTATTTGCGCAAGGGAATCCTAGAAATTGAAAAATCCTAAAAGTTTTATATTCATTTTCTTATATATCTACAGTAGCCCTGCACCGCCCGCAATCAACCATCTCTCGGGTAGATGATGAACTTATTCAGAAGAGTAATCGCGCACTCCAGAACACCACTGACCCGATTGAGCGCCTGCGTCTGCAATGTCTCTCCCGGGGTTCTTCGGGCATCGTCGCTATTGGAAGGTTAGTTCAATTCTACATTATTAGGTAGTGATTATACTTAATTAATAAAATTTATACATTATGAAAGATTGCTTTGTTCGGGTACGTTCCTGGATGCCTTACTAATTACTATCTAGGCCTTAGTACATCTATCTTTTACAAAGAGATATAATTAATACCGATTTTATCGATAAATAGACATGCGCCAGCAGTCTCGACATAAAAGTCATTCATAATTACGACGTAACGACAAAAATCGATGACTAACTACGTCGAAACTACCGGCCCATAGAGCAATATAGCACAATGGTAACAATAAACATCCTTTATCTGTTTAATTGGGTTAAGATGGAACGAACACTGGGCACATTCTGCAACGCTTTTCAATTTCAGACGGTGTCTTTTATGTGCCAAGTAAGTATTCTTTTAACATGCTATAGTAGCGTCATCCAATTCTTTTGTTCGGTTATCGGTTATATTTGAAGCAGTTATTAAGTCTCGTACTAAAATACGGAGCTCTAAAAAGCATTTAATAATATTGCTATCATTTATATTTTATGTTGTAAGTATCCTTATTTTCTTACGACATAATATATTATAACGATATACCTAAGCCATTTAAGTTTGCCATGTAAATAGGAAAGTCACAGGACGTTCGACAGCAAGTTCATATTAAATAAAAACCTCCTGCGTAAGAAGCAAACTCAAGGGTAATCACATCATAATCAAGATACTATTTAATAGAGCTTATTTCTATTCCCAGCCATCCAAATCAATCGTATTTGGATAAAATTTGGTACATATGGTGTAAAACAGTCTAATAGTTAGGCAGCCATGACGCACTCTACCAAAGAAACAGTCGTAGTTAGTACTTAAAACATAAATCATTAATTTTAATTTACCTAGTGCAAAGCTAATAATTATAATAGATTAATAAATTTAAATTTAAGGGTATCCAAAGTAATGTACAATTTTCATTAATCGACTTCAAAAAAAGGAGGTTATATATTGTTCTACTGTATATTCTTGTTTTTAGGGTTTTCCGTCGCATGGACGATGGCAACAAGCAGTTGAGTAAAGAGGAGTTTTTCCATGGCATCAAAGAGACAGGATTAGAGATAAGCAAGGAAGTATGTACATTAATTATATATAGGTATATGTATACATAAATACATACACTAAAGTCTAATGTTTTATAGGATCCATGTATCAAAAATGTAATTTTAACTTCGTATTGGCCATAATTATTTAGTAACGTGTAGTATTAAAATGGGTGTAATCTGCGCTCTCTTACTAGTATATTTTATTATAATTAATCAAATACTCTATCTTGTCGCTATAGTTAAGTCGAAATCGATTTATCCTGCGTGTATGCCATCCTGCATCCTGGGCATACTAGTATTCAGCCCTTTTTAAACGTCCCACTGTTGAGCACAGACCTCCTTTCAGCACGAAGGAGATTAGACCATATTCCACCACCCTGGTCAAGTGGGTCAACGCCTGACGGAATTCACATGTTTTTCGAAAACTTGCTAGTTTCTCTCAGGCATGCAGGTTTCCTCACGATGTTTTCCTTCACCGTAAGACAAGTGGTAATCATGTTAGAAATGATTCGCACATGAAAATACCAGGGGGCCTAGACAATGTAACAATCGATTAGCGAAAGCGATAGTAGAAAAGTCCAAAATCTATGGGTTTGACATACGCCTTAGATATGTCACGTGATCTGTTGTCAACGAATACATGATGGTAGACAATGTACCTACATTCATTGCAATTATTAGTGATTTAAAGTTCAAGATGCATACGCTGCGTTTAAGCGATGACTATTGTAGAAATCGAATCGCTTGATAACGAATGCCGGTTGTCTATAGGCCCAGAGATGCGAGACCCTGATTTGAACCCGCATCACTCAGATATCCAAGCGAGCGCATTACCACTGAGCTACCACTGTCTTACTAGTATATTTTATTTTATTAATAATTAAACAAAATACCTATTTTATCTCATCGCTATAGTTTAGTCAAAATCGATTCATTCTGGGCATACTAGACAAAGATATATTTTTAGAAGAATTCTTATACTTTCTTATTGTTCAAGGAAGCTGATGAGATGTTCCAAGTGTTCGACAAGGACAACAGCGGTTCCATCAACCTCGATGAATTTCTTCTGCAAATCAGAGTATGGATGTTTTAATTTACTTCTTTAGTAGAAATAATTAATATTAAAAACTAAGGATTGGTGGCTTTTTTAGAATACCTATTTTAACTACACTATCTCCGATGTCTAATGGTTGTCGTCATTTGATGGCAAAACGGAACCCTAGTTATTTAGTCATGTTCGACTGTACGTATGTCACAGCCAATTTACTCGGAAGACTATTGTTGCCTGTTGGTACTTGGTATGCTTTGTATAGGTGAAACAAAGGTAAGGGAAGGTAAGTTAATTATTGCAGGTATAGTGTTTAAAAATAAGATGTTTCTAAACTAGTTGCCTAGTTAAGTTTTTCAAAAGTAGTAAACATTGAGTCACTCTCACTCAAAGTGTAATTGAAATGAAGTACTTTAATCGAAATTTATTTTATGTTACAATATGTTTAGTTTTAGAGAAATAGGATATTTCAGTCCCAGACTTTGATTGTTTACCGGCTGCAGTATTAATTTTGTAATTTGTATATGAAATAACTTATTTACGCCATAAATACGATGAATGTTTTATTGATATTGTATATTGATGGGTAAATGTTGTACTTCACTATTAAATTAATTAATAATAAAGAGTCATGTAAGTTATAATCTATCTATTATATATAAAAATAAAAAATGAATATTGGTAAGCGCATAACTCAAATATGGCTGGACCAATTTATGTTCCTTAAGGTCCACGGAAGGTTTTAATACTAAAAAATAAAAAAATCATAAATAAAAATGGTTTTTTTTGTAACTTGGTAAGCACAAAACTCGATAATGGCTCGAAAAATTCGGCTAATTTTTATTTTGTATGTTCAGTAACTCACACGGAAGGATTTAATAATAAAAAAAATCAAAGTTTGAAAAAATCAACTAACTAACTAAACCCAAGCGAAGCGAGGGTGAGTCGCTAGTTATTTAAAAAAATATATATAAAAGTCAAAACTAAACCTATTTCGTTAAAATTTAAATAGGAAATTTAAATAAATATTATATCCTTTAAACCAAAAAAGTATTTGCCAAATCGCTTCATGGCATATATTCATGGCGAGTACCTAATACCAAAATTTTTTAAGAGTGGACATAAAGATTCCGAAGAATTGAGAATCTCTTTCTTTTTGAAGTCGGTAAAAAAGAGAAATAACGTGTTACGAAAAGAAATTCTCGGTGCGGGAGACATATTCGCACTTGTAGGCTTATCTTTTTTTTCTTATTTGATCGTGCAAATGCTTGTCTTATGAAACCAGATGTGAAATGAATCATCTTTATTTTTTATTCGTGTTCTGTGAACCAGAAAATGGCAAATGTTAGTATTAAAAATGTAGTTAATGCGAGGAAACTTACAATCGACAGCCAGATATTGCGGCATCTAGCGAAGTATGGGAGATAAAGTTTCAAGTTTCAATGTATTTTTAACCGCTTCGATGGTGTTTGGGCTAGCATGTACCCTTGCATTGGAGGTCTTGGTTATCAATCTCGAGTTAACTCGACTCGACAAAGCAAGTTAATTTAGTTATTGAGTATTTCTGTTAAGAAGGTCCTATTAAGAGTCCAGAGTTGAGAAGTAGATAGTCTCCCGTCTTCCCCTTATGTACGTAAAGGCGTCGTTCTTCGCCTTAATACTCACCGGTCGTTTCGAAGTATCGTCCCGACGAGTGAAAAGAATTATGTGCGTTAACACTTTGCCCAGGTCGCCATGTCTGAAATCCGTGGGAACGACAACATCATCAATATATTATTCATGTTTTCCATCTCTAGCCGCCAATGTCGGAGGCTCGCCGCGCGACCGTGGAGCACGCGTTCAAGAAGCTGGACAAGTCAGGTGACGGATTCATCACTATTGATGATATCCGTGGGGTGTACGCAGCTACTGCACATCCCAGGTCAATATACAACAATAATTGGTGAAGAATGTATTTCTGTATATTTAATTGATATTTCATATGCAATACACATAATTTAACTTCGACTTATATTGGAAAATCCAGGAAGCAGTAGAAGAATCGGGAAGCCTAATTAAACACATGCCGAGTACTAGAATTTTGTTCTCGCAACGTCACAAGAAAAAGTGGTAGCAACACTCCTTTACTTAATATAGTGCTATAATACGAAGTCATGCATTGTTAATCTACTAGTAGTTCTGCGCAGTCATCCCATTAAAGATCCTCATGAGATTTTTCCCAAACTTTTATGAGACCTACTTAACCTTACTCTCGCTTATCTCGGGTATCTTAATGTGCCTTGTGTATTTATAATATTATGTATGGAATGTGGCGATTTTCAGCATATTTTAATATCTACAGTAACCAAATTGCTACTTCTAGATATAGGCTGTTAAAATTTCATCCAAATCCGACCATCCAATACAGTGTGAAGAAGTAACAAACACACACATATTTAATAGTAGTTTAACAAAGCCAAGTACTCGACAATTCATTATTTTATGTCTAAAAAAATTGCTTAAACTTATTAATGTTATACTTACTCAAAATCCAACATTTACAGATATATGAACGGTGACGAGTCGGCAGATGCTATCTTGCACCAGTTCCTTGCTAACTTTGAGTCAGAAGGCTCGACTTCGCACGATGGGAAGGTCAGTAGTCTTTCCATTGTTATATTGTACACTAGCAGCACCCAGTTTCTATTTTTAATCACTATTAAGTTTATTTGATCACTCGCTGGTTCTATAGGTGGCCTAAAAATTTCATTAAAACGCTCCAGCCGTTTTAGAACTTATCGGAAAGTTACCTTCAAAATTATTTTATAGCACGCCCCTCTGACGCACTTGGCCCACCTACCTTTCCTCGTCGTGTTGCCCGAGTTTATTTTTCTATTAGTAATTATTTTGGTTAGATTGACATTTTAAATTCGTAATATCTTTTAAATGGAATGTCCGATTTGAATAATTCAGGTTCTACATGTATTGAAACAGCCTTGAATTCGAAATGATTTATTTGACTAAGGATTAATAGAAAGGATACGAGTAGGTATCATGGTCTGATCTTGTTCGGTGTTTCTATCAACTTTTAAAATCTAACGAATATTTGGTATTTATATATGGCAACATCAGGGCGGCCAAAAGGTTTGGCGAGAATATAATTATACACTGTAATTATAATATGTAGAAAGAGAAACTAAATATGAGACAATAATAAATTTAACTTGCGATTATTATTTTATATTTCAGATAACTTTAGAGGAGTTTATGAACTACTACAGCGGTATAAGTACGTCTATTGACAACGACTGCTACTTCGATCTGATGATGCGTCAAGCTTACAAATTGTAATTTTCTGGCTCTCACTCGCACGCCATTAGGGAGAAGGAGAAGAAGATATTGCACCATGCTTCTTAACACTATAAAACAATGCTCGTTTATAAAACGATATATTACTGTTATTAAATCACAATAAAATATTTAAATTCGAAATAGTTGTTTTTTTTTTAGAATGAAAGGAAATTATTTGATGAAATTATTATTACGGACTAGAGTTAATAGGATTGAAAATTCAAGTTTGCAATAATTGTATTGCATAGGTATTACATTAAATCAGTCATTTTAAATACATTCAGTTCACGTAGTCTCGATTCTTACATGCATACAAAAGCAAGGCAGCAAGTCTTTATAATTAAACATTTTACTTTCGTTTATTCACTTCTTAATTGGACATAGGTATGCAGACCAGAACCAACCCACAATCGTGGTGAAATTGAGTTAGGTACACAGATAGGTCCAAAATTGCGTCTTTTATATAATATGCTAAAAAGATCTAAGCTATCTAACGATTTTTTGAATGCGAAAGACACTGTCAACAAAGATACCAACCCACATTTCGTTATGAAAATCGATCATATCTCAAAACAGTCATTCAATTCAGTGGGTTGGTTCTGGTCTGCATAACTACTCCAATTTTAAGTCGTTCAAACTTCTATTTACTGTACAGATTCGACTAATTAAGATTTTTATTTTATAAATAAAATGAATCACTAGATACGCTTTATTTATAGATTTCTGCTATTTTTAGCAGTTAAAGTATTTTATATGTTGATCCGGATACAAGCTATCATTATAGACGCCTGACTAATATCTATCCAGTTCATTAAAATCTGTCTAGTTTTTTCGTTGTGTTCCCAGATAGACAAGCAAACTACTAAAAACTATAGATTTGATCTGACTCGATAATAACGTCGGTTTACTGCAAAAACTCTTTAACCAACAAATACAAAATTTTGAATAAAGCCACTTTTAGTTTTAGTTATATTGTTTTCCCTGTATCATCTTAGATATGATTATGTGAAAAAAAAGTAAAACACAATTATATTGCTGAATATTTTTACTATTAAAATCAGCTCTTTCTTTTAAATATTAACAAGCAATTATTAAAAAAATAAAAATATTAATGACTTTCAATAAGAAGAATCTGATTCGATAATAATGACTTTCAATACGAGAATTTCAATAAGATTTTACGAAAAATAATTTACAGTTATGACTCGGTTTGAATTTTATTATATATGTATAGAATTATAATAAATATGGTAGGTACTTTTCTTATAAATGCACAGCCGTATTGGAACCAACTTTAATAAGAAGAAGCATTTGCTTAATAATATATTTTATTAAAAAGACTAATCCTCGAGTCTCGAGGGTGGTATAATATTTCACCCACCGATTTCATATTCGATAATTTCGTCGGAAACAATTGATGGGTACAGGAGCAAAACAAGGAATGTCACATAAAATTAAAAAAAGTTGAAAAGTTTGGGAACTTTGAGATTTTGCCATGTCTTATAGATTGCAATGTGAATTAAAAAAAAATTGTGACATTCCTCGTTTTGCCCTGTAGTAGGCTCGGAAACGTTATTTAAAATACGGTTTTTAAATGTTCCGAACAGTTCTTTGAATTTTTTATACAACATTTTGTTCGGAACGAAACCGATACGAGAACATTTTCAAAAACCGGTTTATTCCGCAGGACGCAACCGCGCATGGACAAAATTGTCCAGACTCAGAAAATGTTCTGGCTGGAGGGTGGGGGTGGTAATATACATGTTATTAGGGGCTTGTACTCGTTTTTGAGATTTTATTTACGATATTTTGAATGGTTTGGCACTGGTCTTTATGCCGTATTTATTAAAGTGAAAAAAAAAAACGTTTAAAAAAGGTTAAAAACGTTTTATTAACCGAAAACGATTTAAATTTTGTTCCTTTTCGTTTTATATAGCGTTCTGTTCAAACGAAACCATTACTAATCCGTTCTTAGGTTTTTAAGTCGAAAACGTTTCGAAAAATATACCGGTATCCGAGCCCCCTGTACCCTTCAATTATAATCGCTAAACGAACTACAATATTTTTGTTTATCAAGATGTAAGATTTAATTCCATTGTCAAGCTCAAAAATAAATATTACTCATATTGTCTGTAGCGTGGGCTGGGCTTGACTCATGTAGACCGTGACTATGGCTCCAATCTTCAATTGAAACAATAGGTCTTTTATCTACTTAATACTAGAATGTTTCCGTTGAACATATCGGGATAAAAATCTTTATGTTGTTTAAACTGAGTTTACTAATAGGTCAAAATAAAAAAGCATCTTTAATAAGTTCATTGATTTGCACTAGAAAATTTAGTGCCCAAATGTACGCACAGACACAAGTGGACTCTCTATTCCTGTCACTCTCATCGTAATCTGAGAGTGAGTGGGACAACACTCGACACGATCAGTTAATGTTAAGGCGCAGGAGAAAAGTCCGGGTTGTTACTTGTTACTGAGACTAAGCTTTTCTCGACCCAGAACTCGAACCCAGGACCACCTGATGTGAAGCCGCACATGCTAGCCATGCCATTACACCATTGAGGTAATCATTTATTGTACTGAGAATGTTAGTAATCCTATTATAAGTAGATATATTTATATTAAACTTAAAGGGCCGTTATACAGGGACCATATTTGGTTTTCTAATGCGCTGAATTGCGTCGTAAGAATTATTTTTCCTACAACTTTGCGCGTGGGACTGAGAAGTTAACATAAATAAATATTGCAAGAATTAAGATTATTTTTTACCAAAACTAGCAATTCCCGCCGTTTCGCCTGCGTTCTAATCACTATTATCGCGAACAGACAGATAGACAGACGCGGCGGAGGGCTTTGTTTTATAATATGTATAGATCAATAAAACAAAAAGTGTCTCGACTGGAGTGTACTTAATAAGTAATATTTATTAAAAATGAAATTGTGGGATTTTATGCATCAATTTTTTTAGACTGAATCAATCGAGTCGGATATCGTAATACAGGTTTATATAACAATTATATATGTTTGGTGTGCTAATATGAGTGTGAATTGTGAAATAATGTAAGAAAGAAAGAAATCTATACATATATATATAATAAAACTGTAGAAACGTCGTTTTTGTACATCAAAAAAAAATATAAAAAAAAATAGCCAGGGAGTTAAAGGACAACCAATAGAACCCATTTCCAGCATTTTTAGAATTTTTGTCTGTTTGTCGGTTTGTCTGTTTATTTATCCGGGCATCACGTAAAATGTACGAAAGCAATGTAGATAACTTTTATACACAACGATTGAACGTAACTTGAAGTAACATTTAGATTTTGTTTCATTGCAATCGGTTCAGTCTATCAAAAGATATTTGAGTTTAAAGTGAAGAAGTAGAGAAATTCCAGAAGTAAAATTAGGGTTATGTGAATTTGGTCTCACTCATCTACACACCTGAGTGTACATTTGCGTGCACAGTTAGGAGGCTGCGAAAATGCACAGGAGTTTGCCAATTTATTGTTACAAATAGGCGATGGCACATACCCCGTACAAGAAGATGGAAAAGTTATTTTGATTGATAATGATTTGAATTGATGGTTCCACAGCTAATTTTGTTTATAAAGAAGCACTAGCATAAATAAAAAAAATGATTTGTATAGGTATCCCGTATCCTCCAACAGCGCTTCGCACTAAAAAATACATTGTTAAGTTCCGACATCCACGCGAACGAAGTCGCGGGCACAGCTAGTTGTAAAATAAAACTAAAAATGTCTAATTTAACTTCTCAAAGATAAAAAAATAATGTATAAAATTAAAAAAATATACAAAAATAAAAAACCGACAGCGTAAACGTTCTTATAGTAATACAATATTGTTTTGTCTTTTCCACACCTTAATCTAGTCTATGTTGTAATGGTATATATTTTGTTGTGTTTTTCTAACATTTTTCGTTCCAAAAACATGTAAACATGCAAGTTTCATGAATTTTACACGGAGAGTAGTTACAGAGGAGACACACATTTTGCATAGTGCCAGTACTACACTTATATTATATACGTTTAGTTTATTGACTATAGACAATGAATTAGACACTATAATCCATACTGTACATACAAGCTACAGCTCTCCTATTAGAAAAACCATAACATGGTCTAAAAAGGTTGCAACTTTACTATCGATAGCTGTAATAAACTCTATTATTATCGAGGGCACGTAGAGTAACATAGGGCTCGTGTGCCTCACTGGCCACTGCACCGATTTTCATGCTGATTTCACCAATGGATAGAGTGGTTCTCGAGAAAGGTAAAAGTATAATTTGTCATATGTTTGTATACATTTACTACCGGAACCCGCGGCTTCGCTCGCGCTAAATCCAGGAATGAAGTCGAAGTGAGACGCTAGTTGTTATTAATTTTCAGAACTAAATGCATCCAAAACCGTTACTCGGGTTTATTTTCAAAAACCGGTTAAAGATCATAAACGGAACCCCAATATCCAAACCGAAAAGGAAAAGCCTTTCAGTTTGAGGACAATGACCTTTTTAAAAATTGAACTAAATTCCAATTCCTATGTAAGCGTACAAGCGTACATTCTCACATTCCGCATGTCTGGAGTGCCTCGGCGTGAGTACTAATAATATTATATACCTACATAGTTTACTTAATATAATACAGTCGCAGGATAGCTAGAGGTCATGAAACCGGTGAGCGGCGACGCGACGGCCGACGCGTGCCGATTGCGTGACAGTGACAATACAGTGACTGCCGAGTGGTGACAGTGACAACTGACAGTTGTGCGTAGAACATTGAATGGTATAGACGTGTTAATAAGTAAGATTGGTTTCTGTTGATCGATTAAACCTTTGTGAATAATCCACATACTTAGGCTAAATTAAAATGGATCGCAAGTCAACAACAACGTCTAATAGTAAGTTTTTGCGTTTAACTGAGTTTCCTCTTAACACTTAATTACTTGTAAAATGTATTGTGTCTCCTCTATATTACGTATATATGTATGTAATTAATATATTTTGTAGTTTTGTACCTAGTTTTTTTCTAAATGCTTCTAAAGTGCATTGCACTTCTTACTTACTTCAGTCTTAGCCCGTTATTTTATTAATTTATAAGCCGGCCGGTCGCGGTGCCGGCGATCGATGAGTAATGTCATATTGTGGGTTTTCAAGTTCAAATTCTAGATTCATTTTAAGTTCATTCACAAGCTTAATTTAAATTTGTTATACTTATTGGTTGTTATTTGTTTCGAAAACAAATAACAACAATGTATAAACAAAAATGTTATAGTAATCGAAAAAAATATATGAAGTATTGCATAATTGTTTATTAACAAACCTATCCCAATATTTTGTTTTGTTATTATGATGATGTCATATTTTTCGGTCATGAAACTTAGGTCTGTAGCAGTAATTTTCCATGCCCTATCTTTAGCTTCTGCTTCGTCATGGCAATCTTGCTTTATGCTGCTTATCGAATTATTTTGTTATTTCATATTTATATCATTGTATTTTTTTTATACTTTTTTGTATGCAGTGTTTTATTGAATAATTATAATAAATAGATAAATGTATCATATTATCAATCAAAATCAATAGAACTTTTATTTAAATAAAATTATAGTCATCATTTTTATTGTCAAATAATTAAAGTCCTAATACATAAAAAAATACGTTGTCGTGTAGGTACCATTTTTTACGCCTGTCCAATGGATCAATTACAATACAACTAGCAAAACTAACAAAATAAAATATGTTTTTATACAAAAATAGCAAAGACATAGTAAAGTATTTTGTGTCTTGTGCATGTAGTTCATGTATACACGTGGTAATTGTTATGCACACTACGCTAAAGGCCTTATTACACCTTCCTAAATTTAGTCGTCCTAATTAGGATTTAGGAAAGGAAAGCAAAATGATGTTTCTGATTACACTATCCTAAATTTAGTAACTATAGACGAATTTACAGATTAAGTATAAGTTTCTACGAGTGCAACCATAGAGTATATTACTATATTATATAACGTTTTCATTAACTATAATAATAATTTTTATCGATTTTATTCCAAAGATATGTTTTTATCGTTTTTATTCAAAAGATATGGCATATCTTTATATAATTGAATAATATTAATTAGGATCTCTCTTTCCTTTGCCATTAAACTCGTTGCACTTTAACAAAATAACATTTAATTTTTAAAAAAATTTAATAACATGTGCACACTCACTACGCAGTCGTCACGTTTATTATAACAATAATAAATGTACTCTCTTTGGAGTCCAGAACAAAAATCATAGAAATAATAAACCAAAAATACTTGCTGTCCACAGATTATTAAGGTCGACGGAATTTAGCAACCATACTTCTTCCTAATTACTTTACTTTTTAGGATTCTAGCTTGCTAAATGCGATTACACTTTCCTGAATTTAGTAACTAAATCATTTAGAACACTAAATTTAGGAAGGTGTAATAAGGCCTTAAGGATCTCTCTGGCCTCTGTCGCGACGGGTGGGAAGCAAAGAGGTGGGCGCGTCTCACACAGTACTTTCACGTTTCGTTTTGCGCATCGGCTCGTGCCAATTCAGGGCACGTTCGATTGGCGAGAACTATGTTACATACATTGCACCAAAATTATAATTCAATTATAATACTCTAATATGTCAAACAGTACAATTTGAGCTAGACACTTCAATGAAAGGGGCGTTGTGGTGTATGCACCAGCGAACCCACAACACCCCATTGCACTGCGGCGAAGGGTTACGCTGTGGGTTTTAGTGAGTAGGAGTCTCAAAGTCCCTGCCGGTTGACAGACGGTTGGACGACATTATGATAGTTTTTGTCCTTTAGTTTTGCTTTTAGAATAATCTAATTAAAATTTTTTTAGTTAAGAACTCTATTTCTATTGCAAAATATTTAATTTTTTTATTTATATTTACAGTCGCACTCCACCGCGCGCAATCAACCATCTCTCGTGTAGATGATGAACTTATTCAGAAGAGTAATCACGCTCTCTTGAACACTACTGACCCTATTGAACGGTTGCGTCTGCAATGTCTGTCCCGAGGGGCTTCAGGCATCGTTGCTATTGGAAGGTTAGTTTCATCCCACATTTTATTAGGGACTACTCTCCCTTGCTCTGGGTTAGTTCTAATGTAAGTTTCAAACATTGATATACTAGGAAAAAAGGTGTAGATAAGTCATACGCGCTCAAAAAGTGGCACACTAAAACTAGGCTATTGGCCTACCAACGCGTTGACGACGCACTGTCGAGAATTATATTTGTCTCTTTTTCACTGGCGATACTTGAATCATGCCATCCTATTTTGACGACTAATCGTAATGTAGTGTATTATTGCAATATTTTTAGTTATTCTGTATTCATGTGTGCGTTAGTGTGCCGTTTTTGAAGATAGAATGTCGTTTAGGTAACGTATCTACACCTTTTTACTTATAATATCATTGGTTTCAAAGATAAGTGAGATTTCTGAATAATGAGATACTTTCCTACTATAGAAAGTATCCCATGCGTTGACCTCGATAACCAGCTACCATCATACCAAATTTCATCAAAATCTGTCCAGTGATTTTCTCATGATGCGGTCACAGATAGACTGACAAAAATTCCAAAAAGTTCCAAGCTTCGGCCTCTGTATCAATAATAATGACTATCTGCTATTAATAAGATTTTCCAAAATTTAATTCTGTAATTTCAATAAGTTTTGTTATTTTTTTTTTAAATTTGCGCAACTTTCATATTTTTTCTTTCATAAGAACCTTCTCCTGATAATAAACAAACTCAAAAAAAAAGAATTAGCGAATTAGATCCAACCGTTCACGCGTGATGCCGTGACCAAGGAAAATGGGGATTCATATTTTTTTTATACATAATTTATAATTTTATTTGGAAAACAGTACAATTTTACAATAATTAAAACTAATAATAACATGGACATGCACCAATAAAGTTTCCACTGGCAAATAACGCAAAAATATATTTCGCAGTGGTAAAAGTATGAGTAGTTTATAATATTTTTCATTTTTTGGTTTTAGGGTATTCCGTCGCATGTACGATGGCAAGAAATATCTTAGCAAAGAGGAGTTATTTCAAGGCATCAAAGAGACGGGATTGGAGATAAGCAGAGCTGTATGTACATTAACATACTCGTATACATAGATACTGTTGTTAAGTTATTTAGGATCCATGTATAGAAATGTGAGAATTTTTACTTGAGATATGCCGTAATTATTTCGTAAAGTAACTTATATTGTAATAAAATGATGATCATCTACACTGTCTACATTTATACTATAGAGTTAGTTTGTTGGCTGACCCCAAACCTGAAACTACTGATCCGATTCTTCATTACCCTGTGGTAATGTAGAATCGGATCTAAGGACAATATATCCCACTTTTTAAGTTAGAATGTGTTAATTGCTGTCAGTAATCGTAAGAAATATTAATAAATTCGGAAATCTACGTAGGTAAATTAAATTCTGAATTGGTGTCTCACTATTATATGTTTTTGTAATAAAACAAATACCTACTCTATATTATCGCTATAGTTTAGACGAAATCGATTCATCCTAGACTGACTAAAAATAGGTCTAATACTTAATTTTATAAAGAATTCATTTATTATTTTTATACTTGTTGAAAGGAAGCTGATGAGATGTTTAAAGAGTTCGACAGGAACAACAGCGGCTCCATCAACCTCGATGAATTTCTTCTGCGAATCAGAGTATGTATATATATACATATTTTAATTAAATTATTTGGTATTTATATTATAATTTATATTAAAGCCAAGGGCTGTTGGCTTTAATTTCCATAATATCTAATTTTTATTATGTAATCTCCAATGCCTAAAGGAGCTAATTTAAAATTTTTAGGGTTCCGTAACGTTAAATGGCATTACGGAACCCAGATTATTTAGTTATGTTCGGGTATCCGAATATCACAGCCAATTTACTCGGAAGGTTATTGTAAATACTAGTATGCTGTGTATGGTAAAAATGAACGCAATTTTCAAACTAGCTATAAACATTAAGCTAAATTTAAAACTAAATTTATTTTATTTCAGGATATTATTAAGTATATGTTGAGTTTAGTTTTAGAAATAGAACATTTTGGGTTCCAGGCTTTGTAGCGGTTGCAAAACAAACTTGATATTTAAAGAAACCGACTAAAGTTTAGGATAGATGCTGCCATAGATAGGTACTGATTAAAATGTTTATTTGTTATTGTTAGGACTTTTAAATAATAAGCAGAGTTACTTATAATGTTTTAATACACACAAATCAGAAGTCAGAACACATTACATTTATTATTAGACTCAAGAGACGCCATTACCGTGAGCATTCTAGTTTCTACAATATCAGGAAGTAAGAATAGACAATAGTTATAAACCATAGACAAATCACAAAATATTATATTGCACCATAGCTCACATCACCCCTCAATAAAATATTTTGAATATTAATTATATTTTCATCTACATATTAACAAAACAGTTTCTCCCTTAAACTTTTAAATGCTATCCCCCCTAATGCTTTAGTAAGTATGTCAGCAAGCTGGTCACTGGTATTTATATACTTTAAATTTATTATTCTCTTTTCAAGTTTCTCAAGCATTTGTAAATGCTTGCTTTATTTCTAAATGTTTAACTCTAGAATTACCAGTGGCCATCTGTGCCATCTTGATAGTGGACTGGTTGTCTTCATAAACAGTTACATTAATATCAAACCCAAATGTCATCATAATATACTTTAACCAACAAGCCTCACTAGTTGCTAAGCATAGAGCAATATACTCCGCCTCTGTAGAAGACAATGCTACGGTTGGCTGTTTCTTTGAAAACCAAATTACTGAACAACCAAACACTTTAAAAATACACCCTGAAGTTGATTTACAATCATTACAACCACCCCAGTCACTATCAACATAGCTTACAACATCATTATTACAGTCTCTATTATATATTAAACACAAGTCTATTGTCCCTCTCACATATCTTAAAACATTTAATAAAAGTTTATATAGAAGCTCTGATGCACAACTCTGATATCGGCTTAAAATATTAAAAACTGCACAAATATCTGGTCTTGTCCCCATAGCTGCATACATTAAACTTCCCACTAACTTTCGACATTTACTCTCAATTTCAACACTCTCCGAGCCCTCTCTCTTTAAAATATGAAAATTATAATTCTTATCAATAGGTAACTGTAATGTTTTACAATCTAACATGTTATAATCAGATAACAACTTAAGTAAATAATCCTTCTGTGAAATAATAGTGATTCCCTTTTCAATATCTTGTTTTACATATATCCCTAAAAATTTACTTATTACTCCCATAACTTTCATCTTAAAAGTTTTGCACAATACATCTCTTAGTTCACACAAAGATTCCTTATTATTACCAAAATACAAAATATCATCAACATATAATAACAAAAATGTTTTCTGTTCCCCTTCACATTTTGAATACAAACAAAAATCTTTATCACAACGTTTATAACCTAATGATATCATAACATTATTGAATGTTTGATTCCAATACTTAGGAGACCTCTTTAAACCATAGATTGATTTATTAAGTTTTACATATTTAGTATCAGTTCCCTCTGGTAGAATTAAATACAATTCTTCATCTAATTTTGAATTTAAAAAGGCTCCACAAACATCCATTTGGTTAATTTCTAACCCTAGCTTAGTAGCTACACACACAAAAATCCTAAAGGTATTTAACTTTGCCACAGGGGCATACAAGTTCTCATCACATTCTTGTTCAAAACCCCTGGCCACCAATCTAGCTTTGTAACAATCTGCCTTTTTTTTTAAAACCCATTTTGAACTAATCACTTCTTTTCCTTCCGGTATCTTATCTACTTCTGTCCAGGTATTATTTTCTTTCAGTTGTCCAAGTTCATTTTTTATGGCTCTTTTCCAGTTTTCAGCCTCTGCTGACATAATGGCTTCCTTATAATTTTTAGGTTCAGCGACATACAAGTGATAGTCATTTAAATATTTTGGTTTTTCTACCCTTCTTCTCAGTCTACTATCTTGTCTCTCACTTTCTTTTGTCTCCACATTTTCATGTTTCACTTCTTGAGTTGTTTCTGGTATTGTATCATGCGTCACATCCGGTTCACCTTCTCCATTTCCTTGGTTCTCTTTCAGATCAGTATCATAGAACTCCTCTTCACTTTCTCCAGTTAATGAGGAAGATTCTTCATAATTATTCTCAGCAGGAACATCAAGTACAATTACTGTTTCCTTATTTTGTTCCTCTTTTTGCCTTACTTGGTCCATAAATATGATGTCCCTCTTAATATGCACTTCATTTTTGTCCTCATAGTATATTCGATAACCTTTACTATCATCATAACCGACAAAAATAGCTTTTTCTCCTTTAACATCCCACTTTAGTCTTTTAACCTTTGGAACATGGACATACACATGATCTCCAAATACTCCACATAAGCTCTGTATGTCAAAATCACGCTTACAAAATGTCTTATAGGGTGTCTGTCCCTTTTCTCTACTCTTCGACGTTCTATTTAATACATATACTGTGGTATTCACAGCTTCTGCCCATAGATCTTTTGATAATTTCTTACTTTTTAACATAGACCTAGCTGCTTCTACAATCGTTCTCATATCTCTCTCTGCTTTTCCGTTCTGTTGAGGAGTGTGATCCACAGTTGTTTGATGTTGTATACCTCTCTTCCACAAATTTGTGCATATCTCTATTGATAAATTCACCTCCATTGTCAGTTCTTATCACCTTAACTTTAAGCCCTGTCTGTCTTTCGGCCCATGTAACAAAAAGCTTCATCTGATGAAATACCTCATTTTTTCTCTTTAAAAAATATACTACACGGTAGTTTGAATAATCATCTTTTATCAATAAGAAATATCTAGAGCCTCCAATGCTATCTACCTCCATTGGGCCACAAACATCAGCATGGACCAATTCTAAGCATTCTTTGGTATGCTGCTCCCTTCTATGAAAAGGTAATTTGTGCATCTTACCTTCTAAGCATGGCTCACATTTAAAACTTTCACCTGTATATGTAATGTTATTATTGATAAGCACTTGTTTCACATACTCAACACTTTGGTGACACAGTCTCTCATGCCACTCGGTTAATGTTGCAACAGCTGCAACACCTTCATAAACACAGTTTGACACTTTCAGTACATAGTAATTCCCTTCGCGATTTCCTAACGCACACAGTACCTTGTCCTTGTAAAATAAACACTGATTATTCAACATTGTCACAGCATAACCTCTTTTGGTTGCACTTGATATTGAGAACAAGTTAATTTTAATGTCCGGAACATGTAACACACTATTCAATGTTGACTCAATATAGGTTTCCCCATTAAATACATTTATTTTAATGTCACCAACACCAACAATTGGTAAACGCCTTCCATCACCTACGACAACAAATTGATTTGGCTTAGACAATGTATTATAGTTTGCAAACAATGAACGATCTCCTGTCATGTGACAGCTTGCACCACTGTCAATCACCCAGCACTGTGATTTATTGTCTATATAATTCAAACACTCACTATCCAACTCTGTTGTCATAGCCACTGTGAATGCATTTCCCGAGTGTACTTTCTTTGATGAATATCCACTTTGTTTATTTATTTTTTCACGCTTAGGGCAGGTAAATTTTAGATGGCCCACTGCTCCACACCCAAAACACCTGCGACTTTCCTTTTGACTCTTACAATCTTTGGCTAAATGTGTTGAATTTCCACATTTGTAACACTTTTTGATAAATCCACATCGTCTCTTTGTAAACAATGCCATGTTGTTGTCCTCTTCTTTATCTTTGTCCCTGGCTTTCAATCTTTCCTCTTCTACAAGCAGACGTGACACTAAATCATCATACTTTTGCTTAGTTGTTTCAACAGACTCCCAAGCAGAGATAAAGTGACTATATGTTGCTGGTAATGATAATAAGACTTTAGTCATTAAAAATTTCTCAGACACCTCTTCACCTGATTGTTTTAATTGACAAGCCATCTCTTGAAGTTTAGCTAAGAACACTGACAGCTCTCCATCTTCAAACTTACACTGAAGAAAACGTTGTTGCAGCATCATGGTACTCGTTGCAGATTTAGCTTCAAAAACACTATGCAATTTTTGCCACATTGCTGCCGCTGTCTCACATGTTAATACATGAACCATGGCTGCCTCACTCAGCCTGGAAACTATTATAGTTTGGGCCTTGACATCCTTCTTTGCCCACTCTGCTATATTTTTATCATCTGGCTTTTCAATTCCATTTACTACAAGGAACACATCTGCGCCTCTTAAGGTAACTGCCACTTGGAATTTCCACACATTCCAATTTTTCTGACCTTCTAGTTTGATCACGTTTGAAGTAGATGCCACCGCCATTGTGTGTAGATCCATTTTCGCGAAATCCCAATGTGCGTCACTCGTCAGTCGTAACAATCCCCCGCGTGCGCCTGATATCGTACTTTAACCTCCGCACGACCTCCTTCAGACACCGCCTTCAACAAAAACACAAATATTGTGTTTTACTCCACTGACTACGCCACGTGGTTTTTCTTTAACACCACACAATATCTCCTGCAATCTTCACCTAAAACAGAATTATGAGACTGGGCCCATAACCTGTTAGGACTTTTAAATAATAAGCAGAGTTACTTATAATGTTTTAATACACACAAATCAGAAGTCAGAACACATTACATTTATTATTAGACTCAAGAGACGCCATTACCGTGAGCATTCTAGTTTCTACAATATCAGGAAGTAAGAATAGACAATAGTTATAAACCATAGACAAATCACAAAATATTATATTGCACCATAGCTCACAGTTATTGGCAGACATGATTTTACATTAAGTCTCGAAATTTTTTGCCGCGCGGGACTTGCGTTTTTTAACATGTCATGTTTTTCATGTAGTAATCTTATTTCTTTTTGTTAATAGTTTTCATCTTTTTCTTCTCTTGGACTATTTCTTGTGTGTACACTTCAATTTTGTCGGATATTAGATAGCCAAGATTTCAACCTCATTAATGACTGACCAAAAAATAGTGGAAATACAAAAAAACATTGTTTTAGTAGATCTTTGTGGTTCGGTACGTTTTAGAGCCGAAGATACTTATTCATCATCATCATCATCAGCCCTTTTTAACGTCCCGCTGCTGGGCACGGGCCTCTCTCAATACGAGGGGGATCAGGCCATAGTCCACCGCGCTGGCCTATTGTGTGTTGTCGGACTTCACATGTCTTACGAAAACTTGCTAGGTTTTCTCAAATATGCAGGTTTCCTCACGATGTTTTCTTTCACCGTAAGACAAGTGGTAATCATGATAGAAATGATTTGCACATAAAAATATCAGAGGTGCGAGACCCGGATTTGAACCCGCATCACTCAGTTATACAAGCGAGCGCGTTACCGCTGTAACTCGTTGTCGAGTCACTATTTATCTACCTATCCATTATACATACGTAATACATATGGATATATGTGGCTATCGAAAAATTATATATTAACTGCAAAAGTAACTTTATAATCGCTTATATCGTAATTCTATTTGTATAAAATACAAAGTCACTTTAATGTATTATCTAGAAAACTTCGAGCTGAATTAGACCTTAAACTAACTCCAGGTTGAAATTGAGTGCAATGGGAATATATCGTTATCTTCTGTCTCCCTCAGTCAATGTAAATTCAGGCTTCTAGCCTCTAAAATGAAGTTACAAGAGGGTCGATAGCAGGATACGGTTGTGCTCTTTTTGTTCGACTTGGCGGGGTTACTTCCGTGCCCCCAGATTCATGTTTTCCATCTCTAGCCGCAAATGTCGGAGGCTCGCCGCGCGACCGTGGAGCACGCGTTCTTGAAGCTCGACAAGTCGGGTGACGGTTACATCACTATTAATGATATCCGTGGGGTGTACGCGGCTACTGCACATCCCAGGTATATTATTTCTATTTGCAATACACATAATTTGATATTTATATTGAAAATAGCAAAAGGGTGTCTGTTATAGATTTGGCGACTCAATACAAAATAAATCCATAAAAAGTATATAGTACGATTCAAACTTAATGGCTGCTCCGAACATCGTACGTTCCGATGCGCAAATCACAATTTTTGCGTATCAGCCAATCAGCGGGGCGTCGCGTTGACTGTACATGCGCGTACCTGCACTCGCAGCTAACTTCCGAGCCGCCATTAAGTTTGAATCGTACTATACCTATAATAATATCTAGTTGCGTATTTATACGTAATAATATACTGCATCAAAGCAGCATCAGCCTTACAGGAAGCAATAATAAGCAAGCTTAAACACATGCCGATTAGTAGATTGTTTTGTCACAAGTCACAACCTTAGTTACCAGATAACATTTTTTCTACTTTACATTACAATTTACACTTTGGTGCTTCAGTCCGAGGTCGGGCAAGTGTCCACCACGCTGGGTAAGTGCGAGTTGGCGGATTTTACACAACTTTTACAATTTTTTATCATCATCAGTAGCCTATCATTATCTCATATAAAAATTTAATTCAAATCCGCACTGATATTTCTGTATATAAATAAAAATAACAAATATTTATAGACACACACGTAATAGTCTAAGAACAAAGTCTATTGAAATTGATTGAATGATCGAAGAAAAATTAATGTCGCTTACAAAAGATACACAACTTACACAGAATAAAACATTTACAGGTATATGAGCGGTGAAGAGTCGGCAGATGCCATTTTGCACCAGTTTCTCGCTAACTTTGAGTCCGATGGCTCTCCCTCGCACGAGGGGAAGGTCAGTAGTCCATTTCAAGCATATATTGCCATTACTTTATTACATATTACTATATTGGTAAGGTCATTACAAGCATATTATATTGTTATATTTTTGTCACAACCCTAATTACTAAGTGCTAAATTTTATCTCCTATAAGACTATAATGCTGTACGACACGCTTTGATGAGACGCTTGGTTCAGTTTTAGTGACTCTTCTTGTGCCAGGGGTCCCGGGTTCGAGTCTTGCTCGGGGCATTCCTTTGTTTCATTACATTAGCATGAATGTTTTAACTTCAGTCAAGGTGTTATTTAAAATACTAAATAGGACTGATTTATTTTTATTAAATTTCAGATAACTCTGGAAGACTTTACGAACTACTACAGCGCTATAAGTACTTCCATCGACAGCGACTGCTACTTCGATCTGATGATGCGTAAAGCTTACAAGCTGTAAATGTCTCCCTCTCACTCGTACGTCATTAGAAAGAAAGAGGTGATATTGCACCATGCTTCCTAATATCACAAATGCTTCATTAAATTATTGTATTTAATCTTAATAAAAGATTTGACTTCGAAAAAGTTTTATTTTTTACTATAATAATATATGAAATACAAATTAAAATTATTTTAAGGATCCAGAGCTCTATATCTCTATCTACTATCTAGTTTTTAACGTTAAATTAGAAAAATTACTGGAATTTACTCAATTCGTTAGTCCTTTTTTATATACTTTCAGCTACTTATATTGTGTGAAACATTACAGTTTACACAGAATTTGTAAAACAGAGTAGTTTAAATAATTAATCCAGTATTTTTTATTAGAAATTATATAGCTATGAAAAATTTTTTTGATTTCTATTTAAATTCTCTATGGTTTTTAAAAAAAATTATGACATATAGGTGTTAGACGTTTTTCGTTTTTTGCAATTACATATATTTTTTTTACTAAGATATTAATCGAAATTTAATTAGTTTAAAGAAATTATTTGAATAAAGTGTTAGCTTTTGCTAAGGAAATATTTTCAGAAGTATAATATTTCACGTTAGCTTTCCAAAATGTGTAGAACTGTGCACGCCTTGCTCCAAACCGCAATATGCGGTATACAAATGTTGGTGCGAGTGTTCATGACCATAATTCTCATGATAGAAAATCTCATACGAATGATTTTGCAAACTCTATATAACTTTATATCATTCTTATTGCAAATGATATCATTAATACCCATATGCGTAGTGTTTCTTCTCACTGCAAGATTAAAATGTTTCATGTGTGGTGGAGGCGGTCCGTGTCCTGTGAATAGAGGCGGCGCTTGCGACTGCATAATGTCAGGGTTGGCAATTCTGATACTTTTTCTAATATTCCGAGCCACTGGCGTCCTTGATAAAATCTTTTACAGCCTAGGCTATACGAAAGCAAGACCTACTGTGCATAGATTCGTTCCAACGCCAGGCGATATAACGGAATGTTCTAGAAACGACACAGATTACACTGACGAGGTAGCATTTACTGATACTGATTTTTACACATCAACATTCCTTTCAACCCCTACTGAGAAATTTGATGAAAATACCTTTGAATCAAGTATGTCTACAGATGAAAATGAAACTGTTACCGTCACTGAAGATAACACAACAGACAAAAATAGTCGTTTAATACGGATTTTGCGAAAAATACATAAAAAGCAAACCACACTACCTTATCTTCTAAATTAAAAGAAATAAAAGTTCTTATATTTGTATTTTAAATAAAAATATTCATTTCAAGTCTGTTTGTTTTTACCCGACTGCGGTAGAACCCAAAGGACCTGTTTGACCTGTATGTATCTCGGACCCTATTCTCTTATTAATACTAAACGGCTAAACTGACTGTATCGATTCGTACGTAGTTTCATTTTTCTTGGTAATTCTAAATGTTATAGGCTATATTATAATGTACTCATTCAAAGGTGTCACTAAAAATTAAAATTACTGATTGTGTCTGGATTTTTGTTTTCGTCAGAATCACAATTCATTTTTGAGTTGGGTATCAAAATACAGACTATTAAGAGGCGATTATAAAAACATCTGTATACGATTAACCCGTCAACGCGAACAAACGAGACACAATAGATTTTCAATTGTTATAAATCTATACCGATATAACCGCGCTCCCGTTGATAGGTTACAACTTACAAGCAATGATGTTCTAATAGACAGATATGTTATACGCTCACTTAACAACCGAAAAAAGTGTTCCGCGCAGCACACATACACACTTTTCATTCAAGGTACATTTCACTACAAGTCAAAATGATAGAAAGGGGATAGTCGATAAAATCAATAAGAAAAAAAGAGACAGCTAGTGTTGTCAATTACGCGTCAATGTAAACAAACATTAGTCAAGTACCGATGACTTATCAGAATATTAGGCAAATAATTGAAATATATTAATAAATCGAAGTAAACTGCGTTCTTACATGTGGTATGAGATCCCATGTGTTTTATTAACTTTGGTATCATAATTGGTGCATTTCCTAAATACACAGGATGGCATTTTTTAAAATTTTGCTGCAGTGTACCACTCGTCGCCATGCGTGACACAGACTAAAGGCAATACGTCCCAATTAGGACGTTTTCGAGTCTTCACGATTGCGCGCTCACAACATATCTGTTTGTTAGAATATCATTGGTTACAAGTCTATGTAAAACAGGGAACTAATAAAACAGAGATATCCACCGTATTCGTCTTTAGCTCTTCTATAAATTCCCCTTTATTCTTATTTCATCAGCCCAGTATACATTATGTATTTCCAATTAATAAATAAGAGATTTAAATATATAGGTACTATACGTTTGTACATTATAAATGAATGTAACTAGAATCGTTTTTGTATCATAGGAATTTTACATATTATAGATATTCTAATTATTATTAATAGTTTATTACCTACCGAACCCTATCAAATCAAGTGTGAATAAAGCGTGTATAGGAAACAACCAAATTAATTAAGCATCTTTATTTTTTGACTGTGTCAAAATTGATGGGCTAGAACCAAAATAAATATATTTATAAAATGTAAAATTTTATAAAAAAAGGAAAAGTTAATGAAAAATCACAAAAAACAATATATAAATAATATATTTTACTGATAAGAATCCATGACGGGTACAGCGAAACATGTGTTACACTTTATACATGCCAGTGGTATGTACCCTACAAATTATATCGAGAATTATTATCACTACAGTACTGGCTGTGGAAGACCTTATACGACTGATAATTCAAACAATCCATAATTACATATCCACGTGCATTCAATTTCTTGCAATGCTTCCAATGTGTGTAGCTTTTTGTTGTATAAAGAAATGCTACCAAACGAATGTATGTGGCAGTGCATGCTACCCCAAAGGCGGCTATAATAGCTGTGGCTGTACTTATATAATCATCATTGCAGTAGCTGTCTTCATAATATTAATCTTAACTTTCTGGTTTGAAGAGATTTTCGAAAAAGTTGGACTTCTGATACCTTGTGATTTGATAAGCAATTTCAAAAGAAAATTTAATGTATTTCAAAAAGAAGTTAGTAATAGCACGTATGGTTTATATAGCAAATTTAGAGGAGATTTGAAAATGATTGATAAGAAAGCGATTGATGTATTAAAAAAAGCGCACGCCGACGAAGTTCAGGATGATAATATTAAAAGTAGGCAGCTGAACTTTGATTTTTATTTCGATAAAGGAAGAAATAAATCGTTTAATGACATTGTTAGAGAAACGCCCATTTTTGTTTCTCCAAAAATATCGCTTCACAACAAAAATGAAACAAGTCCTACATTTAAAAAGAATCTTTATAATTAGGACCTAATCAGAAAATTATAATGTTCAATCCGAGTCATAAAACACCTTTTTTTGTAAATAAAAGTCAAACAGGAGTGGTTTCTATATTTATTTTTAATTTCCTTGTTTGACCTCAGAAATTACCTCATAAAATTAGAATTTCATCGTTACTCGTAAAGATTGTCAGACTGATAGAAACACGAAAGTGACTGCTTTGGATACTGCTATTGTAAAGCTTTTATCAGTACATCAGTTCTTAATTTTAAATTTACAGCTTTTCACTAAATGCATATGAAAGTATATATGCGTTACTTACATCAAAACACTCAATTTTTAAAATTTGGCTGTTTGTCTGTCTCTTTGTTTGTTCCGGTTAATCTCTGAAAGAACCGATTTTGACGGGACTTTCACTCTTATTTTATTAAAAATATATAAAAACAGTTTGATTTATTTTAACTAGGTTTGCTAGTATTGTAATATGTCAAGTAAAAGTCTCATCTAACATGGAATTCGTACTCGATAAACCACTCTTCAAACCTTTGATTATAAACATGTATATAATCAAAGCTTCAAACATAATATCTAGATCTGTTAGAAACTACTTAACACCTTCTGTGTACCTACTGACGTTCATTTGACACCTTCATTAAATAATATTTAGTACAGTATTAATAATGAATTGTCGTAGTCCGTAGAATAACGAGCTAAATATATATGGTACAATTGTGTAAATATAATATTTTAATGTGCTTTTCACTTATATTGTCTTTTGCGTTTTACACAAATGAAATTACAATCGGGTACATGAATTGTTTTTGTCATAATACTTTTCGACAATTCTTGACGATTCTTGATCAAATCAACAAATTCAGATGTTCTTAAATAATATATTATTATTATAAATTAAATTAAAAAAGAAGAAAGTTATATAAGTAATAAAAATGGCAGAATTTAATGAGTCACAGCCTGCAAATTATCCTGCTTTCCTGGATAAAAATAAGCAAGAAAGAAGTTTATCAGAGAACAAAATCAGTTTCTTTCGTGACAATGGAGAAAGCCCGTCTACTACAATTAATACCATTATCTATAAAGATATTTGTGTAAAAGGTAAGAAATTAAGCGTTTGGAAAAAAGTCTTGTACAGTTTCAAATCCTTAACTTCTTTGAAAATCAGTAAGACGATAGACCAATCAAACCAAATCAAAAAAGTTCCTAAGGACAAGAAATGCTCTGATAAAATTATAAAATGTACATGCAATAACATTGATTCAAGCGCATGTCATATGGACAGAAAATATTTAATAATGAATTTTAATACAAACAATTTATATAATAAAGGTAGCAGCACTGGGGGCCTTGTTTACAATGTTGGACATTTCTCTCAAAATCGAATATCATCTGATACTGATACATGCCCTCAAAGTTATGAAGTACAGCGTCTAAAGTATATGCGTCTGCCAGTAGTCGATTTCCCTGAAGGAAATAAAATACATGCAAACACATCTATCGATACCGGCTTGAGGCACAAATTATGTAAAAAGTTAAAGAATGTATCTAAAATTGATAAATCAAAGGTGAGTAAAAGCTGCAACGCTGTTCTTGTAAAGTCAAATTGTGTGCAAGTGCAGACTCAAATTAAAAATAAGTATACTGAGCCTTGTAGGTTTTTAGATATGAAAAATACGAAAAATATTGGAACAAGTTTCATATCTTCTAACGATCAAGGTATAAAAAAGTCTCAAGATTTAAAATGTGTCTATACAAATAAATATTTTCAAAAATCATATAATAAAAAAGAACCTACAATAGACAATTGTAAAAGAAGTGGTGCGAATTTTCACAAACACAAAAAAATATATAGTATGAACTCGAAACATAAAAAAGAATCCAATAAAGTTTGCATCTGTCTTAATAATGAAGGAAATGGCAGAACAAGGAAAGAAAAAGTGATTCCGTTAAATAGCATTGAACCTGTGTGTAACAAAGACTTTAGACATAAAAATATCAAATATAACGATAATATGTATCCTAAGAACCGAATTTCACACCAATTGAAAAAATGCATAGTTCCTATCAATATAAAAAACCAAACCAAGTATCAAAACTGTAATGTAAATCGCTTTAAAAAAATTAAAGAATTCTCGCGGTCAGACCAAATATTATCAGTGAAGGTAGATAAGTGTTCCACAAAACCAGAGAAATCAAAAACTTGCAAGGTTATAAATTCAGATATAAATGCAAGCAACAAGCATATTTTATATAATAGTAAACACCAAAGGAATTTAATGTGCGATAAGAACCATGCAGGTATGTACTACTGTCCCCGGGATGTCCCGGGATATTTGAATGTGCTACAACAATGTGGGGACGGTTATATAAATTTAAAAGCGGACAAAAAGAATCATACTCGCCAAAATCAAACCAAGCAAGAAAAAATTACACAAAAATATTTTCAACATAATTCAAGTATTAATAGAAATGTGTTACAACGTCGAAGACGTGCAATGGTAGGTGTTGCCACATTACCCATACAAACATGTACTAAAATACCTCGGAAATCCTGCAAATGCAGGACACGTGTTTGTGACCAATTTCAAAATAAAACGATGGTAATATTACCCCAACAAAAAAGGAAAAAGATATATTCTATGAAAGCCCATGCACACTGTATTGACACAAATGCACCCTCACGAGAAAATTCAGTATGCAAAGTTAAAAATAAAACATTCGTAAATAATTATCTAAAGTGCTTATGTTGGAACTGTAAGGGTAAAAACATAAACAAATTAGCTTGTAAATGTCGAAAGAAAAAATGCAAAAGAACTCGAAAAATTGATGTTGACTATAATTGTAATAAATTATTCCAATATACATTTAGGCGAAAACCTTTCTTTTTTATATATCGAATGTGCCCTAGGGCATATCCTGCATGTTTTAATTTTTGTTATACGTGGAAAAAGTGTACTCAAATGATGCTTATAACTTGCGCATGTCTAATTTGGTGTCCATTCTTTTTGATGCTAGAAATTTTCAGATTATGTTTTTGCTACTTCTGTTATGAATAAATAGTTATAATACTATAAAAGGTGTATTTTATTACTAAATTCCAGTATTAAAATAAAAAAAAAATACGAACGTAAAAAGCGAAGTCGAAGTAAAAAGATGAGAACGAGTTGACGATAGGAACATTATAGCATTCAAATTTTTATTTCGTTTTTTAGGGTTCCGTAGCCAAATGGCAAAAACGGAACCCGTTTATAATGGATTCGTCATGTCTGTCTGTCTGTCTGTCCGTCCGTGTATGTCACAGCCACTTTTTTCCGAAACTCTAAGAACAATACTGTTGAAACTTGGTAAGTGAACCGCATTAAAATTTTCACACAAAAATAGAAAAAAAAAACAATAAATTTCAAGGGTTTCCCATTCATAGAACCTAAACACAAAAATTTTTTTTTCATAAAACCCATACGAGTGGGGTATCTATGGAGTATGGATAGTTCTTGAAAAATGATATTGTGGTTTCTAATATCCTTTTTCTCTAAACTGAATAATTTGCGCCAGAGACACTTTCAAAGTGGTAAAATTTGTGTGTCTCCCGCTGTAACTTCTAAAATAAGAATGATAAAACTAAAAAAAATTATATGATGTACATTACCATGCAAACTTCCTCCGAAAATTGGTTTGAACGAGATCTAAATATTATTCTGCCATACATGTGTATATACGTAGACACATACAAACACATATAATGATATACCTATGGATACATACACATAATTTATATACCTCACGTAAACGGTAAACCCTTAGATCGAATGTCCGTTGTTTGAGCTCTAAGTGTTTCTCAGGAGATAGAGTTATTTCAGACTTTTCTGAAAGGTATTTTAAAACCTACTATTTTATAAATGAAACTATCTTTTCTGATTTTGTCGCGGATTTATTTCGATTAAGTTTTAATCGCTAAATCGTATTAAGTTTTAATTATTAAGTCTTAATACGATTTTGCGATTGGACAGCAATAATCATTGTACGACTTTCGCTATCGCGGGTGATTTGCTTGATAGGTACGTAATCAGCCTGCTGAGCGGTATTCTCTAACCATAAACGACCTTCCTGCCAAATTTCATCTTTATACGTCGAGCTTGTTTTGATCTTTCTTGAGAGAGGTCTCTCAGACCTTTCCTTTTTATATACATAATATTTAGATTACAAGCAGAATTTATTTCTTATATATAAGCAATTTACGCTCTTAGTAAACATTTAATTTTCCTGTGAAAATGAAACATTTTATAGCACTAATTTTTTTGTATAATAATAACTAATCATTGAAATTTTCGTAATTTTGTTTTTTCATGTGGATGAGGGATTTCTCTGTGGTAAAAAGAATAATGATGTTTTATTAAGTTAAACGTTAATGGCTTTCTGCGTCTAAATAAATATACAAATAAATAAAAAATTCAAAAAATATGGTTATGAGCCCTTTGTTATATGGCTAATAAGTAACAGTCTTTTTTTTATTAATGAACACTTATATGTACTAACACTTTATATGTACTAGCGGCTCACCCCCGTGAGTAAGTCCCTAGATTTAGCGCAACCTAAGCCACGGGTTCTGCTAGTCATATACGAGTACTAAAACCTTCCTGGAGACATTGGTGAAAACAGGATGAAAAGCGTTGCACTAGTGTTTGAGTTTATCGCGAATAGCAGATCGACAGACAGCTGTCTGTCTGTCGATCTTACAACAAAAGTTCTCCGCCGCATACAGATGCGTCAAACACAGTCGGCAAATCGCAGATGTGTAATGTGCTGGCCATTGATGTTAATTCCGCGTCCGTTCCAATCAAGCGTCTTGAAGACGTCCTCCAATGCATTTGTAAACAGTTTCGGAGAGATAACGTCCCCCTGTCTTACACCGCGATGCAATTGGATTGGTCTTGTGCTCTGATCTTGAACTTGGACGGTCATGGTTGCGGCTTCGTACAAACACTTTAACACCTGGACATACCGATAGTCAATTAAGCATCTCTGCATGGATTCCAGAACAGCCCAGGTCTCAATGGTATCGAAGGCTTTTTCGTAGTCCACATACGCTAGGCATGACGTATGTTGTATGCTGTTTTATAATATGTAATGATAGTGATTGGTGCATACAGAAAAAATTAAGAATCATTTTGCTAATTATTTATTTTTATAATTCGCGCAAACTAAAACATGACTGCTTACAAAAACTAATGCGTACACAAAAAACAACACAAAAATGCTCTACATAGCTCAAAACAAGCAATACACGGTGTCCAACAAAGAAATGCGAGTAGGTAAATAAGTATGTGGAAAAAATTTTTCATGAAAGCTACTAAACTAAGACATTGTGGATATAAGTCTGGGCAAATATGGTAAAACCAAAGATGTGGAGTCTTTCTCATAGTTGTTAAAAGCATATGCCGGCATCCATACAGCGCTTCGTCATGTCGCTTCTGTATCCTTCGTTTTCTTAACCTATTTTTCTTTTCATACGCCCGTCTTTCTTTTGTAGTTCTTCCTTTATTAGCAAATAGTTTATCGTAAACAACGGAGTCTTCAATTTGGTCGGCTATTATATTCATGGCTTGAGACTCTTTTACTGATTGAGATAATTTCGTTGACTTGTTTGTCCATGTCATTTCAATCCAGTTAGCGATTTTTCGCACTGTTCCAGGTGGATCGAAAACTCGTTGTTTCAAATAGACAAAGCTTCCAAATGGATTAGTTAGTATGGAGAAAATGGCTGACAAGATGTTTCTAATTGACTGAGTTACAAGATTCAATACACCATTAACGAAATTTGTTAAGCAGTTCCAGTTTTGAGCGTCTGCCTTCATTATTTTTTCCCGTTTTCTTTTTTCTTTTAAGAGTTGCTTTTTTAGTTTTTTTTCATTTTTATTTAATTCTTTTTCTTTTTCTATACTTTTTTTCTGGCATCGTGCTCGTTTCCTCTGCAAACATTTTATAAGATATTCTTTTAATGTTAAGGGTTCTTTTTGCTTTCTTCTTTGCTTTCTTCTTTGTTTTGTCCTGAAGAAAGATTTCTTAACTTTAGTTTTTGATTTTTGGGATTTTTTTCCTCTGACCCCTTTTAGTGCCGATTGATGATTCTTCTTTTTCTTTATTATGGCTGTCTGTTCACTACATTCGCAAAAACATTTACACCAAATATCCTTTTGGTCATCTGTATATGATAATTTTGGATATTTAAAAATATATAAATAACTATTATAATATACTTCAACATGAAGTCAATGAACTACGATATACCGGTTATATTTGATCACCTATTATACAGATTGTATAAATATATTAAATCTTATTAAGTAATACATTTATATAAAAATAGCAAAGACACATTCGAGATTACGAATCTTACCTCTTGCTCGTTTGTGCTCGCGGGATACATTTATAAATTGACCATTTCTTTTGTAATATTTTTCTGACTGAACTATAAGATTTCCTTTCCTTTTCCTTTCAATAGTCTCAAAAGAAGGTCTTCTGACAAGTGTATTAGTTATAATTCTTTTAGTAGGTCCTAAATTGTCACTCTTGCTAAAAATCCGTGAACAGAAGGATGATATTGTACTTCTTCTTTTGGGCTGACAAGTTCTATTCGCACACTCATTTATTTCAGGTTTAATCTTTTTACTTACACATTTGCAATTTAATGCTTTGTTTCCACTTTTAGCAGCAACACTGCAAATACCAGTAGGGCATATTTCTTTTTCAGTTTTGTTAAAAATATCCCGAACTTCATAGGAATTTAATATAGACATATTAGGGTCAAGCATAATTTGAAACAATGGATTGTTTTGGTCTCTATATTTCGACGATTTCTTTTTATTTTTCTCATGTTTTATTAATCTTTCTTGCAAATCACATGTTGTGTCCTTGCATTCAGTAATGTTATTTTTCGCACATTTACAACTGAACCGAACATGATTGCTGTTGTTGTTTTGATTGATGAAAGCTCTTTTACAAATCCCATTATCGCACATATTCTTTGAAATGTTTAATCTAGAAGGGCAAATACACTGATGCTTTTTAGAGATTCCAAACTTCTTAACATTCTTGTTTATTTCAAAAGGATTTAAAACTCGCATTTCATTTGAATCTACTTTCATTACAAATAAAGGTTCTCTTGATTTTTCAAGGGGCTTATTTGACTGTTTGTTGTTATTCTTATGTATACTTGTTATTTTCTTTATCTTATTCAAAAAACTTCCCTTGTGAGTGTTTTCGCTACTTTTTTCAAATGTAATAGGTGATACAAAGTCTCCATAGCCCTTGATGCTCCTACCTTTATCGCCTTTACTTTCTTTGATTGCTTTTTTATCTTTAATAGTTTGTCTATCGACATTTGTTTTCATGACAGCAGAGGTTTTTATCTCCTGAGGTATATAGTTATTATTTATCGAGCAAGGTCCACCAATACAAGAGTCTCCTGTACCATCGTGGTTCGTTAAAGTGCCTCCTTTTAGTTTAGGTTTCTTCGAAATTTTAAATTGTATAATAGGAGTTTCATCTTTAATAGGTTTATCATCTATATGATTTTGTTGTGTTTTTAAACTATTTATTCTATTCTCATGTCTGCGATACAAGCCTTTTGATTTTTTTGTATACTTTTTGTTTTTATTGTATTTTGATAGTGATATTGAATTCTTTACTTTATTTCCTCGTCTTTCCTTCATATTATGCTTATTTTTATTTTTTTGTAAAGGTTTGTGGAGAGACTTCTGTTCATTCCTATCCCAAATCTTTATAGTTTTGTGGTCACCATACATCCCAGAAATTGATTGCCAAGTTTTTGGCCGATACGTAGTTTCGCACAAACAAAGATTATCGAAACGTTCAATCTTATTGTGATTATCAGTCATGGATTGCTTGGTATTGTATTTATTTGAACTTGTATTGTATGGTGGTGAAGCAACACTAGCGTTAGTTATTTGTATTTTTTTCTGTATTTTTCGATCTCGTTTTTTCTTAGCCATGTATTATTTTGATGAAACCAATAATTGATATATTATAATTAATTGATTTAACTTCACGTGCTTTATACTTACTTTAGTTTAAAAATATTTGTTTTTCATTTTGAAATTTTAACAATTACTTTTATATATTTTAGTATGTATACACAATATGATAAAAATAAAACGATGGTTTTAATAATTTTCCAATAAAAATATATAAAAAAAGACTTATAATTTTATCCGAACCTAACTGTCACATCACCATTTTTCATACATATAATGATTAATGACATTTAACGTTTCACGTCTAAGATGCTAATAATATGTGTTATAATACCATGGAGGTTAGATACAGGAGAACCAACGCTTCATACTAAAGCATTAACCGTCTGTCTCTGAAAATTTGTAGAGTTTATAGCGCGCTGCCGTCAATAAGTAGTATCTGTCAAGTTAGCTATTTATGAGTACTGTCACTATTGTGACAACGTGAAGTTAGGCATTGAGACAACATAGCGATCGCAGCGCCTCCTTGGTTTGACAATATTTCTGAGACACTACATTCTAGGGCCTTGGTTCTCCTGGTTTCTAATCTCCATGTATAATACCATGGAGGTTAGATACAGGAGAACCAACGCTTCATACTAAAGCATTACCCGTCTGTCTCTGAAAATTTGTAGAGTTTATAGCGCGCTGCCGTCAATAAGTAGTATCTGTCAAGTTAGCTATTTATGAGTACTGTCACTATTGTGACAACGTGAAGTTAGGCATTGAGACAACATAGCGATCGCAGCGCCTCCTTGGTTTGACAATATTTCTGAGACACTACATTCTAGGGCCTTGGTTCTCCTGGTTTCTAATCTCCATGTATAATACAAAAAAATATTATAATTAGGTGGAATTGTTGATTTTCTGTTTCACTCATAATAAATATTGCGTTTGTATACCTTCACTTTCGTTAGGTATTCAAGTTGTCCTTTATAAGTATTTATATTTTTAATATTATTTATAACATTAGTAACATATTCTTTTATTGGCCTAAAATTATTTTCTTATTTATTGTTAAAGTTAAACATTTTATAGGCAAAAATGTGAATTTGTATGATCTGGGTTATTATGTCATGTGGCAACTTTGAATGAACAAAAACGTTTTCAACTTTGCTTTCGAAAAAAACGGCGGGAAATTTCAAGGCGCGTGGTTGTGTTCTTTTTTGTCTTTTCATTAAATATTTATTATTTTAGATTTTATTCATTCAGAACAGTTTTTCATAGTATTTATTTTATAAATTTAATTTGTATATATAATAATTAGCACTCTTGGTTGGTAAGTTTTTTATATTATATATGTAAGATGAATGAGCCACCCGATCCCGGGGGAACTAGTAAAGTGCCTGAACCTAGCAGTTTTATAACTGTTGAATATGATGATTCTAGCTTGGATACTGACCAATCATCTAAAAAAGTTAGTTTAAAACGTAGTCGCTTACATAAAATATGCAAAAGTTGTAATAAAAAGAAAAGAAAAAATGTTGGAAATCAAAAGGACATTGGATGTCGTTGTATTGAATCAGATAAATCTGATGAGGGCAAAGAGGTTACGAATATTTCACTTGCAAAGCAACCTATGTTACAAACGATTATTCCAGTAGTTGATAATATTAATGATCCAAACAGTAAATCAAAATCTCCAGTTGGTCGAAATCTTTACAATGAACTAGATGCGCCTCCTTACATTATTCATATTCAAAAGATACAATCCTCTGATAATGACGGAACAATATTGCACCCAATATCCTTTGGTAATTTTCTTCTAAAAAATAAAATCTATAATGTAGTTAATGGTAGTGTTAAAAGAATTGGTCGAAACCGTATGTCTGTCTCTTTCAAAAATTATATTGATGCCAACTCCTTTATTAGCAATAGTATTATTACCGAAAATAATTATAAAGCATATGTCCCTTCTTTTAATATTTTAAGAATAGGTATTATTAAAGGTGTTCCAACAGATTGGTCTCCTGAAGAAATAATTTCTAATATCTCAACCCCTGTTGGCTGTGGCAAAGTAGTTAAAGTTAGACGGTTAAATTATAAAACCATTGTTGATGGGTCTCCAACATGGAAACCCACTCAGTCTGTTGTTGTATATTTTGATGGTCAGGTACTACCAAAAAAAATATTTATTTGTTACAACTCTCTGCCCGTTGATCTATATGTTTTTCCCACCATCCAATGTTATCATTGCTGTCGTTATGGACACACAAAAATCCAATGTCGTTCCAAACCAAGATGCCTAAAGTGTGGTCAGGATCATGTTAGCGATACATGTAATGTAGAAGATGATTATTATTGTTGTCAATGTGCTGGTCGACATATGGCAAACAGTAAATCTTGCCCGGAACTTATTAGACAAAAAGAAATAAAACTATATATGTCTCAAAATTGTGTATCTTATCAAGAAGCTAGTAAAATTTTTCCTACACTACATAAAACATTTGCTGATGCCTTGTCCAGTCCTCCAAGAAATTTATCATTCCAAAACGTTAATTCTCCATCCCCTTATACTCCTCAAAAATCTTACAAGAAAACAGTAATATCTAAATCTTCCTCACCTATAAAACTTGGAAAAGGTTACGACAAAGCTGCACATGACAACATATTAAAGGAATATTCCTTTAATCAAATAGATAAAAATTTTAGTCCAGTTATAAATGATACTCCATCCACACAGGAAACAACTAGAATATCAGATATTATATCCTTATTACAAACCTTTGCCCAGACCAACAATAATATACCGTCCATCGTTGCCCCCTTAATGGAGTTAATTGTAAATTTAATTAAAATAAATAATGGCCAACAAAATAATACAGTGGAACGCTAGAAGTATAGTTAATAAAAAAAGTGATCTAATTTACTTATTAAATAAATATAATCCACTTTTATTTTCATTATGTGAAACTTGGCTGAGACCAGGTTTTACATTAAATATTAAAAATTATAATACTGTCAGAGAAGACAGATTAGATGGATATGGCGGTGTAGCTCTTCTCATTAAGAAAGACTACCCTTTTAATATAATATCCATACCTGTACATAGTTCTGAAATTTCTATTTTAGCTGTAGTTGTAAATAAAATTTGTTTTGTTTCTGTATATATTTCTCATACTTCTATTAATATATTAAATGAAATTGGGGATATATTCTTATCCCTTCCTAAACCATTAATTATTACAGGTGACTTTAATTGTCATCACCAGTCCTGGGGCTGTTCGATGACAACCTGTTATGGTAGTAAACTTTTGAATATATTAGATAAAAACAACTTATGTGTTATTAACAATGGAAATGCCACTAGACATTCTAATCTATCCGAAGGGAATAGTGTAGTTGATCTAACTATTTGCTCACCTCAATTTATATCTCAGTTGTCAAGCTCTGTTCTAACATCCACATTTGGTAGTGATCCTATTTTAACATCATTTCCTCGTGGTAAATTTATTAAAAACTGCATAAATCTATTCCCTAGATACAATATTTCAAAAGCAAATTCTGATACTTGGCACCAATTTAGTAATAAGGTTGACTTAAAACTTAAACAAAAAATATCAGAAAATATTAGTGATTCCTGCAATGCACAAATTTTTCTAGATGCATTAATTGAAAGTGCCAATGAAGTATTTAGTATAAAACATGAGGGCTCCTATATCCCAAGTCCTCCATGGTGGGATGATGAATGTAAAGAGTTTTTAAATAAAAGAAAAAATGCAGAAATCATATTTAATTGTAATATGACATTGGAGAACCTCTTATCATTAAAGGAGATTACAAACTCAGACCAAATAAAAAGTATAGACGGAACTCTGCGAACAGCAAAGTGAGGCCGTTCAAACTACGCCTCGCCGTGTACATACACAATTACACGCACACTCGTACAACGAAACTACGCCTTGCCTTGTCAGTCTATATATCGCGGCTCGTGGGAGCAACACGTTTTGAGAAAATATTAATTTACAAGCGAAAATGCCGAATTGTGTTGTGAAAGGGTGTAAGAATCAATCCTCAAAAGATAAAAAGCGGGATGGAATCACATATCACACGTAAGTAATTTAAAAACCAATAATTTTCAATAAATCCAAATAAAATTTTAAGATTATTGCTTGGAACACAAATGTTGCCAGTATAAAGTGTTTTTGTTTACCCTATTAGGATGGATTACAATCTATCGAGATAGATTCTTATCTAACGGTTTTCACAATATTATATATCCATGTTATCAAAATCAGCTCGAACAATAATTTAATAGCAAAATACAAAAATTTACTAAAGTTTTATTCGTTACGTTATTAAGTCAGTTGTTTTTAACGGGTTTCAATTATATCCATAATAATATGTATTAATTAATATTTTAAAGGCGTTTACTACCCTTTCAAGCTTAATAGTACCTATGTGTATTATTAATAATTAATTCAGCATAAAGGTTTTTAAATAAAATAAATTGGATAAATCATAACGAATTTTATTTCTGAACCACTTTTTCCATTTACTTTCTCCTACCATCACTACTTTATACCGACAACTCACCAAGACACTTTATATATCATGTTATGACGTTATCAATTAATAGTAACGTTATTTTTGTAATTTTAGGGTAATTTGAATTATCATGGCAACACCGGCCCACGCAACACATGTTTAAAAAGGTGGCCTCACTTTTCTGTTCGCAGAGTTCCGTCTTTACTTTTTATTTGGTCTGAGATTACAAATGAAACAAAATTACTTTTTAAAAGAAAAAAAAAGAGACAGCTGGCGAGAATTCTGCTCATCTCTATCTCCCAATACTCCCTCAACCAGTGTTTGGACAAACATTAGAAGATTTAGATCAGCTTTTAATACATCCCCATCTTCATCTTTTCCATCTTCTTTAATAGACGATTTTCTTGATAGAATTGCTCCTCCAACCGTTAGTTTCCGTAAAGATAATTTAAATGATTTTGATACAATATACAATGAATCATCCGAATTAAACTCTTCCTTTTCTATGACGGAATTAAAGAATGTTTTAGAATATGCATCAGATTCTGCACCTGGTCCAGACGGTATTTATTATTCTTTCATAACTCACTTAAGTGACATAAGCATGACATTTTATTTAGATTTGTGTAATTCTATTTTTCACTCTGGTCACATTCCTCCAAATTGGAAATCCCAAATTATAATTCCAATATTAAAACCTAATAAAGATCCTTCTTCTGCTTTGTCTTATCGTCCTATTGCCCTTTCATCTGTCCTCCTAAAAATCTGTGAACAATTAATTAAGAATCGTTTAGAATGGTACGTTGAAAGCAACAATTTGCTGTCATCAACTCAATTTGGCTTTCGACGAAACAGAAGTACTATAGATAATATTAGTTTACTTACAACTGATATCAGACTAGCCTTCTCTGTTAATAATTTTGTTCTTGCAGCATTTTTGGATTTATCTAATGCATATGACAATGTTGTGATTTCAATTCTTAAACAAAAACTGTTATGCCTAAAGATTCCCATAAAAATTATTTCTTTTATTATAAATATGCTTAATGATAGATCGATTTTTCTTATTGACAATGATCAAAAATATTCTAGAGTGTTATCTAATGGCCTTCCACAGGGATCCGTTTTAAGTCCCATACTATATAATTTATACACATATGATCTAGACTTGGCTATCGATAGAAAGATTGGTGTTTTGCAATATGCAGATGATTTATTATTATATGTTAAAAGCAACAAAATTGAATTAGCATGTACAGAGTTAACTTCATCTCTTCAATATCTAAAAAAATGGCTTGATGATCATGGTCTAAATTTGTCCCCATCTAAAAGTTCAGTAGTTTTATTCTCTCGTATGCGATCAATCACTCCAGTCCGCGTTTATTACAATGATATCATCATACCACAAAAAAACGATTTTAAATTTTTGGGTGTCATTTTAGACAGTAAACTTACAGGAGTACCTCATTGCAATTTTATCGCAACTAAGTGTGAAAAAATAATTAACATCTTAAGGTGTTTAGCAGGAGTTTGGTGGGGTGCTCATCCTTTTTATTTGAAACTTGTATATAATGCTCTCATACGTAGTGTCCTGGAATATGGCTCTTTCTTACTAGAACCGGGTCTTATTTCTGGTTTTAAATTATTGAACAAAATTCAAAACAAATGTTTGAGAATAATTTGTGGTGCAATGAAGTCTAGCCCAATTAACGCTTTACAAATAGAATGCTGCGATCCTCCGTTACATTTACGGCGTCAGTATTTGTCTGATAAATTTCTTTTTCGTCGTATACAGCTTTACAATCATCCTCTTATTGAAAAACTTCATCTTTTAGCTCACTTCGTGTCGAATTCACCATATTGGGTACATAAATCTAATCCATGCTTAGTCAATAGCTATTTTAAGTTTAAATCTCTTTCCGCACCTTTACATCAATCTAACATGTTACCTTTGTTTTCTTATCCTTTTGAATCTCTCATCCTATCGCCACAAATATTAAATATTGGTATAGCTAAGTCTGATTTTTTGATGGCTAATGAAAAATTCAATACAATTATTAACAATAAATTTAAAAATACCCATCTGATATTTACTGATGCTTCGAAACATGATTTTAACGGTACAGTAGGTGTAGGAATCTATCACCTTCAGTATAATATTGTTCAGAAAGTAAAACTCCCTCCAGAATCTTCTGTTTTTTCTGGAGAGTGCTTTGGTATTTTCAAAGCCTTAGAATATATAATAATAGCTAAACTCAATAATTCAATCATTTTTACGGATTCACTTAGTTCTTTACAAGCATTAGTAAAGAACCCGTTTAAAACTAAGCATAACAGTCCCATAACTATATGCATATCAAAAAATTATAATATTAAATTTTCTTGGATTCCTGGCCATTCTGGAATCCAAGGAAATGTTAAAGCAGACACTCTTGCTAATGAAGCGATCTCATGTGGTGACCTTGTTCCATATAAGATTTACTGCCCAGACTTGTTATCAATACCTAAACTCGATCTTGAAACATCTTGGAAAGCGTTATGGGATAGCAGTAGTAAACAAAAGGGTAATTATTATTACTCTCTTCAACCTGATATTTTATCCAAACCATGGTTTTTCTCTATGAATTTTAATAGGAGGTGCTCTAGTATCATCTCAAGATTGAGACTTGGCCATACTTGTACACCTGCTCATCTTTATAAGTTAAATATTATTAGTGACGCTTCTTGTATGTGTGGTTGTGAAACAGGCGATGTAAATCATTTTTTCTTTTCTTGTCCTTTATATAATCGTTCCGATTTCCTGCAATCCTTACTAGAATATCATATCCCTTTTCCAACCTCAATTACCTGCCTATTATTTATTAAAAAATATTACGTATATAAAATAATTTCAGACTATGTAATTACTAATAATATAGAGATTTAAATATTTATAACATTAAATATATATGTATATATATATATGTGTATATATATATATATATATATATATATATATATATATATATATATATATATATATATATATATATATATATATATATATATATATATATATATGTATATATATATATATATATATATATATATATATATATATATATATATATATATATATATATATATATATATATTGGTTTAATATTTTTATCTTCAGTGTCTTACATACATTCATGATATAAGTTATGATTTTAAATATAATTAATTTTTATATATTTTATTATTTCATATAGTTATTATAGGTCCTATATATTTATAGGTCATATATTTATCCTATATCTATTCCTGTCCTGAATGATTCCTAAATTTAACATCTCTCGTTCTTTTTAAATGCATGAAAAAATTTCTCCTGTTTGATAATGGCAAATGTACTATGTACGAGTATTGCCAGAATAAAAAAAAAAAAAAAAAAAAAAAAACTTTGCTTTCGATAACTTTCGACTTTGTGCGGGCTTTGCCACTGACCTCTATAATACCCTCTAATCTCCATGATAATACCACTGGACTGGCTGTTCCAAGCGTTTGACAGCAATTTTTTTGTGTCCATTTGAAGCGCCACTAGCGAGAGTCCCGAGAACTAATTTTGACGTATACTGCAAAAGACAGCGAGAAGTGTTTCTTTACTGTAAAGTAATTTCGCATTTTCGTTGTTAATATAACATAAAATAAAAATAAAAATCTTTATATCGACTCGCTACGTCCGACAGCGGCGGACAGCGCCAAAATGGCGAATATCAAGCAGCCACAAAAGCACGTTGACAACAGTCAGTCCAGTGGTATTATAGAGGTCAGTGGGCTTTGCCGTTCATGCTCGGTCAGTACCTCAGAACAATAACTAAAGCATAGAAGGAGGGCTAAATTAGGGGCTAAAAATCTATCTCTATTTTCTTATACACTCATAACAGCATTAGAAAAACATAGATGTAGGTTGCTCAAAATGCAAATTGTCCACAAAACAAACTTCAATTTGGTTACCGTGGATATCTGTAGACTGTATGACACTAAGTTTAAAATCTACCTAACTTCTCAAGTTTTTACCTATTACTTAGTTCATCGCATTTTTTTCGTATAATGTTATGGTTGAAGTTGCTTCGGTGATCTTACGTGTTTTATTTATTTTTTTATAAAAATAGTACAAAATTATCAGAGATTTGTGTAAATCGCAAAGCTTAAAGATTAAATGTCCTGCATAATAGTGGGATGTAAATCACATTCATCCCGCAAGGAAAATGATGCGGAAATCATAAGCTTCCACCGGTAAGTAATCAAATGTGGCCATTTAGTCAGTTTTCTATTCTCATTGTAGGTCTTTTAGGCATTTTTTCAAATTATTTGAGCTAAGTGTACGGTAGTGTTTTGAAATCAATATTTTATGCAATGAAATAGTTCGAATATATGGATATTATAAATTTTAAATCGGCATATCAATTTTTGCAATAGTGCTTGCAAAAATAAACTATCGATAGAACTATCGATTGCACGTAACAACTGGGAATGGAAAAAAACAATATCGTATTGGACAGTGATTTTAATTTTTAATTACTTGTTCCGCGGCCAATTGCACTTTTAAAATTATTTATTTCAATTTGTTAATAATATTCTGTGCTTATAAATAAATGATAGCCAAAAGTGAGTTCTTTATTTCACCTTGGCATATTTCAATTTATTGTCAGATATTTATTCCTATTTCTTTGTCCCATATCTAAGGCGTTACGTGCAGCTAGAAAAAAAATAACTCATAAAAGAATTTATCAAAAATATGCTTACATACGATTAAAGCTAGCGGGTATTTTAGTATTTTTAGGATCTAATTATATTATAAAATACAGTGCACTGTAGGTGGCCGTTTATCTTTCTTTAACTACAGAAAACTGTTTTTATAACATTACTGGGCGGGGCTCACAAAAAATATACCATAACACACGTAACTCACACATCACTAGCTGATACTCTTTTGTCTATGACAGCGTACACTTCAAATGTCGTAAAGCGCCTTCTATGCTTTAGTTATTGTTCTGAGGTCAGCACTCTCGATCCGCCGTTCACTTTTCGGTTCATCATTCATCTTTATTCTTTCACGTTCGTTCTCAGTTCTCACTCTTTCAGTTCGGTTAAAAGTGCTAAAGTGGTAGGGTGTGCGTTGTTATCATTTTTGCGGATTTATGTAGTACGAAACCGGTTTTATTTTGCTGCTAATAAACTATACTTGGCTTTTTCCATTTTGTGTCTATTATATCAACAGTAATTGACGTGTGAATTATAATACTCAACAAAATGGCTCTGAAATATATTATATTAGTTATTTGTATCGGTAAGTTTCCTCTACTAAATGAAAATTTATTAAAATTTATTTAAAATATTACGCTGCGTATGTAGTAAAGACTAGAGAGTACTTTCGTAGAACTAAATAAATACTTTAATCATTTGGGTCCTATTTCGATAATGTTTTTCGTAACATCATAATATATCTGATACAGATAGCAAAGGTTCATAGTTCGAACATAAGTTCTATTTCCTTTTAAACAGCAGATTCATTCGAAAACAATTATGAAGTATAATTACTTCGATTTTATTTCTCACAAACCTAAAATTCAGTAAATAGGTAATTTCTCCATTATATTTACTTCAATTTCGACATTTTGTTTACGTATGTACGTAATCATTTGTGTTTTAAAATTTATTATTGGTGTAGAACTAAGTATGGTGTGTATATAAACAGCATAAATTGGGGCAAGTGGTTTAAAATACATTATAAAAATAGGTAGACAAGTTTATTACAGAAACTATTATATCATACAGATTTGTTAACCAAAATCTATATTTTTAGTCTAAAATTAAGCATTGAATACTAATTGGTTGATAATTTTAGGAATGGCCTTTGCTCAATCTGAGCCTTCAGTCTCAGATGCAATTGATTTGTTGCCCCCTGAACTGCAAGGAAAAGTGGATGAAAACCAAGTAACAGATCTAAAAAATAAATCTATTCAAGCATTCAAGAAAAAATGTGAAGATAATGGAGGGCCTGATGCTTACCAATCCAGTGAGGTAAGAATAACTATATCAACATCTCTTAAATTCTTTCTCCTTAATATTTTATTTTAACACAGGTTTATTTATTTAGAATTGTGTATTGTAAATGCTTACCCAGGGACCACATTGCACCTATGTACTAAAGTAGTGTCAAATATTTCACTAATATATTTTTATAAAAAGTTTGTTATGTTATGCTTCAAATCAAAACATTTTAAATGTGCTTAACGCAAACAAAAAATATTATAATTTACTCAGCCAGCACAAGGTCCTCTCAGCTATTACATTGGTATTATGAATTGACCAAGGATCAATCCAAAGTTTTTCTAATTACAATTTATTTAAATCTATTTAATTTTGAAATATATACAGTTTTTTTTATAATCATCAATGTATTATTACTATTTAAAACTGGTTTAACCTTTTTCATCTAGGTTCATACATATTTTCTTGGAACATAAATCTCTTCTAGATACAATTTCACATAATATTTATAAAAATCTATGTAGGTATCTTTATCCATACACAACATAAGCTTAACAAATTGCTGTGATTAACAAAAATAAACAATTAAATAGTAAAAGCACATCTATAAATGTGTACTACATATTACCATTACCTGATAACTGATTTTTTAATAATCAGTAGTTGCCTTTGATTATAATCAAAATAAGTAAATATTGATTTCAGTTCAATTTCGATTTTCAATCTTATTTCACCATTTTCCTTTGTGTAGTTTGTTTAGAAACGCAAAAAAAATTAAATGTATTTGTTATCTTTTGCTAGTTTTTCACATTCGTCACAAAAATATTAGTCCATATAATATCATTTATACATAATATTTGAATTAATATTAGTATGGTCCTGATGGGACCCCATGTGATTACCCCATAAGTAATGTTTTATATTTATTAACGAAATTGTGGAAAGAAATTTATTAAATCTCACGAGGGGGTCAGGAGGTCTTAGCAAATATGTATCACGCATTTTTTTCTGCAAAGAAACAGTTTAAAATTGCGAGAAAACTGGGATAAATCACATATAGGTACTATAATAACATTAATCGCGAAGTAATTATGCACTGATACGAGACTTTATTAACTAGGTATTTAATAAATTCATTTGTTTGGAAACAGTTTAGTCATTTATAAAATATGAGCAAATATGTTTTTAACATTCAATAAAAATTCGTTAACTATTTAGATATTTTATATAAAGATAAACTCAATTACCTACATTATAAATACGCATTAAAAAATCTCACGTGAGATTCGGGGAGGGGGGAGGTGCGTAGGAAAATCCTCAAAATTAAGAAAAATAAAACAAAATCGTCACGACCCTATTCCCTATAGCAGATGAGATTTTCATTCATATATTATAAAATACTAGCCGGTTATAAACCCGGCGTTGCCCGGGTTATGTTTCCTTAAAATCGTTAAAAAGTCTTCATAGACAAGATTTCGGGTAGTTACTAATGTATCGACAGCACATAGCTCTTTTGCTCCCACTTAGGTAGATGACTTTTTGTAGATACTCTAGTGCTACCGTCCCGTTTCTTTCGTCTCACCCTTCGGGTTGGATGCCGTCCACACACAAATGCTTTGCATCTCGCACGCGCAAATTATTATAGAACGATCATCCCCCTGAGGTTATTCCTGATAATATATTTGAGTAGTATATACATACTTCTAAGAAACCTATACTAACGTTTAAAAACGTATCTAAGGACGGACCAGAGCGGAGCGAGGTTGAACCAATAGCTTATGATATCTTTCTGTATTAAGACGTAGGTACAAAACATTCTTCAATAGCTAATTTAACCGTTGCAACCTTCTTGGAAGACAACTTTAATACTGACGCTTCAGATAACTTAACGATTATTATTATGACTTATATTATGCAAATTAAAAATAAATATAACAGTACATCGTGGGAGTCCCCGCTTAGTGAGATGCAAATTCATTTTTATGAAATGATTTGCCAACTTTGCTTTGTTAAGAATATGTGTATGTAAGTACATTCTATACAGCACAGTAACAATTTTGTGTTTACCACAAATTATTTAAATCATTTTAAAATTGTTGTTTACGGCTGCATCCATTAATGATTGACCTTTGTTATCGGAAAACTCTTAACTACTTTAAATTCTAAGATTTTCTACGTTTAAGTTCAAATTTTTATAAAAAATAACTTATTTTCAACTTCAATAGAATTTACTTAGTTTTATAGGTTTTATTAGGTCTTTATAAAAAGAAAGACACATACATTATAAAATATTTTAAGGTACCTATTAGATGTTTATAATTCTATTTGTATAGGAATTTTTAAAAAATAACTAAAAAATAACTGACTACCTCCAATTACCATGCATTACTAATGATATTAAAACTAGCTATAATTTTCCATTACATAAAACTCGTATTTAAGAACAAGTTATTGAACTTTGAATTTTGTTGCTAAAATTATAAAAAAGGTTAAGGTTGGGAGGCAATACGTAAAACAGGTTTATATTAATTCGAGAACCTTTGAGGACATGTGTTCGTTAAACATCGAAATAAAGGTTGTAATTGTACCTTAATTTTTGTCAGGAAATTGTAATTCTATATTTTAAAACACAAGGCCAACATGCATGCAACCAGTTGATTTTTAGGGTTCCGTCGTACCTAATAAAAGAAAACAATAAACCGTTATGATTCAACGGTGTGTCTGTCCGTACATTACAGCAATTTTACTTTGAGACATTTAGATGTATACCTACTTGACTGCTTGAAAATTCTGCAGCTAAATTAGGAAAAATAAACAAGTGAGGCGCCATACGTGCAGCTATTAGCTAAGCATAAAAAAATATGTAGGTATCTAAAACTATAAAATACCAAAACCCTTTTATTTTAATTTTAACGTTATTTATATATATGAAATATGAAAATAAAACAAAAATAACTTGACTTTAACTTTTGATCTATGATGACTTATGACGCGGACTAGAGTTTTGTGAGACTTTTGAGCCATGCTATAAAATGCCTGAACAATGCAGGTAATAGGTACTTCCCATTCCGCAATTAAATCTGATTGGACTATTAGAAATAATAGTAATATCAGATATATAAAAAAATTGAAAAAAGTGTTTTGTATGTAGTCGATGTCAAGGCTTATGTTTTCAATGTTATTTCCTTTTTGAAGTATAATTGATTAGTTACATACTTGTCCTTCTCTTGTCTTCCTCGGTAACGGAAAACTCGTGTCTATTTCAATGGAAGTCATCTGCTGCAAATAGAAACAATAATGCTTCGTACCTACGAAATGAGATGTATTTATTCAATTATTCATTTTAAAATTGCCTTTTTTTAAATTTGCATGTTATATACATATTATATACACCTACATATCGATTATTCATGTTCATTGCCTATTCTAATTTCGGGGGTCTTTATAACAAATCTTTAATTACAAGATTTTTTCAAACAGCATTAGCTTATTACTAGCTAATCAAGTGTTCTTGTCAGTACTAAAATGAATTGTTGTGATCAAATTCTACTTACAGTATCGTATACCTAGTAAGGATAGTTAAATATATATTATGTCAAAAACTTAGTAAAAAACAAAAATGTATATTCGGAAAGGCGAATGACAGAAAATATAACCAGTTTCGTAAGGTTGTTTGGTTATCTATACATCTATGTAAACATATTTAAAATCAAATTAAGGTGTCCGTTTTTAATTTCAAATTAACAGCTTTTCTCTAAATTCATACGAAAGTTTATACGGTACTATCTACTAACATCATAAAATTAATACCGACAGACCAAAGTTTTAAAATTTTGGTCTGTCGGTCTGTCTATTTATTCCTATTAATCTTTGAAACGGCTGGACCGATTTTGACGGGACTTTCACACGCAGATAGCTAATGTTATAAGGAGTAACTTGGGCTTTTATTTTAGAAATTATTTTAACTAGCGGAACCCGCGGCTTCGCCAGCGCTAAATCTAAGAACGAACCCGAGCGAAGCGAGGGTGAGTTTCTAGTTAAAGATTCTAATTCAAAATATTTTATTACAATTTTTACTGAACGTCATGAGCCTACTACAAGTACGGAAAGATGAAGCTGCGGACCTGAGAAGAACTGGCGAAAGAAACTCAGCTAGACTAATATATTTTTTGTCTTAATCTGTTTTTCTTTTTTAAATTAAATTGAAATTAACAATCAAATCCTTATTACCTTGATTGTAGTAAATTTATAACTATCTATACCCCACGGCTTCGCCCGTGTAGATGCAATTTTACGAGTTTTAATTTTTTGGGCGGAATTCTAATTATTTTTCTGAAATAAAGGTAGCCTACGTTACTTTCGTAACTTTATAACATTAGTTATCTTCCAGTGAAAGCCTCGACATAATCGGTTCTGCTATTTCTGAGATTAGATTAACCCATCATGATCAACGGGCGCGGGGACAATATAGATTTATAACAATTGAAAATCTATTGTGTCTCGTATGTTCGCGTTGACGGGTTAAAATGTTATAAACTGTTTTTTTTTTCTGAGCTGACTGAGCTGTTATTTTGACATTACAAACAGACTCATAATTTCACTTATTTCTATAGAAATAAAATAAAATTGTAAATGTGAATGTACCTGCAATGAAATATATAAAATAATAAAAAATAGGATAGTATATGTATACAATGCAAATGCACAAAAAAACTCTGATGATATAACCCTAGCGGCTAGCCTAGGCTGTTATAGATACACAAAAGGGTGGCATTAGGTACTGGGTGGCTGTAACTAGAGCCATAGGGTCATTTTCGAATTAGCATTTAATTAATGTATGTTATTAAATTAATTAATCGAATATCTTTCTTTTATAACATTATTTCATAAATAACGCATAATATATTAAAAAACAAAGGCCTACTATATCTCATACATTATATCAAAAGGTACGATTTTTTTAAAAAAAAGTGCTAATAAGCTGGTATTCAGGGCATCCACCCTACATACTTCATAATAGTATTTAGTAGATCAGTTTATATAGTTGATTCTTCGTGACATACACTTACTTTAGATAAACATAATAACATGCCCCATATTTGTCTATCTCAGCCTCTCTGTTAATCAATTTAAATGTATCTTTAACCAAACATAATATCCTGAATTTGACGACACGTTTGGCTCAGTTTGCCTTTGTAACTTAGTAGTAACCTTGCTGCTGACTTGCTGTGTCAGCGGCAATTCGAGTACCGCTGGGGCATTCATTTGTGTAATCTGCACGGATGTTTATACTCCCGTGTGGTGGGTGTTTATGTTATATGTTTATTGAATGTATGTATTTAGTTTTATATATGTATTGTATCAACTATCTGATAGACATAAGACAAGCTACGAGAGATTACAATGGAACTAAATGGTATTAAAATTGTGTGCTAAGGTCACAACATATTTATTATTTTATTAATATTAATTATTTGTTAAGTGCTTTTAAATCGTTATAGTCTTTTGAATAGTAAAAATAATTAATAATTATTGTAATGGATGGTCTCTTAATATTACGACCGTTTGGAATAAAACGGTTCCATCTGCCTTTTAACAGGAAAGGAGATAAACAAGGAGAAAGTTTTGAAATTAAAATTTGTCTATATTATCCTCAAGATTACTTATTTTTTAATTTCATTGGATCATGCTTATCATTATTAACTAGTTTTTATCAATAATCTATTTAAATAAAAATAGGATCATAAAGAAATGAAAGTCCATAAAATGCAATGGAACCTTTTTATTTTATAATCATTAGGTTATGGTATGTTAACAAGGTTCTATCAACAGATGAAACCTTGTTCCTTTATCTTAAACATTTATTAAGGCACATGGAACTAAATTTTCATAAAATTTTCATAAAAAAGCTTAGGTAAAACTTAAAATTTGGCAGGGAGGTAGTTAATTGCTAGTAAACGGCTTCTAAGAACGAATTTTGTAACAGGACCGGATTAAGGAGGTCTAAGGGGTTTCGCAAATTTGTATGAAATTCCTTCATTTTTGTGCTACAAGTTTTATATTTGGCAGGGAGGTAGCGTATAGTCAGTAAACATCCGCTGAAAACTAATTTCGTGACAGGGCTGAATTGAGGCGGTCTAAGTACTCGCGCTAATTTGTATGAAAGTCCTTAATTTTTTGTGCTACAAATTTAAAATTTAGCAGGGAGGTAGTTAATTGTTAGTAAACGTCCGCTAAGAACGAATTTTGCGACAGGGCCGGATTAAGGAAGTCTAAGAGCTCTCGCAAGTTTTATGCAACTCCTTAATTTTTGTGCTAGAAATTTTAAATTTGTTAGGAAGGTAGTTTAAAGTTAGCAGATGTCTGCTTAGAGCGAATTCTACGATTGGGCCGGATTAAGGTGGTCTAAGGGCTTCCGTAAGTTTGTATGAAAGTCCTTCATCTTTTGTGCTACCTATAAATTTAAAATTTAGCAGGGAGGTAGTTTTTAATTAGTAGACATCTGCTAAGAAGGAATTTTGCGACAGGGCCGGATTAAGGTCTACAGTCTCTCGCAAGTTTGTATGAAATTTCTTCATTTTTTGTGCTACAAACTTAAAATTTGGCAGGAAAGTAATTTATAGTTAATAGAAGTCCGCTAAGAACGGATTTCGCTACAGGGCCGGATTAAGGAAGTCTAAGGGTTGTAGGAAGTTTCTATGCAAGTCCTTCATCTTTTGTACTACAAAGGTTTTTGTTAAGGAGGTGGTTTTTAGTTATTTGAATTCCGCTAAGAACGGTTTTTCGACAGGGTCGGATTGAAAAGGTCTCATTGCTGTAGTAAGTTTGTATGAAATTCCTTCATTTTTTGTGCTACATACTTTAAATTTAGCAGGGATTTAGTTAATAGTTAGTAGATAACTTTTAGAGTTATACAAATCGGGCACTCCATTCAAAAGATATTACTAATTTAAAAATTTCAATCTAAACAAAATACTAATAGAAAAATAAAACGCAGCAAACCGGGCCATCGGAAGGGGGATGGGGGTGCCAAATGCGGGAGAGGGGCGTGCACATACTAGAATGAAATATATGAAATAGGTAGCATCGTATGTGAAATAGGTAGCCGCGCGGGAGTATGATAACAATCGGTTCTGAAATAGCTGGAGTGATTTTGAAGAAATTTTCAGTCAATCTATAAATCAACCCAGCGAATGATTGAATGAAATTCAGTAGCGATTAAAAAAAATTACACGGGCGAAGCCGCGGGCACTGCTAGTATTTAATAAAGTTTATTTAATAATACAGCTGGTCCTGCAATGACATGAATTTTATTTTTTTTATATCATTTTTTTCTTTTGATATCACTGGATTTTTATACAATCCCGGATTATTAAATGTTGTTTCTGTGCCTGATACATTTCTTTTAGGTCGATTCTGTAACCTTAGGGTGGCTTGGAAGTAAATAGTATGTTGAAAACTTTTTAAAAACACTAACAGTTGAATTGCGGTTTGTCACTACAGATATTATTGCAACACAAAAAAACTAAAAAGGTTCCATGTGTGCAGTTGAAACCTTTTTAGATACCGTTGACCTGTACGTTTGCATTCATTTATTGAAAAAAAATTCATGAGGCAGATGGAACTTTTTTAAATCATTTTGAATCATTATTTTCACAGATAGAACTTTTTTATGCAGCTAATTCATTATAGGGCCGGTAGATGACGTTCAAAGTTTTAGAGAACAAAGTTAAGGTCACATAAAACCTTTTTAAGTAAAAACATCAAAATATAGAAAAATGGTAGATGGAACCCTTTTATTCCAAACGGTCGATTAGTCATCAGAAGTAGTTACATACACTAGGAAACAATGAAAAATCTTATGCCTTAATCAAGAACTTTGCATAATTCATCCGTTGACCTTGTCCTTACTCCTTATACCTACATTGACGCTAGTGTTCTTGGGACTTAAAATTATTAAAAGTATGCCCTTTCTTAAGTTTATTCATTTAATAGAATTTACAAAAATTGTAAAAATTAGTTTAAAAAATTAGTTTAGTTTCAAGTTTCTAGCTTTAAAAATGACGTAATTTCCATATAAACTTTCATCCTTTATTTCAACCCTTTACAGCCCTTTTTTCGCCCTAAAAAATAGCCTATGTCCTTTCTCAGGCTCTAGACTACTCTGTGTACCAATTTAGTGTATTTATTATATTAGTATAGATTTTAACATCTTTAAATTTTAAAATATTTCACTAATTATTTAAAAAATGAAAGTATAATAATATGATATTATCTTTTTAGTCAATTAAGTGATTACCTTATTTTGATAATATAAGTTATCAGTTTTATCATCCTTGAATTGTAATACGTGATTTGGGTAAAAATTCTTTGATAAGGAATACTGCTTTTATTATCATATTATCATTATAATAAGTTGTCGTTTTATTAGTGATGACCAATAGTCAGTACATACAATGATTTTTACAATAACTTGATGGCGAGCTTGCTACTTCTTCTATTAAGTAAGTAATTTATATTATCAATAACAGTGTTTACTAGAAAAATATATTTTTGATAACAACAGACAGCATGGAACACAATAACACAATAATTTAATTATTTCAACAGATAGTGTAATACGTACCTACCAATATTATTATATCTCTAAATTTTAGTGGTTTAGGCGTTGAACCAACCGGAAATTTATCACAATTACCTTAAAAACATAGGATATATTGAGAAAACAAGCTGCAATTATTAATTATAAATCGACAATAGTCTCCCTGTTATAATTTTATTTATTTAATCAATTTAAATAATCAATTTGGTAATTTTCCGAGATATTCGTAGAATTAGTAAATTTATAGATTTGAACAAATATGGTCAATTCGTTTGTCAGAAGGTCGTATATTCCTATAGGAGGTCGATGACACAATTTTTTCTGCACTAATGTCGCAATTGCTTCGCTGGCTGTTTGTTTACGAAACACGTAGGCTACATACCGGAAGTCGATTCATGTTCATTGACAAACTAGAAATTACTCAAATTCCATATAATACATAAAGTTATGAGTAAATTATGATACTTAATATGGCAGTTTCCTCTAATCATCCTGTGTCGGTGAAAACACAGAACTAGATTCATTTACAAGTTACGTAATAAATAATAATAATAGTTAGGTACAATATTAATCGTCGAGATCGGATATAGAAACGGTCAGTTAATGTTTTTTGTTGTCGGCAGTTCCTGGGTTAAGTTGAAAGGTAGGTAGGTAATAGGTATACAACCTACTCCCCTAGTGCAGCAGCACCCTGAGAGCATGAGTATTTTCACTTTTCGGTCAAAGGGTCTTAGTTCGGTCTTCAAATTATCTTGACACACTTTTATATTATTAAATAACAAATAAATTAGTTATTTAATAATACAAAATTGTAATAATATTCTAAATATACAACAAAAAATTTAACACGAAAAAAAAAACATTGGCCAGTCCAAAATCCAAATGCTCTCATTAGAACTGTTATTGCACAGCCTTTGCATATTAACCAAATATAACTTGAATATTTTGTTACCTTTAAGGTTACGTTATATGTATATAGTTTTTTTTCAAACTATATGTTTTTCACACAAGAAAATTATCGTTTCACTAAAAACTTAATAATGTGTAGTGTAAAATGTAAACGGTACCTAATCATGCAAAGTGTCTAATGAGTACTTAATACGTACCTATTAAGTAAATTGTTGAATATATAATCAGAATATTAATAGTTAATTGTAGCTGTTTAAGTAGTACAGGTAAAATTCATTGTATTTACTATGTACTTTGAAAATGCAAATTTTAAATATAAATTAATAAGTAAATGCGTTAAACTGCATAATTTGCAGTAAGTTTTTAGAGTATCCGCTCTTGTTTCCCTCCTTTTCCCTTTTATCGGCATTAGATAAGGATTTTGAATATCCAGTAATAATTAGATTGTTATTAAGTTAAACAAATACATGATTTTATTTTATCGACTGTATAAGATTTGTACTCGTCAAAACATAAAAATAACGAAGAAGAGAGGCTGGTCAATAAGTTTAGGAAGATATTCATTCTTGATAAAACTCCTAAAAATGTGATCGATAGCTCCTTGGATTCGAAATATCGCCTGGAAAAGATTGATCTGTAGCATGTATTGGCAATGAGCACATATTATCATGAAAAAAAGGTATTTAAAACAGCAGTAGACCTCAAATTTGCAATTATTTTCAATCCATTAAAGGTATTAAATAAAACCGCGATAAAATCCGAAGAAATATTTTTATGTAAGTAGTTGGTACTCATTATTTTAAATGTCCTATTAAAGCGCGTTTAATCATCTGATTAATGCATAAATATCATTTTGTGATACGGAACATTATTAGGAGCTAATGGCAAACAACATTTTTTTAAAAGAAAATGTACGTTAGATAACTACTATAAATGTCTAGGCTTTGTATTATGTCTTTTGATCTCATGTCGACAGTGTCGGATTGCTTTCCTGATTACCGTTATGTAATGCACTAACAATATCGTCTGACAGTTAATCCTTAGTTTTAAGATAGGCCAATTTTGTAAAGGAGATATACATAATATGCACCTACGTGTATTTATATTTTATAATGAGGTAAGAAATTAAGATATTTGTTACAATAGAGACTTGATAACAGAAATCCCAGTCGCCCCTCTGAATTCTAAACCATTGTGTGAAATTTGTTGTCTTGAGTACATTTGTATTTGTGCTTGTACTTTGCTCTGTTCTCACAATATCGTCTACGTAATTGGCGAGTTTCAAAGTCGAGACCAAAATGAATAAAGTGTAATTACTTGTGTTTTTGCTGTACATCTTTTGCTTGCTAATTTATACAATCATTATAAATGAAACTATGTTTTCTGACTTTGTCCCGGATTTATATTACATTTTGGTTTCCGACGTTTCGAATGCTTTACACTTTACAGCAATCATGGTCACGGGAGAGACTCTCCGAAGAATCCGAAAAGATTGTGAGTAAATAACGAAATTGTTGTTACAGAAAGCATTTTTAAATTTTGCCGAGTGCTTAAAGGCATTGGTAGATCCTTCCAAGTTACAAGAAGAAGTAGAAAATGCAAAGCCTACCGGTCAAGTGGATGAAGTCTTCAAGAAGTAAGTTGTATTTTCTTAACTTTGTTAAATATAACTGAATATAATAATAACAATATTTGTTCTGACAGTTTCATTCTTAAAACAATTTTAAAAGCTCTGCGATTGTTACAGTACTTTAAAAGTACAAACATAATTTGTATTATACACATATAAATAATTTTTAGGTATTGTGAAAAAACCCCATCGTTCAAGGGCTGCTTTAAGAACTTAACGGATTCGGTTAAACCTTGCTTTTCGGGAGAAGAGCAAAAGAATCTTAAAACTCTATATAATATAACTGAGCAAATGGCTGAATTTATATGCTTTAAAGAGGGCGACAGGATTGCATGTGAGTCCGTTTTGCTTATTGTTTTCTTTTCGCACTAAGTACATATTTCAAAAACTATACACGTATAACGAAAATGTTTTTGTTAAAAATACATAGTACCTATAACACCAATATCTGTGCCACATAAATATAGTACCTAGTAGGATAGATTTTATTTTTAAAATGAAATTTATGACTTTTGGATAATGTTTTATTTAAATGAAGTAATAGTTAAATTACATATTTAAATGAAGTTAGAAGTTTGAGAGTTTATCGCTTTGTCATGATTATAATTGCATGAATAATACAATGTCGAAGACCTTTTCCACTTTGCTAGGCATCAAATTTCTAAATAACACTGACAACGGACTCGAGATCCGTACTTTGATCTGGCGTCGCATTGATCAATCAATGAGTCTCCTTTGTAACAGTAGCCTATGGTACCGATTTTGACCTAGTGTCACAGGTACATTACATTTTAGTCCAATCTAAGAACAACTTCATTTGTCCAAAATTAAATTGTAAAACAACCTCTAATTAATAAACTAGCATTTCCCGCGTTTAAAAGACCGGGAACTAAATTCTTAGATTTAATATAGGGACCGTGTGATGTTTTACAGCCAGTTTTTAACGGTTACTTGAGATTTCTCAGAAATTAGATATTTCCCAGTAGTAAAAAGTATCCTATATACTGACCCTGATAACCAGCTATCTTCATACCAAACTTCATAGAAATCTGTCGAACGGTTTTTTCGTGATGCGACACAGTCAGACAGACAAAAATTCTTAAAACTATAGGTTCGGCCTCTGTATCGATAATAATGACTATTTCAATTATAATTTCCTAAAAATATTCAATGTACAGATTTGACTAAGTTAGAATTTTATTATATGTAAAGATAGATTTTAGATAATCACCATATCATAAGTTTCTTATTGACACAAAATTACAAAATAATATAAACCGAACCTATATTAAAATTCTATAAACTTAAACTTACGGCACGTCCCTAATAAAAAAGCGTATGAAATATATTGTCACCACATGCTAGTTTATATCCTCGCATTTTGTGGAAATAAACTGGAATGACACGAGAAATTGAGCTCAATGGACTTACCTTGTAGCATATTATATAAATTCCGCTTTTATTTTGTCTTTATGTGTCCAATTCAAGCGAGGGTCGGACAAGGTTAGGCTACTATAGGTAGGTAATAGGTATCATTATTGTGTAATATCCAATATACTGATACTCGTAAACGCATTCTCTTTTTAGTCATATACAATTTTTTAAATGCACCTAATATATTCTAACTATAACTGTATTACCGATTAATCTCCTTCGCGTCTCCTCCATTCTACGTTACATTTGCAGAGTAATCTGTGCTCAACAGGCACGCTTTAAAGCCCTACAGTACATTTGAATTGAATTGATATTTTAATTTTTAAATATCCCAAATACATTATACATTAAATATTTAAACCGAAATGACAACAGTTCTAAAAGTTCGTATAAATGAAGCCTAACTTCAATTAAAATTGAATGACTAGGTCCCCACCTACACTTGCTTAAAAATAATTATCAGATGACAGCTAAAGGTGTTGTGAAATAAGTTCTTTAAGAACTTAAGTTCATAAAATGCAGTTGTTTTGCTATATTATATATAATGTATTATATTATGTACTTGATGATTCCTCTAATATTAAGTTACATAAAGCCGCGCCGCTTACATAATTGTAGTATGTATAATAATAAATACTCTTTGTTGTACGCACAATGAAAAATAAGTAAAAGAAAAATATTACAAGGATTGTGCACATAAGGCGGCCTTATCGCTAAGTCAGCGATATATCTGTTCTAATGTCAAAATAACTGATTTTTGCTTAAATGCATTTTATTACGATACTTACGAAGAACACATTATATATTATATTATGTATACATATATATTAGATATTACTATTATTATTTCATGTACCGGCTGATAGCTGATTTTATAGTGAGTAACTTAGGCTATTAGCTTTACTTAAGAATTAAGGATTCGTTAAAAAAAATATGAATACATACGTACCTCGTATCTGGAATGTAGGTACGGATGATTCTGAGCGAAGCGAGCTACCTTTTATTACAAAGATATTTCATAATAAAAGGTAAACTAAGGAATGAAAGGCAATGAGCCTATAAATATAAAACCTAGTATGCCTACACACCTTTATTTAGGCATTTCGTTTGTTGGCATAAAAATTTCACAATAATAACAGCTACTAGATATATGCTAATTGCTATCTATAATACAAACACAATGGTCGTACCCTACTATGGAACTGTTGTGTTAATGTGTCAACATATTTATTTATTTAATGGATGAGTTCAGTACTAAAAGAAACAATCTTCATCTATTTAGAAACGCCTTAAATGTTTAGTTTTTAACTTTTTTTACTAGATATTTTGTATGAAAACGAATCGCATACGAAGGTTTTTGTACATAAGATTACGCAGTATTTGTATGTCAATGGTAATGTGAGTCAAAGGTCTTCAAGTCATGTCGATTGTGATACACAACATTAAGAATACAAAAACTAGCAAGTATTTTTTCTTTGTTGTTATTGCCTTAATTGAAGAAATAAACATCAATCATATTTTATTCTTAGTTTTGTTTAGATTTATAACAATATTTATGTGGTTTAAAAAATTGTAAACAAAGTAGGTTAATAAGGTTTAAAGCGGGGAAATTAGGTGTATTGATATAATAATAAAAATTAAAAAAGGGGTAATTCTTGTTTGTTATTTTTCTTATTTTAGTTAAAACGTGACTTATTGCTTAACTAGCGACTCATCCTTGCTTTGCTTGGGTTCATACTTCGTCCTTGCGTTGTCATATTTTGAATGGAATCCTAATTCTTTTTTCAAAAAACAAGTAGCCCAAGTTACTTCATGTAATACAAGCACTACACTGCTCACGAAGTTAGTCGGAACTCGGAAGTTTAGCGAATACGAGAGTGTAGAGACTAGAGAGGTACTTCGGTTCCTCGCTTTTCCGCGCGGCGTGCGAATGCCTATAATTATGGGCTTTTGCGCCCGGGTCAAAGGACTTGAAGCTAAACAAAGCGTCTCATTCAACTATTTGCAGAATATAGTCACTTCCAGGTTGGAAGAAATTTTAGCAACTACCTTTGCGTTTACTTTTAATTCTCGTTAACTAAGTTACGTAAAAAATATAATTTGAATTTTGTAAAACAAACCTGTTTATATATTTTAACCTTGCCAGTGATAAAAAATTAATTTGAAACGAACCTAAAGACTCGCTTGAGTTTTCTCGTACGATCAATTATTATTACTATGTTATAAAACCAAGTTAAAATTATTTTAGTAAAACTGATTTAGGTGGTAGAAGTAAATTTAAGGTAGTAAAATTTTAACATGTATTTTTTTAGTGTTCATAGCGGAGAATGGACCTGAATGCTTTAATGAGAAGAAAATGGAAATAGAAAATTGTTTGAACAGTACTCTAGGGTCGGAGATGAAATTCGACACTGAGAAGTTACCCATGTTCAGCATTCCTGAAATAAAGTTTGGGGTGAGTAAATTATTTCGTAATCATTGCGAATGAATCGAATCGATGAGCCGCTAGGCTACAGTGTGAAGAAAGTAGTAACATTTACAATATCATTATTAAGTTTTCGCATTTAAAACCTTTACCTATTTATAATAATAATAGTCCGAAGAACAGCATTATTTACAGTGCTATTTTTATGATAACGACAGACCGATATTATACAATTTAAAGTATAAAAATTATAAATAATAATAATCATTCAAAACAGTAATATGTATTACAGTTAAAAAATATTTATTTCTAAATATTAATATTACACGCTTTTTATTTCACGGGTAAATTGAATAAATAAATCAATTATTAAATATTAATTATTAATATTTGTAAATTATGTTGTACCGATCTACAATTTTTTTAATTAGTCAATAATATCTAAGGTGTCCTTAAATGTATCAGAGCCGAGGTATTTTTTTGAACGCCTAACTCACTTCGTAGAAAATATTATGTATTTAGAAAAAAGAATTTACGATGTGTAAACGTCATTGCTAAAGATCATGCAAGATTTCCGTGACTGTGTTAAGGCCATGCTTTTCTGCAAAAAACATGATAATATTACTTCAGTGATTTCGTTTACATAAGAATGTAAATATAACTATGCCGTTGCTAGGCAACGTAGTTTTGCGCATGCGTACTAGAACATTTCACCGGGAGCAAGTTTATAAAAAAATTCTATGGCAACGTCTGTCGGGTCCGCTAGTAGACTTATAAAAGAGCCGCAGGTATTCAACATAAATGCTTCTTGCAATACCTATATTTTCCGAGTCAAGGCCATTTTTTTATAATATTCGCGTCCTCGTTTTTTTGCAAAGGTATAAGAATGAGAGTAGTTGTAGTAAGACCGGTTTCCTATTATATAGATACTTATATCAGTTTAGCACAAATGAATATAAATCACTTATATAACATTTTTGTTTATTTTCTATGTAGGTATATTAGATTTCCACAATATTATTTTAAAATATACAGTTAAAAGAAATTATAAGAATTATTGGAATTATTTATGTATCTTCGCTTTCGTGTATATTTTCTTCATTATGATTAAATATATGGAATGGATTGACAATAGAAATAAGTGTAAAATTTGCAAATTGAACTAGAATTAGTATAAAGAACATTTTATTATTGCTTCTTTTTTTATGTGGGTCACACGTAAATAGGCACAAAAATTACTTTAAAAATATTGATCGAAATATTATATTATGTATCTGCATGTATACTCATTAGCTGTTTCCACAGATTTCACTGTCACCTACCAAATATATATAAATGTTACAGTTAAAACCCGTTGACTAGTTAAAACGCGTTGTAACTGAGAACGGGTTTTAACTGTAACATATATATAAATTACGATATTTCTGGAAAAACATTGCAAATACCTTTCACTTCAACGAATTTTGATAAGCAAGCTCTCAAATCTCATGGCTCGGAAATGTGTGAAATGTCTCAAGTTATGTCTGCCATCGACATATTACCCAACTCTTTATGTAAACTCGATATATGATCGGTCATTTACATTGATCATTTACATTTTCTTCTCAATGTTTATTTATGTATTTGTTGGTGAATTTTATCACTACACTTTAGATGATGAGAATCTCCAAACGGTTTTAGATCGACTTCATGAAAATAGTGACGATATTGGTGCTGGTACACCGTACGGAAATGACAAAAAATAATTGCAAAAATGTTTCAGACGCTGACATCTCAATCGATGACGATGGTGAAATAAAAGTCACCTTTCTTCGCTTTCAGCGCAACTCCGCAAAAATATTTAAAATTGTTAAAATGCCTACTTAAACCAAATTGTAAAAAATTAACATACACCGAAATAGCAGAAAACAAACAGTTTTGTTTGTTTATTTTAGAAATCACAAAGTATAGATTTTGATTTTAAGCATTGCTATGCAAGAAATCCGTTCCTAATATCTAAAGTTTGTTTTTAAAAACTTTAAAGTTTATTGTTATTAGATTATTAGATTGTGATACTCATGTAATTATTAAATTTTGATACTCATGTTCGGTGTTCCTCATTCCTTACAATAAATAAAGGTGTAAAACTGTAAATGTATATTATTATTATTATGCATAACGTAGGTATATCTTAAACAGGATATTATAAGCTTTCATAGAACGTAATCTACTTTAGGGAACTTGGCTGTCATTTTGGGAACACTCTCATCATTTTCGGGAACATCACAAAAACGGCAAATACAGCACTTAATAATTAATGTTAGAGTTAAATCCTGCATACATAAGGTAAAATGACATTCGAACTTTGGTATTTATAATAGTAATATACTACTAATCGCAAGAATATTTATAATAACTTGAAGTATCGGAGCAGAAATTGCGCTAATTGAAAATTTATGTAGAGTAATTTAAAAATAATTGTTTTTATTTAAAAAACATTCAAAATACATTTTTTTTTCGACTAAGCAACAGATTTATTACAATTTATTGAAGGTCATTCTTAAATACATTGGTTAATCATTATTGTAAAAATTATTTTAAAGTGTTCCCGAAATGACTTACGACTCTGGCATTATTCTCATAAACGGGTAGAATTTCGAAAATATGTATTTTTGTGCGTGCCTGTTTACAGAAAAGTTTCATGACAAATGACACAAAAGACTCCTCTTGTTAGTTTTCTGCAAAAGGAAACATAATTTTTCAGATATTTGAAAACCTAAAATGCTCACCTCTCTGATTTTGACCCTTATATGTGTTTCAACTATCTGGTATTCGTAACAAGCCGGTAGTTGGTACAATTACACAAAGCGCAGCGCCATAGATTGCGCGACATATTTATTATTTGTTATTATATATAATGTATATTTATTGTAAGTGTGCTTATGATATAAATAAATTATATTTATAGGATAAAGAATGCGACAAACTAGCTGATCTTCAAATCTGTATAGTATCAGCTCTGGAGACATGCTCAGCCCCCACTTCTGCGAACATCGTCGAATCGCTTTTTAAATTCGCAAGGAAATCTACTCCTTGCAAGGAATTACCCGTAAGTTTACTATTTGTATATTACACTACACTACACTATTATTTGGCTTTCAATATTTTATGTGATGTCGCTGAATATTAATTCCTACTAGTAACTTAAGTCAAAAATTTTTATAGTATATAACTAACTAAACATTTATATAATACAGTAACTAAAGCCATAGTCTTGAATATGGCTTTAGAAATATACAATATTTTTACGCATATTTTCTTACTGATTCTCTAAATATGACAATTTTATTAGGATAAAGATGAAGGCAATGCAAGAAGTGAAACTGTAAGTTTAAAAGTTTCAAGAGCTTTGTATTAATTGTAGATACTGATATTCTTTTTAGATACGTTTTATTTTCTATATTCGAATAATCATAACGTTTCGAATGCTTACATCAAGCATTGAAAATAATTTTATTTAAAATGCTGTAAATCTTAGAATTACGCCTCTTATTGAACATAATATTACGCCTCTTTTTTGTACTCGTATGAATCGCTTCATTTCTATTGTTAGTAGTAGTTGTTGGTCACATTAAAAGGATAATATATGGAGCGTCCTTCTAATGTTACAAATATAGTAGGTGATTGTTTGATTATCCTTAAATAGCATGCAGTGAACGAATTGTGTTTTTTTTTATTTTGCATGGCGAAAAATAAAACACATCCTTAGACTAAAGAATAATATTAAAAAAGCTGTCATACACGTGTTTATCTATTTAGGTAATGTTTTAAACTTAACTACTGTTAAGTAAATCTGTAATTTGCCACAACTTAAACACAAAATAGTTTTTCAATGGAAAAAATTAACGGAGCATGATTCCGTGGAGGGAACCTGAGCAACGGCTACTACTCTAACAAAAATAAACTACAAATTCTACCCAAATTGAATTTTTTTAATTGCAAATCATCATCATCATCAGCCCTTTTTGACGTCCCACTGCTGGGCACGGGCCTCCCTCAGTAGGAGGGGGATCAGGCCATAGTCCACCGCGCTGGCCTAGTGCGTGTTGGCGGACCTCACATGTCTTACGAAAACTTGTTAGGTTTTCTCAGACATGCAGGTCTCCTCACGATGTTTTCCTTCACCGTAAGACAAGTGGTAATCAGGATAGAAATGATTCGCACATGAAAATATCAGAGGTGCGAGACCCGGATTTGAACCCGCATCACTCGGTTATACAAGCGATGCGTTACCGCTGGGCTACCACTGCCTATAATTGCAAATATTTTCTTGGAAAATATAGTTTTTTGAGTTTTTGTCTGTCTATCTGTAACCGCATCACGAGAAAACCACTGGACAGATTTTTATGAAATTTGGCATGATGATAGCTAGTTATCAAAGTCAATATCTGGGGTGATGAGTCGTTAGTACCCATGTAAAATTTACTTTTAAAAAAGTAAACGACCTTAGGAACAAAATTAAGAATATTAGCACAAACATAAAATCTTTTTATTGTTTTTGACATTGAAATTGTTTTGGCTGACTGTATTATATTAATACATATAATTATTTAACGTGACACTGAGTTCTTATTCCAATTCAGCCAATTTTATGACGTCGCACGATTTAGTGGGCAGGACAATTTTAGGCATCAATCACTATTCACTTCACGCACGTGTATCTTGCAATTTAAACCTTTGTCATTTAAGAGATTCGTTTTGTTTAGCATAGTATTGAATTTATCGCTTTTGTAGTATCAAAAAAGAAACTATATAATAGGTTGGGGAAAAAGTCTTTTTGCATTACAGGTAGTATGTATGAACTTGTAATAAAATCTCTTTGGCTATATTATTTGTATCTGGCTGGTTTTGGTAACATTAAAAGTTTTAGTTTTATAGAAAATAATTCCAAATTCAAATTAGGAAAATGTGTGATTTTTATTTGTTTTTCGTAATGCCAAGATGAGTGAATCTAATGAAGAAATTCGGTACTTTTTAAAATTTTACTACAAAAAAGGTAAAAATGCAACACAAACCGCGAAAAAAATTTGCGATGTTTATGGACCTAGTGCAGTGTCTGTGAGAGTAGCACAAATTTGGTTTCAGCGTTTTCAATCCGGAAATTTTGATGTCAAAGATGCACCTCGCTCTGGTGGCGACCTATTACGGATAAAATGGATGCCATTTTTGAAAAAGTGGAGCAAGATCGGCATATCAGTAGTTACGACGTAGCTGAAGAACTGGGAATTGACCACAAAACAGTTTTGGCGCATTTGAAAAAACTGGGTACACAAAAAAACTCGATATTTGGGTACCTCACGAGCTCACTGAAAGAAACCTAATGAACCGTGTACTCATTTTTGATTCTTTATTACGACGTAATGAAACCGAACCATTTTTGAAGAAGCTGATAACTGGTGATGAAAAGTTTATCACGTACGACAAGAACGTGGTCAACGGCCGGTTACAGACTGTGGCGGAACCCGGGTTAACTCGCAACAAGGTGATGCTGTGTGTGTGGTGCGGTTGGCAGGACCATCGATTCTGTACTCTACTGCGAACAACTGATGAGATTAATGCAAGAAGTCGAGAGAAAGCCGCCGGAATTAATTAACAGAACCCCTGTGGTTTTTCATTATGATAACGCTAGACCTCACACATCTTTTGCCACTCAGCAAAATTTAAGAGAGTTTGGCTGGGAGGTATAGTCCTGACTCCTGACCTTGCACCTTCAGTTTTGCACCTGTTTCGGTCTCTTCAGAATTCTTTAGGCAGTGTCAGGTTAACATCACGAGAGGACTGCCAAAACTACTTGTCGCGGTTTTTTGATCAGAAACCCCAAAATTTCTACAGCAATGGGATCTGTCCCTACCTAAAAAATGGCAAAAAGTTATCGAACAAAATGGTACCTACATACTTTAGTTAAATGTAAATAAACTATATTAAAAATGTTTTGAATTTTCTTAAAACATGCGAAGAAACTTTTTCCCCAACCCTATATAAAACCTATAAGATACCCAAAGATATACAATACAATATATAAAATATTAAATTTTCAGGATGACACAACGAGGAAGTCGCCCAACTCGGCCAACAGTTTGACAAAATCACTCGCAATGGGTGTGTTCGCTCTCGCTTTACTCGTCTAACTTCGCATACGCTATGATGCCCTGGTACTTTAGTTTCATTTATTACCAAAGGCCATTGAACAATTTTGCTAGAAACTTCGATTAATAACGCTAGTTCAAATATTGATTGCTAAATAATTTTGTTGACCGTACATTTGTTCCGTGATGGCTGTCTGGCACATAAAAGTTGAGTGAAAAAGCGCGGCAAATTTAATATACTTCATGTGGTATCACCAAGTGTAGTACGAACAGATTGTCTTGATACTTTAAAAAATATATAAGTGTATTAATGTTAAGTTTAGGCTTGATTTTTAATTAATTATAATATTATATTATTAGTTTTATATAATAATGCTTTTAATCTATATTACTCTAAAATATTAACTCGAGAACCAAGTAATCTGCCACTGAACAGGTTAATAGACATTAAGCTTAATGTTTGTAAATAGAAATATAAATAAAACGGTACTTATTTAAATATATATTTATTTTATGAGTCATTATCAAAATCATCATCATCATCATACAGTTTGGTTATCAAAACTAATAAGTTCACACTTTGTATGCCACGTGACATTTATAAAATGTTGCCATGATTAAGTTTAAATTAAGTGTAAACACTTAACTTTCGTGTACCAGACTGTAATTAATTAGTCTTTTTTAAATATAAATATTACAAGTTTGAATACCAACGATACTGGAGGTATTTAAAAATGTTGGTGATTTGTTCTGCTTTTATGATTTTTCAATATACATGTCAATGTGTTTTATGTTTTTTCTTGTTTTTCTATGTTTGTTTTAATATGTTGTGTTTAAGTTAGTAGTTGTTAATTTTTTAAACATCAATTCATATAAATGTAAGTGAAGTTTAGCAAAATTCTTCAATATCTTCTAAAGTTTGCTTTTTATCATGGACAAAGTAGATAAGTATATTTCTATTTTTGTAGCCATTTTCGTTTCAATTGAAACCAAATGTAATTAGATTATTTAGCGTACAATACATTATCATGGTCTTAGAATGCTTAAGCGTAAACGTGAGCTTTGTGGATATTTGACTTGGCGCTAGTTTCGTAAGATTATGTATGATTGTATTAATGATTTACTTGATTTATTGATTTTAAGGGGAGGCTACATTAATTGTAACTTAGGTGGCGCCACTAGCATTTCTAGATGATAGTTTACATGACTAGTGCGAAGGAAGCAGAGCTTAAATAGCAAGTCTATAAGTCACAAACAAAACAAAAGAATTAAATTTATATTCACGTACTAGCAACGCTTGTGGAAATTCACAGGCACAGGAACCTCCTATTAAAAAAAAACGTTCTGTTTTAATTATTTTTTAACATTAAAATAAGCGAAGTTATATACTGAGCGTGTAAAGTCACTTACGCTGCATTTGGTTGAAACCTAAAACTTTCCCTATAACTTAGAAAAATGAAGTATTGTTTTTTTTTCCATCTCTAACATTTTTTTATAATGAATATGATATAGTGCCAAAAAGCTCGTATAAAATATGACGTTTGATGTTTTAAAAACTTGTTGCCGAGTCAAACGTTCATAGTATAGTACATATCCGTAACAATTTTGAGATAACCACAAGATATTTATATTGTAATGCTAAGATTGCCAAATTTTCGCTTCCATCCGAATTAGATAAGTATTGCATCGATATTTTTAATACAAGCTTTTCAATATAATATGTAGGTTTGTGATATGAGTCTTGAGTCTTGACAATTTTTTATTATATTTTGTACAGATTTATTGATTTTGCTTCATTTGTTCCTATATTACTTCAGAAAATGATAAATATAATGCATAGTGTTTATAAAACTTATTCGTCTTCCCTCCCTTCATAAGATAACTGTTAGCTTATAATATTCATAAAATACATATTTTTATATTTTTTTAGAGTTGATTTTACAAACGGCCTTACTTTTCCATTGGCTTTAACAGTATAAGGTAATATAACATTGTATTTATTTTTATGTGAAGTAATATATGAATATATGTTTAGTTATAGGCTTTACTTGTAAATGGAGGCCGGTTCCTATTATGTTTAAACCTAACCTATATGGGTTGTGAAATATTTCAGGCATAGTATACTGCCTCGGTTAGGTTTAAAATGTATGTGAAATATGACCATTTTGTAATTTTATGTAAGTGGTTTAAGTATCATTTTTTTATTACCTAAGTCGATAATGAACTTAGAGGTAGTATTTTTTGACGGTATTTATACTATTAACAAAAGACTGTGAGTGCTAGTTAAGTAAATGAAAATACATCCATTATTTTGTTAATTTTTTTATTTAGATTTATTTTTTAATACAATAAAAGGCAAAAATTTATTGAGTTCAAATATCTCAGCGGACTAGCACTCACAGTATAACTAAAAATGTTCTGGTAATCATTTTTTTTAATATATTCCTTATTTACGTCACATAAGGAGTAGGTCATTGGTAACTTGTAAAAGAGTAAATTGTGTGGTCTGTAAGACCGTTGCGAACAATACCGTGACCGGACGGTTGTTTGTGAAAATATCTATCTTTTATAGTAAGGGTTCATAAATGGACACCTTTTTACTTCTTTCTGTTGTATTGAAAAACATTGCCATACCATTTTGTTCTAATACATGTATAGACAACACCGGCCTACTAGATATCGCTTAAATTGAGATAACTTTGTATCATGTATCAAATACGAATTTCATTAATTTTACATTCCTTTATATTCGCCATTTTTTTATAAATATATTATTTTGTTAATGAAGTTATTAGAGTATGAAGTGATGTTTTGCTATTTTTCTATGATATGTAGCAAATACTTTAGTGAGGGTGTAGTGATAGCAGTGTTGCGATTATTATTGTATTATGCTGCTTTATAAAATGGTGGATTAAATGTTGCATCGACTTTTATTTGTACCCGTTGTTTCTAATTTACCCTAAAACGTTTTTTTTTTTGAGTTTGAGTAATGTAAACTTTACCAGTTAACGCAAACTTATATAAAAGGCCTTGTTAAAAAAATTCCTAGGTTCGAGTCCCGGTTCAGTCCTAGTTCAATTATAGTGTATTTCTGTAAGAAATTCTCAGTAAGAGCACCAAGTTTGGAAGTTGGCGAGTGTGGTACGAGTACAAGAGTGACAGGAATAGAGAGTGCATTAGTGTGAGTATAAACCTTTTTGCAACAAATAATATAAAAGCAAGAATAAACAAAAAAACAAAAACCGATTTCCAAACTAAATAAATATAAACTAAAAAGTAGAAAATAATACTTTTAAGAACTTTGTTAATTTTGGAGTCAGTGCTTGCCAGGTATTTTGATTGTTTACAAAAATTAATAGATTAATCGAATATGTTTCATTTAGGGTTATTTTGCTTTGGCTGGCACCAACTTTAAAATTAACAAACTTCTTAAAAGTATTATTTTTACAATGGTAAAGCAAACTTTAAGGAGGATATTCCATCAACATTTTATAACACAATACGTATCTGCTTAAAAAATTAAAAATAAATTATTTTTAACAAAAAAAACAAAAACCGACTTCCAAACTAAATAAATCTAAACTAAAAAGTAGAAAATAATACTTTTAAGAAGTTTGTTAATTTTAAAGTTGGTGCCAGCCAAAGCAAAATAACCCTAAATGAAACATATTCGATTAATCTATTAATTTTTGTAAACATTAGACGATTTACAAATTTTGAGGCCAGTTATTCAAAGAAGCAGATATATATAACGACAAATCAAATTAATAATTTGTTTGTAGTGCATAATATGATTATCGGTTTATTTGTGTTAGTTTGGCGACACCGGTTCCGATACAAATTTTGTTGTATTTCACTTCCATCTGTTTTTTCTATTTCGTGCTTATAACGACGTATTTACAAAGAATGAGCTACATTTATAAAGAGCCCACCACGTGGGTTCTCGGCCCCGCAAATGCGACATAAGTGAACCCACGTCGTGGGTCACTGGCACTGAATGGACGATTTACTGAGGAGCGTGAAAGAAAAAGACTTGTTGTGCCGACGCCATATAGCGTGGAATAAGGGCAGGAAGAATAAGAATATTATCTTTAAATTGAGAAGCGTTACCGTTCTGGCAGGCATTTTTTAAAACGTAAAAAAAATTACCTACTCCCACAAGGATTCAATTTTAATAACTGAATATTTTGCGTTGTAAGTACGTTAACTAAAATGATTTTCATAATACTTTATACCGCATTTACATTCAGCCGTAGTGAGCAGGGAAGTGGGCAGGGAAGTGGGCAGGACGAGTGTGTAAACGCGATACTTCTCATACCACTGCCATTGCCACTCGCGCTGCCCGGCGCTCCCTAAAATGGCGGTTTTTTGTGCGGAAGTCAAAGGACCGGCAGCGCGAGCGGCAGTGCGTGTTTACATTCTGCTCCGGAGCTCAGTACTCGCCGAGCGCCTGGAGGAGAAAGACGTAGTAATTTGGGATGTTAGTAGGTAGGTCGATAATTAGGTACTTACAAAGTTCTATTTCGATGGATAGATACCATCCACCATCGTCTACGACGAACATTCTTTTTTGTACTCGATATCTTTTTAAATATCGAATATAATTATGTATCGCAAAAAGAGACAGCGCGGCCGCTGTAATTATTTCGACGTCTGCCATTGCCGAAACATGAAAGCGAAGTGAGTGGTAGGGCAGTATGTAAACACACACTCCTCTCGATCCTGCTACAGCAGTATTTAGGGAATTATTGCCGGCAGCGCGAGGGGCAGCGGCAGGGGCTGAATGTAAATGAGGCATTACAAAGCGAAGATATTTTTGTAATGTTTAAATTATGTACCTACTGCGAAAACAAATATATTATTAAAATAAAGTCAGAGCTTTTTTATAGTATTAGAGACAATAACTGTCCAACAATATTTTATTTATTTATTTAATATCAAACTACTACGTAAATTTAGAACAGCTGTAGCAAGCTATGGCATGACAGCCGTGTACAGACAGAGTAGCGGCCATATTCATTTCTATCTATATGTGCGTGTAGTGTTGGCTATGTTCGTTTTTATCAAAATTTTCAGCAAAATACAATTGATCACCACGACTCGATACTATTGAATAAAAAATGTGTATAATATAGAGATTACAGTTTCTTTGTTTTTCCTGATCTTAGTATGTAACAAGAAACGAAATCGATATTTATAATAATTATTATAAACAGCGGTTTCTCACGTCTGAAATACGATCTACGACGTAGGTTGAATTTTTCTAAAAAATAAAATTCTGAATCTTGAAACCAAAGGATATACTAAAAAGAACTTGTTAAAATAAATAGTTCACTTTATTTTGTAATCGTATAATAACGTATTTACAAAGAATGAGCTACATTTATAAAGAGCCCACCACGCGGGTTCTCGGCACCGCAAATGCGACATACATGAACCGGCGTCGTGGGTCACTGACACTGAATGGGTTAATGATTATAAAAAATTACCTTGTATTATAAGGTATCCATTGTCAGAACTGGAAAATATTAAAATGGGAACACACGGGAAGCTCTATCTTTCAAATAAAAAAAGTATCATCAAAATCGGTTCACCCAGTTCAATGTTCTGAGGTAACAAACATAAAAAACAAAAAAAAAACAAACAGACGAATTGATAACCTTCTCCTTTTGGAAAATGGTTGAAAATTGAGAAAAAAGAAACTGCGCAGTTGGAATACGTACTTACAGCGCCATCTATGGATACGCAGTGCAGTTTGGCTCAGTTGGTAGTGACCCTACTTTCTGCGCCAGCGGTCGCGGGTTCGAGTCCCGCTTGGGGCATTCATTTGCTAATCACGAATGTTTGTACTCCAGTCATGGGTGTTTATATTTATAATATGTATGTATTTAAAATTTATAATATTTGTAGTATATCAACTATCTGGTATCCGCAACACAAGCACGTTACGTAGCTTACTGCGGAACTAGATGGCGCTGTTGTAATAATGTCCCCACATATTAAAAAAATATATATATTAATCGTTATTTATTAGTTAAACCACATATTACATAATACTATACTAGTACAGATGCTTCGCCCCATACTAAGATAGTTAAACTTTATTGTAGGTATAAACATGTTGAAACAAATGTATAAAATACTAGCGGACCCGACAGACGTTGTCCTGTCCGCATGCGCAAAACAACGTTGCCTAGCAACGACTTGTTTATAATTGGATATTTCATTTATTGTGTAAATGTATAAATAGCTAATTAATTCAAAAAATACATGTTGTAGTGGACCGAATTGTGAATCTAAACCATTCTCGAATGCACTCGAACACGCACAAAACATTTCATCAAAATCGGTCCAGTCGTTTAGGAGGAGTTCAGTCACATACACACGCACACAAGAAATATATATATTAAGATATTGTAAAAAGTTTCGTACATTAATTATTTTTCTTTGTTCGTCATGACACCCCATAGTTAAACTATAAAATTATGGTTTAGAAAAAACTATCAAAGGTTACTATCTCTTCTTAAAAATAATCCTTCCATAGAAATCCTATAATGTATAATCAAGTCTGTTAATTAACGTGAGTAGTTAGAGAGTAAGTGATGAAATCAAAGAATTTTGACCTGCAATAGTTCATAAGTGGTGGTTCAAACTGAATATAATTTGAGAATATACTGAATTATATTAGTTTCTCTGAGTGACTGACAATTTAGGCATCTAACTTTATCCAGAACAAATTTCCAGGTGGTCGAAAATATCTTGAATGTCTTCCAGAAAAGGATGTTATGCCAGTGAATTGGGTGTAATTAAAAGGCCTTCTTTACATTTTTTTATGTTATTTAATAATGGTACATGATTTAAATGGCACTAAGTAAATGATAATTCTTCACACTTCACAGTCTTCAATTATGCGCCATGAAGTTGCGCGAATTAGTTCTGGAACAAAAACAAAAAAAAAAATATGACACAATTGTACTATAATTTTTTTAATATATTTTTAATAGAAATACATAATATATTTATAAAAATATTTTTTTTTTGCTAAAAGTAGCGTAGTTCTAAGTCTCTATTTCTAATCTTCGTGCTTTGTATTGAAGATTGCTTTGTAATGGTGTTACTTTTAATAAAAATAAAAGTTAGTTTTTACTGTTTTTAAATATCATATTATAAAAAAAATTAGGCTAAGCTAGTTTAAATTCAAACGAAATAGGGAACATTCTTCCTTTGCGAAATGATAGATAGCGTTGGACGTAATAAAATCACGCAAGATTTACGTTAAAGAAGAAAAAATAAGTAAATATAAGAAAAAAATCTATTGATGATTAATATATTATCAGATAGCATAATGGTTAAGCTCCATATATTTCGGCATTTTGTTTTTTGTTATATCTCCTTGTCGTTGAACTCCTCCTCATTCTAAATTATATATAATGCAATCCTATAACATTATTTAAAATGTTTTATCGTTTTACCTCATTGCAAGGGGAAGATTTGCGTACAAATCTAAAGAGAGATTCCGCCATGTTGCCGGGGGTGGGGGTAGAGCACTCCTCTAGGGCCTTCACTACGCAAGCTGTAAGCTCATCGTATTTAGCACATTGCTCCTGTTATAAAAAATAAACAATATAAATTTTATGCGGAAGGAAGAAGTGACATAATATCATTACATATTATCTCTTTGAAAATAATTTTTTGAGAAAAGACGCGTCTTCTGCTCTTAAAATTATTAATTTATTGATTTATTAATAGCAAAAATTTATTAGTAATGTGAATGTATGGATACTTTTCAAATGTTAATATTTTTTTATATTATACAGAAAATAATAGTTGTATTATACCAGTTCTGTATGATTAATAAAATCGGTACAATGTGGGAACTGGGAATGAAACCTATGGCTTTCAGATTATGTGGCGATACTGATTAAATTCACAGCCTCATCCAAACTAAAAAACTTCGAATTAAGTTTCCTTTTTTCGCAACTTACAGTAAGTGTCAATTTCTTAGCGTCATCGACGCCCGTGATGCCTTGTCCTACTTTGGAGGCGCATTCACGAATAGATAGGGCCTTTTCTTTGAAGCATTCGGGTCCGCTTTCCGCAATGAACACTGCATAGAATAAACAATAGTAAGTAAAGTGTATCAAATATGGGGTACGTATTCTAAACTGCCTCGGTGGTGTAGTGGCTAGCATGTACGGTCATACATCGAGAGGTCCTGGGTTCGAGTCCTGGGTCGGGCTAAGTTTAATTATTGAGTCTTTCTTTTTAGTAAGCCTCAGTAACAGGCTAGAGTTGAGAAGTTATCGGTGTGTCCCCCCGTGCCTCGGAGAGCACGGAAAGCCGTCGGTCCTACACCTTAGCTCTCACTGGTCGTGTCAGGTAGTCGTCCCACCAGAGTATGAGAGTGATAGGAATAGAGAGTGCAATTGTGTCTACGCGTACACGCGCTGCACTATAATATCTTTTGCGCAGTTGGCCAGTCTCAATGAGATTGGCCGCCATGGCCGGAATCGGTCGGAGAACATTATTTTTTATTTTAAAAGTGAGTAAGTATTTAATAATGTATACATATCTCTAAAAATTGCGATGAAGAGAGAATAACTGTTGTAAAGAAGCTTAGATTGTCTTACTCCTATTTCAATTGCACACTTGTCCGACTTACAGCCGCACTCATAGTCACTTAATGAACCATTACGTCGAGAATCTCCATACTAACGAACGTCTTAATGGTTTATTAAGTGACTATGAGTGCGGGCGTTAGACATTAGGAACCCACACTGGCAGTAACATGTATACATACATCTCGGAGTATATATTTTGGCATTAAAAAAGTACTCACGAGCAATTCTATCACCGTCCTTATAGCATACGAAGTCGATGAACTGGTCTGTTGTGTTATCAGCGGTGCCAATATGTTGCCGTAAGGGAAGGTCCACGCAAGGTGATATGCCCGCTGTGAGGCTGTGCAAGCAGGTCTTTAGTTGAGGAGACTTTGCACAGTACCTGCAATGATTTTAAGAATTGATAGGCTATAATATAATCAACTTATGGAAGAGTTCCTTTGTAAATGTAAATGAAACTTGTATTAGATTTTTGGGTAGGGGTTAGAGAGAGTTAGGATAGCAAAGAATTTTAAATTATACAGTACTGGGTGTATTGAATATTTTAATTATTTTAAATTAATTAACCTAAATTCCATTTTTCTATAAATTATCATTATAAAACAGTAAAACTTACTTCTTGAATACCTCATCAAGAGCACCCCTAGGTTTGGCCTCTTCAATTTCATTTTTGATTGTATCAACATCAAATAAATTTTTGACGCAGTCCACAAAGTTTCTGATTGTTCCCTAGAAATAAAGGTATCATATATTTTTTAAGTTCTAAAACTGTAACGCCGCCGAAAGGAGGGTACACTGCACTTGTCATAAAGGAAAACAATAAAAAAAGGTAAAAAAAATTAAACTAAATTCTATCTTCAAAGAAAAGACAATTAATAAGATATCAATTAAAATTATAAACTTTTTATGATTAATAAAAAGATTAGTTACTTAATGTGAAGAAGCAGATGCACCCCTCAGGGAATAATTCTGCCAACGGCCATCGATATAACTATAGAAAATTATTATTAATATTGAAATAACTGATTACATTTAAAAAAAAATGTAGCTTTAATTATGATGAATAATCAATGTACCTCTACAGCCTCCACCTTATCTTCAGCACCGTTCCTTGTGCACGCTTCCTTAATCGCATTCTTATATTGTTGACGTTGTTCATCAGTGATCGTGTATTCGGCGAGTACACCTAAAAATCATTTTAAAATTACTATAACGATAAAAATCAAAGGTTAGATTATGTTAACAATTTATTTACGAAACTTTTACTGGTTAAGAAAGATATGTATGGTAAAAGAGTGGTGCGGTATAAATAAGTATACAAACTCACGTTTTAAAGTATAGGTAAATTGTCCACAAGACCTTACACAGTTAATTGGTAAAGCAATATTTTATGTAACATAAAATATTCCTTTACCAATTGAAAAAAGAAGGAGGTAATAAGTATCCGAAGAGATAAATAACACCATAATAATATAAGTTACGCGCTACCTTCGCCAGTTATATATTATCTATATCTATACTTTGTTTGTTTGTTTGTTTGTTTGTTTGTTTATTTGTTTGTTTGTTTGTTTGTTTGAACGCGCTAATCTCAGGAACCACTGGTCCGAAATGAAATATTTTTTTTGTTGGATAGTCGTTTATCGAGGAAGGCTATAGGCTATATTACATCACGGTACAACCATTAGGAGCAGAGCATCAATAAAAATGTTGCAAAAACTGGAGAAACATATTCCTTTTGAGAGCTTCGGAGATTAAACGGTTAAAGTTATGCAAAAATCATGTATGACGGAAAAGTTTAAAAAAGTCCTCTATAGCATACGTCTATTTCTAAAGGTTGACTCCCTATAACCTTATTTATGGTAATACCAGATCGTCAACAAATACACTTATCTGTAATTCTTTATAGCAACAGTTATTATTAATGCTCATACTGCATACATATTTATCTACATAAACGTATGATAATAACCTTATAACCTCTACAACTACTATCTAACGCAAACAATCGTTACCAACATCATTAATTTTTATTATTAAATTATAATATTAAATTCCCTAATTAAGAATAAAGATGTTTATTCCATTTACTTTGAAACTTCTAGGACAAATCCATATTATACTTCGTTAAAACTTGTAATCTATATATTTATTTAATAAAAATATGTAAATAAAATTGAAGTGTCTGTTTGTAATGTCAATAAAACAGCTTTTTACTAAATGTAAGTAAGTATTTGAAATTATTAACGGCACTTATGAGAAAAACACAATTTTTAAAATGTTGCCTGTTGGTTTATTCCGGCTAATCTCTGAAACTTAGGCGAAACTACTTTGGCAGTTTTTATATCAAAAAATAATAGATAAATATGGTACCGCTCAAAACAAAACGTACTGTAAACGTTTATTCATTTTATCTGTAAAACCTTTTCCATTCAATTACAATTTAAACTAAATCTATTTGTTTTTCTGTATATTTGTTTACTGCACAAAGGATCAGGAAACAATTGTAATAGCCTGTTTAACCCATTCGATGTGTATTAGACGTTTTGACGAGGTAAATTGATAAATCGTCCGATGTGTTGCACAGGAAGAGGGGACGGGCGTGCACAGTGAATTAGCTAAGATGAAGCTGTGATACCAATATAGACTCGTTAAGTGGTGTCAAAGGGGAATTGTACAGACTGCTGTGTTGACGCTATCAGATTAGATACCTAATCCTGATCCTCCGGATGATCGAATGCGGCTATTAAGGCCATAAAGTGTAGGAAAATAAAAATTACATAGGTTCTTAACAAAGAATATATTGGTCGTCTTATTTTTATTATTACCTTTATTAATGAGAGATATCGCTGACACCTTTAAAGTACTTTTGGCTTATTCATTAAAAAAAGAGAACTACTCGTATATTATCAAAATTATACTACAATATGGCGTAACCCTAAGTTATTACCGTTTATATTTTCAATCGACTTCAAAAAAGAGGTGGTTTTAAATTCGGTTTAATTTTTTATGTATGTTATCTCAAAACTCCGTCAATTATTAACCGATTTAGAAACTTATTTTTGATTGAAAATTGTAAGTGAATAATTTCCCTTTTTGAAAATAAAAATGTTTAATTTTTCAGCACGCGAATTTTTATTTTTCACCATGTATAATTTTTTAAAGTGTAGTTCGATCTCAATGATTGTTTCTTTGGAAATTTCAGTATTGTATAAATTTGAAAAAAAAAAACGAAATCGAATGAAACGAAAACGATCGAATTTTATCTACTCCATACTTTTTATACTAAGTACTATGAATTTATTAGTTCTATACTCTTTGCTACTATGTCTACACTAAAATTGGTAAAATAAAACGTTAAAAAAGTACCGAAATATCCGATAGGTAGTTTTCATATTTTATTTACTTTGTCTTTATATATTGTAATCTGACCTTCAGATGTTTTCGAAGTCGTTGCCAACCAATACATATCAAAGCAAAGCTCACAAATTGATGTATAATATTTTAAACTATAGTTAATAGTTATTGACTGGCACAGACTCTAAATATTTGATAAGTTATCTATAGTAAGTAATTAGAAACTTCCAATAAGCGGGTTTTTGTCTTATTACGAATAATGGTTAAAACAATCGGAACTCTATTAATCGATTATATATCTAAACTTTTACAAATTGATATTTTATAAGAGAATATTTATTTCTTTTTTGAGCTTACAGTGACATGAGTTAAGAGGAAAAAAAAGTTTTTCGACATTGAAGTAAAGGATGACTAAATGACAGCGCTAGAAACCATAAAATTGAATTGTAATAGTTTTTCTACGGGTAATTTCAAACCAGTTTATTCTAAACTCAAAAGTTATATAAGAAATTTCCATTACATTCTACTAAATACGTTGTCAATTGTAGGTACTCGTAGTCCTAAAGTTGATTCGATTACATGACCGAATTAACTACAGGAATTCGATACACTGTTAGGTATCATTATTTCGTTTGTAAAATTATGTAATGTCCCACATGGAATTACGAGTGTCGTAGGCCGTAGCGCATTGCCGAATGCGTCTGATAAGATTTGCCCACTTTGCTGTAGACCACAGGTTTGATTTTCTTACCAATTGACCATACAGATTTATTTTATTGATTTGTTAATACATTACATAATATTGCCATTTAAAAATCAGAGAAGTAATAAAGTACTTACTCCGCCTATTCATAGAGAAGAGTTCAAATTAGTACCTATATAATTTCATTTTTTGAGTATATTAAAATTTCATTTATTGAACTAAAAAATATATTTCAATTAAAGAATATTATCATAATTTGAGAAAGAAAGAGAAATATAGTGATAAGATTTCATAATTCCATGTAATGGTTTATGCTGTATAATATAATCGCCGCATTCAAAACCGACACCCAACACGCGTCAATAACGGATGGAAAATAACGAATCTGTACATTGAATATTATTCGGAAAATCTTATTGAAATATCATTATTATCGATACAGAGACCGAATCTACACTTTTTGAATTTTTGTCTGTCTGTCTCTCTGTCTGTGACCGCATCACGGGAGAACCACTGGACAGATTTTGATGAAATTTGGTATGATGATAGCTGGTTATCCGGGTCAGCATATATGATGACTCTCAACTAACTGTTACGAACCAGCTATAAAACATCACACGGTAAGTGAAATCTAAGAATTCGGTTTCCGGTCTTTAGAAGTGGGCGCGGGCGAAGCCGCGGGAAATTCTTAATATTTAAATATTTTATTATAACATTTATTATTATATTATAATTTTTTTTTAATTCAATCATATTTTTTCTTTCTTTTTAATATTTTTTTAATTCAATTTATACAGGTACATATTTGCTGTAATTTGTGCAAAAAATAATTGACTTACAGACTAGTGTCTAAGTATATACAGTCAACTTAACGAAGATTATTTTTTAAATTAAGTAAGTACAAGCAATAGATGTAGTATTTTTCTTAATTTTCATTCAATTTCAAAATCACGTAAAAACCTAAAATTATATAAAAATATTCCAAACTCACCGACGGCGAGGAAGGTCACCAAAAGTGTTTTCCAAATCATTGTGCTATATCTTTAGTCTACTGTCCCGGATCACGTCTTTGCCTCCCTGAAGTCGTATGCTCACTGAAGCTCTACATGGTTTAAGTCGTTATATATAATATTAACACGATGCTGACTCACAAAGTGTCGCTATTCTTGAAGCGACCGACAATTCTAATTAATGTATTTACAATAATATTGTTCAAAGGTATTTATTATTTACTCTATAAGTACATTAGTATATAAGAATGCAGGTTGTCTAAAACGAAATACCAAATCTATACTAATCTATACTAATATAATATTATAAAGAGGAATGATGTATTTTTGTATGTAACGAATAAACTCAAAAACTACTGGACCGATTTTAAAAATTCTTTCACCATTGGAAAGCTACATCTTTCCTGAGTAACATAGGCTATATTATATTTTCAAAAAAAATAGAAATCCCTACTTAAAATTAAATAATGTAACCCAAGGTATTAAAATGTTGCCTATAAAATTTATTATTCTGCGTGCGCTGCGAAAGCTATTGATAATATATAAAAATATAATGTTCTATACATATATTAATAGTACTCATGATTGCTCACAAAAAAGTTCGCGGTGGCATATGCCTAACTATTACAGTTAAGCCACAATGACAGTTTTTGTTTAAATTATTAATTCAAATACGGGTGAAATCGAATAGTGGTGATATTGGTATCATGATAGTAATCCTTATCCATTTAAATGGTTTGATAATTAAGGTTGATTATGTACGTGTAAATTCCACTTTAAAATTATTAGGCGGATTGGACTTTTCGTTTAGAAGTTATGACGGTAATAAAGATTATAAAAGTAAAAAAAAATGTCGCAGTTTGAACAATCTGTCCTATGTTTAGAATAATCTCAAAAACTACTGGACCGATTTCAAAAATCTTTTACTAATTCAAAATTACATTGTTAGCGAATAACGTAACATATATTTTATCCTCGTATTCTCCCGGGAACTTGAACTACGCGAGTAAAACCGTGGTGCGTTGCTACAGTAACTTTTATAGTAAGTAATTGTTGTTATGTCACTGTAACTACTATTTTACATTTTAAAAGTTACAAAATCAGACCATAAAGTACAGATTCAACTAAGTTAGAACATTATTATCTCCAATCTCTAATATATAAAAATCACAGTTTTTGTTATCGAGTTCGTCCAAAACGGCTTGACCGATTTGTATGAAATTTTCTGTGCATGTTTGGTACGTCTGAGAGTAGGTCGTAGGTTATTTTTTGTTCCCCTAAGTGATAAAGGTTGCCCTTTCCAGATGTTTATTTTTTTATTTTTAGAGCAAATTTTATTTTTTACTTTTTATGATTTGGCATCATGGCATACTTATATAATCCAAAATTTTTATCCTCCTACCACCAATCCCTGCTTTAATAGTGATAAGAACGCGGGCGAAGCCGCGGGAACTGCTAGTAAATAGTAAATAAACTGAACCAAACAATGTAATTCACTATAAAACCATAGAAGCGCTAACTTCTAAGGTGCACTTAGTATTTTTATCACTTGGTGCACTTATTATATGTGTCAAATTAAATTTTCTATCAATGACTATATTTAATCAGCGACCCACCCTTGCTTTGCTCGGTCTCGGTCGCTCTATTCATTGGTAAAAAAGCATGAAAATCGGTACATTATCGCGAATAGATAGACAGACAGACGACGGAGGACATTGTTTTATAACATGTAGTGAAGTATGTATGCATGCAGCATGTAGTATATAAATATACATGTTACATGTATAGTATACTTGTAAAATAGGCACCGCAAGAGACAAATTGACGATAGTAGGTATAGTAGACCGTGCTGACCCCCAGTTGTCTCTGTCGATATACCAGGGTTATCAATGTAAGCAGTAATTTACTTGAAAACAGATAAGCCGACTGAAAAATAACAAGTAAATACGAGTAACAGAAATCTATACATTATAATAAAATTCTGAGTTGGCTCGAATATGTAGGTATATAACATGTACATACATATGTATTATGTATATCTTACTATGTATTTTTATCTTTATAGTTCGGTCTTTACGCAGTCGGGATTTTCATTTTTATAATTTCTTTATTTTACTCCTTATTCCGTTATTTATGAAGAGTTCCCATTTTTATTATTAACTAGGTTCTCACCCTCGCTTCGCTCGGGTTCGTCCCTAGGTACGTGTTGTATATATTTACTTCACACCGTCCGGTATATATATTTGACTTGATTATATAAAAATTACATTGCACGCACCATGGCAACGGTCATAACATGATACGTCAAACGCCGTTAATTTTATAAAGTTTTTTTTAATTTCCTAACTTTTTTCGATATAGTATGTTATCCTTAAGATAAAGACATATGCCATCGCGAACTTTTTTGTAGACCTATATAAGATACACAATTCCACCATACATCATTTTGTTATATCTCAAAGGGTTTTGGCAGCGTTTTCGTTGAAAGCTTCCAGACGGCTTATTTTTTTCCGACACCTCCAACATATATCATTATATTTTAGCCAATGTATACATAACCTTGACAAATTATATACTAAAACCTTCCTGGAGAACCATTTTATTCATTGGTGAAACCTGCATGAAAATCGGTGCAGTAGATTTTCAGTTCATCGCGAACAGACACACAGACAGACAGACAGACAGACGCGGCGGAGGACTTTGTTTTATAATATTAATATGTATAGAAGATTATAATGTATAGAATATTATAAAAAACCGTAAATGCGGTATAATACCGCATTTACATTCAGCCGTAGTGAGCAGGGAAGTGGAAGGGAAGTGGGCAGGACGAGTGTGTAAACACGATACTTCTCATGCTACTGCCATTGCCACTCGCGCTGCCCGGCGCTCCCCAAAATGGCGGTTTTTTGTGCGGAAGTCAAAGGACCGGCAGCTTGAGCGGCAGTGCGTGTTTACATTCTGCTCCGACGCTCAGTACTCGCCGAGCGCCCGGATCTTTTTAAATATCTAACATAATTATGTATCGCAAAAAGAGACAGCGCGGCCGCTGTAATTATTTTGACATCTGCCATTGCCGAAACTTGAAAGCGAAGTGAGTGGTAGGGCAGTATGTAAACGCACACTCCTCTCGATCCTGCTGCAGCAGTATTTAGGGAATTATCGCCAGCAGCGCGAGGGGCAGCGGCAGGGGCTGAATGTAAATGAGGTATTAGGTATAAAATTTTAAGTAGGATAAAACAAAAATATGAAGGAATTATTATATATCTCAATCAATAAAACAGTTATGTTAAGATGTGCTTGTAAGAATAATTTTACGACGTCAGGCGACTAGAATGTTTGTATGTTTGTTTGTAACGCATTAACTAAAAATACGCTAAACTGATTTAGATGTGTAGGAAAATAGTTTTACACCCTAGGAAGGGCGTCCTATCGGGTTTGTCCTTAAGGGAGAGAAAATGAGGTCAATCATTTCACAAGTTAGGGATATAAAACTCATTTTGTACAGGTACCTACTCATTATACATATCTATATACTCGGTCTGTCTATTCTAAACTAACCATAAAAACGCATCTAGGGACAAACCCAAGCAAAGCGAGGGTGAGTCGCTAGTTTATTTTAATAAAGTTGTATACGAAGATTAGGTAGGCATGTCTGTAAATAAATCGAACCATTGTACAAAAACTCGCCGTATAGGCTGTAGATCGTGAGGTCCTGCATTGACGACACGGGTTGGGCCTTAAAAATTGCTGAGTTTTCTATCTATAGAAGAAACACAAAAGTTGGAAGGCTGTGAAATGTATGACGTGGATAGCACGTTGACTTAAAGTCCATGTGATAATTATTGTAATCCTATATTATTTTAAAAAGAGCAACTGTTAAGTTTCTCGATATCTCTTCTCAGCTGAACTGCCTCCGAGACGGTGGTAGCTTCCTCACAGACGTTTACCGACATTTTTTTAAATTCTACTAGTATAGTGTAAAAACTAAAAAGTGACGATTCAAAAGTGTTTGTAAAAGTCTATTTAAACAAAGTATTTACCCATAATTTGATTTGTGCATTCTCTTTCCTTGGTCTTGTTAACATATGATAAAAAATAAAGAGAGTATTCATCACAGTGGGGTTAAGAGTTTAATTTGTTTTCATTAAATTAGTTAATCGAAATAATAAGCTCTCGGTGTTGATTATTATTCTTTTTGTAAATTGTAAAATCAAGAAAACAGCAACATAATACTTAGAAATAAAACGATAACAATTAAAATAACAATAACTTAAAACAAAATTGATAACACTTTTCAAGAAATCTTACTCGATGTTTTAACTGTGTTTTCCCCCAACTTTTAGTGTTTTTGCTACAATAAGTATGGATTTTGTTCTGCGTATTTAAAAATTCATATTAAACATTATTGTCTTTCTGGACTGCAAAAGCAACAAAAGCGACTTCCTAGTAGACATTACATGTATTTATAGTAAAATTTGATGTATAGCTAAATAAACATGTAATGTCTAACCTTCCCTTTATTATGAAAATCTGATTTATTCGATATTTTTTATAGTATTTAGCAGAAAGCACAATTTGTCAAAGGACAATTTGACAAATTAATATCGTAGTTTCATTTCCAAGAAGATAAGAGATGCGCATAATAATTCTACCAATCGCTGCCGCCGTAGTCGTATATATACTTAGGTATTTTATTCATAAATGTCAACATGTTATTGGTCGTAATTACGTAGACATCTCTACAAATCTCATTAAATGTGATAAACTCGTCGAGAACGCAATCACAAAGACCTAAATACTCGACTTTGACTAATTTAGACATATTTTAATTAAAAGTGTTAAGTTATGTGGCGCGTTACAGTTATAATGTTATTGCTTGCTTCGATCGATGGACGGCCGAATAAAGAGAATTACCAAGAGGTTGGTGAAGAAGTAGTCGAATTGTTTGTGCCTGAACCTACAAAAGTTAAGAAGGACGTACATGGATACTCCGAACAGACATTTTGGCAAACTGGATATGGTCACTTTGCTGCCATGTTGCCCCAAGAATATTTAGAAATGACTTTAAATAGAAGTACACCTTCGGCCCCGCTAGAACCCCGCCGAATTAAGTGGAGTTAGATAATTTATGGCGAAGGACTTAACATTGTTTAATACAATTTTAGTTAACTTGTGGCATTTTATTTTTATGAATACATTATGTACATATAATCTACTAAGTTAATAAACTTCTTACAAAATGCAAATACGTAAATATATAAAAAAAAATATTATACAGTATGTTATTATTGTAAATTGTTTCCGATATTTTTTTTTGTTATACTCTACATCCAATTCAATTAATGTTTATTGTTTAAAGAGTTATTTTATTTTTTCAATTATCATGAAGTAAGTAAGTTATAATTGAATTGTGTCAATTTACATACAAAAAATATTTTGTAAGATTATATTTTTTAATTTTGATTATATTTTAATATGGGCATTTGTAATGCTTACTCTACCTATTTTGGTAAAAATTATACCACATACATTTCAAATGACAATAAATTAACAAATTAAATGATTTTTTAAGGAAAGTAAAAATACTATATTATTGTAATGTTTTATTTTGAACATCCATTAATAAAATCGATGGAACGCTACATGATTTTTGTTTAACTAAGTATAGGTACTGCAGTAAATATTAAAGTACATTATAAATATATTACAATTTGATGAAAGCAACAATCATCATTCAAACGATTTCTACTCGTCGTATAATATGGACTGAATTGCAAACATAGTATACGACTGTACTTGGCCACCCGCTACTTCAAATCTTACAAATACCAGTTAAATATTTATTAGTGTAAAAATAAAGAGTATCGAGATAATTCTTTTCAACGTTATTATTGTTACTTTATAACTAAGCAAATTAAGCCAAAAATGCCTAATTTTAATAATTACTTATTATTGAATATGTAGCGGGCGGTTGTTAAGAATCGTCACATGGAAAATATTTCGAGATGAATACATTTTTTCACGTCAGTCATACACATTTTCAGATTATAATATTATCATCTGTGTTTACGTCTACAAAATAGATTGAGTCGTATTCTAATTAAAAGTTCTCATAAATATAACAGAAGTAAGTACTTTAACTTTATAAAATAGACATTGACACGAATAAAATGTAGAGAAATTCATATTATATTAACAATATTCTAGTATTTGTTACATATTTTACATTTTATATGTGCCAAATTGTCTTTTTAGCATATCTTTATTTTAATCCAATATCAACAGGTCCAAGAGCCGTATTTTTCTCGACACGTTCATGGAATCAAGAAGCGAACAGGTTTTCCAGAACCGTCAAATTCAGATAAATATAGAAAGCTATGACATCACTTGAACAATGAAAACTCGTTACCATAAAATTAAACATAAATAAAAAATATATTAAAAAAACACTACAACATCGATAAAAAACAAATTCTTGTCGAACAAGATCCAATATGATAATTTATTAAATCACAGGTAATTCTTATGACTATGCATATTTAAAATTTAATTTCCCTTATAGAGAAAAAATGCGGGTTCTATTCTATATAACCCAAGGAAGAAACATTTAACGTGAAATAAAATAGTAAATAATAAATATAACAAGTCTTTGTTTAGAAGGTACTCGACGTTTGGATATTTACACAGTTGCAGGTCTTAGCCGTACACAGTTTGAAGGGATCCCTGAAGATCGACTAACAAGATTGTAGTCTAACTCTAGTGATACACAAACTCATTTGACCGATGAAAGCTAATGATGTACATTTATTTCTGTATTACAACCACACTTAGTCTTAAAAGGTGTAAATATTTTAATTTCTTTTCATAACGCAATTGTCAATCATCTACGAATCTTATATCTTAAACTTTGGTAGCTTTAAAACCACTGTTGGACCATTACTAAATAATTTTAGAATGGCACAGTTATAATATGCGTACCTACTTATACTTAAGTATTTTACGAGGACATGTTTATAATATACCTATATAATAGATTTTGATGAAGGCTACATTATTGTTATTATATAAAATGGAAACGATTTTACAATAATGCTAGTTAGTTTAATCCCCAGAATCGTAAATAGTCGAAAGCGATTGGTTTGGTGTAGTGTTTAAACGACATTAGATCAAACTAATTTTAATATCGTTTTTATAGAAAGTTCCTCGTTGATTGGTCGGTCAATAATCATTTTATATTTATTTTTGGCTATAAGCAGATTTCGCCTAGAATAACATTTAATAAGTATTTTTATTATCTTAATTCATGTACTCAAGGTATTTGTAATTTGTAACCTTTTCCTATGTAAAAATTTACCATAAAATTTTACATAGTATTTAGTATGTACTCATTAGTTGATGCCAAATATTTTTTTTTATCATTTTGTCAAATCTAGGCTTTACGTAGTACCATACGGTACGATCTACGATCATTTCACTAATTGCTTCTTTTATACTTAATTTTCATAAACGACCGTTTAATTTACATTAAATCGATCTTAAATAGACTTAAAGTCGGAAAAGGTGTAATATATAATACTTAAGTGTACTTACGAGTTACGGCTTCTTCGTCCGCCTACGTACGTCATAATATTGGGAGCGTAATGCAGCTCAAAAACCACTAAGTTCCGGTTCGTCCTTAAAACATTCTAAATGTCCTTTTTTCTTAACAAAGTTTATTATAGCTCCAAAAAGCAATATATAATAGAGATTAGGTATAGATTATAATATATAGTAGGTACTATTATTACTATTTACAGTTTACCTATAGAAATCAACTTGTAGATCTAAGTAGGTATTTCTTGCTTTAGGTAATTTGTATTTTGTATATGTTAACTTATTTTCAATTTAAGATGATATACTTCAATCCCTATCTGTATTTTTTCTGTTACATTATTTAGAATCTAGATGCTAGAAAATTATTATTAAGCAATTTTAAAATTGTTTGTACTTTTGTGGGTATACCTACGTAGTACGTACATATATATCTACTAGTAGCTTTTAATGATTTTGCGGTGGATAGTTGCATTGGATACTTTAAATTATTGACTTGGAGTGTTCTATTTTACAATTTAGACTTTCGTTATACTCTACTTATGCGTATTATCTTTATTTTGCTATAACATTATGTTATGTTTAGTATTTGTTAACCTCTTAAAACTGGTTTTATATTATTCTTATCTGGTTTTTTTTTGGATTCAGAGATTTTTATGACTGAATGAAAATAAGCCATGCCTATGTTGTCAGTACTTCATCAATCATTTGTTAAATACAATTTTGTGTTTAATTAATATTATATATTAGTAGCATTTCACGCGGCTCCCGTCGCGTTATAAAGACCGGAAACTAAGTTCTTAAATATTTCATAGACTAAAACCTTTACCGGAAGACGCTGCAAAAAGTTTTATGTCTATTCGTTTTGAAATTTTTGCATTAGAGCGAACAAGAAACACGTTTTGCCCTTATTAGTATAGGTAGAGATAGAGATTATGCACTTATAAGAGAAGCGTATTAAATATTATACCTCATAGTCTTAGTGACTACTATTTTAAGCTGATTTTTGTTTGTTTATAAGAGCGTTGAGCAATTTAATTCTGGCTTTAATAGTTTTGTATCGCTGATATTCTTCTTCGCGGCCTTTTTTGTCGTCTCGTTGGACTTTTCTGCTGTTTTGCACTTCAAAGTTAACTTCATACTCTTTAATGCTTCGGCGAAGTACCTAAATAGTGAATATTTATATTAGTCGTGTTGTATGTAATTTAGTTATAGTTGTGTTTGTAAGTTACTATAATATTTGAATTATATGGAATTATTATTAATAAATGATTCTACTTTAATATGAAAATTTGAAATTTTACTTCACGAATTAAATAATTATTTGAAATATTGAGTTGAAACTCAAACGGAATGAACATGTATGTGTACAATATTGTAAAATTACGTAACACTTACACATTTAAGCATTTTTGCCTCAGCAAGAGCTTTACTGAGGTCATCCAATCCGAGGCAATGCAACCCTTCATTTGAAGGAGTGGCTTCTTCGCTGGTGGTTGCAGATTTAGCTGATGACGTGGAAGACGGCATTTCTTCTACACCCTCACGAGTTGGTGGTGATTGAAGTGGTGTATCTACGGTTTCCTGAAATCAATTGTAGAGTATGTTGTTAAAAAAGATATACCAGACACCTATTAAGCTTTTGATTTCGTATCTTCAGTCATGAATATTCTCGAGTACATACTTATGGCCTTAATGTCCCAACATTTTTATTTATATTTTTTATTTAAAATATATATTTATATTATTTTTGAATACAAACTGTAAGCTTTTGGAACCTTTCTACAAATATAACTAAAAGATAAAAGACACCATAATTTGCCAAATTAACAGTTATAGTATACACCACAAAACCTATAAAATAACAAGTAGGTATATTATATCTTATATATAATTTGTGTGTGTAAGAAATTAATTTCTTTTTTAAAATATTAAATATCATAAATTTGTATATATTAATTAAACAAGATCAAACCTTCGAAGAATCTGATGGCTTCTCCTGTGACTCACTGGAGCTGTCCACGCTCGTATTGAACAACATCGTTTCGTGTTCGTGGATAGTAGCGAGTTCTCCATTCGTCCCGCCAATTATCTGAAATACAAGTGCGATATATTTTACATAACGTTTTATTGTGTTTATTTTGAATACTTATGCAAATAACTTTAAACTAAATATGTCAAGTGTTGTAAAAGTCTTTTTGAATAATGTATATTTCGTTTGATTCGTTGAGTGAGATAACGATGTCTGTCACTTAAATCGTATCGTCACAAGTATTTGACTTATGATGGATACTCATATCCATCATATTTAGTCTCCAACACTTAATAACATAAAATAATAAAAATAATAAATTCTCATTAACTTAAATATAATCTATGTATAATGTAAAGTTAATCCAAGATCGTATAGCTTAATAATTAATATATTTATTTCAAACAAATACTCACGGCATCAGGTCTGAAAGTAGCTAGAGTACGTTTAACAGTTCTATATCTTTCATACAAATGTCTGGCAGCACCACGTTCTGCGGAATGAGCCGGGGGTCTTCCCCGGGCTGCCTCTAAACGTAATAGAGCTCTTTGGACGCAGGATTTCTCCGCGGCTAATTGAGCTGGTGTCCAGTTTGATTCTGGGATGTCTGCTCTGCCTGAAGCTTGGCGACAGAATTCTACCCACTGGAAGAAAGGCATGATGATAATATTAATCGAATGATATTACTTTAAATATGAAGCAAGTGGCTGGACCGATTTGAATGAAATTGAGTACACAAATAATCCATGACTATAGGCAAGCATCATTTTTTACTTAACTTGCGCACTTATTTACGACGCCTCGTAGGCAAGCCTGTCACAGCATTCCACAACAACCAATGTGATTACTCCTGCGGTTCACTTTGCTACGAGAGAATTACCAAGAGCAACCCGCATGGCACAACGCCCACCAACCTGTCTCTGGATGGCTGGATTGCCAGACGATAATGAACCCCTATCACGACTATGTGCGCCCACACTGGAAGAACTATAAGCACGCGACTGAACCGAGCGAGAATAAATTCTAACTACTAAATAATATAATAGTATTATATAATAATCATATAATCATCAAAAAATCTTTAATAATTTTTTTTTGGCTGTTGCTAGTCGTCCGCTAATCGGATGAATAAAGAAAATATTATTCGTCTGACAATTGTCAGTTTATACGAATATCTATCACTTTTTTGCTTTCTAATAAAAAATATGTGAGTTGTAGGTGCAGGATATATGCAAAATATAAAAAAAAATAACCTTAACCTACCGAGCTGAAAATTTATTATTTAAATTCTACCGACTTTTAACATAACATAACACGCTCAAAATTATTTTTATCCTTTATCACACGTTAATAAAACTATTTCAACAAAATATAAGAAACAACAAAAGTCTCAGTCGCAAAAAATCAAACATCAACAGTCTGCTGTCGGACGAATAAAATTTTTTTATTCATCCGATTAGCGGACGACTAGACACTTCGATTTTTTTTAATTATAAATATAACTTTCATTAGTCTGATAAAAATAACATCGAAGCCAGAAGAAGCTCTACATTTTCTTTATACTTCGCTCGTCGTCGCATCGTTAAATGCTATAGTCGTCAGCTACTAGACAATGTTAAATCAAATCGATCAACGATCCAATCATTTAATCACCTAATGCACAGAGAGACAAAATGGAAAAATATATCTTTGTTTAAGCTTTAGATTTAGTACACAATAAAATAATGAATTTAGATTACGTTAAATATGAGCCTAATATATAAGTAGTTAAATATTTTGAAATCACTGATAATTAGCAATTTTATTACAAAGTGGTAATACTTCAATCATTAAAAATGTGTTATTGGTATTAGTACTTGAAATGACTTACTCAGTATTTTGTTGAGTTTATAGCAAACAGACAGACAGACAGACGCGGTGTACGACTTTGTTTCATAATATGCAGTAATTAAGGACAACGTAAAGATAAATCTTACCTCTTCAATATCCTTTACAACGTCGGCCATAGACTTGTCGCTCTTTAATGCCGCGTCAAGTTTGTCATCCCGTTCCTTTTGTAATTTCGCTGCTTGGAGTTTCAGAGCATATTCCACTGGGTCCGCTTTAATGCATCGTTTTTCTGTTTGCAACTGTCGTAGTGTCTCATACATGCGCATCAAATGAACGTCCATCATACGATCGCCTTGAGTAATAGCGTAGCCGTTTTGAGCTTCGAAATCACTCTCGTACTTTGAAATGTTTGTCTTAATCTGATTTATCTAGAAATATAAAAGAAATCACATTATGGATATCAGCTGTTTTATAGAAAGTTAAATTATATTTATTATATTATTTATTTATACTGATGCGGGTTCAAATCCGGGTCTCACACCTCTGATATTGTAATGTGCAAATTATTTCTAACATGATTACCACTTGTCTTACGGTGAAGGAAAACATCGTGAGTAAACCCACATGTCTGAGAGAATCTAGCAAGTTTTCAAAAGACATGTGAAGTCCGCCAATTCACACTTGACAGCGCGGTGGACTATGGCTTGATCTGACGATGTTACAAATAGATATAATTATAATGAATTGGCACTAGTCTTGCGTTGGTGCGGTCTCGGTTTTCAGAAATTGGGATGTTAGTCCTTAAACACTTTACTAATTGATGCAGATTTCATCAGATTTGGTTTAATAATATAAATCATAGAATTGTTTTAATATAGTCAAGGTGTATTAAATTATAATCTATGCATGTATTTTAATCTACACAGTTGCATTTAGTCTATAGCTCTTCCAAAAAAATAACAACCTACAAAACATATCACTTGGTTCATCGATTGAAAATATGCTGTTTTAGACATTTTTTGGAAGGATATTAAATCAAGCAAAATAACTTGTACAGCTAATGTCAGCTTTCGAGCAAACGATAGTATTACCACATCCTATAAGTTTGCAACCATACCACAACAATTCAAGAAATTAATATCCTCGCCGGGTTTTGGATTACCAATATCTATATTTTGTTTATAAAATATATTTTTATACGAATTTATCTCATACAATAAAAAAGTTACAAAGTGAAATCTTATTAATAATAATGGCTAAAACAAAAAAAAAAACTCATTAACCAAACTTAACCCGACTTGAGTCCAGGACTCAAACCAAGGACCTCTGAATGTGCAGCCCCTACATGCTAACCACTACACCAACAACGCAGTTTATTGTAGCAGAAGATACACCTACCCGTGCCCTTTAAAATAGACTTGTTTAGCAAACAATTACTCTGTGAACGACCTCCTAATGTCCTTTTATCGATCCGTCTTTGGTCAATCTAATCAATGTTATTTTGTGCCTTAAAATATTTATATGCGATACTCATTATTAGTTACTAATCGAGCCCATTAAACTAATAATTTACTGTAATAAAATTAATGACGCTTGGTAAAGCTGACGACTTGGTAAAGCCACTTGCTGTGCAAGCGATCACGGGTTCGAGTCCGTTGCGGGCATATATTTTTGTAAGCACAAGTGTTTGTACTCCAGTCATAAGTGTTTATATTTATAATTTGTACTCGTACGTATTTAAAAGTTGTATATGTGTAGTGTATAAACTATTTTGTATCCATTACACAAGACTCGTATCTTTCCATATAACTAGATGGTGCTTTGTGTTAACAAGTAACATATTTATATTATAAAAACATTTAGCATCTATTTACCTTCTTATTGAGTTTCTCAATGCGACGGTCCGGGCTAGGCTGAGCGCCCCGGGGCGGCTCGCTTCTCTCATCGCGTCGTGCGTACTCTGCTTCCTCACGACGAACACTTACACTGCCGTCCGCGTCGGTGTACGACCTTTCACTTTCTTCACATACTATATAATAAATTTAATTTTTAATTTATATATTTAAAATTAATTGATTTAATTTTAATACATTTTAATTTAATTATTATTTTGCAAAGTAATTCGGCATGACAAGGCATTAACTGTCACAAATTTCACGTTAATTTTAAGTTGCTTATTTTGAGAGATTATAATATAATATTTCTTTATTGACATATTTGTTTGTTGTTACATAAGCCTGTTGAAGCCGCTGACTCCAAAACTAGATTAAAACTGTATGTCAGGATTCGTTGTACTTTAACTATTCTAGAATTCAAACACTAAGCTACCCGCTAGAAATTATCCTCATAAGTAAATGCAGTCTTTATTTATTTATTTATTTTTTTGTTATAAAAAATAATCATTATTATAATAGAGATCATCTTAAGTATACCAATAACAGGTAAAAACAACATTGTTAGTAACATTAAACAAAAAAAAAAGAAACAAAATAATCCTAATTTAATAATAATAAGTAGTATGAAAAGTAAAAAGTAAAATTAAAGTAGTAGTAGTAGTCCTTAAAAGTATATGGGAGTATATAAATGTGTGTAAGGACACTCACTTTCAGGTTTTTGCTGCACTACATATTCGAAATGCGGTGGTGTACCGCTTCTAGTTTCATCGGTGTGTCTGTCGTTTTCTTTGGGTTGTCGGGGTAAGCGTGCAGGTGCTCTGCGTCTCTTGTTGCCGTACTGCGGACGTCTTGCGCGTGATAGTCGTTCAGCTCGTCGTTCAGACTGAACCAAATATCATGTGGTTATTATAATAAATTGGAAATTTATCTTATAGTAACATAAAAACATAATCTATTATAGAAATAAGGTATAACCTGATTGTACAGACATTTTTGCTTTTAAATGGGCAAACACCAAATTATATTTAACTTTAATGAAATTGGCACATTTTTAATGCTATTTTATATTTCTTCTATAACTTTTGAAATATTCCAGATTCCAGAATATTTTAATAATCTAAAAAACATTGTTCACTATACCTCACCGAACTCTGCTTGGTTCACTAATTTTAACCAGGCCATGTAGCAAGGCTAATGCAATATTTGATTGGGCTGATGATGATGATGATGATGATGATGAAAGCAATATCCAGTGACTGTACCATAGTTCTTACCTCAAGTCTGTTATGATCGTGTAGCGGTGGAGGAGGAGGTGGTGGCGGCGGCCGCTCCTCGCTGTGTGGTCTGCGCTCCTTGCGCTCGTGCGCACACCCTGAGTCCCGACGCTCGCGCCGCTTGCGTGCCTCCCGCTCGCACTCTGGAGCCGCCATGTCGCCCCTCTCGCTCTCGCAGCACTGTGCACGCCAGGCGAGCCCAGTTATTACAACCCGGCTTTCACTCGAGCACTCGGAATCGTGCCCGTAACCCTAACATGTTCATGTATTAGTGTACTGTGAATTCCACATTTACTGGAACTAAGCCTGTTGCGAATGATGGAATGTCGTGTGAACGTCTGATGTGGTATGGTCGTGTAGCGCTAGTAAATTGGACAAGTGTACGGTAAAGACTTGAAGCGAAATCTCTAAGTGTAACCAATCTATTTTATGTTTGTATTAAGCGTTCTCACAATTTGTACAAAACGACCTACACATATTAAGCAAGGCTATTGAAAGTTCTAGAACACGCACCTCTTAATGGATATCGACTACCTTATTTTAGTAACCTCATATCTTAGCAAAGCATATGTAAAGCTATAAATATAATATTTATACATTAAAATTTACTTTTAGATATATTACATTAAGACACTACGTAATGTTAAATTCTAATAATGAAACCCCACAGCCTTTGACGTTACAAGTACCTGATTAATTTCCAATAGAACCATGTTCGCTTCAGATTTTAAACTTTAACTCGAAATTAAATTTCCCAAATTCCGAAAGCGATCTGCCGTTATGTGGTTCTGAAATTAAATTATATCCGACACTGAAGCACTTTGACAAAACATCGTTTATTCTTATATGGACACAAAAATTACCTTTGTTTATTAGGTAGTTGGCTGTGTTCCAAATGAATTATAAGAAACGATGTCAAGCATGAGATAAAACAATTACATATAGGTCGAGATCAGACTCCTTAAAGTCTCACTGTTGTTACATAAAATTAGTCTAAGTAGGTATACTCACAATGCAGTATCTTGCAGCGCCTACTATGGAGTCCAAGATCCTTGAAATGTTGTGTCGGCTCTGGCTGGCCAGTGTAACGCAGGGTCCCGCAGCCGGCCGAGACCCCTTACGATGATCGATAAAAACCAATATAAAATTGGGCTATTGCTTAACCTTTGATGTAAAACAAAATGAAAGAAACAAAACGAAACGGTAGGGCGAATTCGCGCGCCGTTTTGCCGGAAAACTATACACTACACTAGGCTTTCGTCAACGTTTAAAAGTATTTATTTGATGATGTCACTACTTTGCACCGACATATCTCGATCCCGGCACATATTGGTACGACACAATAGTCAATAAATAATTTGCGTCCTGGAAAGTTACGGTTGTTTCAGGAAATGCGTTGAAACGAGTCTGTAATTTAACATTGAAAGTTTGAGTGTAGATTTAGAGCGGTACGGCTCACCGAATCAGGCTTTTCTCTTGTATACGTTTCATATTTTCTTCTGTATACATTATAGTTTATTAAAATAAAACTGGGATGTTTGATTTCAATTGTCGTCTATCATTTTGACTTTCGTTATTTACACTGAACACTAAACACTGGTCGATGATGCGGAAGGCCCGTTGGATCCTGCAACAATAAATTAATATTTTATTAATAACTTTTACACTCTCTTTTAGTTAATATTGGATGTTATATTTTAAAGTTATGTGTATTCACTTCTTAAGATATAAACCTTATTTATAACAAACATCTCCCTACGACCATTTGCTTATGCTCGCTAACTTGTTAGGCTTAATCCGTTAACCGCATTATGGAATATTCTAGACAAAATCTAAGTAATAAATAAGGTAATTACTATATTCTACTGAAACTAAAATAACAGGATTGCAACAAAGTCACCTAGTACGCAATAATGACCTTTGTAATAACTACGCATTTGGCGTAGCACATACGTAGCCCGTAGCACTATACATACACATTTTGTAAAATCATCTCAACATGATTTTTACCGTTAGCTTTGATACCTTCCATCTAATTCCATAACCGCAGAAAAATATTGTAATTAAAACAGACACGATGTTATTAAACTCCACTAAAATATTGAATGTGTATTTCAAACTATTCGCAGGAATGGCTCTAACATAATTGTAATTTCAGTAATAGTATATGAACAAAGAAAGAAAAATGAAGTTTAGAAACGTAATTTTAAATATTACACATACCTATTTATAAGTACATAGTGCCTTTTACTTAAACTTTTAAAATATATAATCTTTTGAACATATTTCACATAATATGTAAGGAAATTCTAACCGCAAAAACTCTTAAATATTTCAAAGTCAAAAGAGCACTGCGATATTGCTTCTACAACAACAAAGGGAGCATAAAATATTATACGCTATTCGTGTTTCATGTTTGTAAGCTAAAAGCCATTTTAACACTTAAAATAGCAATAAATTTAGTATAATAATATATTTTTCTATTGAAATAATGAATGAATTGTTTTAATATTTTTCTTTGTTCGCCGCTACAATAATAGGCAGCTATGCGATGATTTTGTACGTGGGTGCATACAAGTAGCAAGCCACTACGTTGGATATGAGAGCTCTTGTAATTAAATTATTCGAGCATAACATTCGTAACAATGGAAGAAATTATTTACATTTTTTCAGAACAGAATGTAGGCTTTTAAATTGTAGATACTGTATGTAGATTTACCGATTTTTTGGAGCGCGTCTTTTTGACTTACACAAATTATTAATTGTTATGTAAAAAAATATTTTTGATGGGAAACAAAAAGTTAAATCTTCCCTTTTCTATTATTTATATTTTTAATACTTCAAGGTAATAAGCATATTCATTTAAGTAGTATTTGAGTTTGATTATCAAACTTTGATATAGGCTTAGGTTGTACCTACTTGTTATTTTATCTGGCATTTTAAATGCAGGTAAACATTATTTTAAAAAAATAAGTAAAATATTAATTTATAATAAAGTTTTCTAGCCCTAAAGACGATTTATAAAAGAGTAGCAAAATATAAAATTATTTATGAGAATATGTCCGTTATTCGATCTTTATACATATTTTTGCAAATATTTTTATTCATAATAGCTTTAACAAAAAATATGAAATAAATTAATTTTTTTGTAGTTCTATTGACTTATATTTAACAAAAATGTATGGCGTTACAAAAGTAGAGTCATGAGCCTATATGATTTTTAAGGATTAATTTTAAAAATACATTATATTAGACGAAACTAGGAAACATAAAGCCGAAATATGTACTTTGATCGATTGTTGATTTTATCTTACATAGAACCAATGACGCTTTATAATTTTTCAGTATAAAACAACACTGTGTCAATATTGTTTGAAAATATTGATATCCATTACGATTTAAAATATAAGGACCAATGTAAACAGAAAAGATGACCTGATTTCAACGGGGTTCGATGATCGCGGGTGGGCGTGTCAGTGACTGTACGACGTAATCCATTAATGAAAATTATACAAGCGAGAGAAACAAGATCTGAAATACCCAACTAATACTTCATAATAATAATGTTATATATTAAGTAATCAAATAAGATATATAGTTGAATGAAAAATGTAAGAATGTCTATAACTGCGTATAAACCTACTTTTACTCGGAAAAAATAACGCCTAACTTTTAAACGAATGCCTACTAATATTACTGATTTTCATACTTACGAATACAAATTCCAAATGTTAAATTAAGTAATTATTGTTATATGTAAAAGATACAATGTTTCAGAAATAGAAAAAATCATGTAATAATCGAAACATATTCAAAATCATAAATACGAAGATTTTTATAAGAGTGCTATCTTGTTTTATGTACAGGTAACGTGACAAGGCTTCATAAAATACTATAATAAAGAGCGTAGATACAATCTAATTCTTGTTCGATATCATTAGCCTTTCACACTAAGTGGGTACGTATATTAGAAAATAGTACATACAAAAACATTTATTAGCTAAAATAGCACCTTCTCATTGTAGTAGTAAAAGTCAAAAATAATGCAGCGATTTTGAGGAAATATTATCTACTTATTCATATATGCTAAAACTAGATACGGCTTGGCTCAAATACATATATACACACATAGAGCAGACGATGAATAAAACGTCCTTGAAAAATGTTCAGTACTTATGCTGTAAGGCTTCTTTCTTTTAAAAAAACTGAAATCTTACCTTTTCTAGAAGCTTCGAAAGATCTCGTAAGAGCAAGGCTGTGTGGATAAACAAGGAATTAGATTTTATTTAATGGCGTCGTAACGGCAACGACTGAAATGTCCGCACGCCTCCGATCGGCTAGAGTGACTGAAGGGAGGAGCGGGCGATAGTGAGGAGCACTAGATAACCCAGCATGAAGCTTTTAATTTATTTTTTATACACTGTTGTTGATGTCAGTTGTAAATATTACACAATATACGAGTAGGGAGCGCTTTTTGTATTAAATAGAGTGTTTTAGTAATTTTGTCTTGTTTGTAATTGTATGTTTTATTTGAATTCATTAAACAGATTATAGATAGCGAATTGAACTATACCTAGGTAAAATAGGTGAACCTATAAATAGAAAAGTAATTTTGACTAACTACAATCTCAGCAAAGCTAATACCTTATTACCTATAGAACATAAGTATGTATGTAAAAAGAACTGTGTACTCTCTATTTCCTTAGCTACTGTATACTGGTATATTTTTTTAAAAAAAGAAAGGCAATTAAATTATATCGCAGAAATGACTCTGCTTTCCACTTTCATGCAGTTCACGTTTCATTAAGACACCAATGTGTTTTTTCAATATTCTTATTCAAACCACCCTTTTTATTTATTAGTTATTAACATAACCTTTCAATAAAATATGTAACGAAATATGTATCTATATTTAATATTCTAAATTACTTGAACAATTTGTATAATATCGATATCGACAAAATGACAGTACATTTCTATCTGTGTGAAGCACGCCCACAAAGTGCCGGCCGGCGGCACAGCGCTGAACTTGTATGAGAGCATAACGTAGGAATCTCTTCAGTCTATTGTTGTATCTAATATAGAGAAGCCTTTATTTAGGAAGCATAATAAGAATAATGTTCACATATTAGTTAGTTTTACAAATATGCTCTATTCCAAGCCTTAGAAGCGACTTAGGACTAAAGACTAAAGCAACTGATACGTAATAATTTTGATAAATAACTGGGCGTTCATACGACGCAGTGTTACTTAATGTATCTATCATCGTTAGCTTTTTGTTACATCCTAAATATTTTAAATAATGGAATAAATACATATTTAAATAAATTTATTATTTTGTATTTAATATCGGATTTGTAATTAATATTCATAGTAATCTAAAATATTCACTAATGGTGAATAAACTTACATTTACCAATCTACAATGAGACCAAAAGCTGAGTTAATTGATGTTCCATTAAACCATTTGGTTTGAATTCAAAGTTTGAGAGAAAATCCATCAATTAGAGCGAAGCAACGGAATTGGTCGGGCGTAGTAAGCGTTTCGGATTATAAATTTTAAACTGACGATTTTTAATATATTTTCCTGTAAAATATGAGTTTAGCAAAAAATTTATATATGTACGAAAAAAATATAGATATAATACAAAAGGGAAAATGAATGCCCATTTTTTAATATAAAGCTTAATATATTTTATGTAATGTAATATATTGCACTGTAATTAATTATACATCTACCTTCAGTCTAAAATTATTCTTAAATATTTGGAAATGCAGCAATGTTAGCATTTTTGAGAAAATTCCTTTTTTAAATATATTTAATCGTATAAAATAGAACATAAAAATTTAAAATAAAAGTATACTGCTAGTGAAAAGGTAAACGGAGACACGCAGCTAGACTGGCACAAAGTGTTATCCGTGTCTCCGACTGCCTAGCACTATGTACGAGTATGTTTTTCGTGTCCAATCGTTGTTGCTTTTACTGAAACTGGTTTATTATATTATTTTATAATATATTATTTAAAGCTTAGACACATAATATTACATACATTTTAAAGTAACGTATTACTTAATAATGTGTTACCTTTAAGTAATATCAATATAAGCTCCATATTATATTTTTGTAATCGCATCTTCGATAAAAAAATTCTATGCACAAATAGGCATACACGTACAATGTACACACTCAGGTAATCAGGTATAAAAAAAAACAAGTGGTCAAATATGTTAAAATTTAAATGAAATGCAATTGAATTGGGAACCTCCTCCTTTATCAAGTTGGTTGAAAAAATATACAAAATACTAAACACGAGAAAGAATTCATTGATCAAAATTGATTTGTTCACTATTTTTATTATAGTCATGTTACTATACCGTTCCAAGTATGTAAATCAATGCGTATAATTTTAAATCAAACATTCATCAAAGATTAGAAACTGTAACAATTTTCTTCGATTGTGCACATGGAAATACAAACGGAAATATTTATTTGTAAACGAGTTTTACTCTAGTATATTCGAATGAATGGTTGTAAGTTTAAGTAAGAATTTTACAAACAAAGTAATAAACTTTATTCAACATGAATTCAATGACTGTGGTCTATTTTACTCTTCACCGTAGACACAAATGTTAAGGGTTGAATATCGTATCATTGGAATAAAATTATTACATATCTTTTTTTCATATCTCTATATGTGTCTCTAGGGCCAGTCTATTATAGTACATATAGAAAACCAGTTACCAAAAATTCTATCATCTTTTGTGTATTAATACGCAAATGCGGAAAAAAGTAATGTTTAAAACTTAAGTATTTGTGTCATCCACAGGCGAAGGCGACTAAAATTTTAAATATTAATAAAATGGAATTCTTAAACTTAACATAATATATAAATTTAAATTCATGTAGCTTCTTTTAAGTTTCATGAGAATAGGTCACAGAGACTTTATTGTGTACACTGTACAACGTATAGCGATCTTGACGTCTTACCGGTGAGTGACCTCTACAGCACAGTTAAACATTTTTCTTCCTAATACTGTATTATTTTATAATAAACTAAAGTTTTTCAGCGGCTCCCTTTTTCTTTTTTTTCATTTTAGTAAACGGATTTTGAATTTTAGTTTATTAATTGGAATTCGATTTTCAACTAGTTTCTACCCGCGGCTTCGCTCGCGTGATAAATGCATCAGTGTTCCTGGGTAGGCATAATTCAAATATTTCTACGCCGAAACATTGGACCGATTTAAACGAGGTACAAGATTGATTGTCCTTAAGTAGCAGGTCGGCGTTTGGAACATACAGGCACTACAGATCGGAGCGAGGGTAAGTTGCTAGTAGATTTATAACTTTATTGCTCTGTATGACTAAAAATGTATTTTATTGTTGATTGTATTATAGAGAAAATCTAGTAAGCCCGGAGCTGCAATAAATAACTAGATAACAAACAGTCAAAACTTTGAAAAAATCTCAAACATTTCGAAAATAATAGTAAATAATTCACTAGTAAATTATTAGTACTTTCCATACATGTTCGTAGAAGCTATATTAGAGTTCTAGATCACCTACTATTGATTCTTATTTCTTAATAAATATATCAACTCTTGTTCATGAGTGAAAAAGTTTTAGCAAATCTATAAGGAGTCAAAGGTCATTTCTTAGCCTCTATCATGTCAACAAATATAGAATTATAGAAGCTTAGCGGCCCAATGATCAAACAGATCAAAATACTGGAAAGTTATTTTCGTAGGTTAATACTATTACAATATTAGACCAACCCGCAGATGTTGAGAGGGCTTTGAATAAAATATTTAGCATTCGTACTAAATGGAGCTAAAATGAACACAAATCAATAATTTGTTTTAGAATCCATTATAAAGAGGCAGAGTTTGTTTGTTCAAACAAATCTATTCGATTTAAACTATGTTTGCTGTTTGCAAGTTTCTTTATTATACGAGTATTATTTGTTCATCATAAGACAAGTAATCACTTCAACTTCCCAAGCGAGCTCGTTACTGGGCTAACACTGCCTCTAATTTTTGTAGCAGGGTTTGATAGCCACCTAATTTAATGTTGCATGTTAGAAGTAAGTATAATAATGCGTATATGCATTTCCAAACATAAATAAAAAGGTATAATGGTACTTTTACTAACTAGATCGGAATAACACTTCTGTAATCAGTAATAAATTCACGCCGAAATCGATCCCGTATGCTATTGTTAACCCCAGACTAGCCAGTGATAAGTGCCTCATGCTTCTCGATAGTACTTTTTATTATGACTTAATTAAGGTCAAGTGAACTTCATGTTATCTTGAATAGAAAAAAAAAAGAAAAACCAAAGCACATTAGGTATATCGCAAAATCTGCTTTACGGCTTCAGTAACAACGATAAAAACTTGAATATATATATGCATAATGCATATATTCAAGCATATGTACTTACATACATGCTCTCATACTGCATACAATATACTGCAAAAATTAGTGTAGTACTAAATTTCTCGCTACAATAGCTCTATTTTGGGTTAGATTCTCAACCTGAAGCGAGATTTACGTATTCTTATAAAAAATAAGTTATGCGATACGCATTCGCTTTTGTTTACCAACAGTCTGGCGGAAATTCGCTTTTCTATTAGAAAGGGAGGGTCTATCGATGTTCGCCTCTCTGTCCACGATCGATGTGACCTTGGCAGTGCGCTCCGGGCGGGATGGCGTACTAATATATGTATATTGTATACTATAATTCATACTTAGACGTCTTTATGAATAGGTGAAAATGCATTATAAACATTATATATTCAAGGCCACAACTCATCCGCTTAAAAAGCCTAAAAGACGCATAGATTGAGTAGAATACCTATAACATGCATAGCACAAGAATCACTACAAAGTTACTTATATAATAAGGAAAATTTTACTCCTTTACCCTTGCTTAACAAAGACCAATGTAAAAGTTTGTTATAATTAATTTTTAGAAGTTGAAGAGTTGTTAGTGTTGGAAAAGAATGTTGCAATAAGTACTTTTTTTTATTTATGATTTAAACTTTAAAATATTTTGATATTAACCTAAAAATTATTAAAATTATATAGTCCTGGGGCATGTGTGTATAACTAACGATTATTTTAGTAAAACAAAACAGAAGTTAACACTGTATTAAAATAAGACTTACTGTGTTTTACTGATTAAGAAAGAAAAATCTATAAAAATCTATAATTATATAATAATAAAAATATCTGGAAAACCTGCACCTCGGACATATAAAGTATCTGTAACGCTTATTCATGCTCAAAATAAAGGGTACTTACGTACTAATGATGACACACTTTTATTTTTTCTATAGATTTGTGTGAATGTGCTTATATCGTAAAATCTTAAATCGAAAATTAATAATAGGTTCATAAAGTTAATTTTAAGAATGTTTCTTTCTAGGTTGGTTAGGTTAGGTTAGATATATGACCACAATATCGCACGAGCCGAGCGAGCGCAGCGAGCGTGCCGCGGCAGCGGCCGGCGAGTGCCATAGTCAAAATTTAATAGTAGGTTCATAAGGTTAATTTTAAGAATCTTTTTTTCTAGGTTGGTTAGGTTAGATATATGACCATATGATGAAAACTACCATAAAAACACTTTTGAAATCAAAAAATTTATTTAAAAACAAAGTAGTTAAGTACTAGTCAATTGAATTATGTGGTGGAAAATAGATTGATATTGAATTCAACATAGATTCATATGACATGTCTATTTTGGTCATATATCTAACCTATCCTAACCAACCTAGAAAGAAAGAGTCATAAAATTAACCTTATGAACCTATTATATGAAAACCCAAAGAAAATAGTTTTTTACGATATAAGCACATTAAAAATAAAAGCAAAATAAAAGTGTGTCATCATTAGTACGTAAGTACCAAATAAAGTTATCAATATAGGTGATACGAGATAAAATCCCAAGTTTGAAGAAGATGCATGAAAAGTTCAATGCCAGTCACCAGATTTTCGTGAACATTTCGAAAATTTAGTCTCAAAATTTTGTTTAAAAACAGTTAAATCTTTAAATACACACAAGAAAGAAAATGTACCGTCGTAAAATGTAAAATGTTGCTGCTTCTGTAATACTTTTTTTTTTATTTAGAAAACAAAAAATAAATGTGCCAGGATTGCCATTTTACAAATGGTCAGTACTTTTAATGTTTGCTGATAACGTGAAACATATCCCTTGAACGCGTGATGTCAGTGCGTGAAATAGAGAAAACTAATCTTTATTTTTTATAATTATGCATTTAATCTCTAAACTGATGTTGAACTCATCAAATACATCTTCAGAAGCGGAGAGCTATACCATATACAAACAACAAATTTCTGAGGCGAAGCGTGTTTTTTCAGTTTAAAATAAAACAGAACTTACCGAATTTTCAATAATTTAGGAAAAATTAAATTTTATTTAATTTATTTTTATTTTTCTATTATATTCAGTAAAACCGAGATGAAGTAAACAGCTAGCACCAGAGCTAGTGAATCATTCTAATTCTCAGTACAATACCAGTACCTTGAATGATGCAATCGATCAGAACGCTTTGTTATACCATCGTTTTAGGTTTTTATATATATATATTTTTTATCTATGTATAAATTTTATGTTGTGGAAAATCTTATTGAAATGCTTTTTCATTATTTTCGATATAGAGGCAAATTCTAACATTAAGAACTTTAGGAACTTTAGAACCTACTTTGTCTGTTAGTCTGTGACGGCATCACGAAAAAAACACATATTTTGATGAAATTTAGTATAATGATAGCTCGTAGCTGGGGTATATGGGTCAATACATATAGGATACTTTTACGGTGGAAAAATATCTCACAAATGTACTTATACCAACGTGAGTAGGGGAAGTTAACCCGAGCAGAGCAAGGTGGAGTCGCTAGTAACAAATAATATATAATTTTCTAATATTACATTCCACATGGATAATATGAAACTTTCCATTATTCAGCAGTTGGGTAAACATCTGTTTCCATCAAGTTTTTGAATGGCATTGTGTAAATTCTAAGAGCTCCCGTCCTCGAGAGTGAGCTAAGCGATTTTTTTATACAACACAAATAAAACCTTATGGTTAAACAAAGTCTACTTATTTCTGTAAGTAAACAATTAATTAATGAATTTTTTCCTTGTTGGGAAATTCATTGTAACAGGTAGTTACGAGTATGTGCGACTCATCGGCAAAGCTACCCGAGCTGCAGCGTTAACCGAAGCTTTTTGCATGATTCCAGTGCAGAGAAACAACTATAAATTGTACAATACCTACATATTTTTTGTAAAATTTTATCCAAATATTCTTATTGAATTTTATTTATTATCAATACAGAGGCCGAGTCTATATTAATAATTTAAAATGTGTCTTTCGGTCTGACATTCTGTGACCGACACGAGAAAACCATTAGACAGAATTTAATATTTATATTGGTATATGATAGCTGGTCAAGGCTAGGAAACAAATCCGAGCGGGGCGAGGGTGTCATTTGTAAATATTGATAATATCTTATTAATAATATTTTTGTATAGGACGAATTGACCATTCGTCCATTTATTAGGTACAGTTTATTTAACAAAGGAACTTGCTACTGTCACGTAGTCACCTACGAGTAGGTACATGTTATGCGTTACATAATATTTTAAAATGCTTTAAAATGCTAATAATTAAGAATTATAGTTTGCGAAATAACCTATATGCAAAACGAGATCAAATATTAAGTTCAATTTATAATTTATGTTCTGCTTAAAAATATGCCTATCTAAAATTTTCAATACGTTCGATGATATCGCAACTACGCATAGGCCTTGTAAGCTATACCTATCCTGTGTTTAGTCCTGTGAAACGTTCTGATTGTAGGGGGGAGGGGGAAGTCGATAGCTTCACGCACGCGCAGTGTCTAGCCTCAAATTTCAGATAAGATAAACCCTAGACAACAACGCCTTTATTGCGTAGGCATAAGGTATAATTTAACGGACTCTTTCACGTGAGACAAAGGAGAGCTACCAGGAATAGGATAATTTATCGTTATTGAGCTTTCACTACGTTTATGCTGTATTTTAGATAAAAATGGGCTTCCTTGTACATTATGAAATCGACAGGCACAAGATTAATGATGTAGTTAATTGTTGAGTGATTTAACTCTGAATTACGTTGTATTTACCCTATTTTAAAATATACATTGGGTACATATTACGTAGAACGAACGTGAAACGTTGATTCTAGTAAAAACTTCTTTGATTATTATAACAGAACTTTAGAAACCAGATGCCATCATTGTATGTACTTGAAAGGCTAAATATGAAATACCAAAGTTATAACTATAAAAAAATGAAGTTTATATTTCCAATAATAACGAGACCGCTATGAAATTTCTACATAAGATTGGAACCAACACAAAACCATTTGGATTAAAAATGCCAAAATAAAGGACTACCGTTTTTCGCCGTTCCAATTTATATCTCCCATAGTTGCAGATATTGCGAAGTTTATCGACAGCTGTTGCTGGATGCGAGCCATCGATACACAAGTCAAGTCAAAATCTTTAATTTATAAAATTTCAAATATTTTATATCTACATAAGCATCCCTATAAAAACTAATTAATAATGAAATCAAGCTAAATAAGAATATACGTTACTGAAATATACTTTTACAGGCACTTTTGAATCGTCACTATTTATATTTATTATTAAAATTTGAATTAATTAAATGTCAGTATATAAAACCATGAGGAATCTATCACTGGCTAGGAAGCATTTCTGCTGAGAAGAGCTTAAACTCACTTTTAAAACTAGCGATTTAGTGCGAACGGAAACGAAAACCTTCCTCGAGAACCACTCTGTTCATTGATGAAAACAGCATGAAAATCGGTGCGGTAGTTTTTGAGTTTATCGCGAACAGACAGACAGAGAGACAGACGCTGCGGAGGAATTGTTTTGTAATATTCTGTAGTGATAGTGATATTTTATTACTATAATATAGTAATCACATAGGACAAATATGAAATATGTATAAATAAATAATAAATATAATATTATTTATTTATCCAAGATGTGAAACCCATCTAGACATTAGTCCCATACATTGACATTTCCATAATAAGTATCCGTTTCTTAATCCGATCATAGGTAAGGTCATATTTTCTTGTGTCTTTACAAGTTATGTAAGATGTATAGACTACTTTCATATTATGCGCACATAATACCTACGACAAATGATCCCGTCAAGTAGTCTACACGTCTACTTGTCTGTTTAATGACGACAAAAAAATGTTTCATAATTTAAAATGGATAGGTAATTCCTTTTAGTGCTAAGGCTTCATTATCCAAATAGTTTTTCTGTTAGGTTCATATGATGACCAATTAAAAAAATCGTCACCCTCTCATGTAAAAAAGTTAAATGTTCGAAGTGTCTTACCTCCTACTTAATTTATATTTAGGAATAAGTATAAATTAAAATATTGACAAGTTTCGAATTCGGTCACTACGCTTATTTTAATCGACGTCTTTATTTAGGTGGCGTAATGGAAAAGTCTTATCGCTTTAAATGTTAACAAATTCGTACTAAGCGGTATTAGAAAATAGGAACTAAATAAATAATAATCCTATACCTTCTCATATGATTCAATATTAGTTGTATTGGTAATCAAAGTCAGCAAGCATCTATCATAGTGTATAGTATAGTACCCACAGCGTTAGAGAGAGAGAGAGAGAGCTCTCTGCAAGTAAAAATGTATCTATTCGTATCATGTATAAAAAAGCTATTTTTATTTTAAAACGTTATTCCTGCTCAGATTAGTCTGAGTACTGGAGTTACAATTTATATTTCATACACTGGTAAGCTTATTGACAGCCACAGCTGGACTCGAGCCAGTTCCAAAAACCAAACGTAGAGTAAACTTACAAGCAAATGCCCTAAATGTGTTTCTCGTGAATAATAACATTATGAACAGTAAAAAAAATATTTTTAACCAAAAAACAAAAAATCGACTCAAAACTGTACAAACCTAATATAAAAAGTAAAAAATAATATCTACTTTTAAGTACTTAGTTCATTTTGGAGTCAGTACCAGTCAGGACGGACAGTTTTATACGGATTAATTAGACATTTAATTACGGATAAAGGTTTAGCTTCTTTTATAAAAGCGAAACCTAAAAGTGCCTAACTTACTTATATGTAGGCACATCTATATATCTATCATAACCTATATCATACATATAAATAAAAGTAAAATGTCTGTTTTTAATTTCAAATTAACAGCTTTTCACTAAATGCATAGTATGCAAAGTTAAAAGTATATAATACGGTAATAAGATCAAAAAATTCATTTATAAAATTGTTGTCTGTCTGTTTGTTCCGGCTAATCTCTGAAACAGCTGAACCTATTTTGACGGGACTTTCACGCGCAGAATACTAATATTATAAGGAGTAGGTAACTTAGGCTAAGTACTTTTATTTTAGAAAATTTATTTATATTAACTAGCGAAACCCGCGGCTTCGCTCGTGCTAATCTATTGCTAGTTTTTAATATATTTTTTTAAACGTATTTGAAAAAAAATTAGGAACTATATTAACTATATTTACTATTTATATATTAAAAAATCAACCTATTGGTGTAAACTTAAAAAAATATAAAATTAAGCTTATCTACATGATCAATATCAAACTCCTTGCCCACTTCGGACTTATATCACCGCTCAACGACATTTATGGTTTACCACCATTCCATTTACGACATGTACCACCTTTAATAAAAAGCATTTTCATAAGTCAACGCACTTTAACTAGATAACATAGGAACAATCTTATTATTCCATTAAAAGGATTTCTTTGTATAGAATGAATAAATAATACATGTTAGTCTGCTACTGCAGTTATAAATAACGTAAAAATGGTGGTTTATAAATAACGTTGGGTAAGGTCAGTATTGGTAAACGCAATAGCCGGTTTTATTCGAATGTACTAATATTACTCGTAGGTATACAATATAATGCTTCCATATTTAAGCGTGCTTTCCTAACTCCCTATTAAAATGAAAGTTTCGTATTATACGGAAGTACCTATAACTTTTTATTTAAGTACCTACTAACAGTTTAGCTTCAGGAAACCACGAGTTCCGCGAGTTAAAATAAATAAAATTTCCAAAATATTACCTCCTTCATTTTTGAAGACGGTTTAAAAGTAGCCTAAGTTACGCTTTATAACAAGTGAAAGCTATCTGCAAGTGAAAGTCCCATCAAAATCGGTCAGCCGTTTCAAAGATTCGCAACAAACAGACAGACAGACAAAAATTTTGAAAATTGATGCTTGATGCTATTACCGTAGGTACCTATATACTTTAAAACTGTTAATTTGAAATTAAAAACAGGACACTTTTATTTTGTTTATATGTATAGATGACCTCGAAAATAATAAATCGTAAATCTCGAAATATATGGTATGTATCAATACCTATTATAATGTTAAAAATCTAAGTCTCTGTTAGGACTAACGAGTTTAAACATAAGTTTTCGACAGTATTATAGGAATATTTAATTATTCAGAATGTTTTAGAGGCTGGTAAGATGCAGTGGTGCATCGATCGCGACCTACTTGCAGGTCAAACTGCCTGTGCACCTTTAACCCCACCCTCTTGATAGGGTTGTTTCTTGTAGATAAATAATATCCTTTTTTAATATATTATTTATTGACAAAGTTTCTGACTCAATTATTTATTTAATCTGTGCTATAGATAAATGATTAACGATCTCTATTTTATAAAAAGTTCATAATGAAAAATAAATGAATGAAAAAAACAAGTATTTTCAATTAATTTAATTTTTAAGTATAATAGCATGATAATTATTTTGTATTAAATCTGATTTTAGTTAAAAAAATATACTTATAGGAACAATAAACAATATTTGAAACGTACTTCGACAACCCTAATTTTAAACCGCAGATTCCATTCAAGTTTAGTTATTCAAGTTTCGTTTATAAGTTTCATGCTGTGAACCGCACACCTTTAAGCCTATACTACTCGATTACGTTTTGAAGTTTTATTTATATTATTACAAACCTGTCTTATAAATATATCTATCAAATATATTAAATAATAGTTCAGAGTCAAATTTGTACATGAAATATTTTTTGGAAAATATTATTGAAATATAGTTATTATCGATGTAGAGGCCGAATCCATTCTTTTTAGAATTCTGTCTGTCTGGGCACGCGTCAGTGGTAGCCCAGCGGTAACGCGTTGCTTGTATAACCGAGTAATGCGGGTTCAAATTCGGGTCTCGCACCTCTGATATTTTCATGTGCGAATAATTTCTATCATGATTACCACTTGTCTTACGGTGAAGGAAAACATCGTGATAAAACCTGCATGTCTGAGAAAACCTAGCAAGTTTTCGTAAGACATGTGAAGTCCGCCAACACGCACTAGGCCAGCGCGGTGGACTATGGCCTGATCCCCCTCGTACTGAGGGAGGCCCGTGCCCAGCAGTGGGACGTTAAAAAGGGCTGATGATGATGATTGTCACGGGAGAATCACTGGACAGATTTTGATAAAATTTGATATGATTTTAGCTGGTTATTCGAGACTGCGGGAAAATATTAAATCTCCGAGTTTATACTATTAGTTCAAACTTACCTTGCTATTAATTAGGGACGAAAATGTGCGGAGCGAGGGCGACTAACAAGTTTATTAATGAAAATAAGATGAGTTTCGTTGGAAAACTTAAAAACGTGTGAACCGATTTTTTGTTTATTGGATATCTAAAATTGTACGGAAAATAATAGTGACAGAAAGCTCTATGCACTCCTTCTAGAGAATTATTGTATGAACAAAATAGGTTCAAGAAAACTCTGTTTTATCTGGTAGTTTTTAATAATTAAGTAGAATTGCTTTACTTGCCTGCATATATTTACAGCCACTTATCTTATGTATTACTCAAATGTCAATATCAAAGTTGTGTATTAAACATCTAAATCGGTCCAGCTTATAAGCTTGAAGGAGTATCTTTCCTAATTTCAATAATATTTTTTACTTATAAGGTAGAACTATATGTCACCTTAAAACAAGGTGGTTTGAAGGTAAAATCTTTCATCATAAAAAATAAATAAATTAAACAATGATCTAAAAATAATATATATTTTTTATTTTCTTTACAAAAAGTATTATTCTAAATTACACTTAATAATAAAGTACACATTTTGGTTGACATCATTTTTATTTTACCCGACTTAACAATTTTTTTCACATTCAATATGATGAGTCTTGAAGCTTTTTACATTTAATGGGGGGTTTTAAATTGCAGCTGAGAAAATTAGTTTGCCATATTTTTATGGACAAACAAATAAAAAAACATACGAAGTTTAAGATTAAACGCCATCTATCGTGTATATTAGAGAATATGATTAAAAAATTTAAATATTCTTTTTTTTCTTTTTAATCTGTTTTAGAATAATCAAAATATTTTAAATCATTCTAAAACTATCTACAGCTGTCCAATTTCTTTGCATCTCATATATTATGTACATTGTAATAGCATATATTATAGGCATACAAGCATATTATTTTGTAATCTGTGATAGTACTTATACCCTACTTAGTCATTAAGTCTCAAAAAAAAACTATATGCACGAATATTATATGGTACAGTATCGATGTTGAAAGCTACTTAGAAAATAAAAAGAAAATATACATGTATCCGAAACCACAAAAGCAAATTTATATTTTTTTTTTATTTACAACATTGAATTAGTACTGTATTAAGTCATAAGTGGAAAGACAGAGTACTGCATAAAATATTATTTACAAAAATTTGAAGTTAAGCCATTCTTACACAAACCTTAACCTCTTTTCAGTACTCTTGCATATAATGTCTTATTTAGTAAAATATAACTTATATTATATACACTAAAAATATTTGCATATATGTATTCAGCATTAACCTCAAATACTTATAAAGATACAATTGATATTAAATAAAGCTTTATTTTAAGACATTAAAGAAAATCTTTTAAAAAATAATACATATTAAAATTTAAAATACAATTGACGTTTACATTCCTATAACAATTTTCGATTTTCAAAAAAAAAAACAAAAAAAATAATGAACGATTCGAATACTGTGAATATAATGACAAAATATAAACTCTTTTGTACAACAGTAAATAAAGACTGCCATAGATGTTTTTGAAGTGAAACTTCTTTGCGCGCATGAGGGTAAAATGTTTTAAGGATGAAACACAATAATAATATTAGTGACACAAAAATGTCGGACGTTTTTGTCCAAGAAGAGGGAGAGAGCGATTGAGACCGATTGAGAGAGAGTGAGAGGGAGTGAGAAAGGGCATTTGTGTTAATTTTAGACACTTTTATTATTTTAATTACCTTTAAATTCATTAAATTCATAACATATCTTCCTTTTCCCTCCCTCTAAGTCTCGGAAATCTAAAGCTTTTGAAGTATAAATATAAATGAGATTTAAAAATAAGTTTGCCAAAGAAGTTTCACTTCTGACATGTGTACTTTGTAGGCACGCACTTTTTTTTTATATTCATCGTAAATAGCCATATTTTTTAAATTTACCGTACCGCTAGTACCGGTGTCTATTTGTATACATATTATTCTGGGGGTTATTTTGCTGTACCGGATAGCCCTGAGTTATGCTGCCAGGTTTTGTTGACTGAAAAATATAAAAAAATATTTATAAATATTTGTACATAATTGTATATTAAATACTTGATTAATAAATCTTTAAAAATAAATTCTTATCTAAGGACCTTCGTCCCTACTTGAAACCTTATATTGGAAAGTTCTTTTTAAGTCCAAGTCGAAGAAAAAAAAATCAACTCATAAGTAACTTAAGATACTAGATTTATATATTATTTATATTATATTATATGTTTCGTCGCAGCAGAAAATGTATTTGTCTGGTTTTTACGATTATTTGCGTTGTGCCGAACTGGCAAATAGCGAAACTAATCGTAAATACGATAAAATAACTATATTATCTGCGTATTATTGTTATAAAATACAAAATAAATTTTGAAATTTGAGTATAAATTCTTATAAAATCAGATTATATTTTATTCAAATAGACTTTTTCAAACACTTTTGAATCACCATTTTTACATTATGAAAATATAGAATTTAAATGGAATGTCAATGTTAATATGTAAGTCGGTGAGGAAGAGTCGGCGAGAAACTCGCCAGTTACTCTTTTAAAATTAAATATATATTCTAAAGTTATATTAATACCGCCACTGCGTTGCAAAAACGAGAATGGCTTTTGTTTTTATTTTAATATAATTCGAAATCGGTTTTATTTTAATTTTTTTAAGCAAGATAATAAGTTTTAGAAGATTCAAAAGTTATTATTTAGTCACAGACATACGCGCATAAAGCAACAAAGAAATCCTAAAATATCTACTTCACCTCGACTTTTGCCTACATTTCATTTAAAATGACATATTCGCGCATAAAAGTGACAATTTAAGAAGGTAACATTTGAGTTATGCCACTATTGTGCTGAAGCGTACCTGCATGTTCGAATGCTGAGGCGTGGGGTGTATCGCGAGGTGTCGGCTGGACGGCGGGGGCTGTGCGTACACGACGCCGCTGCTGACCGACGGGTGGTGAGCCTCGCTGAGCCCGATAAGCACTTGCGGCTGGAGGTCACGTTATATTTGTAATATGACGAATTAGTGACATTTTGGGGTTATGGCAGTTACATTATTTATCTATATCATTTCTTTAATCCTATAATCAGTATTAAAAACACATTCATAGACAATTTAAGGTTCGTTCGATCTTAATATTAGTATCGGACATTTACAATTTTTAATGATATATTAAACTTAAATAGGCTTTAGATGAAGGACGAAATAATGCATTAAGTTTCGGAGTGAATATTTAATTCGAGTAGAGACATATCTATAACATTGAATGATTGCATTCATTGTTAACCAAATTCATTAGAAAAGAAGAAACTCAATTGGAGTGTTTGTGTGTTAGACCCTTCTTCGCTAATTGAGAACTGATTTTAATGACTTTATTTTATGAAAAATATATCCATATAATTTTTAAACCATTCAATTATTCCAATAAATTATGTTAATCATAAGATTGACAATGAATATTATGAGTTTAAAAATGATTCTGGTATTATGAGTTTTCAACCGACTTCCAAAAGGAGGAGGTTATCAATTCGTCTGTATTTTTTTTTTTTTTTATGTTTGTTAGCTCATAACTTTGAACTGGGTGAACCAATTTTGATAATTCTTTTTTTATTTGAAAGGTAGTGCTTCCCATGTGGTCCCATTTTAATATTTTCCAGTTCTAACAATGGCATCCATGAGAAAACCATAGAAGTCTTAAATTTGCATTAGGTATTGGCGCGACAAATGGACGAATAACTCAATATCACGCCAACCGATTTCGATGATTCTTTTTTTAATGGAAAGGATATACTTCAAGGGTAGTTTGATGGGAGTTTGGTAAGGTTCTGATGATGGGATCCATGACAAAGTATCGGAACTCTTCAATTCTTAGGAGCAAATTAACGATGCTCGGCGGAATCTTTTATAGGCTATATGGATATTTGAGTCACGTACCGTAACTGATGATGGAAGGTACAACTCCTCAACGGTTAGCAGTTTAAAGAAAATTCTTTCAATATAATACGCAATTATGGACCGATAAATGTATACTTTCAAGCTATTAGGTTTACCTCATAATAGAAGGTAAATTTTTATAATCATTAACACAATACGTATCTACTTTCCGCTAAAAATTTAAAAATAAATTATTTTTAACAAAAAAACAAAAACCGACTTCCTAACGTAATAAATCTAAACTAAAAAGTAGAAAATAATACTTTTAAGGACTTTGTTAATTTTGAAGTCGGTGCCAGCCAAAGCAAAATAACCCTAAATAGATACATATTCGATTAATCTATCAATTTGTAAACATAATCAAAATACCTGGCTGGCACCGACTCCAAAATTAACAAAGTCCTTAAAAGTATTATTTTCTACTTTTTAGTTTAGATTTATTACGTTTGGAAGTCGGTTTTTGTTTTTTTGTTAAAAATAATTTTTAGTTATAAAGTATTTACCTGAGCTTCCTTTTTAGGTTCGGCATGTTGTTGACCGTCGCGATTCTTGAGCATGTCCATGTACATAGGCTGCGCGGGGGCATACATAAGATTTGAGTGGTGGGGTTGGTGGGGAGTGTGAGGGGTGTGAGGAGTGTGGGCATGGGGGGTGTGGGCATGGTGGGCATAGAGAAGTGGGGGAGGACGTTCGGTAACCACTCCGACTACCCCAGAAGTGGGCATCGCGTAGTATCCGCTTGAAGATACGCTGGAACCGCTTGAACCGTATTGCGAAGGAGTGTGTTCTGTGTTCAAAGATGTTATATTTATTTGGTTTTCTTTGTGTTGTTTAAAGTTATAAAGGTTATTGAAGCTTATTTTAATAATTCAATGTTATAATACAATCGCAAAATTAGTATGGCGGTTCTAAGGCCAGAATGAGAGAAAGATCTGTATGCCCATATAAAAATTAAATAATGACCGACTTCAAAAAAAAGGTAATTAATAGAAACTCAAATTTTTTTTCAATTTTTTAATTTTTTTATATGTGAGTGTAGCGTTTGTACTTGTGTAACATTTTTATTTACTACTATGTTTTCACCTATACATTTTGTGCGTGTGTTGATGTGAATTTATTTTCATAATTCTTTTAATATTTAATAAACACATTTCTTAAGGGGTCCTATATGAATAAGTTCCACCCCTTATTATATAGACATAGAGTGATTAATTTAAGTGATTTTGAAGTCAGTGTAAGGCACACTTTTTACTTGTAAAATAATGAATGAGAGGGAATTGAACCCAGGAGTATCTAAAGGCAGTATAAAACCATAGCTATGGGTAAACCCATACACCCACCATTTGGTAAACCAAACACATGTTTTTATATTAGTATTGTTATAAAAGTATTGAAAGTTAAACAGAATTTAGAAATACACATAATGTTAGGATAGACGTCGACGAGGTAATGATACATATCGAATAAGGCGAATCGATATTCTATAATCGTTATCGATAAGAAAACTAAAAGTATACATAACATGATATTTTCACATGCTTTTAGATTTCTATAAACAATATCGATATAAGAAAGTTATCTTTTCTAAGAGACTAGTTAAAACAGAAAAAAGAAAAAAGTTTGTGCTTAAGAATAAGATGAACATAAAAAAACTATGACCAAGCGACAAAGGACAAGACGAAAGACAAAACAAATTAGTTTGTTAGAAAAGGAAAGAAATTACGAAACATTTAACTACCTTATTCTATATATTCATTAATACTTGATCATTGTTAATTCATTGGTTTTTAATCAATACTACTATACATTGATTTTATGTTTATTCAAACATAGTCACTTAAGGTATTAAGTATATTGTATTGAAATTTTTATTACAACAGTGTCAAAATTTACTTTGGTTATTGTTAATGGAATCTAAATCTTATCTAATGTCTAATCTAATGAAAGCTAATTATTACTTTGTGATTTGGTCAAAATATGAAGAAAATCTATAATTTGATTTTGAAATATGACGTTTTTCATGAAAATTGCAAGAAAACAATAAAATTTAGAAAAGTTCCACAAGGATTGGTTTTACGTGTAATAATTGAAAAAAATACTGCAAACACATTATTATTACTTGTATAAGGAAATATAGAATAAGATAAATTAAAAGAAAAATGAAAAGATGAATGCGTGCAAATGTACAAGCGACAATGACGACACCTAGCGTGAATAAAACTCACTGTTCCAAAGAACTGCGCGCGCCATTTGGCGGCCCATCCGACCATCCTCTACTTCTGTAAAAGATTTATTATATACCAAAAATATAAAAGTCATATTAATTACATTTCATCTTTTATATATACATATATTCTTATATTATTCACCCGAGAAAAAAAAATGGTTTCTTTGAATAAAATTCTGTTCAAAAAAATCACAATTTGAAATGTCAAATATTTGAACAAATCTCAGAAAATATGACTTACTATGATCAGAATAAACAGGTTGATGTTTCATAGGCGGTTGGTGAATCCTGTGTGCGTATAGAGCATATGTGGGGGATGGACTTCTCTGCCGTTTCACACTAGACTGCATTGGCCGGGCCATACTCTGCTGTTGCGGAAACATCATGTAGTTTGAGTGCTTATTCTTGAACAAACAAAAATATATATTAGGTGTATGCAATAATTGTACAGCAAATTAAAATTTAACCGCGTTTAAAGCAAGCAGAATGATTATCGTTTTTTAGTTAATAATACCTTTTTGGATACACCTTATATAGTTGAAAACTAATGAGTGTGCATTACATTAATTTAAATTGGTAACATTTTTGTATTTCCTTACATTTATTTCAACCTAGGGTTTATAACCTAGTATATAGGGGAAAACATAGTACTAAATAAAGATTCATCAAAATCAGTTCAGTACTTTTTATGATGTAGACTAAAAGTGTAACAGCTTGTATTAAGCTAATATGTTGTCAAAGACAAAACAAAATGATGATAAAATTTTAGTTAGCAAATAAGAAAAACTATCGCTAATAAGATTTAACACTAAAAATTAAAAAGGTTCTGGTTTTTATTTACTACAGATACCTAATCAGATATTTTCTATGTCTGGGAAGACTGGCAATGCTTTATTGTTGTATTCATTTTTATTTGCACAGAAACGTTAATTAAAAGGAAATACAGCATAAAATGTCTTACTTTGTTCATCATATGCGATGAGAGTGGAGGTGGCCTTCCCTGGGTAGGTGGAGGTTCTCCTTGGCCAGTGGAAGTTGGCATTGCAAACATTGGTAGATGAATATTGCCCATTGGCATCTTCATTGATTGCATTTCACTGAAAATTTATATAAAAATATATTACTTGTCCCTATCATAGTGAATTAACTAGTAAAAAAACTAGTAAAGATGTGAACAAATTGGGTAAATTCTTTTTTACTTATAAATATTTATGATAAAGACTGTTTGATGGTAATTTAGTCAATATAAATGTAAACTTCTTGCAACCATTATTATATAATTATAGAATATAAATTATAAATTATATAAATTAAGCTATACATGGAAATTAAAACCAAAATGTACTTAGAAGAAAAAGAAAGTTATATATATCATACTTTGTCTCTTTTTGTTGTTGTCGTTTTCTATTCTCATCCTCATTAAGCACTCTTTTCAATTGCATAAAGAGTTGTTGTTTCTCTTTCTCAAGGTTTTTCAATTTTTGTTCTAGTTGCTCTATTTGCTCTTTTGTTTCTTCTGTAAAATTAAGTTTAATAAAACTTTGCAGTATAAGGTAATGAGATCAAAGACATTATGTATGATATGATGTTAGAGTTGTCTTATAAAAATTGAAGGTGAAGGATGAATATGGATGGATATACATCTAGTTAGAACATTTCAATAGCATACAAAACTAAAAATGCTTAATGAGAGCATATTAATTTCTAAATCAGCACTTTATAACTCACTCACAGATGAAGTTTATAAGCTTTAAATAGCATATATAGCATACAGCTTAGCAAAGAATGAAACATAAAGTACATACATGTAAATTTCATATAGAAATATAACTTGAGCATAATAACAGTTTTGTTTACATGGATTACATGTCTAAATTAGTTCCTACAAGTACACCCTAAAGTAAAAAATCAGATTACTTAAAATATGACAGGATTCTGTACCTACAAATATAATTAAAATAAAAATATTGAAATTAATGTTTACTTGAATACTTACCTTTCAACTATTAATAAAATATATTTTTTAAAAAGCTTACCTAAAGTCATAACATCTTGCCTTTCCCTTGCTTCACGCTCTTTCCTCAACCTTTCTTCTTCAACTTCAGCTTCATATTCTGTATAAATACATGATAAATAAGTCCAGTCAAACAAAATCACCTCGAACAAAATCAATGTTTGTCGAGATAAATAAGTTTAATAAAAAATAAGTTTAAGTTACATAAGTACATACCTTCTTTTTTTCGTTGTCTTTCCCGTATTATATATCTTTTGAGCGCATTCCACATTTTCTGGTTAGCATCATTTTGCTCTTCAGCCGTTGTGGAAGTAACTGCTGGCATTTTGTTTTTAAACCAAATGGCGATCAAAAGTTATAACATGAAAAATAGTTAACTGACGAGTGGCGAACTTTAATATATAACACCATACACTTAAACTAATTCCATAGAAACTACAAATCAAAATTTATGTAATTGTAAATTATTGTTTTATTTGACACAAATATCAAATAATAATAATTATACGTGCTGTAGTAGTAAATGTCAAAGCTATGGCACAGAGCACTCAGCACAGACACCAGGATATAAGTGTATAATCTATGGCAATTGGCACAGACCATGGAGCATGGAGGTTAGAGACCAGGAGGACCATCGCCCTAGAATGTAAAGTCACAGAAATATTGTCAAACTACGGAGGCGCTGCGATCGCTATGTTGTCTCAATGCCTAACTTCACGTTGTCACATTAATAGTGACAAATACAAATACTACTTACCGACGACAGCGCGTTGTAAATTCTACAAATTTTCAGGGACAGGCGGGTAATGCTTTAGTATGAAGCGATGGTCCTTCTGGTCTCTAATCTCCATGCCATGGAGATTCCATGGCACAGGCCATGTAGGTTAGAGACCAGGAGAACCATCGCTTCATACTAAAGCATTACCCGCCTATCTCTGAAAATTTGTAGAATTTATAACGCGCTGTCGTCGGTAAGTAGTATTTGTGAAGTTAGCCGTTTATGAGTATTGTCACTATTGTGACAACGTGAAGTTAGGCATTGAGACAACATAGCGATCGCAGCGCCTCCTTAGTTAACAATATTTCTGAGACACTTCATTCTAGGGCAATGGTGCTCCTGGTCTCTAATCTCCATGGCACAGACTACAAGTACAGAGTACAGACTCACAAGTCACATAATAGACATTATACAAAACCAGTATACGTCATATTAGTGTATATCATCGCTACAATATTAAATATTGTTGTATGCTTATCATATTTGGCCTACAAAAAAATTGTATTGTAACCAATCTTTACTTTATTATAACTTGTTTATTAAACAATATGTACCTTAATGTTATTTTTTATTTGGCTCTAGAGCTGCAATATCAATTAGGTTCTAGAGAACCGGCGAACGATCGCACTAGAATGTAGTATGTCAGAAATATGGACAAACTAAGAAGGCGCTGTGATCGCTAAGTTGTCTCACTGCCTAACTTCACGTTGTGTCTATACTAACTTCATTTACTTGTACTTCGGCTTGTTGATATTTTTTAAAATATCGGATTCACGATATATCGATATTCGATTTTTCAAAATATATCAGTATCGGAGTTTGATATATCGAAAAAAATATCGATATTTTTACTGGCATTGTTTTTAAAAAAATCGTAAGTCAGCTCAAAAACAATTTTCACAGCTAATCTATACATATCGCAACACCTATTTCTGCCAGTACGTATAAATCCCAAAAAACGTTCAAAAAGAAAGAAAAAATACGTTTGTGTATTAAAGGATATTATTCGATTAACGATTTTTTAGAAGACAGTACACCTTGGGAATGATCAATAATGTGATCGCTGCCAAGCTATTTCAACCTATAGAATTATTGTTAATTTCAATTTAATTTGGAAAAAAAAATTAAGTGTCGATATCTACATTCAATATCGAACTATCGATATATTGTCCAAAAAAGTATTAGCTTTATTTTTCATCTATGAGTATTAGTAATAAATATCGATATTTTTAAATAATAATATCGATATTTCGATATATTGATACTTTATCAATATCCCTACTTGTTCTCAATAAACAGCTAACTTCTCAGATACTACTTACCGACGGCAGCGCGTTATAAATTCTACAAATTTTCAGGGACAGGCGGGTAATGCTTTGGTATGAAGCGATCGTCCTCCTGTTCTCTAACATCCATGATCAGTATTTAAATTCATTTGAAAACAATTGTCAATTGACAATTGAGTATTGACATATTTAATATGTCAGTGTCAAAGATGAACCCTAGCGGCTAGCTGCCAGCTGGGTTGTCAATTAATATCCAAATTAAGCCTACGAAATTAAGCGGATAGATAAGCCTTAATTAAAAAAAATACAACAATAACTTATTCAGTGACAGTAACACAGTGAACTGAAATTATATTAATGTCCAATTCTAATCCGCTAGTACAATAATAATAAAGTAGGTCATAGATAACGTTACTCTTACTTGGAATTTTTATATTTTAAATAATCATGGACGAACCCTCAAGACCCAGAAAAAAGCTTAAAGCTGTAAGTAAATATTTATATTATTTAAAAAAAATATATTATATCGTACTTATATTTTTTAACTATTAGTTTTAACTATAATATAATTATAGTAAAAAGTTTTGTTTTGTTCGCAAAAATAAAATGAAATATTAATAAATATTCTCTGGATATTGCCATTCCCTGTGTAAAGTAGTAAAGTTTCATAATGTTTAATTACTTATATATTATTAACTGAGTTCAAATTACAGTATATATACTAAATAGAAGAACAGCTCTATGCCTAGTCAATGTGTACTTTATCTTTATATATAATAAATCTGTATATTAAATAATTTTTGAAAATTCTTATTTATATAGTTAAAATTAGGAATACAGAGGCCAAATCTCTAATTTTTATGATTTATGTTTGTCTGTTAGTCTGTCTGTGACTGCATCACAAGAAAACTACTAAACAGATTTTAATAAAACTTGGTATTATGATAGCATCATATATGATGATGATAGACATTTACTATACTTCTAAGTTTAAGACAATATCTAATTTCTGAATAGTAAACTAATAATTGGTAAAACATATCTAGGGATATACCCAAGCAGAGCGAGAGTGAATCGCTGGTTGTTTATAATAATTTATAATAAGCAAAGTTATTATTGTGTAAAAAAATCTATTTTAATTGTCATTTGATTTTGAGCTTTCATTGCTTGAGAATTTTTGAGCATGTTGAGCTTTTTATGATTATAGTTATCAATATGCCTGGTTATTACACTCCTTATATTGCATTATATGATTTATTTATCTGTTTATCCGTTCGGAGAAGTAATATGTCACAGTAAAGTGATCTTAATTAAATCTAGCACACAGATAAGAAGCTATTAATCTTAATTAACAAGTAAAGTATAGCACTAGTGTTAACATTTAACTTTCTTATAAGAGGCTGGGTTTTTAAGTTAACTTTATTTTTAAGTTAGATAAGTTATATACTGGGTTTTATAGTAATTAGTGGTAAAACCAGTGGTAGCCCAGCGGTAACGCGTTGCTGGTATAACCGAGTGATGCGAGTTCAAATCAGGGTCTCGCACCTCTGATATTTTCATGTGCAAATCATTTCTATCATGATTACCACTTGTCTTACGGTGAAGGAAAACATCGTGAGGAAACCTGCATGTCTGAGAAAACCTAGAAGTTTTCGTAAGACATGTTAAGTCCGCCAACATGCACTGGGCCAGCGCGGTGGACTACGGCCTGATCCCCCTCGTACTGAGGGAGGCCCGTGCCCAGCAGTGGGACGTTAAATAGGGCTGATGATGATGATGATGATAGTAATTAGATTATTACTATTTAAGCTATTGTCAACCAAACAAGTCAATTGGAAAGAAAGTCAAAAGGAAAGAAATTGTGAAATATGGAGAGTCCAATTCGAGTTACGCATTATTAATAAAGACCCTTACATTGCAAGGAAAATCAGTTCAGACCATATAAAACTATGGTTTATAAGTGGCATACCCTCTTTAAACAAGGCAGGGAGTCACTTGAAGACAACCCTAGGCCAGGAATCCGATCAATGTGACCACTTCAGAAATTATCTAAAAAGTCGAAAATTAATGCTTGAAGATGCCCAACTTAAGATGAAACAGCTCGCAGAAATGATTGGAGTATCAGATACAACTATTTTCAAAATACTTCAAAACTATATTTTGGTATGGTATGGCTAAAGTCAGCGCAAAATGCTCACGCCTCAAAAACAGATGCGCGTGGAGTGTTTTCGTGCATTTTTGGACCTCTGTAGGGAAGTCAATGATGGAATGTTGGCTCAAATAGTTACTGTTGATGATACTTGGGTCCATCATTATGAACCTGAGTCTAAGACAGGACTTTATGCAGTGGGACAAATAAGGAATACCACCACCCTAGAAGTTTAAGGTATCACAATTGGCTGGGAAAGGGATTCGGAAGGAATTCTGTTAATCAATCACAAAGATAAGGGTCTCTCCAAAACCAGAGATTATTACGCTTCAATCCTAGAACGATTAAAGGAAGGCATCAAGAAAAAAAGAAGAGGAAAATTGACCAAATGTCGACACCCATGCTACTGACGTTCGTGGGAAAGTTTTCTTGTGATGAAGAAGTGAAGTATGCAGTTTTGGCGTATTTTTGAGACAAAGACAAATCTTTTTTTTTGAGAGTAGGTACATACATATAATTGAAAGATCCGAAAAATGTATTAGGGTAGCAGGTGAACATACCGTAAACTTAAAAACATTTTTTGTGCTACAAACTTTAAATTTGGCAGGGAGCATCTAGAAATGAACCGTAGTCGCTAGTATAAAACATATACAATTATTATAATATATTATAAATTATAATACATTTTAACATATTATTAAGGCCAATGCAGATACTGCCTACATCAATTTTTGCAATAGGTTAAAATTTTATTATTTTAATAATGCATATAGTACTTATCTATTTTAATAAGATGAACATAAGATACATTTTGTACCTACTTTTAACTTCATTTAACGTTATTATACGAGTAAAATTCATTTTCGTAGTTGTCAGATAAATAGAACATTCTTTTCAATAAAATTCAATTAAAATTAATTTTATACAATGCATTCAATATGTATCAAGACAAGACAAATAAGACGATTAGCAAAATATGTATATGTGGATTACCCTACTATGGAACATAAATATGTTATGCATTTAATAGAAGTTGTTTTGGGTCGGGCTGCATATATTTAGCCCTTTACATTAGTTAGCAAAAATAATTTACTGCTGCGTCGTTAAATTAGAACGAGCGGCGCGTACCTGTAGTACTAGAGGTCAGTGCATTTTATTAATCAAATTAAATTCAAAGTGATCAACATCAGTATAAGGGAATTGCAAACGTTGATGGCAGACGCCAGTGCTCTATAAAGCAGCGCGCGTGCTGCCGTGTTCTTGTAACCGGTTAATTTGCGACTAACTGTTTGGCGCGAAAGTGCCGTTTTATTTACAATATTTTTTTTCATAAACTCAATATGAGTCTTGAGCAAAGAAACAAAAAGATCGTGGAGACTTTTGAAAAATATAAAATTGGAGAATGGGGTAATGGAACCATTCGAACGGTCAGTAAATTTTCTATATTATTTATTGTTTTGATATAAGTATATTAAATATTTTCGTATTTTGATATTTTAAAATATTTCTTTAATTATAGGCTTAATGCTATGAGTCACCGTTAAAATAATAAAAGCGGGCCCGCTACTTTCACTAGGTATTTCCACGATAATATTTTAGTATCCGGTCATTAATCGATGTAAAGAATCACTTTCATTTGAAACATTTTATTACGTATGATGATTAGCAATGTTTACGTTGTTTAATAAATTTTCTTTAATATTTTTATTTGGTATCGGTACCAAGTATTTCATCTACTCTATCCCAATGTATGACGAGATATTTTTTTTTGGACAAACGAAGAGATATGGAACTTATTTCGTATAATGCAGCGTGTTTCGATAAAGGTTCTGTTCTGTCTAAGGTCCTGTCTATGAAAAATTAAAGAAAAAAATTCCGATCTCGTAATTTTTTTCTATTATCAAAGGACTCTAAGTTACATTAGAAGCCCAGCCATCGAATGTAAAAACTAAATCAAATTTTGTCGCGGATTTATTTTCTGTTCCCGACGTTTCGAATGCTTTACAACAATATGGTCCACGGAGAGTCTCTCCCACATCCGAAAAAATAGTTTAATTTATAACGTCAAATATTCGTAAGCCTAGGAAAGTATTAATTAAGTGTTCAAGCAATACTTTAAAATATACCAACCTACTAGCCTACTAGCGACTCACCTTCTCTCTACTCGGGTTTCGTTATTCCCCCAGTAAAAAGTATCCTGAATGTAATATATCCTAAATGGCATTCTCTGGAGGAGGCCTTTACCTCAGGGGTTCTCAAATAATATGATTAATTATTTATTATGTATAGAATGCTTTTCAATGTTAGCAATGTACTTATTTGAGAAATAAAAGGCTTTTTTATTTTTATTTATTTAATATATCCTAAAACCCGAATAATAAACCGTATATAGTTTTTCTGTGATGTGTTTCCGGACAAATGGACATCATCATCATCATCAGCCCTTTTTAACGTCCCACTGCTGGGCACGGGCCTCCCTCAGTAGGAGGGGGATCAGGCCATAGTCCACCGCGCTGGCCCAGTGCGTGTTGGCGGACTTCGCATGTCTTACGAAAACTTGCTAGATTTTCTCATACATGCAGGTTTCCGCACGATGTTTTCCTTCACCGTACGACAAGTGGTAATCATGATAGAAATGATTCGCACATGAAAATATCAGAGGTGCGAGACCCGGATTTGAACCCGCATCACTCGGTTATACAAGCGACGCGTTACCGCTGGGCTACCACTGCCTTATCTATAATAGTAACGTTAATTATTTTCATGACTTACTTTTATAAAGACCACTTAAAGATACTCTTAACACATCATCTCCTTGAGAATAAAAACGAAAAGTAAGTAGATAATACCTACAAAGGTATATATTATGTGTATTATGTAGTATATACCATTATGGATGTATCTTTCTTTGTAACTCAAACAGCTTTTCAAAATGATTACATTGATCTATCAGTTTGTCTCAAAATTAATAAATAGACTAGTAATCACTATTGAAAATAAGGGATTGGTGACCACCAATCCCTTATTTTATAAAAAAAGAGTTGGTCTAAAAATAAAAAATCTAGAAATAGCCTACGACCTAATCTCAGACCTTCCAAATATACACAAAAAAAAAACATAGAAATCGGTCGAGTCGTTTCGAAGGACTTCGATAACAAACGCTGTGACACGAGATTTTTATATATTAGAATTTTTGATCTGATGAAATAACTGCTTAAAATTTAGGTGAAGTTTGTATTGTGTACATTTTTGTTATTTTCTTTTATGAAATATCCAGCTAAAAAAACTCAACAGTATATTATTTTTATGAAGTATTGTCCGCGATTCATGACAATGTTAGTGAAAGCTTTTGAGCTTAACCTTTGTTTAATTTTCCCGAGGCACATTCGCTTTTAATACTGTGTTCTCATTGTTACTTTTATTATGAGAATAATAAAAATACTTTTTAATATACCTAAATGAAGTTAATTAAGAACAAAACATATTTTTGGAACTTTCTTTACGTACATAGTTTTAACTTAACTGTAAAATAAGTGTAGTCTACCGTGCAAGAATTCTGCAATTTTATTCATTTTGTCAAACAAACCAATGAATTGTAGTTTTTACCAATTGTTTCAGAAGAATAGACCATCTATATTCTATTACATAATATAATTAAAATCGGAATCCGGAGTGAACACGGAAATCTATTTTAATTTATATTTTTTAGAATTTTGTCGGTCTGTTCGTTTGTCTGTGACCGTATCACGAGAAGACAGAATACCTACTTTACAGATTTTGATAAAATTTGGTTCGATTATGGCTGGTTAGCCGAGTCAACAATTAGGATATTATTTCTTCCTCGGCAGAATATCTCAGAGAAATGCTTAATAACGTACACAGCCACAGGGACGAACCCGAGCAGAGCGAGGATGAGTTGCTAGTCATAAATAATAATGCACCCATACCTTTTTTCATCAGACTTCGCTTTATCTCAGGCAAACGATCTGATGAACGAATATCAAGCAAAATTTTGATTGAGTTATAAAAATTAAACCCGTGAACTATCTTAATCGTATCTTATATTATTTTATTTAAAACTCTTTCTATATGAAATCTTTTTGTAATTAAAGCGTTATGATAATTGTAGGACAAATAAAAGTGAAAATCAGGATAACTGCTGCCTTTCAATTGTCTTTTTTTATCATGTCTGATGACGCTACGATGCCGAGTGCTTTATCAGTTCTTCGCTTGTTTATATTTGTTATATCAGTCAATATAGTCAACGACCTCAATCTGTGTTCCTTATAATATCTTTTATCTAATTAATGTAAACGCGATGTCTTCTCATTTATTATTGAAACCAATGAGACTTTTTTATGTTTATTTTAGTTTTGTTTTCTTTAAAACCAGCGACGTACACTCGCTTCGCTTTGCTCGGTTGCGTCTTTTACTTATGTATAAAATGTTTAGCATTGCATTAAGAATGTAGTAACATTTTTTGAAGAAAAACTTCTGTTCTGAGGGACGTCAATACATAATTTGGAAAAAAGAGTGTCATGGATAGGAGAGTCACATTTATAAATTAAAATATTTTATATTGTACTTCTTTAACCTATTTATAAAAATATGTAACATATCTTTATAATATTATTATAAGTGGTATTATTTTGATATTTATTTAAATTAAATCGTCACATCTATCACATCAATAAAGAAGTTTTGCTTCAACCGTAAAGTGCGTAAAGATACACGCATTCATTTTTTGTTTGTGCTAGAACCTTTCAGAGGCGTGTACAAAATAACCCACTAGAATATTATCACCAGCGCATGATATATCAATGGTCGATACGAACATTCATTTCTACTTAGGTATATTACAGATAATATATAATACATATACCTAGGTATGTTAGGCGATGTAAATGCGAGGTGCATGAAGCAGAAACTGCGTCGAGTTGCAATATCAAAACATTTCCACTGGTTATGTGGCTTTGTTTACGTAAACAAACTTTCTCCACCTTTCGTGGTGCGATTCCGACATCGATAAATCTCAATTATTATTATTTTAAGATCGGGCTTTTATAAGGATGTTTAGTACTTAGTAGAACAAAATTCATTCAATTTTGTTTGTTTTAGGCTTGGTATGAAATTTTTGTGATAAAGGTTCAATCAAGGATATAGATATTCGATTGAAATGTGTTTTCAATTAAAGGTCAAAAGAAATATCTACTATAGAAATACTGGTTATAAATATTTGGTAACTATGCAATAATTACATAAGAATTTAGAAAGGCTAATATGTCTCTAAAAGAAATTTCTTTGATTCAATCCATTGGTACGAGTACGTCACGTGAGATACACCTAAGAAGCGGGACATAATAATGCTAACAAGATGTTATAAAAATTATGCATTAAAAACTCTACTCTTCCACACCTTGCTCGCGTTCGTCCCTACATTTGCAGCGCACACTACCGAATCGCCCCATTTTCTGAAACAAAAGTAAATTTTCTTTTTATTAACACTTATGCCAGTGAAAGTCTTATGAAAATCGGCCCAAACTTTTTGAAGTTTAACCGGAACAGATGGACGTTACAAAATGTGTATATCTTATATAACCGTATTTAATTTAATATTCACTTGATAATAAGCTGTTATTTTGAGGGTTATATAGATTTATCAGAAATAAGATATTTTTCCGCAGTAAAAACTATCCTATATATTGACCCGGCTAACCGTCTATCACCACACCAAAATTCATCAAAATCCATCCAGTGGTTTTCTCGTGATGCGTTCACAGACAGACAGACAAAAATTCTAAAAATATAGGTTTGGCCTCTGTATCGTTAATAATGTGTATTTAAATTAGAATTTCCAAAAAATATTCAACGTACAAATTCAACTAAGTTGAATTTTATTATATGTATAGAATACAAACAAATAATTTAATTTTATTAACGTGTACTTTACTTATGTATGTACCCATAGATTATATAAATTTAAACTGCACGATTTCATGCGATAACAGTTAGATTAATAATAACTGTTAATATACTGTAGACCTTGACCCATGTTTATTTTAAAAAATAAATTAAAAAAAAACTTGCTTTGACTCTACTCTGGCTGCCAAGATAATTGTGATAGATGAAATGATTAGAGATACCATTAACTTTTTTTGGTAATTTTACAGTATTCTATATAAAATCTTATTAGTTATTACCTAATTGATTATTAAAACGAAGGGTAAAGCCTTGAATTACAAACACTACGTACTTGCCTACGATTAAGATTTTATTAGACAAAGAAACGAGAATTGTGAATTGATCAAATAAACATTTAGATGTAAAATATACAAAATTACTTGCCTGCGATGTAAATTACCTATGCGTTGTAATATAACGTTGTTGCGTTGTACAGCAGCAATATTATTCAATATTAAATTTATAATTTGCAGATTATGTTTGTCTACATAATTACTAGAACTAGCGTTTAAGTGCATGATAACAAAATCTACAGAATATAGGTAAAGGCTGGCTGCTTCTAAAAAGCTACAATATTTAAATAATCAGATACATTATTATAATAGGTATGTTAAGGTTTGGCCTAGTCTAGATTCAAAATAGGATCAAACAAGGCTAATACGGTACCTAAGAAATTAATAGCTTTATACAAATATTATATTGTAATAAGTTCATAACGGTATGGAAAGAACAGAAGTAAAAATCCTCATTAATCACTCTATTCATTAATTTAAACCGCATTAAAGTCTGCTGCGTACCTTAAAAGCATACGAACGTGGATAGAGACTTTGTTTTATACTATGTAGATTTTAGAGATTACATAATACATATTATCAAATATGCATTTACAAAATGATAATAACAGCCACGGCTTAGGCAGTGGTAGCCCAGTGCAGTGATAACCGAGTGATGCGGATTCGAATCTGGGTCTAGCACCTCTGATATTTTTATATGCAAATTATTCCTAACATGATAACAACTTGTCTGACGGTGAAGGAAAACATGTGAGGAAACCTGCGTGTCTGACAGAACCAAGCAAATTTCCGAAAGACATGTATAGTCCGCCAACCCGCACATGGCCAGCGTGGACTATGACCTGATCACCCTCGTTTTGAAGGGAGGTTTGTGCCGAGCAGTAGGACGTTAAAAAAGGGCCGAGTTCAATAGCTTTACCTGTAGATATCTCTGCGTTGAGCCTACTGTTTATTTACATTTTTGGTAGTGTCCATTTTAAGTTATTTTTAAAGAGAACGTTAAAGCTGCATTGTAAGATGTTTACAACTTTTACATGCTCTACCGAATAATAAGGAAGAGGAAACCATTATTTTACCAATTATTGTCTAATTGATAAATGTAATGCATCAGTTAACCTTTGCTGAGGTCAAGTTTAATCACTTTACTATCACTTCTGGTAACTGATTGTTTTGCTGTGGTAGATTTACCATTTTTACGTACATTTTAATTGGAATAATAAATGATCGTTTTAATTTATTATGTACGTGCCTGTTGTAATATAACTTAAACAACCTCCAGACCAATCAACTGTAAATTTTCCGCGTTAAAATTGAATTGTGGGCACTTTTTATTTCGCCTTGAAAAGGCTAGAAAAATCTTAATAGATATCTAGATCTTTTCATATTTTTTTTAAATTAGACTTGTAATTTGATTTATTAAATATAGCATATACCTAAATCAGAGCTGTGTATTCATATATTATACAGTAGTCTTTTAGCTAACGTAACGTACCCAATGAAGCTATCATTAGGTACATTTGAGTAAGTTAGCTTAGATAATAATATATAAAATAAAGTATTTACATATATATTATAATAAAACTTTAACTTAAGTCGTAAGCTTGCTGCCAAGCAAGCACTTATTATAACTTATAATAAGGTTTTACTTTTAAATACTATTAGTTAAATAGATACGTGTATTTGTTTCAGTGCGCCCAAGTAGCAACAAACGTGGTGGAGCAAAAGCACCAGGTGTCTAGAGCTAAAAGAAGCAGAGCTTTGGGCAGCAGAGCGTTCAGAGGCAGCACAGTCTGGTTCACTGGTTTGAGTGGTGCTGGAAAGACCAGCATAGCGTTTGCTCTTGAAGCGTATCTTGTTTCTAAAGGTAAGATTAAATCAAAATTAGAAGACAAAAATATTTTTATCTTCTAATTTCCTATTATCCTCCAATTTAACCAACCTAACTTAATGCGAATAGAGAGAAAATGAAACAGGAGGATAATTTTTATATAAACAAGCACAGATATGACTTCTAAGCCATAACAAGTTACACCATCGACTCCAAAGTTAGTCCAAAGTCAAATCGGGGTGCACAGTGTGGTCCGTCGCTAGCTACGCTACTGCTCACTCAGCAATTACAATTATTTCACAGTTTTTGTTTTATTATACATGAGATATCCGATACTATACCTACGTATGGGTAATAGGTATATCATAATTGTACCATTGCTTAATCTTTTATTTGTCATCGATAAGATTTTTTTGATATTATCTTAAAACTTTAATAATCGTTAGTCATGTTAGGTACTATATCTTTTTATGGAAGGGTATTCATTCCATCTAGTTTTCAAGTGCAGATGTCGTGAGTGCGGATATAGCGGATCACATAGTTCACTTACCTTTTAATATTTAAATATTTAAGATATTAATTAAGAATAGGTAATAGTATTAAGATGTGATGATTTTATTTTCATTTAGCTTACAT